>JAVJAQ010000056.1:0-1384732 GCA_032362365.1 Zygogramma bicolorata | reverse complement strand
TGGAAAAAGTTACCGAGCACCCACCACAATTTGGCCAGAATATTCAGTTCTTGGCTAAATGGAGAGCAGCTGATTCCGGAATGGTTTGTCGAGGGGCGAACCATGCTAATCCCGAAGAACGGAGATTTGTCGGATCCTAAGAATTACAGACCGATAGCATGCTTGAATACGTGTTACAAGATGTTTACACGCATCTTGTATATGCGTACTCTCCAAGCAGTTGACCCGGTGTTCGAACCGATATATGAGCAAAAAGGGTCGAAGAGGGATTCCGCGGGCTGTAAGGAGAACCTGCTGATTGATAGATGTATCACGCAGGACTCCGTGCAGTATAAGCGGAATCTTCCTTTGGCCAGGATCGACTATCGCAAGGCATTCGATACAACATCACATAAGTTGTTGTTGTACTTACTCGAGTGCCTTGCGGTACCCGATCAAATAGTGAGATGCATCGAACAACTGATGCCGCTCTGGAGGACCCACTTCACCATAACATCAGGTGAAAGCAGGATCCAAACAGAGCCGGTCATCATAAGGAGAGGTGTTTTTCAGGGAGATTCCCTCAGCCCTCTTCTCTTCTGCATATCACTAATGCCATTGTCCGTTGCGCTCAGGAAAACCCGGGGAAATACCTGCGGCACCCCTGGAAACCAGAGGCATAAGGTCACCCATCTTTTTTATATGGATGACCTCAAGCTCTATGCCTCTGGAGAAAGGGTAGTGCAGGAGTACACGCATGCTGTCGGTATGGAATTCGGGATTGACAAATGTGCACTGGTTCATCTCAAAAGAGGACGATGCGAGGACTTCGCGGAGGTTGCCCAACTCGTAGACGGAAGCATTCTACATCATTTGAATGCCGGAGAGACATACACCTATTTGGGTGTGGAACAATGCCACACCCAAGAGGTAGACTCGGTGAAAAAATGCTCTCCGTGGCATGTATAGGCAGAAACTACGGCAGATCTGGTCCTCAGAGCTGTCGGACAAGAACAAAGTTTCTGCCACCAACATGCTTGTCATTCCGATTCTACTCTACTCCTCCGGAGTAGTTGAATGGACTCAGGAAGAGTTGCGGCAACTTGACGTGAAGACTCGCAAAATAATGCATATGCACAGAAGCATGCATCCCAAATCGTCCGTTCCACGGTTATATCTCCTTCGATAACAGGAAGGCCGTGGACTTTTGAGTTTGGAGTGTCTTCACAACAGAATGGTACTGGATGGAGCCTGTAGAGTCATCAGAAGTTCAGATCCACTACACTGCATGGTCCGAGATCATGAACATGCAGGTGTCGGAGCCTTTTCATTCAAGGCAGTAAGGCGCGCTGCTGATGAACTTGGTATAGTCTTCGACACCGAGCGGGTAAACCAACTCTCTGTCACCGAGTTGGAGCCCGCACGGAGAAAAGCTCACATCAAGGCTGCAGAGAATGCTAAAATGCTGCAGCTGCATACAGACAAGCCCATGCATGGAGTCTTCTTTAAGAACATCGAGGGCCATGGCTTGTCTGTTAAGCTGACATTTGCCTTCCTCAAGTCAGGTGAGCTGAAGTCGGAGACTGAAGGGTTCATCATGGCGTGCCAAGACGGTGTCTTCAATACCCTCGTCTATCGGAGCCGCGTGATGAGTATAGAGGTCCCTGATACCAGTTGCAGGGCCTGCCGACAGGCGCCCGAGACTTTGATGCATTTGCTGTCATCTTGTGCAGTTTATGCGGTCTCGGCCTATATCCATCGCCATAACGCGGCCTTACGAGTACTGTACTATTTTCTTCGGCACTCGTATGAAACAGACAGGACATCGGTACTGCCTTATGCTCCAGGGAATATTGAGTCTGTTGTGGAGAATGAAAGGTGTCGAATTTTTTGGAACTTTTCATTCCCCACCCTCAGGCAAATACAAACCAATAAGCCTGATATAGTTCTCTTCGACCACCGAAGTAAGACGATATTCGTTATTGAGTTTTCGGCCCCTGCCGGAACGAATATCGTCCGGAAAGAGGAGAAAAAACGGACAAAATACCAGGATTTACTTTACGAATTCCGCAGGCTCCACCCGGACTATTCTGTCAAGTTAGTGGTTCTGATTATAGGTGTTCTCGGTGGTTCCAGACCAACGCTACTCTCGGAGCTCAAGATCATACCGGCATGCCGTAATACGGCAGAGATCTTGGCCGGCCGCATGCAGAAGGCCGTTATTCTCGGTTCGTTGCGTCTGCTCAGGATTCACGATTCTCGGAGCCAGTGACCACTTACCCCGCGGTGCGGGGAGTGGTCATTGGTTAATTATACTAGCGCGTCCGCCCACTGGGTCGGAGCAGTGGGGAGTACGGACCCGACTAGATTTGTTTTAACGAAAATAATAATAATAATACCATTACTAGCCAACATCCTAGTCATTTGTCAACAAGTACTCTTCTGAAAAATTTTTATTTCGATTCAGTGAACTAACAGCCACTGAGCATACATACTTAGTACTGATAATCTGTGATAATTTCTCCTGATTATCTTTCATAGAGATCAATTATCCTGCAAAACTGAACCTTGTGCACACTAGTCTCTGCCTTCTAAGCGCAGTCAGAAGGGTGTCCAAGAATGGATAAAATACAAGAATTGATTCTGAAATGGTAAATCTAAATGGAGTTTGTCAGACATGCATTTTTTGAAAGACAATTTCAACTACTAATCGAAATTGTTATTGAATTCAGTCGACCGGAAAAAATACCAAGTTTAAGATCTACATGAAACTTGATGGTTGGACATGATGCAGCATTTATACGCCCTTGCCATGAAAGTAATGTTGGTGTTACACAAGAAAAAGATACAAGAAAGAGATTTAGTAAGCAACGGTTATTGCATATTCTGGTGTTCAGAAAAATTAGTTCAATATGCTATTATAATTATACGACTGGAGAACTATTCCATGTTCTATTTACAAAAGTTCCCTGAGCAAGAGAGGTTCAACAGGTCTTCAAATTAACAACAAATGTGTCTGAATTCTGTACTCGTCGAGTAATATGTGTAGATATTGCCAAGGGTAGAACGATTGATAACAATTCAGAAGAGCACTGACCGTGAAAATATCTATAGAAGAGAGACACGTCTCCGACACTTCTACGATGTTTCAAAGAAGTGAGCGAGTCTGTTAGCGAAGAATCACCAACAAGGCGAATTGGCTTCATCGAGATACTTGACTTTGTAGGAATAGTTTCTCCTGACATCTGAATACAAGATGATGATAGATCGGCTTTTCTTAAGGAGAGACGTGTCTGGGTTTTCGTAGCATTAAAATCCACCAAGTTCATGTTACCCCATTCTATTATTTTTACCAAGTCGTTGTTAATTTTATTGACGTGAAAGTTTCTTTGAATATTCGTTCCTCGAGCTGGTATGGGGACTCTGTAAGGAAACGGGTATGAAGAGTATTGTCGTCCGCAAAACTATGTATTTAACAAGATGTTTTTTTTGAGCAAATCATCGACATGAAGCAAAAACAAAGTGGGCACCAGAACTGAACCCTGTGGAACACCTGCATTTATTGGAACGAATATCAGATGATACTTCATCAAGAACCAAATACAGAGAACTATCAGAGAATAAACTGTTCCACAAAGCACAAAAATGAGGGGGCAAACCATAGGACGGCAGTTTAGAAAGGAGACCCTGATGCCAAACTCGATCAAACGCTTTCGAAATATCGAGTGCAATAGCCATCATTTCCCCGAATTTCTCGATTAAATGGTGCCAAATATGAGAAACATTAGCCAATAATTCACTGGTTGATCTTTGATGGCGAAATCCGTTTTGTCGATAATTAATTATTGGTGATTGTCAGTCACCTACGTGAAGGTTAAATTCATATATATGCATATTTTGGTTTCGATTTCTTCATTAGTTTTGGGATGATAATATTTCACAGATCTCAGTTGTGTCACGGGGAATGCTGTATATAGGTAATGTTTGAATTATTCATTGAAATATTGGCGAGATTTTGAACAATGAAAATGGACTGGGCCTGATAAAATGCAGTGCGACAGATGCCGTACTTGGTAAAATAACTGGGTGATAGGTAATTTTTCATTTGTGAAAACTGGGCGAGTTTTCAGTTAGCAGAAGGCGTTAGCTTATCTTGTATAACTAAGTTGGTATGTACCTGTTAGCGGGGAACTATACTCTGTTCCAAGAATGGGAGTGCTCCAAAACAGTATCATGCATAGTGCACGTGATCTCCCGGATAAGGCTACTCATACAGTGTAGCGCTAAGGAACGACCAAAATTTTATTCAAATTTGTTTTCTCAATAATATGCGGCTGGGTATAGAAAAATTATTCAAAGTTTTATTAATGAGGAAAACGAATACAATTTCATGTATTCAACATTTAATTAACTACAAAAAAATGGGATCATTTCATTTTACCAGCTACGCGGAACGACTCACGTTCGCTCTGACGATCGCATTGGAGGAGGACTGGTGCTCGTGGGTCAGTTACACCCTGCCCGCTTGAGTATCCGAATCCCAGCTTCTCGCTCCGGGAATCCTCACCAATATCTGTTTCTGTAAATATATGTTTGCTTGTTTTTATTTATTTATTCGTGTATATATTTATACGTATGTGTGTATTCATCTATTCACTGGAGACATGTATTTTACAATGATTGTTGTTAGTTCATAGGATAGCATTATATAAGAATAGGCAGATGAACTAGTTTTATTTTTATTCATTTTGTTCATTGTCATAGCGACGCATGTTGTATATAAAAACTCTCATCATGAATAGCGTGCGGGTAAACAGTTTTTGTTTTTGAAACTGGCGTTTCAGGTTATGAATCATGAAAATTATCAATCCTTTCATCATTTTGGACCTATTACTGATTTTGAAGAACTGCTACCAGAAGAAGAATCAATAAGAATGATTACCAATGCATTCGTGTGAACTAAATCATCCATTAGATAGTCTAATCTCAACAATCCAATCTCTACTTTATCTTCTTTAAGTCCTACGCAATTATGCCATTTTGGAGATCACAAAATTCAAAGGTAGTGTGCTTTCGGCAACATGTTTCTTCGTGTCCGCCCAAATAGTGGTAAGGGGAAACATGTAATATTATTCTATTATGTTCTTTATCAATTTCATCAACAATGTATTGTAATGTATTCTCAGTTGAAATACTCCTAAACGATAAATTATTTAGCTCAAGGTCTCATTTTTTTCAAGCAAGACAACATTATTAACGAATAGGCAGTGGCGTGGCAGAGCCCCCCCCCAAAGCAGCTCGAAGAAAAAACCAAAATATCCGTCCATCCACTCTGAATTGATGCTTAATGAAATCTACTGATAATAATTAATATATGATCATTTTTTTGTCCTACACGTATGTATATGTATGTGTTAATTGGGTTATAATTTCATTTTACTGATTTTAAAAATGTTTACTGGGATATAAAGTTCGCGAATCGCGATTATTATTTATTTGCTACCTACTTGTTGAGGATACACGCGCATGTCAAGCATGCGCACCGAAGAGAGTGGAGAATAGACAGAGGAGAGACCGCTCGCGTTCGTTTTCGAAAAAACTTATTATTTTCTGAAATTGTAAAATCTATAAGTGTTCACAACCAAGTGTTTTCCAATATTGCACGGAGTTTCCGTTTTTGGCATCATTGTGACCTGGATTCAACTATCTAAGGTTGGTGGTTCTCAACAATTTTCATTCCGCTTTATATTTTATTCGCATCGTAAATTTACAGTATGTATGAATATATAATTTGATGAGAAACCCGTTGGTTGGGACGTTAGTCATATTTGCGGCGGATACATGACCAGTGGAAAGGCATATTATTGATCACTTTACGGCCCAGTTTGTTTCTCGATTCAATAACAGATTAACTGAAATATTACCTATCGAAGGTCTCATCCAGAAAAATTTTAAAATTCACAACACAGAAACAATTATCAAGGCTTGTTTGGTCTATGAAGCATTGATATATCAGAACAAGAACTAAGAGCTGAAATAATAATGTGGCAAAAAAGATGGGAAAATAAACCAGATTTGCCTTCCACAGCAATAGGGGCACTTTGTTTCGGGACGAGTTTGTTTCCCACAATAAAGTTTTTATTGCAGATATTTGCGACTCTACCAGTATCAACGGAAAGAAGCTTTTCAACTATTACCATGACCCATTCGTGGTCAACCATGGCAGAAGAGCGTTGGAATGGTTTGACCTCATTCAACATTCATAAAGAAGTTGATATTGGTATCGAAAATGTAATAAGTAGATTTGCTGCAAGTCAACCTAGACGAATGAACCTCAAAGACTGGTCAGGGTCAGATGATTGAATGAAAAACATCTGAAAGACTAGTCATTCTGTTGTTTCGTTTCATTTTTCTTCCTTTTTTAATTTTGGCAAGGTGAACCACGAACACAATTTTTGGCAATATTGTTTTTTTATGCTTCGCCCCCCCCCCCCAAAACAGAATTTTGAACACGCCACTGCGAATAGGTATCAACAGCTATACTCAACAACAAAGGTAAATAAAAAATAACGTTATATAGTAATAATATTTCTTTGCAACGGCACTGAATCTTATATCCAAACTGAAAAATGAATGCCACTATTTAAAACTCAGTTTTCATTCTTAGTGCGACGTAAAACAAACAATTCAAACAATCCTGACTCATCAAATAATCTAGGTTCTTGTTCATTAAGATTTTCGACAAGAAGCTGAATCCGCCTTCAAGCGGTACTCATCATTCGATTCTCAGAATAGCTCGATTATGCCCATCATTAAATCTGTCCACAATTCCACTCCGACACTATAGCAATATACCTGACACAATGAATTCCACCAGACGATTGCATTTGATTGGCCAACGTAGATTAGATTATATTATCTGGGAGCTGACCCATGGCCTGATTCACTGCGAACTGCGACCTTTTCAGATTCATTGGGATGCTCCTTGGTTGTTAGAGCTCGCTGTCTAGCTTGAACTCTTTGATGAGACTGCATAGCCTTGACACTGACCCCTTCATCTAACTAGCAGCCTCCTCCCCTCCTCCCTTGCGTGTCTCAGCCTTGCTATCGCTTCGCATTCACAGAGCACATGCGGTGCGCTTTCTTCCTCTTCTTGACAGAATCTGCATTAGTTTTATTCTGTCAGACCAACGTTGTTCAAATGTTTTCTGAGCCGACTATGCCCCGTTAATAGTGGTAATAGTTATACAACTTTGTTTGGTTACTGTATAAACATTACGAAAACTCCGTTGTGTAAATGAAATACTGGGAGGTTCGAAAGTTTTCAGAGAAGTCGTAAAAGACATTTTCTACCTCGTCTTCTTCTGAGTGAACAATTGGTAATTTTCTAACCCGAAAGTAGGCTAGAAATAACCAAATTTTCTTCTGAATAAAATTACTTTTTGTAAAACCGGACGCAAAACAAGCAGTTTTCAGCCACAAAAAAGTATTTTGCGGCCTCAGAATACAGATAACTGTTACCGTACTAGTGTGGAAATTATAACTTCAACACGTGAAATCAATGAAAAAATAATCTTTGAGGTATCCTGAGGTTTTCAAGCATGAAAATACGATAATACTTATAACTATTTAATTTTCCCTATTACTCTGAACGATACTCGCGTGACCTATTTGCGCAAATCCAGATAATGAAGTTATCCACTCAATGTATTTAAAATAGTCGCAGGATACGTTATTTTTACTGTAATGTGGTACACGTGCGCCAATTATTCTGCAATATCACTTCCTACGCTGTACTTCCGCCTATTACGGTACAGATTTTCCAGCTATCCGTTTGTCCAGTTCCTACTGAAAAGAGGAAATGTAAAATCCCGTACAAATCGGACGCTCTCACTTCAGCACAGTTTCCCTCGAGTATCGAAGTCCATTCGCCTGCTTTAGAAAACGTTTCCTTTGATATGAATTCGCTTCGCTACAAATTGCGTTTCGCATTCAATTGTTCCACTCACGACTCAATTATTCGCTATTTCGATAAATTAGAATGCCAGATTGTTGATACATTAGTTATGGTAATGCAAGTTTGTGTAATAGAACGGGCAAAATTGTCACGTGTTACTACTTTTTCGCAATTGTTTTCGAAGGGCACAGTTGAGGCTGCCATTGCTGACGAGTTTTAATCTTGTGAATTCCAATATAATTTTATGATCCTATTGCTCACGATCAAAATATTACCACTGTAGGAATTCAGTGGAATACATATGTATTCATTAATTAATACACTGGAATTTTTCACAAAAAAAATTGTTGCCAATTAATAAAAGAATTGATGAACGGCCGGTGTTGATTGATACATCGCAAGTTTTTCGGTCTCGAAGGCAGTGTCCTGAAATTTTGAGTTCCAAAGCTTTCGGCTGCATTTGCAGCAACCATTTTCAGTGCTGTGGACTTGAGGATAACTTAAAGAGGGAGGAAGGGGGACTGACCTCCAACAAAATTTGGCATCCCGTTCTAAAGACATTGACGACAAAGCCAGATATGGTCCGACAACATGATATTAACAAACAGGAACCTCTAGTTTGCCATTAGTCGTAGTAGACTCACAAGAAGGAGTTTAATTAACTAAGACCACGCCGCTGGAGATGGCTGTCGCAGATGCAGCCGAAAGCTCCAGGACTGACATTTCTAGGACATGGCCCTCAAGTCCGAAAAACTTGAGAAAAAAATCATGTTTGGAAGTTATTGGCTTAGACAGTGGGAAGAAACAATTTCTATTTCACTGATAAAATATTCATTATATTTACTATATTCAGCTACTGATCTATTTGAATGTTCACAGTCCTATTCTAGTGACTATACTCCTGATAGGGTTTCCTTCGTATGATGGAAAAGACGAAATCACTGAATAATTAAATCAATTCTGAAATTGATTATGTGTAGATTGTTAATTATTTGTTGATAGTGATTATTCTGATTGATTTATAAAGATTCAACTGAACAGCTCAGCGGGCTGAAAGGAGTAGGCGCTTTGATACCATTCATACTATTTTCATATTTTGCTTTGAGAGCATGCTGGGCGATACTGGAGTTGAAAGGGTAAAAAAGTCCAGTGTCTCCCAACATCCCCTGGAAAATCATCACAGAATTGGGTAGAGCAATATGAAACTAATTGAGGATGTGCATGACACAAGACTACTCGAGAGTTTAGAAATATCAAAATATAAAAATGGTTTGAATGATAAGATTAAGATTGAGATTAAAATATGGGGCTGATGTGCCAAACAGCCTACTACACCGCGACCTTTGTAGGTCTATTGTGCGTGCGCTCATGTATGTTAGAGTTCCTTGTCTATACCCGTCTTTGTAACTAGACTCTATAGGCCAGACCTTAAGTTCTCCATATATTGAGAGGGTTGTGGTTTTTCCTCCCCTAACGTTGCAAACCTTAGCCTTGACAGACCTTCGCAGTAGCACAGTATGTGTGCTGAGGTTTCCTCATCCTCTTGGCAGAACCTGCATAAGGTTGTGTCTGCCAGTCCGATGTTGTTCATATGTTTGTTGAGTCTACAGTGTCCTGTCAATAGCCCAACCAGAATTCTAGTTGAATGCCTATTTTGACTTAGTAGGTACTCCGTGAATTTTGGCGATGGTTCTTTAATGAACTCTTTGGCCTGTCTCATACCCGGCGTCTTATTCCACCATTTTTGAGATTGTTTTTCCTTCCAGGTGCTGTTACAAGTTTTTCGCAGCGCTTTTGCTATACCACAAAAGGGTTCTGGGCCAATGGGGGAGCATCGTGCTCCTTCTCGTGCTAGTGAATCAGCCTCTTCGTTGCCCTTGTATCCTGTATGGCCTGGTACCCAAGCTAAAGACAGTCTGTTTTGACTGCCTAGCTCTTGTAGCTTTTCTAGGCAGTTCCAGACCAGTTTGGAGTTAACCTGCATGGAGCTAATTGCTTTTATAGCTGCTTGGCTATCAGAGTATATAGCAATGGTCTTTTCCTTAAACTCTTGCCTTAATAACTCTTCTGCGCAGTGGCGTATTGCTGCAGTTTCTGCCTGGAATATCGTCACTTTGTTACCTAAGCTTAGTGAGACTTTTGTCTTTGGTTTGACTATATAGATTCCTGCTCCTACACCTTCCTCGGTTTTTGAGCCGTCTGTGTAGCAGGCAATTTCTGCATTGATTGGAGGTCCTCCCTTCCATGCCTCTCTGCCTGTTATAATTGTTTTGAAGTTTTTCTCGAAGCTATACTTGGGAAGCATCTCATCCGATGGCATTCCCATTATGGGGTCGTTTTCCACCTCTTTGTTTAGCTCGTTGTACACCTTACCGTGCAATGTGCTTATAGGTGTTTGCCCTCTGGTCAGTCTACTGGTGACTGACCTGGCTTCTCCTTATATATATATATATATATATATATATATATATATTATATATATATATATATATATATATATATATATATATATATATATATATATATGTGTGTGTGTGTGTGTAGTGGCGTTAGGTTCATCAAGACTTCTAATGCGGCTGTTGGGGTTTGAATGATAACGAAGGGCCTATACCTTTTAGTCCGCTTCTCAGTTTATTGTTGAGAAATCAATCAGAATGATTAGTAGCAACAGAAGAAGTACATACCGGAACAAAAAACTCCTCAGTTAGTTCTTGCACTACCTTAGATTGTAAAGTTGATTGAAATAGCTAATACAAGTCTTAGATTTATTATAAATTCACCTCTCCTGGAGATCCTAAATGATCAGTTCACTGTTAGGGTAACTGATGTGTACAAGAAGTTTCAATTACCACTCAACTAACGTGAACATTATTTTTGCTGAAAATTGAATTAGTTTCAATTGAATGAACATGATTCGAAATCCGATCAAAATGTGTAATATTTTCTTGTAGTATTAATATTCTCAGGAATACCTGCTGAGATGTATGAATTGTTTCATGCTTCAATAATATGCTATCCGAAGCTATTCAGAAACCCAATTTCATTCAATTCCAAAGTTTTCACTCTTATCGAAAGATTTCAAATCATACTCATGAATTTTCATATATTCGACAACCTCTTATGAATTTTTACCATAATAATGGTTTTTCCGTGTGAAAATGAATGCATTCCACCCATTTTTATTCACTTCAGAAAATGGAATGTTCAAAACCTAGATCGATGCAGAATACTCTGACCTTCTACAATATATCACTATGGAATAATTTTATCTGGACAGAAATCAGGAAGAACAGTTATAATAGGAGTGATATCGAAGAAGCAAATATTTTATTAACCAAACTACTTACACTATTGTGTTCGAATTTTTCGTCATCCTCCGCTTCACTTTATATATACTGACGTTTTATTTTTTCAATATCGATTAGTCCATCGAAATAAACTTCTTGCTGGCCATTCTTGTGTCTCGCTTACACGAAACGAGTCATTGTTTTTTTATTTCATTCCTGCCAAATAATTTGTTTTTTGAACAGTAAAATGTTTGACATGCATATAAAGCATGTTCTATGTCTTCAGAATTCTAATAGAGAAATTGCTTCAGAAACTTTCTCATGCGAAATTTTTTATGCGGTTATGAAACAAAGATTCAGAAATAATCGTGAATACAGACACAATAACTGAGCGATACGATTATAATTGAATATCGATACTGCAGAAGAGTAGTTCAGCAGCATCCTCACTGCGATATCGATTTGGTCTTCAATATGCTAGTGAAAAAAGTATATTCCGAGTAAATATTTTTCATTGATCATAATTACCAACTGATCAGTTTGAAAAAACACTTCTATCCTGAAATTGATGAGATGAAAGTTCCTACTTACACCCATCACCATTTAATTTTCTATGGAATGCCGTTTACGATCGAAAAAAATCGTTCTTTTCAATGTTTTGGATATCTTTCACATATGGCCACTGATTTGAAACAGGATAGAAGAAAAGGAACCATCCAGGACAGGTTGGAATTTGGATTTCAGGTATATATTATTCTTTAGTTTGAGAATATTAATATGAAACTTTTTTATTTTCATGAAATAATATAAAAATCCCCTATTTATCATACACTTTCACTAACCGCTACTAACGGAACTACTTTATCACTTTTACGTTATTCAAATTATTCATTATCACGGTATTAATTTCTCATGCAATTCTCTGATAATTTTTTGTGGTAGAAGAGGTCGAATCTTCTGGTGCAAAAGTTGAAACTCCAACAGAGATCTATTATAATATTATCAATCCTCTTCTCCTTGAAACGCTTACCTAGTTAGCAAAATGTCTATTGAGCAACATTATATTGTCAGAAATATATAAGTAGAAATATCTTTCGATAGTGAAAATTGAATAGGCTTTGACCTCAAGCATAATAAACCATTTATCTATATACACTCAAAATAGATTCCTTGTCGTTGACATTTGTATGGAAATAAAGCTGTTTTTCACATTTCTATGGTCGCCGTGTACAACAACTACGAACCATATATATCGATTGAATCCTAGTAGAAAACCACAACAGAATAAAATTCAGCAAAACCGCAAGTTCCCGTTATGGAATACTGATAACTTTTCCGATAGTGTAACACCGTCGCCCCTGCATATACAAATAGGCGTCTTCAAAGAAATTCAAAGCATCCCTATAACCGCAGTCCAAAACGGATATATCACCATTCCATATCGATTCTTGGGAAAAGGTCTGACTGGCAATCATTTCACTCAGTAATATACGAGCATCGATGTTCTCCATGCCCGGGGAGTCTGTGAATGTTGGGCACATGAAATATACGGTACGAGGGTCGAGTTTGGAACAAAATTGCCGATTTACTCAATATGGTCCAACAAGTGTCTCGATTATGTTTTTGAGGGAAATCTCGTTGATATTGATTAGATTTTGTGATGGGGAAATGGGAAAGTGCCTTATTCTGAAATGACTTGTGTCATAGATTCCGAGATGAATGCCTCGGAATTTAGGATAAACCGTGTATTTACTTTTCATTACGACTGATTTTTTTGGCATTGAATGAATTTTGAAATGATTAATAAACTAGGTAGTCCAAGAATCTGAATACCATCAGTGAAATCGAAACAGACTATGGCAAAAATCCATGGAGTTTCCTTACATGTGTCAGGAACATCGAAGTTATCGGCTTATATAAGCATACATATTTTAATGTTCACTCGCTAAATATCCGAAAAAGAATGAAATAGAATAGAATAGAATAGAATAGAATTTATTCATCACTGAAGAATTTACATATACCTACGAGAGAATACATGCAAAAGCTTATTGGACTAGTCACAAGGGAAAAAATTCCGAAATATACACTTCAAAATATGAAAAATATACATACAATTGAAATAAAATTCTCTACAATGTAGCGTCTGAAAAACTCTAATAGCAGTAATATACATACAATTGAATAAAAATTATCTACAATGTAGCGTCTAAAAAACTCTGATAGCAGTCACTAGGAAAAATTAAGTTCAACAAATACAATTCAAAACATGAAAGACATAGATATACAATTGATTAAAATTCTCTAGAATGTAGCGTCGAAAAACTCTTCAATGGAGTAAAAAGATTGATCTATTAGGTAGCGAGTCAAATTATCCTTCAATGAATACCCTGAGCCTGTCCCTTAGGAAATTTTGCCTGAGATGATATCAACCCAAGATTCACGCATCTGATATTTTTCGCGGAAAATACCATGAGTAATAACAAAAAGCAGACGAAGAGTATGGTTATTCGAAAGTGGTCGTCTAATGTGTGAGGAATAATTCAGTGAATTAGTTTCATAAATTATTAGCAATAAGTATAAAACCGTTTTCCTGAATGTTTACAAGCACTGAAAACTCATAATTCTCTGGTTAAGGCTTTCACGGCCGAGGTTTTCAGTATCACTACTTTTGTTCGGGTATGAACGCCGTTGGTTATCGGGATTTCTTCCTGACGTTTCGAGGGCGCGAGTGGCTAGCTTCTTCAAGATATATGAACCTCTGAAGAAGCTAGCCTAGCCCAAACAAAAGTAGTGATACACTCATATTTCTCTGTTACAGTATCGCTTATAATTATTATTAATAATTAAGACCATAGTATAATTGAAGAGGTGGCTCGAACAACGTTGTAACTTACATTGCTTCAACTTTTCAGGAGGGGCAAAAATCTATATACGTTTCATTTGAACTTCAAAATGGAAAAAACGTTGTATAATCATGACAGTAACAACGGTGTTTCATCCTGTTAGGCATAACTATACACGATATATCCATAGTTTGGGCTATAGAGTCTTTTATACATGAAAAATTTGGAATAACGTTGTAACTGCTTTGTAACTTACAACGTTTTTCCATAACTTGCACATTTTTCAATATATTATAGAGTCTGAGATACAAAATAAAAAACGTGGCGAAATAATATATTTCTGTTTTCCAGTCTGCCGTACGCAAAAACCAACAAACTAACTGGAAGAATAAGAACTCAGTCTATACTGTATCCTACTTAAATATTAAGTAGAACAAATGAAAGAAGGAACTGTTTTCAGTAATGCAAAAAAAAAAAATTGATAATCCTAATACGAAAAGTAGAACAAAAACTAAGAATATTCTGTATCCTACTAGAATATTTCATAGTATGGAAAGAATAAAGGTAGAAACTGTTTTCAGGAATGCAATAAAAATACGTTAATAATCCTAATACTAAAAGTATAAGTAAAATTTCCGCGCCGGGTCTATTGCCGGCATAATCTTCTTTCTTTTACTTAGATATTCTTCTCCTTTGTTTCTAGCTAACTTTGACTTATTGTTTTGCCACTGAACGATATTAGATTTGCGTTTTTTGACCACGATTTAATGTATTTTGTAACGAAGCCGATGAATTTAGCACAGACATGATGCTAAAAATGCAGCAACACGCCCAAATAATCTCGTGCACTACTAGTTACAACTTACAACGTTGTTTCGCGGAAGTCAGCAAAATGACAAAATAAAATGTTTTGTTTGAGCGGGATATTTGAAAAGAGGGGGATATCAGTCTTTCAGACAGTTGCTTTAGGTGCCATACAATATTATTCCATGATTAACTCGATTTCATACAATTTGCGAGTTACAACGTTGTTCGAGCCGACTCATTAATTTTTTTTTTTTTAATGCAGGGTTATATATTGGTATGTTCATTCAATGGCAATGATTTTCAATATTTTCATATCCCTCACTCCTCATATAGAATGATTGTAACATTAATTTTCCCTTTTGACAAATTTCAGCTGGATTCGAGGAGTTGCAAAATTGGGAAATTGCACCATACCTGAACGAGGAAGACAAGGGATCTAATCGAGCGATGCAGTTTGATCGATGGAAAAGTAAAAAGTTTTATCAGGTGTCGGACCCAATTGTGAGAGGTGTATTCTATATACCAGTGACCTGGAGGCGAAACAGGCAGTCGAAGCCAGTATTGTGATTTGACCAGTCAACCTTTAGGGGCATTGATTGGTTAAATTGAGTTATTGATAGAGATATATCTATAATTCATTGGTAATGCACATGAATTAATGCCTTCAAATTGGGAGCTCCTTGACGAATGTTTGGTTCTTATAAAAGAGTTTTTGATGACCAGGTACAGCTGAAATCATATATCTCTTTCTTCCATTCATACATATACTATGGGTATATCATGTGGGGCGATTCCAGTCAAGCTATCAGATTTTTCTCATTACAAAAAAAGCAATAAGAATAGTTGAAGGAGCGTGCTCTTTGTCTCTCTCTTGTATCTATATTTACCACACTCTTATTCAGATTCATAAAAATGTGAATTACTTCAGAGACTGAATTCGAACATTCATAACTGTAGTGGAAGCAGTCAATGGCATGTATTCTTGTTCTTGTTGGTCATCAACTTATTTCAATATTTCTCTTCCAAATCTGGCAGAATATAGGGTTAATCATTGTCGCTAATAGATTATTTTGGTTTATAGAGTTTGTTGGACCCACAGAACAACAAGATTTCTATGGTATGACCTCAAATCCGATTACATGCCAATTGTTTAGTTCAGTTCTTTATTCGATCCATAAAAGAGCACAAATTGTTATTGGACAAGTCACGTGAAAATCAGTTCTTAGTAGGGACAAATTCATAAATATTATAATATAAGTCTTAAAAAAACTGACCTAACAACATGTTCACCCATTCCAAAAATGTATTATGAGTTATATGCTCAAGTTTAATTTCCTTCTACAATCCATTCAACTTCAATTTCTGAAGTGGGAATCTAACTGGTTTCTTTCCAAAATTCGGCAGTAACGCAGCTATTTGATATTGGAATTTATTAACATCTGAAATACAGATGCAGAAATTTCAAGAAATTCGGCTGGAGCTAAACTTAATTTCTTGGAAAAAATGGATAGCTTGCTCGTAAAGACGTGAATATTATGAAATGTTTCCTTTTTTATATCCTCCGTGGATATAAACACGGTTTATCAGCGTCCTTTTTATATTTGACTCTCCAGGGTTAAAAAAGGCAAGATAAATTTATGGAAATCCATTCGGAAATGAAATGCGGGCATTGTGGAGGTTTTGTACACAGGTTTGGATGATGAAAAGTGATGAAAATATAAAACGGAACGCCATTATATAAATTAGATTTGTGTGAGCTTATTATCACGGATAATTTACCTCAAAGTCATAATTTGAGTATATTTCGTGAATTTACATTATTCCTGAAGATTTCTGCTTCAAAAATCATATTTTTTTATGCAAGATGACTTAATGAAAACTGTTAGGAGCTCGATTAGATGAAAATCTTATAGTCTGCAAACGCCCGTTCTTTGATAAAAATCCAGAAGGAAAAATACTGACACAGATAATAAATCCTGTCCAACTATCTGATACATTCGTCACAATTATAATTCTGAGTTCTGAGGCAGCAAATTTTCGAATCAGAAAATAGCGTGAAAATAAATAAAAATTGGAGTTTTTCATCCAAGCTTTTAGCACAGAATAATCAGACTACTATGCAGAAGCGAATTGGTAACCTAGCACAATTGTCTTGTAAATATTTGACCTTGATCGAACTTTGGTACTTATCGACACTGAGAAATCTGACAATATATACCAACAACAGGAAAATACACTGTGAAAATCCAAGCGACATGCGTCAAATCAATTAGCTGTCATCATCTGAGTCACACTGCAATTGAACACAAAAGCAATAGAATATTTTAGTACGCTCTAATTGGTGCAGTTTGGGAAGGTGTGGATTTTACCGAATACGTCATTGGATTCGCTTCTGCATGAAAGTTTAATTATTCTGTGCTTTCAGTGTTTGTGAATTGACCCCTTTGACCGAGGGAAGATGAAAATACTGCCAATTTTTTGTTCAATGTGGAAATCGTGGGATGAAAAGAAGATGATTCCGGTCAGGTATCGGATTATATCTGAGGTGAAAAAACAGGAAGAAAGAGAACCTTTTTCTTTCTGTATTAAAACAGAACTCTATACGATACATATTGATGTGAGTATAGTTTCTTTATTCCTTTGACAGCGGTCCAGGATTCGTTGGTAAAGCGAAGGGTGGCTGAAGGAGATTTTTTCCACAGGTGGTTGTTCGGCCCTTAGGGATCTCTGCATTCTCCGCTTCTACCCTCACACGACAAGATGACTCGAGCATGCGGTGGTGAAAGTTTTGCAGGCAGTTTTTGCTAGGATCTGTCTCATCTCGATTCCTGTGATGTTAATACTCAAACTACGTCCTAAATAATGAGGCGACCATCACTGTCAGTTATTTTGATGTTTCTTGTGAACAGTTCAGAAGAAAGAACATGAAGAACAAGTTTTCGACAATTGCCTCAAGTTGTAGTGTTAGAATTATTCATGACATTTGTTGAAATGAATCAAGGGAGTCATATATCAGCCCTGTGTTTGCGAGGTTGCGACTTTTCAGTAAGAAAAACTTGTAGAACTTATATGATATGAGTTCTACACATTCCGTAATGAAATGAAATGGAAATAACTGTTGAAGGTTACAGATTTTTTCTGCTCGAATCATCTCCCTTGAAGTGGTTATGAACTCTTTTATACCCCCAGTAGCAAACCGTGCTCCTATAATGAGCATAGGCCTAGTTAAATTTAGCCGAGCGTTATTGCATTATGATTTCAACCCCTTCCAGCACAGCGATTTCCAATAACCTCAACAATACCCTTCTAAATGCGGCTGGAGTGATTTCGGCAAATAGCTGGTAACATACAAAGCGCAATCTAAATGCATGCTCGATACATTTAGCCGGATTCCGTTATACGATTGTGCTGTAGGTTTCACATTCCAGGCAATGGGACATTCAATAGCGCCAACTACATGATGAATTATTTCGTATTGATTTTGGCAAAATGATACTGCCGGGCTTGAACGCGAATGCGGGATCCTAATTGTTTTATCGACATCAACGACATTCAAGTTTTTTGTTTCAGTTGTTTCGTACTGCAGATATCTACATGGGTCGAATGGACTATTGGTTCTTGAAGTATTCACTGGTTTTGAGAAATAATATCATATCATTCCATATGCATATCTCAGAAATAACAAATTCAATGCCCAGAAAATTCCATTCAGAATGCCATAAAAAATTAAGTTTGCTTTGGAATGGTAATTTTTTTTACGAAAATGAAAAAACGAACTCAAATGTACCAGACGATGAATATGTAAACTAATTTGTGTATTGCCAGGCCACATTGTTTTTCGTTGCAGTAATGAAACTTCCATAGAACCTCTAGAAATGACATGTGAAGATATCACTGAATAACCATATGTACTCAATCCAATAATTTCACAATAATAACAATAATAGTATTTGTTTTCCAAAAATAATAATAATAACAACAATGGTGAAAGCACAAATTTCCAAAAATAAATACAGAGAAATCCACAGGAAGTGGTAACCTCGTTCGTGGAGAAATAGCTATACAATGAAACAATAACACTGACGGTATGGTTCTATACTTCTATTGAGGTGGAACCGTGTTCAGAAGAGAGAAACCACACATATCGCGTCATCCGTTTAGATAACAATTTCTATTATCAATATATTTGTTCTTGTAAACATTATTACAGTATCACATTAAATCTATAACTAAAATTGAAACGGGCATGTACGGGGACAGATGGACACGTGTGTATAAACAAAACATAAATAGTTACAAGAGGAATAGTACGGATTAGAATGTACACAAAACAATTTTTGATTGATATTAAATAATACATCGAAATAACTTTGAAATAAAAACTTCTTTTTTCGTGAAAGACTTTTGGTAGTAAACCGTACGAGTAATAGTGTATTAGCCTCATAAAAACATTGGTAAGTAAGGGATGGATATTCATCTATGATTTCGTCTTTCTAACAGATTTTTGACTTCGTCGATTGATACTGAGGAAAGCCAGGTTCTCAAAGCTATTTGGAATTTATATGTTTGTAGACATTTAATTTCTTGAGGAAGTTCGGCATACACTACTGGACAGAGGAAAGTGAAGAATCTTTGGTTTTTAGCTGTATATACTTTCGGTATTTTAGAGGATTTATAACGGAATCTTGTATTGTGCGTGTGATCGACAGAAAGGAATTGATCCTCATGTTTGAAATGAAATGTTAGGAGACTCTGTAGATACAATTGCTAACAGGTGAAGAACTGTGATTCTGCGAAAAGTTTTTCAGACGAGTAAGTGAAGTTCTTCCTGTAAATTATTTTAATGAGCCATTTTTGAGTGACTTCTAGAATTTTTAGGTAGTTGTCAGTAATTCCCCCCAAACAATAATTCCATAGTTGATATGGGGCTGCACGAGACTCAAGTAGAGTGTTCTAACCTGGGACAGACTGAAAATATTTCTAAAAAATTTAAATTAATTCATGAGTGACCTGATTTTTCTTACAACATGTTCGATATGTTTGTTCCATCTTAGGTTTTCATACACTATAATTCCAAGATACTTGAGTTGGTCTTTCTTTTTTATTTCAAATTCTTTATCGAGTCTTTTCATCTTGAGTGCATCGAAGGTTGATGAATACTGATCAAAGTAACTGAAAGGAATGAAATGAGTTTTTTCAGTATTGATAGTGAGAAATTTACCCTCAAACCAATCTGCTAATTTAGCAAAATCTTTCTCTGCTTTGAGCTTAATATCTTCCCAATCATCTCCCCGATAAACAATGGTAGTATCATCGGCGAAGCTGACAATATTTTCTCTGAAGCCTTTATTTTCCATAGTTTTCAACAGTTTTTCATGCGAGACCTTATCAAATGTCTTAGCCAAGTCAACAAAGACACAGAGGCTCGGTTTCCCGTGATCCATAGCTTCATACATTCCTTTCATCAAATGTACCATTGCATCCTGCGTTGACTTGGCCTCTCTGAATCCATACTGTCTGTCAAAAAGTATTGAGTAGTTTTTCAAGTATTTATCTATTCTAACTTTCAAAAGTTTTTCACAGCCAATATATTATCTATAATATTCCAAGATAAATTCACAGAGAAATCAATTGAGTTATCTATGGATAGAATCAAGATGTTTCAATAAATATTTCAATGCCGCGCCCCACACAGGAGAAAACAGAGGCCGTATCTGTGCATTGTAGGTCATTAGAAGCTGATAAGGAGTGGAGTATTTCTCAGAACGAAAAAGAAATACAAGCTTCTGAGGAGCACCTTTACCTTTAGATTTTCCCATGAGAGATTATTACTGATAGAGATACTTGACTTTATAGGAATGGTTACTCCTGACATCTGAATATTGAATGAAGATTAATTGGTTTTTATTGAGGAGAAACATGCCAGGGTGTTCCCAGCATAAAATTCTACAAAGTTGATGCTACCCCATTCTATTCTTCTCGCCAAGTCATCGTTAATACCATTGAAGCTCACGCCTCTCTGTATTTTCGTTTCTCGTGCTGATATGGGTATGGGGATTCTGGAAGAGGAGCTAGTATATGAGGAGTACCGTCATCCGCAAAACTATGTACTGAACAAGATGTTTCCTTCAGTGAATCATTGATAAGAAGCAGAAACAAAATGGGAGCCAGAAGTAAACCCTGTGGAACACCTGCACTTATTGAGAGAATACCCCATCAACAGCTACATATATAGACCTATCAGACAATAAACTCTTCAACATAGCACACTCTTGAGGGGATAAACCATAATACGGCAGTTTAGAAAAGAGACTTGATGCCAAACTCGATCAAACGTTAACGTTTATCTGAATTTTTCGTGAACAGTTCATTTCCTGGAATTAAATGATGAATATGTCGAATGCTCTTCTGAGGTGACATCCAGTAAGATATTCTCCTCTGATAACTGAACGTAAGCATGAATATATTGCTGTGGTACTTAATTCTAATATCAAGAAATATGTTTTTTTTTTCTAAAAATGTTATATCTCGCAAAAAAGCATCTTTTCAAATGATAACATAATTGAAAGCTTTTTTTTATATGGAAACTTCTTTTTTTCATTCCCGAGGAGCCAGGGAATATTTCAGTAGTGGAAGTTAGAAGATTCAAGTATGAGGTGAACAAAAAACTCAATTCTGAAACGAAACCATTACTGTTGTAGGGCACTGAATGAACAGTCTGTCAGGAATTACCTCATTCCACGTTACTTGTAAAAAAGGGATGTGGGGAATGAATGATTAAAAGGAATCGAATGAAAGTTTTCAAGTTTTTCAAGCCTCTATTGTGTGTCATAGGGCTAGATGAGACTACCAAATGATAAATCAAGTATGAGATACACAAAAAAATTGATACCTAGAAACGGTCCATTGGTATGGTAGATCACAGAATCAACAGCAGTTTGTAGGAAATTCAACCAGTGACGGTTTTTATTTATATATTTTTTTTTTTCAGATTCAACCTGCTCAAGAACCGCCTTTGGAAAATTGAAAAATCTCGATAAATGATCAAAGTATGAAGAGTTATTTCGAGAGTTTGAAAATAATACCAACTTCTGAATCAAATGAAAATATTCCTCATTTCAGTTTTCGAGTTCTGAGTGAAAGTGGGAAATATTCTGATAATTCAACTAATACAAATGATAAATAATGCTCCAAGTAGCACTTACGCTACTGAAAATCCAAAAAATATGAAATGTAATCTTTTTCCCACCATCTTCCTGGAAAGACAAGTTCAAATGGAGGTGATCCATTCTCCTAAGAAATTTTCACGTTATGAAAAACGATAAAAGGAAAAATGGCTCAATTTGAATACGACATCGCCCAATTTGAATGGTTATGGTTCCTTATATTTCGAGTTGAAATTCCGAAATACTTGAGTCCTAAATTGTATCAAAATGATAATATTCATCAGTGGTTTTGATAAAAATTGAAATGATTAACGATATTTCAAATTCACGGTTGATTTAACGATATTGAACGAATCCAAATTGTGAGTTTAATCGTTCTGTAAAATTATTTTCGCATCGATATCATTTACCCAGATCGGCAGGTGTTCATGGTTCATCTGCTGCAATTTTCTCTTCAACTGTACCTGCGAAGTATTCAGGTCGATTTAAAAAATGTTAAAATCAATCAACCGTTCAATTAGAAACATTTCGATTCATTCTATTCGATTGATTCAATACGTGTGTCTATGAATTCGTTTGTTTATTTACATGTCGTAGAATATTTTTATAATAATTGTGCTTGACTCAATAAGCAGTTTTCTTCTCCCGCATATGCTATCATCGAACTTTATTCTTTACTCATCCGTCTGGAAGTAATTGAAAATTGGTAAGACAAATGAAAAAATATAAGCAGAGCTTTGTTGAACAGATTAAAACTTTTATAATACAAATTCAACAAGTTTTCACCTCATTAAAAATTAATGGGTTCACGTACTTGCACCTGCTTATACAGAAAATGGAGGAAAACTATACTTTGAAAGTTTTCAACACTTCTTTGGTTGGAATTCATTTCCTTGAACACTATCGGTACAATGAGGACGTAGAAAATCTCCTTACTCTTTAAACTCGTAAACGAGACTGGATATAAAGATCAGACGAGAATTAATGTAGAAATGCATCATTTTCAGTACTTTCTGATGAAATAATCCATAATGTGACGTCATTTGCAGCCAAGAAAGCACGATCAACTTTGTTTCTTTGAAGTTTCCATAGAGTGAAAGCGAACATAGTTCGTTGGTTCCCCGAAAGATGTACAAATACAGTTGAATGATTCTAAACAAAGTCGGGTTTCCTGGGAGTTTCCGTGACACCTTGATATATGGTTCTTTCAATACTGATTCACTGATCAGAATCAGAAAAGCCGTTTCTGAGTAATCAGCAATCACAATTATATAGTTCAACAATGATTTTTCGACTCGAGTCGACATTTGGAAGCAAAAATCCAACCATTTACAATTCATTCGTAGCTCCAGTCGAAGGGATATCACTCAGCAAAAATGTTTACACGACACCCAGTAAAAAAGTTGTCTGTGTCGTTTGTCAATTGGCACATTTTCTCTTTCTTTCAATAATGCAATATTCTTGTCATTGAAAAATAGACAGATATGATTAAATGTCATTTCCGTACCTTGGAAACAAAACCATTTTACAATGTCATCGTCTCACAATTTTGTTAAAGTAGAAAACAGGAAAAGAATGTGAATCGAATTCATTGATTCTAGGGTGTCTTTCGGGTTTGTTTGGTGTGGTCAACAGGTGTTTACTCCCGACGTTTCGCCTACAGCTGTGGTAGGCATTATCAAAGTCTATGAGGTAATAGACACAATGTTCTCGTTCTCACAGTACATATTACTTCTCTTACGTTTTGGCCCGCTTTATATCTAGTTTCATGTCGGATGTTTTGTGTGTCGGGGATGGGTGTGGCCCGTTTTCTATTAACTCTTTTTGGTCGTGTATTCTTCAATACAGGTAACCATAATTTATTGATGTTCACGCCTTCTTCTTTTCGATTATAATTGTCTTTATGTTTGTGTATCTCTGTTGTCTCTCTGTGTAATCTCGGATAGTAGCAAAGAGTCCTGTTAAGCACTTGGGTTTCGTCAAAAGCAATTACGTAATTACCTCCTCCGAGTGCCTGTTCTGCCACTGGAATTCATCTTTGACAGAGAAAATTGGTCCGAGCAAACACGTACACTTGAAAATAATTCAGTAAGTACAGATGTAGTGTTCAATTTCAGTACCTATAATAACAACTAATAAAAAAATATTTATGATATTTCGTTTCCATACCAAGTGAATATGGAGTCTTCATTTAGATATTCGTTGCTACCTCGGTTGCTACTATATTGTATAGTTTTCAGTATACAACAGTTTCACCTGATGTTTATGAAGTTGATTTCAGTGGTTTATTATCATGAACTTCAGTTCATTATCTGTAGAATAAATCAGGAATATTCCATCATTTCTCGGATATTTTCGGAAGGGATTTGCTAGGCCAATAGGCGAAATGCAAAACTCATTTAACACTGATAACAGGTAAGTAGCAGTTATATGCCAGCATTCAAGGCTAATTTTCTGGTATTATGAGTAAGTACAAGTAATTTCATTGGAAGAAAAATCACTATCAATATCTATTTTCAGTCAGTAAAAATTCTAAGTATTCTGGTACAAGACTTCGAATTGTGATAAATATTCATTGAACGAATTAATCAATGATTCAAATTTTCATGATGTCAAATTCTTGTACCAGATTACTGGCCCGGCGTAGCCAACCTTCCTTTCCTGGAATATCATCGTATGAATTTAACAAATTAAGTGATTATTAGATATAAGAAAGTCATATCCAGGCGGTCGGAAAAAAATTAGTTTTTGTGCCAGGAAAGTATGATTATGAATATATATTTTATCAACATACTGTAGCAATGGGGTCTTCTTATGATTATTATCTTTTATATTTTTATTTATTATTATTTGTCTCGAAAATCCAAAACATATATTCCAGAATATACTTATTTCATTTGAAAAAGTTTTATAACTTAGTATATCTTACTCTGCAAAAATTTATATTGGAATTTTTTAAATAGTGAGAAAGTTAAAAAAATAATTTCCAAAGGAAATCAATGAAAGTATAAATATTTCAGAACGATTTATCGAAATATGAAATTACAGTTGAAGAAGCGCCTGGTTTCGGTAGTGTAGTGGTTAGCATATCTGCCTATCAAGCGGAATGCCGGGGTTCGAATTCTCGCCGGGCCACCGTACTGGGTAATCGCACGTTAAAAGGTAAGGCCTCGTTGATCCATTGCTCGCACAAGTTTCGACTTCTGAGGGTTAACGTTCGTCAGCTGGTTAACGAAAACGAACAATTTTAGAACAACAACAACAATATTATCGTCTGCATGTCTATTACTATTCACTTTTGTTTTATATATATAAATATATAACTTCCCCGGATACTGGTGATCCATCTTGAGCGATTTTCCACAAAAGAAAAAAACAGAGAGAAATTATTTGTCACCGTGGATTTTCCTGTAGAAGGTTTGGAGATGAATAATTATGCGTCAGCCAATGCAGCTCCTTGTAGCTATAATCTCTACGCACTTTTAAACCACAACGGGTCTGCAGATAGTGGCCACTACACAACTTACTGCCGACACCCTTATTCTGGAAGATGGCACAAGTACAACGATGCCCACGTGTCACCAATTTCCCCAAAATCTCTCATAAGTGGCGAGGCGTATATTCTATTCTATGAACAGGGTGAAACTAGATTATCCATTTGACACTGTTTTATATTTTATTCCTTTTTTTATTATTTATTTATTTAAATTTATTGTTTTATTCTTGTTTCAACTGATACAACTGTATATTCGACATTAATATTAGCTTGGAATAGTTGTAATAAAAGTGGCGAAGTATTAAAAAAATATATATATATAAATATATATATATATATATTGATAAAAAGTGTGAATATTGTGTGTGATCACCAGAAAACAGACTAAGAAAATGCCAAATAGACAACCATTCTTTCAAAAGAGGATTACCCATTTTGAAATAGCTATTGAACTTTTAATAGTGGTTGTGTTGAAGTGAGATGATCACAATGCAAAAGGCTTCGCCACGTTCATGAGTGATTTGATAAGGATATATTACTTTTTATTTCAATATTTCACTTATAAGTAGCGAATCAATTTATTGTATTTCTGCTGTTGATATACAGGTTTAGAAAAAACAATTCATCCACGGTAATTCAATGGTTTTTTTGTTCCATACAGTAAACGAATTCTCGCAAATGGTTATTCAATTCTAAATAATGGCCATTACACTCTTTTGTCGGTGTACGAATATTATTTCATTCAAATCAACTGTAAGCATTTTCAACATAATGGAGTTGGTTGTATTGTTATTCAACACAATCGGTTCAGCTGAATTCAATATAGAACTGTTCTCTGCTGCATTATCACAAGAGAAAAATGGCACTGCATTGCTGCTTCACATTTCAATATGGTTATCTTCCTAACGACATGTCACTCAAACCTTATTACTTTTTCAGTGAAATCAGCTCCCCGACTGACTATATTTGTTCATTTCATGAATATTATGATGAAAGTTAGAGTACTGTTCGATTCGAATATTGAAGTGGTTCAAATAAGTAATGAAAATCTTTGGTTCTCGATAGGGTGTTGGTCAGCATGTATTTATTTATTTATATGTGGGCAATGTATATTTAAAATCCATGTGCTCATTTCCTAAAGCAATATTAAACGAGAATAAAAAATTACCAATTTTTCACTCTTGACATCCGCCTGTTATGCAGGAGGTTGGGGTTCGAACCGTGTTGGGATTCACACGTTGCAAAGCAAAGCCTTGTTTATATATTGCTGCCATAACTTTCGACTTCTAATGGTTGACGTTCGTGAGGGAGCGTCAGCGTTTTGACGAAAGAACCCATTTCGAACACTTTTTTTTTACTATGAGATATATATGAAGACACTTTCATCAATTTCAAAACGTACGAATTAATTACATCATACGTTTGGAAAAATTTCGGAATAGTTCATTCAACATCCCTTATCATAGAAGAGTGTCGTTGTAGAATTTTACATGTGATACGCTGGGATTTTTTGTTATATTTCCTGGGTTTTGTGAATCTTCTACGTTCCTTAGTTCACAGGGGATATCTTTCTACTTTCTGAAATTGGAAGACACTCCATGAGAGTAGGCTTGAATATGTCAAACATTCCTCATTTCCAATATTCAAATATTTCCTATCTCAAAATAAAACCAATTATTTAAGAACTTTATCAATGATAAGTAGCCCTTATTATTCCAGGAAATGGCGCCGTCGTTGTATTTCGATATCTGTGTTTTCCAATTGTGAAAAACTTTCTAGAAACCTGAGCACTCAAAAACAATAATCCCACAATTTTCAAGAGATTCCAAATGAACTCAAACCGAATTATGTTTTAAATTTCATTTCAAAAGGCTTGTGAGTGCTAAGATCTGTTTTGATACTCTGGGGAACGTCCTATGTCGTAAACGACAGCAAAGCAACATTTAGTGTTCCATTTTACTTTCACGTTCATCATGAAATATTGAAAATAAAAAAGGTTCGCTTTTGTGGTGCATGACGAAAAATACCAAAGCTACTGATTTCAATGAATTTGAATATTGAGACACGAAACGTGTTCAATTATTCTTTCAGGCGCATGACTGATCTTGTGATCGATCAGGTACAAACACAATAAGTAATAATTGGTGAAATACAACATCCACGGGATAGTTAAGCTATTGGGGTTAGGTAGTGAGTGCAGTGAATGAGTAACAGAACTCGTTCAGAAAATTTTGTGTAACTTCTTAACTCCTCTTTGAATCTAAAATATTGGGAAATAGACACTTCATTTCTTTCTTGAACCAAAATGAAGAAAAAATCGGATGACAATTGTCATGAGTTCAGTTGCATTTCTGAAAGTTTCGAAACAATAGGGAAAGGAGTTGATTTCATTTACAAAAACTGTAATTAGGACAAAAAGTCATCCTTGTCGTTTTAAAGTTGAACTTTTCCATATGTCTTTGTAAATTCAAAAAACTTCTAATCGAGAACATTCAGCTATTTAAATATTCCTGAACATGATTTATTAGCAATAAACTCCCTTTAGTATTATTCCAAGGAAGAACCGATTCCCATAATCTGGAGACGATCTTGTTTATAGTGGCAGTAATTGATCCACATAAGCCATCAGCAAGAATAACAATTGTTGGGCTTCATTCTAGAACCAATATCGTCGGGTAATTGCTAAAAACAGACAGGCATTCTTGAAAGATTCAGTTCTGTATATTCATGAAGTATACTGGTACTGTGGTGTATACCTACACTGGAGAATCGGGCACTCTTATTTATATTTCTGACATGAAATATCAAATTAATTTACGCATTTCTGATAAAAACTCAGACCTTGTCACATGAAGAGAGAGAGTGGTGTTACAATGACGAATCCAGCCAAGGAATTGCTGAAAATGACCAGAAACATTATTTGGGTTCAAATAACCTAGTGAATCACGTTCATGAAATATGAAATAACAACTACTAGAATTATACCGTCGGCTTCTTGACGTAAAATTGACTATATACAGGAAAAAACTGAAGTTTTTCTAAAAAGAAGAAGGTTCTGTGAAATTCTCCCAAACGGCTTCCACAAGTATGATGTATCCAGGAACATCAATCCTGAAAAACTAATTTCCATATGGAAATAATGGTAACGGCAGCCATATGATTCTTTTATTTTTCTTTCTGGCTCCCGATGCTATTATTTTATTCTCTAAAATGGGGCATTCGTGATTACTTCTTCAGTATCTAGTACTTTGTATAGAGCCTCATGATGATTTCTGGTTGAACTTTCCATTTCATGGGTGAAAAATTTCGTTTTCTACTGTATAAGTCAATTTGACTGCTGAAAACTGACGGCAAAAACTGTATATTTTTTGAACTTTTCATTTCATTGTTAACAGAAATATGATATTTTTTTCCAAGAGTTCTGGTGTAACACCTAACAATGATATACCACACAGGATTGTCAAACTCCTGTTCTGAAATATTGAACAAGTCGATTAACAAATTCGAAGACCAGCGATAAATCAAATAATATTTTGAACAATGGATTCAGGACATTCGCGACTACCCTCATTACTGAACGGGTCAAAATGTATATTCCTTTCATGCTCACGTTGACAGTGGCCCATTCAGACAGATTACAGAACCAACAAAATAATTTTGGAAAACGTTGACGAAATCGATGATCTTAGAGTCAGGTATCAACAACCCAGTTCCAACGATGACGTGGAATATATAGCAGAAAAATTGATACGAGAATTTAATTTTGTGCTCGCGAACTCGAAGAGTTCAACACTTTAGTGAACGGGTTGGGTGGGTCTCTTTGACTAGACCGTGAACTACTGCTTTCCATCTTTCTTCGCCACTCATGCGCTGCCGACTCTGTCCTTCCTGTTTCAACTTGCTCTGCACATCGACAAAAGAGTGATGTTAGTGACTTTTCAATTTTTCATGTGTTATGACAATGATAATCTTTCATTCATATGTTTAAACCAATACATTTTCCATTCCATATTTCCACTTTGCTATATTATACTGAGTCCTCTATAAATAACGGTATTCCTGTGAATCGATGATTGTTGAATAATTTCTGGATTTCTTCTCCGAATCGAAAAATAGAATTAACTCCGAAGAAAGAAGTAGAATCAATAAAAAAATTACAAACACTCTCTTTTGATAGCTACGTGTATATCACTCAAAGACGTTTGATTCATCGTCGAAAAGGAAGAAAGTTCATCTAAAACAGCCACTCCCTGCCTATATGGCAACGACGAGCACTGGGTTACATAGAAATCCATTTTTCTCGCTCAATTTGTATACCAGGCCTATGGAAATTGAATCATATGGATAGCAAACAGAAAGAATATCTACACGAAGCAAAATAGAAAGCTTTTTGTAGAAGAACTCCCACTCACCAGGATTATATTTTATTCCTGCAAAGACAAGATCTCGTTCCGCTCAGAAATAATCATCTCCTGAGCTCTCCAGTGGAAAAAAGAATGAACTACTGAATACTTCCACTACAATCTTCAGACATTTCCGAAATATTCAACTCGTGACAAGTCTTTCATCAGTTTCATTTGATATTTCGGTGACATGCTTTCATAATGATTATATAACTGTGAATCGATGTTAATTCATGTTTTGGATCCAATAGACTCAACTCGTGCCATTTTGAAATATGCGACCCGCTTATTGAAGGGTTTAATGGAAAGTTTGGGTTGTACTCCTTTGATCGAAGTAGCTATGCCTTCACAGTATGTCATTCAAACTGTCCTCTATTCAGATGATCTAAGAAGAAAACAGAAAACATTCTTGATGAGTATCTACTACAATCAAAATAATGTCTCTGCCATGAGTGATAGAATTTTTCATAATGTCAATTGGAGCATTTCGAAGCTATACATTTCCAAACCTTCTTAATATTTATGTTTCCGATATTTCGTTGACAAATGGTAACCAGCTTTTCAAAATAGATATACCATTGAAACTCTTTCAACCCTACAGAAGTTGAAATCAGGCAATTGGTTTCTTGAATTTTGATGAATTTAGATTCATGTTTCGAATTGTGTTTGTTGATTCCAACATCTTTCACATATCAACGTGGTTTTGATACCTCAAGCCAGTATGCTCATAAAATCACTTCTGAGTTAGTTTACACCAATAATGTATAATTCTTTTATAACATGAAGGTGAGCAATTCTCTCATTTAGATCTTGTCAGTTGTGCGGTCTAAATGAAGCTCATCTCATCTTACGCAATAGGTGGATCAGCTGTCAGAAAATAACTACTCCTCTAGCGGATACCATGCTGGAATTGATCTTTCATTCATCAAGACGAGCATTCTTCTTTCTGTATTTTCTTCCAGAGATGAATTATGCACTTTTTGCCTTGGTATCGTTCTTTGAAAAATGTATTTGTTTTTCGGAGATGAGGAAAATTTTTAATGATTCTTCTATATTTTTTATATGCAGATTCACATGAACGGGAAGCCCTGTAATGTTCAAATGTCACCGCGTGAATCAAGGGACAGGAGATAAGAATTACCTTCCACTTCACTATCACTTTGAAGTTTGTAAGCCTCATGAAAAACTTCTTTCGGCAAGGAGTTCCAAAGCTCAGCTGTTCTATTGAAAAAAGATCCCTGAGCAAGAGAGGTTCAACAAGTCTCCAAATTCACAACAAAGGGGTGGGAATTCTGTACTTGTCGAGTCATCCGTGTAGATATTGCCGAAGGTGGAACAATTGATAACAATTCAGAAGAGCACCAATCGTGAAAATATTTATAGAAGAGAGACAAGTCTCCGACCATTCTACGATGTTCCAATCAAGTGAGCGACTCTGTGAGCGAAGAATCACCAACAAGATGGATTGCCTTTCTATGAATAGAATCAAGAAGCCTCAATGATGCCAAACTGAGATAGGATTTCGTGAATTATTGTAAGCTTTCTCGAGGTCGACTACACTAAAGCTCTACTGAGCCAATTGCGCATCTGCCTATCTCTTTGTCTATAACTAGGAAGTAAATTGAGTAAGCAACTAATCGCAAAGCAATTGAATAATTTTTCACCAAAATTCTTATTCTATGGAAAATAGTACCAGTAAAAAGGGAGTTACCAACCATATTTAGTATCCATATTGGTCCAATATCAATAATATCTGAACAATAATGGAGATATAGAATTACACAATATATCAGCAAATTTTCCGTAAAAATGCACATATCTCAAATTCAGAATTCACATATCAGCAGTGTAGTTATTGTTCTATCATCGACAGAATATGTTTCCATTCCACCTAATAATATCGCATGAAGCCTTCAAGCTTCAATCTCGACGTGATAAAATCCCTAAACGCGGTAATTAACGATCGGAGTAACTATAATGTGTTCATTAGCTCACAGCGAGTAGGTAAAACAATTGCGGTTTCAGCGTATAACCTCAGCCATAACGAGGCATTACAGTGTTATATCAAGACTTTCACACGTCATGACTTCAATAGTGCCCAAGGCTCATGATGTTCTGCTGGACAATTCGTGGAGGCTTTCCGATAGAAATTGAGCATCAGAGATTTTGATTATTTCAGTTCATTGACGTAGTTAGGAAGGTGATTCTCTAGAAGATTATTAACGGAGTAGCATATTTGAATGTTACAATAAAGAAGAGAGTACGATTCTCCGGGAGTATAATGAGATCATTAGATATTTTACTCATACAGTGACAGTCAAGGTAATCGACCATGTGGAAAATCTGAGATGACTTCATAATTTTTTGACGTTTTCAATTTATGATAACGAACGTAAACTTTGATCGTTGAATTTTTGTTCATAGGTCGCACGAATTTCTATAAGAATATTGTGGACTTTACACCGGCTAGATGAGACTCAGGGATTTTTCTGTACGGCTCGGGTGATGAATGATTCGGTGACTGGTTAAATCAGATAATATATTCACTAATACACATAACGGAAACTGGAGGGTTACTACCCTCAACAAAACAAGCCGTCAACGGACACGGCTGTGTACAATCAACTATCTTTCAGGTATAATTGAGGATTAAACGACTTACCTGAAGGAAGTTCAATCCAAATTATACGAGGTTGGTCACATCCGAATAGATCACCTTGTAGTAGTACCTCTATGACTGAAATGCGCAAGTTGAAAGAAAGAATGATTCACGATGCCCCTATCTCACGAGTCCCCACCCGAATATCCGTCAATATACCTTGCGATGATATCGCCTTTTTGGGTCGGGATGACAGAAAAAATAATATATTGGATTTTTTTTTTCTTTGAGATGGGTGGGTGTCTCTCTATTCGGATGTGACCAACCTCGTATAATTTGGATTGAACTTCCTTCAGGTAAGTCGTTTAATCCTCAATTATACTTCGGTTGGTCCCATCCGAATAGATCACCTTGTAGATGTTCAAAGAATTATTAAAAGGCGATCAAAATTTTATTCAGACTGATCTCATACTAATGAAGTAGTCTAAATGAACTGTTTATGTCATTTGATTCACCACTATAAACTAAGAATTTGATACAGACAGTATTTGAATGCTAATACAATATAATGTTGCAAAACTCAAATAACCAGAAAACCCACACTCGTTTAATGAAATTGCGGGGGTAATCCGCAAATGTACCATTTGTAATGACTGGTCTATGTAGAATTCACCAAAAGTATTTTATTTTTCGGACCAGCCTTCATTTGATCGTATGGTGTCCGTGCTCATATCGATTTGGTTGGCCGCAGAAATGGTAGCATGTCTTGTGCCGAGGTGTAGCTGGGTGATGAGGATTTTTATAAGTAAAAATGAGAAAAAAACCTTATTGAATGTGTGCGGTTTTTTAATTGATAATCGTGGATGTCATACACAATTCACGTTTCACCGTGGAAAATGGTGTAAAAAAATATACATGTTTGTATTTGTTGCTCTCTTGGTCTTCTGTGGATAATTTGGTTCTCGGCAGTGAAGAGACAAGCACGTCTGCCCCTCAAGCGGAAGACTCGGGTTCAACTTCCCATCGAGCTTCCGTGCAGGGACTCACACGCCAAGAGGCAAGAGGCCTCGTCAATACATTTTCTGCGGAAGATTCGACCTCTGAAGGGCGACACTCGTCAACCGGTAAACGATTTTTTTTTTTTTGTACTGATCATACAATAAAAATGCTACTCATTCTGATTTTGAATCATATTTTTACGCTTTAGCAAGCTTTAGAGCAACCATAACAATAAGTTTGTGAAATATTTTTCAAAATGAGGTTTTCCGATTTTTCTAATTTGGTCAACACTTCGTAAGGGTCCCAGATTTTCTCATATCGGGAAAAAAGTGGATCGTATTTTGAAAATAACCCTCTAAAACATTTCCATTGTATCATAGTTACATGCATGAGATATCAGATTTCAAGCTGATCTATGTAATTTTCTAGTACAATAAGTTTTACCTAGCTGCACCCATGGACGATCTACCTTATCCACATCTCCTTCACAAATATCCACCAATGAGACGAAAATAAATTGTATGGTTTCATCGTATTTGCAATCAGTGATGCCATCAGAATCGCTGAAGGTTCACCCCTCAGTTTTTCTCCTGGAAAATGGATGCCAGACAAAATCGGTTCACCCAGGGAAAGATGGCACCACAGTGGATGTAGGTGCTTGAACGAAACTGAAAAAATTATATATTGTGGTTCAAAATACAATATAATGGAATTCAAAATTGATATCAATTTGTGGAAACCAAGTTTGGGACTGCGATAACAGAAACACAAAACATGTTACTTCGTCCCCTTCGATCATTTTCAATATTCTAGGAAAATGTGGAAGTGGGATGATTGGGAAAACACAAATGTTTGTGTAAAACCAAGTTAATGTAATGCATCAGTTGCATAACTTATGGGGTTTGGCTGTAAAGATAAAAATGTTGTACCCTATGTGTTAGAGTAGTTAGTAAACAGATCAACTTCAGGTTATCGAAATTTTTGGCCCGCTCTTGGAAGGCGTATTCTCGATATTGCATTCCGAAGGTGACACATCATGGACTTTGATCTGCTATAAACTCATAGTTCGAATTTATTTATGAGACGAACATCACTAGTTGATAATGTTATATACATATACACACATATATACACATATACACATACATATATACACATATATACACATATACATATATATTCTCCACCAGAAAACTCAAGTTCCTGAATATCATTATGCTTAATTCTTCACACCACTTCCAAATATCACCAGCCAGTCCGTTGAGGTTTGGGTGCTTCATTCCAGACATCCGGTTGATCTGCGCGTTGACGGTGTTGTTGTCTCTATGCGACAAAATGTGACAGTTTGAGGAGAACTGTCTGAAGGTTTTGAACATTAATGTGAAGTTTGGCCTGCTTCACTGAAACCTTTGGCTTTCTCGTTGTTGCATGTAATATTCTGGAAAATTCAGGCCTTGTTTTACCTTCTAGTTGCCTAACATGAAAAGTCACTGTAACTCGGTGGAAATTTACATTGTCAAAATCTCCTCGATCCGTCTGCAAGGTTATACATCGGTGCCCTTCGAATAATTTTGTAGACGGCCACCTATATTCAACCACAAGGCAAACCGAAATCAAGTGTCAAATGGATTTATTTTCCATTAATATTGAATCGTAATGATTACCAAGATACCTCAAATTTGTTGGATGTTTCCTGAACAGCAAGGTTATACATCGGTGCCCTTCGAATAATTTTGTAGACGGCCACCTATATTCAACCACAAGGCAAACCGAAATCAAGTGTCAAATGGATTTATTTTCCATTAATATTGAATCGTAATGATTACCAAGATACCTCAAATTTGTTGGATGTTTCCTGAACAGCAAGGTTATACATCGGTGCCCTTCGAATAATTTTGTAGACGGCCACCTATATTCAACCACAAGGCAAACCGAAATCAAGTGTCAAATGGATTTATTTTCCATTAATATTGAATCGTAATGATTACCAAGATACCTCAAATTTGTTGGATGTTTCCTGAACACTCCATCTTGGTAATACTAATTGAAAAAGATGTCGTCTAAATAGCTACAGATACAAAAAATTCCTGAACTCAAAAAAAGTATAACCGTTTCTGAGATTTTTGTAAATATATAAGGTGCAAAGATAAGCCAAAACACAAAAAATTTAAATTCAAAAATTTTGTGTCTAGATTGCAATCGCAAATACTTCTTATGTTTATCGGCATCTGTCGAATCCACTGACGTTGAAAAACAATTTTCAGACATCAGATTTTTCACAGCTCCAAGTGAGGGGCTGTGATGAATTCATGCAAATGTTTCAGATTCAAAAGAAATCTATAGCTATCAGTAAGACTCAAACCTGAGAAAATAGCTGAACTAAAAATTGTTCTTGACATTGACGGCTGGTCCAATGTAGTCAAATTCCAGTAATATAGCTAAACACTCACAACATGGGTTTAGCCGGCTGGGTGGAATTGTCGGGGTTCAGGTGCCAGTTTTTCATAAGGTAGAGTATAAAAATGGATTTTTTATCTCTGAACACATTCCAAAATGTTGGAGTTGTTTGTTATAGATTGCCACGTGCTGTCAAATATTTAATGCGACCAGCGTATAAGTTCAAATATGTTATTTCGTCCATTTGTTGTTGTACGTTGTGAACCGCTCTCACCATCCTCTGTTTTGTCTGCTTGAGGTGTCCCCCCTCTGTTGATTTTTCTAAGACTGCCATTGACTTCGATGAGCAGTGCCCTCGAGGTGTTTTGAAGGGAAAGGTTGTACCTTCAGGTCTAGTGCAAGCAGAAATCTCCTGTGGTTCGAAATCGAGGGAGGAACGTTGCATAATGCTTCATCAGCACCGGCTTTGTCAGACAAAGTAGTCTTGAATGCTTCAGCATATCGATCACTCATCAGGCATAGCTGTACTGAGGGCTGAGAAACCTTTGCCCAACGAAATTTGAGGGTCCAGTAGAAAACCTCAATTCAGATGTCGAGAAAAAAGGTCTGAACTACCGGATTCAGTTGGGGTGGATATGAGGTAGTGTAACGGTCTGGAACCTGCGCCAACAGAAAAGAAATTGTTTTCGTGCGCGAGACACTCGGCGAGCACAACTCAGGAAGTGTGCGGGACAAAAAAACGGCGTATGATGATTGAAGGTCAGCCGTAGAATGATCTACAAAGTAGATTGCCCCTGCCGATGATCAATGATCAGAAATCATTGTCAGTCTCAGCTGTTTCCAATTATACGTCCACTCACGTCTTTGGTTCCGTTCTAAAACGTGACAAAATATGAAAAACAAACTTACTTACGACGAGTAAGAACAGAGTTTGTCCTCGAGTGTTTTTAGGTTCCTCGTTGTCGTTCTCTTGTGCTTGTGTCAGATAGGTACACCACTGCAGTGCGAAATCATCCTGGATATCACTACCGTAAAACTTTGCTTCAGTCGGATCATCTCCCAGTACAGTAGTAACAGCGTTATCACTACGGAAAGATTCACTGTTGGTGGCGGAAAATTCCGATGTCAAATCTGACGACGGACCTGCGCCCACCAAAGAGAAATTGTCTTTGGGCACGAGACACTCGGCTGGCACAACTCAAAAAGTGTGCAGGGCAGAAAACGGCCTAGGATGATGAATAAAGTTCAGCCGTATGTTGATCTACAAAGTAGATTGCCCCTGCCGATGATCAATGATCAGAAATCATTGTCAGTCTCATCTATTTCCAATTATATGTCCACTCATTCCGTTGGTTTTTCTAAAACATGACAAAAAACATTAAAAACAATCTTACTTACTAAACGAGTAGGAACGGAGTTGTTCCTCGAGTTTCCGTAGTGTTCGCCAAGTTTCTACGTTGTTTTCACTGAGCATCGTTTGTTTTGTTTCCCATAGTACATATGGAAAATTTTCTTCAATTCACTTATTTACACTAATTTACACTTTCGAACTTATCACATTCAGCGCAAGAAGTATATTGACGGATATTCGGGTGAGGACTCGTGAGATAGGGGCATCGTGAATCATTCTTTCTTTCAACTTGCGCATTTCAGTCATAGAGGTACTACTACAAGGTGATCTATTCGGATGGGACCAACCGAAGTATAACCATCGTCCATAGATATTCTAATAAGTCCGCTCACTCTCAGCAGCGACCCAAATCATCACCGTCCGTCCTCGCGCGTCCCTTGCCTGGCCGGTCGGTCGTCAGTGCCCGTCTGACGGGGGAGCCAGTTTAACAGAGTGTCTCCGATTGAACAGTTCGCATCGTTCCGGCCGGTTAAACTGAGTGCGCGAAATGAACATTCTATTTGAACTTTTATTCTTGTAGTTATTTGAACATTTTTTGATGAGGAAAGAAAGTTACGAATTCTCTGGAATTTATTTTTGGTTGGAGGCTTACTATCTCCTCCGTTTTGAATTTTTGGAAAATAATGAAAATTGAAAATTATAAATTTTTATCGACGCGTAATCTCAATCAGGATTGTCTCGAGAATTACTTTGGTCAAATCAGAAATGCTTGTGGAAACGCTAGAAAACCAACTGCCATTCAGTTTACCAGAGCATTTAAAAAACTTTTTGCTATAGGATATTTGCACGAGACAGAAGGCAGCAATTTTATGGAAGACAGTAGCGATATTTCGCTTGATATAACATCGGAGTCATTGAAAAATATTGAAAGTTTTCAGGAAAAAAATTAAGAAAATATTTCTCCAATTATAAAAATAGAATCAACCGATTATAGGAATTTGATATCAGAGGAGGGAAATGCACTGGTCTATGTTGGTGGATATTTTTTACGTAGATGTCTCTTTAAACATTCTTGTCATATTTGTTTGGAATATTGTTCATCATCCGAAAGAGACAAGTCTACTTCATTTTGTGAGCTCAAAGCTTACAAAGGTAGTAAAAATATATTTGGTGGCTTAACAGTCCCTCCCAATGATTTTTGTAAGTATTTAATACAATTAGAAAATATTTTTGTTTCGAATTTTAATGATTGATGATTTTAATGATGATTACTGCATACATGATGATGTAGGAAACATATTTCTGAAAGAATATTCCAATGTAGAATTCAGCCATCCATGTAGCAATTTTCCCAAAGACTATTTACTTTCATTGTTTACAAAAGAGTTCGAATCTATGACACAATCAAATTTGCAAACAGGCAAATAAGATCTCAATGTTTAAATGAACAACTGAACTGAAACCACTAATATCGTTGCCGACGTTTCGACTTTTATAAAGTCATCCTCAGGGCATTACAAAGTTGCAGTGAATCAGATATAAATACACACATACAGGTGAAAAATTATTAAAATTTGCGACTAGAATCACTTCTGCGAACGAGAGGTCAAGATTGAGTAAATTTGGTACAATTCAATTGACAGTAAAAATGTAAAAAGAGACATGAACAACAATTTCAAAAATGTAGGAAACGGTAGAACCCAATCTCTGGTTTCTTGTCTATTAGAATAAAAATAAAAGGACATTTACATAAAAATTCCCAGTTTTTGATACTGAAATATACAGAAGTATATTTCTGACCGACGAAAAGTCCACTGTGTTAGCGACCGTTGAAAATAAAATTAGGAACTCACTTACTTCCTGCACTCAAACAGAGTTTTGATTTATATATATATATATATATATATATATATATATATATATATATATATATATATATATATATATTATATAAACAAAATATATATTTCAGTATCGAAAACTGGGAATTTTTATTTTTATGTAAATGTCCTTCAATTTTCATTTCAATAGACAAGAAAACCAGAAATTTATGTGAGTTCAACCGTTTCCTACAGTTTTTAATTTTTGTTTATGTCTATTTTTACATTTTTACTGTCAATTGAATTGTACCAAATTAATGTACTCAATCTTGACCTCTCATTCGCAGAAGTGATTCTTGTCGCAAATTTCAACGACGATGACGATGACTTTATACAAGTCGAAACGTCATCGGCAAAGAAATAATAGTAGTTTCATTTATTCGACCTAACTCCAACCAACCCCCAGCTAAATATTTGAAATGTGTCTAAATATATATGCCAAAGTACTGAATAGATTATAATTATACTATTAGGGTATACTCAAGAAAACAACAAATCACCATTCAATTAGGTAATATGTAAATAAAGATTATTCATCTTCATTTTTTCTTTATTGTGAAGTCCGTTTATAAGTATCTCACCTTTTTACCTGCCCATAATTTAAGAAATCAGGTGATTCATGCCAGTTATTACAACGAAATATTCCTCAATTTATTGTTATTAGAATCTCATATAATATAATCATCTCAATGGAAGATCATACAAAAACATAAATAATATATAATGAATATGATCAACACTTGACGCCTGACCCTCGTAGACACACTTTCGAGTAAACATATTGTTCGCGCTGCTGACTGACCCTCGTATACCGTATTTCTGCTTGTAGCCCGCATGATTTACGACCGCTCGCAAAAAAAGCGGCATATTTTACCACATCAAAGGAGTTACCAGACTTATTAGAATATCTATGGACGATGGTATAACTTAGCCTAGAGCCAGTTGCAGACTGGCGACTGGCGCATCATGGTCCTATTTCTCTGTTCACCCCCACCCCTATCACTTTCCTGTCACTATGGCATCGTATAGTCCGGGGACAAATGCAAACCACCACATCACCCCCCTAACTAAATACGAATAACGCTAATAACGAACGTATTCAGGTTACATATAACATAACCTACTCAGCGGACATAATAAAACTAACTAGGTACACAACAAGGTTACTGGAACATTAGTTCCTAGACTCGACCGGGATGGTCTTAAAGGGTTTCAAATTTATAATATTTTGTTATGAAATTTCACAGCTTTGATCATCACCTATGATATAGAAGTTCGGACCCGCCTGCCAGATAATGTTAAAAGCCCCCTCATACAAGAGATTTTTTTAATTTTTTTTTATCCTCAGCTGAAGATTTATAGTGCGTTCTGACTAATATCTTATCTCCGGCGATAAAAACAACTGGGTTGATTTTCGAGTTTGCCTTCGCCGCCCGCTTCTGTGCCTTGGTTTTTGAATGATGTGAAGCTAACTCCCAAACACTTTCAAGAGCTTTACTTGACTCTGGGTGGACCGAAAAGTTTAAATATTCAACGATAGGATTCGGCAATACAGCGCCAAATTGCAAACAAGTCGCAGTAAACCGTACTCGAATTAACGACATTATTTAGACAATCTTCGACAAATTGCAACATATTCGGCCATTTAATATGCCTTTCGTGGCAATATGAGCGTAGTAGTCGGCCTATTTCTTTATTGTACCTTTCCATCAGGTTTCCTTGCGGATAATATGCAGAAGTAAATTTAATTATGAAACACCAGATTGCTACCCCCAACTCCTCCCAATTGAGTATACAATTCCTATCTCTAATTGCAGGAGCTGTCTGAAAATCGGTTTGATCAGAAACATGATCAGAAAATCGTAGATTATCTACGGAGGAAGGCTCTGCACTTTTTTCGATTTCCCTATTTCGCTTTTCAATATGGCTAACATTGAGTATCAACTTTTCGACCAATTCTTGCAACGCGACCATCCCCGTCATCAATCTGCTCAAATTTTCTTCCATATCAGACATATTTGAGAAAGAATTATCCATTTCCAATTTGTTTTTATCCCTTCTATTCCATTTCGAACTCATGTTCGGTAAAACTAATCATAAAAAGTTATTCTACCTATCAAAAAGAGGTTTACACCTGATAATACTTCATATCACAAGATGTCCTATGATGGTTCAGTACTTGCCTAATGAAAAAATTTGTAATAATCAGTCCAATAGTCTTTGAATCTTAGTATAGTCCGGGGACAAACGCAAACCACCACAACTTCTGGGCTGCTACTTTTTCCATCCAATGTTTTCACAGGAATTATATTTTCCACAAATTGAGCCAATAACATTGATTCGAAGATACACAAAAGCAGTTCTAATATAACATAATATAATTGATGCATGATTTTAGTAGACTCCTTGATGCATATGAGAATCTGCAGATGGTAATGAATACCCAGACAGCAATAAGTACTCCATGAATAATCGTGGATTGATATATTTGGGATATTGTCGAGGGCTATTTCACTTATGGGAAAACTGTACACCAAATTTTTAAATATTGGATCTAATTCAAGATTTCATATGGATTCCAGGACACCATCAAATATTTCAGGAGAAATTTCTGGATTTCAACAAGGATTTATTTACTGTCTCCTTCGTCCCTAACTATGTTGAACAATATAATCAGCGAGGCCAGATGAGTGGTACCAATCTGAACTCTGCTTCTATTGTATTCAAGAACTGATATACATCTTGCATGTAGTTGAGATGAACGTAACTACTCGTACTCACAAGGTTCATTGTTGATTCTTGGTTATTCGAATGAGTCCTTGTATTCAGATCAGATAATATCCTGTTGGTCAATATGCCACAGGATATTTTTCGAAAATATAATATACATATTGTTCCAAAAATATTCACGAAGGAATGTTTTCAACCATGCTACCTATTCCACAGAGAACCGATCTGCTCAAATTATCTCAGTGCTTGGATTCTTTCACCAGAGAGGAGACGTTGGATGGGGATGAGAAGCCGACGTGTTCCAAGTGTAGAGAAAGGCGAAAATGCACGAAGTCATTATCGATCCACAAGTTCCCTCGTGTGTTGGTGATCCATCTCAAACGTTTTTCTCCAACGGAGAGATCCAGAGGAAAATTGAATGTCACCATCGATTTTCCGTTGGGAGGTCTAGACATGAGCAAATACTTACGATGCAGAAAAACTCAAAGTCGTCTCCACAATTTAATATTCGAAAGATGTCAGTACGGTGATTCAGTACATGTTTCGAACCTACATAGGTTCATCATCAGCTGAATTTACATAGAATTATGGAGATGAAAAAATAGCAAAATCACATGGTGAAATTCAAAAGGACATAAAAAATTTTTTTTAATGAGAATTATGAAAAAGTTGATATTAGGGGGATTTGGGACATCCCTAAAACCATAAATACGTTAAAGATTGGGGGGCTTGGAGCCCTTGTGCCCAATACGATGCAGAAAAACTCAAAGTCGTCTCCACAATTTAATATTCGAAAGATGTCAGTACGGTGATTCAGTACATGTTTCGAACCTACATAGGTTCATCATCAGCTGAATTTACATAGAATTATGGAGATGACAAAATAGCAAAATCACATGGTGAAATTCAAAAGGACATAAAAAAATTTTTTTAATGAGAATTATAAAAAAGTTGATATTAGGGGGATTTGGGACATCCCTAAAACCATAAATACGTTAAAGATTGGGGGGCTTGGAGCCCTTGTGCCCAATATGCAATATTGGGCACAATTAAAGGATACTTGGAAACACAAGGGCTCCAAGCCCCCCCCCCCAATCTTTAACGTATTTATGGTTTTAGGGATGTCCCAAATCCCCCTAATATCAACTTTTTCATAATTCTTATTGAAAAAAAATTTTTTTTATGTCCTTTTGAATTTCACCATGTGATTTTGCTATTTTTTCATCTCCATAATTCTATGTAAATTCAGCTGATGATGAACCTATGTAGGTTCGAAACATGTACTGAATCACTGACTGACATCTTTCGAATATTAAATTGTGGAGACGACTTTGAGTTTTTCTGCATCGTAAATCTACTACACTCCACTTTGAGATACAATGGACTTCTACCACAGGTTATGAGCAAATACGCTGCAGCCAATGGAGCCCATTGCCCTTACAAACTCTACGCGCTCTCCAACCATAGCGGCACTACGTACAGTGGCCACTACACGGCTTACTGTCGACACCCTTACTCCGAAACGTGGTACGAATACAACGATTCCCATGTGTCACCGATCTGTTCAAAATCTCTCGTAAGTGGCGAGGCGTACGTTTTATTCTATGAACAAGAAAACACTTATGAACAGCAGGAAACGGAATTTTCTACTTGACTGCATTCTTTTGAGGAATATTTATTATGTGGATATTCTGGAATTATGAATATGTCCCATGGATATTATATTAATACTCAGGATTTTACGTTCATTTCATGATATATAGGATATGTTTCATGTAGACCTAGTGCTAGCTTATATTAGGTAGTTTTCTACCTCTCAAATTTGGTAACAGAATCACTCACATGACTTTCAGCCTCCAGTATCTGTTCTTCCCGAGAAGTTGCCAAGTTTATTACGAAACTTTTTTTTTTAATCCTCCATTTAACGCCGGCCTATTTCCGCATTCAAGGCCAGTCATCGACGCCGATGAGAACAGATTTTTTTGCCGAACCCTCTGGTATTCCAACCAGAGGTAGGGATCTTTCACGAGATCCACATCCATGGAGTCGGGACCGCCGACTTCACATCCCCTCCGAAGGACGACATATCCTCAATATAATAATAATAATAATAACTTGTCTTTATTATTTTCAGCTAAGATAACATATGGAATTAAAAAGAAACAGATTGGGGTATTTTGCTGAAAATAAAAGGCGAAGTTCAACTCATGTAGCACGAGTGCTACTGAGTTGCTCTTCCACTTAACCTATATCTTGTGCCTTGTGCTCATTGATAGATTGCCTGCGAGCTATGATATGCTACTTTGCTGCAGTTGTATGGGCTTTCGACGCGGTCTGCATGAGGTCACTCATCCAAATACTGACCACGCTCGGCGCTGCTTAACTTCAGATATCGAATGACTGTTAGTCAACCTGAAGAGCTGGGCCGTGTCCGAAGCGTGCCTTGAGTTAAACTATACTGTAGGTAGTACTCATTCTTTGAGAAATTTTCAATTTCCCCACCAGTGAGTTCAATCGTAATAGTGAATATTGTTTTATTTGAATATGCTTTATCGAATTTCAGAGGGGGGAAAGATTTATTGAAACCTCATTAAAAATACATCTGTAGTTCTGAATTTTGCTGTATGCGATTTCAAACTACTATAAAACTGTATTGATACCCCTACTATATTAAGTAACCACTTCAAGTAATCAAGTTAAAACAGAGGGTGTTGAAAAATTGCGTTCAGATCAATTACCCTAACACGCGTTTCGCTAACAAGGTCTTCAGGAGAAGAAAACTGATGAATTTTATCAGATGAGTGATATCTAGAATGATAGCCTCAACTTCGATAGTTTGCTTGAATATCATCACCTTAATGACGACCATACATCAATCAGAAACAAATGAGAAATTCACCGAAAAAAATTTTGCCTACTTTCATTTTCCAAACTATTCATCGATCAGCTCTTGGACCAGGGTAATTATGTACGGTTTGGTGAGACTTAAGCGTCGATATCATTGCAATCACTCATCAGATGGGAAACTCATCTTTGTCACGGACGAATATCGCTCGAAAAGAAAAGGAAAAAATAATTTACCGAACACCGAATACTCTACCCTAACCATTTCATTAAGTGGTGCTGATTATTGAAGCTCTCGGCACTCCTTCAGAATAATGAGTCTACACCGGCATGCTTTCATGCAGAAGTTCGTCAAACTTTCCCGGAATAGTTTGGAATATGGTTATAGTTCGATAGGATTTCAATTACTTCGATTATATATAATGATGTCAACAAAGTTCATATTATGATCATATGAAAAATATTTTTTTCGAATATGCTGATATTTCTTCTCAACAGCTGATAATATCAACTGATGGTGAAAATACTCTAGGCCTTTTTCGTTGCTATCATCTCATAAGTTGGAGAGGAAGTATTCAATATCTATTCCTGATTTGAGACTTGCTCAATTGACTATTGTTCAAATGTCTATTATCCATAAAAAACAAATTGGCCATAACACTCGTCATCGCTGAGGCATTTTCTCCTACATCGAGAGGTACAAAAACTTAATTTTCATAACTTCCTAACCGAATTATCGCGTACACTCGCTGTTTATGTTTTTATTCCATAAAATATACCGACGACAAATTGCTGAATGAGAAAGAACTTCCATATTAGATATTTGTTCGAAACAGTTTTTACTCTAGCTTTACACTAATTGGTTTGAATAAAAACGAGTTGTTGATACTCAGTGAAAGGAAATAAATTCACTATCGATTATATTGAGTCGAAATAAAAGCCTTACCTAAAAGTAAGACTTGTCGTAAAATATTTCAGTTGCCTGAAGGAAAATATGTACTACGTGTCATATAGAGCCAAGCTCATTTTCGATATTTTCTTTCAGATTCCAGCATGGATTTTTGTTGTGGGTGGAGAGGCTATAATAGAAACTTTTTCGAAATATTTGTCTGTGAATATGTATGTGTACATGAAGCGTTCCTTGTCATAATTATCGAGCAGTTAACAATATTTCAGAATCCAGAAAAGAAATTCATAATAACATATTTTTTTATGTTAACATCATTAAGATGAATTCGATATACGAAAGCATTGAACCTGTTACTTGTCGAATATCTGACTAACGTTTCTATCCACAATTGAACTCATCAGTAGTGTGCAACTGACTTCCTTGTGTGAATTGAGGAAGTTTAGAAAAATCATCCTTATTTCAATCAACTCATTTCAATTACTAATCCATTGCATTATTACCATACGCGTGAAAATCTATCTTCATGTGACTCGTACCAACTATATAAAAAGTAAGTATAGATTCCTTTCTTCTCCAATCGTTATAAAAACTAATCCTCTTTGAAATTCATGTTCATGCACTTGTGACATAAATAACTACTTTCATAAAGGCCTTGTCCAATTACCTACCTTCAAATGTTAAGGAAAGTGCAACTTTGTTTTTATTCAACGTGAACCTCTTTAAATTCATAAAAATCTGATATAATTTTTTAATTTTGGTGTGCTCACGCTCATGACTGTGATTTGAATCCCATTGATTATATTTTCATGTTTGCATTGTTGAAGTGATAATCATGTTTCCAGATAACAGGTTCAATTTTTTCTTTCAACATTGAAGTTACCGAAAGAAAGTTGATTATAACAATTCCATAGAGTTTTTATTATCGACAGATTAAATTGCCGACTTTCTGTAATTGAAAATTCCTACTGCCGATCATAGATAATCGACAGTTCCAACTTTCATTTATAGCTATTATAGCTATAATCTTTAGCTATAATCTATATTCGGCAGTTCAATTCACGAAACCTAAAAGGACCATGGCTTAGTTGCATGAAAAACTGAGTTGTTCGATGGCAAATAGTGGAGACATTTATTAAACGTTCAAACGATGATGATACTAGATCTCAATTCCAAATTCCATCCCAATTTTCGAAATCCCACTGCATATGGCTCTATTCATAAAAATACAATTCATATAATCATTGTTGTCAGTTGCCTCGAGAGTGATGAGATTATATTGAATTCTTCAGAATAAAGGGATATTTCATTGCTAGGATGGCCATAATTTTTCTGATTCCAAAAAAATCAAACTGCTTATTTGATTCCATTTGGTTGTCATGATAACCACCAATTGGTAAAAGCTGTATGGAGGTACTCAAATTTCACCATTCAAATATTTTGTATCTCGAAATAAATGGAAGGTTCACAAAAAAATCTGAAGGAAAGGAACTTACCCTCCATTTTGATATTTCTGACAGTCGATTGGCTACCACACACCCCGCACTTCCAGCACCAACGACAATAAAATCATACTCGTTGTCTTTCGATTTGTCTTCACCAAAAAACGAGTCCGAAAAGTCCGAGAAACTCGAAGAAAAACCAAACCCGTTGGAATATCCTCCTTGATTTGCGTCTTTCGAATATCCAAAAAGGGCAGTTATCAACTGCAGAAACAAAAACGTCGAGGGTTGACAGGTGGTTATATTTGTATACACAGCGCACGCTTGCGACAAATCAGGCGGCACCCAACTCATAATTAGCTATTCTTGTGTCAATCAACACTCTCACTACTGTACCCTTTCGATTTGAATATCCACCAGCATGCAGTGAACTAGAGATCATTGTCAAAGAATATACTTTGCTTTGCTTTTGCCCTACCACCAACCTGGTAAATGGGGGTTTTGATCGATCTATTGTCAATTAGATATCGGTCGAACGATCACTTTTCGTGACAAAGCAAAGCATGCTAGATTTCGTCGTTGCGGTTTCAATACTCCGGGAAAGTTAGTACTTTTGTTGGAATAAAGCTCTTACATCGAGACCCAGTGCAATTGTTTCCTTGATAATTCTCCTGATACCAGAAAAATGAAAAATATGAATACCTTTGTCATTCTATCGTTCTCCTGATTTCACTCCGATAAACTGATGGTTTTATGATATACGAGGTGTCATATGGTATGATGTCAAACACCGTATTTCGATTATGAAATTGAAGTGAAAAGTGTCAAGTTTTTGATATGTGGTTAAAATACACATGATATTGGTGTGCGAAAGTAGAAACATTTGAGTCATCAACCTTGAAAACCCTTTGAATTAATTGATTGATTCAGTTGAAAGAAGTGTGAAGGAAAGGGTTCTGACCAAAATATCACAAATATCCTTGAGCTGTTTCAATGTGTATTGAATAAGGTTTTCTCAAAAGCAGTGATATTTTGAATGAAAAAAAACATATCACAGAATCATATATATATATATATATATATATATATATATATATATATATATATATATATATATATATATATATATATATATATATATATATATATATATATATATATATATATATATATATATATATATATATATATATATAACATATATATATATATATCTATATATATATCTATATATATATATATATATATATATATATATATATGAGTAGGGACACTCTTCATGAAGGTATCGATTTGAATCAGTATATGTATAATACAAGAATGAAGTACAAAATGGGTTATAAGGTTCAAGAAGACTTCATTCAAGATTCAGAAAAATCATTCATGAATTCATTCTTGATCCGATCAATAATAAAATTGACGCAAAGTAGGAGAAACTGATGAACAATAGTGAGAAGATGTATGTTTGTATTCAACGTTGTACAAATATGTAGTCTGATGTAACAGAAAATTTATCGAACAGTTTATGAGAAAAAACAATGCAGAAACCGCAAATAAAAAAACTTGCAATGGCTATAGTAGTTATCAAAAGTTATCTGAATGAAAAATGAACGGGGTCCTTGTTGAATTTCAGTTCTTCTATTGTGTTTCTGGAAAATGATACGAAAGTGTCATCAACAAAATAAACGGTATAACCATGATTAATATATCCGTGAAGGTAATTCATACAGACAGAGAATAGCAGCGGCCGTAGATTATCCCTGAAGTACACCGACCATAATCTCAGTTTTTGATGCTGTGTTATTCAGAGTCACAGACGTGGTTCTGTTCAACATAATTGAATCAATCCGTTCTAGCATGAATCGACTATACCAATGTTGTATAATCTGCTTATCATAATTTCCTCAATGTACCTTAATATAACTGATAGTGTCCTGATCTATTGCTCTTGTTTATATGATTTCGCTATATCGCTTCTTTTTATGTTCAAGTTTTCATCATATGGTCGAATCACACAGGACATTCAAGTCTGAAAGTAATAATAATGGAGCCGTTATCTTCGAGCAACCTGCAAATGAAATGGTGGAGAATCAGAAAGCTGCTGAGAAAAAGATCCTTTTTTTTATAAATGCAGATTCACACGAAGGGGAAGCCCTGTAATGTTCAAAGAACACCGCGTGAATCAACGGACAAGAGATACGAATCACCATTTGAATTTCTGAAGTTTGTAAGCCTCAAGAAAAACCTCTTTTGGCAAAGAAATACCAGAAAATGATTTCCTAAGGTAGATGAAAAATTATCGAAAACTCATCTGCTGAATGTCTATAAGCTTCTTTCACTCATGCAAATGAAATGTTTGTTTCAGATACAACCCTTTCACCTCGAATATTCAATTTTCAGAACATCACAAACATCAGTTATGCGTTTAGAATGCATGATTTCTTAAGGTTGATTAAGTCTGTATTGAACGAGATTTATCAAAATCACTGATTGGAAAAATTCATTTATTATTCATTTTTTCATTTATTTATTCGTTCATTTATCCAATCATTCATTCGTTCAGTTATTCATTCATTCAACCATTAATCTGTCTATGTATTAATTCATTAATTCATTCATTTGTTGGTTTGCTTGTTTTTTCATTTACACTGATGAAATGCAATACTAAGAACTACACAATATAATTGCTCACAAAAAGACTATCTGAAAAAAAAACATTACTTCCGAGTGATTCAGCCTTTTTATGGATATCAATTATACAGGTTGATCGTGTAATCGTGTACACACATTTTTCAACTGAAGAGAACTGACCGGTTGTCCAGGTTGCCAAGTGTATCTAATATTTGAACATTGCAATTATAATTATATGACATACATTACATGTCCTTCCTGAAATAAAAAAATGAAAAATGTTCATACCAAGGAAGTATGAAGAATTAACTATAACATTTCAAATCTTCTTGGAGGGCGACTTAGACGACCACTCTTTGTTATGTATTCATCAGACACATTTTCTTCTGGTTTTGTAACATCCGATTGTTAATGTATCTGTTCATCTGGTTGTGGAATATACGAGGGTTTTTCCACTTTCACAGGAAGTACTGTTTTCTGAGGGCTGGCTGGCTGGTCAAAATTGAGGCGTCTCAAATAATGTCGATTACGTCTATGTTCACCCTCATTGACTATAACAACATAATCACTTCGCCCATTTTTTGCAATAACCACTCCCGGATTCCAATTTCCCTTGTCTTCTTGCATGAGTATTGGGTCGTTAACTCCAAATTTGGGCAACTTCTTTGTAGATCTGTCATAGTACTGTTTTTGCAGCTTTTGATTATATTCTATCTTTGATGTTACATCTCTGGTTGAATAATTTGGAGTCAACAGTTCAGTTTTGGTGGGTAAGTTTGTTCTGAACTTTCTTTCCATCGAAAGTGTGCATGGGGCTGGTACATCCTGTTTGGGGGTGGAGTTATAGTTCACCATGACTAAAATGGATCTTTTTGTGTTTGGAATGCCTTAATGAAATGTCCTTTAATGGTTTGAATCAATCTTTCCATCATTCCATTACTCTTTGGATACAATGGACTAGAGGTGTTGAGTAGTATATCATATGTCTCAGCAAAACATTTAAACTCTTTCGACTGGATTGGGGGTCCATTGTCTGAAAAAAGTTCCGACGGAAGTCCTGTTATTGAAAACACATTTTTCAGTCTGGAAATCACATTTTGCGCAGTTTTGTTAAAGAGTTTGTTCACAATGGCAAATTTTGAAAAGTAATTAACTAGTACTGAAAAATCTTGCGATGCTACAGACATGAAGTCTATGCCTATTTTTTGCCACGGGAGTTTTGGCACGTCATGTGAGCATAATGGTTCGCGCACATTACTTTTGGAGTATTTTTGGCACGTTAAACAATTCAATACATGTTTTTCAATGTCACTCATAAGGCCAGGGTAATAAATTGCTTCTTGGGCTCTTCTTTTACACGAAACTTTTCCTTGATGGGTCTGATGTAGTATACCGAGGAATTCACTTTTCAGTGACTCAGGTATCACAATTCTTTTATGATAAAATAGCACATTATCATGTAAGTAAATGTAATTTCTGACAGGCCAATATTTTTCAACTGTACTCGGTACTGACGACTTATGCAACGGCCATCCGTTTAGTGAATAATACTTGACTTTTTGTAGCACAGGGTCAAGGTCAATTTCTCTCTGTAGCCTTTTTTGATTTTGTTCACTAGTAGAGATTATCGAATATACTTTCAAATTATTCTCTAAATAGTCTTTGTTGGTTGTGTCTTCCACTGGATCTCTACTTAACGTATCCGGTACTTTGAGGTTTTTACCGGGAACGTATTCAAGAATGAATTGATATTGCATCAATCACATTGCTAGTCTCTGAATCCTGGGTGACAGCTCATCGAGTTGTTTTTTTAGAAGACCAACTAATGGTTGGTGATCTGTTTCCGCTTCAAAAGAAACGGCGAATAGGTGAAACCTGAACTTTTCACAACCAAATACCAAGGCTAACAATTCTTTTTCGATGTGATTATATCTTCTCTGGGTGGGAGTTAAAGAAACTGATGTAAATTCAATAGGGCATCCATCTTGCACAATCATTGCTCCAAGCCCATAAGGACTTGCATCCACAGATGAAACCGAGGATGAAACAGTCTTCTTTTTCAGGTCAAAAAAGCGAAGAGTTGTAGCTTTAGAAACAAGTTGTTTTATTTTATCAAAACATGTCTGTTCTGTAGCAGTCCAATGCCATTCGTTTTTCATACTGAGTAATTTTCTAAGATTGCTTGTTTCGTTGGATATGTTGGGAACAAATTTGGATAAATATACTATCATCCCCAAAAATCGTTGCAAATCTTTACAATTTTGAGGTGGAGACATATTTGAAATGGCTTGAGTTTTATCAGTATCTGGGGTGATTCCAACGTCACTTATTTGGTGTCCCAAAAATTTAACTTTATTCACACAGAACTTTGACTTGAGTTTATTGAGTATCAGTCCACTTTTTTGAATCCTGTTGAGCACAACTTTCAAATTTGTATTGTGTTCAACTGAAGTTCTCCCAAAAACTAGGATATCGTCAAAGTAAGTTATTTGACCAGGTACATCTTCTAGAAGTTCATGGATGAAACGTTGAAAGAATTCCGGAGAGCACGTCAATCCATAAGGTAAATAGCGATACCGTCCAAACGGAGTTGTGAATGTACACAAAAGAGAACTGTCATAGTCCAACGGTAACTGTAGGAAAGCTGACGAGGCATCTAATAGCGAAAAATATTCCGCACCCGCTAATTCCGCGAATAAAATATCTTGCGTAGGAATTGAAAAACGTCCTCTTTTGATATATTTGTTCAAATAAGCAGGATCCATGCAAATTCCAATGTCTTTACCGTTGTTTTTTGGTACAACCACTATTGGATTTTGCCAGTCAGTTGGTTCACTAACCGAAACTATCAGGTTATCACGCACCATATCATTGAGAATGTCCTTAACTTTATCTCTGAGAGCTAAGGGTATTTTTCGCGTACCGCTTTTAAATGGAACCGCATCTACGGTCAAAGTTATTTTAAAACACTTATTCACCTCAACAATACACGAGAAAACATTTTTATAAGTGTTCAGAATTTGTTCCAATTCAGTATTCACAACACTAACAGTCATGTTATCTTGTTTAACATTGAGTATTCCTAAATTTTGCGCACCCAAGAGTCCCAAAATTGATTTTGAGACATTACTCTTCAGTACATAGAATAAAAAAATCTTTCGTATGTTTTTGTGCTCGCATTGTAACATAATTTGTCCCTGAACATCAATGTTATGACCGGTTTAACTAGTCAAAGTACTGGAAGTGGGTAAACGTTCATTATTATCAATTTGTAGTTTTCGAAAGTCAGAACTATTCAAAATATTGACCTGACTGCCCGTGTCTATTTTCAAACTGAATTGTTGAATTTTAGTGTCTCAGACCAGTCCACTGTGTCAACACGAGTGTCATTTCGAATTGTCCACACTATATTTTCATTAATATTAGTCTCTATTTCACTATCAGAATCAGTTTCATGGTCTATTAGATTTATCTGTCCCTTTCTTGGACAAAATTTTCGATAATGTCCTTTTCCATGAAACATTGAACAATATCGGTTCATAGCAGAACACTCACCCCAATCATGCTGATATCCGCATTTTTTACAAGGAATATGTTTACCTCCGAGGTTTTGCTGTATGTTGTCACCTTTCGTATGTGTGCTCGTTGCTATGTTGCCACCAGAATTTCCTGAATGTCCCATGCGTGCTTCGAAGGTCAGCCCAGATTTTCTTGAATGTATCTTGCGTTGTCCAGAATTCCCAGAGAACTGATCACGCGAGTTTTTTGAAATATTACCTCGGTAGTCTGTGTTTCGGATAGCGTTCACCTCTTTCGCGATTTCAAGCTGAGTTAGTACACTGTTTTCTATCGAGCGGCAAATGTCTATGGCTTCTTTGAGTTCCAAACTGGAGTTTTGTAATAGCTTTTCTTGGATCTTTTGGTCTCGCACACCCAAAACGATTCTATCCATAATAAATAGATCCTTTTCTTTGAACTCACAGGATTGTGCAAGCTGTTTCAAGGCTGTGACAAACTGGTCAATACTTTCATTGGGTAGCTGATCCCTTTTGAAGAACTCAAAATGTTCATATATCAAGTTTTTCATTGGATTACAATAGGACTCAAATTTTCCTACCACAACGTTGTATTTTTTTATCATCTTCGTTGTCATATTCAAAAGTATTGTATATTTGCAAGCCTTCATTCCCTAGCAGATTCAGGAGGATAGCAATTTTCACTTTGTCTTCTTTTGAACTTTTTCCGGTAGCCGTTAAAAAGAGTTGAAATTTCTGTTTCCAGAATTTCCAGCCATTAGCTTCGTTGTTCCCTTCAAAGCAAACTGGTTTAGGAGCTCTGCCTTGTTCAGACATTTTGCAAAATTTTATTAGTAACACTGCAACAATAAAATCGCGTTTTACAAGCGCTATGACCACACTTTTCAATGTCTAGCAAGTTCACTGCAAGCGATTCAATCCGGCAACACCGCTAGTATACCGATTCGTTTCACCTGCAAATTGACGAATAGTAGAAACACTACCGCAAGAATTTTCGAAGTTTTGCACGAAAAAAAAAACAATCTATCGTTCACGTTAGCGCTGCCACCATATGATGTTCTTGAGTTGTTGATCACTATTTAGTGACTTAGTAAAACACTTGGAAGTAGATCTAACAAATAGATTATTTGATGGATGTCAATTAAACAGGTTGATCGTGTAATCGTGTACACACATTTTTCAACTGAAGAGAACTGACCGGTTGGCCAGGTTGCCAAGTGTATCTAATATTTGAACATTGCAAATGCTAATTATAATTATATGACATACATTACAACAGGCAGTAAAATAGCTGTTTACGATAGACTCTTCATAACTTTTTGTGAATATTTCACACGTCTATGAATACTAACTCCATGAGAATTAACAAAGAGTTTTCGCTGAATATATGATGTTACTTCTCCAGAAGAAGTTTTGTATTTTTTTTGCATTGACTCGAAGACGAGAAAGCTAATTATCACTTCCTCAAAACTTCCTTCGATGACAATGGACAAAATGGATCATTTTGTTCGAATGCTTTTTGAGGAGGTAGTAATGTCCTGATATCTATTTTTGAGGGGTTTCTCTCCTGTGGAGAGAATGAAAGGAAAAAATAACTTCGAATTCTAAATTAAAATTAATTAATTTGCCCTGATAGGTAATTGCAGTATTCCAAAGAACGAGAATTGATTGACTATTCTCTCAGTTACGTATCGAATTTTCCTGTGAATTCGAAAAGGAAATCGAATATATTATATATTTCGAGTCTGCCTCCCTTTTCAAACCTTTTTGAAAGTTAGTACTGAGATTGGATTGGTGGGTAGTTTCAAATTATTTTCTGATTGAATCTCCAAATTTATGAAAAATTCTATAGGAAATCGTCAGTCAATTTTATTTCTTCGAAATGTTGCAGTTATACGTTCCTGGACCTCCTCTGAAATCAGATAATATAAGATGTCAACGCTTTCTCTTCTCCAAAGGAAAGGAAACTCAAAAATAGATTTCAGGGAATGGATCAGGTTCTTCAATGAATTTCTGTCTGAAGTAAATGGAAAATTATCGAAAACACATCTGCTGAATGTCTATAAGCTTTTTTCACTAATGCAAATGAAATGTTTGTTTCACCTCGAATATTCAATTTTCAAAAAATCACACACATCAGTTACGCGTCAAAAATACATAACTGAAATATTTATGTTAAACCTTGAATCCCATTTCGTATCTCTTATACATCATATCTTGTAAATAATTTTTGATACATACGCGATATGTTTATTCTAGAAGTTTCAGTGATATTGCTCTTCGTTGAAAATGGCATTTTTTGCATATTTTATCCATTTTTTATTGGAACAAATATTACTTTTTATGATCATTGTGTAACCTTATCTTGGTCATACAAGAGATTTACTCAATTGTATGCCCAACACAAGGCACAGGTTGCGAACAGCTTGCTTGTCAGTGAGGCAAGGGCGTGAATCCACACTACCCAAAAATTTTTAGAAATTCAATAGTTAGCACTGAGATTAGGTTTGGTTCAAAATGTTATTAAGTGGACGCCATCTACAGGAAGAAAGATTTCAGAAACTTATTCTCAAGCCAATCTCTGTAGACAGATTTTATTTATTGTGCTGAAAGAAGAGACTCTCAGACATGCAAATAAACACCAAGTAAAATATGAGCATTTAATTAAATTTCAAAATGTTGTACATTTCATATATCGGTGAACCTTGAAGCTGAATATGGAATAATATGAATTATGAAATAGGAACTACAGCGTAATAGAAATAAATATAACGTTAATAACAACCAAGATGAATGCATTCAAACCTGTTACAAGTAAGTAGGTATTTATCATTGCTGAAAGATGATCGTCTCCCACTTTATCATTCCAGGGTCATTCTTCGGTCCATGAAACTGCTTCTCATTAATGTGATGTTATCTCCTCAATATCCTCCAGGAATATCTTCACACTCCAGAAGGTCTCTACTATCCTTACGAAAGGTCTTCACATCGCTTACAAGGACCTTTAGTCCTTTATACTGCACCAGATACTTTAGTCTGCTCGAGACTGCCTTAGAATACCAAATTATGCTTCAGACTGCTTTACAATGCCTTAACAAGCTTTTGAGATGGTTTTGGAATACCTCAGAATTCCTTGGAATTCCTTGTAATTCCTTGTAATCCTGGCGGAACTGTTTGAAGAAGGGAAAAGAATAATGGTAAAACGTGTTCGGACAAAATAATTTCATTTTTCAAACTTCTCGTGAAGCGAGTTAAAATCCTCCCAAATTAATATTCTAAAGAAATCCCCAATAAATGATGTTCAAATATTTACCTCTAAAATGAATGGAATCTATGTTACTTTTAGACAGGTTAATCAAAATTACTTAAAATTCAACCACACGAGTTCTCTTAACTAATATAATTTCCGTTTCAATTCACTGTTACCAAGTCAACACGCTTTATTCTTTTCCGTTCCATAGAACCGTAATCCGCACCGACATCACACGATGCAGTAAAGCAGTATCACATCTCTCTCCATAAAATCACGAAACGCAAATTATTCCCACATTTAACTTGTTTGTGATTTCTAATAAACGATGAGCACAGGATGAACTACTGAAAATTTTATACTGTGGTTGACACATCGAAATGATAAGAAGAATTTATGTCAACTGATCGGCTGGATGATATCAAGGACAATATGACATGTTTACATTTACATAACCAAATCTGCTAAATATAATTCTTGATATCATGAATCATCCTAATTGGAAATTGGAAGTAGAGATCTTCGTGAGCTGTGGAAATAAACATGGTTATGAATTTCATCAGATGGTATGTCTTTAGGAAGTGTTTAAGTAACCAGTGTTTTTGTTAATTTCCCTGTTCTCCTGAAGAAAATAACGATTACACAAATGTAAGCGTTACAATTGAGTACAAGTATTCACAAGTTCTAAACTTCTGTTTCACGGAAGATATTCAGACGCACTGTTTGAAAATTGTGTTTTTTTTATCAAGAATTAAAGGACAAGGCTTATGGGAAAATGGGTTTCGGTGAAATTCCATAAATTTAAGTAGTTGACGACTTTCTGAACAATAGTGTCTATGGGCCCAACTCAATACTATGACTTGTTTCAGAGATACAAGGTGTTGAAGTAAGAAAATAGCCATTTTTAAAAAGCATGTATTTTTCATTTTCTTCAATGTGTCAATAATTTTTTCCTGTGATAGTGTTCTGATGACACTAAATATGAGTACCTCATGGAAGAAAGTTTCATTTTCTACAGGAATACTCAAAAATTAAAAAAAGAACGGAACGTTGACATGAAATATATTTCATCAACCAGGAATTTCAATATCTGGCTAAATGTGCTCCTGGTTGGTCCATAATAATAAGACATGCAAACATTTTTTATTGGGCGAGTGAAAAAGTTGATCTCCCCTCTATCAAATATAGGATATAGGGGCGATCAACTTCCTGACTCGCCCTATAAAATTTTTTGCATATTTTATCAAAACCACTAGCAAATTCAGCCAGAGTTTGAAATTTTTGAAAGTAAAATTATATTTCATGTCGACGTTCCGTTTCTTCAATTTTTGAGTATCCCTGTAGGAAATTAACTTCCTCTCATGAGGGCGTGATATTCAGTGTTATTAGAACACTATCACAGAAAAAAGTTCTTGATTCATTGAAGGAAATTATGACTACGTGCTTTTAGAAAATGGCTATTTCAACATCCCGTATCTCTGAAACTAGTCATAAGATTGAGTTGGGGTATTGTTCAGAAAGTTGTCAAGTACGATATACTAACAATTCATGAAATTCCACCGAAGCCAATTTCTCTATAAGCCGGCTGCCTGGTCCTTTCTGAAATGTCATTGAATTGTCCTAGTAGCTAAGACCATAAAAATGAAACATTCTCTCAGAATTTGCCTCGGAAATACATTTCATTCAGTTTCATGTCCCGTCATAAGATGAAGTTGGTCCCTCTACTCAACATCAGATACCGAACACTCAGTATATCTAAATATGATTGATCGATTCGCAATTGTTATTACTCGATATAGACAGTCTTGATAACTTTATATCAATAATCTGTTTTTTATGGTGAGGTAACAAAGGTCAGTCAAAGTCTGGATCGTTGCCGGAAGAAGTGAATCTTCTGATCTGAAATCTTCCTAAGTTTCAAACAGACTTTTATGAATTTTTAATTATATTGTTCATTGGTCCCTGGCATATTTCCGAACGAGAGCGATGGTTCTACTCTCATAAGTATTCATGAACAAATACGTATAGGCAAAAATCCTCTTGTTCCATTAAGTTTCACACGGAAAATATGTCGACATCGAATGGTCTACGCAATATCATCATTATTACGGAAGGTTAACAATTGCAAATTGTCGAATTGTGTGGTTAACAACCAAGGAAATATATTGTTATGCTTAACAATACCATTATCGATGCATGATTAACGAAAGCTTTCAGCACAAAGTTAGCGCTCGAATCGTTAAATAATTTAATGCCTTCTAGTATTGACTTTCGATAAAATAACCAGAAGGACCTTCAATACAACAGTTCGTTACGTGTCGATTTCGCGAAATATAGAAATTGTTGTTTTTGTTCTAAAATTGTTCGTTTCCGTTAACCAGCTGACGAACGTCAACCCTCAGAAGTCGAAACTTGTGCGAGCAATGGATCAACGAGGCCTTACTTTTTAACGTGCGATTACCCAACACGGTGGCCCGGCGAGGATTCGAACCCCGGCCTTCCAATTAATCCTTACCATCTTACACGTTATTTTGACCAATCTATCGCCTTTATGTCGAATAATAATTTCATTATTGTGTTTCAATTGCTTAGTTATCAACTACATAACAGTACACAATAGGTTTGTTCCAACAAAAGAGCAGAACCGTTCAAAACTGTATTGAGTTTGCGCAAAGGCATTTCACTGTTCCAACAAGAAGGTTCATAATTTACAGTATGGTGTTCCATGAACGATAGAATTATGTCCTGAACTGATTCTGAATCGTTCTCAAAATTTTAGGATTTTACAAGAATTTTCAATTCAGAATCAGTGAAACCTGATATCTTACCTCACTTATTTGTTGTCAAGTAAATCAAAATGGAAGGAGACAGAAAGTTTTTTGAGTTATTAGGATTTTGAAGCGAAAGTGATGATAAAGAATTATTCAACGATTTTGTTGAAATAAAACAAAAGAATGGAATCGAGTTAGTAGCAATGTTTTTGAACCACTAGCAGAGAGTTTTGAAGCAAGTGAATACTATATGTATCATCCAGGAAAACATGGTAAAATTAGTGATCAGGATCAACGTCTTATATACAGTGCTTTTCTTGATGTTCCCCCTTTTATTTTTTAAACGGGTCAACTGTCAACTCAAATAACTGAAACTTGGTATAATATAAATGATGCATAAATACTATATTTTGGAGTGAAATTGACAGATAAAACACTCGAGATGGCGACTGAGCACCATCTGAAAAAAAAAGGAAATGGAAAGTGGGGTCTTGTGATATATCATTTTGAAGCTCCTGACGAAAACTTCACAACTCTAGAATATGAAGTCAATATCTTCACCTACTACAAAATGGCAAAACATTTAATAATAACCCGAATACAAACACATCAATATCGATATTTCTAGGAATATTCCTTTCTCTGCAATATGGCAATTTCAACAACCCGATGAGGTTTGATAGGTTATTTACGTTCACAAAAAAAAAATATCAGTACGACAAAGAAAATCATTGTTCAGTTCAAATATTCTCATTAAGCTTTCGATTTCACAAGTAGATAGGCACCACGTAAACTATATCCAAAATAGTCAATTGAACGAAATTCAACACGGGAACTCTATTTGAATATGCTGGAAACTACTGTTGATCTTCTTATCTCTTATCGGAATTGTCGAAGTGAATCCTAATGAATTCGATATGGACATTATTATTCCAACAAGATGGAGCACTACCATATCACTCCATACAGATAGAAAACTATTTCTATAGTATTTTCCATGGTCATCGAGGTCCTACGGAATAGCCAACCCGCTTGCCAGATATGACACATTTAGACTTTTTTTATGGGGTTATTTGAAGCAAAAGGTGTATACGGCAGGAGATAATTTATATATTCAGAAATAACCACGTTCCACGAAGCTTCAAAATGATGTATCACAAGACCCCCCCTTTCCATGCTTTTTTTTCTAGAAGGAGCCTAGTCGACATCAATTTTCATCTTTCAATCTCACTCCAAAATATAGTATGTATGCATCAATTTTATAATCCCGAGTTTGAATTTTTTGAGTTCATCCGTTCGAAAAATAAAAGGGAGAGGGACATTGAAGAAAAGCACTGTACATATATATATATATATATATATATATATATATATATATATATATATATATATATATATATATATATATATATATATATATATATATATATATATATCTGGATATCTGGTACTTAGGCCGCCACCAGACTGCAACTTTCCGTGTAGCAGACAAGTTTTATATTACCAAAAATAGTTTGGAGAGAAAAATCTGAATTACATGCTTCCTGAGTAACAACATAAAAAAAAATCCAAATAACAAGAACGAGTACTGAAATATATTTTCGACAAAAAAGATTTCCAAATGTAGTTGTGTGATTGATGGATGCCACATCAAAGTAGACAAATAAAGTGGGAACCGGAAAGGATTTTATGCTATTCAGATAAGCACTGTTTTATAGTAGTACCTACTGCATTTACTTCAATACACATTCATTACATATTTCAGATGAAGGTTGTCTGTGGTCACAGGGTGAATACAAGGGATATATTATTTGGATTCCCGGGATCTGTACATGACAGACGTGTTGTTAGGAGGTCTTCGCTTTCAAGAACATTGCAGCAAAAATGTGGAGATAACATGTATCTGATTGGTGACAGTGGCTATCCTCTTCGGGTAAACCTATTAACAGCTTTCACAAATCGAGGACAGCTCACAAGACGACAGTCCAATTATAATACTGTTCTATCACGGGATAGATGCAACATCGAACACTCTTTCGGCAGAGTGAAACAAACATTCAGACAAATGTACCATTCATAATTGAGGATTAAACGACTTACCTGAAGGAAGTTCAATCCAAATTATACGAGGTTGGTCACATCCGAATAGATCACCTTGTAGTAGTACCTCTATGACTGAAATGCGCAAGTTGAAAGAAAGAATGATTCACGATGCCCCTATCTCACGATTCCTCACTCGAATATCCGTCAATATACCTTGCGATGATATCGCCTTTTTGGGTCGGGATGACAGAAAAAATAATATATAGGATTTTTTTTTCTTTGAGATGGGTGGGTGTCTCTCTATTCGGATGTGACCAACCTCGTATAATTTGGATTGAACTTCCTTCAGGTAAGTCGTTTAATCCTCAATTATACTTCGGTTGGTCCCATCCGAATAGATCACCTTGTAGATGTTTAAAGAATTATTAAAAGGCGATCAAAATTTTATTCAGACTGATCTCATACTAATGAAGTAGTCTAAATGAACTGTTTATTCTTCATATAATTCACCACTATAAACTAAGAATTTGATACAGACAGTATTTGAATGCTAATACAATTTGATGTTGCAAAACTCAAATAACCAGAAAACGTACACTCGTTTAATGAAATTGCGGAGGTAATCCGCAAATGTACCATTTGTAATTACTGGTCTATGTAGAATTTACCAAAAGTATTTTATTTTTCGGACCAGCCTACATTTGATCGTATGGTGTCCGTGCTCATATCGATTTGGTTGGCCGCAGAAGTGGCAGCATGTCTTGTGCTGTGGCCTTTGAATTGATCAGTATCAACACCACCAAATTGCAGACTCATTTCCAGCAAACGGCTGAAGAGCTGAGGTGAAGCTGGGTGATGAGGATTTTTATAAGTAAAAATGAGAAAAAAACCTAATTGAATGTGTGCGGTTTTTTAATCGATAATCGTGGATGTCATACACAATTCACGTTTCACCGTGGAAAATGGTGAGAAAAAACACATGTTTGTGGTTGTTGCTCTCTTGGTCTTCTGTGGATAATTTGGTTCTCGGCAGTGAAGAGACAAGCACGTCTGCCCCTCAAGCGGGAAGACTCGGGTTCAACTTCCCATCGAGCCTCCGTGCTGGGACTCACACGCCAAAAGGCCTCGTCATACATTTTCTGCGGAAGATTCGACCTCTGAAGGGCGACACTTTTTTTTTTTTTTACTGATCATACAATAAAAATGCTACTCATTCTGATTTTGAATCATATTTGTACGCTTTAGCAAGCTTTAGAGCAACCATAACAATAAGTTTTTTCATCTCCATAATTGAATGTTAATTCAGCTGATGATGAACCTATGTAGGTTCGAAACATGTACTGAATCACCTTCCTGACATCTTTTGAATATTAAATTGTGGAGACGACTTAGAGTTTTTCTGCATCGTAAATAAGTTTGTGATATATTTTTCAAAATGAGGTTTTCCGATTTTTCTAATTTGGTCAACACTTGGTAAGGGTCCCAGATTTTCTCATATCGGGAGAAAAGTGGATCGTATTTTGAAAATACCCCTCTAAAACATTTCCATTGTATCATAGTTACCTGCATGAGATATCAGATTTTAAGCTGATCTATGTAATTTTCTAGTACTAAAATTTTTACCTGGCTGCACCCATGGGACGATCTACCTTATCCACATCTCCTTCACAAATATCCACCAATGAGACGAAAATAAATTGTATGGTTTCATCGTATTTGCAATCAGTGATGCCATCAGAATCGCTGAAGGTTCACCCCTCAGTTTTTCTCCTGGAAAATGGATGCCAGACAAAATCGGTTCACCCAGGGTGAGATGGCACCACAGTGGATGTAGGTGCTTAAACGAAACTGAAAAAATTATATATCGTTGTTCAAAATACAATATAATGGAATTCAAAATTGATATCAATTTGTGGAAACCAAGTTTGGGACTGCGATAACAGAAACACAAAACATGTTACTTTGTCCCCTTCAATCATTTTCAATATTCTAGGGAGAATGTGGAAGTGGTGATGATTGGGAAAACACAAATGTTTGTGTCAGACCAAGTTAATGTAATACATCAGTTGCATAACTTATGGGGTTTGGCTGTAAAGATAAAAATGTTTTACCCTATGTGTTGGAGTAGTTAGTAAACAGATCAACTTCAGGTTATCGAAATTTTTGGCCCGCTCTTGGAAGGCGTATTCTCGATATTGCATTCCGAAGGTGACACATCATGGCATTTGATCTGCTATAAACTCATATTTCGAACTTATTTATGAGACGAACATCACCAGTTGATAATTATATACACACATACACATATATACACACACATACATATACACTCACATATATATACACACACATATACACACATATACATATATACACATATATATATACATATATATACATATATATACATATATACACATATATACATACATACACATATATACACATATACATACATATACATATATTGTCCACCAGAAAACTCAAGTTCCTGAATATCATTATGCTCAATTCTTCACACCACTTCCAAATATCACCAGCCAGTCCGTTGAGGTTTGGGTGCGTCATTCCACACATCCGGTTGATCTGCGCGTTGACGGTTTTGTTGTCTCTATGCGACAAAATGTGACAGTTTGAGGAGAACTGTCTGAAGGTTTTGAACAATGATGTGAAGTTTGGCCTGCTTCACTGAAACCTTTGGCTTTCTCGTTGTTGCATGTAATATTCTGGAAAATTCAGGCCTTGTTTTACCTTCTAGTTGCCCAACATAAAAAGTCACTGTGACACTGTGTGGAAATTTACATTATCAAAATCTTCTCGATCCGTCTGCAAGGTTATACATCGGTGCTCCTCAAATAATTTTGTAGACGGCCACCTATATTCAACCACAAGGCAAACCGAAATCAAGTGTCGAATTAATTTATTTGCCATTAATATAGAATCCTAATGGTTACCAAGATACCTCAAATTTTTTGGATTTTTCCTGAACACTCCATCTTGGTAATACTAATTGAAAAAGATGTCGTCTAAATAGCTACAGATACAAAAAAATTTCGAACTCGAAAAGTGTATAACCGTTTCTGAGAATTTTGTTTAAATATATAAGGTGCTAAGATGAGTCAAAACACAAAAAATTTGAATTCAAAAATTGTGTGTCTAGATTGGAATCGCAAATACTTCTTATGTTTATCGGCATCTGTCGAATCCACTGACAAAACAATTTTCAGACATCAAATTTTTCACAGCTCCAAGTGAGGGGCTGTGATGAATTCATGCACATGTTTCAGATTCAAAAAAAAATCTATAGCTATCAGTAAGACTCAAACCTGAGAAAATAGCTGAACCAAAAATTGCTCTTGACATTGACGGCTGGTTCAATGTAGTCAAATTCCAGTAATATATATAGCTAAACTCTCACAATAGAGGTTCAGCCGGCTGGGTGGAATTGTCGGGGTTCAGGTGCCAGTTTTTCATAAGGTAGAGTATAAAAATGGATTTTATATCTCTGAACCCATTCCAAAATGTTGGAGTTGTTAGTTATAGATTGCCACGTGCTGTCAAATATTTAATGCGACCAGCGTATAGGTTCAAATATGTTACCTCGTCCATTTGTTATTGTACGTCGTGAACCGCTCTCACCATCCTCTGTTTTGTCTGCTTGAGGTGTCCCCCCTCTGTTGATTTGTCTAAGATTGCCATCGACTTCGATGAGCAGTGCCCTCGAGGTGTTTTGAAGGAAAAGGTTGTACCTTCAGGTCTAGTGCAAGCAGAAATCTCCTGTGGTTCGACATCGAGGGAGGAACGTTGCATAATGGTTCATCAGCACCGGCTTTGTCAGACAAAGTAGTCTTGAATGCTTCAGCATATCGATCACTCACCAGGCACAGCTGTTCTGAGGGCTGAGAAACCTTTGCCCAACGAAATTTGAGGGTCCGGTGGAAAACCTCAACTCAGATGCCGAGAAAAAAGGTCTGAACTACCGGATTCAGTTGGGGTGGATATGAGGTAGTGTAATGGCCTGGAACCTGCGCCAACAAAAAGAAATTGTTTTCGTGCGCGAGACACTCGGCGAGCACAACTCAGGAAGTGTGCGGGACAAAAAAAACGGCGTATGATGATTGAAGGTCAGCCGTAGAATGATCTACAAAGTAGATTGCCCCTGCCGATGATCAATGATCAGAAATCATTGTCAGTCTCAGCTGTTTCCAATTATACGTCCACTCACGTCTTTGGTTCCGTTCTAAAACGTGACAAAGTATGAAAAACAAAGTTACGTACGACGAGTAAGAACGGAGTTTGTCCTCGAGTGTCTTTAGGTTCATCCTTGTCGTTCTCTTGTCCTTGTGTCAGATAGGTACCCCACCGCAGTGCGAAATCATCCTGGATATAACTACCGTAAGACTTTGCTTCAGTCGGTATAGTAGTAACAGCGTTATCACTACGGAAAGATTCACTGTTGGTGGCGGAAAATTCCGATGTCAAATCTGACGACGGACCTGCGCCAACCAAAAAGAAATTGTCTTTGGGCGCGAGACACTCGGCTGGCATAACTCAAAAAGTATGCAGGGCAGAAAACGGCCTACTATGATGAATAAAGTTCAGCCGTATGTTGATCTACAAGGTAGATTGCCCCTGCCGATGATCAATGATCAGAAATCATTGTCAGTCTCATCTATTTCCAATTATATGTCCACTCATTTCGTTGGTTTCTCTAAAACATGACAAAAAACATTAAAAACAATTTTACTTACTGGACGAGTAGTAATGGAGTTTTTCCTCGAGTTTCCGTAGTGTTCGCCAAATTTCTACGTTGTTTTCACTGAGCATCGTTTTTCTTGTTTCCCATAGTACATATGGAAAATTTTCTTCAATTCACGTATTTGTAACCAATTTACACTTTAGAACTTATCACATTCAGCGCAAGAAGTATATTGACGGATATTCGAGTGAGGAATTGTGAGATAGGGGCATCGTGAATCATTCTTTCTTTCAACTTGCGCATTTCAGTCATAGAGGTACTACTACAAGGTGATCTATTCGGATGGGACCAACCGAAGTATAATAGAGGAATATAAGACTTATGACACATATGATACGAGCTTGTTGGATACTATTTATCCAGCATACTTTATTACGTCCATACATTGGGTTTGTACCATTCATTGCTGCGTCCTCTACAATAGTGCGTCCGTATTTCGGACGCAGTAAAGTTTTACCATTATAAATCCGTACAACTATGTGGGAGGTCCATGTCGATTTTTTGGAAGGTCCTACATACCAAGACCTATCGGCAGATATCAGATACATCCATTTCTGACGTCACTCAAAAATGTTATCTGGTTTTGAAAAAATAATAAGTGGATGCACCATCATGTGTCCGATTTTATTGATGATTTTATCATCAACCGCTCTCTAAGGTTGTATCCTACCCATCCAGGTATTAGGTAGAAATTGATGTTTTCACGGATCTTCGATATGCAAGACGAATTTTCTGGGTTTTTATCCATTTGGTATCTTCTGATTTGTTCGACGTTTCGACTTCTATTTTCGAAGATCCGTGAAAACATCAATTTCTACATAATACCTGGATGGGCAGGATACAACCTTAGAGAGCGGTTGATGATATAATCATCAATAATATCGGACCTAGTCGGATAATAACTGAGGAGAGTATAAATACCAGTTTCTATGGAGAACAGACAATTGAAGTCTTTGCTTAGTCTTGCTTGGTTACTTCGTAAGGGGAGTGATTGACCAGGACGGTATGGACAGATATTCGTCTCACAATTTTCGAGAATAACTTCAAAATGGAAGTCGAAACGTCGAACAAATCAGAAGATACCAAACGGATAAAAACCCAGAAAATTCATCTTGCATATCGAAGATCCGTGAAAACATCAATTTCTACATAATACCTGGATGGGCAGGATACAACCTTAGAGAGCGGTTGATGATAAAATCATCAATAAAATCGGACCTAGTCGGATAATAACTGAGGAGAGTATAAATACCAGTTTCTATGGAGAACAGACAATTGAAGTCTTTGCTTAGTCTTGCTTGGTTACTTCGTTAGGGGAGTGATTGACCAGGACGGTATGGACAGATATTCGTCTCACAGTTCTTGAGAATGACTTCAAAATGGAAGTCGAAACGTCGAACAAATCAGAAGATACCAAACGGATAAAAACCCAGAAAATCCATCTTGCATATATATATATATATATATATATATATATATATATATATATATATATATATATATATATATATATATATATCTGTAAAAGTGGTGTAAAAGTTGAAGAAACTTTTCCTAGAGATCAATTATCCTAACACCAAACTGATATTTTTGCAGTCGACGCGCGTTTCGCTAACAAGGCTAGTATCTTCAGGAGGAGAAAATTGATACTAAATCTAAAGCTATGGGTATGGTTTGTTACTGCCAATTATTCTAATTAATTTCTCGAGAATGAACAAGTGCGGTCACTACCTGCAGGATCCGTCATATTAGTATTGATAATTTTGATTACTTTCTCAACAATACATTGGAAAGCAGGCTAAAAGGGATAGGACCCTTGGCACCATTCATGCTGTTTTTATATTTTGCTATTTCTCACATGCATCGAGTAGTCTTGTGTCATGCACATATGCTTTATCAGTTTAAGATTGCTTTCACCAATTTTGTGGTCATTGTCTATAGCGTGTTGGGCGACACTGGATTTTTCTACCCTTCCATATTTTATGTATGCAAAATGTTCTTTGAAACGAGTTTTGATAGCTCGTCGGCTCAAGCCGAGGTATCTGTTGTTGCAATCTTGACGACTGATTTCGTAAGTTCCCGACTTACCTGAGTTTTCTAATCTATCTTTTGGGTTACCAAGAAGCTGTTTTGATTTGTAAAAAGTTTTATATGCAACTTTCATATTCACTTTGTCAAATATCTGTTGAAGTCTTCTAGTGTATTGGGGTTCATATGGGATTACTATAAATTTTTCATTTCTTTAATCTTTATGAAAAGTCGAAGATTCACGAAGTGTTTCTCTAGAAAATGTATATTTAGGAAAATAGCAAAATGTAAAAACAGCATGAATGGTGACAAGAGATACCTTTCAGCCCGCTATTCAATTTATTGTTGAGGAAGTAATCAAAAATCAATACTAACAGATGACGGAACTTGCAGGTAGTCAGTTCATTACCGAGAAATTAATTAGAATAATTAACAGTAACAAACGAAGTGCATATCGGACCAAAAAACTTTAGGTATATAAACAACTAACCATATCTTCAGATTTAGTTTCAATTTTCTTCTCCTGCAAAAATATCAGTTTGGGGTTAGGATAATTGATTTCTAGGAAAAATTTCAAGTGGTTATACACTCCAGTGTTTCAGAAATGGTTATGAAATATAGATAAAAACATACCAAATGTATATTAAAATGAGAATTTTAATAAAAATAAATGTTCTGGAGAGGAATACTGTAAATATTTCATGAAGAGGAGCTTGCGTTTTTGTTTCATTATTTTCCATATGATTTTTTCTCTGTTTGGAAAACCTTTGCTACAGTTTCCTGAAACATTCTTCCGGTGAGTTCCGCGAACCTCTGCTTAGCTGTATATGAAACTTATTAAAATTGTATATTAGGGGTCACATTCTTGATTTTTCAGCGTGAAACACAAATCTGAAGTCTGAATGCGAGGTTTACAATTGAGATCACAGCAAGGCCATATCGAATGCAAGTGATGATATATGATGATAGTTTAGGCAGATAGGTCTCTAGATGGAGCCAGAACCGAAATAAAGACTGATATAAACGGAAAGTGTGGTGAAAGGACCCCTAAAGCCTTCTACTCGAGCTCCAGAGAGGAACTGAACGACAGTATTGGAATTGGTGGTCAACTCACAGTTGATATAACCTATATATATTCAACTGTTTGTACATATCAGGATCTAACTACAATCGGTAAGCACGTACTTTTGATGGACGAGCCCCTATTTCAAATCTGATTCCAACTTCTTCGATACTTTTTTCCCAAAAATTTGTTTGTCTATAAGTTTCGAACAAAATGCCAGCACCGCATTTTGACTCTAGATTCGTGTTTTACACAAAAATAGAGCCTATAATATCTAATCTCTTTCCAGAACAATCCGTTGTGGGTATATCTAACCTATATCAAGAAGACATTTTGATATCTAAATTAAAACCAACAGTTACTCCTATCTTATTATCAGATCGATAGGTCGATATTATTACTCAAGGTATGACAAGCTTTTATTATATTACATAAACGTATTTACTCACCTGTATGATAATATTGTACGTTATATACTGAGAAAACTATTTTTTGTTACAGAGTATAACATTACATACATTCATTAGAATAATATTTCGCAGACAAAGAATCAACACTCTTCATTTTTATGTGACTTGATTGATTGTTCTTCCACAGAACACGAGTAGTCGGAATATAGTGTTTCATGGACGAGTAGACAAAATTTTAGTATGAGCCGTAGGCAAGTCCTGGAAGTATGTCAAAAAAAAAACTATTTTTGGCACTTTGCGTACACTATTGACGAATCAATAAGACACATTTCTTTTTCATATTTTCCTACACCTGTACTGGGAAAATATACCCATATGCCCTTAATCCGTTTCATGATGATCCATTGTGATACAGTTCATATATATCCATGTTAATACTCACGGTGATGCCTTTAATTACAAGTTCGTAGACTTTTTTGAAAAAATACGAGTGATTAATATCATTTGTTCAATATTGATATGAATATAATATAATATATATATATATATATATATATATATATATATATATATATATATTTATATATATATATATATATTATATATATGTTAGCATGAAGATTCTCACGGACGAAGTATGATGCGTTGTTTTTTCGGGTTTCATTCCGTGTTCTGTGGTTTTGATCCTCTGAAGGATAATTCTCACAACGTTTCGGCAAAGTCTCATTTGCCATCTTCTAGGTGATGTCTTGAGTTTCGGAGATCGAAATGAGACTTTGCCGAAACGTTGTGAGAATTATCCATCAGAGGATCAAAACCACAGAACACGGAATGAAACCCGAAAAGACAACGCATCATATATATATATATATATATATATATATATATATATATATATATATATATATATATATATAGTTCTTAATTATTTATCTAGGGTAGAAAAAATGTCGTATGCAACTCTGATGTGATGGTTTTTGATATACGAGCATCACATAATCGTTGCATAATATAATATTTATTGTGAAACAATGGTAAGAACATTTTGATTCTCATTTGTATGCAATATAAAAATTCGAGCAGAAGATAGGTACTCACAGAAACATATATTCATGAAAAAATTTGGGTAGTTGCGAATATTGAATGAATTCAGTACAATTGAAATGCTTCACAATGGCATAAATGACGTCATTGTTCCCAGCCTAGTCTGGGTATGATTACATTTTTCACTACTCCATGGTTATTTTAAACGTCATTTTGGTCATGATAGTCTAAGAAATTTGTGTGTAGCCATTACACACGCACGCGGTAGAATTGCTATTAGTTTGTCCATATCAAACACAAACATAATGTTTCTGGAATCATTTCATGAGTATTTCGGAATATCCTTTATATTGCACACAATAAATTAACTACATTCACAAAGTATTCTGAAATTACATATTTTTTATGTTTTCGCAAATATCTTTCGTAGATCGCTGTCCATGATTTCGACTTCCTGATAAGAATTTTAATAATGGACCACCCGCAAGATCGAAGTGCATGAATCTGCTGTTATTTCGGAGGAAAGAGCTCATTATGCATGTACTAAAATCTCATGATTGCCGGAAATCTTGCAACAATCTCGCATAAACTCTTCCCTCTTTAATTATCAAATTCTCTTTCAACAAAGCTATAAGACATAATTGGCCTTTGAGAAGGATGATGGCCCATTACCTTCTCCCCCTGGAAATAACGATGATGAGAAGGGACATGAAGAATCATTAAATTCTAGAAAGTTAAATCTGACTTCATATTGCGAGAGATATCCTGCGAAGAATACCGCTTTCATCTTATTACGCTAGCAGTCCAACCATTTTGAAATTCTAATCACTTATATCTCCAAGGGGGAACGTTTAAAAGAAATAGCTCAAGTTGGTCAGTTCGCCTATGGAACTCATTCTGATAATTATTTATCTATTCCCACTATTTCAAACCTTTCATCACGTATTTGACAGCTGTAAGGTGATGGCTCAAATTGAGGGGGGCCGCTTCCGGCATTGCTTTTTTCGAAAGATGGGATATGTAACATTTGACATGATTAATATGATTCTATGACTACATTTAATGACGCAGTGTCTCACTGATCAATGAAAGTTGGTGATGTTGAAGAAAGTGTCACACCAGCAGAAATTACCGCACAAGCATGTTGGGAATAAAAAAAGTAGAGTACGAAACTCGAGGATAAGGCTAGTTAGGTGCACTTGCGAATTGTCGCACTAGGCTACGCCTCACCATTTTCGCCCATGCGTGATATGCTACTTGTCCTCTTCGTAACGTGATATTCTATTTCAACGTTGTTTTAATTTTTCTGTTGATAACAAATTAACAACTAATTTGATGAACAATCTCATTTAACTATTTCGTAGGAAATACTGGGAAGAGTAGATTTCAATCGGTTCCATATGAGCGTTCTTTTTGGTCGGTGGAGTTGTATTTTTGTATCTTCAGGGTGGACCACTCGTTCACATGGTTAATGGCTAGTGGTGAAATTTTCTGAATTCATGTCATTTTGTGGGTCCAGATCTGCTGGATAGAAAGTAGTTAAAGGTAACACATCAATCTTTTTGGATATACAATGCATCGAATATCAATTTTTTTCCTGTATTTCGAATATAAGTAATTTTCATACAGACCTTCATCCACATCTAAGTATTGATGGTGTTTGCTATTCTCATTCTAGAAACAATCTGCCCAATCAATTAACAAAGAGAAGAATTCATCAATACAGATAAAAATTATTCCGTATGCGCCAGACTAATCATTTAAGACTCTCCATTCCGGAAAAATGGTTTTGGCTTCCTGCGGGCCGAGGTTTTCAGTATCACTACTTTGGTTCTGTAACAAGTAAATTGTTACATGTCCTATGAATCATTAAAAGTCTCAAGTCATGACAGTCCACTCTGAAAATCTACAAATATTTTGGTAACGTATCCGTAAGACGCAAACAAATGCCTACCTTAACGCTCACAAATAAACAACTATTTCAATACTCGTCAATAAACGGCTATCGATCGCGGTTCTGTGACCTCCGTCAATTCTGCCAAAATTTCTGCGTTAAGATGAAAGTAGATGTGTTTTCGACCGGAAATTATTTTTTGTGTAGATGAAATTGATAAAACCGGTGAGCACCTCGCTTCACTCTCTTTTTCGACTGGAGGAATTAGAGGCATATTTGCTGTGTGATTGTGCACGGAGACGCCATTTTTCTGAATGAATATCTGAAGAAACGCTATCTTTTATGCTGAATAAATATCTGAAGATTTGGTTCTTCGTATTCCTAAAGGGACTAATAAAGGTTAGTTCGAATGATTATTCATATTTTTATATTGATTGCCCGTATATAAAATTCTTTCCAGGCACTAAATAAGGTTAGTTTTATTATGGAACACATTTTTCTATTTGAGATAGCATCACACAACTTTCTCAGATTTTACCTTACCAAATCCCTTGCTTTTTCGATGTGGTTTTATTTCATTGAGATTATTTAAGCTAAATTTCAACGCTTCATGTATATGTGTGGTTATTTTCACATGCTTTCAGTCGATCCCAGAGCTTCTGTTTTTACATTCAATAGATATAATATTCAGATTTGTGTAAGCTTTCTAATGTATGTTATGATCATATTGTGTTAATCGTTACTATTAAATTTGTGATAATGGGACACAGAGCTCGAGTCGAATGGAGGTGTGTAGAAGTGGTGCATTTCTTAAGTCCTATAAAACTTACAGGTCCCTTTTTAGCCGGGGCATATCTGGAAACCCAGACATTTTAAGCCGGGGCATATCTGGAAATACAAACGTTTTAAGCCGGGGCATATCTGGAGAAACAGACATTTTTAAGCCGGGGGCATATCTGAAAACACCCTTCTGAGTCAGGCAATCTGGCAATCTCTACAAAGACCTTTTGAGTCGGGGCATATCTGCGAGTCACACACATCCAAGCAAGCTGGGACATCCAGGAGCACTTCCTTTTCGAAGATAAGTACACAAACTTGTGTACTCCTAGTGTTTTTTTTTTCAAATTCATATTCATAATTTATGTTTTGATAGGAAATAAATGTCATATTTTATAAGAACTTGTTAATTTTCTCATAACTGTTCACTACTGGTGGTGGCACCCTTAAAAAAATATAAACATTGTAAGGTCTCAACAACGGCAGTGCAATGTCCACTAATAGTGAATAGTTTCCAGTCTAACCCACCTGAAGCGAGTCTCTGTCTGCTGCTAGTTTTCTTTTTTTTTTTTTGAACTTAACGTTTCAGTTCGAGTTTGAAGGTCGTCGCGTCGTTTCGTGGAGCTTGGTGAGCTTCTACAGAGGCTCATACATCTTGAGTTAAACTCCGATGAGTGGGTATCACGACTTCGTAAAGCGTATTTATGTGAATTCAGGTATCAGAATTTTTATTAGTATCAATTGCTGTAATCGCTGGGTTTGGAGAAGTATCACAGAATATGGAATCCCATAGTAGGAAGATCAAAAAACACTAATATCATAAAGGCAGGTATTGCGGCGATTGATGCTGATGATACTTCTCCGAATCCAGTAATTACAGAAATCAATATTAATGAAAAATTCTCCGAATCCAGAAAAAGTAATCATTAGTGATGACATCTCACAAGAATATGGTATAAATAGGGGCGTTCCACAGGGTAGCGTTTTAGGACCACTGCTTTTCATTTTATACTTAAATGACATAAACCTGTTTGTTAATGTAGACTTCGTAAATTTATTTGCAGATGATACACTTTTGGCATGCTATGATTCTAACTTAGATGAAGCTATTGAAAAAATGAATTCTGCACTAAAGGAGGTGAATGATTATCTTATCACAAATAAATTGAAACTAAATACAATCAAAACAAAAAGTATGATAATAACAACCAAATATAAGTTCAACTCTCTTGATTTGAACGAAATAAATTTGCAAATAAATAACGAAAAAATTGAAATTGTAACATCTATTAAATACCTTGGATTTCAGTTAGATAATGTATTGCACTTTGGTAATCATTTCGATTATATATGTAAAAAAATATCCAAGAAACTTTATTTTTTTGCAAGAATTTCCAAAAATCTATCAACTCAGACCAGAATTACTGTATATAATGCAATTATTCAGCCGCATTTTGACTATTGTGCATCTATTATTTATCTTTTCAACTTGAATCAAACATCTAAACTACAAAAACTTCAAAATCGCGGAATGCGTATAGTACTGAAAACGAATAGATACACAGAGATACGAGTAATGTTACAATCATTGCAGTGGCTATCAGTTTCTATGCGGTTGTATTACATGACAATGATTTTTATTTATAAAATACTCAATAACTTTGCACCTCCATACTTCTGTGAATTTATCAATCTGAATTTAGATATTCATAATTATGCTACAAGAAACAATTCTAATTTGCATGTATGTAGAACGAATAAGAGAAGTTCTATGAATTCTTTGTATTTTAAAGGCTTTGATGCATACAATAAATTACCATCCATAGTTAAATCTAGTCCATCGTTGAGAATTTTTAAAAAACAGTTAATGGAACATATTCAAACCATAAGATAGCATATAGGTTTTTCATAACATTTTTTAAAAATTATTTTAGCATATGTTTGTATTTTATAGTCATTTATTTATATGTTAATGTACTTACTATTATTGTTCATATTATATTAGGGTTACCTATTTTCAATAAAGATTATCTATCTTATCTTGCAGGCTTCCTGAATTCACTGAAGAAGCTAGCCACTCGTGCCAGCGAAACGTCAGGAAGATATTCCAAAAAACGACGGCCTTCAAACCCGAACCAAAGTAGTGAGTGACACTTTCCATTCGGAGCTCTACTCCAGTCGAAGACTTCATATATCTAACAATGGTCACAAGATGTTCAATAATTTTTCTGATAAAATCAGAATTATAATGGACTGTTGCAGATTCAGGAAAATAGCTGAACTGAAAGGGTTTCTGTAGAAATGTTCACACATACAATTACCAATGTACAAGTTTATTCTCGTTACGCCGTTGGGAAAATTTTTCAGGCAGGTTCGTCATAAAATCCAATCAAACATAGGTTGTTATCATTATTATGAAATTGAGATCTCTTGAGAGTGATGGAACACTTCCAGTTTTTTTTTTTAGTTTAATTGATGCTTATTTAAATATGTGATATATAAGTACCTGTATTCGTCTTGATGTTAATTTCACCTTATAGGAATTTCTACTGTAACCTGCAGATAAAATTGTATTTAGTCTTTAGCTTCGTCAATGAGTTTTTGTAACTTGGAAAATAAAGCATAATTCAATTTGAATTTTGAACAGGAAAAATTTTTGTATGAGAGGGCAATCTTTACCATAGAATGTAAGAGAATGGGTTAGTTTAACCCACAGAGTATACCGAAAACCCACGCATACGGATAGGTACCTGCACCCACTATCGAACCACCATCCCAGCCAAAAGAGAGGAGTCATATCTACCCTAACTGAATGTGCTCGGAGAATATGTGACTCAGAGCATCTAGAGCAGGAACTGGAACATCTTCAAGTGACCTTGGGGTCAAATGGATACATTCGACAAAGTCGATGGGCTTACTTGAAAACTGGCGTTAAATTATAGGGTATTTCGAACAATTCGTTCAGGCCAGTCTCAAATTTACCTACACAGTAGGTTTTGGCTGGCACTGGAATTGGGAAACTCTTTTGGAAATATAACATATAAACGGTTTTCAAGCCGACCAAGAAGATCCAACAAAGCCTCAGGTCGGCTGAAGACAAAAGAGACGCACTGTCAGCGGCAGGGGTTTATCGCATACCGTGCACCTGTGGGAAGGTTTACATCGGTACCACGAAAAGATCCATGGGTACAAGGCTCAAAGAGCGTGATAGGAACTGCAGGCTAGGGCAAACTGACGAATTGGTGGTGTCGAAACACGCACTGAGTGAGGGTGACAACAGGATTCTCTTTAAAAATACTAAACTGATTGCCCCCAACCAGGGTTACCATAGCCGACTGGTACGGGAGGCGATAAAGGTCCGAAAACATACAGACAGTTCCATCAGAAAAGAAGAAGCGTTGAGTTTAAACAGAATTTGGAATCCCATTTTGAGGAAATCAAGATAACTAATAAAATCAGAACAGTTAGTGCGGTAACTAATGAAGATGATTATTCCCGGAACCCGACAGAAGTAATTAACCTGCATCAATATGAATACGCCTTGAGAAATTGAAACGTTTGGTCATCAGAAATGAGTAAGCCTTTGAAGAAGCTGGCCACTCGCGCTAGCGAAACGTTAGGAAGAAATTCCAAAGAACGACGGCCTTCAAGCCCGAAGAAAAGTAGTTATGCTAAAACAAACAAAATATGTTCAAATACATAATTCATTTCATAATATAATGGATGAAACAAACAATGATAAATATCGCCGTCAAACCCACCAGGACAAGTAACAGATTCAGTTTCTTACCTAATTTCCGACAAGAATATTTTCAAGATTTAATTACTGTTGCGAAACGTTATATCGTACCCCCACCACCTACTTCTCTCACTTTGTCATCATATCAAATACTCCTTCCTCATCACCATGGAAGTTGCTTCCCAAATAATTTCAAACACCCTAATGATCTCCACTCATTCTCACTTCCGTCAATCCTTTCCTCTTCCAGGAACCTTTAAACCCGTACGCACCTATTTAACCCCTTGTATGTGTTTCATTTCCTCCCTCTGGATAATTAAGCTGAAACTTTGGAGTCAAATGACTGGGTCGTCTCTTCTCACATGAATTCAAAATAACTCATTGTGTTAAGGTGAGCAATAAAGGGAGTGCTGACTGAGTCGAGAATAGATAAGATAACCATCACGTGGGGGTTTGAATTAGCATTGCCTTTTCACTCGGATTGTGTCCTCTATTTGTGTGATCACCCTTCTCGATCAGATTTACAAGAAAATCGTTTCTACATCGCGTCTTGCCATGCTTCATTAATTCCATTCGTATGCTTTGATGGATTATCGTTTTGTCAGTTTCAGTTTGGGGTGTTTCGGAGGCTGATAGGTTTTTTATGTTCATTCTGGCATTTGAATTTGTTGAATTAGTGAACAATTTTGATCATTATTTACTTCATTTATCCCAAAAAACATAAACCGTTGATGAAAAATGTATAACAATGAAAAAGTGATCCTACCAAAAAAGATTGAAATATTTATTGACTATTTACAATCTTTCAATAATCATGATTAAAAACACTACAAATTTCTGGAAATTCATTTTAAACCCCAAAAATTGGTTTTCAGGATACTCATCTTGACTTTCAAAACCGAGTGAATCGTGAGGCTTGAATGAAGTTATCGTTAGTTCGAAGTATCGATATCTGAGAATGATCTTAATATTTTCATTTTCTTTTGATTGTAGTGGTTTCGTGGAGCAATCGTATCATTTCTATGGTTATTGATGATGATGAAAACAATACTTATGAGATCAAACATGACAGCAATTAAAATCCTCCGACTATCAGATGAACACTTGTTTTCAATCAGCATTGCAGTGCAGTGCAGTGCTCGGAAGCCCTTTCCGGGATTGCTAGACACTGGATCAAGAAAGTGCACAATGCTTTGGGACAGCTCTTTACAAGAACTGCAATAATCTGTCCATTTTTTCACAAAGGTATATTCGAAAGGTGTATCCCACTAGATACTCTCCTGGGAAAAAGGTGAACATGGGTGAGATCACTGGTTTTAATTGAACTTCGCTTTCCCACCTATGGACGATGGGAGGAACGTGTCAGAAATTGTAATAAATCAGTCTATTGCAATACATTCTCAAAAGAATCCACATTACGATAGAACGGTACGTGTGTTCTGTGGCCAGACCATGACTGATGTCTGTACCTGAAAGAGTGAGGCTTACTCTGAGCCGTTGCCTTTGAAAATATGCCCCTCATTCAGCTATTAAAACCCGTTTCAAAGAGCATTTTGCACATATGATATACGGAAGGAAAAAATCCAGTGTACCCCAACACGCTCTAGATAATGCCCTTAAAATTGGTGAAAGCAATCTTAAACTGATCAAGCATGAGCATGACACAAGACTACTCGATGCATGTGAGAGTCTAGAAATAGCAGAATCCAAAAACAGCATGAATGGTGACAAGAGATTTATCCCTTTCTGCCCGCAATTTATTGTTGAGAAATTAATCCGAATAATCAATAATAACAGATGAAGGACCAACAAATTTCGCAGGTAGTTACTGCACTAGTACATTATCGAGAAATTAATTAGAATAATTAACAGTAACACACAAAGTCCATAGCGGATCTTCAGGTATATAAACAACTATCCCTAGCTTTAGATTCAGTGTCAATTTTCTTCTCCTGAAGATGCTAACCTTGTTAGCAAAACGCGCGTCGAGTGCATAAAATATCAGTTTGGTGTTAGGGTAATTATTGATCTCTAGAAAAAGTTTCACTTCCATTCAGTTTTTGAAATCGGTAAATCATAAGACATAAGTTTCAATATGAAAGCACACAAATTATTTTCTACCGAAACAAACTCAAAAAAGATATAATATTCTTTTGATCGTAGAGGTTTATTCATAATTTGTCGAATGGAATAGTTTGTAGAATGTATTGGAAAACCAGAAGAGGCGATCAAAAACCTTTTGATAATTAAAAAACAATTTATTAATAATTGTAGCATTCAATTCTGGACAACTGATCATCCCATTCTAGAGTTTGAATGTTGTAAGTTCATTAAGTATCATTCTATTTTCTAGATTTGAGATTTATTTGTAGAATCGGTGAGAAACTGTGAATTACTAAAATTATATTATGCTTATACGAACAATATGTCAGGAATGTATTCTGAACCCTTTCTAAAGTCTTGTTACAAATATTATACATTGGAGTCCAGATCTATCCATATTCTAAATTAGACCTTTCCAGAAAAAACTATATATTTTTTATGGATAAGTGTTAACAATTACGAAGAACAAACCCTAAGATCTTCGTTAAACTCACCGATAACAAGATATATTGCTTCATTCCAATAAGTTTGTAAAATGTATCTTCATTGAAGTAATCAATATGTTCAATTTCAATTATTTCTATTTCACACACTATACTTTCATCAAATACTCCGGATATTGATTCATGACTGAATAAGTGAATTATTAATTAAGTTAAGATGAATATAAACTTTAATCAATTGATCGGTGATTTACACAATTTCATGACTATTCTTGGAGAGAAAAAAATGTTTTATATTGATTGATTGCTTCTGCCAAACGCTTTAGAATGGAATGGAATTCGAAGCATGACCACACGGATATTGCAATGAAATTAAAGTAAAATTAAATTGTACCGAGCACTTGAAATATGCCGATTAGCACGCGGGCAGTTATTAAAACATGCTACAATCTGCATAGAAGCCATAACGAAGTGGTTATATAACGGAAATTAAAAACTAACCATGTGTGTTTTGAGCAGACAGCGATACAAACAACAAAGAAGAATTTTGCTACTGGTGGAAAACCAATTTGAGTTAGATAAAAGTATGTTACTGACTTCACAATGGCTTTTTGTTGATTAGGTTTCTAGCATCTCAATTGAACTATTTTACAAAGTATCAAGTCCTGTAAATTCGATTTGGTATGAACATTTTTTCACGGCCCTTCGAAAAATCTCTGATATTCAAAGTTGAATTGACGAATTCACATCAAAACTACTCGAAAGTGGGCGACGTTATAAATTTTTACAAGAGTTGAGTGACCATTATTTTGTGAGATGTGAGTACAGTTTTCAAGTCTGGATAAACAGTGTCCTTCAATATGTACTTTTCACCAAACTTTTCTTGCAGTATACAGAATAAGTGCAGTCTAAAGAAAACTCTAGCAAACAGTGGGTGCAATAAGTTTTTTTAATGGTAGGTACTTACACTGTTTATGTCTGTGGAAATGACTAACTAAAACAATAAATGAGAATAATTCAACCAAGAGACCTGAATCTCAATAACGGAATGCAACAAATAAATAAAAATATTTGATAAATATATAACATCTCTGAATCATGTGGTTTCATCAGTAACAAACCATCTAAATATATTTATAAGTGTGCATTGGAATCCATCTTCTTGTTCGGATTTCAACCTACATTAGTGAATTTCTCCCACACTAGATGATACTAATCAAGGAACTTCTGAATACATGATCTCTCTCTTCCTCTTTATATTTATATAAAGGCATCCCTTCTGCTCCATGATTTTTCCAATGATGATAATAATAATAATAATAATAATAATAATAATAATAATAATAATAATAATAATAATAATAATAATAATAATAATAATAATAATAATAATAATAATAATAATAATGATAATAATAATAATAATAATAATAATACCGGCTTGCCGTAATGCGGCAGAGATCTTGGCCGGCCGCATGCAGAAGGCCGTTATTCTCGGTTCGTTGCGTCTCCTCAGGACTCACGATTCTCGGAGCCAGTGACCACTTACCCCGCGGTGCGGGGAGTGGTCATTGGTTAATTATACTAGCGCGTCCGCCCACTGGGTCGGAGCAGTGGGGAGTACGGACCCGACTAGGCTTGTTTAGACGACAAATACATAATAATAATAATAATAATAATAATAATAATAATAGATAAGCAGGGGAGACTAAACAACATCTAAACAGTCTCTGGTGAGTAGCGCCACCACTTTCCTGAGCTTAGGATGCAAAATCGGACCGGCAGCTAATGCGCATCCGGGAGAGAAAAGCCTTTTCTCTCTGGTGCCGGCCGTGGACCTGCTGGGCTAACCACCTTGCAGGCCCTCAACTCTGGTTTCTGTCACTAGAGGACAGGGCCCCCACAACCGACCCCATTCGGATAGGGGTCAAGGGCAAGGTGGAGGGGCCCAAACCGATGGACAGCCCAATGACGACTCTGGCAATGGACATGGACAACGTTTTGAGTGGACCGACGAACTGAGAGACGACCTGATGCGGTGCTACGAGAGTAGTGAGCCCGCCCGAAGGGGATACATGGCGAGAATGCATGCGCTGTGGTGCGTGGCACACCCGGAGCATGCCGCCTTTTCCGCCCAAAATCTCAGGGATTATGTATCCCATCTTCGTGGCCGTGGCTATGTACGTGCCCCACCGAGGCCGGTTGAGCAGGCGGTAGAAATACCGCCAGTGCGATTGGTGGAGGAGAGGGTGCGCCTGGAAGCACCGAGAACACAGAACATCGGGACCCGGAGGATGCTTCACAAAATGAAGCCCCTTAGACCAGAACAACTGGCCCGAGTGGATGCAGAGGTTCGTAGTGCCCTTACAGAAGAGGCCGACATCTGGCAGATCAACTGTGCCGTGTATGACGCAGTTCAGGCTCTTTCTGGGAGAGAGGGAGGTGACAGATCCTTCGACCCCTCTAGGAAGCATGAACAGCGCATACACAAGATGGAGGCTAAGATCAAGTCGGCGAGACAACACGCGTCTCGTATCCAATGTGTGATGGACTACTTAGCGGCTAATAGACCATTTACGCACGCAGTGCGGCAAATCGCTGCAAAACTGCGGAGATCCCATCACACATTGAATCGAGGGGTGCTGCTCACCATCAAGCAGCATTGCCTCGAGAGGATACGAATGCTGGTGACTGCAAAAAAGTCACTAGTGAGGCGGGCGAGGGCTTTCTCAGAGAACAAACAGTTCCGCGAGAAACCCTCACGCCTATTCCAATCGCCTCCGCGTGTTGTGGATAATCCGCCGGCCGCTGATCGGGTGGAATCCTTCTGGAAAGGTATCTACGAGCATCCGCAACCACTCAACCGAGACACTCCAGCCCTGACGCAGTTTGAAGCTTTCTGTAGAAGGCTTCAACAGCCTGAGCCCGAAATACTGCGTCAACCGATAACCACGGATGAAGTTCGGAAAGCTCTTGAGGGTTCGAAGAACTTTGCTGCTCCAGGCCCTGATGGCCTCAATAACTATTGGTGGAAAAAGTTATCGAGCACTCACCACCATTTGGCCAGAATATTCAGTTCTTGGCTGAATGGAGAGCAGCTGATTCCGGAATGGTTTGTCGAGGGGCGAACCGTGCTAATCCCGAAGAACGGAGATTTGTCGGATCCTAAGAATTACAGACCGATAGCATGCTTGAATACGTGTTACAAGATGTTTACACGCATCTTGTATATGCGTACTCTCCAAGCAGTTGACCCGGTGTTCGAACGGATATATGAGCAAAAAGGGTCGAAGAGGGGTTCCGCGGGCTGTAAGGAGAACCTGCTGATTGATAGATGTATCACGCAGGACTCCGTGCAGTATAAGCGGAATTTTTCTATGGCCTGGATCGACTATCGCAAGGCATTCGATACAACATCACATGAGTTGTTGTTGTACTTACTCGAGTGCCTTGCGGTACCCGATCAAATAGTGAGATGCATCGAACAACTGATGCCGCTCTGGAGGACCCGCTTCACCATAACATCAGGTGAAAGCAGGATCCAAACAGAGCCGGTCATCATAAGAAGAGGTGTTTTTCAGGGAGATTCCCTCAGCCCTCTTCTCTTCTGCATCTCACTAATGCCATTGTCCGTTGCGCTCAGGAAAACCCGGGGATATAACTGCGGCACCCCTGGAAACCGGAGGCATAAGGTCACCCATCTTTTCTATATGGACGACCTTAAGCTCTATGCTTCTGGAGAAAGGGATCTACAGCAGTCCCTCAGGGTGGTGCAGGAGTTCACGCATGCTGTCGGTATGGAATTCGGGATCGACAAATGTGCACTGGTTCATCTCAAAAGAGGACGATGCGAGGATTTCGCTGAGGATGCCCAACTCGTAGACGGAAGCATTCTACATCATTTGAATGCCGGAGAGACATACACCTATTTGGGTGTGGAACAACGCCACACCCAAGAGGTGGACTCGGTGAAAAATGCTCTCCGTGGCAAGTATAGGCAGAAACTACGGCAGATCTGGTCCTCAGAGCTGTCGGGCAAGAACAAAGTTTCTGCCACCAACATGCTTGCCATTCCGATTCTACTCTACTCCTTCGGAGTAGTCAAGTGGACTCAGGAAGAGTTGCGGCAACTTGACGTGAAGACTCGCAAAATGATGCATATGCACAGAAGCATGCATCCCAAATCGTCCGTTCCACGGTTATATCTCCTCCGACAACAAGGGGGCCGTGGACTTTTGAGTTTGGAGTGTCTCCACAACAGAATGGTGCTGGATGGAGCCTGTAGAGTCATCAGGAGTTCGGATCCCCTAAACTGCATGGTCCGAGATCATGAACATGCAGGAATCGGAGCCTTTTTATTCAAGGCAGCAAGGCGCGCTGCTGATGAACTTGATATAGTCTTCGACACCGAGCGGGTAAACCAACTCTCTGTCACCGAGTTGGAGCCCGCTCGGAGAAAAGCTCACATCAAGGCTGCAGAGAATGCTAAAATGCTGCAGCTGCATACAGACAAGCCCATGCATGGAGTCTTCTTTAAGAACATCGAGGACCATGGCTTGTCTGTTAAGCTGACATTTGCCTTCCTCAGGTCAGGTGAGCTGAAGTCGGAGACTGAAGGGTTTATCATGGCGTGCCAAGACGGTGTCTTCAACACCCTAGTCTACCGGAGCCGCGTGATGGGTATAGAGGTCCCTGATACTAGATGCAGGGCCTGCCGACAGGCGCCCGAGACTTTGATGCATTTGCTGTCATCTTGTGCAGTTTATGCGGTCTCGGCCTATATCCATCGCCATAACGCGGCCTTACGAGTGCTGTACTATTTTCTTCGGCACTCGTATGAAATAGACAGGGCACCGGTGCTGCCTTACGCTCCAGGGGATATTGAGTCCGTAGTGGAGAATGAAAGGTGTCGAATTTTTTGGAACTTTTCATTCCCCACCCTCAGGCAAATACAGGCCAATAAGCCTGATATAGTCCTCTTCGACCACCGAAGTAAGACGATATTCGTTATTGAGTTTTCGGCCCCTGCCGAAACGAATATCGTCCGAAAAGAGGAGGAAAAACGGACAAAGTACCAGGACTTACTTTACGAACTCCGCAGGCTCCACCCGGACTATTCTGTCAAGTTAGTGGTTCTGATTATAGGTGTTCTCGGTGGTTCCAGACCAACGCTACTCTCGGAGCTCAAGATCATACCGGCATGCCGTAATGCGGCAGAGATCTTGGCCGGCCGCATGCAGAAGGCCGTTATTCTCGGTTCGTTGCGTCTGCTCAGGACTCACGATTCTCGGAGCCAGTGACCACTTACTCCGCGGTGCGGGGAGTGGTCATTGGTTAATTTTACTAGCGCGTTCGCCCACTGGGTCGGAGCAGTGGGGAGTACGGACCCGACTAGATTTGTTTAGACGACAGATAATAATAATAATAATAATAATCATAAGCAGGGGAGACTAAACAACATCTAAACAGTCTCTGGTGAGTAGCGCCACCACTTTCCTGAGCTTAGGATGCAAAATCGGACCGGCAGCTAATGCGCATCCGGGAGAGAAAAGCCTTTTCTCTCTGGTGCCGGCCGTGGACCTGCTGGGCTAACCACCTTGCAGGCCCTCAACTCTGGTTCCTGTCACTAGAGGACAGGGCCCCCACAACCGACCCCATTCGGATAGGGGTCAAGGGCAAGGTGGAGGGGCCCAAACCGATGGACAGCCCAATGACGACTCTGGCAATGGACATGGACAACGTTTTGAGTGGACCGACGAACTGAGAGACGACCTGATGCGGTGCTACGAGAGTAGTGAGCCCGCCCGAAGGGGATACATGGCGAGAATGCATGCGCTGTGGTGCGTGGCACACCCGGAGCATGCCGCCTTTTCCGCCCAAAATCTCAGGGATTATGTATCCCATCTTCGTGGCCGTGGCTATGTACGTGCCCCACCGAGGCCGGTTGAGCAGGCGGTAGAAATACCGCCAGTGCGATTGGTGGAGGAGAGGGTGCGCCTGGAAGCACCGAGAACACAGAACATCGGGACCCGGAGGATGCTTCACAAAGTGAAGCCCCTTAGACCAGAACAACTGGCCCGAGTGGATGCAGAGGTTCGTAGTGCCCTTACAGAAGAGGCCGACATCTGGCAGATCAACTGTGCCGTGTATGACGCAGTTCAGGCTCTTTCTAGGAGAGAGGGAGGTGACAGATCCTTCGACCCCTCTAGGAAGCATGAACAGCGCATACACAAGATGGAGGCTAAGATCAAGTCGGCGAGACAACACGCGTCTCGTATCCAATGTGTGATGGACTACTTAGCGGCTAATAGACCATTTACGCACGCAGTGCGGCAAATCGCTGCAAAACTGCGGAGATCCCATCACACATTGAATCGAGGGGTGCTGCTCACCATCAAGCAGCATTGCCTCGAGAGGATACGAATGCTGGTGACTGCAAAAAAGTCACTAGTGAGGCGGGCGAGGGCTTTCTCAGAGAACAAACAGTTCCGCGAGAAACCCTCACGCCTATTCCAATCGCCTCCGCGTGTTGTGGATAATCCGCCGGCCGCTGATCGGGTGGAATCATTCTGGAAAGGTATCTACGAGCATCCGCAACCACTCAACCGAGACACTCCAGCCCTGACGCAGTTTGAAGCTTTCTGTAGAAGGCTTCAACAGCCTGAGCCCGAAATACTGCGTCAACCGATAACCACGGATGAAGTTCGGAAAGCTCTTGAGGGTTCGAAGAACTTTGCTGCTCCAGGCCCTGATGGCCTCAATAACTATTGGTGGAAAAAGTTATCGAGCACTCACCACCATTTGGCCAGAATATTCAGTTCTTGGCTGAATGGAGAGCAGCTGATTCCGGAATGGTTTGTCGAGGGGCGAACCGTGCTAATCCCGAAGAACGGAGATTTGTCGGATCCTAAGAATTACAGACCGATAGCATGCTTGAATACGTGTTACAAGATGTTTACACGCATCTTGTATATGCGTACTCTCCAAGCAGTTGACCCGGTGTTCGAACGGATATATGAGCAAAAAGGGTCGAAGAGGGGTTCCGCGGGCTGTAAGGAGAACCTGCTGATTGATAGATGTATCACGCAGGACTCCGTGCAGTATAAGCAAAATCTTTCTATGGCCTGGATCGACTATCGCAAGGCATTCGATACAACATCACATGAGTTGTTGTTGTACTTACTCGAGTGCCTTGCGGTACCCGATCAAATAGTGAGATGCATCGAACAACTGATGCCGCTCTGGAGGACCCGCTTCACCATAACATCAGGTGAAAGCAGGATCCAAACAGAGCCGGTCATCATAAGAAGAGGTGTTTTTCAGGGAGATTCCCTCAGCCCTCTTCTCTTCTGCATCTCACTAATGCCATTGTCCGTTGCGCTCAGGAAAACCCGGGGATATAACTGCGGCACCCCTGGAAACCGGAGGCATAAGGTCACCCATCTTTTCTATATGGACGACCTTAAGCTCTATGCTTCTGGAGAAAGGGATCTACAGCAGTCCCTCAGGGTGGTGCAGGAGTTCACGCATGCTGTCGGTATGGAATTCGGGATCGACAAATGTGCACTGGTTCATCTCAAAAGAGGACGATGCGAGGATTTCGCTGAGGATGCCCAACTCGTAGACGGAAGCATTCTACATCATTTGAATGCCGGAGAGACATACACCTATTTGGGTGTGGAACAACGCCACACCCAAGAGGTAGACTCGGTGAAAAATGCTCTCCGTGGCAAGTATAGGAAGAAACTACGGCAGATCTGGTCCTCAGAGCTGTCGGGCAAGAACAAAGTTTCTGCCACCAACATGCTTGCCATTCCGATTCTACTCTACTCCTTCGGAGTAGTCAAGTGGACTCAGGAAGAGTTGCGGCAACTTGACGTGAAGACTCGCAAAATGATGCATATGCACAGAAGCATGCATCCCAAATCGTCCGTTCCACGGTTATATCTCCTCCGACAACAAGGGGGCCGTGGACTTTTGAGTTTGGAGTGTCTCCACAACAGAATGGTGCTGGATGGATCCTGTAGAGTCATCAGGAGTTCGGATCCCCTAAACTGCATGGTCCGAGATCATGAACATGCAGGAATAGGAGCCTTTTTATTCAAGGCAGCAAGGCGCGCTGCTGATGAACTTGATATAGTCTTCGACACCGAGCGGGTAAACCAACTCTCTGTCACCGAGTTGGAGCCCGCTCGGAGAAAAGCTCACATCAAGGCTGCAGAGAATGCTAAAATGCTGCAGCTGCATACAGACAAGCCCATGCATGGAGTCTTCTTTAAGAACATCGAGGACCATGGCTTGTCTGTTAAGCTGACATTTGCCTTCCTCAGGTCAGGTGAGCTGAAGTCGGAGACTGAAGGGTTTATCATGGCGTGCCAAGACGGTGTCTTCAACACCCTAGTCTACCGGAGCCGCGTGATGGGTATAGAGGTCCCTGATACTAGATGCAGGGCCTGCCGACAGGCGCCCGAGACTTTGATGCATTTGCTGTCATCTTGTGCAGTTTATGCGGTCTCGGCCTATATCCATCGCCATAACGCGGCCTTACGAGTGCTGTACTATTTTCTTCGGCACTCGTATGAAATAGACAGGGCACCGGTGCTGCCTTACGCTCCAGGGGATATTGAGTCCGTAGTGGAGAATGAAAGGTGTCGAATTTTTTGGAACTTTTCATTCCCCACCCTCAGGCAAATACAGGCCAATAAGCCTGATATAGTCCTCTTCGACCACCGAAGTAAGACGATATTCGTTATTGAGTTTTCGGCCCCTGCCGAAACGAATATCGTCCGAAAAGAGGAGGAAAAACGGACAAAGTACCAGGACTTACCTTACGAACTCCGCAGGCTCCACCCGGACTATTCTGTCAAGTTAGTGGTTCTGATTATAGGTGTTCTCGGTGGTTCCAGACCAACGCTACTCTCGGAGCTCAAGATCATACCGGCATGCCGTAATGCGGCAGAGATCTTGGCCGGCCGCATGCAGAAGGCCGTTATTCTCGGTTTGTTGCGTCTGCTCAGGACTCACGATTCTCGGAGCCAGTGACCACTTACCCCGCGGTGCGGGGAGTGGTCATTGGTTAATTTTACTAGCGCGTTCGCCCACTGGGTCGGAGCAGTGGGGAGTACGGACCCGACTAGATTTGTTTAGACGACAGATAATAATAATAATAATAATAATAATAATAATAATAATAATAATAATAATAATAATATTTATTAACCATTTTTGATACACTTGGTATATGTGGTAAGTCAAGAGTTCCAAGATTCCAGGCAAAACTTTCATCTGTGGAGATACTACTCCGAGTGGAACTTGACACTATTTTGGATTTGTATGGAATATTGAAAAATTCAAACCGAATATTCAATGAGTTGTGTTATGAATTTTTTTTTATATTATAGCTTCTATACTAACGATGATGTGAAGTATAAAATGATATGAATACAAATAAACAACGAAACAATCAAAATATAAAACAAAATTAAGATATATTATTCGAAGTCGAGGAAAGCCCGCCTGCAACGTCATTCTTGTTTTTGAGGTAGTACAGCTTCAAAGACGGTCTCGCTGTCTCGCACTCCAGCTCCAAACTGTCGTTGTGAAGTAGCAACTGCAATTTGGGAGGCACTATAGCGTACGACAGATCGTCCACATCTGACACATCTTCCCTGCTGCGACTTAGGTCTTCTTGCGTCGCCTTGGAGACCAAGGAGTCGTTGAACTTGTACCATCCCTTCTTCTCCCTGGCCAGCGTGTAGTAGTGACCGGAATCCAAGCTTCTTCAACTGCGACCTAGCCTAGCCAAAATTCAACTCTAAGAAAATCCTGGTCACTCCTTCAAATTCGAAATCTCCCAAAATAACGTTCATTATTGGATATTTATCTGATTTTTTGCCATTCAGAATAGAGTCGAAGAATTTTATTTGCTGACATGACATTTCAAAAATCTTCGAGAGGAGAAACGATCAATAAAAATACGACAATACCCAATCTTGTCGAAGAATTCCGTAGTTTGTACAAATTATTCGATGTCTTGAAGAAAAAAAATACTCCGACTCTCAATCGATTAATTCCTTCAAATCACGAGAAAAAAAAATGCCCCAGTTGACGAATTGGGATCCATTATTCAATCATTGACAGATAATTCAAATCAGTATGATGCGAAAAATACGACAAAGCTGTAATGTCATCCGAAAATATGTCGAAAATATAAGTGCTTATGAAATATCAGATATCACTCCTTCAGAAATCAATTTAGAATTTCCAAGAAAGTACACAAACTTTGGCGCGATGAGTCTATTCAACAAATGTGTCCCATACTTATTGAAAAAATCATACAGCATGTCGAAATGAAGTGAGTATTAATATTTGGATTCTTTCTCATAACATTGCATTCCAAATCTTGTGGCAACCTTCAAATTTTATCTCTGGGGGCGGAGAAGAAAAAACGTCTATTAATGATTCTACCAGCTGAACCCAGCGGATGGACTCAGTGTCAGCACTTTGTTGAAACAATATTTAGAAATATGATTCTTCCTCATTTTGCATGTTTTAAAATTTAATGTGATTTTTTATTGAATATTCAAGTAGATTTCAACTGAATGTTTACTAGATTGAATTTGCTCTCGTAATTATTTTTGAGAAGTTTTTTGCAATCGATGAACACTCGATTTATATATATCAACAATCATGATTCGATTGAGATGAAGAAGGTCAGGTTTCATTGAGATTGTAAGTGTATCATACTATCTTGAAATCTGAACACGAAGTGAATGTTTCCAATGAATGATTCGCTGTGCAATTGCTATGATCTTTTTCAATTAATCAGAAGTGACTTTATACAAAGTGAGTGTAACAAAACCATTACACGTGGTTTGCTATGCAAGAGCTTATTCATGGAACATTCATCGAATTTCTCTCAAAACTTCATTATCAAAGTGTTCGGTCCGACCAAATCATCTTGTGACCGAACCAATAAGATATTATTTGGGTAATTCATAATTTCCGCTTGAAGAATGCATATATCGAAACATCTCCCAAATCAAACTACATCAACAAGTAGATATTTTTGAAAATTGACTGAGCATTCTTAGAATTGAGAAAATAACAAGAAACTGAAAAGCTTGATTTGTTGGAGTTGATATAAACATTCCTTTGTTGAAGAAATGTTAACTGAAATTTGTTAAGTGCAAGTTATGAGAATCGAAATGAAGAATGAAATCAATATTTCTGTGATAAGTGTCCCTACAAATTATCACGGATGAACAACCATGATAATGACAGGATGTTAACTTGAACTTTCAAAATACTACTAGATATGAAAACAGATTTAAAAAAAAATAGCTCACACTTGAATATGCGGCTGTTCTCGAGAAATTGAAAGAGCGAAAATAAGGATTCCGAACCCCTGTTTACTCAGCTACAAAATTCTTTTGGCTCTCAACTGGACAGTAAAAATAATTGGTTACCTCTAAATGATTCCTCTATGATAATACCTCAATTAAGTTTATTTCAAATTGATTAACATAGTAGTAATATTATACATGATACAGAACATTGAAATCGATAGGAATTGTTGAAAGCAAATTACAAAACAAATCAGAGAGCATCTTCTTTAGAGTGAGTGAGCATATGTTTTCTCAAATGATCCCTCCTAGCGAATGATGTATGGCAGGAATCACATTTGAATGCTTTCACTCCAGAGTGGGTGAGCAAATGAGATTTCAAATGATCCTTTCGACTGAAAAGCTTCCCGCAGTTATGACATTCGTAAGGTTTCTCTCCTGTATGAGTGAGCAAATGAGATTTCAATTGATGGTTCCGGGCGAATTCTCTATCACAAGAAGTACATTTGAATGGTCTTTTCCCAGAATGGGTCATCAAATGGCGTTTGAAATTGTCCTTCCGAACGAATGATACGTCACAGATATTGCACTTGAACTGTTCAATTTCAGAGTCAGCAACCAAATGATTCTGCGAGTGAGTGTTCGAATGAGCTTTCAATTGATCTTTTCTATCGTATTCTTTTTCGCAGAAGTCACATCTGAATTTTCTGGGGGAGCCATCGCACTTCAATGCTGTTTTTCTAGAGTCTTTGGTGTTCTCCATTTTGTCGGTCCCGTGCCGCTCTCACTTTGTCTTGAAATTTCTCAGACGATTCTTCTTCAAAGTTGAACTCACTTCCTTCCTGTCGACCTCTTTCTCCTCAATAACAATACTCGGATGCAGGAATTCGAATTCGTTCGTATCTTCGACACTCTCATGAATATCTCTTAGTTACACTGAAACAAACACCTTCGAAAAAGTTCTTTAGTACATTTCCGAAGATCGGACGTCTGATAAAACAACGGTCAATCAATCTTTGGAAATCGGAAGATCATCGGACCTCAAGCATGTTTGGAGTTTCATTAGCAGAAAATGGTGATATTCAGGCAGCATCATAGCTGATTTTCACTTGACCAGATCTCACAGAAATTTGTGTTCTAATGTTATTTTTCAATTTCCAATGAATGAACATTAGTTTCAAGAACTGCACCAAGATAAGACTGTCAGTTAACTACTATTCTACATAAGAATATAAAATCCAGCGAAGCATGTGTAATTTTGGAATTGATTTTCCGTTATTCAAGGGACATATCGGTATACTTCATTAGAATTGATGGATGAGATCAAAAACTTTGATGTGAAAGTTTTAAATTTTGTGGGGATCAATTACCTTACCATCAAACTGAAATTTTTTGCACTCGACGCGTGTGTCACTAAGGATGGATTCAGACAGATTCGAAATCGTACGACGATTCGATAGCTTTCTGATTGGTCTGAATTCGAATTTAGACCAATCAGATAGCTATCATATCCTCGTGCGAGAAGAAAATTGATGTTATCATTACAAATTCGATACTCTCATTTTTTCCTGAGAATGCTTTTCTTGGTATCAAAATACGTGTCGAGTACAAATAATTAGGAATTACAGAAAACGCGTCATAATTTCTCTTTGAGAGATTCACAAAACATGACACGTCCTTTGCTATATAATATCTTCGGAAAATGAAGAATTTCTCTTGAATGCTCTGTATTATCGGTTTGTTCGGTCCGACCGAATCGAATTGTGGTCAAACCAAGTTTTCTGAGATTGAAAAAAAAACATTTCCGCTTGAAGAATGCAAATAGCGAACCATCTGTCGCGAGTTCATAAATCCCGTTATAAAGAAAATTTTAAAGCAAATATATATTATATTATTTAATTATTGAAAAATAAACATCCTACATTTTTCGTGGTCTGTATAAAAGCAAGGAATACTTATACAATTTGAAAAGAGAGTCAGTAAAGGTAAAATATAAAAGATGTTGAAAGTAAAATATAAACTTAAAAACTATATAAATATTAATGGTTAATATTATATGATAAACAAATTTCAGTTACTTCGGATAATAAATATGACACCTTAAGTTTTTTATAGAGTCTTTCAAGGATTCCAGTGCAATAATTTTAGTACATTCATTGAAATTTTAATTTTTTTCTTCGGAAAATGAAGAATTTCTCTTGAATGCTCTATATTATCAGATTGTTCGGTCCGACCGAATCGAATTGATATTTTTAATTGTTGCTCATCAGGAATCGACCAGGATTATTCTAACGAATCACAAAACGACAAGAAGTCCGCTTTGCAGAAATTGATACAAAATTTTCTTGGTTGGAAGAAGGTAGAACGTGACGCAGGTCCAATTAATTTCTCGCAAACAGATCACAGTCAATCAGCTTAAAATTATAGATTATGTCGCGACGGTCCACTTGTAAAATTCTCTGATTGTAACCTGATCGATTGTTTTCTTCATTTTCAATACATTGATTTCGCATGAGGTGATACTCATTCCTCACATCCGTATATAATTATGTATTATTCAGGCTGGAACAGCTCGTCCTATCACCTTTTCGCATAGGACTTTCTGGTGTGAAACCAGTCAAATTTGATAGAAAAAAACAACTTGCACCAAATTTGGACTTTCTAATAGGAACACTCTTTTCAGAATTTTAATACATCACAAGTATTCAATAGCTTCAAGATTATAAGTCGCTGTAAAGATGATGAAATTTCAACAAAATCAGTTGATTTCACTTCGCTGAAACGTGTTTCAGAGAGAGGTGGAAAAGCTTCATTTGAAGGGTCATGCACTAGTTATAGTTTGGGGATACCGCTGGGAAAGAGAAATGGTGAATGAAAGGTTATGAACTACAGACGAGTATTGGATGATATTGTTACGTTGGGAATATACCCCTTGCGTTTGTTACTATGAAAAAAAACTGAATGAATGATTGAAGATCGAATTGCGTCAGTGGAATTCACTTCGAGGAAGTGGGAGGAGTACTTCGAAACCTTTGACGTTACTTTCAAGGGGGTTTTTGGAGAAAACCATTGTTCCGAATGAGGGTGATCAAACAGACATAAAACTTTCAGCTTGGCTATGTATGTGATGTGAAATTCAGTGAAGTGAGAAAAGAAGAGATGAGAAAAATGTACTTAATCCATTGATGATACAAAGAAGAAAACATAATTTATGCTGTGTGTGACAGTGAATCAATATAATGAGTTGAAAAAATGCAGTTGCAATGAATACAATAAGTAGTAACAACATAGTTACGCAGGAGAGAAGATGTGTTGTCTTCATTCCTCTTGAAGAGGCCCCCAATCACTTGAAAATTCATTTGTCCCGTTGGTCAATCTCACCACACAATCGCAAAATTGGCAGTTCTCTGAGTTCATCTATTATTCCACCATAACCACTCTACATTTCAATTCATTTTAAATCGAACAATATACTAGTAATATTATTATATAATTATTAGTAATTATATCATACATATATTTGACAGAGAACATTAAAATCGATATGAATAGTTTGAAGCTAATTACAACAAAAAATAAATCAAATAGCATCTTCTTTACAGTGAGTGAGTACATGTTTTCTCAATCGTTATTTGAAAGGTTGTTTTACAGAGTGAGAGAGCGAATGAGATTTCAATTGATGTTTTTTGGCGAATTTTTCATCACAGGAACCGCATTTGAACGGTTTTCCTCCAGAGTGTGTGAGCGAATGGATTTTCAAATTATATTTTCGAGTAAATGATTTATCACAGAAGTCACATTTGAATGGTGTTTGTCCAGAGTGGGTTAGAGAATGATCTTTCAAATGATGGCTTCTAGTGAATTCTCTATCGCACGAACCGCATTTGAATGGTTTCTCCCCAGAGTGAATGAGCGAATGAACTTTCAAATTATGTTTCCAAGCGAATTTTTTATCACACGATCCACATTTGAATGGTTTTTCTCCAAAGTGAGTGAGCAGATGACATTCCAAATGATGCTTCCGTGTATATGATTTGTTGCAATGATCACATTTGAATGGTGTCTGATCAGAGTGAGTGAGCAGATGACATTCCAAATGATGCTTCCGTGTATATGATTTGTTACAAGGATCACATTTGAATGGTGTCTGATCAGAGTGAGTGAGCAAGTGACATTTCAAATGATGCTTCCGAGTGTATGATTTTTTGCAATAATCACATTTGAAAGGTTTATTTCCAGAGTGAGTAAGCAAATGATTTCGTAAATTGCTCTTTCGAGCAAACTTTTTGTTGCAGTCATCACATTCGAATACTTCTGAGATATTGTGCGGTTCATCTTCTGTGGTGATTTCACTATGTTGTAGACTATTCTCGTACGATATTTCTTCAGTGTGTCTCCGGAAAGATAGTTTCGAATCACTCGGGTCGCTGGAGGTCGTGAGCTCACTATGGGGTGCCTCTTCTTTGATATCGATACTTGTATGCAGAAACTTGAATTCATCTCTCTCCTCGATACATTTGGAATTCTCATTAGAGGATTCGTCGTAAACTTCTGCTTTGATGGTTGTGATGGTATGTTCCTCCTTGAATTCCACTTCGAGATGGTCATCATCACCAAGAATCTTGAATTGTTCTTCTTTGATTCCAATGTTCGCCGGATTCATTTTTGAGATGAGTTCAACTCAACTATCAGCGACTCGTAAAAAATATTAGGGAACAGATGATACTTATTCACAAAACGAAGAAGGAACTGAACTTGCCGATTGAAGCATACTATTTGAGAAAATTACTTTAGTACATTTCGGCAGATCGGACGTCTAATGGACCTATGTTATAACAATTCCCATCAATGACCAGCCAATGACTTTTCCACAATTTATTTTTGATACCAATATCCGCCCGCACTTCATGAATTTTAATGGTTTTTCCAATTATGAACGGTTGTACCATAATCTGATTCATTATTCAGATAAGTTCAACTCAACTACCAGCGGCTCGTTAAAAAATATTCGAAAACAGATGACTCAAACCTTCTCTTCAAAAGAATTACTTGGGTACCTTTGGAAAGGTCGGATGCTTAATGGACCTATGTTCCAAAAATTATCATTAATGACCAACCAGAATATGGGATTGATGAAAAAACAAATATATATGCTATTCGCAACATTTTATTCAATTACAATATAGCGAGTACAAACGTTATTGCAGTGAATAACAAATAAAATACCCGTTTCAAGCTATTCCATTGGGAAGTGAGTGAATGATCTTTCAAGTGATACGCTTGAGCAAATTGTTTATCACACGAACCGCACTTGAAAGGTTTTTCACCAGAGTGGGTGTACAAATGATTCTGCAGAGTGCTCCTTCGAGCAAATGGTTTGCCACATGAATCACATTTGAATGGTTTCTCTCCAGAGTGGGTGAGGGAATGATTTTTCAAATGATGCGCTAGAGCGAATTTTCTATAACACAAATCGCATCTGAATGGTTTTTAAATATTTTTTTTTCGGGCAAATGACTTGTCGCAGGAATTTCATTCGAAAGGTTTTTCTACAGAGTGTGTTACAGAAAGATCATTCTTATGACACGCTTGAGCAATTTTGTTATCACACGATTGTTCTGGACTGTTCTTGTACAATTTACTTGAAAGCATCTCTGAATAGATAGAGTCAAATCACTTGGGTCACTGGAAATCATGCACTCACTATCGGGTGCTTCTTCTTCGATATCAATACTTGTATGCAGAAACTTTTATTAATAATAATAATTTATTAGCCATTTAGGTACAGTGTGTACATATGGTAAGTCATACAATACAATACATAAATCACATGATACAATGAAACCTTATTGTGAGTCATTGGGTATCAATAAAATAGATAACGATCTTATGTATAAATAAAATGAAAAAATATATGACGGCAGCACACACAAGAAACATAATTACTCATCCCTCTCCCCTATACGTTCGGATTTCTTATTCTCTCCAGAGTGTGTGAACAAATGAGATTTCAATTGATATTTCCTAGCAAATCCTTTATCACAAGTACCACATTTGAATGGTTTTTCTCCAGAATGAATGAGCAAATGAGATTTCAATTGATTTTTTCGAGCGAATCCCTTATCACAGGAACCGCATTTGAATGGTTTCTCCCCAGAATGTGTTAGTGAATGAGTCTTTAAATCAGGTTTTCGGGCAAAATTTCTGTTGCAGGAAATGCATTTGAATGGTTTCTCTCCAGAGTGTGTGAGCAAAAAATGATCTTTCAAGTAACATGCTTGAGCAAATTTTCTATCACACGAACCGCACTCAAAAGGTTTTTCTCCAGAGTGGATAAATAAATGTTTCTGCAGAGCGCTCTTTCGAGCGAATGTTTTGTCACAGAAATCACATTTGAATGATTTTTCTCCAGAGTGGGTGAGGGAATGATATTTTAAATGCTGTTTTAGAGCAAATTTTCTATAACACAAATCGCACGTGAATGGTTTCTCCCCAGAATGTGTAAGTGAATGAGTTTTTAAATTATTTTTTCGGGCAAATGATTTGTCGCAGGAAATGCATCTGAATGGTTTCTCCCCAGAATGTGTGAGTGAATGAATTTTCAAATCATTTTTTCGGGCAAATGATTTGTCGCAGGAAATGCATTTGAATGGTCTCTCTCCAGAATGTGTCAGTAAATGAGTTCTTAAATATTTTTTTCGGGCAAATGATTTGTCACAGTGATCACATTTGAATGATTCTTCTCCAGAATGGGTGATCGAATGTTTCTGCAGAATGCTTTCTTCAGAAAATTTTTTATAACAGTCTCTACATTCGGATACTTTTGGAATATTGCGCGGGTCAATTTCTTTGGTGATATCACTATGTTCAGGACTTTTCTTGTACGATTCTTCTTTAGAGTATCTCCGGAAAGATAGAGTCAAATCATTTGTGTCACTGGAAATCATGAGCTCACTATCGGGTTCTTCTTCTTTTATATCAATACTTGTATGCAAATAGTGGTACTCATCCATTTCCTCGATTGGTTCGAATTTCTCATTTGAGAATTCTTCGAATTCTACTTTGAGAGTATTAATTTTCACGATATGCTTGAAATTCTCATCACCTGGATTTTTCAAATGATTCTCTTCGATACCTTTTTCTGACGGCTCTCCAATAACTTCATAAGTGTCCTCCATTTCGAACGATTGTTCCCCTTTGAAACTCAGTTCAACTCAATTATCAGCTGCTCGTAGAAAATATGATAATTATTCACCGAAGAAATAAGAAACGAAATTTGACGATTGACAGTACTAACACTGAAACCTACTATTTGAAGGAATTACTCAAGTACATTTCGAAAGATCGGACGTCTTATGAACAACAATTATCAATCATGACCAACCAAACTAGTTTCGGACTGTTCAGCACTGAGTTTCTGTTCGAACTATTTTCTGATTGTTTCATTGGCCATGTCCTCCACTGTCATTTTCCTACGAGAGATGTTGCAGTGCATTTTATTTTCATTTTGGAGCGTACTATGTATTCAACACATTAAAATGAAAAAGAGAAAAAAATACATTAACACAACGATTCTAGTATACAATTAAAATATACAAGCTCTTATATCATTTTTACTGGTCATTACGAGATCCAGGTCATTTCTGATGATTAGGAGATTGCATTGTTGCACTGATATTGAAGGGTGAACAATCTGTAGCATTTGTGGGGAATAACATTTTGTTGAAGACTCTCAGGTTGATTTTGGGTACTGAGAGCTCGATATTTTAAATTAGTGATAATCCTTTATATTTATTGTAATAAATAATATTGTAAATGGAAACTGTTGCATGAATTTGTCCTCTCCTTTCAAGAATGACAACTTTGAACTCATCAATTTGCCTTTGATAATCAGATACTATTTAGCACTGAAACATTTGAAACAAATTTATTTCGGATTGAAAACAGCAATATTTAATTTCAGCCTGGAGAATATCAAACAAACCCATATTGAGGCTCTTGGAAACCTCACAAAATAAACTAGTTCAATATGTTTTCAAGTTAGATGTCTCGGAACGTAGGTTGGAAGGAGGTTATTGGGGCACCCTTTCTCGAGTTACAATGAATGTTTTCGAAAACGAATCAATAATTCAGGTGAAATCGATCGGAAAATTTTCAAATTTTCAGGAACCCTATCTGAAAATCCGATTCACTATAATCCCAAACAACCAACGAGTCAAAAACATCTTCAACAACCAGAAAAAATATGGTATCGGATATTATGTTGAAATCTGCCAATATTTTTGATGAACTCGAAAGTACCATGTCAGCACAGTTACAATGAAACAACAAACAATGGAAATAAAATATTTGTCGGGAAAATCACTAACAAAGTTACCCAAATTTTGTTCTTCTCTCACTTTTACAATGAAAGAGTCGTTAGCGAAGAGACTTATGAAAACCATTAAATCATGATAATTGAATTTCCGATGTCAGAAATGTACGCTGAAGATCTCGTACTCAAATTTTCAAAGAGCTATACCTTTTCTGATTTATTATTTTTCTTTCACGGAATTGATAAGGAATATTCAATGAAGTTCATTCGAAACACTTTTCTGAACGAGGTCCAAAACTCATTACTCATTATAAAATCACTCTTAATGTCAGATGATGATTCAATTATAATGTTGAGGAAAAACCATCATGAAGGAGAAACCAATCATAGAGGTATGAAAGAAACTTCAGATGAATGAAAACTAAATTATCACTGGAAAAATATGAAAACTTCAATAACCGAATTTTTTGTTCAAATTGTTCGTTTCCGTTAACCAGCTGACGAACGTCAACCCTCAGAAGTCGAAACTTGTGCGAGCAATGGATCAATTCATCGATTCTTGTATGTGTGTGTACCTTAGCTTTCCCTTAAAGTTCTCACAGAAACACCATCAAAGCCATTTCATATAGTACACATCGATTGTTTTTCATGGAAACTAAACATAACTAACGCTCGTAGAAGCTTTCTCAAAATTTGTTCAAGCTCATTAAATTATGTTAACAGATATGGTACAACTAATGAGTTTAGGACCTCGTTCAATAAAGTGTTTCGAATAAACTTCATGGAAAAATCGCGATTTATACAAGCTGTGCTCTAATAAATTTCTGGCATTTCCGGAAAATTAATAATCGATAACGGAACCGAATCATCGTTGAATATGCTCCAATCGGTTATTATAATATTACAATTCCTAGTGAGAACACCTTCACGCCAAATTAAAAAAATCCGAATATTCTTGCCAATCGCATTCTTTGTCAATTACACATAGAATCACGAGAGAAACTGAATCATTTATATTAAAAAAAATTTACCTAAACCATCACAAAGGTTGATACAGATGAATAATTCATTTTAGGTCTCACAGTTTTCAAAAAAAAATTATATCAACGGAACAGGATAAATAATAAATTCTCAGGCCCATATGAAATAACTGAAATCCTAGAAAGGAACAGAGTGGAAGTCACAGTCAAAGATATAAGAATTAAAAGGAAACTATTGACATAACAGAATTGAGCGAACTTGATCTTGCTACAGGCTTGCCAGCTTCTCCAGCTACGACCTAGCCTATCCAAAATTTTACGTCCTCGAATAAAATCCTAGTCTCATTCCATTCTTACTCGAGATCTCCCGAAATAATGTTGACCATTATGTCGTTATCCGAAAATCAGTCGAAAATAGAAGTGCTTATGAAAAATCAGATATCACTCCCTTAGAAATCTATTTAGACTTTCAAAGAAAGCACACAAACTTTGGTGCACGATGAGTCGATTCAACAGATGTGTCCCATACTTATTGAAAAAATCATACAGCATGTCGAAATGGAGCGAGTATTAATATTCGGATTCTTTCTCATAACACTGCATTCCAAATCTTGTGGCAACTCCCAGAATGTATCTCTGAGGGCGGAGAGCAGTAAAAGAAACGTCAACCCAAGATACTCATAGTTGAAACCAGCGGATGGATTTAGTGTGAATATGATTCTTTCTCATTTTCCATCTTTCAGAATTTCATGAGAACATTCATTAAGTATTCAAGTAGATTTCGAACTGAATGTTTTCTCGAATGAATTTGCTCTTGTAATTATTTTTAAAAAGTTTTTTGCAATCGATGATCACTCAATTTACGTATGTACACAATCATCATTCGATTGCGATGAAGAAGGTCGGGTTTCATTGAGATTGCAGGTGTATAATACTAACTTGAAATCTGAACACGAAGTGAAAATTTCCAATGAATCTTTAAGTCATCAAAACTGACTTCATAAAAACTGAGTGTTACGAAACCATTACACTTGTTTTGCTATGCAAGAGCTTATTCATGGAATGTCCCTCAAAACTTCATTATTGAAGTGTTCGGTCCGACCAAATTATTTGGTGGTCGAACCAACAATAAATTATTTGAGCAATTCATCATTTCCGCTCAAAGAATGTATATAGCAAAACATCTGCCGACATTGAATTTCCTAAATCCCATTATGAAGGAAATCCAAAGCAAACTGCACAAAGTCAAAAAATGACTAGATATGGAAACAGATTTATTGAAAAACATTTTTGAACAGAAGGTGAAGTAATTGAAAGAGAGATAATGAGGATTCCGAACCACTGTATCATACTCAGCAACAAAATCCTCTTGGCTCTCATTTAGGAAGTAAAAATAAAAGGTTACCTTGAAATAATTTCACTTTAATCATACTCCTATTCAATTTATTTTAAATTAATCAATATAATAGTAATATTATCATACCCACACTTGATACAGAACATAATAATCGATGTGAATAGTTTAAATCAGAGAGCATCTTCTTTAGAGTGAATGAGCAAATGTTTTTTTAAATGATCCCTCCGAGCGAATGATTTATGGCAGGAATCACATTTGAAAGATTTCACTCCAGAGTGGGTGAGAAAATGAGATTTCAAATGATCCTTTCGACTGAAAACCTTTCCGCAGTTATGACATTCGTAAGGTTTTTTTTCTGTGTGAGCTTTCAATTGATGATTCCGGGCGAATTCTCTATCACATTTCTCGTAAACAGATCACAGTCGATCAGCTCAAAATTATAGATTATGTCGCGACGGTCTACTTGCAAATACTCGAATCCGCATAAAATTCTCTGATTGTAACCTGATCGATTGTTTTCTCAATTTTCAATACATTGATTTCGCATGAGGTGATACTTATTTTTCACATCCGTATATAATTATGTGTGAGTATTATTCAGGGTGAAGCAGCTCGTCCTATCACCTTCTCGCATAGTACTTCCTGGTGTGAAACCAGTCAAATTTGATAGAAAAAATACAACTTACACCAAATTTGGACATTCTAATCGGAACACTCCTTTCAGAATTTCAATACATTACAAGTATTCAATAGCTTCGAGATTATAAGTCGCTGTAATGATGATGAAATTTCAACAAAATCAGTTGATTTCACTTCGATGAAATGTGTTTCAGAGAGGGGTAGAAAGTCTTCATTTGAAGGGTCATGTACTAGTGATAGTTTGAGGATACCGCTGGAAAAGAGAAACGGTATAAGTTTCTACAGACGAGTATTGTATGATATTGTTACGTTGGGAATATACCCCTTGCGTTTGTCACTATGAAAGTAAACTGACTGAATGATTGAAAACCAAATGGCGTCAGTGGAATTCACTTGAAAAAAGTGGAAGGAGTACATCGAAACCTTTGACGTGACTTTCGAGGGGTTTTTGAAGAGAATCATCCTTCAGAATGAGGGCAATCAAACAATGACAGATATGAAACTTTCAGCTTGGCAGCAAGAGGTGATTTTGACTATGTATGTGATGTGTAGCTCAGTGAAGTGAGAAAGAAAAACAGATGAGGAAAATGTTCCCAATCTATTGATGATAAAAATAAGAAACCATTATTTATACAGTGTGTGACAGTGAAACAATATAATGAGTTGAAATAATTGTTCATAAAAAAATGGAACTTCTTGAAACAATGCAGTTATGGAAAAATAGAATGAGTAATAACATCATAGTTACGCAGGAGAGGAGATGTGTTGTCTTCATTCTTCTTGAAGAGGCCCCCAATCACTTGAAAATTCAATTGTCCCGTCAATCTCACCATACAATCGCTAAATTGGCAGTTCTCTGCGTTCATCTATTATTCCACCATTACCATAATACATTTCAATTTATTTCAAATTGAACAATATACTAGTAATTTTATTATATAATTATATCATACATATATTTGACAGAGAACATTATAATCGATATGAATAGTTTGAAGCTAATTACAACAAAAAATAAATCAAAGAGCATCTTCTTTACAGTGAGTGAGTACATGTTTCCTCAATCGTTATTTGAAAGGTTGTTTTACAGAGTGAGAGAGCGAATGAGATTTCAAATGATGTTTTTTGGCGAATTTTTCATCACAGAAACCGCATTTGAACGGTTTTCCCCCAGAGTGTGTGAGCGAATGAATTTTCAAATAATATTTTCGAGTGAATGATTTATCACAAGAATCACATTTGAATGGTGTTTGTCCAGAGTGGGTGAGGAAATGATCTTTCAAATGATGGCTTCTTGTGAAATCTCTATCGCACAAACCGCATTTGAATGGTTTCTCCCCAGAGTGAGTAATCGAATGAACTTTCAAATTATGTTTCCAAGCGAATTTTTTATCACACGACCCACATTTGAATGGTTCGCTTCCAGAGTGAATGAAGAAATGCCTCCGCAAATAGCTCTTCCGAGCAAACTTTTTGTTGCAGTCACCACATTCGTGATTTCAGTATGTTCTAGACTCATCACGTCCGATTTTCCATCAGAGTATCTCCGAAAAGATTGTTTCAAATCACATGGGTCACTGGAAATCATTAGCTCACCATCGGATGCTTCTTCTTTGATATCAATACTTGTATGCAGAAACTTGTACTCTTCTCTTTCCCCGATACATTTGGAATCCTCATAAGAGAATTCGTTAAATACCTTCGCTTGTATGGTAGTGGTACTATGTTTTTCCTCGCATTCCTCTTTGACATGTTCCTCATCAGCAAGATTTTTCAATTGTTCTTCTTTGATTCCAATGTTCGCTGGATTCATTTTTGAGATAAATTCAACTGAACTATGAGCGACTCGTAAAAACTATCGAGAAAATTATTTAGGAAATGGAGTAGGAACTGAACTTGCCGATTGAAGCATACTATTAGGAAGAATTACTTAAGTACAGTTCAGCAGATCGGACGTCTAATGGTCCTATGATTCAACAATTCCTTAGAACTATTTTCTGATTAGTTCGTGGTACCTGTTCTCCGATTAAACGTATTTTTCACTTTGCTGAATATCACAAAGGGTCCAATAATTTTTTTATTCATCTCTAGATGGGAATGACTTTTTTTGGCAACCGTCCGGCAAGTACGTACTTTTCTCACCAGACCGGGAAGAATCACATCATTGTTGTTATTGTGAAGCTTTTCAAACTGATTGAGTAAGAATGATCTTTCAAATGATGCCATTTTTCTTACACGAACCACATTCGAATGTTTTTCCTTCAATGTGAGCCAGCAAATGAGCTTTCAAATTAAAGTGAATTATTTGTCACAAGAATCACATTTTAATGATTTGTTCCCAGAGTGGGAAAATATTCGATAAGTTACAAACTATCCAATATCAATACAAAACCTGATCGAAGGAAATGAAGACGCTCCTTCCCTTACTTTGTCACACATGTCATTTGATTAATGAAACAGGATAAATAATAACTTGTCCGGCCCTTATGAAATAACTGAAATCCTAGAAAGGAACAGAGTACAAATAACAGACAATAATACACAAATTGAATGAAAACTAACTACATAAAAGAATTGAGGGAACTTGATTTTCTTCTAGGCTTGTCAGCTTCTTCAACTGCGACCTAGCCTAGCCAAAATTCTACGTCCTCGAATAAAATCCTAGTCTCATTCCCTTTTTCCTCGGAATATACCAAAATGGCTTTGACCATTGTTCATCTGAATTTGTGACAATTCAGAAAGATTCAAGAGATGGAAACCCTCAATAGAAATACGACAAAACCCAATTTTGTCGAAGAATTCCGAAGTTTGTACAAATTATTCGATACTTTGAAGAAAAAAAATACTCAATCCCAATCAATTGATTTCTTTAAATCACGAAAAAAAAAGATGGCCTAGTTGACGAATGGAAATCTATTATTCAATCATTCACAAGGAATTCAAATCCCCCATACTTATTGAAAAAATCATACAGCATGTTGAAATAAAGCGAGTATTAATTTTTGGATACTTTCTCATAACACCGCAGCAACATATCCCCGCATTCCCGAATCTTGTAGCAACCACCAGGATTTATCTCTGAGGAGAGCAGTAAAAAGAACCATCTACCCAGTATACTTGTAGTTGAAACCAGGGGATGAATTTAGTGTGAATATGATTCTCCCCCATTTTCCATCTTTCAGAATTCCATGAGAACATTCAACTGAATGTTCGTTCGAATGAATTTGCTCTCGTAATTATTTTTGAGAAGTTTTTCGCAATCGATGATCACTCAATTCACGTATGTTCACAATCATCATTTAATTTGAAATGAAGAAGGACAGTTTTCATTGAGATTGTGGGTGTATCATACTATCTTGAAATTTGAACACGAAGTAAAAGTTTTCAATGAATGATTGATATGCAATGCATTGCTCTTCTTTAACTTATTTGAACTGACTTCATAAGATACACGAGCTTATTCATGGAAATTTAATGAAATTTCTCTCAAAACTTCATTATTAGAGTGTTCGGTCCGACCAAATCACCCCGTGGTCCAACGAATAAGATATTATTTGGGTAATTCATCTTTTCCGCTTGAAGAATGCATATAACGAAACATCTGTCGACATTAAATCTTCCGAATCCCATTACAAAGGAAAATCCAAATCAAAATAAATCAACAAGAAGATATTTTTCGAAATTGATTAATTATCGACCAGTTCCACTCTAACAATTCAGGAAACGACAAGAAACTAAAAACGCTTGATTTGTTGAAATCGATATGAACATTTCTTCGTGAAGAAACGTCTTTTCAAATTTGTTTACAGCAAGCTTTGTAAATCGAAATGAGGAATGAAAAAGATTGCCGTGATAAGTATCCCTACAAATTATCACCGATGAACAACCATGGTACTGACAGGATTTTTCCTTGAATTTTCAAAATACGACTAGATACCAAAACAGACTTGTTGAAAACCATTATTCAACAAGAGGTGTAGCTCACACTTGAATATGGGGCCGTTAACATGGAGCTCTAAATTATTCGGAGAGAGAAAATGAGGATTCAGTACCCCTGTATAATACTCAGCTACAAAATCCTCTTCGCTCCCAATTGGACAGTAAAAATGATTGACTCCCTTGAAATGATTGCACTATAATCATACCCCAATTTAATTTATCTCAAATTAATCAATATAGTAGTAATAATATCATACCCAAAATTGATACAGAACATTATAATCGATATGATTTGTTATGCAAATTACAAGAGAATATCAGATATCATCTTCATTGTGGTGAGTGAGCAGATGTTTTCTTAAATGATCCCTCCTAGCGAATGATTTATTGCAGGAATCACATTTGAAAGCTTTCACTCCAGAGTGGGTGAGAAAATGAGATTTCAAATGATCCTTTCGACTGAAAAGCTTCCCGCAGTTATGACATTCGTAAGGTTTCTCTCCTGTATGAGTGAGCAAATGAGCTTTCAATTGATGATTGCGGGCGAATTTTCTATCACAAGAAGTACATTTGAATGGTCTCTTCCCAGAGTGGGTCAGCAAATGGCGTTTGAAATTGTCCTTCCGAACGAATGATATGTCACAGATATTGCACTTGAACTGTTCATTTTCAGAGTCAGTAACCAAATGATTCTGCGAGTGAGTGTTCGAATGAGCTTTCAGTTGTTCTTTTCTATCGTATTCTTTTTCGCAGGAGTCACTTTTGAATTTTTTGGGGGATCCATCACACTTCAATGCTGTTTTTTTAGAGTCTCTGGTGTTCTCCATTTTGTCGGTTTCGATGCCGTTCTCACTTTGTCTTGAAATTTCTCAGACGATTCTTCTTCAAAGTCGAACTCACTACCTTCCTGTCTACCTCTTTTTCCTCAATAACAATACTCGGATGCAGGAATTCGAATTCGTTCGTACCTTCGACACTCTCATGAATATCTATCAGTTACACTGAAACAAACCCCTTTGAAAAAGTTCTTTAGTACATTTCCAAAGATCGGACGTCTAATAAAACAACGGTCAATCAATCTTTGAAAATCGGAAGATTATCGGACCTCAAGCATGTTTGGAGTTTCATTATAAGAAAATGATGATTTTCAGGCAGCATCATAGCTGATTTACACTTGCCCAAATCTCACAAAAATTTGTGCTCGAATCTCATTTTTCAATTTCCAATGAATGTACATCAGTTTCAAGAACTGAACCATGATAAGACTGTCAGTTAACTACCATTCTAAAATGAGAATACAAAATCCAGCAAAGCATGTGTAATTTTGGAATTGCTATTCCGTTATTCAAGGGACATATCGGTATACTTATTGAAAACTGAAGGATGAGATTAAAAACTTTAATGTGGAAGTTTCAAATTTTGTGGGGATCAATTAACTTACCACCAAACTGATATTTTTTGCATTCGACGCGTGTGTCGCTAAGGCTAAGGCTGGACTCAGACAGATCCGAAATCGGATCGTACGACGATTCATTAGCTTTCTGATCGGTCTAAATTAAAATTTAGACGATCCGATAGCTTCCTGATTGGTCTGAATATAAATTTGGACCAATCAGATAGCTATCATATCGTCGTACGAGAAGAAAATTGATGCTATCATTACAAATTCGATAATATTAATTTGGTGTGATGACGTTTCATGGTGTATCTGATACGTGTATGGAATATTCAATAATGAATTCATTTTTCATTCCTTTCAGCGAGAAGCGACTTCATTCCATACGATATTGTGAAGTGGTATAACATGAAGTGGAACCAATATTGTCAAAGGAATTACAGAAAACGCGTCATAATTTCTCTTTAAGAGATTTACAAAACCATGACACGTCCTTTGCTATATAATATCTTTGTGAAAAATGATGAATTTCTCTTTAATGCTCTACATTTTCAGATTGTTCGGTCCGACCGAATCGAATTGTGGCCAATCTCGTCATAAAGAAAATTTCAAAGCAAACCGTATGATATTTTCAACTGCTGCTAATCAAGTATCGATCAGGATCATTCTAACGAATCACAAAACGACAAGAAGTATGCTTTGCAGAAATTGATACAAAATATTCTTGGTTGGAGGAATGGGATTACCATCACAGAAATAAAAGATTCGGTGAATTATCAACGTTCAATAGTCTTGGCACTATGGTTATGACAGAGTTTGATGCTAACTTGAATATTTGGAATGTCAATTAGTACGACCAAATGAAAACATAAAAAATGAGGCAATAGACATGATCCGAAGAAAATACAACAGTTGGTAGAAAATACACGTGTAAACTGTCCATTTTCTGTGAGAAATTATACTGCGGCAAAAGGTGTACCATTGGAGAGTTGGAACTCACATTTGAATATGGGGCCGTGAACATGAAGGTAGAACGTGTCGCAGGTCCAGTTCATTTCTCGTGAACAGATCACAGTCGATCGGCTTTAAATTATAGATTATGTCGTGATGGTCCACTTGTAAATGTTCGAACCCGCATAAAATTCTTTGATTGTAACCTGATCGATTGTTTTCTTCATTTTCAATACATTGATTTCGCATGAGGTGATACTTATTTTTCAAGTCCGTATATAATTATGTGTGAGTATTATCCAAGGTGAAGCAGCTCGTCCTATCACCTTTTCGCATAGGACTTTCTGGTGTAAAACCAGTCAAATTTGATAAAAAAAAACAACTTACACCAAATTTGGACTTTCTAATCGGAACACTCTTTTCAGAATTTCAATACATTACAAGTATTCAATAGCTTCAAGATTATAAGTCGCTGTAAAGATGATGAAATTTCAACAAAATCAGTTGATTTCACTTCGCTGAAACGTGTTTCAGAGAGAGGTGGAAAGTCTTCATTTGAAGGGTCATGCACTAGTTATAGTTTGAGGATACCGCTGGGAAAGAGAAATGGTGAATGAAAGGGTATAAACTACAGACGAGTATTGGATGATATTGTTACGTTGGGAATATACCCCTTGCGTTTGTCACTATGAAAGAAAACTGAATGAATGATTGAAGATCGAATTGCGTCAGTGGAATTCACTTTAAAGAAGTGGAAGGAGTACATCGAAACCTTTGACGTGACTTTCAAGGGGGTTTTTGGGAAAAACCATTGTTCCGAATGAGGGCAATCAAACAGACATAAAACTTTTAGCTTGGCTATGTATGTGATGTGAAATTCAGTGAAGTAAGAAAAAAAGAGATGAGGAAAATGTACTCAATCCATTGATGATACAAAGAAGAAAACATAATTTATACAGTGTGTGACAGTGAATCAATATAATGAGTTGAAAAAATGCAGTTGCGAATGAATAGAATAAGTAGTAACATCATAGTTACGCAGGAGAGGAGATGTGTTGTCTTAATTCCTCTTGAAGAGGCCCCCAATCACTTGAAAATTCATTTGTTCCGTTGGTCAATCTCACCACACAATCGCTAAATTGGCAGTTCTCTGAGTTCATCTATCATTCCACCATAACCACTCTACATTTCAATGTATTTTAAATTGAACAATATACTAGTAATATTATTATATGATTATTAGTAATTATATCATACATATATTTGACAGAGAACATTATAATCGATATGAATAGTTTGAAGCTGATTACAACAACAAATAAATCAAATAGCATCTTCTTTACAGTGAGTGAGTACATGTTTTCTCAATCGTTATTTGAAAGGTTGTTTTACAGAGTGAGAGAGCGAATGAGATTTCAATTGATGTTTTTTGGCAAATTTTTCACCACAGGAACCGCACTTGAACGGTTTTCCTCCAGAGTGTGTGAGCCAATGAATTTTCAAATTATATTTTCGAGTAAATGATTTATCACAGAAATCACATTTGAATGGTGTTTGTCCAGAGTGGGTTAGGGAATGATCTTCCAAATGATGGCTTCTAGTGAATTCTCTATCGCACGAACCGCATTTGAATGGTTTCTCCCCAGAGTGATTGAGCGAATGAACTTTCAAATTATGTTTCCAAGCGAAATTTTTATCACACGATCCACATTTGAATGGTTTTTCTCCAAAGTGAGTGAGCAGATGACATTCCAAATGATGCTTCCGTGTATATGATTTGTTGCAAGGATCACATTTGAATGGTGTCTGATCAGAGTGAGTGAGCAAGTGACATTTCAAATGATGCTTCCGAGTGTATGATTTTTTGCAATAATCACATTTGAAGGGTTTATTTCCAGAGTGAGTTGACAAATGATTTCGTGAATTGCTCTTTCGAGCAAACTTTTTGTTGCAGTCACCACATTCGAATACTTCTGAGATATTGTGCGGTTCATCTTCTGTGGTGATTTCACTATGTTGTAGACTATTCTCGTACGATATTTCTTCAGTGTGTCTCCGGAAAGATAGTTTCGAATCACTTGGGTCGCTGGAGGTCGTGAGCTCACTATGGGGTGCCTCTTGTTTGATATCGATACTTGTATGCAGAAACTTGAATTCATCTCTCTCCTCGATACATTTGGAATTCTCATTAGAGGATTCTTCGAAAACTTCTGCTTTGATAGTTGCGATGGTATGTTCCTCCTTGAATTCCACTTCAAGATAGTCATCATCACCAAGAATCTTGAATTGTTCTTCTTTGATTCCAATGTTCGCCGGATTCATTTTTGAGATGAGTTCAACTCAACTATCAGCGACTCGTAAAAACTATTAGGGAACAGATGATACTTATTCACAAAACGAAGAAGGAACTGAACTTGCCGATTGAAGCATACTATTTGAGAGAATTACTTTAGTACATTTTGGCAGATCGGACGTCTAATGGACCTATGATTCCCATTACCAACCAGAATAGTTTTGGACTGTTCAGTATTTTGTGGATCGTTCGAACTATTTTCTGATAACTTCGTTGTACTTGTACTTATTTTTCACTTCGCTGAATCTCACAATGAGTCCAATAATTTTTTCATTCATCTTTAGATGGAAATGAATTATTTTGGAAGAAACACATAATTGTTGTTAATATGAAGCGTTTCAGGTAGATTTGAATGATTCTATTCCAGAGTGGGGGAACGAATGATTTCGCAGCAGTCGCCACATTCGAATGATTTTGATTTCTCCCGCGAGTCAACTAGACCGTTGGCCCATGACACAAACATTGTCGAAAATCTATGTTGTTATGCCCTTTTGGGGATATACTCAGGAGGCTTGGTAAACCGGGAAAAAGTGCCTCCGAGCGTCTGTGACCAGTCCTCGCACCTGCTGACCTCCACTTCCGGTTGAAAAAAAAGGATTAATTATTCGAGGAACGAGGAAGCTCGGCCATGTGGATACATTATCGTATCTTGCAAAAATAACCGGGCGCTAGCCGGTTTGCATACGTCTAGGTCGCTGCCGGAAGGAGGCATACGATCCGGAAGTGGCAATTTCCCACTGGTGATGGACGATGATCGAGGAAAGTATGCCCTTCCGTAGAACGACTCCTTTCGACCCATTAAACACTATCCGACATTTGTATACGATTTCGGAAAGGGCATCTCGATTTATGCCAGCATCAACTAACCGGACTAAACTAGAAATAGTCGATAATTTATGTTCGTATGCCAATCTCGGTGCCGATAGAATACGACATTTTAAGTAACAAAAGCTGGTTTGCATACGCCCAGGTCACTACCGGAAGGAGGCATACGAACCGGAAGTGGCAATTCTCCACTGGTGATGGACGATGATCGAGGAAAGTATGCCCTTTCGTGAGAAGTAAACTCTCACAGTTACACCAACTGACAAAGAATATTATAGCTATGGACACCTACTCTCCATAATTATAGCTTTGAAACTAACGAGAGGATGCTTTCTGAATCGGTAAGAAACTGAAGGTTCAGGGGCGGGGCAAGTACTTCAGTGCCCCGGTTTATAGATCGTCTGCGAAAAGAACGCGAATCGCTAAGGCTGGATTCACATGGACATCTGGACGTTGAGTTTGGCGGGCAAGTTTGAATGAATCGATCCCACTCGTACTATGGGAGATTAATATTTTCCCGACTTTTTTAAGGTCCGATTGTATGTTATTGGAAATATTAATGTAGTAAGCCCTGATTCAACCCATTTACACACTATCGACCATGTTTGGACACTCGCAAATAGATGTGCCTTTTGCTCAGTGGAACACCCTGGAAATGGGTTTATCGGGGGAAAAAACTTGTGGTCCCTAATGGGAGGGTAATTTCCACTTCCTTCACTTTAAATTGTTAATAAACAATAGTAGCGCGATCTTCAAGGTGAAATAATTGGTATATTTGGATTCAGCGGGACAAAAAACATAAAATAAACATTATCTGCGGAGGGGCCCTTTTATTGAAAGTTTGGGAATTAATTAAGTACTGTTGGCACCGCGCAAATTGTATGCAAACCATTATTTGATAAATACTTTCACTTCTACTAACCGTGGTCAAAATTTCAACATTTCCTCAATCATCGACTATTTCTAGGTTAGTCCGGTTAGTTGATGCTGGCATAAATCGAGATGCCCTTTCCGAAATCGTATGCAAATGTCGGATAGTGTTTAATGGGTCGAAAGGAGTCCTTCCACGAAAGGGCATACTTTCCTCGATCATCGTCCATCACCAGTGGGAAATTGCCACTTCCGGTTCGTATGCCTCCTTCCATCAGCGACCTAGACGTATGCAAACCGGCTAGCGCCAGGTTATTTTTGCAAGATACGATATTGTATCCACATGGCCGAGCTTCCTCGTTCCTCGAATACTTAACCCTTTTTTTTCAACCGGAAGTGGAGGTAAGCAGGTGCAAGGACTGGTCACAGACGCTCGGAGGCACTTTTTCCCGGTTTCCCAAGCCTCCTGAGTATATCCCCAAAAGGGCATACGAACATAGATTATCGACAATGTTTGTGTCATGGGCCAACGGTCTAAACTCCTATGGTGATATCTCTATGTTCTGAACTATTCTTGTACGATATCTTTTCAGAACTGGAAATCATAAGTTCACTATTGGGTGCTTCTTTTTGATATCAATACTTATAAGCAGCCACTTGTACGCATCCCTCTTCTCGATGTTTTCGTTATTTGTATTTGAGAATTCGTCGAACACTTCATTTATGATATCAGTAGTAGTATGATCCTCCTCACATTCCACCTTGAGATGATTAATTTCATCGAAACTTTCGAAGCACCCAATATCAGGATTTTTCTACTGTTTATTTTTGATACCAATATCCGCCCGCATTTCATGAATTTTAATGGTTTTTCCAATTCTGAACGGTTCTACCATAATCTGATTCATTATTGAGATAAGTTCAACTCAACTACCAGCGGCTCGTTAAAAAATATTCGAAAACAGATGACTCAAACCTTCTCTTCAAAAGAATTACTTGGGTACCTTTGGAAAGGTCGGATGCTTAATGGACCTATGGTCCAAAAATTATCATTAATGACCAACCATATGGGATTGATGGAAAAATAAATATATATGCTATTCGCAACATTTTATTCAATTACAATATAGCGAGTACAAACGTTATTATACTTCGGTTGGTCCCATCCGAATAGATCACCTTGTAGTAGTACCTCTATGACTGAAATGCGCAAGTTGAAAGAAAGAATGATTCACGATGCCCCTATCTCACGAGTCCTCACCCGAATATCCGTCAATATACTTCTTGCGCTGAATGTGATGAGTTCGAAAGTGTAAATTAGTGTAAATAAGTGAATTCAAGAAAATTTTCCATATGTACTATGGGAAACAAAACAAACGATGCTCAGTGAAAACAACGTAGAAACTTGGCGAACACTACGGACACTCGAGGAAAAACTCCGTTCCTACTCGTTTAGTAAGTAAGATTGTTTTTAATGTTTTTTGTCATGTTTTAGAAAAACCAACGGAATGAGTGGACATATAATTGGAAATAGATGAGACTGACAATGATTTCTGATCATTGATCATCGGCAGGGGCAATCTACTTTGTAGATCAACATACGGCTGAACTTTATTCATCATCCTAGGCCGTTTTCTGCCCTGCACACTTTTTGAGTTGTGCCAGCCGAGTGTCTCGCCCCCAAAGACAATTTCTCTTTGGTGGGCGCAGGTCCGTCGTCAGATTTGACATCGGAATTTTCCGCCACCAACAGTGAATCTTTCCGTAGTGATAACGCTGTTACTACTGTACTGGGAGATGATCCGACTGAAGCAAAGTTTTACGCTAGTGATATCCAGGATGATTTCGCACTGCAGTGGTGTACCTATCTGACACAAGCACAAGAGAACGACAAGGAGGAACCTAAAAACACTCGAGGACAAACTTTGTTCTTACTCGTCGTAAGTAAGTTTGTTTTTCATATTTTGTCACGTTTTAGAACGGAACCAAAGACATGAGTGGACGTATAATTGGAAACAGCTGAGACTGACAATGATTTCTGATCATTGATCATCGGCAGGGGCAATCTACTTTGTAGATCATTCTACGGCTGACCTTCAATCATCATACGCCGTTTTTTTGTCCCGCACACTTCCTGAGTTGTGCTCGCCGAGTGTCTCGCGCACGAAAACAATTTCTTTTCTGTTGGCGCAGGTTCCAGACCGTTACACTACCTCATATCCACCCCAACTGAATCCGGTAGTTCAGACCTTTTTTCTCGACATCTGAATTGAGGTTTTCTACTGGACCCTCATATTTCGTTGGGCAAAGGTTTCTCAGCCCTCAGTACAGCTATGCCTGATGAGTGATCGATATGCTGAAGCATTCAAGACTACTTTGTCTGACAAAGCCGGTGCTGATGAAGCATTATGCAACGTTCCTCCCTCGATTTCGAACCACAGGAGATTCCTGCTTGCACTAGACCTGAAGGTACAACCTTTTCCTTCAAAACACCTCGAGGGCACTGCTCATCGAAGTCAATGGCACTCTTAGAAAAATCAACAGAGGGGGGACTCCTCAAGCAGACAAAACAGAGGATGGTGAGAGCGGTTCACGACGTACAACAACAAATGGATGAAATAACATATTTGAACTTATACGCTGGTCGCATTAAATATTTGACAGCACGTGGCAATCTATAACAAACAACTCCAACATTTTGGAATGTGTTCAGAGATATAAAATCCATTTTTATACTCTACCTTATGAAAAACTGGCACCTGAACCCCGACAATTCCACCCAGCCGGCTAAACCTATTGTGACGTTAAAGTTGACTTTCTTGAAGCCCGAGATGCATAAAACTTTCATGTTTTGTACCTTATTTGGGTGTTACCAGTTTGTCTAAACTTCAATCAAAATATGAATATGGTTGTGTATGAAGTGTCAACTCCTTGTGTTATTATGCTAAAGGCTGACGAGTTTTTAGTGTGTTGACAAGTCCATTTCCTCATCCGATACCATTGATTCAACTGTTTTCAATTTCGAGTGTTTCATATTCTAGACTCCATCAAAATAAAAAATTAATTATTGTAGGTTAATTTGTTTATCTTGTCATGTCAAATAAACGGTGGGTAAAGTAGAATCCGCTCACACGTTCCGCAGTCTGTCATTGACTGAGGCGTCCGTGGATGCGTCTTATTATTTCAAGTTCAAGCGGCACGAAGCAGCTTTGTGACAGGTGACCAAAAGAAATAGTTACCCAGATTTATGTAAATCGTTTGTACAATACTGTATTGCACTGATTATCCCATTCTGGTGGATTTTGTTCACGGCGATTTCTATTATGATCATTTGAAGTAGAACAAACTTCCACATCTTTCTGTCGATAGAAATTTTAAAAGGGTGGCACTCCTGATTTTTAACTGTCAGTCGCATATTCGAAATCCAGGATGCGCTGAATACGAATTTACATTTAAACTGTTTTTTCACAACGCTTTTCCTTTTGGAGTTGGACAGGTTTTAGTAAAAAATCTTGTCTTTCAAGAATTTCTTGAGTTCGAGATGACGCCCTTGTGGTCATTTTCGTTTTGCATTGCATTCATCAACACCTATTTAAAAGGCCTTTCCTTCTGGAAGGTGAGTTGGTTATTAATTTGAACTAATGCATACTTTAGCATTATAAATTTGTAGATCTGTTGGCCTTTTTGGGATATAAAACCGTATGAAGCGATTAACGACGCCATTTTGTGGAAGCCTCGTGCCACAATTTCAAAATATTTGAGATTTCTGGAGAAAACTCCAAATTTCGATTTTATTCGAACACTATTATTAGTTCCTGTCCATTTCCTGAAGGATAAGCGCCACTTCAGTCCTTCACCGACTGCCCGTTCTGTTGGTTGGACTAGATCAAACCGAACCACCCAGCCTCAAGGAATCCATCCTGTTATTCTCCCGACTGGGATTACAAAGATGAGAGACTCCGAATAAGGTCAGACCCATCCTTGGTGAACTTTAATTCCATAAGCCACAATTTCATTCAAAAGTTCAAATAATTACAGTTATATTTCAACATATTTATGTTATTTATTTTCACCAGCAACTAGCTGAATCACTTGTGAACTCATATATTGGCCAATATAAGGGGGGTATTAACATTTACACAAGGAAATGAATTAATGAATAATTTTGTGTTGCCTATACTGTAGGTACCTTCGAGAGCCCTAGAATATTGAAACTTATATTTGGGTAAGATAATATATCAAACAGTTAATTGAGTCTTTCAGTTTATCTTGCTTAATTTTCCCTGTTCTTGCCTTATTAAATAGGGTGGCGCCCTTTTGGCCCCATCTCTCAAACGAATCCACACCTTGCTACCATACAACTGAGCTGCCGTGCCTATAATGCCCCAAATTTGTGGATGACTTTTAGTTGGAGCAATTAGGCGTTATACTATGTTGTGAGTGTTTAGCTATATTACTGGATTTTGACTACATTGGACCAGCCGTCAATGTCAAGAACAATTTTTAGTTCAGCTATTTTCTCAGGTTTGAGTCTTACTGATAGCTATAGATTTCTTTTGAATCTGAAACATTTGCATGAATTCATCACAGCCCCTCACTTGAAGCTGTGAAAAATCTGATGATGAAAATTGTTTTTTTAACGTCAGTGGATTCGACAGATGCCAATAAACATAAGAAGTATTTGCGATTCCAATCTAGACACAAAATTTTTGAATTTAAATTTTTTGTGTTTTGGCTTATCTTCTCACCTTATATATTCACAAAAATCTCAGAAACGGTTATACATTTTTTGAGATCAGGAATTTTTTGTATCTGTAGCTATTTAGACGACATCTTTTTTAATTAGTATTACCAAGATAGAGTGTTCAGGAAACATCCAACAAATTTGAGGTATCTTGGTAATCATTACGATTCAATATTGATGGAAAATAAATCCATTTGACACTTGATTTCGGTTTGCCTTGTGGTTGAATATAGGTGGCCGTCTACAAAATTATTTGAAGGGCACCGATGTATAACCTTGCAGACGGATCGGGAAGATTTTGACAATGTAAATTTCCACCGAGTTACAGTGACTTTTCATGTTAGGCAACTAGAAGGTAAAACAATGCCTGAATTTTTCAGAATATTACATGCAACAACGAGAAAGCCAAAGGTTTCAGTGAAGCAGGCCAAACTTCACATTAATGTTCAAAACCTTCAGACAGTTCTCCTCAAACTGTCACATTTTGTCGCATAGAGACAACAACACCGTCAACGCGCAGATCAACTGGATGTCTGGAATGAAGCACCCAAACCTCAACGGACTGGCTGGTGATATTTGGAAGTGGTGTGAAGAATTAAGCATAATGATATTCAGGAACTTGAGTTTTCTGGTGGAGAATATATATGTATATGTGTGTATGTGTGTATATATATATGTATATATATGTATGTGTATATGTGTATATATGTGTGTATATGTATATAAAATTATCAACTAGTGATGTTCGTCTCATAAATAAATTCGAAATATGAGTTTATAGCAGATCAAAGTCCATGATGTGTCACCTTCGGAATGCAATATCGAGAATACGCCTTCCAAGAGCGGGCCAAAAATTTCGATAACCTGAAGTTGATCTGTTTACTAACTACTCTAACACATAGGGTGAAACATTTTTATCTTTACAGCCAAACCCCATAAGTTATGCAACTGATACGTTACATTAACTTGGTCTTACACACACATTTGTGTTTTCCCAATCATCACCACTTCCATATTTTCCTAGAATATTGAAAATGATCGAAGGGGACAAAGTAACATGTTTTGTGTTTCTGTTATCGCAGTCCCAAACTTGGTTTCCACAAATTGATATCAATTTTTAATTCCATTATATTGTATTTTGAACCACAATATATAATTTTTTCAGTTTCGTTTAAGCACCTACATCCACTGTGGTGCCATCTTTCCCTGGGTGAACCGATTTTGTCTGGCATCCATTTTCCAGGAGAAAAACTGAGGGGTGAACCTTCAGCGATTCTGATGGCATCACTGATTGCAAATACGATGAAACCATACAATTCATTTTCGTCTCATTGGTGGATAATTGTGAAGGAGATGTGGATAAGGTAGATCGCCCATGGGTGCAGCTAGGTAAAAATTATTGTACTAGAAAATTACATAGATCAGCTTGAAATCTGATATCTCATGCATGTAACTATGATACAATGGAAATATTTTAGAGGGGTATTTTCAAAATACGATCCACTTTTTTCCCGATATGAGAAAATCTGGGACCCTCACCAAGTGTTGACCAAATTAGAAAAATCGGAAAACCTCATTTTGAAAAATATATCACAAACTTATTGTTATGGTTGCTCTAAAGCTTGCTAAATAAATAAATAAATATGATTCAAAATCAGAATGAGTAGCATTTTTATAGTATTATCAGTACAAAAAAAAAATAAATAAATAAATAAAAATTAAAAAAAATAAATAAAAATCGTTTACCGGTTGACGAATGTCGCCCTTCAGAGGTCGAATCTTCCGCAGAAAATGTATTGACGAGGCCTCTTGCCTCTTGGCGTGTGAGTCCCAGCACGAATACTCGATGGGAAGTTGAACCCGAGTCTTCCGCTTGAGGGGCAGACGTGCTTGTCTCTTCACTGCCGAGAACCAAATTATCCACAGAAGACCAAGAGAGCAACAAATACAAACATGTATATTTTTTTTCACCATTTTCCACGGTGAAACGTGAATTGTGTATGACATCCACGATTATCAATTAAAAAACCGCACACATTCAATTAGGTTTTTTTCTCATTTTTACTCATAAAAATCCTCATCACCCAGCTACACCTCAGCACAAGACATGCTGCCACTTCTGCGGCCAACCAAATCGATATGAGCACGGACACAATACGATCAAATGAAGGCTGGTCCGAACAATAAAATACTTTTGGTAAATTCTACATAGACCAGTAATTACAAATGGTACATTTGCGGATTACCTCCGCAATTTCATTAAACGAGTGTAAGTTTTCTGGTTATTTGAGTTTTGCAACATTATATTGTATTAGCATTCAAATAGTGTCAGTATCAAATTCTTAGTTTATAGTGGTGAATCAAATGACATAAACAGTTCATTTAGACTACTTCATTAGTATGAGATCAGTCTGAATAAAATTTTGATCGCCTTTTAATAATTCTTTGAACATCTACAAGGTGATCTATTCGGATGGGACCAACCGAAGTATAATTGAGGATTAAACGACTTACCTGAAGGAAGTTCAATCCAAATTATACGAGGTTGGTCACATCCGAATAGAGAGACACCCACCCATCTCAAAGAAAAAAAAAATCCAATATATTATTTTTTCTGTTATCCCGACCTAAAAAGGCGATATCATCGCAAGGTATATTGACGGATATTCGGGTGAGGACTTGTGAGATAGGGGCATCGTGAATCATTCTTTCTTTCAACTTGCGCATTTCAGTCATAGAGGTACTACTACAAGGTGATCTATTCGGATGTGACCAACCTCGTATAATTTGGATTGAACTTCCTTCAGGTAAGTCGTTTAATCCTCAATTGCAATGAATAACAAATAAAATACCCGTTTCAAGCTATTCCATTGGGAAGTGAGTGAATGATCTTTCAAGTGATACGCTTGAGCAAATTTTTTATCACACGAACCGCACTTGAAAGGTTTTTCACCAGAGTGGGTGTACAAATGATTCTGCAGAGTGCTCCTTCGAGCAAATGGTTTGCCACATGAATCACATTTGAATGGTTTCCCTCCAGAGTGGGTGAGGGAATGATTTTTCAAATGATGCGCTAGAGCAAATTTTCTATAACACAAATCGCATCTGAATGGTTTCTCCCCAGAATGTGTGAGTAAGTGAGTTTTTAAATATTTTTTTTCGGGCAAATGACTTGTCGCAGGAATTCCATTCGAAAGGTTTTTCTACAGAGTGTGTTACAGAAAGATCATTCTAATGACACGCTTGAGTAATTTTGTTATCACACGATTGTTCTAGACTGTTCTTGTACAATTTTGCTTGAAAGCATCTCTGAATAGATAGAGTCAAATCACTTGGGTCACTGGAAATCATGCACTCACTATCGGGTGCTTCTTCTTTGATATAAATACTTGTATGCAGAAACTTTTATTAGTAATAATAATAATTTTTTAGCCATTTAGGTACAGTGTGTACATATGGTAAGTCATACAATACAATACATAAATCACATGATACAGTGAAACCTTATTGTGGGTCATTGGGTATCAATAAAATAGATAACGATCTTATGTATAAATAAAATGAAAAAATATATGACGGCAGCACACACAAGAAACATAATTACTCATCCCTCTCCACTATACGTTCGGATTTCTTATTTTCTCCAGAGTGTGTGAACAAATGAGATTTCAATTGAAATTTTCTAGCAAATCCTTTATCACAAGTACCACATTTGAATGGTTTTTCTCCAGAATGAATGAGCAAATGAGATTTCAATTGATTTTTTCAAGCGAATCCCTTATCACAGGAACCGCATTTGAATGGTTTCTCCTCAGAATGTGTTAGTGAATGAGTCTTTAAATCAGGTTTTCGGGCAAAATTTCTGTCGCAGGAAATGCATTTGAATGGTTTCTCTCCAGAGTGTGTGAGCAAAAAATGATCTTTCAAGTAACATGCTTGAGCAAATTTTCTATCACACGAACCGCACTTGAAAGGTTTTTCTCCAGAGTGGATAAATAAATGTTTCTGCAGAGCGCTCTTTCGAGCGAATGTTTTGTCACAGAAATCACATTTAAATGATTTTTCTCCAGAGTGGGTGAGGGAATGATTTTTTAAATGCTGTTTTAGAGCAAATTTTCTATAACACAAATCGCACGTGAATGGTTTCTCCCCAGAATGTGTAAGTGAATGAGTTTTTAAATTATTTTTTCGGGCAAATGATTTGTCGCAGGAAATGCATCTGAATGGTTTCTCCCCAGAATGTGTGAGTGAATGAATTTTCAAATCATTTTTTCGGGCAAATGATTTGTCGCAGGAAATGCATTTGAATGGTCTCTCTCCAGAATGTGTCAGTAAATGAGTTCTTAAATATTTTTTTCGGGCAAATGATTTGTCACAGTGATCACATTTGAATGATTTTTCTCCAGAATGGGTGATCGAATGTTTCTGCAGAATGCTTTCTTCAGCAAATTTTCCTCTACATTCGGATACTTTTGGAATATTGCGCGGGTCAATTTCTTTGGTGATATCACTATGTTCAGGACTATTCTTGTACGACTCTTCTTTAGAGTATCTCCGGAAAGATAGAGTCAAATCATTTGTGTCACTGGAAATCATGAGCTCACTATCGGGTTCTTCTTCTTTTATATCAATACTTGTATGCAAATAGTGGTACTCATCCATTTCCTCGATTGGTTCGAATTTCTTATTTGAGAATTCTTCGAATTCTACTTTGAGAGTATTAATTTTCACGATATGCTCGAAATTCCCATCACCTGGATTCTTCAAATGATTCTCTTCGATACCTTTTTCTGACGGCTCTCCAATAACTTCATAAGTGTCCTCCATTTCGAACGATTGTTCCCCTTTGAAACTCAGTCCTACTCAATTATCAGCTGCTCGTAGAAAATATGATAATTATTCACAGAAGAAATAAGAAACGAAATTTGACGATTGACAGTACTAACACTGAAACCTACTATTTGAAGGAATTACTTAAGTACATTTCGAAAGATCGGACGTCTTATGAACAACAATTATCAATAATGACCAACCAAACTAGTTTCGGACTGTTCAGCACTGAGTTTCTGTTCGAACTATTTTCTGATTGTTTCATTGCCCATGTTCTCCACTGTCATTTTCCCAAGAGAGATGTTGCAGTGCATTTCATTTTCATTTTGGAGCGTTCTATGTATTCAACACATTGAAATGAAAAAGAGAAAAAAAATACATTAACACAACGATTCTAGTATACAATTAAAATATACAAGCTCTTATATCATTTTTACTGGTCATTACGAGATCCAGGTCATTTCTGATGATTAGGAGATTGCATTGTTGCACTGATATTGAATGGTGAACAATCTGTAGCATTTGTGGAGAATAACATTTTGTTGAAGACTCTCAGGTTGATTTCAGGTACTGAGAGCTTGATATTTTAAATTATTGATAATCCTTCGTATTTATTGTTCATTGTTGTCTTCTCCTTTCAAGAATGACAACTTTGAACTCATCAATTTGCCTTTGATAATCAGATACTATTTAGCACTGAAACATTTAAAACAAATTTATTTCGGATTGAAAACAGCAATATTTAATTTCAGCCTGGAGAATAACAAACAAACCCATATTGAGGCTCTTGGAAACCTCACAAAATAAACTAGTTCAATATGTTTTCAAGTTAGATGTCTCGGAACGTAGGTTGGAAGGAGGTTATTGGGGCACCCTTTCTCGAGTTACAATGAATGTTTTCGAAAACGAATCATTAATTCAGGTGAAATCGATCGGGAAATTTTCAAATTTTCAGGAACCCTATCTGAAAATCCGATTCACTATAATCCCAAACAACCAACGAGTCAAAAACATCTTCAACAACCAGAAAAAATATGGTATCGGATATTATGTTGAAATCTGCCAATATTTTTGATGACCTCGAAAGTAGCATGTCAGCACAGCATACCACTTACAATGAAACAACAAACAATGGAATTAAAATATTTGTCGGGAAAATCACTAACAAAGTTACCCAAATTTTGTTCTTCTCTCACTTTTACAATGAAAGAGACGTTAGCGAAGAGACTTATGAAAACCATTAAATCATGATAATTGAATTTTCGATGTCAGAATTGTACGCTGAAGATCTCGAGCTCAAATTTTCAAAGAGCTATACCTTTTCTGATTTATTATTTTTCTTTCACGGAATTGAAAAGAAATATTCAATGAAGTTCATTCGAAACACTTTTCTGATCGAGGTCCAAAACTCATTACAAAATCAGTCTTAATATCAGATGATGATTTAATTATAATGTTGAGGTGAAAAACAATCATGAAGGAGAAACCAATCATAGAGATATGAAAGAAACTTCGGATAAATGAAAACTAAATTATTACTGGAGAAATATGAAAACTTCAATAACCGAATTCTTGTGATGTGAACCAAAATAGCAGAATATTCTACAAAGATACCTTACCTTCCCCTTGGTTCTCACAGAAACACCATCAAAGCCATTTCATATAGTACACATCGATTGTTTTTCATAGAAACAAAATATTACAAACGCTCGTAGAAGCTTTCTCGAATTTTGCTCAAGCTCATGAAGTGTTTCGAATAAACTTCATGGAAAAATCGCGATTTATGCAAGCTGTGCTCTAATAAATAAATTTACCTAAACCATCACAAAGGTTGATACGAGTGAATAATTCATTTTAGGTCTCACAGTTTCCAAAAAAAAAAATTATATCAACGGAACAGGATACATAATAAATTCTCAGGCCCATATGAAATAACTGAAATCCTAGAAAGGAACAGAGTGAAAGTCACAGTCAAAGATATAAGAATTAAAAGGAAACTATTGACATAACAGAATTGAGCGAACTTGATCTTGCTACAGGCTTGCCAGCTTCTCCAACTGCGACCTAGCCTATCCAAAATTGTACGTCCTCGAATAAAATCCTAGTCTCATTCCATTCTTACTCGGGATATCCCAAAATAATGTTGACCATTGGTCATCTGAATTTTTGACGATTCAAAAAGATTCAAGAGAAAGAAACACTCAATAGAAATACGACAAAACCCAATCCTGTCGAAGAATTCCGTAGTGTGTACAAATTAATCGATACTTTGAAAAAAAAAAAATACTTCACGTCTCAATCAATTGATTCTTTCGAATGGCGAGAGGAAAAAATTTTCCCTAGTTGACGAATTGGGATCCATTGTTTAATCATCGACAGGGAATTCAATTCAGTATGATGCGAAAAATACTACAAAGTCATTATGTCGTTATCCGAAAATCAGTCGAAAATAAAAGTGCCTATGAAAAATCAGATATCACTCCCTTAGAAATCTATTTAGAATTTCAAAGAAAGCACACAAACTTTGGTGCACGATGAGTCGATTCAACAAATGTGTCCCATACTTATTGAAAAAATCATACAGGATGTCGAAATAAAGCGAGTATTAATATTCGGATTCTTTCTCATAACACTGCATTCCAAATCTTGTGGCAACCCCCAGAATGTATCTCTGAGGGCGGAGAGCAGTAAAAGAAACGTCAACCCAAGATAGTCATAGTTGAAACCAGCGGATGGATTTAGTGTGAATATGATTCTTTCTCATTTTCCATCCTTCAGAATTTCACGAGAACATTCATTAAGTATTCAAGTAGATTTCGAACTGAATGTTTGCTCGAATCAATTTGCTCTTGTAATTATTTTTGAAAAGTATTTTGCAATCGATCATCACTCAATTTACGTATGTACACAATCATCATTGGATTGAGATGAAGAAGGTCGGGTTTCATCGAGATTGTGGGTGTATCATACTATCTTGAAATCTGAACACGAAGTGAAAGTTTTCAATGAATGATACGCTGTGCAATTGCATTGCTCTTCTTTAATTCATCAATACTGACTTCGTAAAAAGTGAGTGTTATGAAACCATTACACATGTTTTACCATGCAAGAGCTTATTCATGGAATGTCTCTCAAAACTTCATTATTGAAGTGTTCAGTCCGACCAAATTATTTGGTGGACGAATCATCAATGTATTATTTGAGCAATTCATCATTTCCTCTCAAAGAATGTATATAGCAAAACATTTGCAGACATTGAATTTTCTGAATCCCATTATGAGGGAAAGTCACACAATAACATTTTTGAACATAAGGTAAAGTAATTGAAAGAGAGATGAGGATTCCGAACCACTGTATCATACTCAGCAACAAAATCCTCTTGGCTCTCATTTGGGAAGTAAAAATAAATGGTTACCTCGAAATGATTCATCATACTCCAATTCAATTTATTTTGAACTAATCAATATAACAGTAATATTATCATACCCACAATTGATATAGAATTTTATTGTCGATGTGAATAGCTCGAAGCAAATTACAAAACAAATCAGAGAGCATCTTCTTTAGAGTGAGTGAGCAGATGTTTTCTTAAATGATCCCTCCGAGCGAATGATTTATGGCAGGAATCACATTTGAAAGCTTTCACTCCAGAGTGGGTGAGCAAATGAGATTTCAAATGATCCTTTCGATTGAAAACCTTTCCACAGTTATCACATTCGTAAGGTTTTTCACCAGTGTGAGTGAGCAAATGAGATTTCAATCGATTGTTTCGAGCAAATCCCTTATCACAGGATCCGCATTTGAATGGTTTCTCCCCAGAATGTGTGAGTGAATGAGTTTTCAGATCATGTTTTCGGGCAAATTTTCTGTCGCAGGAAATGCATTTGAATGGTTTCTCTACAGAGTGTGTGAGCAAAAAATGATCTTTCAAGTGACACGCTTGAGCAAATTTTCTATCACACGAACCGCACTTGAAAGGTTTTTCAAACAAATGTTTCTGCAGAACGCTCTTCCGAGCGAATGTTCTGTCACAGAAATCACATTTGAATGATTTTTCTCCAGAGTGTGTGAGCAAATGACCTTTCAAGGGATACGCTTGAGCAAATTTTTTTTCACAGGAACCACACTTGAAAGGTTTATCACCAAAGTGGGTGTACAAATGATTCTGCAGAGTGCTCTGTCGAGCAAATGTTTTGTCACAGGAATAACATTTGAATGGTTTCTTTCCAGAATGTGTGAGTAAATGAGTTTTTAATTGAATTTCTCGGCCAAATGTTTTGTCGCAGGAATTACATTTGAATGCTTCTTCATCAGAGTGTGTGACCGAATGACGTCTCAAATATTCTTTTCGGGCAAATGATATATCACAGTAATCACATTCGAATGATTTCTCTCGAGAATGGGTGAGCGAATGTTTCTGCGAATTGCTTTCACGGGCGAATTTTTTGTAACAGTCACCACATTCGAATACTTTTGGAATATGGTGCGGGTCAATTTCTATGGTGATATTACTATGTTCTAGACTCTTTTTGTAAGATTTTTCTTGAAGGTTTTTCCGGAAAGATAGATTCAAATCACTTGGGCTGAAAATCATGAGCTCACTATCGGGTGCTTCTTCTTTTATATCAATACTTGTATGCAGAAACTTGTACTCATCCCTCTCCATGATACGTTCGGATTTCTCATTCGAGAATTCGTCGAATACTTCAGCTTTGATGTTAGGGGTGGTATCTTCCTCTTCGCATTCTACTTTGAGGGTATTCATTTTCACAATATTCTTGAAATCCTCATCACCTGGATTCTTCAAATGATTCTCTTCGATACCTTTTTCTAGCGGCTCTTCAATAACTTCATAGGGGTCCTCCATTTCGAACGATTGTACCATCATCATCTTATTCCCTTTTGAATATTAATCCAACTCAACTATCAGCTGCTCGTAGAGAAAAGTTTTTACCTTAGTGAGCGAGCGAATCAGAGTAAGTGAGCGAATGAACTCTCAAATTATGCTTTCAAGTGAATTTTTTATCAAACGATCCACTTTGGAATGGTTCACCTCCAGAGTGCGTGAGCAGATGGCATTCCAAATGATGCTATCGAGTGTATGATTTGTTGGAATGATCACATTTGAACGGTTCGTTTCCAGAGTGAGTAAACAAATGATTCCGCATATTACTTTTTCGAGCAAACTTTTCGTTGCAGTCACCACATTCAAAAACTTTCGAATTCATGTGCGGGTCAACTTCATTGCTGGTGAAATATTCGACGTTTTCAATTACAATTTAGTGATCAATGGCTCCTAGACTGGTCATACACGTTGCGGTATACCTGTACAGGTAAATTATCCAGTAATACCTACGCTTCAGAGTATGAATCTATTTATAACATCAAAATATTCGATATGTTACAAATTATCCAATATCAATACAGAGCATAAAAAGGTAATCGAAGGAAATAATGACATTTCTTCCGTTACTTTGTCACACATGACATTTGATAGGTTTTTCTCCAGAATGTGTGAGTGAATGTGATTTCAGTCTATCCTTCCGAGCGAATGTTTTGCCACAGGAACCGCATTTGAAGGGTTTTTCCAGGGTGTGAGTGACCGAATGGGATTTCAACTGATTTTTTCCAGCGAATTCTTCATCACAAGAACCACATTCGAATGGTTTTCCTCCAGAATGAACGAGCAAATGAGATTTCAATTGATCCTTTCGAGCGAATCCCCTATCCCCTATCGCAAATTTTCTGTCGCAGGAAATGCATTTGAATGGTTTCTCTCCAGAGTGTGTGAGCGAATGATCTTTCAAGTGACACGCTTGAGCAAATTTTTTATCACACGAATCGCACTTGAATGGTTTTTCTCCAGAATGAATGAGCAAATGAGACTTCAATTGATTTTTTTGAGCGAATCCCTTTTCACAGGAACCGCATTTGAATGGTTTCTCCCCAGAATGTGTGAGTGAATGAGTTTTCAAATTTTCTTTTCGGGCAAATGATCTGTCACAGTAATTACATTTGAACGATTTTCCTCTAGAGTGGGTGATCGAATGTTTCTGCAGAATGCTTTCTTCAACAAATTTTTTGTAACAGTCACTACATTCGAATACTTTTGGAATATTGTGCGGGTCATTTTCTTTCGTGATATCACTATGTTCTAGACTATTCTTGTACGATTTTTCTTCAGAGTCTCTCCGGAAAGATATAGTCAAATCATTTGGGTCACTGGAAATCATGAGCTCACTTTCGGGTTCTTCTTCTTTTATATCAATACTTGTATGCAAATAGTGGTACTCATCCCTTTCCTCGATTGGTTCGAGTTTCTTATTTGGGAATTCGTCGAATACTTCTGCTTTGATATTTGAGGTGGTATCTTCCACTTCGAATTCTACTTTGAGAGGGTTCATTTTCACGATATTCTTGAAATCCTCATCACCTGGATTCTTCAAATGATTCTCTTCGATACCTTTTTCTAGCGGCTCTTCAATAACTTCATAGGTGCCCTCCATTTCGAACGATTGTACCATCATCTTATTCCGTTTTGATTATTAGTCCAACTCATTTATCAGCGGCTCGTAGAAAATATTCGAGAACAGATGATAATCATCCACAAATGGAATTAGGAACAGAATTTGACGATTGACAGTACCAACACTGAAACCTACTATTTGAAGGAATTACTCAAGTACATTAAATATATATAGATATAATAAATATCGGACGTCTTATGGACAACAATTATCAATAATGACCAACCAAACAAGTTTTGGACTGTTCAGCACTGAGTTTCTGTTTGAACTATTTTCTGATTGCTTCATTGCCCATCTTCTTCATTCAACACATTAAAATGAAAAAGAGAAAAAAATACATTTACACAACGATTGTAGTATACGAATAAAATATACAAGCTCTTGTATCATTTTGACTGGTCATTACGAGATCCAGGTCATTTCTGATGATCAGGAGATTGCATTGTTGCATCATGTTATTAAAGGGTGAACAATCTGTAGCACTTGTGGAGAATAACATTTTGTTGAAGATTCTCAGGTTGATTTTAGGTACTGAGAGCTTGATATTTTAAATTAGTGATAATCCTTTATATTTATTGTTGTAAATAATATTGTAGATGAAAACTGTTGCATGAATTTGTCTTCTCCTTTCAAGAATGACTACTTTAAACTCATCAATTTGTCTTCGATGAGACTCTAAGTAGGGAAAAACATTATATTTGTGTTTGTATAGGTATCGTTAAAAGCATTTTTGGACCTTTTCGATAGCATCCATCCATATTACATTCAAGATGGCGGCGATTGAGTTAGTTCAGATCACAGCCGAGCTAAACAAACTAAAAAAAAGTGAACTGATAGACATTCTAATAACGAAGAGTATACCTACAAATGTGAATAGTGATATCCTTATCAACTTTATGGAAAACTTCAAGAAAAATTCGTGCGAGTGTGATACTTTCCACGATGCAGTGGCAAACATGACATCAAAGACAACAACAGTTCATTGCCCCAGATGCAGAAACTGCAGGATGAGTTAAATAATCTACAGAAACTCACACATCATCTTGAAAAACGCATTGAAGAACAAGAAGATCTAATTCTGGCACTGAAACATATTAGCAAAATCAGCGAAATCAAACATCAAGGGACATCTTCCGCCAATATTCCGAACCATAGGGTTCCAAGTAGAAACACAAAGATAACGATACATGAATCACCCATGCAGCAAAAAACTTCAGAAACAATCCAAACAGAAAAACGTGAACCAGCCCAAAAACAACACATCAATGAATCCCAAGTTAGCAATGCGATACACAGAGCAATGACCTTCCAGAAAATTAACAAATACACCAATCTAGTTATTGGAAATCGTGAAAGTACCCAAGTGAAAACTGTTCCTAAACAAGGACATCTTCACGTGTGTAGAATCGATCCCAGTACTAGTGTCGAAAACATGGAAAATTTCTTGAAAGAAACTGCACCCAATATAAAATTTGAATGTGAAGAATGGAATAGAAATGAAAAATATGTGTCATTCAAAATTTCATTTCCGTTAGAACATGTCCAAGAAGTATATGATCCAAAAATATGGCCACAGGGAGCGGCAGTACAGCGTTTTAAATTCAGAAAAACAAATTTTCAAAGAAACAGCCTAGCAAATGTGGACAACATCTAGTACAGCAACTAGAACCACAGCTCAACGAATCCAGTGCGGACGAATTGGACTTTAAAATAATAACAGTGAATGTGCAGTGTCTCACAAACAAATTATTGAATCTCGAAGTGTTTTTGAAAATTGAAAAACCTGACATTTTATGTGTCCAGGAGCATTGGTGCCAACAAGCAAATATAAACTACATGCAATTACCAGGGTATGAACTAATTTCCAGTTTTTGTAGAATGAATGAAGAGCATGGTGGGACCATGATCTATGCTAAATCTCCCAAAGATTTCAAGGTGACAACCATTGATTGCAGTACTTATGCTGAAGACCTAATTTTCGAGTGTAGTGCGGTAAAGGTGTCAGTAGCCCACACGAAGTTTGCAATAGTGAGTTTATATAGAGTTCCGAATAGTAATATGGACGACTTCTTCACCAAGAGCTACGATGTGCTGGCAACGTTTATGGATAGGTATGAGACATTATATCTTTGTGGTGACTTGAATATTGACTACTTATCAGTGTCTTCAGAAAAAAAACAACTAGAGTCTCTATTTTTAAGTTTTGGTTTAAAGGTTAGCATACCCGATGTACCGACTCGTAATGCTACAACGAAAAAGGGTTCATCAAGGACTAAACTTGATTATATATTAACGAATTCTCATTTTGAAAATGATTCATATGTTGTTCAAGCGAATCTAGGTGATCATCTAGCACTCGTTAGCAATACCAAGCTAAAACAAGATATACAGTTTGTAGAACAATCTGTTCTATACAGGAGTACTTCTACTTGTCAATTAGAAATGATGAAACAACACCTTATGAAAGTAGGAATTGATGACATATATAACGAAAGTGATGTAAATATAGCTTACAATCATTTCATTACTACTGTTAATTTTGTAATGAATGCGAACTGTCCTATGAAAAGGAAAAAACAGCTAGGCAGCGAGAGGGGAACCTGGGTAAATGAAGATATCCTCAAGGAAAGTAATAAACTAAAATCAACCTATAATAGAATAAAAAATAATAGAGATTCTGAACTTTGGCAATCGTATAAGAAACAAAAACATGAATATAACAAGCGACTACAAGAAACAAAAAAACAAAGTAATTCTAGGGTAATCAGAAACAGTGAGAATAAACAAAAAAAAATCTGGAAAATCGTAAGCCAGAACCTAGGAAAGAATAAGTGTGAACAGAATATTGAACTTGAATATGATGATAAAAAAATAACTGAACCTAAACAAGTCGCGAATTGTTTTGCTTCTTACTTTAAAGAAAACCTCAAGGATAAGAACAATAGTTCTGAAAAATGCACGAATTCAAATATAAAAGTATGCCAAAGCTTCTATTTCAATCCAGTAACGGAGAACGAAATCCTTGATGTAATTTCTTGTATGAAAAATAAAAGAAGTGTAGGTGAGGATCAGATTGGGATGAAAATGATAAAATCAATCAAAGAAATCATTGCAGAGCCTCTGGCGTATTTGATTAACCTAACAGTACAATCGGGTATATTCCCAGACAAGTTGAAGATAGGTAAAATTGTTCCATTATATAAGAAATCTGAACGCACAAATCCAGAAAATTATCGGCAAATAACTGTACTGAATGTTTTATCGAAAATATTCGAGCGAGTCTACTATAACAGAATCGCTAATTTTCTCAACTCCCACAATATTCTATGTTCTCAACAGTTTGGATTTCGAGCAGGAAGGTCGACTGAGGGAGCAGTTTGTGAATTTATAGACCACGTTTATAAAAACCTGGACTACGGTTACTACGTGTCCGGTTTATTTTCTACTTATCACGTGCCTTCGACAGTCTAAAAATAGATTTCGTCATGGAAAAACTTTATTCTTATGGTATCAGGGGTGAGATGTTTGAAGTTCTCAAGTCTTACTTGACAGATAGAAAATGTTATGTTCAAATTGACAACGAGATATCGGATTATTACAGTGTTAGTGTAGGTGTTCCCCAGGGATCGGTGCTGGGACCATTATTGTTCATAATTTTCATAAATGATTTGCCTGAGTTTATTGAGGAAGGAAATGTTATACTTTTTGCGGACGACACCTCGGTAGTGGTCTCAGCACAGACCCCTGAGAAATTAAGAAATATCTCTTCACAAATTATAGATGTTTTTAAAAACTGGTGTACACAAAATGATCTGATATTAAATCTCGATAAAAGCGTTCACGTTAACTTTAGATGTAGAAAAAACAGCCCTCCTATATCTATAGATGGGATAATTCACAATGACTCAACAAAATTTCTTGGGGTATACTTGGATCAGCATCTCTCATGGGAAAATCATGTGGATTATGTAACCAAAAAATTAAATTCTTCCTACTATGCAATTTCACAATTAAAGAAGACACTCGATGAAAAAACCCTTCAAGATATATATTACTCCTTAGTCTACTCTCACCTTACTTATAATGTAATACTCTGGGGAAACTGTAGCTCTGCTAAGAGGATATTTATCCAGCAAAAGCGCATTATAAGACTGATATTTGGTCTAAGTTATAGAGATAGCTGCAAACCTATATTTAGTAAATATCAAATTTTGACTTTCCCAAGTATTTACATCTACCACACATTGGTATATGTGAAATGTAATCAAAATGAATTTCAAAGAAATTCCGATTATCACAAGTACCTGACAAGGAATGCAAATTCTTTCACAGTCATGAAACACAACCGAAGCAAAATCGAAAACTCTCCAAGATTTGCCGGGGTTGGTCTTTATAACAAGCTTCCCAATTCTATAAAGAAAATGAAACTGAGAAATTTCAAAATGGAATTGAAAAAAATACTGATGAGTAGGTGTTACTATACCTATGAGGATTTCATTTCAGATGACATTCTTGCTGCTTGAAGGGACTGACTAATTTATTAATTGATTAGATCAAATTTATATGTGTGTCTTGATTATATTGTTTGTACGTATAAATTGTGTGTGTACCTACGCTGTGTAGTTTATACTAATTTATGTTCAACTCATTCAAATGAATTCATTGCGACGATATTGATTACCTTTTGATGTAACTATGACCTGTACATCCATCGAACGATGGCTCCTGAAAGGAAGTACCAATAAAGTTCTTTGTCTTTGTCTTTATTACCGAGGCATGCTCAAGAGGGGGTCTAACTAGTGTGTTGTATAGTGTGATAATATTTTCTATAATCTTGAAAAATTTTGTGTAACGTGTTTCAAATCCGAGTGTCTTCTATGATTTGTTGATTATGAAGGTAAAATGTTGGTTGAATTTGAGGTTAGATTGGAAAATTACTCCTAGATCTTTGCAGTCATTCGATGTTCGTAGTTCACAGCCATAAAGGGGATAAGGAAAATGAATACGGCTTGTTTTACGAGTGAAAGTAAACGCCACACATTTATCAGTGTTCACATTCATTCTATGTGTGTCGAACCACTTGCATACATTATTCAAAGCCTGCTGAAGTTGCTAGCAATCTTGCTTATTTTCTATTGTTTTAAAAATTTTAAAATCGTCCTCAAACATTTAACAAGATGAGTGGATAATGCCTTCCGGGAGATCGTTTGTTGAAATTGCAAACCAGAGGGGTCCAAGATTGCTTCTTTTGGGAACCCTTGATGTCTCAATAAACTCACTCGATAAGAGTTTTCCTATCCTCACACGTTGAGGCCTGGAGAAGAGATTCGTTTGCATAAATTTTACTGCGTTTTCAGATAGCCCTAGTCTACCTAACTTGCATAAGAGTAGAGAGTGGTCAACCTTATCAAATGATTTAGTGCAGTCTGTCATAACTACATCTAGTTGGTTCTCGTTGTTCATTGCTTCAGCAGCTGAATGAGTGAATATCGGTAAGTTAGTGCCAATAGATCTGTCAAGTGGGAAATCGTGTTGTTCTTCCACGAAACAACTCCATAATTGTTCCAGAATATCATTGAAGAGAATTTTCTCGAAAATTTTAGCAACCACATTTGGAATGCTGATAGGCATGTAATTTTTATTATCAGTCCTTTCTTTGTTTTCAAATAAGGGGTTTACTATGGGAATTTCCGGGCAGTCAGGAAAAGTGTTGGTTTTTAAAGAGAGATTGAAAATGTATGCAAGTGGTTTGGTAAGATGATCATCACAACCTTAAAAGATATTGGGGGGTATGTAGTCTGCTCCGGTACTTTTTTTGGTTTGAGTTTCTTTTATACTTAATCTAACTGCTTCCTCGGTTACATGGATGAAATTGAAATTGCCATGTTCGCTGGATGGTACCGGGGAGCAAGGTGATTTATAGACTGAGTTGAAAATTGTGCAAACGCATTTAGAATGTCCACAAGTCCAGAGTAGACATTGTCACAATATTGCATTTCAAGAGGTATACATGATGTAGTTCCTAGATCGAATGAAAGACCAGAAGCTATCAGGGTCGTCCTTGATATTTTGTTCTACTGTTTGCAAGTAGTGTTCGTATTCTTGCTTGGTTTAAATTATTACATCATGACTCATATTTCGATATTCATTACACTGAATCAAACTAGTACTACCACTCCTAATCTTATTATGTAGTTGGTTTTTCATTTTTATGTTTTCAATCAAGTTGGCTGTAAGATAGGAAGGGTACTTACCCCTTTTGTTCGATGGAATCAGTTGTTTTACAGGAATTGCCTTATCTATACATGTCAGCATTAACTCATGGAACATTTCCAGGGACGCAGATAATCACCTTTTGTATAATCGTAAGATTGTGAAGATTGTTAGTGGCCATTCTCAGGAGAATGGGCCTGTTCCAGAAAAGTTGAGCACAGGGTGGGATGATATCGATCCTCAAGTACAACAGGTTGCTCACACCTACAACAGTTAATCCCAACATTTGCTAATACTAAGTCCAGTTGCCTGTCTATGAAGCTCATTACATTGTTATGAAGAAAATTGCTCAAAATTGCGCTTTTATCACAGTCATTCGTTACAAAGCAGGGAATATTGAAGTCACATAGAATTATACTATTCATATTTTCAGTGATCAAATTGTCTGAAGCATCTGAGAAATTTATGAAGCTATCTTCTATCAGGAGTAACATACATATAACAGAGATGAATATTTCTTTTCTTCAGTTTGGTTTATTGATTAGAGATTTAATTTCACCAGTATAATGCATTTGAACTTTTTTTAATACAATGTTTTTTCAGCTGCTAGCATAACTCCACCTCCTCTGGTTTTATCATCGCTTCTTCTATCAGTTCTGATCACATTATATCTAGTGTCAAATAATCCAGGGTCATTGAAGCTTTCCGTTAGCCAGGTCTCTGTGATAGCGTATATATCGTAGCTCTCTGCCAGAATACTTGTGTAGAATCCATGTGTCTTGGTCCGTAGGCCATACACGTTCTGATAGTAGATATGAATACCTGTATGTTTCTGAACAGAGGAGTGGATAGGACTCAGCTTTGAGGGTCTATTTCCCGTTGTAGTACCCTCTTTTTTGGAAAAACTCTGACACAACTGCCCCACTCGGCCAAGTCTCCCATTTCCTGGCATCTCATAGGTCCTCCTCTTTTATTTCCACCTTGACAGATGCATACAGATCGGGATGCATTGACTTGTGCATATCACAGTGTGAACCTGGAAGATTAGGCTCAATAAAAGCCTGCAGGTGTTCTAATTTGATATCAGGGGATAACCTGGTTGGATGTAATGTTGCGAATTTGGGTACTGTACGCACCAAGTCACTATCTTTATTGATTCATAGATGACAATCAATTTTCTGACAATCGGCCGCCGATACGTACAAATTCAGTTTTATAATTACGTAGACTTTCAGGACTCGCCCTAGACTATCGTGTAATTATCCAGAGAAACAGTAGTTGATCACAACAAACATATATCAAACTACCTGTTTTCCAATATTATCAAACTCATTCATCGTCAAAGACAAATAAAATCATGTATACCATATAACTGTTAATTTTTATTATATTTGAATCAACTTAAAATATTCTTGTTGAATAAAAACTCATTAATTTAGTGAGTACAACAAATTTCGTTACATAAATGACATTTCATTTTGCGCTAGAGTGAGTGAGCAAATGGGTCTTCAAATACTCTTTTCGAGCGAATTCTCTATCGCAAGAAGAGCATTTGAATGGTTTCTTTCGAGGGTGAGTGAGCGAATGAGCTTTCATATGATCCCTCCGGGAGAACGTTTTTTCACAGGATTCACATCTGAATGGTTTCACCCCAGAGTGAGTGAGGACATGGGATCTCAATCGATCCTTTTGAGTGAATTCTCTCTTACAGAGACCACATTTGAATGGCTTTTCCTAAGAGTGACTGTGCAAATGGTTTTTCAGATGATGCTTCTGAGAGAATTTCCTACCACATGAACTGCATTTGAATGACATTTTCCCAGAATGTGTGAGCAAATGAGATTTCAAATAATCCTTGCGACTGAACGATTTTCCGCACAAATCAAAATTGTATGGTTTCACCTCAGAGTGGGTGAGCAAATGAGATCTCAATCTTTATTTTCGAGTGAAAACTTTGTCGCCGAAATCACAATCAAATCTTTTGTCGGAGGTAACACAGTACGAGTTCATCAATTCAGTTTGTTGTGATTCATTTGACATGTAACCTGAATTTGCCGTCGTGAGGGTTCCTTCGATAGTCTCACTAGGTTCCAAAAAATTCTCAGACGATTTTTCTTCAGAGTGGCTTCGAGAAATAATTTCAGTTTCAGTTGGTTCACTGACAATCATGTGCTCACTATCAATTTCATCTTCTTCTTTGATCTCGATACTTGTATGTAGGAACATGTAGTTATCCTTTTCTTCGACATATTCATCTAACACTTCTTCTTTCACAGTAGTGGCAGCGTGATTCGTCTCGCATTCAACTTTGACATAATCCATTTCCACCATACCACCATACTCTCCAGGTCCTCATTTCCATTTTCGTTCAATTGTTTTTCTTTCATACCAATAGTCGCCATATCTCCAAGAATATCAGTTTTCGTTTCATTTGTTTTGTTTCATGGCGTTTCCGGAAAATTAATAATCGATTACGGAACCGAATCATCGTTGAATATGCTCTAATCGGCTACTATAATATTTCGATTCATAGTGAGAACACCTTCACGCCAAATTAAAGAAACTCGAATATTTTTGCCAATCGCATCCTTTGTCAATTACACATAAAATAACAAGGGAAACTGGATCATTTATATCAAAAAAAATATGTTGATACAAGTGAATAATTCATTTTAGTTCATTTTTTTCAAGTTTTCAAAAAAAATTCATATCAACGGAACAGGATGAATAATTGATTCTCAGGATCAAATGAAATAACGGAAATCTCAGAAAGACAGAGTAAAAATCACAGACAAAGATAAGAATTTAAAAGAAATTATCCACATAAAAGAATTGAGGGAGCTTCATCTTGCTACAGGCTTGCCAGCTCCTCCAACTGCGACCTAGCCTAGCCATAATTTTACGTCATCGAATAAAAAAATCCTATTCATTTCCTTCTCACTAGAAATCTTCTAGAATGGCTTTGACTATTGGCCATCAATCGATACTTTGAAGAAAAAAAATACTCCACGTCTGAATCTATTTTTTTTTTCTGTTAACGAATTAAATTATAATAATAATAATATTGCTTTTATAAACATATCTCAAAGATAAATATTATAACAAGAAATAAAAAATGGTAAATGAATAAAAATAAATGAAATAGAATAAAATATCAAAAAATGTCAAGAGGAAAATTCCGTTTCCCCTTGTTCATAAGTGTCCACCTGTTCGTAAAACAAAACGTACGCCTTGCCAGTTACGAGAGATTTTGAGGAAATCGGTGACACATGGGAATCGTTGTATTCGTGCCACGTTCCGGCGTAAGGGTGTCGACAGAAGGCCGTGTAGTGACCGCTGTACGTAGTGCCGCTATGGTTGGAGATCGCGTAGAGGTTGTAACGGCAAGGGGATACATTGGCTGCCGTGTAGTTGCTCATGTCTAAACCTTCCAACGGGAAATCGATGGTGACATTCAATTTTCCTGTGAATATTTCCGTTGGAGAAAAACGTTTGAGATGGATCACCAACACCCGAGGTAACTTGTAGATCGACAATGACTTCGTACATTTTCGCCTTTCTTTACACTTGGAACAAGTCGGCTTCTCGTCTCCATCCAACGTCTCCTCTCTGGTGAAAGAATCCAAGCACTGAGATAATTCGAGTTGACCGGATCTCTGTGGGATAGGTAGCGATAGGTCCCAAAAGGGGTCGAAGGTTACTGAACAGTGCCCGCAATATGTGCAGTTTAAATTCGATTTTAATTGGCCGACGAAGTTGTCTTCTATAATTGAGTTGTCCATGCGCAGATACCTGGACCATGATTCTTGTGCTTTTTCGCTGTCACTTGAACAAGAAATTCGAGTGTTATCAACATCACTTGAATTTTCATCGGTTTCAATCCGAATACATTCAGGTTTTTCTTTTCTTCGATTTACGTTTTCATGTAAACTCTTCAATAAATATTTCAAAAACTCATGCGCATCTTGTTGAGCGTAGCCACTGAAACATGGGGTGAGTAATTGGATATGACATTTTAGGGAAGTGGTATCAACTGCACCAACTGATAAATCTTCCGACCATAGTTCATTCATCACCTCAGCGAACGCGTTGATTAAATTTCCAGAATAACTAGTACTTTTATCTTCTATGAAGTCTTTCTTGAAGAAATCCAACAAAAATCTTGTATTTGACAAGCACTGAATAACACTGTTCATATAACATGTGTTACCTATATTCTTCAGCCCTTTGATACCTAAACTAGGGACTGTGTTCTTGATGGTATGTGAGGTGGTAATGAAATAATTGTCTATTGACTTCTTCAAACCACGAGAGAAAAAAAAGATGGCCTAGTTGACGAATTCGGATCTATTATTCAATCATTGACAGGGAATTCAATTCAGTACGATGAGAGAAATACGACAAAGCCGTTATGTCATTATCCGAAAATCAGTCGAAAATAGAAAGGCCTATAAAAAATCATATGTTGCTCCCTTAGAAATCTATTGAGAATTTCAAAGAAAGCACACAAACTTTGGCACACGATGAGTCGACTCAACAAATGTGTCCCATACTTATTGAAAAAATCATATAGCATGTCGAAATAAAGCGAGTATTAATATTCGGATTCTTTCTCATAACACTGCATTCCAAATCTTGTGGCGACCCCCAGAATGTAACTCTGGAGGGCGGAGAGCAGTAAAAGAAACGTCTACCCAAGATACTCGTAATTGAAACCAGCGGATGAATTTAGTGTGAATAGGATTCTTTCTCATTTTCATTCATTAAGTATTCAAGTAGATTTCGAACTGAATGTTTTCTGGAATGAATTTGCTCTTGTAATTATTTTTGAAAATTTTTTTGCAATCGATGATCACTCAATTTACGTATGTACACAATCATCATTTGTTTGCGATGAAGAAGGTCGGGTTTCATCGAGATTGCATGTGTATATTACTATCTTGAAATCTGAACACGAAGTGAAAATTTCTAATGAATCTTTAAGTCATCAAAACTGACTTCATAAAAAGTTAGTGTTACGAAACCATTACACGTGTTTTGCTTTGTAAGAGCTTATTCATGGAATGTCCCTCAAAACTTCATTATTGAAGTGTTCGGTCCGACCAAATTATTTGGTGGTCGATCCAACAATAAAAAAACATCTGCCGACATTGAATTTTCTAAATCCCATTATGAAGGAAATCCAAAGCAAACTGCACAAAGTCGAAAAATGACTAGATATGAGAACAGATTTATTGAAAAACATTTTTGAACAGAAGGTGAAGTAATTGAAAGAGAGATAATGGGGGTTCCGAACCACTGTATCATACCCAGCAACAAAATCCTCTTGGCTCTCATTCAGGAAGTAAAAATAAAAGGTTACCTTGAGATAATTTCACTTTAATGATTTTCAAATTAATCAATATAGTAGTAATAATATCATACCCACACTCGATACAGAACATTATAATCGATATGAATCGTTATGCAAATTACAAAAAAATATCAGATATCATCTTCTTTTTAGTGAGTGAGCAGATGTTTTTTTAAATGATCCCTCCTAGCGAATGATTCATGGCAGGAATCACATTTGAATGCTTTCACTCCAGAGTGGGTGAGCAAATGAGATTTCAAATGATCCTTTCGATTGAAAACCTTTCCACAGTTATCGCATTCGTAAGGTTTTTCTCCAGTGTGAGTGAGCAAATGAGCTTTCAATCGATGATTCCGGGCGAATTCTCTATCACAGGAAGCACATTTGAATGGTCTTTTCCCAGAGTGGGTCAGCAAATGACGTTTGAAATTGTCCTTCCGAACGAATGATATGTCGCAGATATTGCACTTGAACTGTTTATTTTCAGAGACGGTAACCAAACGATTTTGCGAGAGAGTGTTTGAATGAGCTTTCAAATGATCATTTCGGGTGAATTCTTTATAACAGGAACCGCATTTGAACGGTTTCTCCCAAGAATGGGTAAGCAAATGACTTCTCAAAGTTTCTTTCCTAGCAAATGATTTTTCGCAGGAAATACATTTGAATGATTTTACCCCAGAGTGGATGAGGGAATGATTTCTCAAATGCTGTGCTAGAGCAAATTTTTTATAACACAAATCACACCTGAATGGTTTCTCCCCAGAATGTACGAGTGAATGAGATTCCAAATCATTTTTTCGGGCAAATGACTTGTCGCAGGAAATGCATTTGAATGTTCTCTCTCCGGAATGTGTGAGTAAATGACTTTTTAAATATCTTTTTCGGGCAAATGTTTTGTCGCGGGAATAACATTCGAATGCTTTTTCCACAGAGTGTGTGACCGAATGCCTTCTCAAATATTCTTTTCGAGCAAATGATCTATCACAGTAATCACATTTGAATGATTTTTCTCCAGAGTGGGTTATCGAATGTTTCTGCAGAATGCTTTCTTCAGCAAATTTTTTGTAACAGTCACTACATTCGAATACTTTTGGAATATTGTGCGGGTCAATTGCCTTGGTGATATCACTATGTTCTAGACTATTCTTGTACGATTTTTCTTCAGAGTATCTCCGGAAAGATATAGTCAAATCATTTGGGTCACTGGAAATAATTAGCTCACTATCGGGCACTTCTTCTTTTATATCAATACTTGTATGCAAATAGTGGTACTCATCCATTTCCTCGATTGGTTCGAATTTCTTATTTGAGGATTTGTCTTCTGCTTTGATATTTGAGGTGGTAGCTTCCTCTTTGAATTCTAGACTGATGGGTAACTTATTATGCATAAAAAACAAAGGTACCTACTGTCAGCTATCGGATTGCTGTTAGTTGAGGCATACATACGAACTACCTCTATTTAAGATAGGCAACCAGTGATCCGGAGCCCTATACGTTCGACGGACGTATCAATCGTTCAGAATAACGTTAAGCGATACGGCATATATGTGCTGAACTAGGATAGAACATCACAAGCGGATTAGTTTAGCTCTCGAGAATCGGTACCCGGGCGCGGGCACATATATTTGAAAATACAAAATGCTAAGTAGGCTTTGAAGCAATTGAAAGACACAACAAAGTACTTATTGTATTGCATTTTTTTCAAATAAACGTTGATTATCATTAATTGCTCATTTCTCTATAAAAGTAATTGTAAATTCATGTGTACTTTTCATAGAAACAATATTTAAACATAGACTTACAAATATAACAAATATATCAGTTGGGCTACTCTATCTGATATTTGTTGCGTTTTGTAAAAATAAATTGGTTGTCGTAGGAAAAACAGTGTACATTACACTTGCGAAAGTGATTTTTCATTATGAGTGGGATTGTCGTACTCGGCTTACGCCTCGTGCTACAATATTTCCCACTCGTGTGAAAAATGTCACTTTTCGCACAAGTAATGTAATATACTATAATTTATTTTGGATTCACTTACAAACACATTTTACAGTACTAACATGTAAGGATACTCAAAAACTACCTCATGCCAACCAGAAAGTGACAATATTATTCATAGCGATATCCCCAGAGGAATAGTGTTGAGAGCGTTCTATGTATTCAACACATTAAAATGTAAAATAGGAAAAAAAATACATTTACACAACAATTGTAGTATACAATTAATATATACGAGCTCTTATATCATTTTGACCGGTCATTAACAGATCCAAGTCATTTCTGATGATCAGGAGATTGCATTGTTGCATCATGTTATTAAAGGGTGAATAATCTGTAGCACTTGTGGAGAATAACATTTTGTTGAAGATTCTCAGGCTGATTTCAGGTAGTGAGAGCTTGATATTTTCAATTAGTGATATTCCTTTACATTTATTGTTGTTAATAATATTGTAAATGAAAATTGTTTCTTGAATTGTCTTCTCCTTTCAAGGGTGACAACTTTGAACTCATCAATTTGCCTTTGATAATAATAATAATAATAATAATAGTTTATCGGTTATTTAGATTATGTCTAGCATAATATAGAACAAGTCAAAATAGTACCGTTATAAAAATGGTTATGACATAATTACAAAACATTTTGCACAAATTGTGGTCAGAATCGTTTTTTCGATAATATAAATAACACTTATGTTTCAAACAGCTTACATGTAACAAGTCATACATAAAAAATCTAAAAAAAAGTACAAAACAAAGCAAGTAGTTTAACAAAAGATAAAAAATATGAGATATGCGTGCTTGCGTAAAATATACAAATATCATTTAAAATCTGTGTCTTCCATATACTCACTTATAGAGTAGTACGCTTTCTTTAGTAATATATTTTTGACTACTATTTTGAATTTATTCGAAGGAAGATCTTTGTAGCAGTTTGGCAGATGATTGAAAAGGCTTATTGCCATGTATTTTGGGCAACGTTCTGTTTTTTGGAGACGGTGATTCGCTACTTCAAGGATTGCTGAGTTTCTTCTGTGGTATCTACTGTTTCCCAGCGCTCTGAATGAGGCCAGCTCTGTTTTGGCATATGTCAGTTTATGCATGATATACAAAGAGTGGAAAGTCAGGATTTTCAGCTGTACGAATATATTCTTACAACTCACTCTCCTGGCCACTCCAGCGATATTTCTCACGGCTCTTTTCTGGAGTTTGAGAACCCTATCGGCCTCATTGGAAACTCCCCATACTATGATCCCATATGTCATTACTGACTGATAAGACTCTAAGTAGGGAAACACATTGTATTTGTGTGCGTATTTGTATCGTAAAGAGCGTTTTCGGACCTTTTCGGTAGCATCCTGGTTGCTCTTCTCTTGAGGTGACCATATTATCGAGGCATACTCAAGATGGGGTCTAACTAGTGTGTTGTATAGTACGATAATATTTTCTATATTTTTGAAGAATTTTGTGTTACGTGTTACAAATCCGAGTGTCTTATATGCTTTGTTGATTATGAAGGAAAAATTTTTATTGAATTTGAGGTAAGATTGGGAAATTACTCCTAGATCTTTGCAGTCATTCAATGTTCGTAGTTCACAGCCATTAAGGGCATACGGAATACGAATATGGTTAGCTTCACGAGTGAAAGTAACCGCTGCACATTCATCAGTGTTTACATTCATACTATTTGTGTCAAACCACATGCCACATTTTACTGAAGTTGATGCCTTTTGGAAGATCGTTTCTAGAAATTGCAAACAAGAGAAGTCCCAGATCGCTTTCGTGGGGAACCCCTGATATCGCAATAAACTGCCTCGATAAGAGTGTTCCTATCATCACACGTTGAGGCCTAGAGAAGAGATTCATTTGCAAAAATTTTACTGCGTTTTCAGATAGCCCAAGCCTACCTAACTTGCATAAGAGTAGAGTCAACCTTATCAAATGCTTAAGTGCAGTCTGTCATTACTACATCTAGTTGGTTTTTGTTGTTTATTGCTTCAGTAGCTGAATGAGTGAATATTGCTAGGTCAGTGATAGTAGATCTGTCAGGTGGGAAACCGTGTTGTTCTTGCACAAAACTATTCCCGAAATTTTTCATTATGTCATTGAAAAGAATTTTATCGAAAATTTCAGCTATCGCATTTAGAATTTTGATAGGCCTGTAATTTTTAATGTCAGTCTTATCTTTGTTTTCCAATATGGGGGTTACTATGCAAATCTTCAGGCAGTTAGGAAAAGTTTTGGTTTCCAAAGAGAGAATGAAAATATATGCAGGTGGTTTGGTGAGATGATCAACACAACTTTTGAAGATATAGAGGGGTATGTTGTCTGCTCCTGTACTCGTTTTCGGTTTGAGCTTTTTTATACTTAATCTAACTGCTTTCTCGGTTACATGGGAGGAGTTTAAATTGCCATGTTCACTGGATGGTACCGGAGAGCAAGGTGGATTATAGACTGAGTTGAAAAATTGTGCAAGAGCATTTGTAATGTCCAGAGTAGACATTGTCACAATATTGCATTTCAAGAGGTATACATGACGTAGATCCTTCAGATCGAATGAAAGACCAGAAGCTATTGAGGAGTCGTACTTGATATTTTGTTCCACTATTTCGATATTCTTTACACTGATTCAAACTAGCATTACCACTTATTATCCTATTATGCAGTTTGTTTTTCATTCTCATTTTCTCAATCAACTCGGCCGTAAAATAGGAAGGTTACTTTCCCCTTTTGATCGATGGAATCAGTTGTTTTTCAGGAATGGCCTGATCTATACATGTTAGCATTAACTCAGAACATTTCCAGGGACGTTTCAGCATTGTAAGTAACCTCGATCTTATTTCAGTCAATTACACTGGTTAGATTATATAGTAAAAGATAATCACCCTTTGTATAATCATAATATGTGAAGATTGTAAGGGGTCATTCTTAAGAGAGTGGGACTGTTCAAGAAAAGTTGAGCACCACAGGTTGCTCACACCTACAACAGTTAATCTCAACATTTGCTAATACTGAGTCCAGTTGCTTGTCCATGAAGCTCATTACATTGTTATACTGGTCGAAATTACAGCTATGAAGGAAATTGCTCAGAAATGCGCTTTTATCATAGTCATTCGTTACAAAGCAGGGAATACTGAAGTCACCTAGAATTATAATAATAATATCTTCAGTGATCAAATTGTCTAAAGCATCTGAAAAGCATCTGAAGCTTGTTTTACTGTTATTAGGAGGAACATGCACACAACAGAGATGAACATTTTTCTTCAGTTCCAATTTTAGAGATACTATTTCACCAGTATAATGCAGTTCAACTCTGCAACAATGTTTTTTTTAGCTGCTGGCATAACTAACCTCCTCTGGTTTTATCGTTGCTTCTTCTATCATTTCTGATCACATTATATCTGGTATCGAATAATTCAGAGTCACTGAAGCTTTCCGTTAACCAGATCTCGGTGATAGCGTATATATCGCAGTTCTCTGACAGAATACTTGTGTAGAAATCATGTACCTTGGTCCATAGGCCATACACGTTCTGATAGTAGATATGAATGCCTGTATGTTTCTGAACAACAGAGTGGATAGGACTTTGCTTTGAGGGTCTATTTCCTGTTGTAGTACGCTCTTCTTCAGAAAAAAACTTTGACACAACCGACCCACTCGGCCAAGTCTCCCTTGTCCAGGCATTTCGTAGGTCCTTCTGTCTTATTTTCACCTTGACAGATGCATACAGATCGGGATGCTTTGACTTGTGCATATTACAGTGTGCACCTGGAAGATTTGCCTCAATGAAAGCCTGCAGGTCTTCTAATTTGATGTCAGGGGATAACCTGGTTATACGTTATGTTGCGAATTTGGGTACTGTACGCACCAAGTCACTATTTTCATTTTTTATTCTTCCATTGATTCATAGATCCAATCCAATATTATCGAACTCATTTATCGTGAAAGATAAAGAAAATCATATATTCCATATATCTTTTAACTTTTTTTATAATTGAATAAAAATAAAATATTCTTGACAAAATAAAAACTCATGAATTTGTGAGTACAACAAATTGCGTTACATTAATTACATTTCATTTTGCGCTAGAGTGAGTGAGCGAATGGGTCTTCAAATAATCTTTTCGAGCGAATTCTCTATCGTAGGAAGGACATTTGAATGGTTTCTTTCCAGGGTGAGTGAGCGAATGAGCTCTCATATGATCCCTCCGGGAGAACGTTTTTTCACAGGATTAACATCTGAATGGTTTTACCCAAGAGTGAGTGAGGACATTGGATCTCAATCGATACTTTTGAGTGAATCCCTTCTTGAAGAGACCACATTCGAATGGCTTTTCCTTAGAGTGACTGTGCAAATGGTTTTTCAGATGATGCTCCTGAGAGAAATTCTTACCACAAGAACTGCATTTGAATGACTTTTTTCCAGAGTGCGTGAGCAAATGAGATTTCAAATAATCCTTCCGAGTGAACGATTTACTGCACAAATCACAATTTTATGGTTTCACCTCAGAGTGGGTGACCAAATGAGATCTCAATCTTTCTTTTCGAGTGAAAAATTTGTCGCAGAAATCACAATCGAATCTTTTGTTGTAGGCAACTCAGTACGATTTCGTCAATTCAGTGTTAATACAGGTAATAGAGAATTTTGCTTTGCAAAATTAGGCAGGAGTTATTTTATTGCATGGATAGTTGCAGTCTGACGTACTCAACCTAAAAACACAAAATACTTACAAAAATGGCGAACGGAAGTGCCGCCATTTTGTGAAAAACCGTTTGGGCCTGTATCTCGGTAACCGTGCACTTTAGGCGAACAATTATCAGGACCTTTTTTATAGATAATTAAATTTCCTATCTTTTTTATCCAATAATTTTCTTCGTAGCACTTACCGTTCACGACTTATATTATTATTACTTTTTGTTTATTCACTATTTTACCGATATCTCTTTAAATAATTGTTTAAACAATAAATTGTACGAAATAAAACTTTTAAATCGATTGATTTTCCACAACTTTTATTCAAAACTTTTTTCTCTAAAGTTAATATTTTTGAAGTTACAACGCGTTCAATGTCGTTCTACAGAGTACAAGGTTATTAAGAACGAAGTATGCATAGCGTAATGATGTAGCGAATCCGATACATAATACAAAAAAATTGATTTTAGAATTTTTTTGATTTAATAAATAAATAATAATTCAAGTTCTTACCTGCAAGAAATAGCGAATAGCCATTAAAATTTTTTCTTTGTATTTTCTTTTATACAATTTAATATTACTATAATTAATTTGAAAACTACTACCATAATTACACACGCAAATAAAAAAATGGAATATTTATTGAAGAATATATGTGAAATTTATTTTTACAAATGTACACCAAAATGAATCATATGTCTTCTCTGACTCTTTGGCGTTTCGAGGGTGGTGAATTTTCGATGTTGGTTACATTCTCCTCCGAGTTCTCCTCTTCCTCTTCGTTATCTTCGTCAGTGGCATATAAAGATTGTAACGCCTCTATTAATTTGTCGTTAGAATCATCACCAATCTCTTCATCGATGTCGCACAATTCTGTGTTGTTGACGATTACTTTCAGCTGATTAGTGCACGTTTTCTCTGTGCAGTTCTCACAGATTACCGTACAGTCCAATCCTGCTTTGCGGCACCCACAGGCTCTGCCACAGCCAGTTCTGCATTTGCATGAAATGCACTCTAGTTGATCTCCCACATACAAGACGATTGAAATTAACGCGTTGTAACTTCGAAAATATTAACTTTAGAGAAAAAAGTTTTGAATAAAAGTTGTAGAAAATTCATCGATTCAAAAGTTTTATCACAAACAATTTATTGTTTGAACATTTATTTAAAGAGATATCGGTAAAAAAGTGAATAAACAAAAAGTAATAATAATATAAGTCGTGAACGGTAAGTGCTACAAAAAAAATTATTGAATAAAAAAGATAGGAAATTTAATTATCTATAAAAAAGGTCCCGATAGTTGTGGGCCTAAAGTGCACGGTTACGGAGATACAGGCCCAAACGGTTTTTCACAAAATGGCGGCACTTCCGTTCGCCATTTTTGTAAGTATTTTGTGTTTTTAGGTTAAGTACGTCAGACTGCAACTATCCATGCAATAAAATAACTCCTGCCTAATTATGCATTATGGACACGAGTAGCTGGCTCCCTATTACCTGTACTATGTGTTGAGATTCCTTTAACAGGTCACCTGAATTTTCCATCGCGAGTGTTCCTTTGCTAGTCTAACTAGGTTCAAAAAAATTCTCAGACGATTTTTCTTCAGAGTGGCTTCGAGAAATAATTTAAATTTCAGTTGGTTTACTGGCAATCATGTGCTCACTATCAATTTCGTCTTCTTCTTTGATCTCGATACTTGTATGTAGGGACATGTAGTTATTCTTCTCTTCGACATATTCGTCTAATACTTCTTCTTTCACAGTAGGGGCAGCGTGTTTTGTCTCGCATTCAACTTTGACATAATCTATTTCCACCATACTCTCGAGGTCCTCATTTCCATTTTCGTTCAATTGTTTTTCTTTCATACCAATAGTCGCCATATCTCCAAGAATGTCAGTTTTTGTTTCATTTGCAACTGATTGCAACTGACGATTTCCCGATTCATTTTCGTGACTAGTAACTTCAGCTTTCTTCAAAAATAGTCTAATTTGCAACACTATAGTCAGATACTGATAATAATGGAACCCTATTTCTTGAAGTGGATATTCAAGTGCATTCCGAATGATCGGACAATTTTTGCAAATGATGAACCGTTAGTATTTTGTGAGATACTCTGTAAATTATTTCTTGGTGTTCTACACCTTCAGCATTTCGATAAGTGATAATCTGTAATTGTTCATTAATGACAATGGTCGAACACGGGAATGCAATGAAAACCACGGTGTCTAGACATTTCGGCTAACACATCCATGGGAAATTATAGAGCATCTCCATGATCTGTTCCTTGTTATCTAAATTTATCAAATTTCAAAACATTTCAAGGATTTGAGTGAACATTATTACAGTTTTCCTTCGTAATGTATTCGGTATTCTGGTCAATAACAGATCTCGGTATGGAGCATTTTCTATGATATTCAAACCAATACGAAAAATTGTCTGAAATCATTATGCAACAGTAGTCACAATGCTGATAAAGGAATACGTTTCAAACTTTAGATGAACCCCTTTTCGTTACCAGAATCACGTATTATATGCCTACAACGAACATGTTTGACCAAAAGCTCATACATACCTGTCCATAATCAACTAATTGAAAGACCAAATTTTGATAGTGTATCGAATTTCATTTATTATATCAAGCATAGAATAATATTCATCTATTAACTAATAACTGAGAGCATATCAACCCAATTATACTCAGAAGAAATCATACGCTTCATGGTGATTGTTTTTTCAGGTACATACATTTTCAATTGGCCATGTCGATAGGTAATTTGAAATTGTGAGTCGGATATTATTCTCAGAGCTTTGATGTTTCCCTTGAATTTGCTTTATGAACATTGTAGGTAATGAATCTGAGTGTGAATACATCTTGCATTTATCTGCGAGCTAATTTTGATATCATTCACCATCACAATCAGCGGAAATATAGTGGTGTCTCTATTTCGAAAGCAACATATTGTCTAGATAATGAATCTTATTTGTGAACCTTGGTGACAGTGGTATTCTTGAATTCACTAGAGATATCCTCAAAGAATACCCATTTCTCCTTCTGAAGGATCCAATTCGGGACCTTCTGGCGAACAGCTCAATCACTGCACATGACTTTATCTTCGTTTCCCATTAGCCAGTTTTCGGAATTTCATTTTCATCGAGGATATTCATATAGTAATATTCATTACCATCAAAAATCGTTTACATCATCGATCCGAATTTGAGCGGTAACCGATATGTTTCTGTCAATAGAGAGAATACCACTTCTACCAGAAATGAACACCCTGGAAGTTTTTCAAGATTGCTTATTGGACATAATCTACGAATTGAACACTGACTTCTGAAGTATTCATCAAAGTCGTCAAAAGCATAATGTTGTTCAACAGGGACATTTCTATGTATTATGTTTTTTTTTACGAAAAATCCGGTGGATACATCAGCTTTATATTTACAAAGTGATAGATTTTTGAATATGACAATCTCCAGTGGGATATAAGCATGAAATTTATAATCGTCTAGAATATTTTTTCCCGAATCTTAATTCTCGTCATATCATAATTGAAAAGTATTATATCATTTGTAGTGATTCTAGAACGATAACTGAAAGTGGTTTTATTCAATCACACTCAGAAGATTCAGTATTGATAAACAGATAAACAGTATTGTTTGCATCAAATCTCGATTTTACGTACGCAGGTATCAAAGTAACAGAAGCTGCGAGGTGAACATTATGTTATATCATGTATTTGAGTCCATAACATCGGTATTTATAAATGCCCAGAGCGGAGATGTATACTATGATCAATCTATAATCCGTTGTTTATAAATAGGTGAGGTTAGGTAATAATTCTGAGATCCCCGGCGTCATGCATCTCAACGACAATACTTTCGATACTTCCCAATCTAAAGTTGTTGACAGCTTCGCCAATTACTTTTCCAGTGTCCACCTTAAGTCCAACACCCATCAAACGAATACAAAGCCTCCTAAAAAACTTGAAGATGGGAATAAATACTGGAAGTGAATTAATAACAGTATTTCAAAAATTATAGAATGAATTTACAGCTGATGTAGATCATGTTCCAAGCTTTCTTGTTGAAGATAGTATTTTTATATTAGTCGAACCTCTTCTCTATATACTCAATCTGACAGAGCCTACTGGTACTCATCCCGAACTATGGAATACTGCTAAAAATTTTCCCATTCATAAATAAGTAGACCAATCATAAATAAGCGATGAGATTGGAACCTTTGGTGTGGAAGTTGAAACTTTTCTTAGAGATCAATTACCCCAACTACAAACTGATTTGATGATTTTGCACTCGACACGCGTTTCGCTTACAATATTATTAGCATCTTCAGGAGAAGAAAATTGATACTAAATCGAAAGCTAGTGTTAGTTGTTTATATACCTGAGATTTTTGGTCCGATATGGAATTTGTTTGTTACTGTTAATTATTCTATTTGATTTCTCGATAATGAACTAGTGCAGTCACTATCTGCAAAGTTTGTTGGTCCGTAATTTGTTATTATTGATCATTCTGATTTCTTTTTCAACAAAGAATTGAAAAGCGGGCTGAAAGGGACCTATCTCTTTCAACAGTCCTGATTCTGCGGAACAGGTTGACTAAATACCGACATTCGTGAAGCTATTGATAGAATTGATCAATCTCTTCTTTTACAAAAGCCACATATTTTTGAATTTTTTGAAAAGATTATCATACTATTGACAGCATACTAGACTTATCGCATTCAGTTCCTTGAATATGCTAGCACCAAATCTTTCAATTATGTTTCAACATCCGGCGTACCGGTTTTACTCTCGTTCATGGATGACATTTCCACTAGAATAATCTCACCGCAATTGTTATTTGCTAACGATTTGGAAATATTTTTGAATATAAAGAAACTAGCAAATTGTATAATTGTACACAAATCCCCTATCGAAATAAATAACTGTTGTAATAATAATTATCTTAATCTCAATCTAGGAAGCAAACTTGAGTATGCAGCAGTTAACTGGTCACCAAAATTCCGTCCAAAGATTGGGAAAAGTTCAATGAAAATTTTGCAAATTTATTTTTTTCTAATCTAATGGTCACTATCCTTCAATAGGTTATGATCACGAAAATCTGCTCTCTCAACTTACAAACTCTGATCAAGGGAAGACATTGCATGACATTGACATTCTTGTATAAACTACCTAATAATGAGATCGATTGTGGCTATCTGCTTTGCAAAATACCAATTCTGGTCCCTCGTAAACCATCTAGACAAGCTGGATCATTTTATAACACATTTACTAACAACATCATCTCACAAAAGTCCCCACTATATTTCATGTGTCATCTTTTCAATAACATTTCTCATTTATGTGATATTCATTATGATAGCCTAGCAATTATTCTAGAAGCATATATAAATAATAATTAGCATGTAAATTCATTATATTTTCTCTGTAATTGGGTGAAAATCTGTTGAGAATAAAGTATTGAATTTGAATCATGTCAGTTTTAAAACCGAATTTTTCACTGCGAAATAGCTAGTGCAAAACTTATGACTAATTCACACTGAGCTATATATAAATATAGCACACTTTCGTTTAAATGATATTCACAACAATATAAAAACGATTTTGGAGATACATAAACCCTCCCCATCATCTGAAACACCATTGTTTCCGTACTTTCGCACTGCTTGGAATATGAAAATTACTTTAAATAATGTATTTCTGAGTTTCCCTGTTCTTTGATGCCAAACGATATAAATAAGTTGTTTTAGCTTCGAACGTGATCTGTTTAGTTTGATCTGTATTCGCGATAAAAAATAAGATCGCAGCGCTAGCGTGGAGAAACGCGGAACTGTCCATGGTTAGATTATCATGTTTACATTTGCATTTGTATATATTATGGAGCTTCGATGTTCTCGTGTTCCTTTTGTTCGTGAAATTTTCAATTTATCAATAATTTCTGTGTGAGAAGTGACTCAATCGACAGTTGAATACTTAAAGAATATTTCATTGAACAAATTCGGAGGTTTTTCATTATCAAAACATTGTAAAATTCGAAAGACTCGATGATACTTCCAGATGAGAATTGGATTCGTGAGTTTCTGTCATCAAGTTGGGCTTACTGAACGAATATGACATAATTCAATGATTGATGCACACCTAAAATAATTACAAACTACATCTCTGGAAAATTCACTTCGATCACTTGAATATAATTTTTTCTTTAATGTATTTGAAAAATAGTAAAGTATCAGAAGTGGCAGTTTTCAGCTGGTTGATGTGATTGTCTCTAATTAGAATTATGCATTGCACACTAAATTATACATTATCACCCATACCGTAGAGATTGTATCAAAGATCAACTGGTTTGTATCCAGAACAGTAAATATTTGATCACAATGAATGATGAGATAGTATGCCCCGGGGTGTTGTCTGTTTTTATGAACTCTAGAAGTCGACCTGAATAAAACGATCGATAGGTAAGTTAATGGGTAAAGTATACAAGACTCTACGATAAGCATACCTGGACAGAAAAGGAGAACCTGCACACTTCCCTTCTTAATGGTGAGAATCCTATCGATGAGAGAATAGAATTCTGATGGTGGAACAACCAGAGGACAGAATATACATCTCTTATATTCAACAACAATCTCTTGGTAGAAAAATAGGTAAAGTTTCCGGACAATGAGCAAGTATTGGCTATTCCGAGTGCTGTTGGTACAGCACCTCAACTTCGTAGAGATATTGGGGATTTGTGATCAGCAGGACATACAAATTTCTCTGTGGGAGTTGGAGTAGATCCTTCTCTCACAAAACTGACATCATAATCAGCCACTCTCCGGTGCCTAGAAGAACACCCAGGGGCTTTTTCCGAACACATGTCCTGTAGCGTCAGCTGTCAACAACCCAAACAGTTTCAACTTTCGGGTTGTTTTGTGAGAAAATAGGGCATCATTCGTTTCTCAGGGCTGGAAGACAGGTGACCTCAAAACATACTGCATGGGTTTCAGATCCTTGGTTCGCGTGAGTTGGAAGCTAGATTGGAATTTTTGGCAAAAGACATCGAATTCTATGGGAAACGACGGTATCTATGGAAACAACATTTATTCTATAAATACCAGACCGATTTCCAGGAAAAAGCAGTTTGTTTCGGACCTTCAACCAGGTAACAACTCTTCCATTGGACCTGAATTCTTTTCCGGTACCAGGCTTTGTAAGGATGGAGTCCCTGACTATATCAGATGTAACACCATTAGAATCGGAACAAGGAAGCACAGGTCCGTAAGAAATGGAAACCAAGTATTCGGAAGTCTCACACATTAACTTCTCGGAATTTCCAAACTAGTTTTTCAAATTCAGAGATTGTCAATAGGGCAGTATCCAATCGCTTAGTAACAGGGGACTATGTTTCAGTAAAGTCTCCAGTGTGTAAGATTTGAAAATGATTGCAGAAATTAGTTTAAGAGATCATAGAAAATGTAATATCCGAAGATTCTAGCTCACCATGCATTGTTTATATGTTTCAAGGAAGTCAATAAATCTGTTGATCAATTTTTTGCATTTCATTTCTCGACAGCTGACAGAACTTTTTATCCTGAAACGAACTTATAAAAAAAACAAAACATGAAGAATTATCCTGAAGTCTTGAATTATTGACCTGACAATCGCTAAATTGAGAGTTCTCTGCGTTCATTTATGATTTCATCATAACCATACCACATTTTGATTTATTTTCAATCAAACAATAAACTAGCAATACTATCATACCTTTATTTGACACAGAACATTAGAATCTATATAAATAGTTTGAAATTAATTATAACAAAATATAAATCAAATAGCACCTTCCTTATAGTGAGTGATTAGACCTTTTCTCAAACTTCATTTGAAAAGTTTTTTCTAGAGTGAACGAGCAAATGAGATTCGAATTGACGTTTTTTGGAACCGCATTCAAAAGGTTTCCCTCCACAGTGCGTGGAGTGAGCGAATGAACTTTCAAATTATGTTTCCAAGCGAATTTTTTATCATACGATGGTTTAAAAATGGTTTTTCTCCAAAGTGAGTGAGCAGTTGGCATTCCAAATGATGCTATCGAGTGTATGATTTGTTGCAATAATCACATTGGAAAGGCTTGTTTCCAGAGTGAGTAAACAAATGATTCCGCAAGTTGCTCTTTCGAGAAAACTTTTTGGTGCAGTCACCACATTCGAAAACTTTCGAATTCATGTGCGGGTCAACGTTATGGCTGGTGAAACATCCGACATTAACAATTAAAATATAGTGATCAATGGCTCCTAGACTGGACATACACGTGTGCAGGTGAATTATCCAGTAATAACTATGTCTTACAATGTGAATCTATTTATAACATCAAAATATTCGATATGTTACAAATTATCCAATATCAATACAGAGCGTAAAAACCTGATCGAATGAAATAATGACACTCCTTCTCTTACATGTCATTTCATAGATTTTTCTCCAGAATGTGTGAGTGAATGTGACTTCAATCTATTCTTCCGAGCGAATGATTTGCCACAGGAATCGCATTTGAAGGGTTTTTCCAGAGTGTGAGTGACCGAATGGGATTTCAACTGATTTTTTCCAGCGAATTCTTTATCACAAGAACCACATTTGAATGGTTTTTCTCCAGAATGAACGAGCAAATGAGATTTCAATTGATCCTTCCGAGCGAATACCCTATCACAGGAACTGCATTCGAATGGTTTCTCCCCAGAGTGTGTGAGTGAATGAATTTTTAAATCATTTTTTCGGGCAAATTTTCTGTCGCAGGAAATGCATTCGAATGGTTTTTCTCCAGAGTGTGTGAGCAGATGATCTTTCAAGTGACACGCTTGAGCAAATTTTTAATCACACGAACCGCACTTGAAAGGTTTTTCTCCAGAGTGTGTGAACAAATGAGATTTCAGTTGAAATTTTGTAGCGAATTCCTTATCGCAATAACTACATTTGAATGGTTTTTCTCCAGAATGAACGAGCAAATGAGATTTTAGTTGACTTTTTCGAGCGAATCCCCTATCGCAGGAAACGCATTTGAATGGTTTCTCCCCAGAATGTGTAAGTGAATGAGTTTTTAAATCAGGTTTTCGGGCAAATTTTCTGTCGCAGGAAATGCATTTGAATGGTTTCTCTCCAGAATGTGTGAGCGAATGATCTTTCAAGTGACACGCTTGAGCAAATGTTTTATCACACGAACCGCACTTGAAAGGTTTTTCTTCAGAGTGTGTGAACAAATGAGACTTCAATTGATATTTTCTAGCGAATTCTCTATCACAAGAACCGCACTTGAAAGGTTTTTCTCCAGAGTGGATAAACAAATGTTTCTGCAGAACGCTCTTTCGAGCAAATGTTTTGTCACAGAAATTACATTTGAATGATTTTTCTCCAGAGTGGGTGAGAGAATGATTTTTCAAGTGCTGTGCTAGAGCAAATTTTCTATGACACAAATCGCACGTGAATGGCCTCTCCCCAGAATGTGTAAGTGAATGAGCTTTTGAATATTTTTTTCGAGTAAATGATCTGTCACAGTAATCACATTTGAATGAATTTTCTCCAGAGTGGGTGATCATATGTTTCTGCAGAATGCTTTCTTCAGCAAATTTTTTGTAACAGTTACTACATTCGAATACTTTTGGAACATTGTGCGGATCAATTTCCTTGGCGATATCACTATGTTCTTGACTATTCTTGTGCGATTTTTCTTGAAAGTGTTTCCGGGAAGATAGAGTCAAATCACTTGGGTCACTGAAAATCATGGGCTCACTATCGGGTGTTTCTTCTTTTATATCAATACTTGTATGCAGAAACATGTACTCATCCCTCTCTCTGATACGTTCGGATTTCTCATTCGAAAATTCGTCGAATACTTCTGCTTTAATATTAGAGGTGGTATTTTTGAAATCCTCCCCACCTGGATTCTTCAATTCTTTAGAGTATCTTCGGAAAGATACAGTCAAATCATTTGGGTCACTGGAAATCATGAGCTCACTATCGGGCACTTCTTCTTTCATATCAATACTTGTATGCAAATAGTGGTACTCATCCCTTTCCTCGATTGGTTCGAATTTCTTATTTGAGAATTCTTCGAATACTTCCGCTTTGATATTTGAGGTGGTATCTTCCTCATCGAATTCTACTTTGAGAGTATTCATTTTCACGATGTGCTTGAAATCTTCATCACCTGGATTCTTCAAATGATTCTCTTCGATACCTTTTTCTGACGGCTCTCCAATAACTTCATAAGTGTCCTCCATTTCGAACGACTGTTCTTCTTTGAAACTTAGTCCAACTCAATTATCAGCTGCCCGTAGAAAATATGATAATTATTCACAGAAGAAATAAGGATCAAAATTTGACGATTGACAGTACTAACACTGAAACCTACTATTTGAAGGAATTACTTAACTACATTTCGAAAGATCGGACGTCTTATGGACAACAATTATCAATAATGACCAACCAAACTAGTTTCGGACTGTTTAGCACTGGGTTTCTGTTCGAACTAATTTCTGATTGCTTCATTGCCCATGTTCTCCACTGTCATTTTCCCAAGAGAAATGTTGAAATGCATTTTCTCCTACGACCACCTAGGAAAGTAACACATATCACACTCTCTACTTCCATGAAAAGTAACCTTTATCCTAACCAGTGCGGAAAGTTACTTTCCGCATAAGGGCGGATAAAGTACGGTACTTTCCGCACGGCTGTCAATAAGCCATCAAACCCGTGATTCCTGATTCACTGATGCAATCATTAATTGTTAGTATTTATATAAAAACTAGACTGATAGGTAACTTATTATGGATAAAAAACAAAGAGAAGAAAAAGGAGTGTTGTATTAAGTACTTTACCTATTCTCATAGATTCTGATAAACGTTAATTATCATCATTTCTTCATTTGACTGCGATTGCTAGTGTAAATTGATGTGCACTTTTTATAGAAACAATATTCAAACAGACTGACACAAGAAAATCTCAGTGAGGCAACTCAATTATTCACAGTTCACAATTATAATATTAATAATTAAATTATTAAATCATTATATTTATAATGTATTATTATGTATGTATTATATGTATTTATCGGCTGTGGCCGACGCCATTAAATATTAAATCTATATTCATTTCATCAATCTAGGTACCTACTGTCAGCTGACGGATTGCTGCTAGTTGAGGCATACATACGGCTGTCGGATTGCTGTTAGTTGAGGCATACATACGAACTACCTCTATTTGAGATAGGCAACCAGTGATCCGGAGCCCTATACGTTCGACGGACGTATGAATCGTTCAGAATAACATAAAGCGATACGGCATATATGTGCTGAAATAGGATAGAACATCACAAGCGTATTTGTGTAGCTCTCGAGAATCGGGACCCGGGCACATAGTTGAAAATACAAAATGCTAAGTAGGCTCTGAAACAAATAAAAGACACAACAAAGTACTTATTGTATAGCAATTTTTTCAAATAAACTAAAAGAGTAATTGTAAATTCATGTGTACTTTTCATAGAAACAATATTTAAACATAGACTGTTACAAATATAACGTAAGATTAGTCAGGCTACTCAATTTGATATTTGTTACGTTTTGTTCAAATAAATTGGTGGTCGTAGGAAAAATAGTGCACATTAAACGTGCGAAGGTGATTTTTCACACGAGTAGGATTGTCGCCCTCGGCTTACGCCTCGTGCTACAATATTTCCCTCTCGTGTGAAAAATGTCACTTTCCTCACTAGTAATGTAATATACTATATTGTTATTTTGGATTCACTTACAAACACATTTTACAGTACTGAGATGTAAGGATACTCAAAAACTACCTTATGCCAACCAGAAAATGACAATACTATTATAAAAGGAAGTCTTGGCGATATTCCCAGAGGAGTAGTGTTGAGAGCGTTCTATGTATTCAACACATTGAAAAGTAAAAGAGAAAAAAAATTACACAACGATTGTAGTATACAATTAATATATACGAGCTCCTATATCATTTTGACTGGTCATTAAGAGATCCAAGTTATTTCTGATGATTAGGAGATTGCATTGTTGCATCATATTATTCAAGGGTGAACAATCTGTAGCAATTGTGGAGAATAACATTTTGTTGAAGATTCTCACGCTGATTTCAGGTAGTGAGAGCTTAATATTCTCAATTAGTGATATTCCTTTTCATACATTGTAAACGAAAAGTGTTGCTTAAATTTGTCTTCTCCTTTCAAGGGTGACAACTTTGAACTCATCAATTTGCCTTTGATAAGACTCTAAGTAGGGAAACACATTGTATTTGTGTGCGTATATGTATCGTAAAAAGCGTTTTCGGACCTTTTCGATAGCATCCTTGTTGCTCTCCTCCTGAGGTGACCATATTATCGAGGCATACTCAAGATGGGGTCTAACTAGTGTGGTGTATAGTGCGATAATATTTTCTATATTCTTGAAAAATTTTGTGTTGCGTGTTACAAATCCGAGTATCTTATATGCTTTGTTGATTATGAAGGTAAAATGTTAATAAAATTTGAGGTTAGATTGGAAAATTACTCTTAGATCTTTGTAGTCATTCAATGTTCGTAGTTCATAGCCATAAAGGGCATACGGAAAATGAATATGGTTAGCTTCACGAGTGAAAGTAAGCGCGCACATTCATCAGTTTTTAAATTCATTCCATTTGTGTCAAACCACTTGCATACATTATTCAAGCCCTGCTGAAGTTGATGCTTTTCGGAAGATCGTTTATAAAAATTGCAAATAAGAGAAGTTCCAGATTGCTTCTGTTTGTTGAGTTTTCATATCCTCACACATTGGGGCCTAGAGAAGAGATTCGTTTGCATGAATTTTACTGCGTTAACCTTATGAAATGCTTGAGTGCAGTCTGTCATAACTACATCTAGTTGGTTTTTGTTGTTTATTGCTTCAGTAGCTGAATGAGTGAATATCGCTAGGTTAGTGACAGTAGATCTTTCAGGTGGGAAACCGTGTTGTTCTTGCACAAAACTATTCCCGAAATGTTTCAGAATATCATTGAAAAGATTTTTTTCGAAAATTTCAGCTATCACATTTAGAATTCTGATAGGCCTGTAATTTTTAATATTAGTCTTATCTTTGTTTTACAATATGGGGGTTACTATAAAAAACCTTCAGGCAGTCAGGAAAAGTGTTGGTTTCCAAAGAGAGATCGAAAATATATTATGGTTTGGTGAGATGATCAACACAACCTTCAAAGATATAGAGGGGTATGTTGTCTGCTCCTGTACTTATTTTCGGTTTGAGCTTATTTATATTCAATCTAACTTCTTTCTCGGTTACATGGAAGAAGTTGAAATTGCCATGTTCACTGGATGGTACCGGGAAACAGGGTGGTGAAGATTGTAAGTGGTCATTCTTAAGAGAATGGGCCTGTTCAAGAAAAGTTGAGCACCACAGGTTGCTCACACCTACAACAGTTAATCTCAACATTTGCTAATACTGAGTCCAGTCGCCTGTCCATGAAGCTTATTACATTGTTATACTGGTCAAGATTACAGCTATGAAGGAAATTGCTCTGAAGTGCGCTTTCATCACAGTCATTTGTTACAAAGCGGGTAATATTAAAGTCACCTAGAATTATAATATCAATATTTTCAGTGATCAAATTGTCTAAAGCATCTAAAAAATTTGTGAAGCTACCTTTACTGCTATTAGGAAGAACATACACACAAGAGAGATGAATACTTCTTTTCTTTAGTTTCGTTTTAACCATCAGAGTTTTTATATCACCAGTATAATGATGCTAAACTTTTTTTAAAACAATGTTTTTCATATCTGCTAGCATAACTCCACCTCTTCCGGTTTTATCGTTGCTCCTTCTCTATATATATATATATATATATATATATATATATATATATATATATATATATATATATATATATATATATATATATATATATATATATATATATATATATATATATATATATATATATATATATATATATATATATATATATATATATATATGTGTGTGTGTTCATATGCGTGTTCATATGCTCTACAGGACACTCGTCGGTTGGTCTGGCCGATGTATGTTCTGGGACAGTTAGAGCATGGTATTTCATATATTCCTTGGGTGTCATTGGGGATTGTGTCTTTGGGTGTTCAACAACCAAATATCCACCTACCTTCGAACACCCAAAGACACAATCCCCAATGACACCCAAGGAATATATGAAATACCATGCTCTAACTGTCCCAGAACATACATCGGCCAGACCAACCGACGAGTGTCCTGTAGAGCATATGAACACGAACTAGCAGTCCGTAATTCTGACACGAACTCAGCATTATTCCAACATCATTTAGAAACAGGCCACAAAATAGATTTCAAAAACACCAAAACCGTTGCCACAGCCAAAACCCTCCAAACCAGAATTACCCGTGAAGCCATTGAAATCGAAAAACGTCCCAACTGCCTCAATAAACGCGACGATTCTCAAAGACTCCCCAATACCTTGAAACCACTCTTGGTCCGACATACTTCTATTCACTCCGACTTGGGAACAAATACGTTCGAACCTCCCATTCACCGTCCGATCCCTGATCCTGCCATAATTACTAATGAACACTTAAATCCCACCAACCTTCAATCCTCGATCACCAGTGATGATAGCGAGCCAGTAAGACAACTCAGACCTAGACGCAAGGTCACTCAGTCTTGAAAATGGCTCCGAAATGGGAGCCGAAACGTAGACAAGTAAATCTTTCCAGACGCAGATCAACCGGAAGTTCCAGCCAGCACATATATATATATATATATATATATATATATATATATATATATATATATATATATATATATATATATATATATATATATATATATATATATATATATATATATTTTATAGAGTCTATTACCTGTTTTAGTACCTGTTGGAATCAGAAGATAAATATTGTTTCAAATAAATATTCTTGCTCCGTATATTACTTTCCTCAGATCAACCTTACCTTGCTCGGTTAACGATTCCGTTCGATTTTTTAGTTTTGTTTGAAAAAGATGAAAGGGCTGTCAGATTGACGTCGGACAAGGATAGCAACTGAGGTCAGAAGGTTTCAAAATATTTTCATCTGCTTTCTGCATAGCAATACATCGAAACTGATTAGTGAATTCAAGTCAAGACAGTGCTTTTATTGAAAGCTCTTAGGATAATTAGTTGTTAGTTAATTAAATTATTTCCCATCATAAATTTGAAAAAGTTTTGTCAAAACCGATAAAATTTGTATACAGGGTAGTTTAAATATTTTGAATTCAAGAAGGGAATAGGTAATCGTTTATTATTTTTGTGAAAGGAACGGAATTGTTACAGAACAAGTAGAAAAAGGGAAAATTAACTCACAAAGGAATAGAGCAAGGGGTCGCTATAAGAGAACAGTTACTCGTATCGAAAATTTTGTCAATTCACCAACACCCGATTTAACGATAGATGTCAATGAATTAGTTATTCGGGAATCACTTCTGGTGGAGGCATTTGATGATTATTCAGTTCAGAAAGAAATAGAAGACTCTATCGATGAAAATGATAATGATCATATTGCCTTGCATCTTGAAGATAGGAAAGCGATAGAAAATCAATATATTTCTCTCCACAGTATAATAAAAACCCTGATTCAAAAACTTAATATGGGTTCTGCCAGAAGCGAAACGCAATTTCTTCAATCAGGTAGTCTTGAATTTAATTCACAACCCCCTCAACCAGCTGTTAAGGTTAAACTTCCCCAAATGAATACTCCGACTTTTGATGGAGATTACAGCGAGTGGAGTACTTTCATAGATTTATTTACGGCTTCTGTTCACAACGATAATTTATTGGCAGAATCTCAAAAATTTGTATATTTGAAATCATTTCTGAAAGGGGAACCACTTTCTCTCATTTGTGATTTGAATATTTCTGACGACAACTATAGTAAGGCTCTGGATCTATTGAAAACTCAATATGACAAGAAAATGCCAGCAATAAATTATCATATCATTGGGTTGTTGGAAGCTACTGTGATCAAAGGTTCGAATGGACTCCATGATTTTACTAGTCTGATAAGACAACATATCAATGCTTTGGAAGCATTAGGGGTGAAGGTTATGGGTTCTTGGGATTTATTATTGATCAGTATTTCCTGTAATAATCTTGACAGTAATTTAAGGTATGATTTCGAACTAGAAAGGGATCAGAAGAATTTGCCTACTCTAAATGCATTCTTCAACTTTTCAAATAAAATAATTACGGCTTGGGAATCATCTGCCCAAGTCAATGAAATAAAAAGAGGGATTGAACAGAAGGGTAAAAATTTCAATAAGCATCCTTCGATAGAACATTCTCATATGGTTACTGGCACTGACACTCAAAGATATATAAATGCATGAAATTTGTCTCGGAGCCAACATCAAAAAGAAAGGATTTCATCTCAAAGGAAAGGTTGTGTTTCAATTGTTTTGGAAAACATTTGGTTTCTCAATGCACAAGGGATAGGTGTAGAATTTGTTCAGGAAAACATAATTCTCTTTTACATGGAAATAGGAGTGCAAATGTTTCTTCTCCAAATGAACAAACTTTCAATAGAGAAGGATCTCATCATTGTCAGTCCCATTCCCAAATGCAAGGATCTACCAATTCTCAAACTCAAAGACATAATTTTCAAAGTTCTATTCCATCTAGGTCTCTTACTGAAACTCAGGAATCTCCTCATTCTCAATTGCATAATCAAGATTCATCTCAGTCATCTCACTCATCAACATTAGCATGTACTCAAACGGAAAATAATGAACAACATTGTATGATTGGTACCAATAGGTATTGTTAGCTACAGCAAGAGTGGTTTTACTTTCAGAAAATGATGAAAGAATAGAAGTACGAGCATTGTTGGATTCAGATTCACAAACTATGTTTGTTACAAAAAGAATAATAAAATTGTTGAATGTCAAAACTTCAAAAGTTAATTTGAAGGTTTCAGGAATATCACAAAGTGGGTGTCATGTTACTGAAATGGTCAATTTATTTTCAGAATCAATGAGGTCAAATGTTCCTAAGGAAAGATTTTCAGTTACATGTGGTATTTTGAATAAAATAACATGTGAATTACTTCAGGCTTTAATTAACACTTCCGAATTCAGAATTCCTTATAATATTGATCTTGCTGACATTGGATATAATATTCCCGCTAAAATTGATATGTTGATTGGGGCTGATCTGTATTTCGATTTGATCGAACCAGGTTTGATCAAATTGGGTCCAAATTTGCCAGTTTTACAAAACAGTAAATTAGGATGGGTATTGGGAGGAACTGTTGAATCTCAGCACTTCGATACTGTTTCTAATTTCAGTGTAGTATTATACTCACACAATGACATTGATGAACTCATTCCAAAATTTTAGAAGTGTGTACCTGGAAGATTAGGCTCAATGAAAGCCTGCAGGTCTTCTAATTTGATATCAGTGAATAACCTGGTTACATGTATTGTTTCGGATTTGGGTACTGTACGCACCAAGTCACTATCTTCATTTTTCTACTATTCCATTGATTCATAGATGACAAATTTTTTTCGACAACTGGCCGCCGATACGTACAAAAACAGTTTTTTTATGATTACGTAGACATTCAGGACTCGCCCTAGACTATCGTGTACTTATCCAGAGAAACAGTGGTTCATCATAACACACATATTTCAAACTACGTGTTTTCCGATATATTCCATATATCTTTTAACTTCTTTCATAATTGAATCAACATAAAATATTCTTGACAAAATAAAAACTCATTATTTCGTGAATACAACAAATTTCGTTACATTAATGACATTCCATTTTGCGCTAGAGTGAGTGAGCGAATGAGTCTTCAAATAATCTTCTCGAGCGAATTCTCTATCGCACGAAGGACATTTGAATGGTTTCTTTCCAGGGTGAGTGAGCGAATGAGCTTTCATATGATCCCTCCGGGAGAACGTTTTTTCACAGGATTCACATCTAAATGGTTTCACCTCAGAGTGGGTGAGCAAATGAGATTTCGACCTTTTTTTTCGAGTGAAAATTCTGTCGCAGAAATCATAATCCAATCTTTTGTTGAAGGTAACACAGTACGAATTCATCAATTCAGTGTGTTGTGATTCATTTGACAGGTCACCTGAATTTCCCATCGTGAGTGTTCCTTTGATAGTCTCATAAGATTCCAAAATATTCTCAGACGATTTTTCTTCAGAGTGGCTTCGAGAAATAATTTCAATTACATTCGGCTTAGTGGCAATCATGTGCTCACTATCAATTTCATCTTCTTCTTTTATCTCGATACCGGTATGTAGGAACATGTAGTTATCCTTTTCTTCGACATGTTCATCTAACACTTCTTCTTTCACAGTAATGGCAGCGTGTTTCGTCTTGCATTCAACTTTGACATAAACCATTTCCACCATACTACCATACTTTCAAGGTCCTCATTTCCATTTTCGTTCAATTGTTTTTCTTTTATACCAATAGTCGCCATATCTCAAAGAATTCCAGTTTTTTTTCATTTGTTTTGTTTCATGGCACTTCCGGAATATTAATAATCGATTTCGGAACCGAATCATCGTTGAATATGCTCTGATCGGCTATTATAATATTTCGATTCATAGTGAGAACACCTTCACGCCAAATTAAAAAAATCCGAATATTCTTGCCAATCGCATTCTATGTCAATTACACATAAAATCACAAGGGAAACTGAATCATTTATATCGAAAAAAAATATGTTGATATAAGTGAATAATTCATTTCAGGTCACAAAGTTAAAAAAAAATCATATCAACGGAACAGGATGAATAATGAAGTCTCAGGACCAAATGAAATAACGGAAATCTCAGAAAGAAACAGAGTAAAAATCACAGACAAAAATAAGAATTCAAAAGAAACTAAAAGAATTGAGGGAACTTCATCTTGCTGCAGTCTTGCCAGCTCCTCCAACTGCGACCTAGCCTAGCCATAATTTTACGTCATCGAATAAAATCCTAGTCTCATTTTCTTCTTACTAGAAATCTCCCAAAATGGCTTGGACCATTGGCCATTAATCGATACTTTGAAGAAAAAAAAATACTCAACGTCTGAATCAATTGATTCCTTCAAATCACGAGAGAAAAAAAGATGGTCTGGTTGACGAATTCAGATCCATTATTCAATCATTGACAGGGAATTTTATTCAGTACGATGCGAAAAATACGACAAAGCCGTTATGTCATTATCCAAAAATCAGTCGAAAATAGAAGTGCCTATAAAAAATCATATACCACTCCCTTAGAAATCTATTGAGAATTTCAAAGTAAGCACACAAACTTTGGCGCACGATGAGTCGATTCAGCAAATGTGTCCCATACTTATTGAAAAAATCATACAGCTTGTCGTAATGAAGTATTGATTTTTGGATACTTCCTCATAACACTGCAGCAACGAACCCCCGCATTCCTTAATCTCATGGCAATCGCCAGAATTCATCTCTGAAGACAGAGAGGAGTGAAAAAAAAGGTCTACTCAGGACATTTGTAGTTGAAACCAGCGGATGGATTCAGTGTGGATATGATTCTTTCTCATTTTCCATCTTTCAGAATTTCATGAGAACATTCATTAAGTATTCAAGCAGATTTCGAACTGAATGTTTTCTCGAATGAATTTGCTCTTGTAATTAGTTTTGAGAAGTTTGTTGCAATCGATGATCACTCAATTTACGTATGTACACAATCATCATCTGATTGAGATGAAGAAGGTCGGGTTTCATCGAGATTGTTGGTGTATAATAATATCTTGAAATCTGAACACGAAGTGAAAATTTCCAATGAATCTTTAAGGCATCAAAACTGACTTCATAAAAAGTGAGTGTTACGAAACCATTACACGTGTTTTGCTATTCAAGAGCTTATTCATGGAATGTCCCTCAAAACTTCATTATTGAAGTGTTCGGTCCGACCAAATTATTTGGTGGTCGATCCAACAATAAATTATTTCTGAGCAATTCATCATTTCCGCTCAAAGAATGTATATAGCAAAACATCTGCCGACATTGAATTTTCTAAATCCCATTATGAAGGAAATCCAAAGCAAACTGCACAAAGTCAAAAAATGACTAGATATGAGAACAGATTTATTGAAAAACATTTTTGAACAGAAGGTGAAGTAATTGAAAGAGAGATAATGAGGATTCCGAACCACTGTATCATACTCAGCAACAAAATCCTCTTGGCTTTCATTCAGGAAGAAAAAATAAAAGGTTACCTTGAAATAATTTCACATTAATCATACTCCTATTCAATTTATTTTGAATTAATCAATATGATAGTAATATTATCATACCCACACTTGATACAGAACATAATAATCGATGTGAATAGTTTAAATCAAATTACAAAACAAATCAGATTGCATCTTCTTTAGAGTGAGTGAGCAGATGTCTTCTTAAATGATCCCTCCTAGCGAATGATTTATGGCAGGAATCACATTTGAATGCTTTCACTCCAGAGTGGGTGAGCAAATGAGATTTCAAATGATCCTTTCGATTGAAATCCTTTCCACAGTTATCGCATTCGTAAGGTTTTTCTCCAGTGTGAGTGAGCAAATGAGCTTTCAATTGATGATTCCGGGCGAATTCTCTATCACAGGAAGCACGTTTGAATGGTTTTTTCCCAGAATGGGTCATCAAATGACGTTTTAAATTGTCCTTCCGGACGAATGATATGTCACATATATAGCACTTGAACGGTTTATTTTCAGAGACGGTAACCAAACGATTTTGCGAGTGAGTGTTTGAATGAGCTTTCAATTGATCATTTCGGGCGAATTCTTCATTACAGGAACCGCATTTGAACGGTTTCTCCCAAGAATGGGTACGCAAATGATTTCTCAAATTTTCTTTCCTAGCAAATGATTTGTCGCAGGAACTACATTTGAATGATTTTACCCCAGTGTGTGTGAGGGAATGATTTTTCAAATAATTTTTTCGGGCAAATGATTTGTCGCAGGAACCACATTTGAATGATTTTACCCCAGAGTGTGTGAGGGAATGATTTTTCAAATGCTGCGCTAGAGCAAATTTTTTATAACACAAATCACACCTGAATGGTTTCTCCCCAGAATGTGTCATCCCCGATTTTTCTTCAGAGTATCCCCGGAAAGATATGGTCAAATCATTTGGGTCACTGGGAATCATGAGCTCACTATCGGGTGCTTCTTCTTTTATATCAATACTTGTATGCAAATAGTGGTACTCATCCATTTCCTTGATTGGTTCGAATTTCTTATTTGAGAATTCGTCTTCTGCTTTGATATTTGAGGTGGTAGCTTCCTCTTCGAATTCTACTTTGAGAGTATGCATTTTCACGACATTCTTGAATTCACCTGGATTCTTCAAATTGATCTCTTCGATACCTTTTTCTGACGGCTCTCCAATAACTTCATAGGTGTCCTCCATTTCGAACGATTGTACTAATTGTACTCAATTATCAGCGGCTCGTAGAAAATATTTAAGAAAAGGTGATAATTATCCACAAAAGGAATTAGGAACGGAATTGGACGATTGACAGTATTAATACCGAAACCTACTATTTGAAGGAATTACTTGAGTACATTTCGAAAGATCGGACGTCTTACGAATAACAATTATCAATAATGACCAACAAAACTAGTTTCTTACTGTTCGGCACTGAGTTTCTGTTCGAACTATTTTCTGATTGCCTCATTGCCCATGTTCTCCACTGTCATTTTCCCAAGAGAGATGTTGAAATGCGACCACCTAGGAAAGTAACACATATCACACTCTCTACTTCCATGAAAAGTGACCTTTATCCGAAGCCGTGCGGAAAGTTACTACACTGATGCAATCATTAATTGTTATTATTTATATGAAAACTAGACTGATAGGTAACTAATTATCCATAAAAAACAAAGGTACTCACTGTCAGCTGTCGGATTGCTGTTAGTTGTGGCATACATACGAACTACCTCTATTTAAGATAGGCAACCAGTGATCCGGAGCCCTATACGTTCGACAGACGTATGAATCGTTCAGAATAACGTTAAGCGATACGGCATATGTGCTGAACTAGGATAGAACATAACAAGAGTATTAGTTTAGCTCTTGAGAATCGGTACCCGGGCGCGGGCACATATTTGAAAATACAAAATGCTAATTAGGCTTTGAAGCAATTGAAAGACACAACAAAGTACTTATTTTATTGTGATTTTTTCAAATAATCGTTGAATATCATTATTTGTTCATTTCTCTATAAGAGTAATTGTAAATTCATGAGTACTTTTCATAGAAACAATATTTAAACGTAGATTGTTACAAACGTAGATATTAGTCAGGCTACTCAATCTGATATTTGTTACGTTTTGTTCGAAAGTGATTTTTCACAAGAGTGGGAAATATTGTAGCACAAGGCGTAAGCCGAGTGCGACAATGCCACTCGTCAATCCCAAATGTCACTTTTCGCACTAGTAATGTAATATACTATATTTTTTTTTTTTGATTCACTTACAAAGACATTTTACAGTACTAAGATGTAAGGATATTTAAAAACTACCTCATGCCAACCAGAAAATGACAATTCAATAATAAAAGGAAGTCATGGCGATATTCCCAGAGGAATAGTGTTGAGAGCGTTCTATGTATTCAACACATTAAAATGTAAAAGAGAAAAAAAACATTTACACAACAATTGTAGTATACGATTAATATATACGAGCTCTTATATCATTTTGACTGGTCATTGAGAAATCCAAGTCATTTCTGATGATCAGGAAATTGCATTGTTGCATCATGTTATTAAACGGTGAATAATCTGTAGCACTTGTGGAGAATAACATTTTGTTGAAGTTTCTCAGGCTGATTTCAGGTAGTGAGAGCTTGATATTTTCAATAAGTGATATTCCTTCACATTTATTGTTGTTAAAAATATTTTAAATGACTAACTAGTGTGTTGTATTATAGTGCGATAATATTTTCTATATTCTTGAAAAAGTTTGTGTTACTTATTACAAATCCGAGTGTCTTATATGGTTTGTTGATTATGAAGGTGAAGTATTCATTAAATTTGAGGTTAGATTGGAAAATTACTCCTAGATCTTTGCAGTCATTCAATGTTCGTAGTTCACAGCCATAAAGGGCATACGGAATACGAATATGGTTAGCGTCACAAGTTAAAGTAAACGCCGCACATTCATCAGTGTTTAAATTCATACTATTTGTGTCAAACCACATGCATACATTATTCAAGTTATGCTGAAGTTGATGCCTTTCGGAAGATCGTTTCTAGAAATTGCAAATAAGAGAAGTCCAAGATTGCTTTCGTGGGGAACCCCTGATATCGCAAAAAACTGACTCGATAAGAGTGTTCCTATCCTTACATGTTGAGGCCTAGAGGAGAGATTCATTTGCATGAATTTTACTGCGTTTTCAGATAGCCTTAGTCTACCTATCTTGCATATGAGTAGAGTCAACCTTATCAAATGCTTCAGTGCAGTCTGTCATAACTAGATCTAGCTGTTTTTTTGTTTATTGCTTCAGTAGCTGAATGAGTGGTGAATATCGCTAGGTTAGTGATAGTAGATCTGTCAGTTGGGAAACCGTGTTGTTCTTGCACAAAACTTTTCCCGAAATTTTTCATTATGTCATTGAAAAGAATTTTATCGAAAATTTCAGCTGTCACATTCAGAATTCTGATAGGCCTGTAATTTTCAATATCAGTCATATCATTGTTTTCCAATATGGGGGTTACTATGGAAACCTTCAGGCAGGAAAAGTGTTGGTTTCCAAAGAGAGATTGAAAATATATGGTTAGGTGAGATGACCAACACAACCTTCAAAGATATAGAGGAGTATGTTGTCTGCTCCTGAACTTATTTTCGGTTTGAGCTTTTTTATACCTAATCTAACTGCTTCCTCGGTTACACGAAAGAAGTTGAAAATGCCATTTTGACTGGATGGTACCGGGGAGCAAGGTGGATTGTAGACTTGAGTCGAAAAATTGTGCAAAAGCATTCACAATGTCCTGAGGTCCAGAGTAGACATTGTCAAAATATTGCATTCCAAGAGGTATACATGATGTAGTTCCTAGATCGAATGAAAGACCAGAAGCTATCAGGGTCGTACTTGATATTTTGTTCTACTGTTTACAATTAGTGTTCGTATTCTTGCTTAGTTTGAATTTTTACATCATGCCTCATATTTCGATATTCATTACACTGAATCAAACTAGCATTACCACTCCTAATCCTATTATGTAGTTGGATTTTTATTTTCTCAATCGAGTTGGCTGTTAAATAGGAAGGGTCGCTTTAGCATTGTTAGTTACCGATATCTGATTCCAGTTAATCTCAATGATTAGATTATATAGTAGAAGATAATCACCCTTTGTATAATCATAGGTATGTGAAGATTGTAAGTGGTCATTATTAGGAGGATGGGCCTGTTCAAGAAAAGTTGAGCACCACAGGTTGCTCACACCTACAACAGTAAATCTCAACATTTGCTAATACTGAGTCCAGTTGCCTGCGTGAAGCTCATTACATTGTTATACTGGTCAAGATTACAGCTATGAAGGGAATTGCTCTGAAGTGCGCTTTCATCACAGTCATTTGTTACGAAGCAGGGAATATTAAAGTCACCTAGAATTATAATATTAATATTTTCAGTGATCAAATTGTCTAAAGCATCTAAAAAATTTGTGAAGCTACCTTTACTGCTATTAGGAAGAACATACACACAAGAGAGATGAATACTTCTTTTCTTTAGTTTCGTTTTAACGATCAGAGTTTCTATATCACCAGTATAATGATGTTAAACTTTTTTTAAAACAATGTTTTTCATAGCTGCAAGCATAACTCCACCTCCTCCGGTTTTATCGTTGCTCCTTCTACTACTTCTATAAGTTCGGATCACATTATATATATATATATATATATATATATATATATATATATATATATATATATATATATATATATATATATATATATATATATAAATTTTGTTACAATTCGAACATGGAATGTGGTAGACCACTTGTGATTGTGACAGCAAGGGAGTTTTGTCTTTAAGTTTACTGAAAATTGAATTTATAGTAAGAACTGTTTTATTTGCAATTTTTATGTGTGGAAAAATTCTGAAGACTTGTGCAAGTCTGGAAGATATGTCAGTAATGTATGGTAATGAAGTGAAAAAACATGGGATTGGGGTCACATCTGCCCCACTGACAGTATTATTGGAAGAATTATGTGTTATATTATTTATGTTAATTGAATTATGGTTATCAATGGTTGAAGTACTGAAGATGATCTTTTTTAATAGTGCAGGAGGATATGAATTATTTATGAATAAATTATATAAAATTTTAAGGTTTTTTTCATGGAAATTTGAATCAGAAATACAGAGTATCCTATGCTTCATCTGTTTGACCAAGTTTACTTTCATAGACTGTTTATGGTATGAGTGATAATTCATATATCTTCCACTGCTTATAGGTTTTCTATACCAGTCGATGATTACTTCATTATCCTCAGTACGGTGAAACTTTGTGTCTAGGAAGGGAACGCTATGTTCCTCGTCCTCACATTCTATTGTAAACTGTATAAATGGATCATAACTATTGAAGACATCTAACACTTCCGTAGTTCCGTCATATGGGAGAGCTATAATCAAGTCATCCACATATTTTTTGATAAAAAATAAATTAAAAGGTAAAACCTGCAAGACCATGTCCAATATGTCATCCATGACATAACTCGCTAAGATGGGGCTAATTTTTGCACCCATAGGTGTTCCAAAATTTTGTTTATAGAAATTATTATTAAAGGAGAAATATGTATTATTGAATAAAAAGGTTATTAATTCAATGAAGCTATCTTTGGTAATACTGCAATGATTGCAGATGCGACTCCATCTCTTATCGATGGCTCTTAGACAAGCCTCTAAGTATACGTTACTGAAGAGGGACACAACGTCCAAACTCGCCAGAACATAGTCCTCAGGAAGTTTCATCTTATTAAAAAGTTTTTTGACTTCAAAAGAGTCTTCAATATAATAATCTGCATTGCCTAAAATTCATAAACCCATCTTATCAGCAAGACCAATCATTTCATCTGTAAGTAACCCCACAGAAATGTTAGCATCATTCTTGACAGACATACTGACAAAATCATATGATTATGATAACGATTATTATATTAAAGACTCTTTTGAAGTCAAAAAACTTTTTAATAAGATGAAACTTCCTGAGGACTATGTTCTGGCGAGTTTGGACGTTGTGTCCCTCTTCAGTAACGTATACTTAGAGGCTTGTCTAAGAGCCATCGATAAGAGATGGAGTCGCATCTGCAATCATTGCAGTATTACCAAAGATAGCTTCATTGAATTAATAACCTTTTTATTCAATAATACATATTTCTCCTTTAATAATAATTTCTATAAACAAAATTTTGGAACACCTATGGGTGCAAAAATTAGCCCCATCTTAGCGAGTTATGTCATGGATGACATATTGGACATGGTCTTGCAGGTTTTACCTTTTAATTTATTTTTTATCAAAAAATATGTGGATGACTTGATTATAGCTCTCCCATATGACGGAACTACGGAAGTGTTAGATGTCTTCAATAGTTATGATCCATTTATACAGTTTACAATAGAATGTGAGGACGAGGAACATAGCGTTCCCTTCCTAGACACAAAGTTTCACCGTACTGAGGATAATGAAGTAATCATCGACTGGTATAGAAAACCTATAAGCAGTGGAAGATATATGAATTATCACTCATACCATAAACAGTCTATGAAAGTAAACTTGGTCAAACAGATGAAGCATAGGATACTCTGTATTTCTGATTCAAATTTCCATGAAAAAAACCTCAAAATTTTATATAATTTATTCATAAATAATTCATATCCTCCTGCACTATTAAAAAAGATCATCTTCAGTACTTCAACCATTGATAACCATAATTCAATTAACATAAATAATATAACACATAATTCTTCCAATAATACTGTCAGTGGGGCAGATGTGACCCCAATCCCATGTTTTTTCACTTCATTACCATACATTACTGACATATCTTCCAGACTTGCACAAGTCTTCAGAATTTTTCCACACATAAAAATTGCAAATAAAACAGTTCTTACTATAAATTCAATTTTCAGTAAACTTAAAGACAAAACTCCCTTGCTGTCACAATCACAAGTGGTCTACCACATTCCATGTTCGAATTGTAACAAAATTTATATTGGACAAACTTCAAGAAATTTAAAAGATAGAATAACATCACATAAAAGTGACTCCAGACTTCATCCGGAACGTTGTGCTTTGGGGGAACACGTAAATAAAACAGGACATAACATGAATTACAATAACATTAAAATTCTAACTAAGGAATGCAACTTGACCAAGAGGCTATTCATGGAGATGGCCTTCATCACTAACACTGATCATTGCCTTAATAAGAGGACAGATCTCAATCACTTGAGTGAAATTTACTCTTTCTTACTTCAGATTGATAAAAATAATAATTCAAATAACTTTAATACTTCCATAATTAATAACTCTCTCTTTTGAACATAGTAAGTTGGCTGATGTCTCTAGAAGCAGCGACCAAAACCAAAAATCTCATTTGTCATTAGTCACAGATCAAACCTTTCAATTGTCATGTCATTTGTCTGTTTCCTAACCTTAGAATCTTCAAACCACGTTTTAATTTTTGAACTGTTTTGAATAACTCTTACTAGAGAATTTTATTCACATTTTATCTCACATATTTTAAATAATTGACATTACCATGTACAGAATGTTAAATCTGACAATTCACTCGCAAATCATTCATTCTTTTTCCATCATTAGCAACCATTCTTAATAACACAGTAAGTAGCACTGTTTTTTCTTGTTTCATATTTGATAAACAATTTCGTTAACCATTTGTAGCTTCCCTGAAGATGACAGTATTCACTGTCGAAATATCGGAAATATAGTGTTGAAAGAGTACACGTTTTGCTTGCTGCTTTACCCAAGAACTTCCTTTTTGTTTTATATATATATATATATATATATATATATATATATATATATATATATATATATATATATATATATATATATATATATATATATATATATATATATATATATATATATATATATATATATATATATATATATATATATATATATATATATATATATATATATATATATGATGCGTTGTTTTTTCGGGTTTCATTCCGTGTTCTGTGGTTTTGATCCTCTGAAGGATAATTCTCACAACGTTTCGGCAAAGTCTCATTTGCCATCTTCTAGGTGATGTCTTGAGTATGTGAAGATTGTAAGTGGTCATTATTAGGAGGATGGGCCTGTTCAAGAAAAGTTGAGCACCACAGGTTGCTCACACCTACAACAGTAAATCTCAACATTTGCTAATACTGAGTCCAGTTGCCTGCGTGAAGCTCATTACATTGTTATACTGGTCAAGATTACAGCTATGAAGGGAATTGCTCTGAAGTGCGCTTTCATCACAGTCATTTGTTACGAAGCAGGGAATATTGAAGTCACCTAGAATTATAATATTAATATTTTCAGTGATCAAATTGTCTAAAGCATCTAAAAAATTTGTGAAGCTACCTTTACTGCTATTAGGAAGAACTCGAGTTCGGAGATCGAAACTCAAGACATCACCTAGAAGATGGCAAATGAGACTTTGCCGAAACGTTGTGAGAATTATCCTTCAGAGGATCAAAACCACAGAACACGGAATGAAACCCGAAAAAACAACGCATCATACTTCGTCCGTGAGAATCTTCATGCTAACATATATATATATATATATATATATATATATATATATATATATATATATATATATTCATGGAATTTCTCTCAAAACTTCATTATTAAAGTGTTCGGCCGGACCAAATCATCTTGTGGTCGAACCAATAATATATTATTTGGGTAATTCATGATTTCCGCTTGATGAATGCATATAGCGGAACATCTGCCGATATTGAAATTTCTAAATCCCATCATGAAAGAAATTCCAAATCAAACTACATCAACAAGTAGATATTGACAAAATAGTTAAGGCTTTCGCGGCCGAGGTTCTCAGTATCACTACTTTTATTCGGGTTTAAAGGCCGTCGTTTTTTGGAGTTTCTTCCTAGAAGGAAGAAATTCCAAAAAACGACGGCCTTCAAACCCGAATAAAAGTAGTGATACTAAGTAGATATTTTTCGAAATTGATTCTAACACTTCAGAAAACGACAAGAAATTAAAAAGCTTGAATTTTTGAAATCGATATGAACATTTCTACGAAATGAGAAAATGAGGATTCTGAACCCCTGTATAATAGTCAGCTACAAAATCTTTCTGACTCCCAATTGGGTGGTAAAAATAATTGGTTGCCTTGAAATGATTTCCCTATAATCATACCCCAATTTAGTTTATTTTAAACTATTCAATATAGTAGTAATAATATCATACCCACAACTGATACAGAACATTATAATCGATATACATCGTTATGCAAATTACAAAAAATATCAGATATCATCTTCTTTTTAGTGAGTGAGCAGATGTTTTTTTAAATGATCACTCCTAGCGAATGATTTATGGCAGGAATCACATTTGAATGCTTTCACTCCAGAGTGGGTGAGCAAATGAGATTTCAAATAATCCTTTCGACTGAAAACATTCCCGCAGTTATGACATTCGTAAGGTTTTTCTCCTGTGTGAGTGAGTAAATGAGCTTTCAATTGATGATTGCGGGCGAATTCTCTATCACAAGAAGTACATTTGAATGGTCTCATCCCAGAGTGGGTCAGCAAATGACGTTTGAAATTGTCCTTCCGAACGAATGATATGTCGCAGATATTGCACTTGAACTGTTTATTTTCAGAGACGGTAACCAAATGATTCTGCGAGTGAGTGTTTGAATGAGCTTTCAGTTGATCATTTCGGGCGAATTCTTTATTACAGGAACCGCATTTGAACGGTTTCTCCCAAGAATGGGTAAGCAAATGACTTCTCAAATTTTCTTTCCTAGCAAATAATTTGTCGCAGGAACCACATTTGAATGATTTTTCTCCAGAGTGGGTGATCGAATGTTTCTGCAGAATGCTTTCTTCAGCAAATTTTTTGTAACAGACACTACATTCGAATACTTTTGGAATATTGTGCGGGTCAATTGCCTTGGTGATATCACTATGTTCTAGACTATTCTTGTACGATTTTTCTTCAGAGTATCTCCGGAAAGATATAGTCAAATCATTTGGGTCCCTGGAAATAATTAGCTCACTATCGGGCACTTCTTCTTTTATATCAATACTTGTATGCAAATAGTGGTACTCATCCATTTCCTCGATTGGTTCGAATTTCTTATTTGAGGATTCGTCTTCTGCTTTGATATTTGAGGTGGTAGCTTCCTCTTTGAATTCTACTTTGAGAGTATTCATGACCACGATATTCTTGAAATCCTCATCACCTGGATTCTTCAAAAGTTTATCTTCGATATCGTTTTCTGACGGCTCTCCAATAACTTCATAGGTGTCCTCCATTTCGAACGATTGTACCAATTGTGATCAATTATCAGCGGCTCGTAGAAAATATTCAGGAAAAGGTGATAATTATCCACAAAAGGGATTATAAACGGAATTGGACGATTGACAGTACTAACAGTAAAACCTACTATTTGAAGGAATTACTCAAGTACATTTCGAAAGATCGGACGTCTTATGAACAACAATTATCAATAATGACCAACAAAACTAGTTTCGGACTGTTCAGCACTGAGTTTCTGTTCGAACTATTTTCTGATTGCTTCATTGCCCATGTTCTCCACTGTCATTTTTCCAAGAGATATGTTGAAATGCATTTTTTCCTACGACCACCTAGAAAAGTAACACATATCACACTCTCTACTTCCATGGAAAGTGACCTTAATCCTAACCCGTGCGGAAAGTTACTTTCCGCACAAGGGCGGATAAAGTACGGTACTATCCGCACAGCTGTCAGTAAGCCGTCAAACCCGAGAATCATGATTCACTGATGCAATCATTAATTGTTATTTTTTATATAAAAACTAGACTGATGGGTAACTCATTATGCATAAAAAACAAAGGTACCTACTGTCAGCTATCGGATTGCTGTTAGTTGAGGCATACATACGAACTACCTCTATTTAAGATAGGCAACCAGTGATCCGGAGCCCTATACGTTCGACGGACGTATGAATCGTTCAGAATAACGTTAAGCGATACGGCATATATGTGCTGAACTAGGATAGAACATCACAAGCGTATTAGTTTAGCTCTCGAAAATCGGTACCCGGGCGCGGGCACATATTTGAAAATACAAAATGCTAAGTAGGCTTTGAAGCAATTGAAAGACACAAAAAAAGTACCTATTGTATTGCAATTTTTTTAAATAAACGTTGATTATCATTAATTGTTCATTTCTCTATAAAAGTAATTGTAAATTCATGTGTACTTTTCGTAGAAACAATATTTAAACATAGACTTACAAATATAACGTAATATTAGTCGGGCTACTCTATCTGATATTTGTTGCGTTTTGTAAAAATAAATTGGTTGTCGTAGGAAAAACAGTTTACATTACACTTGCGAAAGTGATTCTTCACACGAGTGGGATTGTCGTACTCGGCTTACGCCTCGTGCTACAATATTTCCCACTCGTCTGAAAAATGTCACTTTTCGCACTAGTAATATAATATACTATATTTTTTTTTGGATTCACTTACAAACACATTTCACAGTACTAACATGTAAGGATACTCAAAAACTACCCCATGCCAACCAGAAAATGACAATACTATTCATGGCGATATCCCCAGAGGAATAGTGTTGAGAGCGTTCTATGTATTCAACACATTAAAATGTAAAATAGAAAAAAAATACTTTTATACATCAATTGTAGTATACAATTAATATATACGAGCTCTTATATCATTTTGACTGGTCATTAAGAGATCCAAGTCATTTCTGATGATCAGGAGATTGCATTGTTGCATCATGTTATTAAAGGGTGAATAATCTGTAGCACTTGTGGAGAATAACATTTTTTGTTGGAAATTCTCAGGCTGATTTCAGGTAGTGAGAGCTTGATATTTTCAATTAGTGATATTCCTATACATTTATTGTTGTTAATAATATTGTAAATGAAAATTGTTTCTTGAATTGTCTTCTCCTTTCAAGGGTGACAACTTTGAACTCATTAATTTGCCTTAGAAAAGACTCTAAGTAGGGAAACACATTGTATTTGTATGCGTATTTGTATCGTAAAAAGCGTTTATCTGATGACATGTCATAATGACAACGTTATGTCACTCAATTTTGATGACATAAGGAAGCTCATTATGGGACTAAGTACCATAATGAAATACCATAATGAATTCATTATGGTACTAAGTACCATAATGAAATTCTATAAGGAAAACATGTTGTCAAGGAAATGCACAGCTCACTCACCTACTAATATTTTAAACTACACAATACTTACTCCTTTAAAAATAGTTGTCATTGTGACATGTGGAAAATGCAGTTTTTAATTTTTCGAAAATGTATTGATATAAATGCCATCAGATAAAATTTTGTATGTAATACGAATCATAAACAATCATTATGGCACACGCCGTGTTATCGGACTCGGCTACGCCTCGCCCGATAACATTCACGACTTGTACCATAATGATCGTCTTTATGATCCTTATTACATAAATAACTATTTCGGACCTTTTCGATAGCATCCTGGTTGCTCTTCTCCTGAGGTGACCATATTATCGAGGCATACTCAAGATGGGGTCTAAATAGTGTGTTGTATTATAGTGCGATAATATTTTCTATATTCTTGAAAAATTTTGTTTTACTTATTACAAATCCGAGTGTCTTATATGCTTTGTTGATTATGAAGGTAAAATATTCATTAAATTTGAGGTTAGATTGGAAAATTACTCCTAGATCTTTGCAGTCATTCAATGTTCGTAGTTCACAGCCATTAAGGGCATACGGAATACGAATATGGTTAGATTCACGAGTGAAAGTAACCACTGCACATTCATCAGTGTTTACATTCATACTATTTGTGTCAAACCACATGCCACATTCTGCTGAAGTTGATGCCTTTCGGAAGATCGTTTCTAGAAATTGCAAACAAGAGAAGTCCAGATTGCTTTCGTGGGGAACCCCTGATATCGTAATAAACTGCCTCGATAAGAGTGTTCCTATCCTCACACGTTGAGGCCTAGAGGAGAGATTCATTTGCATAAATTTTACTACGTTTTCAGATAGCCCAAGTCTACCTAACTTGCATAAGAGTAGAGTCAACCTTATCAAATGCTTTAGTGCAGTCTGTCATTACTACATCTAGTTGGTTTTTGTTGTTTATTGCTTCAGTTGCTGAATGAGTGAATATTGCTAGGTCAGTGATAGTAGATCTGTCAGGTGAGAAACCGTGTTGTTCTTGCACAAAACTATTCCCGAAATTTTTCATTATGTCATTGAAAAGAATTTTATCGAAAATTTCAGCTATCACATTTAGAATTCTGATAGGCCTGTAATTTTTAATATCAGTCTTATCTTTGTTTTCCAATATGGGGGTTACTATGGAAACCTTCAGGCAGTTAGGAAAAGTTTTGGTTTCCAAAGAGAGAATGAAAATATATGCAGGTGGTTTGGTGAGATGATCAACACAACCTTTGAAGATATAGAAGGGTATGTTGTCTGCTCCTTTACTCATTTTCGGTTTGAGCTTTTTTTATACTTGATCTAACTGCTTTCTCGGTTACATGGGAGGAGTTTAAATTGCCATGTTCACTGGATGGTACCGGAGAGCAAGGTGGATTATAGACTGAGTTGAAAAATTGTGCAAAAGCATTTGTAATGTCCAGAGTAGACATTGTCACAATATTGCATTTCAAGAGGTATACATGACGTAGATCCTTCAGATCGAATAAAAGACCAGAAGCTATCGAGGAGTCGTACTTGATATTTTGTTCCATTATTTCGATATTCTTTACACTGATTCAAACTAGCATTACCACTTATTATCCTATTATGCAGTTTGTTTTTCATTTTCATTTTCTCAATCAACTTGGCCGTAAAATAGGAAGGTTACTTACCCCTTTTGTTCGATGGAATAAGTTGTTTTTCAGGAATGGCCTGATCTATACATGTTAGCATTAAATCAGAACATTTCCAGGGACGTTTCAGCATTGTAAGTAACCTCGATCTTATTTCAGTCAATTCCACTGATTAGATTATATAGTAAAAGATAATCACCCTTTGTATAATCATAAGTATGTGAAGATTGTAAGTGGTCATTCTTAAGAGGATGGGACTGTTCAAGAAAAGTTGAGCACCACAGGTTGCTCACACCTACAACAGTAAATCTCAACATTTGCTAATACTGAGTCCAGTTGCCTGTCCATGAAGCTCATTGCATTGTTATACTGGTCAAGATTACAGCTATGAAGGAAATTGCTCAGAAGTGCGCTTTTATCACAGTCATTCGTTACAAAGCAGGGAATACTGAAGTCACCTAGAATTATAATAGTAATATTTTCAGTGATCAAATTGTCTAAAGCATCTGAAAAACTTCTGAAGCTATTTTTACTGTTATTAGCAGGAACATGCACACAACAGAGATGAACATTTCTTTTCTTCAGTTCCGTTTTTAGAGATACTATTTCACCAGTATAATGCAGTTCAACTCTTTTCAATACGATGTTTTTGTTAGCTGCTGGCATAACTAACCTCCTCTGGTTTTATCGTTGCTTCTTCTATCATTTCTAATCACATTATATCTGTTATCCAATAATTCAGAGTCACTGAAGCTTTCCGTTAACCAGATCTCGGTGATAGCGTATATATCGTAGTTCTCTGGCAGAATACTTGTGTAGAAATCATGTACCTTGGACCGTAGGCCACACACGTTCTGATAGTAGATATGAATGCCTGTATGTCTCTGAACAGTGGAGTGGATAGGACTTAGATTTGAGGGTCTATTTCCCGTAGTAGTACCCTCTTCTTCGGAAAAAACTTTGACAAAACCGACCCACTCGGCCAAGTCTCCCTTTTCCAGGCATTTCGTAGGTATTCCTGTCTTATTTTCACCTTGACGGATGCATTGACTTGTGCATATCGCATTGTGCACCTGGAAGATTAAACTCAATAAAAGCCTGCAGGTCTTCTAATTTGATATCAGGGGATAACCTGGTTTCATGTTATGATGCGAATTTGGGTAGGTACTGTACGCACCAAGTCACTATCTTCATTTTTCTACTCTTCCCTTGATTCATAGATGACAAATTTTTTTCGACAACTGGCCGCCGATACGTACAAAAACAGTTTTTTATGATTACGTAGACATTCAGGACTCGCTCTAGACTATCGTGTACTTATCCAGAGAAACAGTAGTTGATCATAACAAACATATTCAAAACTACGTGTTTTCCAATATTATCGAACTCATTTATCGTCAAAGACAAAGAAAATCATATATTCCATATATCTGTTAACTTTTTTCATTATTGTATCAACATAAGATATTCTTGAAAAATAAAAACTCACTAATTTGTGAGAACAACAAATTTCGTTAAATGAATGACACTTCTTTTTGCGCTAGAGTGAGTGAGCAAATGCGTCTTCAAATAATCCTTTCGAGCGAATTCTCTATCGCAGGAAGAGCATTTGAATTGTTTCTTTCCAGGGTGAGTGAGCGAATAAGCTTTCATATGATCCCTCTGGGAAAACGTTTGTTCACAGGATTCTCATCTGAATGGTTTCACCCCAGAGTGAGTGAGGACATGGGATCTCAATCGATCCTTTTGAGTGAATTCTTTCTTGTATTGACCACATTTGAATGGCTTTTCCTCAGAGTGACTGTGCAGATGGTTTTTCAGATGATGCTTCTGAGAAAAATTCTTACCACAAGAACTGCATTTGAATGACTTTTTCCCAGAGTGCGTGAGCAAATGAGATTTCAAATAATCCTTCCGAGTGAACGATCTGCTGCACAAATCACAATTGTATGGTTTCACCTCAGAGTGGGTGAGCAAATGAGATCTCAATCTTTCTTTTCGAGTGAAAACTTTATCGCAGAAATCACAATCGAATCTTTTGTTGGAGACAACACAGTTCGTCAATTCAGTGTGTTGTGATTCATTTAACGGGTCACCTGAATTTCCCATCGTGAGTGTTCCTTTGATAGTCTCACTAGGTTCAAAAAAATTCTCAGACGATTTTTCTTCAGAGTGGATGCGAGATATAATTTCGATTTCAGTTGGTTTACTTGCAATCATGTGTTCACTATCAATGTCATCTTCTTCTTTGATCTCGATACTTGTATGTAGGAACATGTAGATATCCTTTTCTTCGACATATTCGTCTAATACTTCTTCTTTCACAGTAGTGGCAGCTTGTTTTGCCTCGCATTCCACTTTGACATAATCCATTTCCATTTTCGTTCATTTGTTTTTCTTTTATACCAAAAGTCGCCATATCTCCCAGAATTTCAGTTTTTGTTTCATTTGCAACTGATTGATCGATTTCCCGATTCATTTTCGTGACTAGTAACATCAGCTATAAGGACCTATCTTCAAAAATAGTCTAATTTGCAACAACACTATAGTCAGATACTGATAATAATGGAACCCCTTTTTCTTGAAGTGCATTTCGAATGATCGGACTTCCGATGAAACAATGGTCCAACAATTTTTGCAAATGATGAACCGTATGAATTTTGTGAGATACTGTGTAAATCATTTTTTGGTGTTTCACAATTTCAGCATTTCGATAAGTGATAATCTGTAATTGTTTATCAATGACAATGATCGAACACGGGAATGCAATGAAAACCATGGTACCTGGACATTTCGGCTAACACATTCATGGCAAATTATAGAGTATACACATTTTTCCACCAATATTGGTCAAGGACTTACTTCACAATAAATCATTATATTTATATTTACATCAGCCGGAGCTTCAAGATTTTACGAAGCTGACATTGAAACGTCGAAATAACACTCGCTACTGCGCATTTTTTCACAGCTCATGTGACTTACTATAACCTAAAATTACTATATCCCCATAGACATGTATTACCTCAAGCAATTAAAATTCTACTCACGAATACTTTAGTCCTTAGTCATTTCAACTACTGTGACACACTTTATGGGCCTTGTTTAACTCTCTTCGAGAAAAATCGTATTCAGAGGGTTCAGAATTCATGTCTCAGGTACATATACGGTATTAAAAAATTTGAAGGGATATCACATAAACTTAAGGATGCAGGATGGCTTAATATGATCTCTAGAAGACAGCTTCACTTGGCAGTATTGTTCCATAAAATAATAACTAAAAAAAAACACCATACCTTTCTCGAAAAATAACATATCGAAGTGAGGTACACAACGTGAATATTCGATCTCAGGGTAAGATTTCACCACCACCACACCAGACAACCATATTCAAACGGTCATTTTCATACACAGTATATACACTCTATAATTCTATACCAGAAAATTTAAAGTCCATGTCCATTGCAAGATTCAGGAAGCATTTCAGAGAATTGTTGGTTAATGAAACGATTGAACTTCATTAATTACATTTACTTCAATTTTTGAATTGTATCCTATGATTTGTCTCGAATGAAATTGAGGGTTGACACTTAGGATCAGCTTTGCTGTATGTCAACTCTTTTTTGTAGTTCTGATTGGAAAAATCACAATAAACTGTCTTCATAATGTAATATATGAACTGCAAATAAACATTACTATTACTATTACTTGAATTGTATTGCACGTGATCAGATGCGTATCTGAATTTTGACGCACATCTTAGCCAAAGTGAATATTATCAAATATTCGAAAAAGTCATTCTTTATTTCAGAATTGAAAAATGAATTTGTATCAGGTATGATGAGCATTTATGATGAAAATAAAAATCCTAAATATGTACTATCTCCATGATCTATTCCTTGTTATCCAATATTATCAAATTCCAAATCATTTCAAGGATTTGAGTGAACATTATTACAATTTTCCTTCGTAATGTATTCGGTATTCTGGTCAATAACAGATCTCGGTATGGAGCATTTTCTATGATATTCAAACCAAAGCGAAAAATTAACTGAAATCATTATGCAACAGTAGTCACAATGCTGATAAAGGAATACGTTTCACACTTTAGATGAACCCCTTTTCGTTACCAGAATCACGTATTATATGCCTACAACGAACATGTTTGACCAAAAGCTCATACATACCTGTCCATAATCAACTAATTGAAAAACCAACTTTCGATAGTGTATCGAATTTCATTTATTATATCAAGCATAGAATAATATTCATCTATTAACTAAAAACTGATAGCATATCAACCCAATTATACCCAGAAGAAATCATACGCTTCATGGTGATTGTTTTTTCAGGTACATACATTTTCAATTGGCCATGTCGATAGGTAATTTGAAATTGTGAGTCGGATATTATTCTCAGGGCTTTGATGTTTCCCTTGAATTCGCTTCAAGAACATTGTAGGTAATGGATCTAAGTGTGGATACATCTTTCAATTATCTGCGAACCAAATTTGATATCATTCACCATCGCAGTCAGCGAATATATAGTGGTGTCTCTATTCAGAAAGCAATATACTGTCCAGTGATTTGAAACAGTTAATGAATCTCATCTGTGAACCTGGTTTGAAACTTGGTGACAGTGGTATCCTTCAATTCAGTAGAGATATCCTCAAAGAATACCCATTTCTCCTTCAGAAGGATCCAATTCGGGACCTTTTGGCGAACAGCTCAATCACTGCACATGACTTTATCTTTGTTTCCCATTAGCCAGTTTTCGGAATTTCATTTTCATCGAGGATATTCATATAGTAATATTTATAACTATTAAAAATCGTTTACTTCATCGAGCCGAATTTGAGCGGTAACTGATGTGTTTCTGTCGATAGAGAGAGCACCACTTCTACCAGAAATGAACGCGCTGGAAGTTTTTCAAGATTGCTTATTGGACATAATCTACGAATTGAACACTGACTTCTGAACTATTCATCAAAGTCGTCAAAAGCATAATGTTGTTCAGCTTTATATCTACAAAGTGATAGATTTTTGAATATGACAATCTCCAGTGGGATATATGCATGAAATTTATATTCGTCTAGAATATGTTTTTCCCGAATCTTAATTCTCTTCATATCATAATTGAGAAGTATGTTATCATTTGTAGTGATTCTAGAACGATAACTGAAAGTGGTTTTATTCAATTACACTCAGAAGATTCACCGAAAATAAATACATTCATTTTATGATGACAGTATTGTTTGATTTTACGTACGCAGATATCAAAGTAACAGAAGCTGCTAAGTAAACATTATGTTATATCATGTATTTGAGTCCATAACTTCGGTATTTATAAATGCCCAGATCAATCTATAATCCGTTGTTTATAAATAGGTAAGGTTAGGTAATAATTCTGAGATCCCCGGCGTCATGCATCTCAACGACAATACTTTCGATACTTCCCAATCTAAAGTTGTTGACAGCTTTGCCAATTACTTTTCCAGTGTCCACCTTAAGTCCAACACCCATCAAACGATTACAAAGCCTCCTAAAAAAACTTAAAGATGGGAATAAATACTGGAAGTGAATTAATAGCAGTATCTCAAAAATTATAGAATGAATTTACAGCTGATGTAGATCATGTTCCAAGCTTTCTTGTTGAAGATAGTATTTTTGTATTAGTCGAACCTCTTCTCTATATACTCAATCTGACAGCGGCTACTGGTACTCATCCCGAACTATGGAATACTGCTAAAAACTTTCCCATTCATAAATCAGGAGACCAATCATAAATAAGCGATGAGATTGGAACCTTTGGTGTTGAAGTTGAAACTTTTCTTAGAGATCAATTACCCCAACAACAAACTGATATGATGATATTGCGCGCGTCAAGATAAGCATCTTCAGGAGAATAAAATTGATACTAAATCGAAAGCTAGTGTTAGTTGTTTATATACCTGAGATTTTGGTACGATATGGAATTTGTTTGTTACTGTTAATTATTCTAATTGATTTCTCGATAATGAACTAGTGCAGTCACTATCTGCAAAGTTTGTTGGTCCGTAATCTGTTATTATTGATCGTTCTGATTTCTTTTTCAACAATATATTGAAAAGCGGGCTGAAAGGGACCTATCCCTTTCAACAGTCCTGATTCTGCGGAACAGGTTGACTATATACCGACATTCGTGAAGCTATTGTTAGAATTGATCAATCTCTTCTTTTACAAAAACCACATATTTTTGAATTTTTTGAAAAGATTATCATACTATTGACAGCATACTAGACTTATCGCATTCAGTTCGTTGAATATGCTAGCACCAAATCTTTCAATTATGTTTCAACATCCGGTGTACCGGTTTTTCTCTTGTTCATGGATGACATTTCCACTAGAATAATCTCACCCCAATTGTTATTTGCTAACGATTTGGAAATATTTTTGAATATAAAGAAACTAGCAAATTGTATAATTGTACACAAATCCCCTATCGAATTAAATAACTGTTGTAATAATAATTATCTTAATCTCAATCTAGGAAGCAAACTTGAGTATGCAGCAGTTAACTGGTCACCAGAATTCCGTCCAAAGATTGGGAAAAGTTCAATGAAAATTTTGCAAATTTATTTTCTTCTAATCTAATGGTCACTATCCTTCAATAGGTTATGATCACGAAAATCTGCTCTCTCAACTTACAAACTCTGATCGAGAGAAGACATTGCATGACATTGACATTCTTGTATAAACTACCTAATAATGAGATCGATTGTGGCTATCTGCTTTGCAAAATACCATTTCTGGTCCCTCGTAGACCATCTAGACAAGCTGGATCATTTTATAACACATTCACTAACAACATCATCTCACAAAAGTCCCCACTATATTTCATGTGTCATCTTTTCAATAACATTTCTCATTTATGTGATATTCATTATGATAGCCCAGCAATTATTCTAGAAGCATATATAATTAGCATGTTAATTCATTATATGTTCTTTGTAATTGGGTGAAAATCTGTTGAGAATAAAGTATTGAATTTGAATCAAGTCAGTTTAAAACCGAATTTTTCACTGCTAAATAGCTAATGCAAAACTTATGACTAATTCACACTGAGCTATATATAAATATAGCACACTTTCGTTTAAATGATATTAACAACAATATAAAAACGATTTTGGAGATACATAAACCCCCCCCCATCATCTGAAACACCATTGTTTCCGTACTTTCGCACTGCTTGGAATATGAAAATCACTTTAAATGATGTATTTCTGAGTATTCCTGCACTTTGATGCCAAACAATATAAAGAAATTGTTTTAGCTTCGAACGTGATCTGTTTAGTTTGATCTGTATTCGCGATAAAAAATAAGATCGCAGCGCTAGCGTGGAGAAACGCGGAACTGTCCATGGTTAGATTATCATGTTTACATTTGCATTTGTATATATTATGGAACTTCGATGTTCTCGTGTTCCTTTTGTTCGTGAAATTTTCAATTTCTCAATAATTTCTGTGTGAGAAGTGACTCAATCAACAGTTGAATACTCAAAGAATATTTCATTGAACAAACTCGGAGGTTTTTCTTTATCACAACATTGTAAAACTCGAAACACTTGATGATACTTCCAGATGAGAATTGAATTCATGAGTTTCTGTCATCAAGTTGGGGTTACTGAACGAATATGGCATAATTCAATGATTGATGCACACCTGAAATAATTGAAAATTACATCTCTGGAAAATTCACTTCGATCACTTGAATATAAATTTTTTTTAATGTATTTAAAAAATAGTAAAGTATCAGAAGTGCCAGTGGTGTGATTGTTTCTAATTAGAATTATGCATTGCACACTACATTATACACCCATACCGTAGAGATTGTATCAAAGATCAACTGGTTTGTATCCAGAAGAGTAAATATATGATCACAATGAATGATGAGATAGTATGCCCCGGGGTGTTGTCTGTTTTTATGAACTCTAGAAGTCGACCTGAATAAAACGATCAATAGGTAAGTTATTGGGTAAAGTATACAAGACTCTACGATAAGCATACCTGGACAGAAAAGGAGAACCTGCACACTTCCCTTCTTAATGGTGAGAATCCTATCGACGAGAGAATATAATTCTGATGGTGGAACAACCAGAGGACAGAATATACATCTCTTATATTCAACAACATTCTCTTGGTAGAAAAATAGGTAAAGTTTCCGGACAATGAGCAAGTTTTGGCTATTCCGAGTGCTGTTGGTACAGCACCTCAACTTCGTAGAGATATTGGGGATTTGTGATCAGCAGGACATACAAATTTCTCTGTGGGAGTTGGAGTAGATACTTCTCTCACAGAACTGACATTATAATCAGCCACTCTCCGGTGCCTAGAAGAACACCCAGGGACTTTTTCCGAACACATGTCCTGTAGCGTCAGCTGTCAACAACCCAAACAGTTTCAACTTTCGGGATGTTTTGTGAGAAAATAGGGCATCACTCGTTTTTCCGGGCCGGTCATGCTAAAGGACAGGTGACCTCAAAACATATTGCATGATTTTCAGATCCTTGGTTCGCGTGAGTTTGAAGCTAGATTGGATTTTTCGGCAAAAGACATCGAATTCTATGGGAAATGACGGTATATACGGAAACAACTTTTCTCCTATAAATACCAGACCGATTTCCAGGAAAAAGCAGTTCGTTTTGAACCTTCAACCAGGCAACAACTCTTCCATTGGACCTGAATTCTTTTCCGGTACCAGGCTTTGTGAGGATGGAGTCCCTGACTAAATCAGATGTAATACCATTAGAATCGGAACAAGGAAGCACAGGTCCGTAAGAAATGGGAACCAAGTATCCGGAAGTCTCACACATTAACTCCTTCCAGAATGTTTTGTGAGAAAATGGGCATCACTCGTTTTTCCGGGCTGGTCATGCTAAAAGACAGGTGACCTCAAAACATATTGCATGAGTTTCAGATCCTTGGTTCGCGTGAGTTGGAAGCTAGATTAGATTTTGTTACGGTATCATAGGGTTTTGTCGGTAGTAGGTTTACAAAACTTTATTCGGTACGCTTCAGAATGTCCGGTGTCCGGAAAGGCTTTGATATATTCTAAAATAATATGCACTATGTACAATCAAACCATGAACTTCTTGAGATGTTCCAATGAATGAATTACGCAAAAAATCACACGATATATTAATTGAACGATTACCTACCTAAAATAATATGCAGGCACAGGACTCGAAATGAAATACTCTTGCCCTTTCAGGACCTTCGCAGAATTATTCCAGAATTAATAACGAAATATAGTTTGAATTCAGGAAAATCAGCAAATGGCAAGTCAATCAGAACAAGGAAAAATCATGGGAGAATGAATAAATTAATCTCGTTTCGGTAGTAAGTCTTTTCACAAAGCATAAAAACATCGTTGAAAAAACTATTACTGAAATCGGTGCCCGAGGTATCCGAGGCAATGGTGGATGCATATACATCAGTGGAGTGGACGATAAACAATATAAATAAAATACGGGGTAGAGGAAAAGTTGTGAACGCATCATAACGTTTTCTTACAATTTTTCGACAAAAGACATCGAATTCTATGGGAATTGACGGCATCTATGGAAACAACATTTCTCCTATAAATACCAGATCGATATCCAGAAAAAAGCTGTTCGTTTTGGACCAGCATCCAATCGCTAAGTAACAGGGAACTATGTCTCAGTAAAGTCTCCAGTGTGTGAGTTTGAAAATGATTGCAGAAATTAATTTGCGGGTTATGTTAATGAACTGCAGCTGAATGGTAAAATGGTTGAACTGAGTACGTTTATATTTACTGCAATGTTAGTCATAAAAAGAGTATGGAATGAACTACCAACATTCTGCCGTGCACGAATAAGTGAAAAAGATGGGGAGGACGGTATTGGGTTGATTGCCAGATATTGTGCACCCAAAAAGATGAATCTCACTGAGACAGAACCTGGCCAACTCCATGGTTGTGGGGGTGTAGGTGTACTAGATGCCCATTTTGGAGATCTTCATTATCAATTATTACTACAATGGATATTTTCCTAAGATAGGTATTTGCTCTTCCAAATCAGATGGACTTTCTCATTTGAAAATGAGATCATAGTAGATGTGATATTCGAAGATTCTAGTTCACCATGCATTGTTCATATGTTTCAAGGAAGTCAATAAATCTGTTGATTAATTTTTTGCATTTCATTTCTCTACAGCTGACAGAACTTTGTATCCTGAAACGAACTCATTAAAAAACACAACATGAAGAATTATCCTGAGGTCTTGAATTATTAACCTGACAATCGCTAAATTGACAGTTCTCTGCGTTAATTTATGGTTTCACCATAACCATACCACATTTTGATTTATTTTCAATCAAACAATATACTAGCAATACTATCATACCTATATTTGACACAGAACATTAGAATCTACATGAATAGTTTGAAACTTATTACAACAAAAAATAAATCAAATAGCACCTTCCTTATAGTGAGTGATTAGACGTTTTCTCAAACTTCATTTGAAAAGTTTTTTCTAGAGTGAACGAGCAAATGAGATTTGAATTGACGTTTTTTGGAACCGCATTCAAACGGTTTCCCTCCTCAGTGTGTGGAGTAAGCGAATGAACTTTCAAATTATGTTTCCAAGCGAATTTTTTATCATACGATGGTTTAAAAATGGTTTTTCTCCAAAGTGAGTGAGCAGTTGGCATTCCAAATGATGTGAGATTTGTTGGTGCTGCATACACGTGCCTGATAAATCAGGGAAAGTCGTATTTCGTGTAAATAAATTTATTTAAAAATCGCAAAGCGCTTTCGGCTATTAAGCCATCTTCAGTGCTATACCTGCAAGTAAGTAATAGTGAAAATTGGTTTGAAGGTTGGAAATGAATTACTTACTCGTCTAGGTATTTACAGGAAGATCTTCACAATCACAAATAATCGTGAGACATTACATTAAATAGACATCACGGTCAAAGAGAGTGCCCTTTTGGGTTGACAATTAAAATTTTTCTTGTTAAAACATTGTAAAATGATTAAAAAATTTTTTTTTAATCCCAACGTGCTGCATGCTAAGCAAGAGGTGTGACAGGAAGTGAAATTTGACGTTGAATTAAGGTCTTAAATGATTCTAGAACATAAACTTTGTGACAAATGACATATTAGTGACTACAGTACATAGTACATCAAAACTTTCCAAGGTGAGCACAGAATTGTTCAATTGAGGTTATTTGAAATAGGTAAGGTACGTTCTCGGTCTACCTCCCAACAGAAACTCCACTATAAGAACGCTGAAAAGTGTACCAACCGTTCGAGTCTAATGAGAACCCAACTTATGGTCACTGACAGAGTTCCAACAGAAGAGTGACTAATATGGAATAGTCCGAGGTACGTTCTGGAGTTAACTATAGAGAAGGCCTGTGAGGTGCACTCAGAAACATTAGAGAAATGTTTGTGTCCTCAGTACGTCTTCAGGGCAACGTCAAACTCAACCAGCGGCAAACCGTAGGTGAACACGAAGTTTGGGTCTAATGGGGACCACATTCATTGTTCACAAGGAATAGTCAGTCAGCTGGAGAGAAAAATGAGCCCAAGAAGGAAAACTAAGGAAAGCGCAGAAAGCGTCTCATTGTATAATAATTTGAATTGTACGGATATCAAGTGCTAATTTGAAAGTAAAGATTGAACAGGGACTCAAGGTTTGAGCCGAGCTACAATAAAATTATCATCACAGAGAATTTAACTTGTTAATTTAATCGTTTATGTAGAGGAATGTATGATCTGTTCAGTTGTACTTGTGTATTTAAACAAAGGGGATTGTCATGTAATTCTCTGTCTTGTTTGTCTTTGTATCCGGCCGTTGTAGGCCTTTGAGAGTTCGGATGAACGAACATATGAATAAACCAGACAAATCAGTTTTTTGTCAACATATTATTTTCAACCAACATCATTTCAGCCCTAACCGCAATTTACAAATTCTAAAAGAAGTAAATTCAAAAAATTTTAACAGGTTTAGATTTCCTTGAAGATTTACAAATAGACAAAGAATTACATGACAATCCCCTTTGTTTAAATACACAAGTACAACTGAACAGATCATACATTCCTCTACATAAACGATTAAATTAACAAGTTAAATTCTCTGTGATGATAATTTTATTGTAGCTCGGCTCAAACCTTGAGTCCCTGTTCAATCTTTACTTTCAAATTAGCACTTGATATCCGTACAATTCAAATTATTATACAATGAGACGCTTTCTGCGCTTTCCTTAGTTTTCCTTCTTGGGCTCATTTTTCTCTCCAGCTGACTGACTATTCCTTGTGAACAATGAATGTGGTCCCCATTAGACCCAAACTTCGTGTTCACCTACGGTTTGCCGCTGGTTGAGTTTGACGTTGCCCTGAAGACGTACTGAGGACACAAACATTTCTCTAATGTTTCTGAGTGCACCTCACAGGCCTTCTCTATAGTTAACTCCAGAACGTACCTCGGACTATTCCATATTAGTCACTCTTCTGTTGGAACTCTGTCAGTGACCATAAGTTGGGTTCTCATTAGACTCGAACGGTTGGTACACTTTTCAGCGTTCTTATAGTGGAGTTTCTGTTGGGAGGTAGACCGAGAACGTACCTTACCTATTTCAAATAATCTCAATTGAACAATTCTGTGCTCACCTTGGAAAGTTTTGATGTACTATGTACTGTAGTCACTAATATGTCATTTGTCATAAAGTTTATGTTCTAGAATCATTTAAGACCTTAAGTCAACGTCAAATTTCACTTCCTGTCACCCCTCTTGCTAAGCATGCAGCACGTTGGGATTCAAAAAAAATTTTTTAATCATTTTACAATGTTTTAACAAGAAAAATTTTAATTGTCAACCCAGAAGGGCACTGACTTTGACCGTGATGTCTATTCAATGTAATGTCTCACGATTATTTGTGATTGTGAAGATCTTCCTGTAAATACCTAGACGAGTAAGTAATTCATTTCTAACCTTCAAACCAATTTTCACTATTACTTACTTGCAGGTATAGCACTGAAGATGGCTTAATAGCCGAAAGCGCTTTGCGATTTTTAAATGAATTTATTTACACGAAATACGACTTTCCCTGATTTATTGATTCCAAATGATGCTATCGAGTGTATGATTTGTTGCAATAATCACATTGGAAAGGCTTGTTTCCAGAGTGAGTAAACGAATGATTCCGCAAATTGCTCTTTCGAGCAAACTTTTTGGTGCAGTTACCACATTCGAAAACTTCCGACATCAACAATTACAATATAGTGATCAATGGCTCCTAGACTGGACATACACGTGTGCAGGTGAATTATCCACTAATATCTATGTCTTACAATATGAATCTATTTATAACATCAAAATATTCGATATGTAACAAATTAGCCAATATCAATACAGAGCGTAAAAACCCGCCCCCAGATTCTATTTCACGAATTCGATTGTCGAGTAGCTCAGACTGTGACTGTAGCATGAGCTGTACCAAGAATATACGCATATTCTAAACAATTCGATAATCGAATTCGTGAAATAGAATCTGGGGGCAGATCGAATGGAATTATGACACTCCTTCACTTACTTAGTCACACATGTCATTTCATAGATTTTTCTCCAGAATGTGTGAGTGAATGTGATTTCAGTCTATCCTTCCGAGCGAATGTTTTGCCACAGGAACCGCATTTGAAGGGTTTTTCCAGAGTATGAGTGAGCAAATGGGATTTCAACTGATATTTTCCAGCGAATTCTTTATCACAAGAACCACATTTGAATGGTTTTTCTCCAGAATGAACGAGCAAATGAGATTTCAATTGATCCTTTCGAGCGAATCCCCTATCACAGGAAACGCACTTGAATGGTTTCTCCCCAGAATGTGTAAGTGAATGAGTTTTTAAATCAGGTTTTCGGGCAAATTTTCTATCGCAGGAAATGCATTTGAATGGTTTCTCTCCAGAATGTGTGAGCGAATGATCTTTCAAGTGACACGCTTGAGCAAATGTTTTATCACACGAACCGCACTTGAAAGGTTTTTCTCCAGAGTGTGTGAACAAATGAGACTTCAATTGATATTTCCTAGCGAATTCTCTATCACAAGAACCGCACTTGAAAGGTTTTTCTCCAGAGTGGATAAACAAATGTTTCTGCAGAACGCTCTTTCGAGCAAATGTTTTGTCACATAAATCACATTTGAATGATTTTTCTCTAGAGTGGGTGAGAGAATGATTTTTCAAGTGCTGTGCTAGAGCAAATTTTCTATGACACAAATCGCACGTGAATGGTTTCTCCCCAGAATGTGTGAATGAATGAGTTTTCAAATCATTTTTTCGGGCAAATGCTTTGTCGCAGGAGATGCATTTGAATGGCCTTTCCCTAGAATGTGTAAGCGAATGAGCTTTTAAATATTTTTTTCGAGCAAATGATCTGTCACAGTAATCACATTTGAATGAATTTTCTCCAGAGTGGGTGATCGAATGTGTCTGCAGAATGCTTTCTTCAGCAAATTTTTTGTAACAGTTACTACATTCGAATACTCTTGGAACATTGTGCGGATCAATTTCTTTGGTGATATCACTATGTTCTTGACTATTCTTGTGCGATTTTTCTTGGAAGTGTTTCAGGGAAGATAGAGTCAAATCACTTGGGTCACTGAAAATCATGGGCTCACTATCGGGTGTTTCTTCTTTTATATCAATACTTGTAGGCAGAAACTTGTACTCATCCCTCTGTCCGATACGTTTGGATTTCTCATTCGAAAATTCGTCGAATACTTCTGCTTTAATATTAGGGGTGGTATCCTCCTCTTCGCATTCTACTTTGAGGGTATTCATTTCCACGATATTTTTGAAATCCTCCCCACCTGGATTCTTCAATTCTTTAGAGTATCTCCGGAAAGATACAGTCAAATCATTTGGGTCACTGGAAATCATGAGCTCACTATCGGGCACTTCTTCTTTCATATCAATACTTGTATGCAAATAGTGGTACTCATCCCTTTCCTCGATTGGTTCGAATTTCTTATTTGAGAATTCTTCGAAAACTTCCGCTTCGATATTTGAGGTGGTATCTTCCTCATCGAATTCTACTTTGAGAGTATTCATTTTCACGATGTGCTTGAAATCTTTATCACCTGGATTCTTCAAATGATCCTCTTCGATACCTTTTTCTGACGGCTCTCCCATAACTTCATAAGTGTCCTCCATTTCGAACGATTGTTGCCCTTTGAAACTTAGTACAACTCTATTATCAGCTGCTCGTAGAAAATATGATAATCATTCACAGAAACCCAATATTTGAAGGAATTACTTAAGTACATTTCAAAAGATCGGACGTCTTATGGACAACAATTTTCAATAATGACTAACTGAACTAGTTTCGAAATGTTCAGCACTGAGTTTCTGTTCGAACTATTTTCTGATTGCTTCATTGCCCATGTTCTCCATTGTCATTTTCCCAAGAGAGATGTTGAAATGCGACCACCTAGGAAAGTAACACATATCACACTCTCTACTTCCATGAAAAGTGACCTTTATCCGAAGCCGTGTGGAAAGTTACTTTCCGCACAGCTGTCAATAAGCTGTCAAACCCGTGAATCATGATTCACTGATGCAATCATTAATTGTTATTATTTATATAAAAACCAGACTGATAGGTAACTAATTATCCATAAAAAATAAAGTGACTTTTATCCTAACCCGTGCGGAAAGTTACTTTCCGCACAAGGGCGGATAAAGTACGGTACTATCCGCACAGCTGTCAATAAGCCGTCAAACCCGTGAATCATGATTCATTGATGCAATCATTACTTGTTATTATTGGATAAAAAACAAAGAAAAGAAAAAGAAGTGTTGTATTAAGTTCTTTACCTATTCTCATAGATTCTAATAAACGTTAATTATCATCATTTCTTCATATGACTGCGATAGCTATTGTAAATTGATGTGCACTTTTTATAGAAACAATATTCAAACAGACTGACACAAGATAACCTTAGTGAGGCAACTCAACTATTCACAGTTCACAATTATAATATTAATAATCAAATTATTAAATCATAAGTATTTATCACAAAATTCACTACATTGAAGCAACGATTCTGGCTGTGGCCGACGCCATTAAACATTAAATCTATATTCATTTTATCAATCAAGGTACCTACTGTCAGCTGTCGGAGCTGTACTTGAGGCATACATACGAGCTACCTCTATTTGAGATAGGCAACCCGTGATCCGGAGCCCTATACGTTCGACGGACGTATCAATCGTTCAGAATAACGTTGAGCGATACGGCATATATGTGCTGAACTAGGATAGAACATCACAAGCGTATTCGTGTAGCTCTCGAGAATCGGGACCCGGGCACATAGTTGAAAATACAAAATGCCAAGTAGGCTTTGGAACAATTAAAAGACACAACAAAGTACTTATTGTATAGTAATTTTTTCAAATAAACTATAAGACTAATTGTAAATTCATGTGTATTTTTCATAGAAACAATATTTAAACATAGACTGTTACAAATATAACGTAAGATTAGTCTGGCTACTCAATTTGATATTTGTTACGTTTTGTTCAAATAAATTGGTGGTCGTAGGAAAAATAGTGCACATTAAACGTGCGAAGGTGATTTTTCACACGAGTAGGATTGTCGCCCTCGGCTTACTCCTCGTGCTACAATATTTTCCTCTCGTGTGAAAAATGTCACTTTCCGCACTAGTAATGTAATATATTATATTTTTATTTTGGATTCACTTACAAACACCTTATGCTAACCAGAAAATGACAATACTATTATGAAAGGAAGTCATGGCGATATTCCCAGATGAGTAGTGTTGAGAGCGTTCTATGTATTCAACACATTGAAAAGTAAAAGAGAAAAAAAAATCACACAACGATTGTAGTATACAAGTAATATATACGAGCTCTTATATCATTTTGACTGGTCATTGAGAGATCCAAGTCATTTCTGATGATTAGGAGATTGCATTGTTGCATCATATTATTTAAGGGTGAACAATCTGTAGCACTTGTGGAAAATAACATTTTGTTGAAGATTCTCAGGCTGATTTCAGGTAGTGAGAGCTCGATATTTTCAACTAGTGATATTCCTTTACATATATTGTAAATGAAAAGTGTTGCTCAAATTGTCTTCTCCTTTCAAGGGTGACAACTTTGAACTCATCAATTTGCCTTTGATAAGACTCTAAGTAGGGGAACACATTGTATTTGTGTGCTTATATGTATCGTAATAAGCGTTTTCGGACCTTTTTGATAGCATCCTTGTTGCTCTCCTCCTGAGGTTATCGAGGCATACTCAAGGTTGAGTCTAACTATAGTATGTTATATAGTGCGATCATATTTTCTATATTCTTGAAAAAATTTGTTACGTGTTACATATCCGAGTGTCTTATATGCTTCGTTGATTATGAAGGTGAAATGTTTATCAAATTTAAGGTTAGATTGGAAAATTACTCCTAGATCTTCGCAGTCATTCAATGTTCGTAGTTCACAGCCATAAAGGGCATATGGAATACGAATATGGTTAGCTATACGAGTGAAAGTAAGCGCGCACATTCATCATTGTTTAAATTCATTCTATTTGTGTCAAACCACTTGCATACATTATTCAAGTTCTGCTGAAGTTGATGCCTTTCGGAAGAACGTTTATAAAAATTGCAAATAAGAGAAGTCCAAGATTGCTTCTGTTTGTTGAGTTTTTCTATCCTCACACGTTGGGGCCTAGGGAAGAGATTCATTTGCATGAATTTTACTGCGTTAACCTTATGAAATGTTTTAGTGCAGTCTGTCATAACTACATCTAGTTGGTTTTTGTTGTTTATTGCTTCAGTAGCTGAATGAAAGAATATTGCTAGGTGAGTGACAGTATATCTTTCAGGTGAGAAACCGTGTTGTTCTTGCACAAATCTATTCCTGAAATGTTCCAGAATATCATTGAAAAGATTTTTTTCGAAAATTTCAGCTATCACATTTAGAATTCTGATAGGCCTGTAATTTTTAATATCAGTCTTATCTTTGTTTTCTAATATGGGGGTTACTATGGAAACCTTCAGGCGGTCAGGAAAAGTGTTGGTTTCCAAAGAGAGATTGAAAATATATGGTTTGGTGAGATGATCAACACAACCTTCAAAGATATATAGGAGTATGTTGTCTGCTCCTGTACTTATTTTCGGTTTGAGCTTTTTTATATTTAATCTAACTTCTTTCTCGGTTACAAGGAAGAAGTTGAAATTGCCATGTTCACTGGATGGTACCTGGGAACAAGGTAGATTATAGACTGAGTTGAAAAATTGTGCAAAAGCATTTGTAATGTCCAAAGTAGACATTGTCACAATATTCCATTCAAAAGGTATACATGACGTAGAACCTTTACATCGAATAAAAGACCAGGAGCTATTAAGGGGTCGTCCTTGATATTTCGTTTCACTGTTTGCAAGTAGTGTTCGTATTCTTCCTCAGTTTGAATTTTTACATCATGCCTCATGTTTAGATATTCATTTCACTGAATAAAACAAGTATTACCACTCCTTATGTAGTTGGTTTTTCATTTTTATTTTCTCAATTGGCTGTAAAATAGGAAGGCTTCTTATCCCTTTTGTTCGATGGAATCAGTTGTTTTTTTAGGAAATGCCTGATCTATTATACATGTCAGCATTAACTCATAGAAAATTTCCAGGGATGCTCCAGCATTGTTATTTACCTAGATCTGATTCCAGTTATTTGCACTGATTAGATTATATAGTAGAAGATAATCACCCTTTGTATAATCATAAGTATGTGAAGATTGTAAGTGGTCATTATTAGGAGGATGGGCCTGTTCCAAAAAAGTTAAGCACAGGGTGATATTGATCCTCGAGTACCACAGGTTGCTCACACCTACAACAGTTAATCTCAACATTTGCTAATACTGAGTCCAGTTGCCTGTCCATGGAGCTCATTACATTGTTATACTAGCCAAGATTACAGCTATGAGCGAAATTGCTCTGAAGTGTGCTTTCATCAAAGTCATTTGTTACAAAGCAGGGAATATTAAAGTCATCTAGAATTATAATAGTAATATTTCCAGTGATCAAATTGTCTAAAGCATCAAAAAAAATTGTGAAGCTACCTTTTCTGCTATCAGGAAGAACATACACACAACAGAGATGAATCCTTCTTTTCTTCAGTTTCGTTTTAACGATCAGAGTTTCTATATCACCAGTATAATGATGTTAAACTTTTTCACAATGTTTTTCATAGCTACTAGCATCACTCCACCTACTCCGGTTTTATCGTTGCTCCTTCTATCAGTTCTGATCACATTATATTATATATATATATATATATATAATAATAATAATAATAATAAATTTTATTGTGCATAACAGTTGAAGCATTGATACATAGTGATACGCAGTAATATACACAAAAGGTAGGGGTTAGCCTAAGGCTATCTTCCACCCCTCCTACACTTTCAGTTTTAATGCAGTTTCGAGTATATTCTTGAACAATTTGAATTAACAGTACATTTTATTCGTCGTGAATTTCCCTAAGTATAAAACTTAACAAAACGATATATATATCCACACATAAAGAAAGGAAAATTATTATTTTTTAAATAAAGTAAAGTATTTAGTCTGATATACTTGCTAACAGAATTCTTTTCAGTTGGAGTTTTATTTGAAATATTGATAAATTAAAATATGAAAAAAACTTATTCAAATAAGTTGGTGCCAAATAAGAAAAGCATCCTTCATACTTGGATGTAACGTGGTGTGGAATACAGAAACTATTAGTTCTTATGTTGACATTATGTATTTCAGAACGGAGTGATAGAAGATCAAACAGATATATCGGAGTTTTAGTTTTCAGAAGTTTAAATACAAACATTGTTATTAGATACTGTACCCTGCAGTTTATATTCAATTCGTTGAGCCCAATAAGATAAGGGGTAATATGTTCCCTATAGGGAACGCAACACACGAAACGCACACAAGCGTTCTGGATGCGTTGAAGTTTCAGTCGGTTATATTGGGGCAGAAAATTGTAGTATACTGTAGCGCAATAATCTATGTGGGGAAAGATAAGAGATTTTACTAATTTCAATTTGATTTCTGTTGAAAGTTGATATTTGAATTTAAAGAGTGATTTCAATTTGAAGAATGCAATTTTGAATACGTGTTGAACATGATTGTGAAAGCTCAGATTCTGGTCAATGATCAAGCCAAGGTTTTTTGATGAGTCGACCCATTCAATATTGCTGTTGTTTATTTCAAGACAGAAGTCTTTTATGAATAATGTCTGCCTTGGAGAACCTATCTAGAGTGCTACGGTTTTGTTCGGATTGATGCGTAAGCCATGTTTTTCGGAATATGTTGTTGTGTTTTGAAGATCTCTATTAATATTTTCTATACAGCCTGCCAAATCTGACATATCACACGGTGTTTATAATTGAAAATCATCTGCATAAAGATGAACTTGACAATAGGTAAGAGCCGATGGAAAATCGTATATATATATAGCACAGAGGTCCCAGAATACTGCCTTGCGGAACTCCAGAATTGGTCTCTTTTATATCAGAACACGATAAATTACAATCTAATGTGACTCTCTGTGATCTTCCTTGAATGTAGCTACTCATTAGCTTCAAAGAAGTTACCTGGAAACCAATAAAATTCAGTTTTGCGAGAAGGAGCTGAAAATTTACTAGGTCAAAAGCTTTGCTCTGATCTAGAAGTACTAATATTGACGGTGTTGATTTATCGAGATTGAAGCATAAATCATTAATAACTTTGAGCAGAGCAGTGTGAGTGCCATGTTTTTTACGGAATCCGGACTGTACTTCAGGCAATATTTCGTATGTTTCCACATATTCCTTTATTTGTAATGAAACTATTTTTTCAAAAAGCTTGGACAAAGTGGGCAGTATGCATATGGGACGCAAATCGTTGAAACTAGTAGGTGTGTTGATTTTTGCAATTGGAATGACGTTGGCGATTTTCCATAATTGCGGAAAAATGCCTGTTCTGATAGATTCATTGAAAATGTGTTTCAATTCCTTGATACAAAATGGCAGTACAATAGTGATCATTCTAAGACTTATATTATCATTTCCCAAGGCCTGCGATTTCAAGCATTTTGGTGCATCCCATATATCGTCAATGGAGATTCCTGAAAAAGTGAATCTTATGTTATTGTTCAGTTTACTACTATTATAAAACGACATTAATTCAATATCTACAGCAGTATTGCCGGAAACATTCAAAAAATAATCATTTAAGTCATTGGGATTTCGTAGTTCTGAAGGTATAATATTTGCTTTTGAGCTAGACTTTGTGCAGGTTCCCCAATCAGTGAGATGACGCCACATCGACCTAGCATTATTTTTGTTTTTATTCAGCATGAACTGCATGTATGCTGATTTCTCCCGCTTCATAACTTCCTTAACATAGTTCCGTAAACCTACATAATATTCCCTATCATTCTCTGTCCTGGTTCTCAAATATTTTCGATGAGCTTCATTTTTTGTTCGAATCATAAGCTTCAGGTTATATGTAACATAAGGCATATTATATTTTCTCTTTTTGTGATTTTTTTTCATAGTGCAGATAGGCGCATGAACATCAAAGAGAGATATGATATGATTATTTATAAAAGTTACTTTATCATTTATATCCTGTAAATACACTATTTCTCCCCATGGCTGATTATTTGCATCTGATGCAAAGTTTTCAGGGTTGAAGTTCCTAAAATTTCTATAATAAATCAAATCATCACATACCTGTCGCATTTCAATATCCACACTGCAAACTACCATCATATGATCAGTGATGCCGTGCATATCAATTGTACTACAATTTTCTACCTCCAATCCATTGCTGATACAAATTACATCGATCAGCGATTCTGAATTCGCGGTTATGCGAGTGGGATCTTTTATTATTTGGCACAAATCGAAGTTCAACATAACATTTGCAAATTTTTTGACATCTGAGGAATTTATACACAACATATTTATATTGATATCCCCTACCAACACAATAGAGTTAACTTCCAGATAAATTCTCTCAATCATTTCACTAAGATCCCTAATGCACCCGTCAACGTTCGACCGGGGTGGCCGATAAACGATTCCCATTCCTATCCGTTGTTTATTGATATTCACTATTAACCATAACTATTCCAATCCATTGTCTGAAATCGAAGATGAAAATATTTTAAATTTATAGGGAGCTCTCAAGTAGCAGGCAACTCCACCTCCTCTTCCATCACGATCGCTTCTAACTAAGTTGTAATAGGGTTTACATAAATATTTATCTGGATAATCTCGATCTAGCCACGTTTCTGTCATTCCTATTATGCAGAAGTTATTTTGGAGAACAATATCTTTGAAGTCTCCAAAGCACTTGTTTATTGATCTGATGTTTACGTGGCTGATTTTTGAAGTACTCATTGGTAGTTTTTTGATTTAGTACTTATGGTTGGACTTCCATTGATGTACTTTATGTAAAGTCCTTGTTCGCCTTGACCTTCCCGTTCCTTCAATTCCCCTAGTATTTTTTTGGATTGATCTCGTTGTATTTGCGTTCTGTCGGTAGTTATTTGTACTCCCAGGTTGAGGGTTTTGAGTTTATGCTTGAATTTCAAGACTGAGAGATATATAATATATATATATATATATATATATATATATATATATATATATATATATATATATATATATATAAAAATACGGAATGTTGTTGGGGATGCAGTCAAATTACTGGGCTGTTGTTTAAAGAATACTCTTTGTTATCTGGTCGAGCTTTCGAGGATGTTTATTCCCTTTATATAGACATCTACAAAATTTTAATCATTATAAAACAGTTGTAAAACATTAAGAAAATGTACTCACTAACGTGAGGTTAAAGCAAGAAGTCAGACGTAAAATGAGACACAGAAAACTGATACTTTTCCTCATTCGAAAAAGAGTCACACATTGCATTCAACATTACATATATATGTATAAAAACTTATATTAATTAAATTTTTGGAAAATTAAAATTTCACCGGCACGTGCTCGGAGGTGGTTACCAAAAGAAAGGAAATATTTGAAAATTGATAATTGACATATGAAAAGACATTTGAAGTTTTAAATTTTGAAAATTGACAGAGATAAGTCAGGGTTACCAAAAGGTACACCAACAAAACATGACCAAAACCATAAAACAAAGTGTAAAAATTGACCCTGAGTACAGTGCTGCCACTCTCTCCCAACTGACGTGAGTAGTTTTCGACAGCCCCAGCACTGCGCCCAAAAATTCAAAAACTCTACCTGTTACTTGGGGAAACTGGAGGAATCAGCTCCAATTTAAGAATGTAGTTATAAATGTTACTGAGGTTGTTAAGATCAGTCTTTTTGTTCATGTTGTTGGTGCTCCTATTGATAAAGAACATTTCTTTAAACAAACGTTTCTGCAGATTGCTTTCAGTACACAAAACTTTCACTTCCTCATAGTTCATTGTATGTTTTGCGTTGATTACATGTTCAGCAAGTGCACAGGTGGCTTTCTTAGTGTTACAATCACTTTTGTGTGACGTTAAGCGTCCGGATAGATTTCTAGAGGTCTGTCCAATATATGTCCTGCCACATGTATGACAAGGAATTTCATATACAACATTCGACTTATTCACCGTTTTCAAAGGAGTTACAATTTTGGAAAACAGACTATTAGTAGTGGTAACGATGTATTGAGCAAATTTAATATTTTCACTCTTAAACACGTTAAGAAGCTTAGGTGTTAGAGATTGAAAATATGGTAGTGAACTGAAAAACAGAGCATTGGGATGCCCCTCTCCACTATTTGAAGCATTTACATTATTATTTAAAATATTATTATTTGAGGAAATATTCAATGAATTTTGAGAAATATTTATAACTGTGGATGGGGAACTGTAAACTTTTGAATAAATTACTGGGAAAATGACAGTGGAGAACATGGGCAATGAAGCAATCAGAAAATAGTTCGAACAGAAACTCAGTGCTGAACATTTCGAAACTAGTTCAGTTAGTCATTATTGAAAATTGTTGTCCATAAGACGTCCGATCTTTTGAAATGTACTTAAGTAATTCCTTCAAATATTGGGTTTCTGTGAATGATTATCATATTTTCTACGAGCAGCTGATAATAGAGTTGTACTAAGTTTCAAAGGGCAACAATCGTTCGAAATGGAGGACACTTATGAAGTTATGGGAGAGCCGTCAGAAAAAGGTATCGAAGAGGATCATTTGAAGAATCCAGGTGATAAAGATTTCAAGCACATCGTGAAAATGAATACTCTCAAAGTAGAATTCGATGAGGAAGATACCACCTCAAATATCGAAGCGGAAGTTTTCGAAGAATTCTCAAATAAGAAATTCGAACCAATCGAGGAAAGGGATGAGTACCACTATTTGCATACAAGTATTGATATGAAAGAAGAAGTGCACGATAGTGAGCTCATGATTTCCAGTGACCCAAATGATTTGACTGTATCTTTCCGGAGATACTCTAAAGAATTGAAGAATCCAGGTGGGGAGGATTTCGAAAATATCGTGGAAATGAATACCCTTAAAGTAGAATGCGAAGAGGAGGATACCACCCCTAATATTAGAGCAGAAGTATTCGACGAATTTTCGAATGAGAAATCCGAACGTATCGGACAGAGGGATGAGCTAAGATGGCGGACGCGATTAGTGACGCTACTGTGAATTCAGAAACAAAACCTTGCAAAAGATGCCAAAAGGTAGCTCAAAGTGGCATGAAATGCATTAAGTGTGGTACTTTGTCACATATTGGATGCATCAAGTTATTGAAAAGTGTTAAGTACCTAGACAACCATAACATATTGTGTTGTGATGAAATACAAAACACTATGGAGGAGGAACCTGACAGATACTTTGATAGTGCCAGTGATCTGATGAACGATGACTTCAAAGCCATGGAAATAAGGTATTTAAAAACTATTATCGAGAAAAATGAACTTTTGATCGCGAATCAACAATTGACCATAACCTCGCTACAAGAACAAATAAAGTTATTGTATACGGCTAACAACAATCAACCTACGCCATCTAATTTGCGAGAGACGAACGAAGTGAAACTCGACAGTAGAGTTCTTTCCACAAGTAACGTGTGCTCAAATCAGGATAACCACCAAACATATCAGATGTCGGTAGCAGAAACAAAAACCACTTCGTTCTCTGACACAGTAAAAAATAATACTAAGAAAAGTGACCCAGTGAACGATCGCATAAAAACCACGGCACCCAAACAAGGGAATTCCCATGTGATAAAAAAGGCAGAAGTCGCAGCTGGTATACACGAGGAACAACACAAACTGAAAATGAACCAATACATAAATTTAACGAAAAACACTCCAACAATTACAGAAAATGGCTCGACATCTACAGCCCAGGATAATAATTGGACGACAGTTCTACCCAGAAAAAATAGAACCCGGAAGACTCAAGTGATCTTTGGTAATAATAAAAACAATGAACTCGTTAAAGGTGTTCCTAAATTCATTGACTTACATGTTACTAGATTAAACACTAACACGACTGAAACATCTCTTTCAAATCTGCTGAAAGGATCCTTTCCGGAAGTCAATTGTGAAGTGATCCAATCCAGATTTCCAACAATATATTCGTCTTTTAAAGTTAAACTGTTAGCGGAAAATTTCAAGAAAGCTATGGATCCGACATTGTGGCCTCATGGAGCATGCATAAGCCGTTTTTTATACCACAAGAGAAGAATAACGGACGAAATATAACCTTTCACCCGGATCTCACTGTCCTCAATATAAGAAAAATAACAGACCAAAAAATTAACAATCTATTTGTAGAAATATGTGATTTTGATGTAAGTTTTATATGTTTGACTGAAACGGGATTTTCAGAATCCTCGAAAAACTCGTTTCACCTCAAAAATTATGAAGTAAGGAGTAGTTATTGCCGAGAAAACAAGAAAATGGGAGGTGTTGCCATACTGGTAAAAAATAATATTAATGTAATCTCGATTGATCTAAAACAATATTGTAGTGAACAGGACTTTGAAATTTGTGGCATATCCTGTAAACTAGACATTGGCCACACTATAATCTTGACTTGCTATAGATCCCCATCCGGAAATCTCAATATTTTCCTTGAAAGAATACATGATGTTTTAGATGCAGTTTCCAAACCAGGTATGAATATAATTTTATGTGGCGATTTCAATGCCAACTGTTACGGTGAGCCAAGTAGACATTTTCTGAAGATATCTGATCTCTTAAAATCCTTCAATCTCAAACATAAAGTACAATGGCCCACTAGGGTTACCAGTAATAGTGCTACAACGATAGATCAGGTTTTTACGAATTTGGGTGAGGATTCAGTGTGCTGTGTCGTTGATACTGATTTGTCAGATCACAATCTATTGCTATTTGACTTTGGGGGGATCTCTGAATGCAGTCCCCAATCCCGTGAGTACAAAAGAATATTCAAAGACGCAAATATCCGGGAATTTATCGGTGACCTACAAAAAGAAAACTGGGAGGAGCTTTATTCTGAATCTGATGTTAATCAAGCATTCAAAAAATTCTGGAGCATATTCTCCCATTACTTCGAAATACACTTTCCGCATAAATATAAATATCATGTCGCAAATAAAAATAGAAATAAAAGCTGGGTAACACGGGAAATACGCAAATCCAGTCAAAATCTAAAGGACCTCTTCAATCTGAAAAAGTATAACCCAGAATATTCCGAAATATACACCGCAAAGAAAAAAATACATGATAAACTAATTTCAACAACAAAAAAAAATTACTATCAAAATAAAATACTAGATTCTGATAATCCATCCAAGTCTATATGGCAAGTCATAGCAGAGTTATCGAACAAGCCAAGAAATGCTAAAACAGATTTCTTAATTAAATACGAAAATAATCTAGTTAAGGATCCGCTAGAATTGGCTGATTTATTTAACAACTATTTTTTGGGAGTCCCTAAGTCTATCATCGAATGTATAGGATCAGATGTGATGAACTACAATGAATTCATGAAAAATAGCTATTCACCTTGTAACTCCTTCTTTCTTGAAACTTATAATGAAATTGAATTGTTCAAGTTGTTACAACTCAAGCTAAAAAACAAATACTCATCAGGATCTGATGATGTTCCAATGTATTTAGTTAAAAAAAGTCTATCTGTGATCCTAAAACCACTGACATTTCTAGTCAATCTATCTTTCACTACGGGAGTCTTCCCGAACCTATTGAAAAATGGCAAAATAACTCCAATTCATAAAAAAAATAGTCGTCAACTACTTGAAAACTATCGCCCTATAACGGTACCCTGCAGTTTTTCGAAAGTGTTCGAATACAGTTATTTATATCGACTTTTATCTTTTATTGACAAAGAAAAAATAATGTCGAACAACCAACACGGTTTCATTAATAATAAGTCGACGACCACAGCTCTTCATTCGTACTACCACAAAATTATTGATTCCATTGAGGCCGGCGAATGCCCTGTTGGGATTTTTTGTGATCTAAGCAGGGCATTCGACTGTGTAAATCGTGGCATTTTATTAGACAAGCTGTATCGATACGGTATTAGAGGCACTCCTTTTGAATGGATACAGTCATATCTGTGCAATAGGAAGCAATATGTCTCAATACAAAATAGATCATCCAAGTATATGGAAAACGATATGGGAGTCCCCCAAGGATCAATCTTGGGCCCCATCCTCTTTATCATCTATATAAACGATATTGATAAGCTCCAAGTGCCAGCCTCCTTCACAATCTATGCAGATGATACCTCCCTCATCATTTCTGATCCTAAAGAACAATCATTAAATGAAAAATGTGAAACTACCCTGAACGAAATAAATAACTGGTTTTCGGCTAACTTCCTCTTTCTCAACATCGACAAAACGCAGTGCCTAAGATTTCACAACCCTCAGAAAACCTGTAAAAAAATCTCATTTGGATGCCCTGAAATTTCTACACTTGCTACAAGGGCAAAATTCCTGGGACTGAATGTTGATACACACCTCAACTGGAAATCGCAATGTCAAGACCTCATTTCCAAACTCAACACAATTGCTTATCAATATAGAAATATTAGAGGAATTTTAAACCTGGATCAGTTGTTGCAGCTCTATTATGCGCAAGTCGAAAGTAGGCTTCGGTATGGTGTTACCTTCTGGGGAACATCAACTTCAGCACCGAATGTCTTCATTGCTCAAAAGCGTATTATTCGGTCAATGTTGGGACTAACCAATCGGACTTCATGTAAAAATGTTTTTAAAGATCTTAAAATTCTAACCCTGCCGTCAATTTTCATTTTAGAATTATGTTTGTATCTGTTTAAAAACAAGAATGAATTTCTCCGGAATGACACCAAGCATATGTACAATACCCGAATTAAAGACAACTTCATTGTACCGTTTTCGAGAATAAGAATAACTCATAATGCTCCAAATTCCATGGCACCAATTATATTCAATTCACTTCCTAATGACATCAAAGAAATAAGCAATTCAATATATATTTTCAAAACGAGACTGAAGGAGTTTTTGATAGAGAATAGTTTCTATTCGGTAGAAGAGTTTTTAAAACGGCGATTTTGATAAAACTCAACATAGATTATTTATATTTTTATATTTACTCATATTTGTACTGGGTTCTCCCTGTAGGTACCAATTGTGTTTTATTTTGTATTATTTTAATTTTGTTTTGTTACATGTAAATTGTGCTATATTATGTTGTTTTTTAACTAGAGATAATTCACCTCTACACTTTTGACTTTTTCCATACAGTTTGTACTGTCTTAAGGAAATAAACGATATTCTATTCTATTCTATTCTACAAGTTTCTGCATACAAGTATTGATATAAAAGAAGAGCCCATGATTTTCAGTGACCCAAGTGATTTGACTCTATCTTCCCGGAAACACTTTCAAGAAAATCGCACAAGAATAGTCAAGAACATAGTGATATCACCAAAGAAATTGATCCGCACAATGTTCCAAAAGTATTCGAATGTAGCAACTGTTACAAAAAATTTGCTGAAGAAAGCATTCTGCAGAAACATTCGATCACCCACTCTGGAGAAAATTCATCCAAATGTGATTACTGTGACAGATCATTTGTTCGAAAAAAATATTTAAAAGCTCATTCACTTACACATTCTGGGGAGAGGCCATTCAAATGCATCTCCTGCGACAAATCATTTGCCCGAAAAAATGATTTGAAAACTCATTCATTCACACATTCTGGGGAGAAACCATTCACGTGTGATTTGTGTCATAGAAAATTTGCTCTAGCACAGCACTTGAAAAATCATTCTCTCACCCACTCTGGAGAGAAATCATTCAAATGTGATTTCTGTGACAAAACATTTGCTCGAAAGAGCGTTCTGCAGAAACATTTGTTTATCCACTCTGGAGAGAAACCTTTCAAGTGCGGTTCTTGTGATAGAGAATTCGCTAGAAAATATCAATTGAAGTCTCATTTGTTCACACACTCTGGAGAAAAACCTTTCAAGTGCGGTTCGTGTGATAAAACATTTGCTCAAGCGTGTCACTTGAAAGATCATTCGCTCACACATTCTGGAGAGAAACCATTCAAATGCATTTCCTGCGACAGAAAATTTGCCCGAAAACCTGATTTAAAAACTCATTCACTTACACATTCTGGGGAGAAACCATTCAAATGCGTTTCCTGTGATAGGGGATTCGCTCGAAAAAGTCAATTGAAATCTCATTTGCTCGTTCATTCTGGAGAAAAACCATTCAAATGTAGTTATTGCGATAAGGAATTCGCTACAAAATTTCAACTGAAATCTCATTTGTTCACACACTCTGGAGAAAAACCTTTCAAGTGCGGTTCGTGTGATAAAAAATTTGCTCAAGCGTGTCACTTGAAAGATCATCTGCTCACACACTCTGGAGAGAAACCATTCGAATGCATTTCCTGCGACAGAAAATTTGCCCGAAAAAATGATTTAAAAATTCATTCACTCACACATTCTGGGGAGAAACCATTCAAATGCGGTTCCTGTGATAGGGGATTCGCTCGAAAGGATCAATTGAAATCTCATTTGCTCGTTCATTCTGGAGAAAAACCATTCAAATGTGGTTCTTGTGATAAAGAATTCGCTGGAAAATATCAGTTGAAATCCCATTTGCTCACTCATACTCTGGAAAAACCCTTCAAATGCGGTTCCTGTAGCAAAACATTCGCTCGGAAGGATAGACTGATATCACATTCACGCACACATTCTGGAGAAAAATCTATGAAATGACATGTGTGACTAAGTAAGAGAAGGAGTGTCATTATTACTTTCGATCAGGTTTTTACGCTCTGTATTGATATTGGCTAATTTGTTACATATCGAATATTTTGATGTTATAAATAGATTCATATTGTAAGACATAGGTATTACTGGATGATTCACCTGCACACGTGTATGTCCAGTCTAGGAGCCATTGATCACTATATTGTAATTGTTGATGTCGGAAGTTTTCGAATGTGGTAACTGCACCAAAAAGTTTGCTCGAAAGAGCAATTTGCGGAATCATTTGTTTGCTCACTCTGGAAACAAGCCTTTCCAATGTGATTATTGCAACAAATCATACACTCGATAGCATCATTTGGAATGCCAACTGCTCACTCACTTTGGAGAAAAACCATTTTCAAACCATCGTATGATAAAAAATTCGCTTGGAAACATAATTTGAAAGTTCATTCGCTCACTCCAAACACTGTGGAGGGAAACCGTTTGAATGCGGTTCCAAAAAACGTCAATTCAAATCTCAATTGCTCGTTCACTCTAGAAAAAACTTTTCAAATGAAGTTTGAGAAAACGTCTAATCACTCACTATAAGGAAGGTGCAATTTGATTTATTTTTTGTTGTAATTAGTTTCAAACTATTCATATAGATTCTAATGTTTTGTGTCAAATAAAGGTATGATAGTATTGCTAGTATATTGTTTGATTGAAAATAAATCAAAATGTGGTATGGTTATGATGAAATCATAAATGAACGCAGAGAACTCTCAATTTAGCGATTGTCAGGTCCATAATTCAAGACTTCAGGATAATTCTTCATATTGTGTTTTTTTTATGAGTTCCTTTCAGGATAAAAAGTTCTGTCAGCTGTAGAGAAATGAAATGCAAAAAATTTATCAACAGATTTATTGACTTCCTTGAAACATATAAACAATGCATGGTGAGCTAGAATCTTCGGATATTACATTTTCTCTGATCTCTCAAACTAATTTCTGCAATCATTTTCAAATCTTACACACTGGAGACTTTACTGAAACATAGTTCCCTGTTACTTAGCGATTGGATACTGCCCTATTGACAATCTCTGAATTTAAAAAACTAGTTTGGAAATTCCAAGAAGTTAATGTGTGAGACTTCCGAATACTTGGTTTCCATTTCTTACGGACCTGTGCTTCCTTGTTCCGATTCTAATGGTGTTACATCTTATATAGTCAGGGACTCCATCCTTACAAAGCCTGGTACCGGAAAAGAATTCAGGTCCAATGGAAGAGTTGTTACCTGGTTGAAGGTCCGAAACAAACTGCTTTTTCCTGGAAATCGGTCTGGTATTTATAGAATAAATGTTGTTTCCATAGATACCGTCGTGTCCCATAGAATTCGATGTCTTTTGCCGAAAAATCCAATCTAGCTTCCAACTCACGCGAACCAAGGATCTGAAACTCATGCAATATGTTTTGAGGTCACCTGTCTTCTAGCATGACCAGCCCTGAAAAACGAATGATGCCCTATTTTCTCACAAAACAACCTGAAAGTTGAAACTGTTTGGGTTGTTGACAGCTGACGCTACAGGACATGTGTTCGGAAAAAGTCCCTGGGTGTTCTTCTAGGCACCGGAGAGTGGCTGATTATAATGTCAGTTTTGTGAGAGAAGTATCTACTCCAACTCCCACAGAGAAATTTGTATGTCCTGCTGATCACAAATCCCCAATATCTCTACGAAGTTGAGGTGCTGTACCAACAGCACTCGGAATAGCCAAAACTTGCTCATTGTCCGGAAACTTTACCAAATTTTTTTACCAAGAGATTGTTGTTGAATATGAGAGATGTATATTCTGTCCTCTGGTTGTTCCACCATCAGAATTCTATTTTCTCGTCGGTAGGATTCTCACCATTAAGAAGGGAAGTGTGCAGGTTCTCCTTTTCTGTCCAGGTATGCCTATCGTAGAGTCTTGTATACTTTACCCATTAACTTACCTATCGATCGTTTTATTCAGGTCGACTTTTAGAATTCATAAAAACAGACAACACCCCGGGGCATACTATCTCATCATTCATTGTGATCATATATTTACTGTTCTGGATACAAACCAGTTGATCTTTGATACAATCTCTACGGTATGGGTGATAATATATAATTTAGTGTGCAATGCATAATTCTAATTAGAGACAATCACATCAACCAGCTGAAAACTGCCACTTCTGATACTTTACTATTTTTTAAATACATTAAAAAAATCATATATTCAAGTGATCGAAGTGAATTTTCCAGAGATGTAATTTTCAATTATTTCAGGTGTGCATCAATCATTGAATTATGCCATATTCGTTCAGTAAGCCCAACTTGATGACAGAAACTCATGAATCCAATTCTCATCTGGAAGTATCATCGAGTCTTTCGAATTTTACAATGTTTTGATAATGAAAAACCTCCGAATTTGTTCAATGAAATATTCATCAAGTATTCAACTGTCGATTGAGTCACTTCTCACACAGAAATCATTGAGAAATTGAAAATTTCATGAACAAAAGGAACACGAGAACATCGAAGCTCCATAATATATACAAATGCAAATGTAAACATGATAATCTAACCATGGACAGTTCCGCGTTTCTCCACGCTAGCGCTGCGATCTTATTTTTTATCGCGATTACAGATCAAACTAAACAGATCACGTTCGAAGCTAAAACAACTTCTTTATATTGTTTGGCAGTGCAGGAAAACTCAGAAATACATTATTTGAAGTGATTTTCATATTCCAAGCAGTGCAAAAGTACGGAAACAATGGTGTTTCAGATGATGGGGAGGGTTTATGTATCTCCAAAATCGTTTTTATATTGTTGTGAATATCATTTAAACGAAAGTGTGCTATATTTATATATAGCTCAGTGTGAATTAGTCATAAGTTTTGCATTAGCTATTTAGCAGTGAAAAATTCGGTTTTAAACTGACTTGATTCAAATTCAATACTTTATTCTCAACAGATTTTCACCTAATTACAGAGAAAATGTAATGAATTTACATGCTAATTATTATTTATATATGCTTCTAGAATAATTGCTAGGCTATCATAATGAATATCACATAAATGGGAAATGTTATTGAAAAGATGACACATGAAATATAGTGGGGACTTTTATGAGATGATGTTGTTAGTAAATGTGTTATAAAATGATCCAGCTTGTCTAGATGGTCTACGAGGGACCAGAAATGGTATTTTGCAAAGCAGATAGCCACAATCGATCTCATTATTAGGTAGTTTATACAAGAATGTCAATGTCATGCAATGTCTTCCCTTGATCAGAGTTTGTAAGTTGAGAGAGCAGATTTTCGTGATCATAACCTATTGAAGGATAGTGACCATTGGATTTGAAGAAAATAAATTTGCAAAACTTCCATTGAACTTTTCCCAATCTTTGGACGGAATTTTGGTGACCAGGTATTTGCTGCATACTCAAGTTTGCTTCCTATAAAGGTCATATGTAACAATATCATTGTATTTACCTCTTTGAAATTTCCCCAATTTCTGGAGAAATAACTCAGCAGTCTGAACGCTGATGATGATATGTTACATAGGAGATTGTCGGGGGTTATATCCCGAGTGCACCAAGTTTATTCGGTTAAAATGTGTGCTGCACTTCCATGATTCTCGAAATTTTGCTTAGCAAATGACTTGAGTGTATGATAATTTGATAAAATCCCAAGAGCGCAAGTCGAGGGATTTTATTTTAAATTATTATACACGAAAGCATTTGCTTGAATGCAAAATTTCGAAAATCATGGAAATGCACGCATTTTGGTCGATTGAACTTGGTGAAGGAGGGATATATGTTTAGATTATTTCCAGAAAACATGTTAACTCAGGAAACATCAAAATCGAACACAAGAACAATATAGTACCAGAGATAGTACCTGAAAAGTGATCCAAACGCCCGGTTTATTTCGAACATTTTAATCGGTTAAAAGGTCTAGTGCATTTTATCGCTGTAAAACTCTGTAAAAGCAGTCTAGCCTTCAACTGTGTAGATATAAAGCTGATCAACATTATGCTTTTGACGACTTTGATGAATAGTTCAGAAGTCAGTGTTCAATTCGTAGATTATGTCTAACAATCAATCTTGAAAAACTTCCAGCGCGTTCATTTCTGGTAGAAGTGGTGCTCTCTCTATCGACAGAAACACATCAATTACCACTCAAATTCGGCTCGATGAAGTAAACGATTTTTGATGGTAATATAAATATTACTATATGAATATCCTCGATGAAAATGAAATTCCGAAAACTGGCTAATGGGAAACGAAGATAAAGTCATGTGCAGTGTTTGAGCTGTTCGCCAAAAGGTCCCGAATTGGATCCTTCAGAAGGAGAAATGGGTATTCTTTGAGGATATCTCTACAGAATTGAAGGATACCACTGTCACCAAGTTTCAAACCAGGTTCATAGATGAGATTCATTAACTGTTTCAAATCACTGGACAGTATGTTGCTTTCGAAATAGAAACACCACTGTATTTTTGCTGACTGCGATGGTGAATGATATCAAATTTGGTTCGCAGATAAATGAAAGATGTATCCACACATAGATCCATAACCTACAATATTCATAAGGCAAATTCAAGGAAAACATAAAAGCCCTGAGAATAATATCCGACTTACAATTTCAAATTACCTATCGACATGACCAATTGAAAATGTATGTACCTAAAAAAACAATCACCATGAAGCGTATGATTTCTTCTGAGTATAATTGGGTTGATATGCTCTCAGTTATTAGTTAATAGATGAAAATCATTCTATGCTTGATATAATAAATGAAATTCGATACACTATCGAAAGTTGGTCTTTTAATTAGTTGATTATGGACAGGTATGTATGAGCTTTTGGTCAAACATGTTCGTTGTAGGCATATAATACGTGATTCTGGTAACGAAAAGGGGTTCATCTGAAGTGTGAAACGTATTCCTTTATCAGCATTGTGACTACTGTTGCATAATGATTTCAGACAATTTTTTGTATTGGTTTGAATATCATAGAAAATGCTCCATACCGAGATCTGTTATTGACCAGAATACCAAATACTTTACGAAGGAAAACTGTAACAATGTTCACTCAAATCCTTGAAATGATTTGGTTTTCATTGCATTCCCGTGTTCGACCATTGTAGTTAATGAACAATTACAGATTATCACTTATCGAAATGCTGAAGGTGTAGAACACCAAGAAATAATTTACACAGTATCTCACAAAATACTTACGGTTCATCATTTGCAAAACTTGTTGGACCGTTGTTTCATCGGAAGTCCGATCATTCAAAATGCACTTGAGCATCCACTTAGAGAAATAGGGTTCCATTATTATCAGTATCTGACTATAGTGTTGCAAATTAGACTATTTTTGAAGAAAGCTGAAGTTACTAGTCACGAAAATTAATCGGGAAATCGTTCAATCAGTTGCAAATGAAACAAAATTGACATTCTTGGAGATATGGCGACTATTGGTATGAAAGAAAAATAATTGAACGAAAATGGAAATGAGGACCTCGAGAGTATGGTGGAAATGGATTATGTCAAAGTTGAATGCGAGACAAAACACGCTGCCACCACTGTGAAAGAAGAAGTATTAGACGAATATGTCGAAGAGAAGAATAACTACATGTTCCTACATACAAGTATCGAGATCAAAGAAGAAGATGAAATTTATAGTGAGCACATGATTGCCAGTAAACCAACTGAAATTTAAATTATTTCTCGAAGCCACTCTGAAGAAAAATCGTCTGAGAATTTTTTTGAACCTTGTGAGACTAGCAAAGGAACACTTGCGATGGGGAATTCAGGTGACCTGTTGAAGGAATCACAACACACTGAATTGACGAACTCGTACTGAGTTGCCTCCAACTAAAGATTCGATTGTGATTTCTGCGACAAAATTTTCACTCGAAAAGGAAGATTGAGATCTCATTTGCTCACCCACTCTGAGGTGGAACCATACAATTGTGATTTGTGCAGCAAATCGTTCACTCGGAAGGATTATTTGAAATCTCATTTGCTCACGCACTCTGAGAAAAAGTCATTCAAATGCAGTTCTTGTGGTAAGAATTCCTCTCAGGAGCATCATCTGAAAAACCATTTGCACAGTCACTCTAAGGAAAATCCATTAAAATGTGGTCTCTGCAAGAGAGAATTCACACAGAAGGATCGATTGAGATCCCATGTCCTCACTCACTCTGGGGTGAAACCATTCAGATGTGAATCCTGTGAAAAAAAGTTCTCCCGGAGGGATCATATGAAAGCTCATTCGTTCAGTCACCCTGGAAAGAAACCATTCAAATGTCCTTCGTGCGATACAGAATTCGCTCGAGAAGATTATTTGAAGACCCATTCGCTCACTCACTCTAGCGCAAAATGAAATGTAATTAATGTAACGCAATTTGTTGTACTCACAAATTAATGAGTTTTTATTTTGTCAAGAATATTTTGTGTTTATTCAATTATAAAAAAAGTTGAAAGATATATGGAATCTATGATCTTCTTTGTCTTTCACGATAAATGAGTTCGAAAATATTGGATTGGATCTATGAATCAATGGAAGAATAAAAGAATGAAAATAGTGACTTGGTGCGTACAGTACCCAAATTCGCAACATAACGTGTAACCAGGTTATCCCCTGATATCAAATTAGAAGACCTGCAGGCTTACATTGAGGCAAATCTTGCAGGTGCACACTGTAATATGCACAAGTCAAAGCATTCCGATCTGTATGCATCTGTCAAGGTGATAATAAGACAGGAGGACCTACGAAATGCCTGGAAAAGGGAGACTTGGCCGAGTGGGTCGGTTGTGTCAAAGTTTTTTCTGAAGAAGAGGGTACTACAACAGGAAATAGACCCTCAAAGCAAAGTCCTATCCACTCCGCTGTTCAGAAACATACAGGCATTCATATCTACTATTAAAACATTTATGGCCTATGCACCAAGGTACATGATTTCTACACAAGAATTCCGGCAGATAACTGCGATATATACGCTATCACCGAGATCTGGTTAACGGAAAGCTTCAGTGACTCTGAATCATTCGATACCAGATATAATGTGATCAGAAATGATAGAAGAAGCAACAATAAAACCAGAGGAGGTTAGTTATGCCAGCAGCTAAAGAAAACATTGTATTGAAAAGAGTTGAACTGCATTATACTGGTGAAATAGTATATCTAAAAACGGAACTGAAGAAAATAAATGTTCATCTCTGTTGTGTGCATGTTCCTCCTAATAACAGTAAAAATAGCTTCAGAAGTTTTTCAGATGCTTTAGACAATTTGATCACTGAAAATATTAATATTATAATTCTAGGTGACTCCAGTATTCCCTGCTTTGTAACGAATGACTGTGATAAAAGCGCACTTCTGAGCAATTTCCTTCATAGCTGTAATCTTGACCAGTTTAACAATGTAATGAGCTTCATGGACAGGCAACTGGACTCAGTATTATAAATGTTGAGATTAACTGTTGTAGGTGTGAGCAACCTGTGGTGCTCAACTTTTCTTGAACAGTCCCATCCTCTTAAGAATGACCACTTACAATCTTCACATACTTATGATTATACAAAGGGTGATTATCTTTTACCATATAATCTAATCAGTGCAATTGACTGAAATAAGATCGAGGTTACTTACAATGCTGGAACGTCCCTGGAAATGTTCTGAGTTAATGCTAACCTGTATAGATCAGGCCATTCCTGATAAACAACTGATTCCATCGAACAAAAGGGGTAAGTAACCTACTCTTATGCAAGTAAGGTAGACTTGGGCTATCTGAAAACGCAGTATAATTTATGCAAATGAATCTCTTCTCTAGGCCTCAACGTGTGAGGATAGGAACACTCTTATCGAGGCAGTTTATTGCGATATCAGGGGTTCCCCACGAAAGCAATCTGGGACTTCTCTTGTTTGCAATTTCTAGAAACGATATTCCGAAAGGCATCAACTTCAGCAGAATGTGGCATGTGGTTTGACACAAATAGTATGAATGTAAACACTGATGAATGTGCAGCGGTTACTTTCACTCGTGAAGGTAACCATATTCGTATTCCGTATGCCCTTAATGGCTGTGAACTACGAACACTGAATGACTGCAAAGATCTAGGAGTAATTTTCCAATCTAACCAAAAATTTAATGAGTATTTCACCTTCATAATCAACAAAGCATATAAGACACTCGAATTTATAATAAGTAACACAAAATTTTTCAAGAATATTGAAAATATTATCGCACTATAATACAACACACTAGTTAGACCCCATCTTGAGTATGCCTCGATAATATGGTCACCTCAGGAGAAGAGCAACCAGGATGCTATCGAAAGGGTCCGAAAACGCTTTTTACGATACAAATACGCACACAAATACAATGTGTTTCCCTACTTAGAGTCTTATCAAAGGCAAATTGATGAGTTCAAAGTTGTCACCCTTGAAAGGAGAAGACAATTCAAGAAACAATTTTCATTTACAATATTATTAACAACAATAAATGTAAAGGAATATCACTAATTGAAAATATCAAGCTCTCACTACCTGAAATCAGCCTAAGAAACTTCAACAAAATGTTATATTCCACAAGTGCTACAGATTATTCACCCTTTAATAACATGATGCAACAATGCAATCTCCTGATCATCAGAAATGACTTGGATCTCTTAATGACCGGTCAAAATGATATAAGAGCTCGTATATATCAATTGTATACTACAATTGTTGTGTAAATGTATTTTTTTTTTATTTTACATTTTAATGTGTTGAATACATAGAACGCTCTCAACACTATTCCTCTGGGGATATCGCTATGTATTGTCACTTTCTGGTTGGCATGAGGTAGTTTTTGAGTATCCTTACATGTTAGTACTGTAAAATGTGTTTGTAAGTGAATCCAAAATAAAAATATAGTATATTACATTACTAGTGCGAAAAGTGACATTTTTCACACGAGTGGGAAATATTGTAGCACGAGGCGAAAGCCGAGTACGACAATCCCACTCGTGTGAAAAATCACTTTCGCAAGTGTAAAGTACACTGTTTTTCCTACGACAACCAATTTATTTTTACAAAACGCAACAAATATCAGATAGAGTAGCCCGACTAATATTACGTTATATTTGTAAGTCTATGTTAAAATATTGTTTCTATGAAAAGTACACATGAATTTACAATTACTTTTATAGAGAAATGAACAATTAATGATAATCAACGTTCATTTGAAAAAATTGCAATACAATAAGTACTTTGTTGTGTCTTTCAATTGCTTCAAAGCCTACTTAGCATTTTGTATTTTCTAATATGTGCCCGCGCCCGGGTACCGATTCTCGAGAGCTAAACTAATACGCTTGTGATGTTCTATCCTAGTTCAGCACATATAAATATGCCGTATCGCTTAACGTTATTCTGAACGATTGATACGTCCGTCGAACGTATAGGGCTCCGGATCACTGGTTGCCTATCTTAAATAGAGGTAGTTCGTATGTATGCCTCAACTAACAGCAATCCGATAGCTGACAGTAGGTACCTTTGTTTTTTATGCATAATAAGTTACCCATCAGTCTAGTTTTTATATAAAAAATAACAATTAATGATTGCATCAGTGAATCATGATTCACGGGTTTGACGGCTTATTGACAGCTGTGCGGATAGTACCGTACTTTATCCGCCCTTGTGCGGAAAGTAACTTTCCGCACGCGTTAGGATTAAGGTCACTTTCCATGGAAGTAGAGAGTGTGATATGTGTTACTTTCCTAGGTGGTCGTAGGAAAAAATGCATTTCAACATCTCTCTTGGGAAAATGACAGTGGAGAACATGGGCAATGAAGCAATCAGAAAATAGTTTGAACAGAAACTCAGTGCTGAACAGTCCGAAACTAGTTTTGTTGGTCATTATTGATAATTGTTGTTCATAAGACGTCCGATCTTTCGAAATGTACTTGAGTAATTCCTTCAAATAGTAGGTTTCAGTGTTAGTACTGTCAATCGTCCAACTCCGTTCCTAATTCCTTTTGTGGATAATTATCACCTTTTCTTGAATATTTTTCACGAGCCGCTGATAATTGAGTACAATTGGTACAATCGTTCGAAATGGAGGACACCTATGAAGTTATTGGAGAGCCGTCAGAAAAAGATATCGAAGAAAATCTTTTGAAGAATCCAGGTGATGAGAAAGTAGAATTCAAAGAGGAAGCTACCACCTCAAATATCAAAGCAGAAGACAAATCCTCAAATAAGAAATTCGAACCAATCGAGGAAATGGATGAGTACCACTATTTGCATACAAGTATTGATATAAAAGAAGAAGTGCCCGATAGTGAGCTAATTATTTCCAGTGACCCAAATGATTTGACTATATCTTTCCGGAGATACTCTGAAGAAAAATCGTACAAGAATAGTCTAGAACATAGTGATATCACCAAGGCAATTGACCCGCACAATATTCCAAAAGTATTCGAATGTAGTGACTGTTACAAAAAATTTGCTGAAGAAAGCATTCTGCAGAAACATTCGATAACCCACTCTGGAGAAAAATCATTCAAATGTGATTACTGTGTTAGATCATTTGCTCGAAAAGAATATTTTGAGAAGGCATTCGGTCACATACTCTGTGGAAAAAGCATTCGAATGTTATTCCTGCGACAAAACATTTGCCCGAAAAAGATATTTAAAAAGTCATTCACTCAGACATTCCGGAGAGAGACCATTCAAATGCATTTCCTGCGACAAGTCATTTGCCCGAAAAAATGATTTGAAATCTCATTCACTCACGCATTCTGGTGAGAAACCATTTAGGTGCATTTCCTGCGACAAATCATTTGCCCGAAAAAAGGATTTGAAAACTCATTCACTCGTACATTCTGGGGAGAAACCATTCAGGTGTGATTTGTGTTATAAAAAATTTGCTCTAGCACAGCATTTGAAAAATCATTCCCTCACCCACTCTGGGGTAAAATCATTCAAATGTATTTCCTGCGAAAAATCATTTGCTAGGAAAGAAACTTTGAGAAGTCATTTGCTTACCCATTCTTGGGAGAAACCGTTCAAATGCGGTTCCTGTTATAAAAAATTCACCCGAAATGATCAATTGAAAGCTCATTCAAACACTCACTCGCAAAATCGTTTGGTTACCGTCTCTGAAAATAAACAGTTCAAGTGCAATATCTGCGACATATCATTCATTCGGAAGGACAATTTCAAACGTCATTTGCTGAACCACTCTGGGAAAAAACCATTCAAATGTGCTTCCTGTGATAGAGAATTCGCCCGGAATCATCGAATGAAAGCTCATTTGCTCACCCACACTGGAGAAAAACCTTACGAATGCGATAACTGTGGAAAGGTTTTCAATCGAAAGGATCATTTGAAATCTCATTTGCTCACCCACTCTGGAGTGAAAGCATTCAAATGTGATTCCTGCCATAAATCATTCGCTAGGAGGGATCATTTAAAAAAACATCTGCTCACTCACTAAAAGGAAGATGATATCTGATATTTTTTTGCAATTTGCATAACGATTCATATCGATTATAATGTTCTGTATCAAGTGTGGGTATGATAATATTACTATTATATTGATTTAAAATAAATTGAATAGAAGTATGATTAAAGTGAAATTATCTCAAGGTAACCTTTTATTTTTACTTCCTGAATGAGAGCCAAGAGGATTTTGTTGCTGAGTATGATACAGTGGTTCGGAATCCTCATTATCTCTCTTTCAATTACTTCACCTTCTGTTCAAAAATGTTTTTCAATAAATCTGTTCTCATATCTAGTCATTTTTCGACTTTGTGCAGTTTGCTTTGGATTTCCTTCATAATGGGATTTAGAAAATTCAATGTCGGCAGATGTTTTGCTATATACATTCTTTGAGCAGAAATGATGAATTGCTCAAAAATAATTTATTGTTGGATCGACCACCAAATAATTTGGTCGGACCGAACACTTCAATAATGAAGTTTTGAGGGACATTCCATGAATAAGCTCTTACAAAGCAAAACACGTGTAATGGTTTCGTAACACTAACTTTTTATGAAGTCAGTTTTGATGACTTAAAGATTCATTAGAAATTTTCACTTCGTGTTCAGATTTCAAGATAGTAATATACACCTGCAATCTCGATGAAACCCGACCTTCTTCATCGCAAACAAATGATGTTTGTGTACATACGTAAATTGAGTAATCATCGATTGCAAAAAACTTTTCAAAAATAATTACAAAAGCAAATTCATTCGAGAAAACATTCAGTTCGAAATCTACTTGAATACTTAATGAATGAAAATGAGAAAGAATCCTATTCACACTAAATTCATCCGTTGGTTTCAACTACGAGTATCTTGGGTAGACGTTTCTTTTACTGCTCTCCGCCCTCCAGAGTTACATTCTGAGGGTTGCCACAAGATTTGGAATGCAGTGTTATGAGAAAGAATCCGAATATTAATACTCGCTTTATTTCGACATGCTATATGATTTTTTCAATAAGTATGGGTCACATTTGTTGAGTCGACTCATCGTGTGCCAAAGTTTGTGTCCTTTCTTTGAAATTCTCAATAGATTTCTAAGGGAGCAACATATGATTTTTTATAGGCCTTTCTATTTTCGACTGATTTTCGGATAATGACATAACGGCTTTGTCGTATTTCTCTCATCGTACTGAATTGAATTCCCTGTCAATGATTGAATAATGGATCCGAATTCGTCAACTAGGCCATCTTTTTTTTCTCTCGTGGTTTGAAGGAGTCAATTGATTCAGACGTGGAGTATTTTTTTTCTTCAAAGTATCGATTGATGGCCAATGGTCAAAGCCATGAATGAAACGGTATAAATTTCTACAGAGGAGTACTGCATGATATTGTTACGTTGGGAATATACCCCTTGCCAATGTCACTATGAAAGTGAACTGAATGAATGATTGAAGACCAAATGCCGTCAGTGAAATTCACTTGAAAAAAGTGGAAGGAGTACATCGAAACCTTTGACGTGACTTTCGAGGAGTTTTTGAAGAGAATCATCCTTCCGAATGAGGGCAATCAAACAATGACAGATATGAAACTTTCAGCTTGGCAGCAAGAGGTGATTTTGACTATGTATGTGATGTGTAGCATAGTGAAGTGATAAAGAAAAACAGATGAGGAAAATGTTCCTAATCTATTGATGACAAAAATAAGAAACCATAATTTATACAGTGTGTGACAGTGAAACAATATAATAAGTTGAAATAATTGTTCATAAAAAAATGGAACTTCTTGAAACAATGCAGTTATGGAAAAATAGTAGCTAGTAATAACATCATAGTAACGCAGGAGCATTCTTCTTGAAGAGGCCCCCAATCACTTGAAAATTCAATTGTTCTGTCAATCTCACAATACAATCGCTAAATTGGCAGTTCTCTGCGTTCATCTATTATTCCACCATTACCATAATACATTTCAATTTATTTAAAATTGAACAACATACTAGTAATATTATTATATAATTATTAGTAATTATATCATACATATATTTGACAGAGAACATTATAATCGATATGAATAATTTGAAGCTAATTACAACAAAAAATAAATCAAATAGCATCTTCTTCATAGTGAGTGAGTACATGATTTCGCAATCTTCATTTGAAATTTTTTTTACAGAGTGAGAGAGCGAATGAGATTTCAATTGATGTTTTGCAGTCACCACATTCGAATACTTTTGAATTCTTGTGCGTGTCAACTTCTATGGTGATTCCAATATGTTTAGACTCATCACGTCCGATTTTCCATCAGAGTATCCCCGAAAAGATTGTTTCAAATCACATGGGTCACTGGAAATCATTAGCTCACCATCGGATACTTCTTCTTTGATATCAATACATTTGGAATTCTCATAAGAGAATTCGTTGAATACCTTCGCTTGTATGGTAGTGGTACTATCTTTCTCCTCGCATTCCTCTTTGACATGGTCCTCATCAGCAAGATTTTTCAATTGTTCTTCTTTGATTCCAATGTTCGCTGGATTCATTTTTGAGATAAGTTCATTTGAACTATGAGCGACTCGTAAAAACTATCAAGAAAATTATTAAGGAAATGGAGTAGGAACTGAACTTGCCGATTGAAGCATTCCATTAGGAAGAATTACTTAAGTACAGTTCAGCAGATCGGACGTCTAATGGTCCTATGATTCAACAATTCCCATTACCAATCAGAATAGTTGCGGACTGTTCATTATTTTTGAGAAGTTTTTTGCAATCGATGATCACTCAATTCACGTATGTTCACAATCATCATTTAATTTGAAATGAAGAAGGACAGTTTTCATTGAGATCGTGGGTGTATCATACTATCTTGAAATTTGAACACGAAGTAAAAGTTTTCAATGAATGATTGATATGCAATGCATTGCTCTTCTTTAACTTATTTGAACTATAAGATACACGAGCTTATTCATGGAAATTTAATGAAATTTCTCTCAAAACTTCATTATTAGAGTGTTCGGTCCGACCAAATCACCCCGTGGTCGAACGAATAAGATATTATTTGGGTAATTCATCTTTTCCGCTTGAAGAATGCATATAACGAAACATCTGTCGACATTAAATCTTCCGAATCCCATTACAAAGGAAAATCCAAATCAAAATAAATCAACAAGTAGATATTTTTCGAAATTGATTAATTATCGACCAGTTCCGCTCTAACAATTCAGGAAACGACAAGAAACTAAAAACGCTTGATTTGTTGAAATCGTTATGAACATTTCTTTGTGAAGAAACGTCTTTTCAAATTTGTTTACAGCAAGCTTTGTAAATCGAAATGAAAAAGATTACCGTGATAAGTATCCCTACAAATTATCACCGATGAACAACCATGGTACTGACAGGATTTTTCCTTGAATTTTCAAAATACGACTAGATACCAAAACAGACTTGTTGAAAACCATTTTTCAACAAGAGGTGTAGCTCACACTTGAATATGGGGCCGTTAACATGGAGCTCTAAATTATTCGGAGAGAGAAAATGAGGATTCAGTACCCCTTTATAATACTCAGCTACAAAATCCTCTTCGCTCCCAATTGGACAGTAAAAATGATTGACTCCCTTGGAATGATTGCACTATAATCATACCCCAATTTAATTTATTTCAAATTAATCAATATAGTAGTAATAATATCATACCCAAAATTGATACAGAACATTATAATCGATATGATTTGTTATGCAAATTACAAGAGAATATCAGATATCATCTTCATTGTGGTGAGTGAGCAGATGTTTTCTTAAATGATCCCTCCTAGCGAATGATTTATTGCAGGAATCACATTTGAAAGCTTTCACTCCAGAGTGGGTGAGAAAATGAGATTTCAAATGATCCTTTCGACTGAAAAGCTTCCCGCAGTTATGACATTCGTAAGGTTTCTCTCCTGTATGAGTGAGCAAATGAGCTTTCAATTGATGATTGCGGGCGAATTCTCTATCACAAGAAGTACATTTGAATGGTCTCTTCCCAGAGTGGGTCAGCAAATGGCGTTTGAAATTGTCCTTCCGAACGAATGATATGTCACAGATATTGCACTTGAACTGTTCATTTTCAGAGTCAGTAACCAAATGATTCTGCGAGTGAGTGTTCGAATGAGCTTTCAGTTGTTCTTTTCTATCGTATTCTTTTTCGCAGGAGTCACTTTTGAATTTTTTGGGGGATCCATCACACTTCAATGCTGTTTTTTTAGAGTCTCTGGTGTTCTCCATTTTGTCGGTTTCGATGCCGTTCTCACTTTGTCTTGAAATTTCTCAGACGATTCTTCTTCAAAGTCGAACTCACTACCTTCCTGTCTACCTCTTTCTCCTCAATAACAATACTCGGATGCAGGAATTCGAATTCGTTCGTACCTTCGACACTCTCATGAATATCTCTCAGTTACACTGAAACAAACCCCTTTGAAAAAGTTCTTTAGTACATTTCCAAAGATCGGACGTCTAATAAAACAACGGTCAATCAATCTTTGAAAATCGGAAGATTATCGGACCTCAAGCATGTTTGGAGTTTCATTATAAAAAAATGATGATTTTCAGGCAGCATCATAGCTGATTTACACTTGCCCAAATCTCACAAAAATTTGTGCTCGAATGCCATTTTTCAATTTCCAATGAATGTACATCAGTTTCAAGAACTGAACCATGATAAGACTGTCAGTTAACTACCATTCTAAAATGAGAATACAAAATCCAGCAAAGCATGTGTAATTTTGGAATTGCTATTCCGTTATTCAAGGGACATATCGGTATACTTATTGAAAACTGAAGGATGAGATTAAAAACTTTAATGTGGAAGTTTCAAATTTTGTGGGGATGAATTAACTTACCACCAAACTGATATTTTTTGCATTCGACGCGTGTGTCGCTAAGGCTAAGGATGGACTCAGACAGATCCGAAATCGGATCGTACGACGATTCATTAGCTTTCTGATCGGTCTAAATTAAAATTTAGACGATCCGATAGCTTCCTGATTGGTCTGAATATAAATTTGGACCAATCAGATAGCTATCATATCGTCGTACGAGAAGAAAATTGATGCTATCATTACAAATTCGATAATATTAATTTGGTGTGATGACGTTTCATGGTGTATCTGATACGTGTATGGAATATTCAATAACGAATTCATTTTTCATTCCTTTCAGCGAGAAGCGACTTCATTCCATACGATATTGTGAAGTGGTATAACATGAAGTGGAACCAATATTGTCAAAGGAATTACAGAAAACGCGTCATAATTTCTCTTTAAGAGATTTACAAAACCATGACACGTCCTTTGCTATATAATATCTTTGTGAAAAATGATGAATTTCTCTTTAATGCTCTACATTTTCAGATTGTTCGGTCCGACCGAATCGAATTGTGGCCAATCTCGTCATAAAGAAAATTTCAAAGCAAACCGTATGATATTTTCAACTGCTGCTAATCAAGTATCAATCAGGATCATTCTAACGAATCACAAAACGACAAGAAGTATGCTTTGCAGAAATTGATACAAAATATTCTTGGTTGGAGGAATGGGATTACCATCACAGAAATAAAAGATTCGGTGAATTATCAACGTTCAATAGTCTTGGCACTATGGTTATGACAGAGTTTGATGCTAACTTGAATATTTGGAATGTCAATTAGTACGACCAAATGAAAACATAAAAAATGAGGCAATAGACATGATCCGAAGAAAATACAACAGTTGGTAGAAAATACACGTGTAAACTGTCCATTTTCTGTGAGAAATTATACTGCGGCAAAAGGTGTACCATTGGAGAGTTGGAACTCACATTTGAATATGGGGCCGTGAACATGAAGGTAGAACGTGTCGCAGGTCCAGTTCATTTCTCGTGAACAGATCACAGTCGATCGGCTTTAAATTATAGATTATGTCGTGATGGTCCACTTGTAAATGTTCGAACCCGCATAAAATTCTTTGATTGTAACCTGATCGATTGTTTTCTTCATTTTCAATACATTGATTTCGCATGAGGTGATACTTATTTTTCAAGTCCGTATATAATTATGTGTGAGTATTATCCAAGGTGAAGCAGCTCGTCCTATCACCTTTTCGCATAGGACTTTCTGGTGTAAAACCAGTCAAATTTGATAAAAAAAAAACAACTTACACCAAATTTGGACTTTCTAATCGGAACACTCTTTTCAGAATTTCAATACATTACAAGTATTCAATAGCTTCAAGATTATAAGTCGCTGTAAAGATGATGAAATTTCAACAAAATCAGTTGATTTCACTTCGCTGAAACGTGTTTCAGAGAGAGGTGGAAAGTCTTCATTTGAAGGGTCATGCACTAGTTATAGTTTGAGGATACCGCTGGGAAAGAGAAATGGTGAATGAAAGGGTATAAACTACAGACGAGTATTGGATGATATTGTTACGTTGGGAATATACCCCTTGCGTTTGTCACTATGAAAGAAAACTGAATGAATGATTGAAGATCGAATTGCGTCAGTGGAATTCACTTTAAAGAAGTGGAAGGAGTACATCGAAACCTTTGACGTGACTTTCAAGGGGGTTTTTGGGAAAAACCATTGTTCCGAATGAGGGCAATCAAACAGACATAAAACTTTTAGCTTGGCTATGTATGTCATGTGAAATTCAGTGAAGTAAGAAAAAAAGAGATGAGGAAAATGTACTTAATCCATTGATGATACAAAGAAGAAAACATAATTTATACAGTGTGTGACAGTGAATCAATATAATGAGTTGAAAAAATGCAGTTGCGAATGAATAGAATAAGTAGTAACATCATAGTTACGCAGGAGAGGAGATGTGTTGTCTTAATTCCTCTTGAAGAGGCCCCCAATCACTTGAAAATTCATTTGTTCCGTTGGTCAATCTCACCACACAATCGCTAAATTGGCAGTTCTCTGAGTTCATCTATCATTCCACCATAACCACTCTACATTTCAATGTATTTTAAATTGAACAATATACTAGTAATATTATTATATGATTATTAGTAATTATATCATACATATATTTGACAGAGAACATTATAATCGATATGAATAGTTTGAAGCTGATTACAACAACAAATAAATCAAATAGCATCTTCTTTACAGTGAGTGAGTACATGTTTTCTCAATCGTTATTTGAAAGGTTGTTTTACAGAGTGAGAGAGCGAATGAGATTTCAATTGATGTTTTTTGGCAAATTTTTCACCACAGGAACCGCACTTGAACGGTTTTCCTCCAGAGTGTGTGAGCCAATGAATTTTCAAATTATATTTTCGAGTAAATGATTTATCACAGAAATCACATTTGAATGGTGTTTGTCCAGAGTGGGTTAGGGAATGATCTTTCAAATGATGGCTTCTAGTGAATTCTCTATCGCACGAACCGCATTTGAATGGTTTCTCCCCAGAGTGAATGAGCGAATGAACTTTCAAATTATGTTTCCAAGCGAAATTTTTATCACACGATCCACATTTGAATGGTTTTTCTCCAAAGTGAGTGAGCAGATGACATTCCAAATGATGCTTCCGTGTATATGATTTGTTGCAAGGATCACATTTGAATGGTGTCTGATCAGAGTGAGTGAGCAAGTGACATTTCAAATGATGCTTCCGAGTGTATGATTTTTTGCAATAATCACATTTGAAAGGTTTATTTCCAGAGTGAGTTAACAAATGATTTCGTAAATTGCTCTTTCGAGCAAACTTTTTGTTGCAGTCACCACATTCGAATACTTCTGAGATATTGTGCGGTTCATCTTCTGTGGTGATTTCACTATGTTGTAGACTATTCTCTTACGATATTTCTTCAGTGTGTCTCCGGAAAGATAGTTTCGAATCACTTGGGTCGCTGGAGGTCGTGAGCTCACTATGGGGTGCCTCTTGTTTGATATCGATACTTGTATGCAGAAACTTGAATTCATCTCTCTCCTCGATACATTTGGAATTCTCATTAGAGGATTCTTCGAAAACTTCTGCTTTGATAGTTGCCATGGTATGTATGTTCCTCCTTGAATTCCACTTCAAGATAGTCATCATCACCAAGAATCTTGAATTGTTCTTCTTTGATTCCAATGTTCGCCGGATTCATTTTTGAGATGAGTTCAACTCAACTATCAGCGACTCGTAAAAACTATTAGGGAACAGATGATACTTATTCACAAAACGAAGAAGGAACTGAACTTGCCGATTGAAGCATACTATTTGAGAGAATTACTTTAGTACATTTCGGCAGATCGGACGTCTAATGGACCTATGATTCCCATTACCAACCAGAATAGTTTTGGACTGTTCAGTATTTTGTGGATCGTTCGAACTATTTTCTGATAACTTCGTTGTACTTGTACTTATTTTTCACTTCGCTGAATCTCACAATGAGTCCAATAATTTTTTCATTCATCTTTAGATGGAAATGAATTATTTTGGAAGAAACATATAATTGTTGTTAATATGAAGCTTTTCAGGTAGATTTGAATGATTCTATTCCAGAGTGGGGGAACGAATGATTTCGCAGCAGTCGCCACATTCGAATGATTTTGATTTCTTCCGCGAGTCAACTAGACCGTTGGCCCATGACACAAACATTGTCGATAATCTATGTTCGTATGCCCTTTTGAAGATATACTCAGGAGGCTTGGTAAACCGGGAAAAAGTGCCTCCGAGCGTCTGTGACCAGTCCTTGCACCTGCTGACCTCCACTTCCGGTTGAAAAAAAAGGGTTAATTATTCGAGGAACGAGGAAGCTCGGCCATGTGGATACATTATCGTATCTTGCAAAAATAACCGGGCGCTAGCCGGTTTGCATACGTCTAGGTCGCTGCCGGAAGGAGGCATACGAACCGGAAGTGGCAATTTCCCACTGGTGATGGACGATGATCGAGGAAAGTATGCCCTTTCGTAGAACGACTCCTTTCGACCCATTAAACACTATCCGATATTTGTATACGATTTCGGAAAGGGCATCTCGATTTATGCCAGCATCAACTAACCGGACTAAACTAGAAATAGTCGATAATTTATGTTCGTATGCCAATCTCGGTGCCGATAGAATACGACATTTTAAGTAACAAAAGCTGGTTTGCATACGCCCAGGTCACTACCGGAAGGAGGCATACGAACCGGAAGTGGCAATTCTCCACTGGTGATGGACGATGATCGAGGAAAGTATGCCCTTTCGTGAGAAGTAAACTCTCACAGTTACACCAACTGACAAAGAATATTATAGCTATGGACACCTACTCTCCATAATTATAGCTTTGAAACTAACGAGAGGATGCTTTCTGAATCGGTAAGAAACTGAAGGTTCAGGGGCGGGGCAAGTACTTCAGTGCCCCGGTTTATAGATCGTCTGCGAAAAGAACGCGAATCGCTAAGGCTGGATTCACATGGACATCTGGACGTTGAGTTTGGCGGGCAAGTTTGAATGAATCGATCCCACTCGTACAATGGGAGATTAATATTTTCCCGACTTTTTTAAGGTCCGATTGTATGTTATTGGAAATATTAATGTAGTAAGCCCTGATTTAACCCATTTACACACTATCGACCATGTTTGGACACTCGCAAATAGATGTGCCTTTTGCTCAGTGGAACACCCTGGAAATGGGTTTATCGGGGGAAAAAACTTGTGGTCCCTAATGGGAGGGTAATTTCCACTTTTTTCACTTTAAATTGTTAATAAACAATAGTAGCGCGATCTTCAAGGTGAAATAATTGGTATATTTGGATTCAGCGGGACAAAAAACATAAAATAAACATTATCTGCAGAGGGGCCCTTTTATTGAAAGTTTGGGAATTAATTAAGTACTGTTGGCACCGCGCAAATTGTATGCAAACCATTATTTGATAAATACTTTCACTTCTACTAACCGTGGTCAAAATTTCAACATTTCCTCAATTATCGACTATTTCTAGGTTAGTCCGGTTAGTTGATGCTGGCATAAATCGAGATGCCCTTTCCGAAATCGTATGCAAATGTCGGATAGTGTTTAATGGGTCGAAAGGAGTCGTTCCACGAAAGGGCATACTTTCCTCGATCATCGTCCATCACCAGTGGGAAATTGTCACTTCCGGTTCGTATGCCTCCTTCCATCAGCGACCTAGACGTATGCAAACCGGCTAGCGCCCGGTTATTTTTGCAAGATACGATAATGTATCCACATGGCCGAGCTTCCTCGTTCCTCGAATACTTAACCCTTTTTTTTTTCAACCGGAAGTGGAGGTAAGCAGGTGCAAGGACTGGTCACAGACGCTCGGAGGCACTTTTTCCCGGTTTCCCAAGCCTCCTGAGTATATCCCCAAAAGGGCATACGAACATAGATTATCGACAATGTTTGTGTCATGGGCCAACGGTCTAAACTCCTATGGTGATATCTCTATGTTCTGAACTATTCTTGTACGATATCTTTTCAGAACTGGAAATCATAAGTTCACTATTGGGTGCTTCTTTTTGATATCAATACTTATAAGCAGCCACTTGTACGCATCCCTCTTCTCGATGTTTTCGTTATTTGAATTTGAGAATTCGTCGAACACTTCATTTATGATATCAGTAGTAGTATGATCCTCCTCACATTCCACCTTGAGATGATTAATTTCATCGAAACTTTCGAAGCACCCAATATCAGGATTTTTCTACTGTTTATTTTTGATACCAATATCCGCCCGCATTTCATGAATTTTAATGGTTTTTCCAATTCTGAACGGTTGTACCATAATCTGATTCATTATTGAGATAAGTTCAACTCAACTACCAGCGGCTCGTTAAAAAATATTCGAAAACAGATGACTCAAACCTTCTCTTCAAAAGAATTACTTGGGTACCTTTGGAAAGGTCGGATGCTTAATGGACCTATGGTCCAAAAATTATCATTAATGACCAACCATATGGGATTGATGAAAAAATAAATATATATGCTATTCGCAACATTTTATTCAATTACAATATAGCGAGTACAAACGTTATTATACTTCGGTTGGTCCCATCCGAATAGATCACCTTGTAGTAGTACCTCTATGACTGAAATGCGCAAGTTGAAAGAAAGAATGATTCACGATGCCCCTATCTCACGAGTCCTCACCCGAATATCCGTCAATATACTTCTTGCGCTGAATGTGATAAGTTCGAAAGTGTAAATTAGTGTAAATAAGTGAATTGAAGAAAATTTTCCATATGTACTATGGGAAACAAAACAAATGATGCTCAGTGAAAACAACGTAGAAACTTGGCGAACACTACGGACACTCGAGGAAAAACTCCGTTCCTACTCGTTTAGTAAGTAAGATTGTTTTTAATGTTTTTTGTCATGTTTTAGAAAAACCAACGGAATGAGTGGACATATAATTGGAAATAGATGAGACTGACAATGATTTCTGATCATTGATCATCGGCAGGGGCAATCTACTTTGTAGATCAACATACGGCTGAACTTTATTCATCATCCTAGGCCGTTTTCTGCCCTGCACACTTTTTGAGTTGTGCCAGCCGAGTGTCTCGCCCCCAAAGACAATTTCTCTTTGGTGGGCGCAGGTCCGTCGTCAGATTTGACATCGGAATTTTCCGCCACCAACAGTGAATCTTTCCGTAGTGATAACGCTGTTACTACTGTACTGGGAGATGATCCGACTGAAGCAAAGTTTTACGGTAGTGATATCCAGGATGATTTCGCACTGCAGTGGTGTACCTATCTGACACAAGCACAAGAGAACGACAACAAGGAACCTAAAAACACTCGAGGACAAACTCTGTTCTTACTCGTCGTAAGTAAGTTTGTTTTTCATATTTTGTCACGTTTTAGAACGGAACCAAAGACGTGAGTGGACGTATAATTGGAAACAGCTGAGACTGACAATGATTTCTGATCATTGATCATCGGCAGGGGCAATCTACTTTGTAGATCATTCTACGGCTGACCTTCAATCATCATACGCCGTTTTTTTGTCCCGCACACTTCCTGAGTTGTGCTCGCCGAGTGTCTCGCGCACGAAAACAATTTCTTTTCTGTTGGCGCAGGTTCCAGACCGTTACACTACCTCATATCCACCCCAACTGAATCCGGTAGTTCAGACCTTTTTTCTCGACATCTGAATTGAGGTTTTCTACTGGACCCTCAAATTTCGTTGGGCAAAGGTTTCTCAGCCCTCAGTACAGCTATGCCTGATGAGTGATCGATATGCTGAAGCATTCAAGACTACTTTGTCTGACAAAGCCGGTGCTGATGAAGCATTATGCAACGTTCCTCCCTCGATTTCGAACCACAGGAGATTCCTGCTTGCACTAGACCTGAAGGTACAACCTTTCCCTTCAAAACACCTCGAGGGCACTGCTCATCGAAGTCAATGACACTCTTAGAAAAATCAACAGAGGGGGGACACCTCAAGCAGACAAAACAGAGGATGGTGAGAGCGGTTCACGACGTACAACAACAAATAGACGAAATAACATATTTGAACTTATACGCTGGTCGCATTAAATATTTGACAGCACGTGGCAATCTATAACAAACAACTCCAACATTTTGGAATGTGTTCAGAGATATAAAATCCATTTTTATACTCTACCTTATGAAAAACTGGCACCTGAACCCCGACAATTCCACCCAGCCGGCTAAACCTATGTTGTGAGTGTTTAGCTATATTACTGGAATTTGACTACATTGGACCAACCGTCAATGTCAAGAACAATTTTTAGTTCAGCTATTTTCTCAGGTTTGAGTCTTACTGATAGCTATAGATTTCTTTTGATTCTGAAACATTTGCATGAATTCATCACAGCCCCTCACTTGAAGCTGTGAAAAATCTGATGATGAAAATTGTTTTTTAACGTCAGTGGATTCGACAGATGCCGATAAACATAAGAAGTATTTGCGATTCCAATCTAGACACAAAATTTTTGAATTTAAATTTTTCGTGTTTTGGCTTATCTTCTCACCTTATATATTCACAAAAATCTCAGAAACGGTTATACATTTTTTGAGATCAGGAATTTTTTGTATCTGTAGCTATTTAGACGACATCTTTTTCAATTAGTATTACCAAGATAGAGTGTTCATGAAACATCCAACAAATTTGAGGTATCTTGGTAATCATTACGATTCAATATTGATGGAAAATAAATCCATTTGACACTTGATTTCGGTTTGCCTTGTGGTTGAATATAGGTGGCCGTCTACAAAATTATTTGAAGGGCACCGATGTATAACCTTGCAGACGGATCGAGAAGATTTTGACAATGTAAATTTCCACCGAGTTACAGTGACTTTTCATGTTAGGCAACTAGAAGGTAAAACAAGGCCTGAATTTTTCAGAATATTACATGCAACAACGAGAAAGCCAAAGGTTTCAGTGAAGCAGGCCAAACTTCACATTAATGTTCAAAACCTTCAGACAGTTCTCCTCAAACTGTCACATTTTGTCGCATAGAGACAACAACACCGTCAACGCGCAGATCAACTGGATATCTGGAATGAAGCACCCAAACCTCAACGGACTGGCTGGTGATATTTGGAAGTGGTGTGAAGAATTAAGCATAATGATATTCAGGAACTTGAGTTTTCTGGTGGAGAATATATATGTATATGTGTGTATGTGTGTATATATATATGTATATATATGTATGTGTATATGTGTATATATGTGTGTATATGTATATAAAATTATCAACTAGTGATGTTCTTCTCATAAATAAATTCGAAATATGAGTTTATAGCAGATCAAAGTCCATGATGTGTCACCTTCGGAATGCAATATCGAGAATACGCCTTCCAAGAGCGGGCCAAAAATTTCGATAACCTGAAGTTGATCTGTTTACTAACTACTCTAACACATAGGGTGAAACATTTTTATCTTTACAGCCGAACCCCATAAGTTATGCAACTGATACGTTACATTAACTTGGTCTTACACACACATTTGTGTTTTCCCAATCATCACCACTTCCACATTTTCCTAGAATATTGAAAATGATCGAAGGGGACAAAGTAACATGTTTTGTGTTTCTGTTATCGCAGTCCCAAACTTGGTTTCCACAAATTGATATCAATTTTTAATTCCATTATATTGTATTTTGAACCACAATATATAATTTTTTCAGTTTCGTTTAAGCACCTACATCCACTGTGGTGCCATCTTTCCCTGGGTGAACCGATTTTGTCTGGCATCCATTTTCCAGGAGAAAAACTGAGGGGTGAACCTTCAGCGATTCTGATGGAATCACTGATTGCAAATACGATGAAACCATACAATTCATTTTCGTCTCATTGGTGGATAATTGTGAAGGAGATGTGGATAAGGTAGATCGCCCATGGGTGCAGCTAGGTAAAAATTATTGTACTAGAAAATTACATAGATCAGCTTGAAATCTGATATCTCATGCATGTAACTATGATACAATGGAAATATTTTAGAGGGGTATTTTCAAAATACGATCCACTTTTTTCCCGATATGAGAAAATCTGGGACCCTCACCAAGTGTTGACCAAATTAGAAAAATCGGAAAACCTCATTTTGAAAAATATATCACAAACTTATTGTTATGGTTGCTCTAAAGCTTGCTAAAGCGTAAAAATATGATTCAAAATCAGAATGAGTAGCATTTTTATAGTATGATCAGTACAAAAAAAAAATAAATAAACAAAAATTAAAAAAAATAAATAAAAATCGTTTACCGGTTGACGAGTGTCGCCCTTCAGAGGTCGAATCTTCCGCAGAAAATGTATTGACGAGGCCTCTTGCCTCTTGGCGTGTGAGTCCCAGCACGAAGACTCGATGGGAAGTTGAACCCGAGTCTTCCGCTTGAGGGGCAGACGTGCTTGTCTCTTCACTGCCGAGAACCAAATTATCCACAGAAGACCAAGAGAGCAACAAATACAAACATGTAAATTTTTTTTCACCATTTTCCACGGTGAAACGTGAATTGTGTATGACATCCACGATTATCAATTAAAAAACCGCACATATTCAATTAGGTTTTTTTCTCATTTTTACTCATAAAAATCCTCATCACCCAGCTACACCTCAGCACAAGACATGCTGCCACTTCTGCGGCCAACCAAATCGATATGAGCACGGACACAATACGATCAAATGAAGGCTGGTCCGAACAATAAAATACTTTTGGTAAATTCTACATAGACCAGTAATTACAAATGGTACATTTGCGGATTACCTCCGCAATTTCATTAAACGAGTGTAAGTTTTCTGGTTATTTGAGTTTTGCAACATTATATTGTATTAGCATTCAAATAGTGTCAGTATCAAATTCTTAGTTTATAGTGGTGAATCAAATGACATAAACAGTTCATTTAGACTACTTCATTAGTATGAGATCAGTCTGAATAAAATTTTGATCGCCTTTTAATAATTCTTTGAACATCTACAAGGTGATCTATTCGGATGGGACCAACCGAAGTATAATTGAGGATTAAACGACTTACCTGAAGGAAGTTCAATCCAAATTATACGAGGTTGGTCACATCCGAATAGAGAGACACCCACCCATCTCAAAGAAAAAAAAAATCCAATATATTATTTTTTCTGTCATCCCGACCCAAAAAGGCGATATCATCGCAAGGTATATTGACGGATATTCGGGTGAGGACTCGTGAGATAGGGGCATCGTGAATCATTCTTTCTTTCAACTTGCGCATTTCAGTCATAGAGGTACTACTACAAGGTGATCTATTCGGATGTGACCAACCTCGTATAATTTGGATTGAACTTCCTTCAGGTAAGTCGTTTAATCCTCAATTGCAATGAATAACAAATAAAATACCCGTTTCAAGCTATTCCATTGGGAAGTGAGTGAATGATCTTTCAAGTGATACGCTTGAGCAAATTTTTTATCACACGAACCGCACTTGAAAGGTTTTTCACCAGAGTGGGTGTACAAATGATTCTGCAGAGTGCTCCTTCGAGCAAATGGTTTGCCACATGAATCACATTTGAATGGTTTCTCTCCAGAGTGGGTGAGGGAATGATTTTTCGAATGATGCGCTAGAGCAAATTTTCTATAACACAAATCGCATCTGAATGGTTTCTCCCCAGAATGTGTGAGTAAGTGAGTTTTTAAATATTTTTTTTCGGGCAAATGACTTGTCGCAGGAATCTCATTCGAAAGGTTTTTCTACAGAGTGTGTTACAGAAAGATCATTCTTATGACACGCTTGAGCAATTTTGTTATCACACGATTGTTCTTGTACAATTTTGCTTGAAAGCATCTCTGAATAGATAGAGTCAAATCACTTGGGTCACTGGAAATCATGCACTCAATATCGGGTGCTTCTTCTTTGATATCAATACTTGTATGCAGAAACTTTTATTAATAATAATAATAATTTTTTAGCCATTTAGGTACAGTGTGTACATATGGTAAGTCATACAATACAATACATAAATCACATGATACAGTGAAACCTTATTGTGGGTCATTGGGTATCAATAAAATAGATAACGATCTTATGTATAAATAAAATGAAAAAATATATGACGGCAGCACACACAAGAAACATAATTACTCATCCCTCTCCCCTATACGTTCGGATTTCTTATTTTCTCCAGAGTGTGTGAACAAATGAGATTTCATTTGAAATTTTCTAGCAAATCCTTTATCACAAGTACCACATTTGAATGGTTTTTCTCCAGAATGAATGAGCAAATGAGATTTCAATTGATTTTTTCGAGCGAATCCCTTATCACAGGAACCGCATTTGAATGGTTTCTCCTCAGAATGTGTTAGTGAATGAGTCTTTAAATCAGGTTTTCGGGCAAAATTTCTGTCGCAGGAAATGCATTTGAATGGTTTCTCTCCAGAGTGTGTGAGCAAAAAATTATTTTTCAAGTAACATGCTTGAGCAAATTTCCTATCACACGAACCGCACTCAAAAGGTTTTTCTCCAGAGTGGATAAATAAATGTTTCTGCAGAGCGCTCTTTCGAGCGAATGTTTTGTCACAGAAATCACATTTAAATGCAGAGTGGGTGAGGGAATGATTTTTTAAATGCTGTTTTAGAGCAAATTTTCTATAACACAAATCGCACGTGAATGGTTTCTCCCCAGAATGTGTAAGTGAATGAGTTTTTAAATTATTTTTTCGGGCAAATGATTTGTCGCAGGATATGCATCTGAATGGTTTCTCCCCAGAATGTGTGAGTGAATGAATTTTCAAATCATTTTTTCGGACAAATGATTTGTCGCAGGAAATGCATTTGAATGGTCTCTCTCCAGAATGTGTCAGTAAATGAGTTCTTAAATATTTTTTTCGGGCAAATGATTTGTCACAGTGATCACATTTGAATGATTTTTCTCCAGAATGGGTGATCGAATGTTTCTGCAGAATGCTTTCTTCAGCAAATTTTCCTCTACATTCGGATACTTTCGGAATATTGCGCGGGTCAATTTCTTTGGTGATATCACTATGTTCAGGACTATTCTTGTACGACTCTTCTTTAGAGTATCTCCGGAAAGATAGAGTCAAATCATTTGTGTCACTGGAAATCATGAGCTCACTATCGGGTTCTTCTTCTTTTATATCAATACTTGTATGCAAATAGTGGTACTCATCCATTTCCTCGATTGGTTCGAATTTCTTATTTGAGAATTCTTCGAATTCTACTTTGAGAGTATTAATTTTCACGATATGCTTGAAATTCTCATCACCTGGATTCTTCAAATGATTCTCTTCGATACCTTTTTCTGACGGCTCTCCAATAACTTCATAAGTGTCCTCCATTTCGAACGATTGTTCCCCTTTGAAACTCAGTCCAACTCAATTATCAGCTGCTCGTAGAAAATATGATAATTATTCACAGAAGAAATAAGAAACGAAATTTGACGATTGACAGTACTAACACTGAAACCTACTATTTGAAGGAATTACTTAAGTACATTTCGAAAGATCGGACGTCTTATGAACAACAATTATCAATAATGACCAACCAAACTAGTTTCGGACTGTTCAGCACTGAGTTTCTGTTCGAACTATTTTCTGATTGTTTCATTGCCAATGTTCTCCACTGTCATTTTCCCAAGAGAGATGTTGCAGTGCATTTTATTTTCATTTTGGAGCGTTCTATGTATTCAACACATTAAAATGAAAAAGAGAAAAAAAATACATTAACACAACGATTCTAGTATACAATTAAAATATACAAGCTCTTATATCATTTTTACTGGTCATTACGAGATCCAGGTCATTTCTGATGATTAGGAGATTGCATTGTTGCACTGATATTGAAGGGTGAACAATCTGTAGCATTTGTGGAGAATAACATTTTGTTGAAGACTCTCAGGTTGATTTCAGGTACTGAGAGCTTGATATTTTAAATTATTGATAATCCTTCGTATTTATTGTTCATTGTTGTCTTCTCCTTTAAAGAATGACAACTTTGAACTCATCAGTTTGCCTTTGATAATCAGATACTATTTAGCACTGAAATATTTAAAACAAATTTATTTCGGATTGAAAACAGCAATATTTAATTTCAGCCTGGAGAATAACAAACAAACCCATATTGAGGCTCTTGGAAACCTCACGAAATAAACTAGTTCAATATGTTTTCAAGTTAGATGTCTCGGAACGTAGGTTGGAAGGAGGTTATTGGGGCACCCTTTCTCGAGTTACAATGAATGTTTTCTTAAACGAATCATTAATTCAGGTGAAATCGATCGGGAAATTTTCAAATTTTCAGGAACCCTATCTGAAAATCCGATTCACTATAATCCCAAACAACCAACGAGTCAAAAACATCTTCAACAACCAGAAAAAATATGGTATCGGATATTATGTTGAAATCTGCCAATATTTTTGATGACCTCGAAAGTAGCATGTCAGCACAGCATACCACTTACAATGAAACAACAAACAATGGAATTAAAATATTTGTCGGGAAAATCACTAACAAAGTTACCCAAATTTTGTTCTTCTCTCACTTTTACAATGAAAGAGACGTTAGCGAAGAGACTTATGAAAACCATTAAATCATGATAATTGAATTTCCGATGTCAGAATTGTATGCTGAAGATCTCGAGCTCAAATTTTCAAAGAGCTATACCTTTTCTGATTTATTATTTTTCTTTCACGGAATTGATAAGAAATATTCAATGAAGTTCATTCGAAACACTTTTCTGATCGAGGTCCAAAACTCATTACAAAATCAGTCTTAATATCAGATGATGATTTAATTATAATGTTGAGGTGAAAAACAATCATGAAGGAGAAACCAATCATAGAGATATGAAAGAAACTTCGGATAAATGAAAACTAAATTATTACTGGAGAAATATGAAAACTTCAATAACCGAATTCTTGTGATGTGAACCAAAATAGCAGAATATTCTACAAAGATACCTTACCTTCCCCTTGGTTCTCACAGAAACACCATCAAAGCCATTTCATATAGTACACATCGATTGTTTTTCATAGAAACAAAATATTACAAACGCTCGTAGAAGCTTTCTCGAATTTTGCTCAAGCTCATGAAGTGTTTCGAATAAACTTCATGGAAAAATCGCGATTTATGCAAGCTGTGCTCTAATAAATAAATTTACCTAAACCATCACAAAGGTTGATACGAGTGAATAATTCATTTTAGGTCTCACAGTTTTCAAAAAAAAAATTATATCAACGGAACAGGATACATAATAAATTCTCAGGCCCATATGAAATAACTGAAATCCTAGAAAGGAACAGAGTGAAAGTCACAGTCAAAGATATAAGAATTAAAAGGAAACTATTGACATAACAGAATTGAGCGAACTTGATCTTGCTACAGGCTTGCCAGCTTCTCCAACTGTGACCTAGCCTATCCAAAATTGTACGTCCTCGAATAAAATCCTAGTCTCATTCCATTCTTACTCGGGATCTCCCAAAATAATGTTGACCATTGGTCATCTGAATTTTTGACGATTCAAAAAGATTCAAGAGAAAGAAACACTCAATAGAAATACGACAAAACCCAATCCTGTCGAAGAATTCCGTAGTGTGTACAAATTAATCGATACTGTGAAGAAAAAAAAATACTCCACGTCTCAATCAATTGATTCTTTCGAATGGCGAGAGGAAAAAATTTTCCCTAGTTGACGAATTGGGATCCATTGTTAAATCATCGACAGGGAATTCAATTCAGTATGATGCCAAAAATACTACAAAGTCATTATGTCGTTATCCGAAAATCAGTCGAAAATAAAAGTGCCTATGAAAAATCAGATATCACTCCCTTAGAAATCTATTTAGAATTTCAAAGAAAGCACACAAACTTTGGTGCACGATGAGTCGATTCAACAAATGTGTCCCATACTTATTGAAAAAATCATACAGGATGTCGAAATAAAGCGAGTATTAATATTCGGATTCCTTCTCATAACACTGCATTCCAAATCTTGTGGCAACCCCCAGAATTTATCTCTGAGGGCAGAGAGCAGTAAAAGAAACGTCAACCCAAGATACTCATAGTTGAAACCAGCGGATGGATTTAGTGTGAATATGATTCTTTCTCATTTTCCAAACATCAGAATTTCACGAGAACAGTCATTAAGTATTCAAGTAGATTTCGAACTGAATGTTGGCTCGAATCAATTTGCTCTTGTAATTATTTTTGAAATTTTTTTTGCAATCGATGATCACTCAATTTACGTATGTACACAATCATCATTTGATTGAGATGAAGAAGGTCGGGTTTCATCGAGATTGTGGGTGTATCATACTATCTTGAAATCTGAACACGAAGTGAAAGTTTTCAATGAATGATACGCTGTGCAATTGCATTGCTCTTCTTTAATTCATCAATACTGACTTCGTAAAAAGTGAGTGTTATGAAACCATTACACTGTAGTTTCTTGGGAATAAATAACTGTTATTATTATTATTTTTATTCATGGAATGTCTCTCAAAACTTCATTATTGAAGTGTTCGGTCCGACCAAATTATCAGGTGGTCGAACCATCAATATATTATTTGAGCAATTCATCATTTCCTCTCAAAGAATGTATATAGCAAAACATTTGCAGACATTGAATTATCTGAATCCCATTATGAGGGAAAGTCACACAATAACATTTTTGAACAAAAGGTAAAGTACTTGAAAGAGAGATGATGAGGATTCCGAACCACTATATCATACTCAGCAACAAAATCCTCTTGGCTCTCATTTGGGAAGTAAAAATAAATGGTTACCTCGAAATGATTCATCATACTCCAATTCAATTTACTTTGAACTAATCAATATAACAGTAATATTATCATACCCACAATTGATATAGAATTTTATTGTCGATGTGAATAGCTCGAAGCAAATTACAAAACAAATCAGAGAGCATCTTCTTTAGAGTGAGTGAGCAGATGTCTTCTTAAATGATCCCTCCTAGCGAATGATTTATGGCAGGAATCACATTTGAATGCTTTCACTCCAGAGTGGGTGAGCAAATGAGATTTCAAATGATCCTTTCGATTGAAAACCTTTCCACAGTTATCACATTCGTAAGGTTTTTCAGCAGTGTGAGTGAGCAAATGAGATTTCAATTGATTGTTTCGAGCAAATCCCTTATCACAGGATCCGCATTCGAATGGTTTCTCCCCAGAATGTGTGAGTGAATGAGTTTTTAAATCATGTTTTCGGGCAAATTTTCTGTCGCAGGAAATGCATTTGAATGGTTTCTCTCCAGAGTGTGTGAGCAAAAAATGATCTTTCAAGTGACACACTTGAGCAAATTTTTTATCACACGAACCGCACTTGAATGGTTTTTCTCCAGAGTGTGTGAACAAATGAGATTTCAAATGATATTTTCTAGCGAATTCTTTATCACAAGAACCACATTTGAATGGTTTTTCTCCAGAATGAACGAGCAAATGAGATTTCAATTGATCCTTTCGAGCGAATCCCCTATCACAGGATCCGCATTTGAATGGTTTCTCCCCAGAATGTGTGAGTGAATGAGTTTTTAAATCATGTTTTCGGGCAAATTTTCTGTCGCAGAAAATGCATTCGAATGGTTTCTCTCCAGAGTGTGTGAGCAGATGATCTTTCAAGTGACACACTTGAGCAAATTTTCTATCACACGAACCGCACTTGAAAGGTTTTTCTCCAGAGTGGATAAACAAATGTTTCTGCAGAACGCTCTTCCGAGCGAATGCTCTGTCACAGAAATCACATTTGAATGATTTTTCTCCAGAGTGTGTGAGCAAATGACCTTTCAAGGGATACGCTTGAGCAAATTTTTTTTCACATGGACCACACTTGAAAGGTTTATCACCAAAGTGGGTGTACAACTGATTCTGCAGAGTGCTCTGTCTAGCAAATGTTTTGTCGCAGGAATTACATTTGAATGCTTCTTCATCAGAGTGTGTGACCGAATGACGTCTCAAATATTCTTTTCGGGCAAATGATATATCACAGTAATCACATTCGAATGATATCTCGCGAGAATGGGTGAGCGAATGTTTCTGCGAATTGCTTTCACGGGCGAATTTTTTGTAACAGTCACCACATTCGAATACTTTTGGAATATGGTGCGGGTCAATTTCTATGGTGATATTACTATGTTCTTGACTATTCTTGTGTGATTTTTCTTGAAAGTGTTTCCGGAAAGATAGATTCAAATCACTTGGGCTGAAAATCATGAGCTCACTATCGGGTGCTTCTTCTTTTATATCAATACTTGTATGCAGGAACTTGTACTCATCCCTCTCCATGATACGTTCGGATTTCTCATCCGAGAATTCGTCGAATACTTCAGCTTTGATGTTAGGGGTGGTATCTTCCTCTTCGCATTCTACTTTGAGGGTATTCATTTTCACAATATTCTTGAAATCCTCATCACCTGGATTCTTCAAATGATTCTCTTCGATACCTTTTTCTAGCGGCTCTTCAATAACTTCATAGGGGTCCTCCATTTCGAACGATTGTACCATCATCATCTTATTCCCTTTTGAATATTAATCCAACTCAACTATCAGCTGCTCGTAGAGAATATTCGATAAGAGATGATAATTACCACAGAAGGAATTAGGGATGATATTTGCCGATTGACAGTAGTAACACTAAAACCTGCTATTTGAAGACTTATGTACATTTCGAAATATCGGACTTCTCTTAAACAACAATTTTCACTTATGACCAACCAAACTAATTTCAGATAGTTCAGCAATGAGTGAGTTTCTGATCGAACTATTTTCTGCTTGTTTCAGTCTAATTTGCAACACTACATTCAGATTTCAGATACTGATAATACTGAAACCCTACTTCTTGAAGTGGTTACTCAAGTGCATTTCGAATGATCGGTAAGCATTCCGTGATATACTGTGTAAATTATTTCTTAGTGTTCTACACTTTCAATCCTCCCTGAGCGATATCTTAACGAATTGGAATATTTTGTTATTGTTGTTCTTAAGTTGTGAACCTACCACAAAGAGTAATTTTGGATTCCGATATCGATTGTTTATTTTCAGATAGTGGTAGATTGAAACACAAAAACTACAGAAATTGATGCATTTATCACAAATTAATGACTACCATACAGCATTCATTACAGTTCTACAGCGCTTCGAAGTTGAAAGTATTCTCATATATTATTTATTATACATATGTGAATGAATGATCAGGCTTCCAATTTTTATTATACATACATGATTTTTTAACATTGCTATTCTATTATTAATTATATTTTGTCTCGAAATACCTGAAATGAGATGGTACGTAACATTTGCTTATCGAGGCGTTTGGCGACCATCGGTTTGAATATTTTTGTCACCGAGTGTACCTCAACGGATGAGTGAAAATCGAACCATTTGACGTGACCTTCAAGGGTTTTTTTTTTAAGAAAACCTCCCTTCTGAATGAGGGCAATCAAACAATGACAAAAATGAAACATTTAGCTTGGCTGCGAGAGGTGATTTTGACTAAGTATGTGATGTGTACCTCGATGAAGTGAAAAAAAAGAGATGAAGAGAATTTACTTAGTCTATTGTTGATGGAAATTCGTATGAAAATATAAGTTATCCAGTAGGTGTCAGTGAATCATTGAAATGAGTAAATATAATTGTTCATCAATAAAAATGAAACGGGTTGAAACAATACTGTTATGGATAAACAGAATGAGTAAGTATTCACGTTATAGTTACGCAGAAGAAGATGTGTTGTCTTCCTTCTTCTTGAAGAGGCCCCTAATTACTAGTAAATTCACTTGTCCTGTTGGTCAATCTCACCACTGACGATTAAAAAACGAAAAGCCCAATTCGGAAGACAGTTTTTCATGTAATATGAAGAATTATCCTGAGGTCTTGAATTATTGACCATAGATTTTAATTTATTTTCATAAATATATGAGTACCAGTAATATTATCATACCTATATTTGACACAGAACATTATAATCTATATGAATATTTTGAAACTAATTACAACAAAAAATTAATCAAATAGCATCTTCTTCATAGTGAGTGAAGAGATGTTTTCTCAAAATTCATTTGAAAAGTTTTTTCCTTAGTGAGCAAGCGAATCAGATTTTAATTGATGTTTTTTGGAACCGCAATTGAACGGTTTTCCTCCACAGTGTGGGGGTGAATGAATTTTCAAATTATACTTTCGATTGAAAGATTCATCACAGGTATCACATTTGAATGATTTCACTCCAGAGTGGGTGAGGGAATGATCTTTCAAATGAAGGCTTCAAGTGAATTCTCGCACGAACCGCATTTGAATCGTTTCTCCCCAGAGTAAGTGAGTGAATGAACTCTCAAATTATGTTTCCAAGCGAATTTTTTATCAAACGATCCACTTTGGAATGGTTCACCTCCAGAGTGCGTGAGCAGATGGCATTCCAAATGATGCTTTCGAGTGTATGATTTTTTGCAATGATAACATTTGAATGGCTTGTTTCCAGAGTGAGTAAACAAATGATTCCGCATATTACTCTTTCGAGCAAACTTTTCGTTGCAGTCACCACATTCAAAAACTTTCGAATTCATGTGCGGGTCAACTTCATTGCTGGTGAAATATTCGACGTTTTCAATTACAATTTAGTGATCAATGGCTTCTAGACTGGTCATACACGTTGCGGTATACCTGTACAGGTGAATTTTCCAGTAATACCTATGCTTCAGAATATGAATCTTTTTATAACATCAAAATATCCGATATGTAACAAATTATCCAATATCAATACAGAGCATGAAAACGTAATCGAAGGAAATAATGACATTCCTTCCGTTACTTTGTCACACATGACATTTGATAGATTTTTCTCCAGAATGAGTGAGCGAATGATCTTTCAAGTGACACGCTTGAGCAAATTTTTTATCACACGAACCGCACTTGAAAGGTTTTTCTCCAGAGTGTGTGAACAAATGAGATTTCAGTTGATATTTTCCAGTGAATTCTTTATCACAAGAACCACATTTGAATGGTTTCTCCCCAGAACGTGTGAGTGAATGAGTCTTTAAATCAGATTTTCGGGCAAATTCTCTATCGCAAGAAGAGCATTTGAATGGTTTCTTTCCAGGGTGAGTGAGCGAATGAGCTTTCATATGATCCATCCGGGAGAACGTTTTTTCACAGGATTCACATCTAAATGGTTTCACCCCAGAGTAAGTGAGGACATGGGATCTCAATTGATCCTTTTGAGTGAATTCTCTCTTGCAGAGACCACATTTTAATCCTTAGAGTGACTGTGCGAATGGTTTTTCAGATGACGCATCTGAGAGAAATTCCTACCACAAGAACTGCATTTGAATGACTTCTTCCCAGAATGTGTGAGCAAATGAGATTTCAAATAATCCCTTCGAGTGAACGTTTTGCTTCACAAATCACAATTGTATGGTTTCACCACAGAGTGATTGAGCAAATGAGATTTCAATCTTTCTTTTCGAGTGGAAATTTTGGCGCAGAAATCACAATCGAATCTTTTGTTGGAGGCAACACAGTACGAGTTCGTCAATTCAGTGTGTTGTGATTCATTCAACAGGTCACCTGAATTTACCAGCGTGAGTGTTCATTTGATAGTCTCATAAGGTTCCAAAATATTCTCAGACGATTTTTCTTCAGAGTGGCTTCGAGAAATAATTTCAATTACATTCGGTTTAGTGGCAATCATGTGCTCACTATCAATTTCATCTTCTTCTTTTATCTCGATACTGGTATGTAGGAACATGTAGTTATCCTTTTCTTCGACATATTCATCTAACACTTCTTCCTTCACAGTAGTGGCAGCGTGTTTCGTCTTGCATTCAACTTTGACATAATCCATTTCCACCATACTACCATACTCTCGAGGTCCTCATTTCCATATTCGTTCAATTGTTTTTCTTTTATACCAATAGTCGCCATATCTCCAAGAATTTCAGTTTTCGTTTCATTTGTTTTGTTTCATGGCATTTCCGGAAAATTAATAATCGATTACGGAACCGAATCATCGTTGAATATGCTCTAATCGGCTACTAAAATATTTCGATTCATAGCTAGAACACCTTCACGCCAAATTAAAAAAACTCGAATATTCTTGCACAATCGCATCCTTTGTCAATTAAACATAATATCACAAGGGAGACTGAATCATTTATATCAAAAAAAATATGTTGATACAAGTGAATAATTCATTTCAGGTTACAAAGTTTAAAAAAAAAAATTCATATCAACGGAACAGGATGAATAATTAATTCTCAGGATCAAATGAAATAACGGAGATCTCAGAAAGACACAGAGTAAAAATCACAGACAAAGATAAGAATTTAAAAGAAATTATCCACATAAAAGAATTGAGGGAGCTTCATCTTGCTACAGGCTTGCCAGCTCCTCCAACTGCGACCTAGCCTAGCCATAATTTTACGTCATCGAATAAAATCCTTTTCATTTCCCTCTCAATAGAAATCTCCTAAAATGGCTTTGACCATTGGCCATCAATCGATACTTTGAAGAAAAAAATACTCCACGTCGGAATCAATTGACTCCTTCAAACCACGAGAGAAAAAAAAGATGGCCTAGTTGACGAATTCGGATCCATTATTCAATCATTGACAGGGAATTCAATTCAGTACGATGCGAGAAATACGACAAAGCCGTTATGCCGTTATCCGAAAATCAGTCGAAAATAGAAAGGCCTATAAAAAATCATATGTCGCTCCCTTAGGAATCTATTGAGAATATCAAAGAAAGCACACAAACTTTGGCACACGATGAGTCGACTCAACAAATGTGTCCCATACTCATTGAAAAAATCATATAGCATGTCGAAATAAAGCGAGTATTAATATTCGGATTCTTTCTCATAACACTGCATTTCAAATATTGTGGCAACCCCCAGAATGTATCTCTGGAGGGCGGAGAGCAATAAAAGAAACGTCTACCCAAGATACTCGTAGTTGAAACCAGCGGATGAATTCGGTGTGAATATGATTCTTTCTCATTTTCATTAATTGAGTATTCAAGTAGATTTCGAACTGAATGTTTTCTCGAATGAATTTGCTCTTGTAATTATTTTTGAAAAGTTTTTTGCAATCTATGATCACTCAATTTACGTATGTACACAATCATCATTTGTTTGCGACGAAGAAGATCGGGTTTCATCGAGATTGCAGGTGTATTTTACTATCTTGAAATCTGAACACGAAGTGAAAATTTCTAATAAATCTTCAAGTCATCAAAACTGACTTCATAAAAAGTTAATGTTACGAAACCATTACACGTGTTTTGCTTTGTAAGAGCTTATTCATGGAATGTCCCTCAAAACTTAATTATTAGAGTGTTCGGTCCGACCAAACTATTTGGTGGTCGATCCAACAATAAATTATTTTTGAGCAATTCATCATTTCCGCTCAAAGAATGTATATAGCAAAACATCTGCCGACATTGAATTTTCTAAATCCCATTATGAAGGGAATCTAAAGCAAACTGCACAAAGTCGAAAAATGACTAGATATAAGAACAGATTTATTGAAAAACATTTTCGAACAGAAGGTGAAGTAATTGAAAGAGAGATAATGAGGATTCCGAACCACTGTATCATACTCAGCAACGAAATCCTCTTGGTCCTCATTAAGGAAGTAAAAATAAAAGGTTACCTTGAAATAATTTCACTTCAATCATACTCGTATTCAATTTATTTTAAACTAATCAATATAATAGTAATATTATCATATCCACACTTGATGCAGAACATTATAATTGATGTGAATAGTAAATACAAAAACAATCAGTTAGCATCTTCTTTATAGTGAGTGAGCAGATGTTTTTTTAAATGATCCCTCCGAGCGAATGATTTATGGCAGGTATCACATTTGAATGCTTTCACTCCAGAGTGGGTGAGCAAATGAGATTTCAAATGATCCTTTCGATTGAAAACCTTTCCACAGTTATCGCATTCGTAAGGTTTTTCTCCAGTGTGAGTGAGCAAATGAGCGTTCAATCGATGCTTCCGGGCGAATTCTCTATCACAGGAAGTACATTTGAATGGTCTTTTCCCAGAATGTGTGAGCAAATGAGATTTCAAATAATCCTTGCGACTGAACGATTTTCCGCACAAATCACAATTGTATGGTTTCACCTCAGAGTGGGTGAGCAAATGAGATCTCAATCTTTCTTTTCAAGTGAAAACTTTGTCGCAGAAATCAGAATCAAATCTTTTGTCGGAGGTAACACAGTACGAGTTCATCAATTCAGTTTGTTGTGATTCATTTGACATGTCACCTGAATTTGCCGTCGTGAGGGTTCCTTCGATAGTCTCACTAGGTTCCAAAAATTCTCAGACGATTTTTCTTCACAGTGGCTTCGAGAAATAATTTCAGTTTCAGTTGGTTCACTGACAATCATGTGCTCACTATCAATTTCATCTTCTTCTTTGATCTCGATACTTGTATGTAGGAACATGTAGTTATCCTTTTCTTCGACATATTCATCTAACACTTCTTCTTTCACAGTAGTGGCAGCGTGATACGTCTCGCATTCAACTTTGACATAATCCATTTCCACCATACCACTATACTCTCCAGGTCCTCATTTCCATTTTCGTTCAATTGTTTTTCTTTTATACCAATAGTCGCCATATCTCCAAGAATATCAGTTTTCGTTTCATTTGTTTTGTTTCATGGCGTTTCCGGAAAATTAATAATCGATTACGGAACCGAATCATCGTTGAATATGCTCTAATCGGCTACTATAATATTTCGATTCATAGTGAGAACACCTTCACGCCAAATTAAAAAAACTCGAATATTTTTGCCAATCGCATCCTTTGTCAATTACACATAAAATCACAAGGGAAACTGGATCATTTATATCAAAAAAAAAAATATATTGATACAAGTGAATAATTCATTTCAGGTCACAAAGTTTTCAAAAAAAAATTCATGTCAACGGGACGGGATGAATAATTAATTCTCAGGATCAAATGAAATAACGGAAATCTCAGAAAGACACAGAGTAAAAATCACAGACAAAGATAAGAATTTAAAAGAAATTATCCACATTAAAGAATTGAGGGAGCTTCATCTTGCTACAGGCTTGCCAGCTCCTCCAACTGCGACCTAACCTAGCCATAATTTTACGTCATCGAATAAAATCCTATTCATTTCCTTCTTACTAGAAATCTCCTAAAATGGCTTCGACCATTGGCCATCAATCGATACTTTGAAGAAAAAAAATACTCCACGTCTGAATCAATTGACTCCTTCAAACCACGAGAGAAAAAAAAGATGGACTAGTTGACGAATTCGGATACATTATTCAATCATTGACAGGGAATTCAATTCAGTACGATGCGAAAAATACGACAAAGCCATTTGTCGTTATCCGAAAATCGGTCGAAAATAGAAGTGCCTATGAAAAATCAGAATTCACTCCCTTAGAAATCTATTGAGAATTCCAAAGAAAGCACACAAACTTTGGCACACGATGAGTCGACTCAACAAATATGTCCCATACTTATTGAAAAAATCATACAGCATGTCGAAATAAAGCGAGTATTAAGGCCGGGGACACATGGTCCGGGTGACTGCCCGGATGGGCGATTGGCCGGACGGACGATATTTTGATGAACAGAACACACTACATCCGAGCAAACTCCCGTCTGGGAGATTTTATTCCACTTGTCGTCATTTTCGGCTTGATTATGGACGAAGATAGACGTAAACTATTAGCAGTGATTTGTTTACTGCGTCACAGACGTAAAACGAAACGTAATAGAAGTGTATGGATACATCCTGTATTGCAGAAGAGAAACATATTAGGACACTTCAATACTCTATTTTTCGGATTAAGAGAAGATGAAGAAAAATTCTTCAACGATTTATAAAAAATATTATATTTTATTATATAATATAATTCAAATAATATTTTTTACTGTTCCTATTTTTTAAAAGTTCATGTGCAAAACATCATCGTCGTCATTATCAATTCTCCAATATATGAGTATATCACAACCAAGCACCAAACCACCAACTCTAGAATGCACACACGACGGTCACAACTGAACTGCACATTGCACATGTTCGCCCGGACCGGACCGTGTGTTCCCGCCTATTTGACACAATGCCCCGCTACCTGTCGGACGGGTGAACGCCCAGCCGGGTCTCGGATGATCAGAATACATACGGGCGTTTTTGCTACCGGACGGGCAAACGCCCGTCCGGGTTCCGTGTGTTCTTCACTAATTTTCACAATGTACTTCTGGATCATCCGGAGCACGGACAAAACTCGGACGGGCGTTTACCCGGACCGTGTGTCCCCGGCGTAACATTCGATTTCTTTCTCATAACACTGCATTCCAAATCTTGTGGCAACCCCCAGAATGTATCTCTGGAGGGCGGAGAGCAGTAAAAGAAACGTCTACCCAAGATACTCGTAGTTGAAACCAGCGGATGAATTTAGTGTGAATATGATTCTTTCTCATTTTCATTCATTAGGTATTCAAGTAGAATTCGAACTGAATGTTTTCTCGAATGAATTTGCTCTTAATTATTTTTGAAAAGTTTTTTGCAATCGATGATCTCTCAATATACGTATGTACACAATCATCATTTGTTTGCGATAAAGGAGGTCGAGTTTCATCGAGATTGCAGGTGTATATTACTATCTTGAAATCTGAACACGAAGTGAAAATTTCTAATGAATCTTCAAGTCATTAAAACTGACTTCATAAAAAGTTAGTGTTACGAAACCATTACACGTGTTTTGCTTTGTAAGAGCTTATTCATGGAGTGTCCCTCAAAACTTAATTATTGAAGTGTTCGGTCCGACCAAATTATTTGGTGGTCGATCCAACAATAAATTATTTTTGAGCAATTCATCATTTCCGCCCAAAGAATGTATATAGCAAAACATCTGCCGACATTGAATTTTCTGAATCCCATTATGAAGGAAATCTAAAGCAAACTGCACAAAGTCGAAAAATGACTAGATATGAGAACAGATTTATTGCAAAACATTTTCGAACAGAAGGTGAAGTAATTGAAAGAGAGATAATGAGGATTCCGAACCACTGTATCATACTCAGCAACAAAATCCTCTTGGCTCTCATCCAGGAAGTAAAAATAAAAGGTCACCTTGAAATAATTTTACTTTGATCATACTCCTATTCAATTTATTTTGAATTAATCAATATAATAGTAATATTATCATACCCACACTTGATACAGAATATTATGATCGATATGAATCGTTATGCAAATTACAAAAAAATATCAGATATCATCTTCTTTTAAGTGAGTGAGCAGATGTTTTTTTAAGTGATCCCTCCTAGCGAATGATTTATGGCAGGAATCACATTTGAATGCTTTCACTCCAGAGTGGGTGAGCAAATGAGATTTCAAATGATCCTTTCGACTGAAAACCTTTCCACAGTTATCGCATTCGTAAGGTTTTTCTCCAGTGTGAGTGAGCAAATGAGCTTTCAATTGATGATTCCGGGCGAATTCTCTATCACAGGAGGCACATTTGAATGGTCTTTTCCCAGAGTGGGTCAGCAAATGACGTTTAAAATTGTCCTTCCGAACGAATGATATGTCGCAGATATTGCACTTGAACGGTTTATTCTCAGAGACGGTAACAAAATGATTCTGCGAGTGAGTGTTTGAATGAGCTTTCAATTGATCATTTCGGGCGAATTCTTTATGACAGGAACCGCATTTGAACGGTTTCTCCCAAGAATGGGTAAGCAAATGACTTCTCAAAGTTTCTTTCCTAGCAAATGATTTTTGGCAGGAAATACATTTGAATGATTTTACCCCAGAGTGGGTGAGGGAATGATTTTTCAAATGCTGTGCTAGAGCAAATTTTTTATAACACAAATCACACCTGAATGGTTTCTCCCCAGAATGTACGAGTGTATGAGTTTTCAAATCATTTTTTCGGGCAAATGATTTGTCGCAGGAAATGCACCTAAATGGTTTCTCCCCAGAATGTACGAGTGAATGAGATTCCAACTCATTTTTTCGGGCAAATGACTTGTCGCAGGAAATGCATTTGAATGGTCTCTCTCCGGAATGTGTGAGTAAATGACTTTTTAAATATCTTTTTCGGGCAAATGTTTTGTCGCAGGAATAACATTCGAATGCTTTCTCCACAGAGTGTGTGACCGAATGCCTTCTCAAATATTCTTTTCGAGCAAATGATCTATCACAGTAATCACATTTGAATGATTTTCCTCCAGAGTGGGTGATCGAATGTTCCTGCAGAATGCTTTCTTCAGCAAATTTTTTGTAACAGTCACTACATTCGAATTCTTTTGGAATATTGTGCGGGTCAATTGCCTTGGTGATATCACTATGTTCTAGACTATTCTTGTACGATTTTTCTTCAGAGTATCTCCGGAAAGATATCGTCAAATCATTTGGGTCACTGGAAATAATTAGCTCACTATCGGGCACTTCTTCTTTTATATCAATACTTGTATGCAAATAGTGGTACTCATCCATTTCCTCGATTGGTTCGAATTTCTTATTTGAGAATTCGTCTTCTGCTTTGATATTTGAGGTGGTAGCTTCCTCTTCGAATTCTACTTCCTCATCACCTGGATTCTTCAAAAGATTATCTTCGATATCTTTTTCTGACGGCTCTTCAATAACTTCATAGGTGTCCTCCATTTCGAACGATTGTACCAATTGTACTCAATTATCATCGGCTCGTAGAAAATATTCAAGAAAAGGTGATAATTATCCACAAAAGGAATTAGGAACGGAATTGGACGATTGACAGTATTAACACTGAAACCTGCTATTTGAAGGAATTACTCAAGTACATTTCGAAAGATCGGACGTCTTATGAACAACAATTATCAATAATGACCAACAAAACTAGTTTCGGACTGTTCAGCACTGAGTTTCTGTTCGAACTATTTTCTGATTGCTTCATTGCCCATGTTCTCCACTGTCATTTTCCCAAGAGAGATGTTGAAATGCATTTTTTCCTACGACCACCTAGGAAAGTAACACATATCACTTCCATGGAAAGTGACCTTAATCCTAACCCGTGCGGAAAGTTACTTTCCGCACAAGGGCGGATAAAGTACGGTACTATCCGCACAGCTGTCAATAAGCCGTCAAACCCGTGAATCATAATTCACTGATGCAATCATTAATTGTTATTTTTTATATAAAAACTAGACTGATGGGTAACTTATTATGCATAAAAAAACAAAGGTACCTAAAAAATTGTTCTAAAATTGTTCTAAAATTGTTCGTTCCGTTAACCAGCTGACGAACGTCAGCTCTCAGAAGTCGAAACTTGTGCGAGCAATGGATCAACGAGGCCTTACCTTTTAACGTGCGATTACCCAGCACGGTGGCCCGGCGAGGATTCGAACCCCGGCCTTCCGCTTGATAGGCAGATATTAAAATTTTTCAAATTCAAATTCAAAACGTTTATTTCCATTCATGTATTACATTACATTCCCTTAAAGAATTGACATCTCAGGTATCAGAAGTGAACAATCCAAGTAAATATATACAATAAATGCACATTTTACATTTCATGCCTTTTCTTCTTCGCCTGGTACCGTCCCCCCTGCGGATGGTGAAAACCGGCCAGCGGGTAAGAACGGGAGGGGGCTGATGGGATCGCGTTCCACTCGTCCACCCTAGAGTGTACGAGCGGTTCGCGCCGCCCCACATGCACCCTCGCGGCCGCCGGCGCGACAGCGGAGAGCATGCCTACGGATGTTAGTAGGTCTCTCTAGTCAAAACGCCTCGGGATTTTCGGTAATTGAAAAATGCAAGACACGCCTCCTGCCTACCTGGCTTATGCGTGTGTTATGGTCAGAATTCCAGTGAAATAATTAAGTGCGACACACATTATGGTGGTTTCAGTCCTGTCGGGAATTGCCGGAAAAGCTGGAAAAACCGGCTTAAGATAGTTGAAACTAATGGGCTAATAGCTCATTCGTCAGGTACTACTGCCTCTCCTGATAGAGGTCAAGGGCCTCATAGATCAGCCCATGTTTCCTGGGCTGATTATGGTGAGCTCTGATGCCCGTAATTCCACGAGTCAGAGGGCTTTTGGGCAAGAAGAATTTGTAGAACAGATAGGAGGTTCGTCTGACGTAGTCCGTTATTGTCTCTATACAAGCTGTTTCAAGTAAGTCTTCAATGCGAGTGTATCGATCACTATTAGTGACGATACGGAGGACTTTATTCTGCATTCTCTCAAGCCTCGTCATCGGAGTCTTTTTGAGACTGCAGAATATCGGACAAGCGTACAGCATAGCCGGCCTAATTACCTGCTTGTAAATAAGCAGCTTGCTGTCCACATCTAGCTTCGAATTCCGTGCAATGAGCGGGTACATGCGTTTTACCGCTGCGCCCGCTCTTTGGATTGCTAAGCTGATGTGCCTCTTAAAGTTGAGGCGCTTATCGAGATCAACTCCCAGGTATCTGGCGCTTTCCTGTTCGCTGATGATGTTATCGCCGATTCGCAACTTCCCGAAGATCTTCGAATTTTTGAATTTCTTCGAGAAGTTGACGAGCTTGGTTTTGTTCGCGTTGATCTTGATCTTGTTTCTCTCCATATACGGCAGGATGTACCTGTCCATGTGGGTCTGAATCTGACGATTCGCGACCTCACTGGCGAACGAATGCGCATATATGGCGGTATCGTCCGCATACATGGCAACATTCGTCCCCCTGAACATTGGTAGATCGTGCGTATACAGAGAGTACAGATGCGGCGACAAACAGGATCCCTGCGGGACACCTGCCTCGGTCCTGAAGACACCCGAAACGCTCTCGTTCACTCTTACCCGAAAGGACCTGTTGATCAGGTAACTGTCGATCAGTTTTACGATGTGTAAAGGCATGTTTACACTCCACATTTTGTTGACCAATCCCTCAATCCAGACCCTGTCGAACGCCTTTTCGACGTCCAACAGGACCATGACGGTGTTCTTGTCTCGGTGGAAGGACTCCTTCACCCCGTGGACAATCCGGGCCACCTGCGAAGTGGTATTTCTACCCTTCCGGAACCCGAACTGCTCCTCAGGGATCAGGTGCATCCTTCCCTCGAGACGCATCAGTCTATTCAGAATAATTCTGTCAACCACTTTGGCGACGACACTCAGCAGGGAAATGGGCCTGTAGCTCTCCACAGCGTTCTTAGGCTTCCCTATCTTGTGTATTGGAATTACCTCCGCTACCTTGAGACAGTCTGGATAGCACTGACTTCTAAGTACCGCGTTAATTAAGTGAACGAACTGGACTAGGGCCTTCCGCGGAAGATTCCGGAGAAGGATCGCACCAATCTTGTCCTCACCCGGAGCTTTGTTCAGCGGCATTCTTTTAATTGCCTCCTGGACCTCCTCATGATCGGTGAGCAACCGTACGAGAGTATTCTCGTCGATTGCCACCGGGTTCATGTTTCGGAGGTCCTGGGCTCTTGCCGTCGCATGCCTCTGCTCCTGGGTGGCATCGGCAGACGTCCTGTTGACGCTCTGGAAATACTCCCCGAACATTCGCGCCTTGTCCCGGTCCGACACCGCCCGCGCATTCCCCCTCTCCAAGGTTGGGATGGGCTCGAATCTTTTGTCGATCCGACGTGCCATCCGCCACAGAGAGTTATCCTGCACGGACAGGGCGGCAATTTTGTCTTCCCAACGTTTATTGGTGAACTCACGCATTTTTCTGTTCACTTGCTTGGCAAGCCTAAGCATTTCCGCTTTGTGGGCGAGGTCCCTGGTCTGTTGCCAGCGTCTCCTCGCCCTGTTGCGGTCATGGATGAGTTCACCAATATCCGCCGGGAGAACGTCCTTGCCCTCCCTAACCACAACCAACCTGGTCGTCTGGTTCCTAGCTGTCTGTATGTTTTGGATGAAGGTGGCCATCCTGTTGTCCAGGTCCTCTTTCTGTATGTTAGGTGTTATTTCGGTTAATGTATTTAGGATTCTGCGATACTCCGGCCACTCTGTCGTCGAGTAATCAAACTTACGTTTGTACACTCGACGACATTCCCTGCGCAATTCGAACAGCACAGGGTGGTGGTCGGAGCTGAGTTCCTGGACAACAGTCAGCCCCCCCAAGTCCCTTACGTTCTTGTTTAGGACCAGGTCGATCGTGGATGGTGACGAACCGTTCCAGGATTGGTAGGTGTGCTCGTCCGGATGTTCTATTACCATGTTATTGTCGCTTGATAGGCAGATATGCTAACCACTACACTACCGAGACCACACTACTGTCAGCTATCGGATTGCTGTTAGTTGAGGCATGCATACGAACTACCTCTATTTAAGATAGGCAACCAGTGATCCGGAGCCGACGGACGTATCAATCGTTCAGAATAACGTTAAGCGATACGGCATATATGTGCTGAACTAGGATAGAACATCACAAGCGTATTAGTTTAGCTCTCGAGAATCGGTACCCGGGCGCGGGCACATATTTGACAATACAAAATGCTAAGTAGGCTTTGAAGCAATTGAAAGACACAACAAAGTACTTATTGTATTGCAATTTTTTCAAATAAACATTGATTATTATTAATTGTTCATTTCTCTATAAAATTAATTGTAAATTCATGTGTACTTTTCATAGAAACAATATTTAAACATAGACTTACAAATATAACGTAATATTAGTCGGGCTACTTTATCTGATATTTGTTGCGTTTTGTAAAAATAAATTGGTTGTCGTAGGAAAAATAGTGTACATCACACTTGCGAAAGTGATTTTTCACACGAGTGGGATTGTCGTAATCGTCATACGCCCCATGCTACAATATTTCCCACTCGTGTGAAAAATGTCACTTTTCGCACTAGTAATGTAATATACTATATTTTTATTAAGATTCACTTACAAACACATTTCACAGTACTAACATGCAAGGATACTCAAAAACTACCTCATGCCAACCATAAAATGACAATACTATTCATGGCGATATCCCCAGAGGAATAGTGTTGAGAGCGTTCCATGTATTCAACACATTAAAATGTGAAATAGAAAAAAAAAAAATACATTTACACAACAATTGTAGTATACAATTAATATATACGAGCTCTTATATCATTTTGACTGGTCATTAAGAGATCCAAGACATTTCTGATGATCAGGAGATTGCATTGTTGCATCATGTTATAAAAGGGTGAATAATCTGTAGCACTTGTGGAGAATAACATTTTGTTGAAGATTCTCAGGCTGATTTCAGGTAGTGAGAGCTTGATATTTTCAATTAGTGATATTCCTTTACATTTATTGTTGTTAATAATATTGTAAATGAAAATTGTTTCTTGAATTGTCTTTTCCTTTCAAGGGTGACAACTTTGAACTCATCAATTTGCCTTTGATAAGTTTCTGAGTAGGGAAACACATTGTATTTGTGTGCGTATTTGTAACGTAAAAAGCGTTTTCGGACCTTTTCGATAGCATCCCGGTTGCTCTTCTCCTGAGGTGACCATATTATCGAGGCATACTCAAGATGGGGTCTAAATAGTGTGTTGTATTATAGTGCGATGATATTTTCTATATTCTTGAAAAATTTTGTGTTACTTATTACATATCCGAGTGTCTTATATGCTTTGTTGATTATGAAGGTAAAATATTCATTAAATTTGAGGTTAGATTGGAAAATTACTTCTAGATCTTTGCAGTCATTCAATGTTCGTAGTTCACAGCCATTAAGGGCATACGGAATACGAATATGGTTAGCTTCACGAGTGAAAGTAAACGCCGCACATTCATCAGTGTTTACATTCATACTATTTGTGTCAAACCACATGCATACATTATTCAAGTTCTGCTGAAGTTGATGCCTTTCGGTAAATCGTTTCTAGAAATTGCAAACAAGAGAAGTCCAAGATTGCTTTCGTGGGGAACCCCTGATATCGCAATAAACTGCCTCGATAAGAGTGTTCCTATCCTCACACGTTGAGGCCCAGAAGAGAGATAGATTCATTTGCATAAATTTTACTGCGTTTTCAGATAGCCCAAGTCTACCTAACTTGCATAAGAGTAGAGTCAACCTTATCAAATGCTTCAGTGCAGTCTGTCATTACAACATCTAGTTGGTTTTTGTTGTTTATTGCTTCAGTAGCTGAATGAGTGAATATTGCTAAGTCAGTGATAGTAGATCTGTCAGGTGGGAAACCGTGTTGTTCTTGCACAAAACTTTTCCCGAAATTTTTCATTATGTCATTGAAAAGAATTTTATCGAAAATTTCAGCTATCACATTTAGAATTCTGATAGGCCTGTAATTTTTAATATCAGTCTTATCTTTGTTTTCCAATATGGGGGTTACTATGGAAACCTCCAGGCAGTTAGGAAAAGTTATAGTTTCCAAAGAGAGAATGGAAATATATGCAGGTGGTTTGGTGAGATGATCAACACAACCTTTGAAGATATAGAGGGGTATGTTGTCTGCTCAGCTCCTGTACTCATTTTCGGTTTGAGCTTTTTCATACTTAATCTAACTGATTTCTCGGTTACATGAAAGAAGTTGAAATTGCCATGTTTACTGGATGGTACCGGGGAACAAGGTAGATTAAAGACTGAGTTGAAAAATTTTGCAAAAGCATTTGTAATGTCCAGAGTAGACATTGTCACAATATTTCATTTAAAAAGGTATTATACATGACGTAGATTCTTTACATCGAATAAAAGACCAGAAGCTATTGAGGGGTCGTTCTTGATATTTTATTTCACTGTTTGCAAGTAGTGTTCGTATTCTTCCTCAGTTTGAATTTTTACATCATGCCTCACATTCAGATATTCGTTAGACTGAATAAAACAAGTATCACCACTCCTTATGTAGTTGGTTTTTCATTTTCTCAATCAACTCGGCTGTAAAATAGGAAGGCTTCTTACCCCTTTTGTTCGATGGAATCAGTTGATTTTTAGGAATTGCCTGATCTATACATGTCAGCATTAACTCATAGAACATTTCCAGGGATGCTTCAGCATTGTTATTTACCTCGATCTGATTCCAGTTAAGTGCACTGATTAGATTATATAGTAGAAGATAATCACCCTTTGTATAATCATAAGTATGTGAAGATTGTGAGTGGTCATTCTTAGGAGGATGAGCCTGTTCCAGAAAAGTTAAGCACAGGGTGGGATGATATTGATCCTCAAGTACCACAGGTTGCTCACACCTACAACAGTTAATCTCAACATTTGCTAATACTGAGTCCAGTTGCCTGTCCATGAGGCTCATTACATTGTTATACTGGTCAAGATTACAGCTATGTAGGAAATTGCTCAGAAGTGCGCTTTCATCACAGTCATTTGTTACAAAGCAGGGAATATTAAAGACACTAAATATATATATATATATATATATATATATATCTAGTGTCGAATGATTCAGAGTCACTGAAGCTTTCTAGTAGCCAGGCCTCGGTGATAGCGTATATATCGTAGTTTTCTGACAGAATACTTGTGTAGAAATCATGTACCTTGGTCCGCAGGTCACGTACGTTCTGATAGTAGATATGAATGCCTGTATGTTTTTGAGAAGTGGGGTGGATAGAATTTGTATATACAGGGTAGTTGAAATATTTTGAATTCAAGAAGGGAATGGGTAATCATTTATAATTTTGGTGAAAGGAACGGAATTCTACAGAACAAGTAGAGAAAGGGAAAATGAACTCACAAAGGAATAGAGCAAGGGGTCGCTATAAGAGAACAATTACTCGTATCGAAAATTTTGTCTATTCATTAACACCCGATTTAACGATAGATGTCAATGAAATAGTTATTCGGGAATCACTTCTAGTGAAGGCATTTGATGATTTTGATTCAGTTCAGAAAGAAATAGAAGACTCTATCGATGAAAATGATAATGATCATATTGCCTTGCAGCTTGAAGATAGGAATGCGATAGAAAATCAATAGATTTCTCTCCATAGTAAAATAAAAACCCTGATTCGAAAACTTAATATGGATTCAGCCAGAAGCGAAACGCAATTTCTTCAATCAGGTAGTCTTGAATTTAATTCACAACCCCCTCAACTAGCTGTTAAGGTTAAACTTCCCCAAATGAATACTCCGACTTTTGATGGAAATTACGGCGAGTGGCGTACTTTCATAGATTTATTTATGGCTTCTGTTCATAACGATAATTTATTGGCAAAATCTCAAAAAATTTTATATTTGAAATCATTTCTGAAAGGGGAACCACTTTCTCTTACTTGTGAATTGAATATTTCTGATGACAACTATAGTAAGGCTCTGGATCTGTTGAAAACTCAATATGACAAGAAAATGCTAGCAATAAATTATCATATCATTGGGTTGTTGGAAGCTACTGTGATCAAAGGTTCGAATGGACTCCGTGATTTCACTAGTATGATAAGACAACATATCAATGCTTTGGAAGCATTAGGGGTGAAGGTTACGGGTTCTTGGGATTTATTATCGATTAATATTTTCTGTAATGAATTTGACAGTGATTCAAGGAATGATTCTGAACTAGAAAGGGATCAGAAGGATTTGCCTGATTTGCTTTGAAAACATAATTCTCTCTTACATGAAAATAGGAGTGCAAATGTTTCTTCTCCAAATGAACAAACTTTCAACAGAGAAGGATCTCATCATTGTCAGTCCCATTCTCAAATGCAAGGATCTTCTAATTCTCAAACTCAAAGACATCATTTTCAAAGGTCTATTCCGTCTCTTACTGAAACTCAGGAATCTCCTCATTCTCAATTGCATAATCAAGATTCATCTCACTCATCAACATTAGCATGTACTCAAACGGAAAATAATGAACAACAGTGTATGATTGGTACCAATAGGTATTGTTAGCTACAGCAAGAGTGGTTTTACTTTCAGAAAATGATGGAAGAATAGAAGTACGAGCATTGTTGGATTCAGCTTCACAAACTACGTTAATTTGAAGGTTTCAGGAATATCACAAAGTGGGTGTCATGTTACTGAAATAGTTGATTCATTTTTAGAATAAATGAGGTCAAATGTTCCTAAGGAAAGATTTTCAGTAACCTGTAGTATTATAAATGAAATTACATGTGAATTACCCCAGGTTTTAATTGACACTTCCGAATTCAGAATTCCTTATAATATTGATCTTGCTGACATTGGACATAATATTCCCTCTTAAATTGATATGTTGATTGGGGCTGATTTGTATTTCGATTTGATCGAACCAGGTTCGATCAAATTGGGTCCGGATTTGCCAGTTTTACAAAACAGTAAATTAGGATGGGTATTGGGGGGTACTGTTGAATCTCAGCACTTCGATACTATTTCTAATTTCAGTGTAGTATTATACTCACACAATGACATTGATGAACTCATTCCAAAATTTTAGAAGTGTGCACCTGGAAGATTAGGCTCAATGAAAGCCTGCAGGTCTTCTAATTTGATATAAAGGAATAACCTGGTTACATGTAGTGTTGCGAATTTGGGTACTGTACGCAACAAGTCACTATCTTCATTTTTTTATTCTTTCATTGATTCATAGATGACAATAATTGTTTTTTCGACAACTGGCCACCGATACGTACAAAAACAGTTTTTTTATGATTACGTAGACATTCAGAACTCGCCCTAGACTATCGTGTACTTATCCAGAGAAACAGTGGTTCATCATAACACACATATTTCAAACTACGTGTTTTCCAATATTATCGAACTCATTTATCGTCAAAGACAAAGAAAATCATATATTCCATATATCTGTTAACTTTTTTTTAATTGAATCAACATGAAATATTCTTGATGAATAAAAACTCATTAATTTGTGAGTACAATAAATTTCGTTAGATTAATGATATTTCATTTTGCGCTAGAGTGAGTGAGCAAATGGGTCTTCAAATAATCCTTTCGAGCGAATTCTCTATCGCAGGAAGAGCATTTGAATGGTTTCTTTCCAGGGTGAGTGAGCGAATGAGCTTTCATATGATCCCTTCGGGAGAACGTTTTTTCACAGTATTCACATCTGAATAGTTTCACCCCAGAGTGAGTGAGGACATGGGATCTCAATCGATCCTTTTGAGTGAATTCTTTCTTGCAGAGAGCACATTTGAATGGCTTTTCTTTAGAGTGACTGTGCAAATGGTTTTTCAGATGATGCTTCTGAGAAAAATTCCTACCACAAGAACTGCATTTGAATGACTTTTTCCCAGAGTGCGTGAGCAAATGAGATTTCAAATAATCTTTCCGAGTGAACGATTTGCTACACAAATCACAATTGTATGGTTTCACCTCAGAGTGGGTGAGCAAATGAGATTTCAATCTTTCTTTTCGAGTGAAAACTTTGTCGCAGAAGTCACAATCGAATCTTTTGTTGGAGACAACACAGTTCGTCAATTCAGTGTGTTGTGATTCATTTAACAGGTCACCTGAATTTCCCAGCGAGAGTGTTCCTTTGATAGTCTCACTACGTTCCAAAGAATTCTCAGACGATTTTTCTTCAGAGTGGCTTCGAGAAATGATTTCGAATTCAGTTGGTTTACTTGCAATCATGTGTTCACTATCAATGTCATCTTCTTCTTTGATCTCGATACTTGTATGTAGGAAAATGTAGTTATCCTTTTCTTCGACATATTCGTCTAATACTTCTTCTTTCACAGTAGTGGCAGCTTGTTCTGCCTCGCATTTCACTTTGACATAATCCATTTCCACCATACTCTCGAGGTCCTCATTTCCATTTTCGTTCAATTGTTTTTCTTTTATAACAGTAGTCGCCATATCTTCAAGAATTCCAGTTTTTGTTTCATTTGCAACTGATTGAACGATTTTCTGATTCATTTTCGTGACAAGTAGCTTCAGCTATAAGCACCTATCTTCAGAACTAGTTTGATTTGCAACACTATAGTCAGATACTGATAATAATGGAACCCTACTTGAAGTGGTTACTCAAGTGCATTTCCAATGATTGGACTTCCGATGAAACAATGGTCCAACAATTTTTGCAAATGATCAACCGTAAACATTTTGTGAGATACTGTGTAAATTATTTCTTAGTGTTTTACACTTTCAGCATTTCGATAAGTGATAATCTGTAATTGTTTATCAATGACAATGGTCGAACACGGGACTGCAATGAAAACCATGGTGCCTGGACATTTCGGCTAACACATCCATGGGAAAGTATAGAGCATACACATTTTTCCACCAATATTGGTCAAGGACTCACTCCACATCAAATCATTATATTTATATTTACCTCAGCCAGATTTTACGAAGCTGACATTGAAACGTCGATATAACACTCGCTACTGCGCAGTTTTTCACAGCTCATGTGACTTGAATTGTATTGCACGTGATCAGATGCGTAGCTGAATTTTGACGCACATCGTAGCCAAAGGGAATATTATCAAATATTCGAAAATGTCATTCTTTATTTCAGAATTGAAAAATGAATTTGTATCAGGTATGATGAGCATTCATGATGAAAATTAAAATCCTAAATATGTACTATCTCCATGATCTATTCCTTGTTATCTAATATTATCAAATTCCAAATCATTTCAAGGATTTGAGTGAACATTATTACAATTTTCCTTCTTAATGTATTCGGTATTCTGTTCAATAACAAATCTCGGTATGGAGCATTTTCTATGATATTCAAACCAATACGAAAAATTGTCTGAAATCATTATGCAACAGTATTCACAATGCTGATAAAGGAATACGTTTCACACTTTAGATGAACCCCTTTTCGTTACCAGAATCACAAATTCCATCCCTACAACGAACATGTTTGACCAAAAGCTTATATATACCTGTCTATAACTAATTGAAAGACCAACTTTTGATAGTGTATCGAATTCAATTTATTTTATTAAGCATAGTATAATATTCATCTATTAACTAATTACTGGGAGCATATCAACCCAATTATACTCACAGAAGAAATCATACGCTTTATGGTAACAGTTTTTTCAGGTACATTCATTTCCAATTGGCCATGTCGATAGATACATTGATATTTGAAATTGTGAGTCGAATATTATTAATACATCTGTAACGAATCATAAGAGTCCTTGTGTTCGCGGGTGAAATACCGCCAATATTTAGGCAACCAGTAATTTATAAATCCAGTTGAGATGTCGCAAACGGTTAGCGGTGGCGCGTATCAACAGTTTCGAACGATACCAAAAAAGCCTGCTAGTTTTTCGTGGTGAGATTCGACCATTCCCTTTAGCAACTTTGCACGTCGCGAATCTGGTGTAATTTTCAAAGTGTTTATTGGTTGTTAAATGTTAAACGTTGCATTGCAGCGCTTCAGCTTGTGCCTGCACTTTCGTGTTTTGATATTTTGTTGTACCCCTTATGATTTTTCGTAGATTACTATCGCCCAAAGCTGTCACTCACAATTTTGAAGAAAGTTCAATATAAGTGTCAACCAACCACCGTTTTCTAATCAGTCAACCCACAACACCCAAAAACCCTGAGATCTGCTGCACATCTTTCATCTATCTGCGAACTAAATTTGATATCATTCACCATCACAATCAGCGAAAATTTAGTGGTACCTCTATTTCGAAAGCAACATACTGTCCAGTGATTTGAAACAGTTAATGAATCATATCTGCGAAGCTGGTTTGAAACTTAATGACAGTGGTATTCTTCAATTCAGTGGAGATATCCTCAAAGAATACCCATTTGTCCTTCTGAAGGATCCAATCGGGACCTGTCGGCGAACAGCTTAATTACTACGCAAAACTTCATCTTCGTTTCCCATAACCCAGTTTTCGGAATTTCATTTACATTGAGAATATTCATATAGTGATATTTATAACCATCAAAAATCGTTTACTTCATCGAGCCGAATTTGAGCGGTAACCGATATGTTTCTGTCAATAGAGAGAGCGCCACTTCTACCAGAAATGAACGCGTTGGAAGTTTTTCAAGATTGCTTATTGGACATAATCTACGAATTGAACACTGACTTCTGAACTATTCATCAAAGTTGTCAAAAGCATAAGTAGAAGGAAAAAATCCATAATGATATAGGGCTACTCTTTGTAGAAAATTTGTTGTTTCATAGCAACAAAGCCTGGCTCAGATAAAGCACAACTTGAGACAAGCGGTGCAACTGGCCGTCACAATGTATTATGTTTTTTTCTACTAATAATCCGGTGGATGCATCAGCTTTATATCAACGAAGTGATAGATTCTTGAATATGACACCCTCCAGTGGGAAATATGCATGAAATTTATATTCGTCTAGAATATTTTTTTTCCCGAATCTTAATTCTCTTCATAATTGAAAAGTATTATTTCATTTGTAGTGACTCTAGAACGATAACTGAATGTCAATCACACTCAGAATATTCACCGGAAATAAATACATACATTCTATGATAACAGTATTGTTTGCATCAAATCTCTATTTTACGTACGCAGATATCAAAGTAACAGAAGCTGCGAGGTGAAAATTACGTTATATCATGTATTTGAGTCAATTTCATCGGTATTTATAAATGCCCAGAGCAGAGATGTATACTATAATTAATCTATAATCCGTTGTTTATAAATTGGGTAAGGTTAGGTTGTAATTCTAAGATCCCCGGCGTCATGCATCTCAATGACAATACTTTTTTTTTTATTTTTTTTTTTTACCCAATCTATAGTTGTTGACGGCTTTGCCAATTACTTTTCCAGTGTCCACCTGAAGTCCAAAACCCATCAAACGATTAGAAAGCCTCCTAAAAAAAATAAAGATGGGAACAAATACTGAAAGTGAATTAATAGCAGTATCTATAAAATTATAGAATGATTTCACAGCTTGTGTGGATCATGTTCCAAGATTTCTTGTTGAAGATAGTATTTTTGTATTAGTCGAACCTGTTCTCTATATATTAAATCTGACAGCGTCTACTGGTACTTATTCCGAACTATGGAATACTGCTAAAATTTTTTCTATTCATGAATCAGGAGACCAATCATAAATAAGCGATGAGATTGGAACCTTTGGTGTAGAAGTTGAAACTTTTCTTGAAGATCAATTACCCCAACGACAAACTGATTTGATGATTTTGCACTCGACGCGCGTTTCGCTTACAAGATAAGCATTTTCAGCAGAAGAAAATTGATACTAAATCGAAAGCTAGTGTTAGTTGTTCATATAACTAAAATTTTTGGTCCGATATGTAATTTGTTTGTTACTGTTAATTATTCTAATTGATTTCTCGATAATGAACTAGTGCAGTCACTATCTGCAAAGTTTGTTGGTCCGTAATCTGTTATTATTGATCATTCTGATCTCTTTTTCAACAATAAATTGAAAAGCGGGCTGAAAGGGACCTATCCCTTTCAACAGTCCTGATTCTGCGGGACAGTTTGACTATATACCGACATTCGTAAAGCTATTGATAGAATTGATCAATCTCTTCTTTTACGAAAGCCACATGATTTTGAATTTTCTGAAAAGATGATCATTCTATTGACAGTATACTATAGACGTATCGCTTTCAGTTCGTTGGATATGCTTGCACCAAATTTTTCAATTATGTTTCAACATCCGGTGCACCGGTTTTTCTCTTGTTCATGAATGACATTTCCAGTAGAATAATCTCACCGCAATTGTTATTTGCTGATGATTTGGAAATATTTGTGAATATAAAGAAACTAGCAGATTGTATAATTGTTTCTCTTGTAGATGTATAACTTTAGGAGTGACCTTTAACACAATGACAATCCCCTATGTAACATATCATCATCAGCGTTCAGACTGCTGAGTTATTTCTCCAGAAATTGGGGAAATTTCAAAGAGGTAAATACAATGATATTGTTATATATGACCTTCATAGGAAGCAAACTTGAGTATGCAGCAATTAACTGGTCACAAAAATTCCGTCCAGAGATTGGGAATAGTTCAATGAAAATTTTGCAAATTTATTTCCTTCTAATCTAATGGTCACTATCCTTCAATAGGTTATGATCACGAAAATCTGCTATCTCAACTCAAACTCTGATCGAGAGAAGACATTGCATGGCATTGACATTCTTATATAAACTACCTAATAATGAGATCGATTGTGGTTATCTGCTTTGCAAAATACAATTTCTGGTCCCTCGTAGACCATCCAGACAAGCTGGATCATTTTATAATACATTAACTAGCACCAATATCTCACAAAAGTCCCCACTATATTCCATGTGGCATCTTTTCAATAGCATTTCTCATTTTTGTGATATTCATTATGATAGCTTAGCAATTATTCTAGAAACATATATAAATAATAATTAGCATGTATATTCATAATATTTTCTCTCTAATCGAGTGAAAACTTGTTGAGAATAAAGTATTGAATTTTAATTAGGTCAATTTGAAATTGATTTTTTACGGCTACATAGCTAATGCAAAACATATGATTAATTCACACTGAGCTATATGTAAATGAAGCATACTCACGTTAAAATGATATTCACAACAATATAAAACTGATTTTTTAGATGTATTATCCCTTTTCATCATCTTAACACCATTGTTTCCGTACATTCGCACTGTCCATAATTATGAGAAAACACTTAAAATGATGTATTTCTGCAGTGTTCCTGCACTTTGATACCATACAATACTCACGTCAGAATTTGTTTTAGCTCCTTACATATGACCCGTATTCGCGATAGAAAATAAGATTGCAGCGCTAGCGCGGAGAAACACGGAACTATCCATGGTTAGATTGTCATGTTTACATTTGCATGTGTATATATGGAGCTTCAATGTTCTGGTGTTCCTTTCGTTCATGAAATTTTCAATTTCTTATCAATTTCTGTGTGAGAAGTGACTCTATCAACAGTTGAATACTTGAAGAACATTTCATTGAACAGATTCTAAGGTTTTTCATCATCGAAACATTGTAAAATTCGAAAGACTCGAGGGTGTTTTCCAGATTAAACTTGGATTTATGAGTTTCTGTTATCAAGTTGGGCTTACTGAAAGAATATTGTATAATTCAATGATAAATGCACATCTAAGGGGGAAGGGACGCTCTGAACCTTTTTCTGGACCACCTAAACGCTCAACACCCCAGCATCAAATTCACCATGGAAACCAAACAGAACCAGCAGATAGCATTCTTAGATGTTCTGATTGAACGATGTGGCGCTAGACTAACCCACAAAGTATACCGAAAACCCACGCACACAGATAGGTACCTGCACGCACTATCGAACCACCATCCCAGTCAAAAGAGAGGAGTCATATCTACCCTAACTGAACGTGCTCGAAGAATTTGTGAACATCTAGAGCAGGAACTGGAACATCTTCAAGTGATCTTGGGGAAATATAACATAAAAACGGTTTTCAAGCCGACCAAGAAGATCCAACAAAGCCTCAGGTCGGCTAAAGACAAAAGAGACTCACTCTCAGCGGCAGGGGTTTATCGCATACCGTGCACCTGTGGGAAGGTTTACATCGGTACCACGAAAAGATCCATGGGTACAAGGCTCAAAGAGCATCAAAGGAACTGCAGGCTGGGGCAAACCGACAAATCGGCGGTGGCGGAACACGCATTGAGTGAGGGCGACCACAGGATTCTGTTCGAAAATGTAACACTGATTGCCCCCAACCAGGGTTACCATAGCCGACTGGTACGGGAGGCAATAGAGATCCAAAAACATGCGGACAATTTTAACAGAAAGGAAGAAGCGTTGACTCTAAACAGAATTTGGAATCCGATTCTGAAGAAATCAGGAATAACTAATGAAATCACAGCAGGTAGTGCGGCAACTAATAATGATGATTATTCCCCGAACCCGACAGAAGTAATTAACACTCCAGACTACCTGCATCAATATAAATACGCCTTGAGAAATCGAACTGTTCAGTCATCGGAGATGAATAAGCCTCTGAAGAAGCTGGTCACTCGCGCTAGCGAAACGTCAGGAAGAAATTCCAAAGAACGACGGCCTTCAAGCCTGAAGAGAAGTAGTTATACTAATAACCTCGGCCGCGAAAGCCTTAACCCTTTCGGTCACGCATTTTTTTCCAGTAAGAGAAAAATCTAATTTTTGGCACAATAACAGAATGATTATTCTACATATTTTTGGTAATATTCACAATTTTTTTCATTATCTGGTTTTTAAGTTATAACATGTATTCAATTGAATACATTGTGACTTAAAGGAATATGAGTTAGGAATACAATTGAATACAATATGACTGAGCAGTATACTAGGTAAATAAGTTATTTAAATTCAATTTTTACTGTATTTATTTTATTGTTGATGATAAGTTAAAAAACAGTTTTTTTGTTTATTTAAACACAAGTTTACATTGCATTTAATACACAACACTCTGGATTGCCCCTTACACCCTGGATTTTTGCATCTAGAAGCAAATGTTTTTGCATCAAAATTCCTCATGTTCAATGTTCCTCATTATAGTTATTTTGTCTCATCACCTCCGAAATGTCTTCTTGTTCGATTTCTCTTTCTTCCTGCTCTCTATCCTCATTTTCTTCATCGAAAACGTCCCCCCGTTCCCACCCATCCACGTTATCGTCATCATCGCTCAAATATTCTATATCTGAAAGTCCACTTTCAATAATCTCTAGCAACTGTTGTTCTGTCAGAGGCTTTTTCATGTTGTTTGTTGTAGCCTATAGGTAAAAATAACGCAAAATGAGAAAAAATAAAATAAAAGTGGGGCTATTCTTACCATCTCCACTAAGTCCTTTGGATCACGATGTATTCAATTGATTACAACACTTTTCAAAATTGTTTATAATGAAATCGCTAAACTTGCGAAACAATTATCGTAATAGTGTTCAAAATACTGGTTTTGTAGACTAAAATTTACACTATAAAACTCGGAACAAAACACACACCTTCAAAATAATATAAACAAACATAACCTGTACTGTCACGATAACGACCACGTGTTTTCTGCCAACTTTAAATATTTATCAAGTTCGGATTTTAACGCGTAGATGGCAGTATATGTATTAATCCGAATATCTGTAGGTATTAGAAGCCATCGAATTAAAGAATAGAGGTGGGACACTCTCAAATAAGTCAATAAAAATTAGCGAAATCGGTGTATTCAATTGAATACAGTGTGACCGAAAGGGTTAACCATTTTGTCAAATGCACACCTGAAATAATTGAATATTACTTCTCTGAGTGGAAAAATTTACTTTAGTCACTTGAATATAAAATTTATTCAATGTATTTAAGCAATAGTAAAGTAACAGAAGTGGCAGTTTTCAGCTGGTTGATGTGATTGTCTCTGATTAGAGTTATGCATTACACACTAAACATACATTATCACCCATACCGTAGAGATTGTATCAATGATTAACTGGTTTATATCCAGAACTAGAAAACAACAAAAAGTAAATAAAGGCTCACAATAAATGAAAAGCAGCAAACCTTTCAATTATTTCACTGGAAACGCTATTGAAGCTCAAACACACACAAAAATCATAAAAATCCAAAATGACTGAAGAGTCAACACAACAGCCCTATATAAACACGAGCAAATTACAGTACGGCGGTCTAACAATTGAGTGTTCTCGCAAAAGTTCATAGGAGGTGTATCGCTCATTTTCTATCGCGAATAGCAATTGTAACTGAAACGCTTAGATTTAAAAAACCCAGAAAACGTCATTCGACATCATCCAAAGCGCTCGTTGAATGGTTATGTTTGAACGGATCAAATTTAGTCAGTGTTTTGAATTTCCACTTTGTAAAATGGTCCGAGTATTATATAAACCCTATCTATATATTTTTCTATATCATAAAAATAATGAATAATTAATGATATAAATGAAACTCATACATATTCCCTATTAATCAAGTTTTCTAGAATGGAAAAAAATAACCACCACAAACTAGTTGGAGTTAGACTTCCAGAATATATCATGTTAACGATATTCAGGTGGCCATAATTTTGTTAGTATATACGATTGGGTAAAGTGTAAAAAATCAGAAAATCAACTTCAATCGTGATGCATGAAAAAAATTTAATGTTATATTCTGCATTGGAATTGAAAATGGATATTTGAGTAGTAATTGGACAGTCTGCGTGTTCAGGACTACAATCTGAATGTCTTCACCTCGTCACTTTTCATGAAGTTTAGCCAAATATAAATTGCATTTCAATTATCAATTTGATTATTGAAAGCAACATGGCACTTGCCAGAGCACAATAAACTAACTTCAGATATGAATATTCACCGGTTTTAAAATTTCGAATCAATGACATCACGAATGTCATGATATATAAAAATGCTATAACCAGAATCGCTAGAAAACGGTACAAATACCGTTTGAGTTCGATATCTACCGGTTATGCAGTCGAATTGGGTTTATCAGTTGGCGGTGATTGCCTACAAGACTTCCTAGTCCGTAACACTGACGTCATCGCAGTGATAGCCCCTTATCAACTTGCCGACATACGACCCCGACCTTTCAGTCCCAATTATGGTCTCCTTTGTAAACGGAAACTGCTTCAGAAATTTTAGACAGGCTAAATTCGCAATTCAGACATTCAGGACGAAGAGAGAAAAGGGCTGATGAAATTTCTTTTTCTTTACTTGGGATCGTGGATTCACCAGATAGGAGGTTATGTTTGCATGCAAATTGAAAATTCATGGATGAAAGGGAAGTTTTCACTTATTCTTCTTGTTTATTTAGGAGGCTCCTATGGATACGAAAATGAAATGAATGAAAATAAATAAAATATCTAAAAAAAAACAAATTTTCGAAAATCAAAAAGGCCTCTGAAAACGATAAATTTTTTACGATGCAAAAAAAAGGAAACTAGCCCAATTCTGACATGGATGAAAAATAATGTTGAATCCGCTGAATTATTCGTTTTGGGGTATCAGGATAATTGCTAAGAGAAAGTCTGATATGGACTTCCATCGACACAGAATAATTTTTCATAACAAATGTTGATCACAATAATGAATATCATCCCATCTTATGTTGAATTAAAAAAAAAAAAGAATTTTCGAGCTGAATTGCAATACGTAAATATTTAATTAGTTTCCATTTCAGAGAATTCACGGTAATCAAAATTTGTATGTCATAAACTAGTGCCCACTATATTATAGTAAACTTTATGCTAGCGGTCCTTGATATGGAGTTTTGAGTTTGACAGTGTCTCTCAACAACAATAATATCTACTTGATGTAAAATATTGAAATAATAGTAGTTTTTGAGATTTCTCCAACATTGTTATTGCAGATTCAATAGGGACATAGGAGTAAATGGGTAAACAAGGAAAACCACACAGGCAGATATTTGCCTAAAATCCTCAATCACCATCCATGACAAAAACAGAGCACTATCAAAGGTTTGGTTGACAGAGCAACCCAAATCTGTAAACCAGAATATCTGAGAGAGAAATTTCACCAACATAAGAACGCTTCACAGACTAGTGGTTTCGAAGAGATTCAGATGATGGATGATAATAGAACTTGATTCATTGACACATTAAAAATTTTTTGAGAAAATAAAATGAAAACAATATACAGACCTACAAGAAAAATACAGGAACATATGTCGGCAAAAGTTCCCAGGTACCCTCTATTCGAGCCTGCGGTGTACAAAATTTCTTGTTCATATAGAAAAATCTACATGGAACCACCGAATGTAGTTTCAAAACTTGCCTAAATGACCACAGACGTGATGAAACGTTACTGGTTCATCAATCATTTTCCAAGTACAGCATCTATTGGCCTCTCTCGCTTAGAGACACTTCATATCTACTGTCGATTTCACCGGTAATATTCCAGGAAGTTTTCCAAACATTGTCCATCAGCGGCAATCCTTCCAAAACATATTTGAGAATTATGACATTATGACAAGATGAGTATGGATATAGTTCAACCTCGAACGTAGGCGAATGAAGATTACGAAGAATTTTATTTTTATTTTATTTTTAGGTGATTCAACAGAACATAAGTTCCAATCACAGAATCACGCATTGTGACAAGTTGATGCGTGTGGTATAATCAATACTTACAACTATTCAATAACCAATAGGTATTTAGGTACTTTTTGTTTCTGACTAATAAATAGTATGAAACTGACAATAATATGAAACTAGAATGAATGCTAATAGAAGTTGATCTACGGGACGTGTCACTACGTCGAATTCCCATTACGCCGAATTCCCACTACGTCGAATTCCCATTACGCCGAATTCCCACTACGTCGAAAAGCATCCCCACCACTTACGTCACCAAAACACGATCGTTATCGAAGCTGGATCCCATTCGACGTAATGGGAATTCGACGTAATGGGAATTCGGCGTAATGGGAATTCGGCGTAGTGCCACACCATGCACTTTCAATATCAACAGCACAGCGAAATTCATCCTTCTTTTAGGTTAGGTTAGTTAGGTTAAGTTAGAATGGGTTAACAGGAAATTGCAGAATATCCGGTAAATTTTGCGAGTGCGTATCACTACGTCGAATTCCCATTACGCCGAATTCCCATTACGTCGAATTCCCATTACGCCGAATTCCCATTACGTCGAATGGGATCCAGCTTCGATAACGATCGTGTTTTGGTGACGTAAGTGGTGGGGATGCTTTTCGACGTAGTGGGAATTCGGCGTAATGGGAATTCGACGTAGTGGGAATTCGGCGTAATGGGAATTCGACGTAGTGATACGCACTCTTGATCTATACTTTGAAAACATCAAGAGCCATTTTTATTTCCTGAGCGGCTGTGTTACAAAACAAGTCTGTGGGAAATAAGTATTATGCAGTTCTTGAACTGACATCACAGGTGAATTTCTTGAATAGTTGGTATTCCGGAACCGTGTATAAAATAACTGAGGTAAACGAGTGGCATGTGGTTTTATACTGAAGTTGAGACTGCTTACAAGGTATGCACTGTATAATTGAATACTGATTATTTTGAAGAGGAATCGTACGAAAGAGACCATTCTCCGGGCGGACAATTTAGCTATGTTATAATGTTTGATATTCGTTTTATAGTTTTTATAGTACGGTTGTCTATTGAATTTAAAATTCAAAAAGTTTACAAAATACTTTTGTACCCTCTCAATTCGGTCGATATATTTATGATAATTTGGGTTCCAGATAATACTGGCGAATTTTAGGTGGCGGCGAACTAGTGAGTTGTATAAAATGATCAGAGACCTCTGATTAGTGAAGGGTTCAGTGATTCGCATAATGAATCCAAAATTACGCGATGATTTTTTTACAATGGATTCAATGTGATTTTCAAATGTTAGTTTAGAGTCCAACAGGATACATAAGTCTTCTATCAAGTCAACTTTTGTCAAGTTGATATTTTTGATAGCATATGGAAAGAATATGGCATTATGTATTCTGGGAAAAGTTATTTGGGTACATTTTAGAGCATCCAGTGAGAGTTTGTTAGTTTCACAGTAAATTTGTAATCTGATAAGGCCTGTCTACAAATTCAAGCCGTCTGTATTATTTTTGATAGTTTCGAAAACTTTTAGGTTATCTGCGTACAAGCAAAACTCAGAGTATAGAAAACATTCGCTGATGTCATTTATGAAAAGAGAAAAAAATAGGGGGTCCAAGATGCGAACCCTGTGGTACTCCAGATGAAACTTTGATGTATTCTGAAAACCAACTATCCAAGGTTACAGGTTTCGTTCTATCCCTTATATAACTTTCTATCAATCTGAATAAGTTGCCATGTATACCAATATTTTCTAGTTTAATAAAAGTGAATTATGATGAGCTTTGGATCAACTTGTATCCTCGAACTCATGTTATTACGCTATAAACACTAGTGTTTAAATACATTCGCTTGATGAAGATACAGTGTATCGAAACATGTCGCGAAGACAATAAATTTTGTGAAAATTTAATCGTGTCTACCTTATAGCGTAATAACTATGGATTTCCATCAAGTAAAGGCCACCTCAATCCAAAATTCGAACTCATGTGACCAAAAATTTTCAGAGTAAAAAAAGCAAGATTTGTGTTGACCGAACGGCCTTGGAAAAAATCATGCTGATTTTCATCAATGAGATGCTTGGTTGCATAAAACAACTCGGACGTTATAATGTCCTCAAATATCTTTCCCGGAATTGAAAGCAACGATATTGACCGATAATTCATAACATCATTTCGGTTTCCACTTTTGAAGATGAAAATAACATTGGCATGTCTGCACTCATCAGGATATAATCCTTCAGAAAGAGATTTAATGTGGATTATGCTGCGTCATTGAGAATAACCACGTAAATCACAAAATGGCAAAGTCTAGAAAATGAGGGGAATAGTTCGGGTCGTTGAAAAGAAGGTTATTATTTGTTTCATTTGAATTTTTCTTTGACTCCAGGATTACTCGCAATAAAAATAGGTGAATGAGTATAACAACGTGGTTATTCAACAAAAAGTATTTGTTTTATGGCATAAATATTGAAAATACAGCGTATTGACTATAAAATATGACTTGATTTACTAAAGAAAAAACACGTACGATCATATTCCTAAGAAAAAACTGCGTGCATTTCGGTTTCACGCTGTTCTTTCTTAGCAAAATGTTAGTAAATACGTGATTTCTCAATACAAGGATTAATTTTCGATGTTCATGTCGTAAAGAAACATACTTTATTTATTTTAAAGAATAGATATATAGGTACATCAGGAAGTGGAATAAAAAAGTCCAAATTATATTTTTTGCACGTTGCAACATACAAAACAAAAAAGGTATTTATTTATCAAGATAGTCTATTTAATAATAATGATATACAATGATGGTACTAATTGTTACAAATTAGAATATTTTGCCAAAAAGGTAGTCTGGTTTCTGGCATTAGTGGTCCCAAATTCTCATTTATGATAGATTCTTTCTTTTCCGAAGTTATACCACACGGGGTACTACGGAAAGTGGGTCGCATGAGGTTGCTATTTTTCATAATTTTTTTTGCAGAATGTCCGCTTCAACAAATATATCATTTTCATAAGTTCTGTATGAAATGAAAATTTTCCTTTTGTAATCAGTATTTCCGAGACTTCACGTAAATACGGTCTAGGATTCAATTTATTTATCTTTGTGATTGAAGAACAGTTTTTCCAATCAGCTATATCAATTATGTTCATACATTTAACTGTAACGTGGCCTTTATTTGAGCTTTTGACCGCCTCTTTCTGCACGTTTCTGCAGCAGAATACCACTCGAAATGCCCCTTTTTTTTCATCAGTACAATGTACACACCCTTCTCTTAAAAAAATGCCTCGTTAATTTAGCAGTCAGGAAAACAACAGATCCCGGCGCACTGACTAATATTCCCGTGCCGGTGTGCCGAATATTTGTTGATGTTGAAGAAAAGTGCATTTGAATTAAAGTATTGTTTTCTAGTGAAAAAATGTGTGAAGCGGATGATTAAGGGTGTGTACATTGTGCTGATAAAAAAGGAGATATTTCGAGTGTTATTTACTAGAAAATCCCATTTTCCCCCAAAAATTGGCCTATATCTTCCAAACTAATTGGGAGCGCCGAAATTTGTATGCGAGTTTTTTGTTCAGGATGTCAAAATACGTGAGTTCCTGCAAACTTTTTTTTCTGAGTGTGCCCGATGAACACAATTCAACTTTTATTTGAATAATAATAGTTCAGCTTTGAAATAAAGTACTTACCTTCATTTAAGATTTGAGGCATATGCCATGAATCCAATTTAGTAATTGTCTTCAGTCAAAATAGGTTAATTCAATGCCTCATGGATTTGAAGATTATTATCGTTATTCTTGCTGTCTTCAGTAGGGACACACTTTTGGCTAGCCTTCATATTCCACTTTGGAACACATACTTTGTTATATTCTGCATTATTTAATGCTAAATTGACCAAAAACCGTCCGCGATTCATCATTTAATAATAATAATCGGTAGGTTTTATTATGAGAGTCCGGTAAAACAAAACAGTACGTATGTGAATGGCCTCTGATCTGAAAGTTTTGGCTAAACAAAAACCGCGGAAGTGTCGAAATAACTTCGAATACGTAGAGTTGCTAGGAAAAAAACACGTAAGTCCAATGTTTTTGCGCGGCTATTTCGTAGTATTATATGTTTACGTAGTTAATACTTAGTACCTTCTATTTAGAAGAGTCAAATACGTGACATCGAAATAGCCAAACTGATATTAAAAGTGTAAAATACGCACATGTTTCTTCGTCAAATCGTTGAAAAAGCCTATACAAGCCCTCCAAATGATATATCTCAATTTTGATAAATTTGTGGAATACGTGGTTTTTTTCTTCTGACGGCAGTATGAGTAGAGGAATCGCTATTAAATCACAAGTATTTTTTAGGAAGATTGGTGGGATTCCATCAGGTCCAGCACCCTTGTGTATATCAAGTTTCTTGATTTGTTCAGTGATCTGATCTAGTGTTATATTCTTCATACTAATGAAAAGGGTGGGCTCGATCTACTAACACGAGGAGGAATGTCTGCTGGTTCGAAAACAGACAAGAAATATTGTGAGAAAGCTTCACAATCCCCACTGTCATTGACAAAGTGCTACCTTGATATTCAACAAATTTTGGAACTGTTTTGGATTTATTTCGGTTCGATACAAACGACCAAAAATCTTTTATATTTTTTGAGGAAAATGTGCATAGTTTAGTTTTATTGATCGTTTCATCTCCCTCCTTATAGTGCAGAACTCCACATAGTCAGCCTGATTATGATATTTTTTCCATTTTTTGTGCATCTTGTATTTTTGTTTCATCAGCGACTTTGTGAAGTTGTTATACCATATCGGAAAATCTTGTTTGCTTAGTTTTTCGGTACACACGCAGAAATACGATAATTAATTTTATTATAGAATACATCAACTGCTTCATTGCAGTGAAGTTGTCCCAGTAAAAGTTCCCGATCTGTAACATTCATTCGGCATTTATTTCATTGTAGTTTCTATTATCAAATGAGTTCTTATGCTTGAAAGCACTGTTATCAACTCCCACATTGATCATAATTCCAAGAGATTTGTGATAGGAATCCTCGATAACAAACGGAGACAGATATGAGAGAACAGAAATATTTTTCAGCAAGCTAAAACAATCCAGTTGCTTACCTTGGATATTGCGATTGCCATTGTATTGATCTAAGTTCAATAAGTTGAAAGTATCTACAATGTTTTCTTCAATGCCGTCGGACGTTCTAGCAGCGTAATAAATATTTTGCCCAGTTTTATTTTCCCAAATAATATTAGGACTATTATAATCTCCAAGATTAAGAAAATCATTATTGGGGGGTTCAGAACGACAAGAATACAATAATAGCAATATTTTCCCATCTAGAGAAACCATTGCTCGACTCCATTCGAAAAGTATCTCTGAACTTTTTCTTCAAGAAATAATTTCAGAGAACTTCCACAATACTTTCAGTATTTCACAATCTACTCATTTCTGACCTTGCCTTCATTGTTGTATTATTATTAATGAACTGGTCATTCAATTTTCTAGTAATATATCCTTCTGATAGTTAAAAAAAATCAACCCATATCTTGATCGCGCAGTGCAACAACTTGAATATGCTGTTCAATGAAATGACAATTCCTGAGTTAGGCCAATGCACTCACCAACAAGAGTTGGGGCGACATTGAGGAGAATATTAAGTTTCAGTAGTTCGGCAATAATTTTCAAACACTTAATGAGTCTGTTTTGAAGTCTCCCCAAGTTGGGATCATATTATTAGTGAATAACCACAACAACTTCATTATTCAGCTCATCTTTGCAGCATTACCGAGTGACTGCTCTGAATTATTAACTGGGAGTAATTGGAGTTGATTGTGATTCGCGCGAAACTCCTAGAACAATAGAAGATCGTTAAGTGATGGTGGCAGAGGAAACTGAGTGATAATAAATAGAACGTGTCTTCTTGTACGTATTGGAATGTGATGCAGAAATGATGGATAGAGTTGGTAGGAAGCTGAATAGATGGTTCATTATTGAGCGATGTTTGATAGGTCTCACTATGGTATTGTTCGAATAGATTTCGAAGAGGTAGATGAGTTATGAAATTCATTTTTGTTAATGTTATGAAAAAACAGAATTGACTAACTGTTTTGTCAGTTACGTATCAGATCCCTATGAATTCGGAGATTAAAAAAAATTGAAAATGCATATACTTCACCTTGGCGACGGTTTGAAAGCTTGTTTGCATTCTTTTTTCTTCTTGAAAATTCGTTTTACGATTCATGCTTTTGGTGGGTAGTGCTAAAATTTGACTTCAATACTATCGATATCTGTAAATGGTTTATTTGTATTGCAGAAAATAAAAGTTATATAAATGAAATAAAACTACTTTCGTGAAGGGTCGATTTGTGGGTATGGATGATTGAGATTTAAATTCAGTCACTGGTAATGATTCCATAAAAATTGATATGCAATATAATATTATTCAATAGGATCTCAGACTGAATAAGACAATATCAATTTTTATTCTTTCAGATTGTGGTGGCTTGAGAACCCAAGAACAGTAGAAGAAAGGAAAAACTCAATCTGGATTCCGGCAAATGCTAGTTCAAAATTCATGACATTAAAAAAATAATTGTTACTAGATGGAATATTTACCTGTTACAAATCTTCCTCGATTTTCCTTGATTAATTTGTTTGGTAGAAGTATTTTTCAGCCTGAGGAATGAGAAAGGAGGAACCTCGGAGAGCTTATGAATAAGTTATAGAGAAGTGAATACTTTCCCTTCATGTTATCGCTATCAGCATTTTCTTGCACTTGATAGACCCTCGGACAATCCCAACTTTCCTGCTGCTGTGATATCATACTGAATGTACTAGAGGAAAATAAACATTCAGTGGGGCATTTCCACTAAGAATTTCTAATATAGAATGAACAACTGTACCTATAAGGTTTGTTTTTATCCAGAGGAAAATCGTGCCCATAACAGTTCAAAGCAGTTGCACAGTATGAAAAGGGCAATTTTAGGCGAGATGACTATCACGCCATGTCTGTGCAACTGCTTGGAACTGTGCTGTAGACGATTCCTGTCGAAAGGAAAACAAACTTTCAGTTAACATTCAGTATGAGATCAATATTGTTACGATCTTTCTCTGTTCTTCTATTCATTCCAATTCATTCTTTTGATTTTCTAGAATTTTCTGGAGAATTTCTCGCTCTTTTCTCTGTTCTTCAAGAAGTTCCTGGAATGCTTCTTCCCGTTTTTCATTTTCATCATCTCGTTCTTTCTTTCATTTTCTCGTTGCAATTCTCGTTATTTCTTTTCGTTTTCGAGAATTTTCTGGAGCGCTTCTTCCAATTATCACCTAATTCCTACTTCTGACACCACTGTTAAGATATATCCTTGGGTTAGTTTATTGAAACTCCAAACAACACTGCACTACTTTTATTACAACTCTTTGTCACAATAAAATACAATCACTCAAACTATCGAACGCTCTGTACTAAAACTCTCTCAAATATAAGTTATCTACTTCGACTTCTGCACTTAGCAATACTAAAGCTCTCTTCGATAAAAACTCTGTAAAACTCCCCGCCTTTCCACTAAGCTCGAAACTCTAATAGCTATCTGCAGTAGCGATGAATCGCTACCGTATATATACTTGCTTACGCCCATGGAGAATGTTCCAGTCAAATCTCGATGATCGAATTTTCTCGGTGAGCCGCGATCTCACAGGTAAACAATCTTTTCTCGACCCCTCATATTATTTTGCGTTCACGAGAGGAAGGACCGGTGCTAGGAGATTTCGTAACAATGTAATGGATTCAAGAATCCAGCAATATCCTCAAAGGGGTGAGTCGTTCACGGCTCGCTGCCAAGTGATTGAAAACTCATTCGATTGGTCATCGGTTTCAATTCTGTAACCAGAGTGATAAGATGTTTGATTCTAGGTTCTACTGTAGATTTGATATGTTTCCATGTATGCCTTGCTTTGAACATGTTATTGTGGTCATTGGAAAAAATATAGACGAGAATGAACACATCCAAATAGTCCAATATCGAGACGTGACTAGCAATATACCAGTTTCACCCTCCTTAGGGATCGTCAATATGACATAAGTACTCCAGGCGGCAGGTGATGTCCCGGTCTTCCTTATACACCAATAAAAATTAGCCTGGGAGGTCATCACTTTCCCGATCTATGATGGAGTCAAAGGTATTTTTACTCAGGTACGGTTCGAACGAGTATACAAAATGCACGTTTTCACAAAAAACCAGTTCCAGAAGTCTACTATATGAATAAGATGTTGCTCGTTTGTTCAATGTGGGTGTTCGATTGATGATGGCATATTTTTAGATGGAGTGAACTTTACAGCAAAATGGAAAAACGAGTTTCAACGTAAATGTGAATCAGAAGCAAAATGTATAGTGTATTGAAAGAACAACTTGTATGTATGTAATGAAAAATACTTTGGTACAATGGCAGACAGAATGATGGAACATACCCAACTAACATTTTTAGTTATAATTACGTTAATCTTACCTTCGATCAGGTCGGCGACCTTTCTGAAAGAAGACTAGATTACGTAATTTTTACCTTGTAATTACCAATGTGGGGAAAAAATTCGAAGTAATTTGGACGTTGAAAATTGGAATATTTGGAATTTAGTTCACTAGGTTGAGGGTAAAAATAAGTAATTTTGACATGAAATTGGTCAGTAATAAGTAAATGTCAAGCTTAAATCAACCTTTCTGATACCAATTATTCCCTTGGACGAATGAGTAAACAAAGAGAGGTTTCTTTATATGAATAGCATACATATCTACATATTATCTCTATCCCAACTTCTCATAATTTAGTTGCCATAACAAATCAGCTATGGTCTACATAAAATGCTGACAATAAGTATGGGAATATAAAAATTATTGCCATACGGTAGCTACATGCTCTCTCCTCAACAATATTCTCCTTGCGGCGCGAAATTTTCTGTAAAATGATGGTTTTTACCTTCATAAAATTCACGGGCCTCTTTAAATATGCGATTTAATGCAAAAATAATTTAGATTGATTGAACATGTTTGGATGTTTTCTCCAAAAAACACTCTTTTAGCAAAGTTATGGTTTTAAAATGTCATATGCAGCCATTATTTAGAAATGAATCCTCGGAATAAACTAAAATTCAATATAATCGATATTTATTGATGGGTAAAACAGATATTCTAATTAAATATGGCGTAATTTTTGAAATTTACCTCTAAGTCAATATTCTTCTTCTTACGGTATGAAATCAAATTAATAATTGAACTATTAGACCTGTTAAATAACCTTTATATTCCCTGACCGTAACGGCTTATATCTAGTCACATTTAGGTAAATATTCACCAAGAGAGAATAACAAAACATTCATTGGGTTATGATGACATTTGCTTCGTAAATTATACCCTAAATAATACCAGAATTCAAACCGCCCCAATCCTTGCGACGCGACGGTTGGGTCATTTTTTAAGGAGAAAATAGGTAATTTCTCACATGTTTCTTGCTCTAAAGTGGCTTATGTAATTTGAAGGGGATTTACTGGTGATTACTTTCCTGTAATTAACCAAGGTTGCTTCTTATAAATTATTTATACTTTGAAGTTAAATATTCAAGGCCTGTACTACCAGTATTATCCTTTTTTTAGACATTTCTCCCCGGCATGTGGAATAACTGTCCTAAAATGTTAGTTGGGTACCATTTGTTAAAGTGTCAATATGACAATTGTTGTAGGTACATAAGTAAAAACATTACCAATCATGGAAAATTGATATATTTCTCCAATGTTCATATGATGGAATTTCTCCAGTCTGTTATCGAAACTGATATATGTATTCTTTTTTGTGCGTTAAAGCTCAACAATTAGAAACATACTCACACTCTTGGAGAGAACAACTCTACAGACTAATTCACAAGGTTCATTCTGAACTACTTCGGAATCAATTAGATGATCACGACGGTAAATCCCAGTTCCCAGAATTATCCAGCATATCAACGTGACGTGACCTCACACTATCGTAATGAACTTGAATGATCTGCATATTCGACTAGCTGGACAAATTGAATATGTATGTAGATGTGGCCAGGGCCATCTATTTGATAATCATAACATACGCATGGGATTACCCCTTAGATAATTCCGACCGAAAGTGGACTTCTCCATTAATATTTCATACAGTATCAGGGCCGAAACGTACTTTGTATTCAGACTTGTTGAACTGCGAAGGCTATGACCAGTAATGGTGTTCTGTCAGAAGATTGGGAAGGGCGTAAAAAGATAATTGATGTTGGAGAAGGTTCGAAAGTTTGGTGACCTGAAACTGTTTTGGTGTTTGGCGAAATAAATATCTATTAATCACATGGACAGGGCTGTGACTAACTGGTTACCGAGAACAAGATATATTTTTCTGTGGTGTATCCAAAAATTCGTGATATATTCTGTCAATACGAAAGGAAAAAATCGACTGAAAAAAGAGCAACATTTTACTGATTATCTCCCAAAGTAGCTGAAAATGTTTTGGACACAGGACGCAAGCACTGAATCACTATCATACTCATCAAATAAAAACATATCCGTGGTGGAAATTTGAGGAGCTGGTCTTGCCACTGACAGGAACAGAGTCTTCTCAGAGAAGAAATCCATTGATATTTCGAAACGAGTTCTCTGCTGAGTATTCGCGCGTTGAATGGTAAGGCCTCATTGATCCATTGCTCGCACAAGTTTCGACACCTGGGGGTTGACGTTCGTCAGCTGGTTAACAAAGACGAAAGAACGGACAAAGTGATTGACAAGCTTAATGGAAATTGGAAAAGGAATTGCCTCTGCTCAACTCATAAAAATCTACAAGATATACAAACTCTCTCGACTGATAACCCAATCACTTGAACAATCAGCCAAACCTGTTCAGATTCAAAACAAAGTTGAGATTTTATTCATCTAGGGATTTTTATGATATTTCAGAATTTGGTTCAGATTTTCGATGATTCGTGAACATATATTCGATGTTTCTTTATTTGTAAGTACTACTAATTGAAAAGTGTTTTTTCATTATTTTCAATGATCTTGGACAAAATCGTTGAGACTAACCTAAACATACCAACACAGTAGATTATCCTGGTAGAAAATTATCATTTTCCTAGCTGATACCAAAAAGTGTGTTGAATTAAATACATCTAATGGCGGTGCAGGGCACTTCACAGAATGATTTCCTGCATTTATATTCTATGATACAAGTACCGGAGGTAATTCTCAGTTATTGGAATGGACACATTAGCATATCGGTTTCGGGGTCAATGACCAAAGCAGTTCCGGGCAACAGATCGAAAGTCGTTGGAGTTTCGAGTCATCTTGCGGATTGAACGTAACCGAAACAATAATACATATCAACAATTCATTTGAGATACATACAAATCTGGTGCATTGACTCATACCTGGAAGATTGCAAACAAAATTCCTGAATACCTATCTGGTATTCTCAATTTCGAACCAATTCAACCAAAAGAACTGTAATGCAAAACCAACCACAGGTGAAAAATCAACAATTATAAGAAAATAACAAAAAGAAGAAAAATGTGAAATGGGGCAAAAGCAAAACTGAATAAAAGATTTTGAGTTATGATTTCAATAATATAAAAATTTTCGAACGCATTCAAATTTTGAATAATTCAAATCAAGGTGTCAAAGTTGTCTGAAAACGTCTTAACATAGTTTGTCAAATAAGATCGTCGATGCCGAAATTTCCTTGTGAATTGGGGACTGATTGTAATTCGAAAAATTACATTTGCGCCATATCCCACCTTCAACTCCTACTTTGATTTCTCAGAATGAGGTGGTTTGTCTGAACGAGAGTTTCACCAAATAGTTCCAGTACTGATGCATTTTCACAAAACCTTTGGCAGCCCTTGACAACCTGTTTCGTTTATATAATGTTATATAAACTATAATGTTTTCAATCAATCCAGACCAGCAGTAAATGAAAAGACTATCTTCAATATTCATTCAACATGAAATCAACAATAATGGAAATTCTTCGCCATTATCAACAGAAAATAATCAAATCTTCTATTATTGCTTGCTTTCAACAAGGATTGTTATCTCTGTTGAAACGGTTCAGAACCGGATATGAATATAGAAACAAGCTGACATTTCCATACTCTTTATTATTGCAGAGTGAAATCTCAAATTTTCATAAAAATGTATCAATATGGTCGACTCAGTTGGTTATGTGAATGAGGATGTAGGTATCACCTTTGGTATTAAATTTACTCCCGATACACAGATGGGAAATATCTTCAATAAATTGATTGGAGTATTGAGATTCATCATTCGTGATTGTTCTGAATTTGAATTATCTGAAACTGGAAGAATGTATATGCTATTTCCAAGTGAGATCAAGGTTAGAGTACTCCAGTCATATATGGAATCCTTACCATGACAAGTAAATCGAAAAGATTGAGGCCGTTGTGAGCTGATTCCATAAAAACATCTTCTTCGGCTGCCAAAAAAAAGGAACTCATGTGGAATTCCAATTATGACTACTAAGTGGGTTCAACTTCGTATTACTCAGAAAATGGAGACAAATTACCAACCATATATTCATTTACAAACTCATAATGAAATGGACGCTTCAACCCTTTAAAGTCCCCTCAATTTCAATTTGCCAATGCAGCAGTTCGAGCAAACCTTGTAAAGACCAAACTAAAGCAGAGTATCTGCTAGGGGTACCGCAATCGACAGCTGCAGCGCGTAATGTGAAACATTTTTGGGGCTGTCTTTTTCCAAACAACTGAGCAGCATTCCCAAAGGCAACAACTGAGCAGAAATCTGTTTGCTGCTGCAGCAGAGTTCATGAAGTTCAAACGTAAGGATTTCATGGTAGCAACGCTGGTCATCAAAAAATGTAATTCATGTTCCCACTTTCCTCTGACTGCTAGGGGAAAATTTGTGCTCGACATCTATTTGAAACAGATTTTTTTCTGTTGTCTTCATCAACTGCATGTATCTTGAGTGCTATCATAGTTATAAAATATTTATTGAATCTGGCAATTAAATCATTACTGATTTATTGAAAACTATAACTAATTAGTCAATGCTGAAAAATGGCAGCCTTGAGAGTATTTTGGGAATTCGTTTCTTCATGAACTCCTCATTACAGACTTGAGACCCGTATTTTGAAAAAACTTTTGAATTATAATTAGGAACCATATTTCATTGTATGGCATAGGGAATCATTAATTCAAAGTTTTGATATGACAGAAATTGTGACAAGTGACAAGAAATAACATTTGAATTTTATACTCAGGAGCAGCAGAATCCCACCGTTTGTAACGGGCCAGTCCGCCCCATGCGCCTACCATATTTTGTGTGTGAATTATTATATAGAACGTTAAAAAGTCTCCGCGTGTGTCGAGTGAAGCGAAAGAAGGGACCAGTGCACGCATACCTGACTTTCCGGGAAAGTGGGGTGTGGGTAAGAGGGGGCCAGTGAGCCGATAGCAAGGAGAGCGTTAGAAGGCAGTCGAGGTCGAAGTCTGACCACGAGCAGAGTGAACCTACCTACAGTGCTTTAATGAATTAGTCTCTGTGAGGTACCTTTATTTGTCAAGCAGTGTCACGAGTCACGAGAGTGCTGATGAAACTGTCGTTTCACGGATGCTGGGTGGCTGTTTAGAAATTGGAAGCTCGTTACCTTGCCCACCTCCGGATCAACAACCAGGAGTTATGTAGCGACCGTTCCCAGAGTTCTGCTGCTCTCATGGAAACATGATATGCTGACAGTGGATTTCCACGAATCCGTTATCTGGACTCTCAGAGCGACAAGACCACTTTTCTGTTATATTTTATTCATTCCATTTGTAACTCTTGTTAGAGAAAGTCGTCTCGAACTTGTACTTTAGAAAATAAATATTTTTTAAAAAGACAAACTTCCGTCCCAAGTATTTAATTGGCGCAGTCGGTAGGATTTGTGCAGTGCGTTAAAAGAGTTTTCTTCGCAACTTGGAGTTTCAACCCTTAAGCACAAATTCGACGAAAATCGTGATCCATCGAGGATTGAACCGGACGGACCAAGAGACGACCCTACCACTAGAGGCTACGAGGAATCGCAGAAGAAGGAACCGGAAACTACAAGATTTGGGACCACCAAAATACCTGTAAGTGCCAAGTTTCTTTTTTGCCTTTACTGAACCCTCTGCATAAGGATTTCGGTGAAGATAATTTAGGGCAGTTCATCGCGAACGAAACCAGTGTCTATTCTAGACAATTAGTTTTAAGAAATCAATTTTGTGAAACAAAACAAACTCAAAGTAATCGAAAGTCAATAAATACAGATTTTATTGATTGAAAGATCGATTCATGAACGAATTAGATAATATTTTAAGAAGATTAAGTAATTTATCAGTTCAAGAAAACTCAGTTTTTGACGAGAATAGTACAGAAATTCCAGAAATGGCTCAACAACAAGTACAACCCGTTCAAGTTCAAATGAACTGGAATCTATTCAAGTCTCGACTGAATAACCTCAAACCTTTTGATGGCGATAGTAACGCATTGAATAAATTTATTGATAGGTGTGATTCATTAATTAATACCTATAGAACTTTTAATGATCAATCTTTGAACGAACACATATTCGAATGTATACAGGAAAAATTAATTGGAAAAGCAGAGTATATGGTTGGAAATCGATCAGAACTCAATAATTGGGAAAGTTTGAAGAACGCTCTGAAACAATGCTTTTCAGACCGTAGAGATATAGATTGTCTTGTTCTAGAACTAACGAGAAGCCGTCCTCATAAAGGTGAAGACTTGCTTAGTTTCGGAAGTAGGTTACAATTGATCAGAAGTAGTGTGGTACAGAGGATTAGTAATGATATTACCCTTTGTCAAAATGAAAAACTCTACCAAATTTCACATTATGATAAGGTTGCACTCAGTACATTTATTGCTGGCTGCTCAGGCATGCTCAGAAATAATTTACATCTCAAAAGACCCATTTCTCTTGAAGACGCTATGGCATACGTAAATGAATACGAAAATTTCGAAAAACTTTATGGTACCGTACAAGAAACTCATAAACCAAAATTTATTGCCCCCACCAACAGGCAGACATATATGACCAACACACAAACGAACATTCGACCATCAATACCGAATCACTTCCAAAGACAATTTAATCAACAAATAACCAATCACTCAAATACCAATTTTTCTAATCCAAACTTTTCTCCGAGACCTGTTTGACCCAATCAGCCGATAAATATTCAACCAAGGCAATTACCTCCTCGAAAATTCCCAACTAATCGTGAAGTGTTTGGTCCACCACAAAATGCATTCAAGGCGAAACAGACTCCACCAAATCAATTGCCAAAACCCGAACCCATGTCAACAACTTCTAGGAACCCTACTAGAATGTCCCACCAACAAATTCCACAATTTCGACATGAACAAAGACCGAATTTCAGAAATCAATACGGTTCGAATCAATTCCAAAATCAACCTAGATTTTTCCAACAAAATCAGAAACCAAACTTTATATCTGAAGAATTGTTTTCGAATGAATATGAAGAACCGATTGAATATCATGACCAAACTTATGACCAGTATCAATACTATGAAAACCCCAATTTTGACGAATTTCCCGATCAAAACCAATATCTTATAAACGATATCGATCAACAGCAAAACGTTGTCTCGAATGATAGCATCACAGAATTCGATGAAACTGTAAATTTTCAGGCAACAAGCCAACAAGACCAATCGACTTAGCAGAAATTAATCTCTCATGTAATAATGCTCTACCTTATGTAGAAATAAAAAATCCAAAATTAAAATTACTAATCGACACAGGAAGCTCTCGATCGATAATCAAGCCCATAATAGTCGAAAAATTATTTCCAGATAGAATATATCACTCTAACACAATAATAAAAACAGCTATTGGTAGTCAAAATGTAAGATATCAAGCTTCGATACCGGCATTTTCAGAATTCAATACAGACTATCAGATTGATTTTATTCTATTCGATTTTCATGACTATTTCGATGGTGTCTTAGGATTGACAGACTTGATGAACATGAATTTGAATATTGATTTAGTCAATAAAAAATTGATAGGAAAAAATACTGAAATACCTTTCAAATTCAGACAACCATCCGAATTCAGTGTTTCATTTTCAGTAAATCCTTTAGAAAAAACTATAAAGAATCTACCAGTGAGTATATATGAAGGAGAAATTTTAACAGTCGAAGGAACTATGAATAATCTAATAGTTCCACAAATATTGACTATTGCTAAAGACGGATACGCTCCGATCGAAATTCAAAACCCAACCAATGAAACAATATCGGTAAAACTATTGGAGCCCCTACCAGTCAATCATTTCGAATCCTCAACCTACGAAATATTCACTCTCGAATCCTTCATTAATCCCGACATATCGACAAATGACCATTCCCAATCAATCGCGAATGAAGTAAAAATTACAGACTTGATTCGTGTTGATCATATGAACTCAGAGGAAAAAGCCGCAATAATCAAAGTATGTAAAGAGTATTCTGATATCTTCTTTAAACCAGGCGACGAATTGACTTTTACTTCAAAAATTAAACACGAGATAAAGACAACTGACGAAATACCTGTTCACACAAAATCATATAGGTACCCATACATCCACAGACAAGAAGTCCAACGTCAAATCAACGACATGCTCGAAAAGAACATTATTCGACCTAGCTGTAGCCCGTGGTCATCCCCCATTTGGATCGTGCCCAAAAAACTCGATTCATCAGGTAAACAAAAATGGAGGATAGTCGTTGATTATCGCAAAATCAATGAAAAGACAATAGGAGATCGATACCCACTCCCCAATATTAACGATATATTGGATAAGTTGGGACGTGCTCAATATTTCACGACTCTCGATTTGGCCAGTGGTTTTCACCAAATCGAAATGGCTCAAAATTCAATCGAGAAAACAGCATTCAATGTTGATCATGGACACTACGAATACTTGAGAATGCCTTTTGGTCTGAAAAACGCACCATCAAGCTTTCAGAGAGTAATGGATGAAGTTCTCAAAGACTTGCAAAACAAAATTTGCATGGTCTACATGGATGATATTATCATCTTCAGCACTGGTCTTCAGGAGCACATCCAAAACCTCAAATTGGTATTTGCAAAACTACGTGAAGCCCGATTGAAAATTCAATTGGATGAATCCGAATTCCTTCGAAAGGAAGTCGAATTTTTAGGACATCTGATTACACCCGAAGGTATTAGACCAAATCCCCGAAAAATTATTGCTATCAATAATTTCCCGATTCCAAAGACTCAAAAAGATATAAAATCATTTCTAGGACTTTTAGGCTATTATCGGAAGTTTATTAAAAATTTTGCCAAACTCACGAAACCGATGACCAAATGTCTTAAGAAAAACGAAAAGGTAGAACATACGAAAGATTTTATTGATTGCTTCAATTCCTGCAAATCAATACTCACATCTGAACCTGTATTAGCATACCCTGACTTTGAAAAACCTTTTGAATTAACTACAGACGCATCAAACTACGCTATAGGTGGTATATTATCCCAAAATGATCACCCTATATGCTATGCTTCCCGGACATTAAACCCAGCAGAAGTGAATTATTCGACAATCGAAAAAGAGCTGTTAGCCATCGTTTGGAGTTGTAAATATTTTCGACCATATTTATTCGGCCGGAGATTTACCATATTCTCCGATCACAAACCCCTCCAGTGGCTCTTTTCACTGAAAGAACCCAATTCTAGATTGGTACGCTGGCTTTTAAAACTCGAAGAGTTTGACTACGTCATAAAATATAAAACCGGCAAGTCAAATCAGGCAGCCGACGCCCTTTCTAGAAACCCCTCTGACGCCGACCTAAACGCCCTTGAAACTTTATCAACCCAAAACAATCCAGGTGACGTCGATGAAATAATCGGAAATTTATTGAGAAATCCCGATGAAATTCCCGAATTAGACGAAACTATTCTTGAAATTCTTGAACCTTCCAAAAATGTACCAAAAATTAATATAATCTCGGATATTCAAATCGTTCCACCAAAAGAAAACCAAGAAAATTCTGACCTCGAAACTGTTCACACTTCACTTGAGAACCCAATATGTAATATTCCCATTTCAGAACGCGCCGTAAATACATACAAAAACCAACCAGTCATTACACTTGGGGACATAGAAAAACCCAAATGTAGAATGGAAAAAGTTTTTGAAAATTTTCGATCGTATGTCACTTTACCAAATAAAAATACCCAAATTAACATCGTCAAATTTCTCAAAGAGTATATTGACCCAAAACAAACGTACGCGCTTCATTTCAAGGACCCATCATTGCGAAAACTTTTTACTAATACAATACAATACCTATTCAAAAATTCTTCCTTCAAAATAGTCGAATGTCCAACATTCCTTACTGACATAGAAACATCAGACGATCAGGAAGAAAAACTTCAACTCTATCATACAACAAAAACATGTCACCGAGGTATCAACGAAATGAAACAATCTTTAAGTTCACGGTTCTATTGGCCGAAAATGATCGATGACATCCAAAATTTCGTCAATAATTGCGAAATTTGCCAAAAGAATAAGTATGATCGGAAACCTCCAATCATCAAATTTAATCTCACACCCACCACGTCGAAGCCATTTGAACACATTCATATCGATACATTCACGATATCGAAAGAAAATTTTACAACAATAATTGATTCATTTTCTCGCTATGGTCAAGCATACCCCTTAAAAGCTCTTACTGGCGTTCTTGTTCTTGAAAATCTTCTCAATTTCATCTCCCATCATGGATTACCATTAAAAATCACCACTGATTCAGGAACTGAATTTAAAAACAAAGAAATAGAGAACTTTTGCAAACTATATCGGATAGAACTCCACTATACAACACCGAAAAATAGCAACTCGAATTCCCCAGTTGAAAGGTTTCATTCAACCCTAATCGAACATTATCGATGTTTGAGAGAGGAAAACAAAAATCTTTCCCCTGATCAGATCATGAAACGTGCTGTATTAGGATATAATAACTCAATTCACAGTGTCACGAAATTTACCCCGTTTGAAGTAGTGAAAGGTCATATCAACAATAACAATCCTTTCGACCTCAATGATCATGTAATCATTTCAGACTATGTTCAAACTCACAAAGACACAACCCAAAAATTATATCAATCAATACAACAAGCAAACCAATTGACCAAAGAAAAGATCATAGATGAAAGAAATGAAAACCGAAATGAACCCCCAGATTTTTCCAATCAACAAATCGCGTACATCAGGACTAAATCACGACAAAAAGACCGACCCAAATTCAAGAAAGGCAAAATACTCAAAGAGACAAACATCAAACTCGAAACTGACAAAGGAACCTATCACAAAAGTATAGCCAGGAAACCTAAAACTAACAAAAAACGTTTGTTACAGGCCGTTAACGAAAATGAAGTTACCAACCCTGTACCTGGTACTTCACGTACTCCAAGTACGATGTGACGAAGACATTCAAATCAATACTATCAATAATCCCATTCTCCCTATTCAATTGGGTGATGCAAAAATTATTTATAGTAAACATACATTTCTTCACTATATCGACTTAAACCCGATAATCAATCAATTGAGCAATCTCGAAATATATCTCAATATAATCAAAAATAATTTTAACAAAGAAAATGTTACCAATCCAATTTCCTATCATGGTCTATCTGAGAATATGCTTCTGAGAACCGAATATCTTATTCAAACCACCCAACTAAAGTTAGGCAACCTTCAACCACATATTCGTGTTAAACGAGGTATGATTGATGGAATCGGCAAAATCAATAAATGGCTCTTCGGCACACTTGACGCCGATGACGGAAAGCGTTACGATCAAACCATTGAAATATTGGAGAAAAATCAAGAAAACATCATTCACGAAATGAATCTTCAAACTTCACTTTCAAAACAATTGATCAATCACTATAATAAAACGATTCGAATACTCAATTCAAATCAAGAAGCACTCGGAAATAGCTTGAAAATATTCCAGGTGGCAATCCAAAGAACCATAGCCGATCTCAAAAACTATATTAGCTTTCAAGGTGTACTATCTCAAATCATTTTAGATTGTCAAAATATTATAACATTCATCGATAATATTGAGGATGCAATCACATTCGCCAAATTGAATGCCTTGCATAATTCAATAATATCTAGTTCAGACTTGGAAGAAATGATAAAGTACTTGAGTCAAATTTATGATGAAAACGAAATTCCAAAGTTCGAAAATATCCTGTCATATTATCAATTCTTCGGAACTCAGGTTACATTTTCGAACACAAAATTGATTTTTTCAATTCATGTCCCAATTATCAGAAACGAAATGTTTATGTTTTATCACCTTTACCCTATTATCCGAAACCATCACATTTTCATCCCCAAATATCCCTACCTGGCACGAACAGCTTCGAAAAATCAATTCGAATCGAACGAGTGTCCACTACTAGAGGAAACATATTTCTGCATTGAAGACTACTACCCGCAAGACCATTGTACAGCCCAGCTGATCGAAGGCAATTTTACTACAAATTGCAAACCCCTTCCAATCAACGTAGGCGAATCCATAATCGAACAAATCACTCAAGAAGAAGTGCTGATCATCCCTGTGAAAGAAGAAAGAATTTTCTCCAAGTGCCAAGCTGATCGATACATCGAAATAAGCACCCCCGCACTTGTCAAAATCCCAAAAACATGCGAAATCCAAATGGCCCACAAGTCATTCTTCAACAATGTGAAAATTCGGAAAGGAAAACCTTTCATCCTGCCAAAAATCCAAACCAACGATGTGGAGACTCCAAACGGTTACGAAACACGAAATTTCACAAAACTCAACTTGGATGCGATGTACGAACTCAACAACATAGCAAAAGAGTTGAAACCAATTCAAAGGATTAGTATTGCCGAAAAAACCAATAACGCATTGATCTTCGGTATCATCCTGGGATTGATTATAATGGTATTAATCCTAGTGATATCAATCAAAAAGAAGAAGGAAATATGATCGAAACTCAAATGGTTCAGCCCAAAGAAGACACAAAAAGAAGAAAATGTCCCAGAAATCGAAATGGTTCCTTCCAGACAAAAATGACTTCAGAATTCCATCATTTTTGGAACTTAAGGAGGGAGGAGTTATGTAGCGACCGTTCCCAGAGTTCTGCTGCTCTCATGGAAACATGATATGCTGACAGTGGATTTCCACGAATCCGTTATCTGGACTCTCAGAGCGACAAGACCACTTTTCTGTTATATTTTATTCATTCCATTTGTAACTCTTGTTAGAGAAAGTCGTCTCGAACTTGTACTTTAGAAAATAAATATTTTTTAAAAAGACAAACTTCCGTTCCAAGTATTTAATTCAGGTATCGTCCCAAATTACTAGTGCGTAATCGAACATTAATAACCGGTACGAACTGAACTTATCGTAAACTAACGAACTTACAACATTGACTTCAGACATAAATTGGTGATGATAAATTATAGATACGGTCGCACTTGTATTATAAAGAAATCTTGGAGGCATCTCTGTACCCCCCCTTCTTTCATCTCTGATAATAAATATAATTGTTTATTACATTGTATTACTACATTTGGCGCCTAACTCGAGGCCAGAGATTCTTTCCAAAGATTATAATAGTTATCAACTATAGCTGAGTATACCTATTTAGTGCAATTCTTGCTTTAAAGTAGAACTTTGAATTTGTATGTTTTCAATATGCCTAGAAGGGGAAACAAAAGTAAAAATGAGTCTTTTGAAGACAGTGGAGATCCTAGAACGGGCATTTCCGATGAAGTAGGGGAGATTTTAGTGGAAAAAGTTGTAGAATGTATATCTAAATCTTTTTCTCAATTCAGTGTAGCCATCAGTGATAGTTTGAAACTGAATCTAGGTCAAGTTGTAGAGTCGATGGAACAAAATATGAAAAGAATGAATCAAAATTTGGCGGATTTATCTGGGAAAGTTGTTGATAGTGGTAGTATTTTTAATAGGGAACAGAATGTTCTCCCCCAAAGCAATGTTCCGGGAAACCCCGAGGCATCCAACCGAATTTTGCAATCACAAACCCGGAGTTTGAATTATATTTCTACCTGGAAGGATTTAGGGGGGTTCAATGTGCAGTTTTCACCTAACGGCCCACTTCATCCGGTACTTTTTATTAAAAAATTATCAGCTCTGATGGACGAAGCTGGTGTTCCGGCCGAAAAAAGAGTTTATTTTGCTACAGGGTGCTTGAAAGGATCAGCCTCGGACTGGGCTGAAATAAGAGAATTTCTTTCATTTGAAAAATTTAAAGAAGAGTTTTTGATTAGGTATTGGGGTATCGAGAGAGAGAGAGAAACTTTTTCGCGAATAAAATTCGGGACATACGAGAGAGGTTCTCGTGCAGATTACTTTCTTAAGCTAGTACGGGAAGCGAAATATCTTTCCCAACCTATACCGGACGATGAACTTATTAAAATGTGTGTAGGCCATTTTCCGCAAGAAACACGGAGGGGTTTAATAAATTTAGTTCCGAAGACAATTGAGGCGATTGAGAGTCAACTGCGCGAAATCGATGCATTAGACGAAGGGTCACAGCCTAGTCATTATAATAATCAAGGTATGGGTAGGCATAGACAAGTGGAGTCGTGGCGCAACCGCGGTAATAGGGGTTCGGACGGCCCGGCGAATCACCAACAGGGTAGGCGAAACGATTCGGGTGAGAATCAGAATGAGGGGAGAAGAGAAGTTTCTACGGTTTTTAACAGGGATTTTGAAGAGATTTTGGAGGAAGACGAGCCGAAATTGAAATCAATCGCGCTTTTACCAACGGTTGAAATCGAAGTTGAATGCGTCGAAACTCGTTGTTTAGTAGATTCCGGAAGTCAAGTTACAGGGGTGAGTCAAGAATTTCTTAATAGGGTTCGCGAAAATAACCCAGAAATACCTAAGTTGCCCTGTAGATGCACTACTTTGATGGGAGCATTGGGAAAAAAATCAACGATAGTGAAGGAACAAGTGTTTCTGTCGTTTAAATTGGGGGGTTATACATTCGAGTATAGTTTCTTAGTTATTCCGGGACTAGTACGGGATATTATACTAGGTTGTGATTGGTTACGAAATAATATGATGAGTATAAATTTTAATGGAAATTTTCTTCTGGGGAATAGTTTAGGAAAGCAACAAAAAATTTCATTTATTGGTGAACCTAATTTAGGTGTACACTTATTAGTAAGTGAGGTTATAGATGAGGAAATGGCACAGTCCATAGGTACTAGACCAGAGATAACATGTTATTCAGAAAATGAAATTCGGCAATTTTCGCGAAACGCAGAATATTTCTCTGATAGTGATAAAATGAAATTAGAAAATCTCCTTTTGAGGTATCAGGAAATATTTTCAGATCAACCGGGTCGGACTGATTGTTACGAACATAAAATTGTTCTCCGCGACTCGTCGCCATTTTTCCAAAAATCATATCCGATACCGCACGTGTATAAAGACGAAGTTCGTCGACAAATTGAGGAAATGGTACGCTGGGGGGTCATTGTTCCGAAACAGACGGAGTATATCAGTCCTTTGGTGATTGTGAAAAAAAAAGATAATTCGATAAGGGTTTGTCTCGATGCGCGTTTTCTAAATTCACGTATGGAAAAAGATCATGTGATGCCACCAAATCCACAGGAGATGGCTTTTCAATTTTCACAAGGCCAGATTTTATCCACCCTTGATCTTACGGCATCGTACTGGCAAATTCCGATAAAGCCGGAGTGCCAAAAATATACTGGTTTTTTATTTGAGGGACAGTCCTATGTCTTAACAGTGTTGCCATTTGGTTTCTCTACATCGGTAGGGAGCTTTATACGAGGGCTAGATAAAATTTTGGGAAACGAAGTGAAAGAGTGGCTAATCGCCTATGTTGATGATATATTAGTGTTTTCCGAATCTCCAGAAGCGCATTTGCGACATTTGACTATAATATTTGAGAAATTCAAGAGAGCTGGCATAACTTTGAAACTGAAAAAATGTCGGTTCGCCTTGAAGGAGGTTAACTTTATCGGCCATATATTATCACCAGAAGGATGCAGAATGGATCCTGATCGGGTAAAAGCAATTCAGAGTTTTCCGACACCGAGAAATATAAGGCATCTTAGAGCTTTTTTAGGGGTGGTAAACTACGACTCGCGGTTCTGCGAAAATTATTCGAAATTGATAGTTCCACTTTTGAATTTATTGAAAAAGAATAAAATATGGAAATGGGGGGTTGAGGAGGCAGAAGCTTTTCAACGAGTTAAAGACGCATTTTTGGGAGTGTCCGTTTTAAAACATCCGAACTTTGAAAAAAAATTTTTCATTCAGACTGATGCTTCAGGGTACGCCTTGGGTGCGATTTTATTTCAAAGGAACGATGAAACGGGGGCTAAAGATATAATTGCATATGCAAGTCGGACGATGCAAGGTGCTGAGTTGAGATATACTGTAACGGAAAAAGAAGCGGCAGCGGTGGTATTTGCATTGAGAAAATGGCGCGTGTTTGTTTTAGGACGTGCTGTAAAAATTTTGACTGATCATAAGGCGCTGTCATTCATAAGGTCTTGCCGGCTATTATCCGCGCGTTTGTCTCGTTGGGTTATTTATTTACAGGAATACGATTTTGAGATAGATTATTGTAAGGGATCGGATAATCAGTTAGCCGATACGCTTTCAAGATATCCGCCAAGGGAATCCGATGATAGGGTAGAGGTCCCAGAAGATAAACCGATTTCGATTTTCGTGATGCAAAAATCGGACTTGTCTAAAATAATATTTTCTAATATGAAACGTTTGGCAGTCGATCAAATGGAAGACGGTTTCTGTCGAAAGATTATTCGGGAGTTGGAGAAGAATGAATCGGGCACTAGAAATGCTAAATGGTTTGTGATGCATAAGGGTATTTTATTCCGTAAGGGTACTGAAGGAAATTCAGGCTTCAAGTTATGTATTCCGTTGACTCAAGTGAATGACCTGGTGTTGCAGGAACACAGGGAACAAGGGCACTTTGGAGCGGAAAAGTGTTATCAACAATTAGCCACGGATTATTATTGGCCAAAAATGAGGAGAAGTTGTCGAAAATTAATTACGAGTTGTGATCTTTGTCAGAAAGCAAAAATATCTCCACATTTGCACGGAGAAATGAAGAGTATTGTTCCCAGAGGTATAAATGAGCTTATGAGTTTAGATTTAGTAGGACCACTTCCACGTTCGCGGGGAGGGGCCACCCAACTTCTGGTCTGTGTTGACCTTTTCAGTAAATATGTTGCGTTGTACCCTCTTAAGCGGGCAACCACTAAAGCTATTTTGAGATGTCTCATTGATAAGTATTTTCCAGAATGTGGGACGCCCCAAACGGTTCTGACTGATAATGGCTTCCAATTCACGAGTCAAGAATGGTGTGAAGGTTTGAGGGTAAGGGGAGTATCAATACGTCATACATCCGTTTATTACCCGCAGGGAAACCCAACCGAAAGGGTTAACCGGGAGATAGGACGCTTAATTCGTACTCTGTGCCATCAGAAGCACACGAAGTGGGCTACAGTAGTAGGGGATGTTCAAAAATGGTTAAATCGAACCATTCATAGCGGAACGAATTTTTCCCCAGAAGTGATACATTTTGGTCGACGGCCAAGTAATCCTTTTACCGTAAAAATCGAATACCCTGCTTCAGACAGTCCTGAGCCTGATCAGAGTCAAATTGTCTTTTTGGCGCATGAGCGTTTGCTATCCAAGGCCGAGAAACGCCAGCAGCGGCATGATAAATCTTATAAAACGGTCTCATTTGATATCGGGGATAAAGTTCTTGTGAGAACGCACCCTAAATCCTCCAGTGAGGAACATGAAATAAAAAAATTCTTTTTACTTTTCAAGGGGCCCGCAACAGTGGTCGCGATCAAAGGCCCTAATTCATACGAGGTCACCGAGGATGCCACGGGTGTTTCGTTGGGGGTTCAAAATATATATAATTTAAAAAAATATGTTCAATAGTTTTAGGTAGTGGTAGTCGCTGTTATTTGTTTCAAATCTCGCACGTAAGGCTTACTTGATTTGAAAGGGGGGTAATGTAACGGGCCAGTCCGCCCCATGCGCCTACCATATTTTGTGTGTGAATTATTATATAGAACGTTAAAAAGTCTCCGCGTGTGTCGAGTGAAGCGAAAGAAGGGACCAGTGCACGCATACCTGACTTTCCGGGAAAGTGGGGTGTGGGTAAGAGGGGGCCGGTGAGCCGATAGCAAGGAGAGCGTTAGAAGGCAGTCGAGGTCGAAGTCTGACCACGAGCAGAGTGAACCTACCTACAGTGCTTTAATGAATTAGTCTCTGTGAGGTACCTTTATTTGTCAAGCAGTGTCACGAGTCACGAGAGTGCTGATGAAACTGTCGTTTCACGGATGCTGGGTGGCTGTTTAGAAATTGGAAGCTCGTTACCTCGCCCACCTCCGGATCAACAACCAGGTATCGTCCCAAATTACTTGTGCGTAATCGAACATTAATAACCGGTACGAACTGAACTTATCGTAAACTAACGAACTTACAACATTGACTTCAGACATAAATTGGTGATGATAAATTATAGATACGGTCGCACTTGTATTATAAAGAAATCTTGGAGGCATCTCTGTACCCCCCCCCCCTTCTTTCATCTCTGATAATAAATATAATTGTTTATTACATTGTATTACTACACGTTGGAGCAGTGAAATATGGGTCTACGTATGCGCACTTCAATATTGCTGCTTTTAGAGCAAGAATCAGTTCATCGATGAAAATACTCATCTACGCATGAACGGTTGAATCGTCCCCATTCAACCTTTTACACACCATGACGTTTTGACTTTACTGACGTTTGTGTAGCATTTCTTATTTGCCCTCAAAGCGCGTTTCGTTAACAAGATTAGCATCTTCAAGAGGGTAAAAGTGATGGTGCAGACTAGGGATGTCTATTTATATATTTCATAATCTAAGGTAATGCAAAAACGTTATGTTAAATATTTTGAAGTTCGTTAGTTAACTAATCAGTATTCTGAATTATCTCTTATCAATATACTGAAAATTGGGCAAAAAAGCATAAGCCCTTCGTCACCATTCGAACTATTTTTAAATTTTGATATTTCAAATCTCTCGAATGCATCGAGTAGCCTTGTGTGATACACATCCTGGATCAGTCTCATATTGCTTTCTTCAATTTCGTGATCATTATCCAGAGCATGTTGGGCGACACTGAACTTTCCAGCCTACCATATCCCATGTGTACATTATGGTCTTTGAAACGGGTTCCCATAGCTCGTTTGCTCTGGCCAATATATTCATTGTTACGATCTTGGCAACTGATTTCGTGAATTCCCGACTTTTCTGTGTTGTCTTTCGGACTACCAAGGAGCTCTTGTGATTTATAAGAAGCTTCATGAATATGCAACTTTCATATTCATCTCATCGAATATCTATTCGAGTCCTCTAGTTTACTGAGGTTCATATGGAATGACTATAAACGTCTTACTTCTCTACTATTTTCGAAAAGTCGAAGTGTTTTCCTAAATTTACAGTTTCTCATCACCTGATCAACTATCTTAACTGAATAAAACCGTTCACTTCAGCTACGTACCTAATCACTATCTTCTCATTTTTGTGATTATCTTTCTTTAAAGAAAATTTCATAAACCTGTAAACGGAAAAATGCAGTGCTGCCATCAATATGTTGTGGACAAAGATATATTCGATCACAGAACCACATTTTGAACTCAATATTGAAAATTATTCTTCTTATCAGCTAATTGTTAAAAATAAATTTCTATTTTGGTGAAACATTTTTTACATTACCAGCCAGCTATTTTATTTTTACAGTTTCATGGTTAAGATATCACAAACACTGCAATAAAATTGCTTCAACGGTGGGATGAGGGATGAATATTTTTTTATATGCAAATTCTAACGAAAGGGAAGCCCTGTAATGTTCAAAGAACACCGCGTGAATCAATGGACAGGAGATACGAATTAACATTCACATTTTTGAATTGTAACCCTCAGGATAAACCTCTCTCGGCAAGGTGTTCCAAAGCTTGGCTGTTTGATTGAAAAAAAAACCTTGGCAAGAGAGGTCCGACAGGTCTCTAAGTAAACAACAAAGGGGTGGGAATTCGGTACTCGTCGAGTAATCCGTGTAGATATTGCCAAGGGTGGAACTATTGATAACGATTCAGAAGAGCACCGACCGTGAAAAAATCTATAGAAGAGAGACAAGTCTCCGACCCTCCTACAATGATCCAAGGAAGTGAGCGAGTCTGTGAGCGAAGAGTCACCAACAAGACGGATTGCCTTTTTCTGAATAGTATCGAAAAGCTTCAATGAATTTTGTGGTGCCAAACTCCATACATGAGAACTATATTTCAAGACAGGTCGTATCTGAGTCTTGTAGATCATTAGAAGCTTGTGCATGATTTGTGATTGAGGTTCACTCAAAAAATCCAGAAGAAGATGGCGCTGTCCTATATAGCGCACCGTCCCAATAATCAGATGTTAATTGAACAAATAGTGAGAATATAATTCTGTTATATACTCCTATGAATGGACTTCAATCTGATGGATGTATGAATTCGATAGAAAAATGAAAAAAATATATTTCCAGGTATATTTTCAGGTATAATATTCTAATCATTCGTATGTTCGTCGTACCCTGATATTCGAAAAATTCGTATACTCTGATGAATTTTCCACGTATCCAATAGTAATGTTCTGTTTTATGTGGCTTCACGAATAATGAACAAATGGACGTATGTAATCAAGTACATTCTGGTTTTATAGCGCATCAAATAGCTAGCATAATTCGAAATTTCCTACAATATGGGGTGAATAAAATCCAGTGAATATACCCTATAAAGTATAATTCCAGCGCTCACTAACTACGTGACTATAATCCCGGAGAAATCCACGAATTCTGTGTTGCTAACGGGGGAACAGTTTATTCTACGAATTACCAATTTAATTCAAAAGTCGGGCTGGGCTGTCTTTTATTACCGCTAGCTAGTTTATTGGAGACGGAATGCTTCCGTAATTCAAACATTAATTGAATTCGCCTGCAACGGAGAATAATTTGAATTGCATGGTTCATAATGAATGCAATCACAATTAAACGACTGATACTCGAGTTAACAACTTTGATGTCCGAGTGCATTTTCATCGGTAATGAATGTCGGTTTGTATTGGAACGATCATTAAGGCCAATCGACTGAGTGGTTGTTCAATTTTTATCATTCTCTGATTCAGGTTTCGAATTGAAAATTTGGAAAATACATTTTATAATAATAATAATAAATTCAATTGCTTCAAAAACAAGGTTTACAGCAATGAATACAAGTGAGAAAAGAATATACTATGTAACTAACATCATAAATTGAATATAGTATCTAATTCTGACAATAACATCATTACAGCATTGAAACAAAATGTGAAAGATATGCAATGGATTCGAAAGCAAGGATCGTATGTTGTAACCAAATGTAAGTTATAGTGAATTATTCAGTTAAAATGAATGAGCGGAGCTTCAGAATATTCCAAATATATGCAGAGATTGATTTATCATCAGAAATAGTGATATTTCGAAGGGCACTTACTAATGAATCAATATCCTCAAGACAAAGGGACATTTCGTTTCATTACACTATATATTGGATATTCAACGAGTATATGAATAAGTGTCTCTTTCAGGTTCGTATTGCAAACAGAACATACTAAGTTTGGATCAATTTTGTAAACAATTCCATTTAATGTGAATTTAATCATGAATTCATCAATAGATAAGTACTAGGAATACTTGAAATTTCAAATAAGTTATATATATGGACAAAAACTGGAAACGGGAGGCGATAGAAATATCAGAATTATGTAAGTATTCGTAATATTTGGATAACAGTTGTTTTCTAGATTTCATGTTAATATTATTGAGGAAGCTCCATGAATCAAGACTGTCTATATCTACAAAAAACGATTTAACCTGCAGTAACCAATTATATTTTGGATCAGCACGGTTGATTAATCGAAGTTGTTGCTTCAAAAAGAGTTTAGGATACCGCTGGCTTTCCATTGAAACCATTTTTTGGGGAAAATACATTTTTTCGCAAATCACTAGGAAATTTCTTCTTCACTTCCTTACTAGGAAGGAAATTATATTTTTTCACGACTGTCACGAAATACCTGCATTGTATTGAGTACGCGATTCCAGTCAACTGAATTGTAACAAATCTGGTCTGTCTACCAAATTATTTGAATATTTCAAGCAAAGATCTTTAAAAATCAATGATTTTAGCGGATTGGAATAGTTTATTTGATCATATTATGTATATACAATACATTCATGATAAGTCGAAAAATGGAATGGATAGAGCAGACACTATGAAAACGAATCAACAAAGTTTTGTCAAATAATAATTGGTAATTGACTAAGGACATTAACAGTGCAAAATATCAATAACATTTATGAACATTTGCTTCAATACATTGAGAGGTAGTAACTCAATGAAGCACGCAAGTTTTTTGAGAGAATAGAAAAAAAAAACACATCTAAGAGATGTTATAATCACATCATGAAAGACAATTTCGATCATCCAGTAAGGCAGGAAGAATTCATCTGTCACAAGATAAATACTCGTCTACAGAGTAAAAGCTATGTTTCAGAAGTAATTGCTTGATAGCTCTTTCAAACTTAAATGAGTTCAGTTCTTTATAGCTTTCTGATAATTCATTGTAGATATTGGGATTGATTGTGTTTTTGCTTGTGATTTCAAGTCGATTCCTTGAGTTTATGAGAAGATTTTTATTCCTGGTAGAATAGTGATGTAAGTCCCGGTATTTGCTATATTCATTCGAGTGAGTATGAATTTCGATAAGGCAATGAAAAATATATAGTGCAGGTAGAGTCATAAATTTCGTGTCTATAAATAGTTTTTTGCAAGAATCTCTGAATCCCGAATTTGTTATTTTCGAAAGAAACGAAAATTATTCGCAGAAATAGATGTTAACAATAATTGTAATCTTTCGTTTTTCCCGTCGTATTAAGGTATAAAATTTCATCTTCGAAATTACAGATTCCTTTGTGAATTTTGGAACTTCGTTATTGTCAATCTGTCATCAATTTTATTGTAATTAAGTGTGTCATTGTTTTATGTAACAGATTAATTCAAAATAATGAGCGATTCTAGTGATGATCCATCGACAGCACTCCGCCAATAATTAATGGAAAATGTTCACTCCACATGGCCTCGTTGGTTGAAGAGTACGTCCTCTGAGACAATCCACTTCGACGTCATTGATTTGAGTCCCACCAAAACCGATTTCTTTGTACTTTTTTTGAACGATTGAAATATCATAACTTCTCTGCTACTATTAATTCTTGGAATTTAAGGAGGATGTCGGCAGCGATTCAATTCAATAAGGTTTTTTCCTGAGTTTTCCATGAATTTAGACAAAATACTCATTTCCAAATTGATACCTGAAAGGGAGTTATGAGGTATTCACCTGGTCGAAGAAAAAATTAGCTGTATAACTCAAATGGATACTGGCCACATCGTCATCGAGCGTTTGAGTACTCGCCTATGGCATTGATCTCAAACTTCGTGCTCGTGCGATATGGCCACCATATCTACTCTTTTTTTACAATAGTATATTGTGCCACAAATGGAAGAAATTGCATTTCTGCTCGTGTTACACACTATGCTTTTTTACAACACAAGCAAACGGTAGATTTTTGCATTGAATATATTGACCACACATTAGTGGCTTTTCTCAATTTGGTTAGTTCTTCTTCAGAATTTGCCAAAATTATATTTTCAGAAACACTTTTACTTTCGTATTTTTTTTTCCAATCCAAAAATTGTTTGTATGCACTTTCATATATAACTCTTGGAGTTGAAGGTAGTGAATTCAATGACAATGAATTAACTTATACTCCCAGTATAGTTCTGGCGGAGTATTTTCAATTTAAGAACTGTCACTATCCATTGTAGTTCAATCTCATTTGAAAAATTGTGGAATAGGAATGTTCTACAAATATTTCATGCTTGACGTTTGTTGCCATACAAATGATTCGATAGATGTTGGTTCGTTGTCTAGCAACGGATAGTGTGCATGTGGGTATTTAGATTTTTGTACAGAAGTGTCACTTTGCGGCACACTAATGTCAAATTTCAATTATTGTAAGAAATAATCATGTTTGCGAACGTTGAACTCTGCAGAGAAGCGTGTTTTGGAATGTGGTTATACAAAAACTACTCTTTCATTGTGCTTTAGTTGCTGGGCACAAGATGCTGGACACAATGTTTGGAAAGCTCACGGGTAAATCTTCGCAATCTTCGTCACGACTAAGGTGACTGAGAGAGCTATATACTGGTGTTTTCACTCCATGTAAAAGATTGTCAGCAAATCAGACGACCAATCTGGCCTACTTGATCAAGAATTGATGACGTGGACCGTAGTAATAATTCAGAAAATTCGCCAGGTATCGTCACTCTCGCAGTTGAGATGACAGTCATGTACACGTCCTGTGTTGCTAAGTGGCTATGTCGTTGCGAATTCTGGTCTACGTGCTGAAAAAATTTGTTTATTGTTGATATTTTCATTTGAGCAATATAATATTTTGTTGTTTCAATTCAAAAGCTCGGTTTAGAAGTAATATCACAATTCAGCCGAATATTATTCACCTTAATGCGTGTGAGCGAATAGGAGTGAGAATTGTGATCAAATTCAATGAATATGTGAAGTGAGAAAATGCCACTTTTTCTGGTGAGTGAAATCATTATTATTTTTCATAATCTTCTGGGTTGAACTGAAAATATCTAAAACTCATCACTGCATTTATAAAATATTCAGAACGCGTGCAAACTCCAGAATGTTGTTGCCAGCAAACTTCTCTTGTGTTTTTTTATGGTCACTACGAAATTTTTAAATGGTTATTGAATATACTAGAACGTGAGATTATTCTTGGAGGTAAGTCGTTGAAGATGAGACGATCTCGCGTTCTATTCTCTGTTCTAACCAAAAGTGATCCGTATTGGCAACAACGTGTTCCATGGATCGAGTGATCTCGAAATTTTTTTGGAATTTCAACAACAAGCGCACCCTTGAAGCGTAATTTTGAACAACTACACCCTGTCTACAGGTTTGTCTGATACAATATCGCAACACTGAATGCATCAGTATATAGCCATCTTAGTCACGACAAATGAGGTGTGGAGTAGATGAAACAAAAGACCAACCAGGTAAAATTGCTGTGTGCATACAGATTATATAGTCACAAACATAATTGGCAATTTGATATTTCTTTGACAGAACAATATTACAAAGGTGTTTGGAGATTAGTTCAGTATGGAAAGTAGTGACAGTGAGAGAAGTTTAACTCCGCCAAGTGATCATCAAATAACGCTTTATTAAATTTAGTGCCTGAAAAATGTGAAGAAAAACACAGCTTCTTATACCCATTTCATAAAGTGGTGCAAAGTACAGAAAACTACATCTCGTTCAGAGGATGTTCCGATGGCTCACTTTGGAAATATTTCGAATAAATTCAAATCTTTCACTTCATGGACACACTATAAATATTATGTTAAAAACCATACTTGGTATCAATAATAATAATCGGTAAGTATTCCAAATTGGGAGCATTTCTGAAATTACATATTTTATGTTGTTGTTTTTCACTTATATGTTGTTGTTTTTCACTTATATTGTATATTATAACAGTCGTAGAAAAAGTATAGTGTGAAACTCGCACAGAATGAACATTTCATGCTCGTATGGTTACAGAACTCACTTGCAGCTCGTGCTGCAAACTTTCAGACTTGTAGTAAATGTTTGTCATTCCGTGCTCAATGTACAATAATATACTATTCCTTACCGTGAGGAAATATCTTTAGTGTTCTTGGGATACTCCACAAAACTTTTATATGCGTATTGTACATGTATTTTTCTGATTCTTATGGCAATAATTGTAATGAAGCAGTATTAATTACCTCAACCAGCTCTGGAGAAGTCCCAGGAACGGAAATTTCATCATCGCTTATAATTTTACTCTCGAGAACAGTAGGAATTGAATTTGTGACAATTTTGACATTTCAACCTTGTAACGAAGTTACATAAGGTAACTGTTACTGCAGATTTGCCAGACTAATTCAGTGGAGATTGGCGTGGTGTTCTTTGGACTGACTTGCCAGTATCGAATTTAGGTTGGTGTCAAGCAAGGATCTTGAAATTAATTTTGGCTGGACGCCAGAAATTTTTTGTTAATTTAAAAGGATAAAAATTCAAACTTCCCTGATATAGATAAAGATAATTCTTAAGATAACTTCCTTCTATGTTGATCAAAACAATAAAACACAAAGCAACTATATATGGTGTATAATAACAAACTATAAAGTATAATAAAACAACTTGGATATTGATTTTGAATATTGTTCAGTTATTGATGTACCTTGTCTGGTATCTGGTTCACTGGACTCTGGTCGTATGGTTTGTGGTGGTGGCCAACTCAAGCTTCTCTTCTCTATGGTGGCTGGATCAGGTTTCCTTGTCTCGGACTACTATATTCACCCTGATATTTCTGGAAGACGTTGGGCTACTATATTCACCCTAGTGTTCCTGGTAGATTCTCAGGTTTGGACTTGCAGTTCAGTGGCTGGGCTTGGACTCACCGTAGTTGTTGTATCATGAAAATGATATCGCAGAGTTATAAAGGAACCAGATAGTTGTACACCAGATTTGAACCTTGGATGACTGACGTAACTAGCAATTGTCTCTCAGCAATTATATAACGTAAAGATATTTGTGTAAGACTATGCAAAACAAGATATTCTTATAACTATGATCTTAAATTAATGCTCACAAATGATATTTCAACATGTGTTGAAACTATGATTCATTACTGAATTTATGAATAGTTAGAGCTAGTTACACATGTGTTCAAGATATAATTAAAAAAATGTCTGCTAACGATATATGAATTATTACAGTTATTGATATCTACAAGTAAATGATCATAAGAAAAATATTGATAGAAAATATATTGAAATAAAAGAAATAGAAAAGATATTCAGAGAATTTCAGCTTTCGTTTGTTTGGAATCAAAATATCTGATAATGTGATAAAGAAGTTCCGAGAAAAAATATTCAAATACTACTTCACGAAATCTTTCGTAATCCAAGTTTCAAGTGCAATAAACTTTGAGTGCAATAAATAGGACTCAAAAATAGATATTTTCAAAGAGATGAAGGGATGATAAGGGAACGGTAAATACTTAAATCAGGAACAAAATTTCTGACTTAAGGAACGACAAAATTTTCGACTTTCAAGAAAATATGCCCACTGGACCCTATGGCTTGAAAGAAAATGACTCGAGGTGAGTTAAAACACACAATTACTGATTTTATGGTAAAGAAAAAATGTGTGAATCAATACTCACCTAGAATCATCTCCAGCCTGGATGTACAGGATACCATGTGGGTTACTGCGTTTTCAATATATTTTTCCAAACAGAAATCAACTTTCAGCCTCTATTCCGAACAAATTGATTGAGATCCTTTCAGAATTCCATTCGTCAATCGGCCGAATGCTGTGAAAATAAAAACGCAGTCAAATTCTTAAAAATCAGAAATTTTCGTTTCACGAAATTGTGAAAACGAAATGATACGCCTCTGGCGATAAATTACCTGAAAATATCAATTACGGGAATCGATAATTACTTGAATGCTGAAGGATTACAAAGATAAATAAAGATAAAGATTACGTGAAGGTATGCTTGCCACCATTGGCTAAAATTGTTGAACAGAAGATAAGAAATTGTAGGAACTCTTTTCACATACCTGATATTCCATTCAAGATAACAAACACTTCATGAGAACTTTTTGTGGAAAAAGGAAGATAATGTAAAGATATTTAGAAAACGTGAAAACAAATTTAGCGATCAAATTATCAAATCTCAAAACAATGTTGCCTCTATGATAGCCTAATTAGAAGAGAGAGCTTGATGAGCTTCTTCCCTTATCGACAGATTTCAATTCGATCATGCGCGATCAATGGCCCAAAGCCAACATGGCGTTTTTGTCACTGAACTAAGATTCTGATGATTCAGCCATTCTCCGCTAGATGCTCTAGTATATGCATGAAATCGCTGTTATTGATTTACGAAACTGTGAAGTTTCCGCTTCCGAACAATAGATGATGGGCTCATATGAATGATAAATTTACTTATTATAAATGATGTAACGATTATTCGTTACAACCTTAATACGTTTCTATAATAACCCAAGTAATTTCATTACGAATTTACGAGCACCATTTATTTTTGAATGAAATCATTACCAATTTTCTCAAAATTAATTAATATTTGTCGAAATTTAAAAGATTCGCGGAAAAATAGTATGTTCACTTTGTAGGAAGAGCCACATTCCTGGACTTTGTGTTTCTAAGTATCGGCTTGCGCCTCGACCTAGCAATCTTTACAGTTGTCCAGGAATGTAAGGCTTTCCCTACCTGGTGAACAATATACTATTTCTCCGACCGCCTGAATTAGTCCTTATATTATTCCGTGAAAAATTAGGCTTTTTCTGGATAATACTTGTTAGAAATGATTAATGTACTAAAATGTAAAAAATTCGACCTGATATCAAAAATGAAATGACAATTCAACCATTGCAGAGGAATATCTCTTTACGACAATTCTCGGTATATGTAATGAATCTTTCCTAAGAATCATATCAATTCTGATCTGAAATACCAACAAACAGTCCATTGACAAGGTTATAGCCACCCCGTTAATCTGTCAGAAGTATTTTACATCATTAAAATTTGAAATAAAATTAATTTGTTCGATGAGAATTGATCACAAAGTCCATAGACATCACTATTTGACTGGCCCTAAGAGAGAGAAGACTGCGGAAGAGGCAAGACAGAATAAGTATAACCTCTAAGCGTATTTCTGACTCACTTGAGCAGAGAAAGAGAGGTTATGAAGGATAGTGTGATTCAAGTTTGGAATTATCATTCAGTCCTTCTCAAAAAATCACTTCAATGTGTGTAGTGAGATTGCCAAATGATATTGGCAACACTGTAAGTGTTCTACGTGTTCATGCCCGTGACATGACAACAGGACTAGTGACAAGTGAAGGAGGGGTCTCCCGCGTTTTTGACATAGACAATAATTAATTATTAAGTTGGATGCTGTACGTAATACAAAATACTCCAAATAATGTAACGGAGATTCTAGTTCCATGTAATCATCACATGTATAAAGTGTAAATAAATCTGTATATAGTAGTGCTGGGTTTACGTAGAAAACAACCCCAAAACATTACAGAAAACACTACATGGCGCAGTCTTCAATATGGATCTAAAACCACCACGATTTAATGTAAGTGATGCACAATCCGCCAATGCATGGGGAAAATTCTTGCAAGCATTCGATATTTACATAAGTGCTGCAGGACTAGAGGCTGATGACAAAAGGAAGTGCAGTCTACTTCTACATTGCATGGGGTCAGAGGGCATTGACCTCTACAACACTTTCGAGTTGAAATCAGCAGAAATTGACAAATTCCAGCTTCTGGTCGATAAATTCAACGGCTATTTTTTGCCAAAAGTAAATGTAACGTATGAGAGACATAAGTTTTTTACTAGAAATCAACGTCCAGGAGAATGCTTCGATGCTTATGTCACAGAACTGAAATCATTAGCTTCCACGTGTGAGTTTGAAAAATTGAAAGAGTCTTTGATCAAAGACAGGATAGTCTGTGGTATTGAAAGCAACCAGCTGAGAGAAAAATTACTCAGTGAACCTAAGTTAAATTTGAACAAATGTATTGATATCTGCAGATCTTCATTATCAATGAGATCCCAGTTGAAAAGCTTAACTGGAGAAGTTCAAATAAATAAAATAAATAAAGTCGTGGAGACAAAATCAACACAAAATAAAGGGAAAAGGTTACTTCAAAGAAAAAGCCAGAACCCAAACCAGGAGGATAAAAGCAAAATAATCAAAAATTGCTACCGCTGTGGAAAGGATCACAAAATAAATGAGTGTCCTGCGTATGGAGTTGAATGTCATAAATGCAAGAAGAAAAATCATTACAGCAGTAAGTGCAGATTCAGAGAGATCAAACAAGTACAAGAGGAAACTCCACAGAGTGAAGATGCTGACGAAGACGATACTCTCTTCATTGGAACAGTAAACAGGAAAATTTCACAGGAAGAAGATTGGTGCGAAACGCTACAAGTCTGTGAAAGTCCAAAAGTCTTCTTGAAATTCAAGTTGGACACTGGAGCGCAGGCCAGTATAATCCCTCAACATTTATTTAATAAAATTCCAAATGCTAATTTACAAAAATCTCAGTTGAAACTTTTAAATTATAATGGGTCTAAAATAAATAACCTTGGCATGTGCAATTTAGTTTGTCAAGTGCGAGGTAGGCTAGGAAAATATAATTTAGATTTCCAAGTTGTTGACACAGAGTCTAATAGTTCTCCAGCTGTGTTAGGCCTCGAAGCTTGCCAGCAATTAAAATTAATAAGTAGACTCAATGAAATAAAAATTGAGAAATGTTTAGATGAGTTTAAAGATGTATTTGATGGAATTGGATGTCTCAAGAATGTTGAGCATAAAATAATAATTAAAAATGATGCAGTTCCAGTCATGTTTAATGCGAGAAAAATTCCACATTCTGTGAAAGATGAGGTTAAATTAGAACTAAATAAATTAGAAAAATTAGAAATAATTGAGAAAATCAGTGAACCAACTGACTGGGTGCATCCCATGGTTATTGTTAGAAAACCCAGTGGTAAAATAAGAATTTGCCTAGATCCTAGGAAATTAAATGAAGTAATCAAAAGAGAATACTTTCAAATGCCTACAGTGGAAGAAATGTTGGCTGAGCTTTCCGAAGCCACTGTATTTAGTATTCTAGATGCCAATATGGGTTTCTACCAAATACCATTGGATGCTGAAAGCAGTAGACTATGTACTTTTGCTACTCCGTTTGGACGGTATTTGTTTAAGAGGTTACCATTTGGTATATCCTCGGCACCTGAAATTTTCTATAAGAATTTTATACAAATATTTGAAGGCATCCCTGGAAATGTGTGCTACATAGATGACCTGTTAGTCTATGGCAAAAATAAATCAGAACATGATCATCATTTGAGGCTAGTTCTTGAAAGAGCCAGAGAGGCTAATGTAAAATTTAACAAAAACAAATGTAAATTTAATGTAAGTAAAGTAAAATTTGTTGGTCACATTATCACTAGTTCAGGTGTTGAAGTAGATGATGATAAAATTAGAAGTATCATGGCAGTCCCAATTCCAAAATCAAAAAAGGATGTTGAGAAGTTTCTGGGTCTTGTTACGTATGTTTCAAAATTCATACAGGGTCTTTCCGAAAAAACCTCAAAGCTGAGAGAATTATTAAATAAAAAGGTCGAATTTCAGTGGGATGAAAATCATACTCTTGCATTCAATAAAATAAAAGAAGTTTTAACTACTACTCCAGTATTAAAATTTTATGACCCGAAAAAACCAATAACTGTGTCTGTGGATGCCTCACAAAATGGCTTGGGTGCATGCCTGTTGCAAGACAACTTGCCAGTAATTTATAGTTCAAGAGCTCTGACAGATACAGAAAAGAACTGGGCACAAATAGAAAAAGAGATGGCAGCTGTTGTTTTTGGTTGTACCAGGTTCCATCAATATATTTTCGGTAGGGAAATAACAGTGGAAACCGACCACAAGCCTTTAGTTGCAATTTACAAAAAACCTTTGATTCTTTGCCCACTCAGACTTCAAAGGATGTTATTAAAACTCCAGATTTACGATATCAATTTAGTATACAAAAAAGGCTCAGAATTGATAATTGCTGACTATTTGTCCCGTAATTTTCTAAAGGAATATGAATCTGATGATTTTCACTTAAATGATGTAGAAGCTCATGTTAATTTAATACAGAAAATACTCCCTGTCAGTGATGAGAAATTTAAAACAATTCAGAACGAAACTCAGAAAGACAAAATACTCAATCAGCTTTTAAAATTTATAAAATCAGGATGGCCACAAAACAAACAGAACCTAAGTTTGGAGTTACAAAATTTCTGGACTTACAGAGATGAATTGGTTAGTGTGAATGATGTAATTTTCAAAGGTAAAAAAGTAGTGGTACCATTTTCTCTTAGGAAAGAAATGCTAGAATTGATACACTATAATCATCTGGGTATAGTTAAATGTCAACTTAGGGCACGACAATGTTTATTTTGGCCCAATATCAATTTAGATATTGAAAAATTTGTTAACAATTGTGAGACATGTTTGAATTTCAGACACTCGAATCCGCAAGAACCCTTAATTCCATCTGATATTCCTAATGATGTGTGGGAATGTGTAGGGGTGGATATATTCCAGTTTCAAGGAAAAAACTACATCATAGTTATTGATTATTTTTCAAAGTTCATCGAAACCATGCACCTTGTCAAACTCGACAGTATACAAACTATAACTGCACTAAAATCTATCTTTGCAAGACATGGTATTCCAAAGTTAATCAGGTCTGATAATGGCACAAACTTTAGTTCAGAACTTTTCAAAAAATTTGTAGACTCTTGGAAAATTAAACATGTTACATCAAGCCCAACTCATGCTCAATCTAATGGCATGGTGGAGCGTTGCATCCAGACCTTCAAGAGTCTAATGAAAAAAGCAGAACATGACGATAAAGATCTGTATCTGAGTTTATTGGAATATAGGACAACACCCATTGACTCCAATATTCCTTCGCCTGCCAGAATGTTATTCAATAGAGAACTTAATACATTACTTCCAAAATTTAATATCTTGAACAGTGATAATGGCTTGGCCCATATTAAAAAATCTTTAACAGAGAAACAGATAGGGCAGAAACTTAATTTCGACAAACATTCAGAAAAGAGAAATATAGATTCAGAAAAGGGAGATAAGGTAAGGGTACAGAAACAAGACAAATCATCTTGGCAACCTGGCCAAGTAGTTGATTTTCCAAACAAACCTAGAACTGTTATTGTTAAGTTAGATAATGGTTCAGTAGTTGAGAGAAATAGAAAATACCTAATCAGGGATTCAAATAAAGAGAAAAAACATATTGTAAACTTTTCTCATTGCAACACAAATATAAACCCTAGACCAAAAAGAATTGTAAATAATCCGCTAAGATTTCAGGACTATGATTGTTCAGGGTCTATGTAATATAACTTTGTAAATAGTAGCTTATTGTGTAATATAGTAGGTTGATATGCTTTCTTTGTTGGAAAGAAGGGAGATGTAGTGAGATTGCCAAATGATATTGGCAACACTGTAAGTGTTCTACGTGTTCATGCCCGTGACATGACAACAGGACTAGTGACAAGTGAAGGAGGGGTCTCCCGCGTTTTTGACATAGACAATAATTAATTATTAAGTTGGATGCTGTACGTAATACAAAATACTCCAAATAATGTAACGGAGATTCTAGTTCCATGTAATCATCACATGTATAAAGTGTAAATAAATCTGTATATAGTAGTGCTGGGTTTACGTAGAAAACAACCCCAAAACATTACAGAAAACACTACAATGTGCATAATATCCTTCTTCTCTCTATGTATTCCGCATCGTGTTATATGAAAAACTGTCATGAAGGCCTTTCCATTAGTTGTGATGTCTATGTTGGAGTTTCGTAGCAGAATATTCACTGACAATTATATTCAGCTGCAGAATTGAAACTGAAGAAATATTCCAGTTTGAGGGACCAATTCATCGTCTTCCCTGTTGCTATTGAAACTTACGGTACTTTTGGTACCTACGACTCTGAACTGATCAACCATATTGGTCAAAAACTCATCAATAAAACAGATGACGGAAGAGCAAGATATTTTTTGATACAACGAATGATACTGCGAATAAAAGTTTTGATGAAATATCCAATCATCCACAAAGAATGCTCGAATACACTGAATCTGAAGAAGTAATAAGATCTTCCATTTAAACATTCAGAACAATACCAAGCAGCCCCAGTTCAAGTTCTTTATCAATTCGCTTCACTGAAAGAGGTAACTATCGTCCCAGTGACTTTTCAGAGGAAAATGGAACTAGTGAAGGCATTAACTCCACTCATGTAAATATCGAACATCCTGATTTACTGTCGCCTGCAACTCATTCATGCCCAGTATGTGGAAATGTTATGAACTACGACATAGTGAAAAAGCTGCTCCACACTTTGGATCGCATTGTCCTGCTAAATCTTCTCAACCTGGTGAAAAGGCAGCAATTCGTCCTGTGGAAATTCCAGTGGAAGTAATGACGATGTTCGAAGCCATGGCACAGAGCAATACTTTCAAAAACATTGAGACATGTAGCATACTAGCAGGAAAACTAGTGAAAAATGAGTTGATCATAACTCATATGATTTCACCAAAGCAGAAAGGAACATCGGATTCTTGTATGACAATGAACGAGGAAGAAATATTCGATTACCAAGTTCAACATAATTTAATAACAATAGGGTGGATACATACTCATCCAACGCAAACAGCATTTCTTTCAAGCGTGGATCTTCACACTCATTGTTCCTATCAATTACTGATGCCCGAAGCTATCGCAATAGTATGCTCGCCAAAATATAATGAAACTGGCTTATTTATATTAACCTCAACCCATGGTTTACAATTGATTGCAAATTGTCCAAAGGGTGGATTTCATCCACATCCCACGGATCCACCACTTTTCAAAGTTGCTGAACACGCCCGGATTGAGAACAGTGCACCATTAGAAGTTTTGTATTTACGTAACGCTTAACAATTTTGTAGTATATATTTGCAATAAAAATTATCTGACTGAAAAATTGATTCTTCTTCAAGCGAAATGAATTGTACTCAACCAAATATCAGAGAATCAGCAAAATGCTACATACCTTTTTTCAGTGTCAAATCAATTTTTCAACATATTTGCACGGACCGAGACCCATATACATATACTATTCACTCTGAAATAGGATATATTAAGATTCAGTTCTAATTGATGTTTTTGAGGCACAAAGTTTATTTCATACATTTCGTTAACATACATTATAAAAAACCGCAAAAGATATTTTGCCAGCCCTCGCATGATTAAACTTGCACTTGTGCATACGAAACGTGCAGAAACACGAAAAATAGCTTTGCTAGTGTCATATGCGGTTTAATTATGAAATTATTATAAGTTTATGCCTGCGCTTTTGTTAGCAGATGGCACAGTTCTATCGATTTCTAGAAACTGGAACGTTTTCCCAACATATCATGTTAATTCGTCTCGCATGCCATTGTTGGCGGCTTTTTGAAATAGTTTTAATTGCCAACCATAACTCAAATTATATTTGACGATGAGGCTTTGAAAGAATAGTCTGAACGCGGCTCGTTATGGAATGCTGCAAAGTTTAATTTGTATATTACAAACATGAGAGTGTATAATTGGAACAGGTTTATTCTCACAACCCAACAAAATAATATTATTTTTTTGGTGCCGGTGAATTATAAACTGATTCTGAATGTTTTTGATGTGCTGATTTCGAAAATGCCTGGCATTTTCTCGTAGCAACTCTAGTTCTTCAGATACAGGCCAATCAGTTTTAGTTCCGATAACAAAAAAATAATGAAATAATGATATCTTTGCAGGTCAAAAACCAAAATTTGTCACCCAAAACTGGCATGTGTTTACCCAATTTTGGGTACTTGTTATTGCCCATGATTGTAAAAACCGACCTTTCGCGACCTTCTGTTTATTTCTACCCTTATAAGTTTCGGTTTACTCTTGAGCATTATTAGGTAAAGTTGCTTCATTTCTTTGTTTATGTTTACCGAATATTAAATTGAAGGCATGGAATCCACAAGTAGAAGTTTAAATCAAACAGACGTGTTTTGTTATATATATGGTGAGTACACTTTCAAAGAAAGTGGAAAAACCTGTCTTCACTTTGTGAAGAGAGCTCATCTGGCCTATTTTGGAGTCCATTTCGAAGACCAGTATAAATCGTGGGCTTCACATTTGGTGCGTAAAATATGCCTTGAAAATTTGCGGCAACGGTCAATTGGAAAGAGGACGTCCATGAAGTTTGGAAGTACCAACGGTTTGGATGGAACCAAGAAACCATCACGATTTTTGTATCGTAAATATCAAGGTTATTAATTGAAACAATAGACAAGAATAAACATATCCTAACATAGACTCAGCAAGGAGGCCTGTACCCCATTCTGAAGAAATACCCGTTCCAATATTCAACAGTCTTCCTACATTCTCAGAAGATGATCAAGATACATCAACGTCTGATGGAGTTCAGGATTTGTAATCAGACAAGACAGTGATTTTGAAGCAGAAACAACAAATCCCCAACACTTCAATCAACAAGAATTCAATGACCTTATTAGAGACCTGAACCTCACCAAGGAGTCTACTGAATTACTTGTCTTTAGATTAAATGAAAAGAATTTTTTTTATCCAGAAGAATACTGTCAAACCGCTTTTAGTTGGCGATAAAATAGAATATAGAATCCCCCAAAATAGTTTTCAACACGAGATAAGGGCATGATGAACAAGTTTTGAAATAAAGTACTAAGACTGAGCATAGCACAGTGTTTAGCGCTTTTCAAAGTCACAGTTGTTGGTGGCGCTGACTCACACATGCCGAATCGAAAACAGAAACTGTTTTTCTGTTTGTCAGACAGTTTGTAGTTCATTGAAGTTGTCAAGCAAGTCGAGAATAGTTCGTGCTGGTACGAAAATATCGTTATATGATCGGCTGAACAAAGCTTTTATTAAATGTTACAAGGATTCTTTGTCAATGCAAGCATGCAACAAATATTGTTTTTTTGATAAAATATATATATTTCACTAGTAATTTAAGTTTGCATGTAGTCTTATACAAAAAAGACAAATATGAGAAATTTTTTTTCACTTTTCGCTTGTGAAATGATTAAATATCATAATTATGAATTATTACGTTAAAACTAAAGGGGGAGAGGGGGTCTTGGCACATACTATGAGTGGTCATCCAGGGGAGGAAGGGGTCGAAAAATTTCAAAAACTTTTCCTGGATATCAATTACCCTAACACCAAACTGATATTTTTGCACTCGACACGCGTTTTGCTAACAAGGTTAACATCTTCAGGAGAAGAAAATTGATAAGTTGATAATTATTAATTGATGAGTATAATTTTTCAAAAGGAGGTCACGTAGTATGGTATCTGAGAAAAGCTCGATTAATTTACCAACAGGACTGTAGGTTGTTTTGCTTCATGACTGTATATATTTTTTTTATATCCAGTGAACAATTAATCACAAATTATATGGAGGAAAATCGAATCTAGATGTTTTTCAGTATTTTCAATACATATTTCCAAACAAAAAATAAAACTAGAAGAGGGATAATAATTATTGGAAAATAGTTTCATCAATTCATTACATATTCAGTTTCTGTCATTGTATCTCGAATAATACTGGAAACGCAATAAATAAATGTATTCATGGAATATTCCGAATGAGTTTTCATGTAAAATTGGGCATTGCGTGTATCAACCTATTGTTTTCCGCAGCTGAATTATAATCCCATTGTGTTTTCATTATATTGGTCAGAATAACACCCAACTAAACAAACACCATACTGATACTCGAATAGTCATCTGCATACTAACATCACATTTCCGCATGGTTTTAGAATCGTCAATGGCTGATTTCCATAAATGGTTTCGCGTAACAATAGCGCAATCATGGTCGGATTGCAGTTGAGAACTATACAGAGGTTTTCGGTTTCATTGCCTTAACTTAATGTGAATACAATATGAAAACTGTTGGACGTCATCGAAGACGACATGAAATCAACGCACTAGTATTAATCCATTGATGGAAATGAATTGAAACGGTTATACTAAATTTCAAATTTGGCTCTTGTCATTCTTTGGCATTTGGTTGGCAGCACTCTCGATGTTGCCGCGATTTATTTGAAGTCTGTTATTTCCCAATTGACAAATGTCATTCAAAAGTGACAGTTCTGTGTTTAGGTCTTTCAATTAGATGATTGTGATCGAGAACTGTGTATTTCGATGCTTCAACAGAAAAACTAGGGAAGAACTTTTCCACAGATGAGCTTCCATATTAGAATGACTGATATACACGTACCTACTAACAAACGAGGTTTGTGAACATTTGAACGTTTTCGATTTTCCTTCTTATATATTGAAGACTTTTGGTCACTTTGATAAATATCCAAAATTCCATAATTCTATAATAATCTGGCTACAGTGTACATCAAAATTCAACCACGCCCATGATGATGTGCAACAATTTTTGAATTATATCAGCTATAGAAAGATTTTGTACTCGCAGCATTTTTATGAAAATCAATCGTTCCACAACAGAGATTACCCGACTGTTACGGAATTACCACCCATATTTTGTGAGCTTGGAGGCCTGTCGAACCTCTCTTGCTCAGAGATCTGTTTTCAATACAACAACCGAACTTTGTAACTCCCTACCGATTGTTTATTCTGAGGCTTACAAACTTCAAAAATTCAAAGTTAATGTTGATTCGTATCTCCTGTCCCTTGATTTATGCAGTGTTCTTTGAAACCTAGAGGGCTTCCGCACAATCATCGAAATCTTGTGAATAATATATTGTCTATGAGGAAAATGTGAACATGTAACGACATTGGTTCAATTTTAAATACAATATTAAGCTATGACAAAATGGTTAAGGCTTTCGTGGCAGAGTTTTTCAGTATTACTACTTTTCTTCGGGTTTGAAGGCCGTCTTTCTTTGGAAATTCTTCCTGACGTTTCACTAGCGCGAGTGGCTAGCTTCTTCAGAGGCTCACTCATCTTGACTGTTATTCCGATGACTGGACTTCCAAAGAACGACGGCCTTCAAACCCGAAAAAAGTAGTAATACTGAACATGAAGTTTTATCGTTATGTTTATACATTTTCCCAATTAATTCAGGCTGCCAAGCATAATATCACGAAACATAACAAATACAATCAATCATAAGGACTTCTGAAATACCATAATATAGGCAATGATACCTGTATGTAATTGTACAAAACATCTGAAAAAAAATTGTCGAAAGTTTCTGAAGTATATTGATGAAATGATGAAATACCACAATTGCAAGGTGCCAAAAGTCAATATCATTGAGCTATTTGAAAGTATTGAAATGATTATTGATCCTCTCAAGCGCTTTGGAGAAGATTCTTCTGCCGATTTTTCAGTTCTTTGGGTCCTATATTGAATATTTTACATCCTTTATCGATTGCTTATTCTGTAGGACTATTTTCATTCCACATGAATTATACCATGAACAGACAGTATGATGAACGTAGATTCCTTCAATTTTCGTTTTCTGCCATTGCTCTCTGCTATAATTCGAGTGTCATTCCATTCTACTGTGTGATCTCCATTGACTGTAAAAATATGCTACAACAATTAAGAACCTCGGAACTGTCTGTTCTTGAAATTCATCTTGTGCTTACTGTTTCGTCTTTCCAGAGGCTTTGATGTTTCACCGATATACTTTCAACTGCACGAACAAGGGATTTGATGAACGACAGAAAAACTTTTGAAGATGACTCTTTCTGTAATTGCCCCGGAAAAATTTTAAAATGGAATGTCTATGGCGTGTCCTATTGTGTATCCGACACTGACCTTATCCTTCCAAGCAAATTGGTCGAAGATTTTTTTAATCAGACCAGATGAGTCTTGTTCATCATATTTCTCATGGTATTCTCCAGATGACAGCCAGCCGGCTACAAAGATGGTCAATTTTTCTTTCACGTTTTTGCTGGTTAGACTTCCAATTGATATTCAATGTTTCCACGAACAATTTGAATTCATTAATTTCAGATGAATTAACAAAAATTTGTGTAGAAACGAGAAAGACTCCATTTCATCTAGAGTTCTAGAATATGTCTTGAAGGATTGGCCAGATCAAATAGTTGATGAAAACTAGCTACCTCATTTCAGAAGGAGGCTAGAATTGACAGTTGAACATAGTTGTTCAATGTGGGGTTGAAGAACCATCATTTCTTCAAAATTTCAGACTCAATCACTTGATGAACTTCATTCCAGTCACCTAGGAATTGTCAAGATAAAGTCGAGTGCTGGGTCATATAAATTTTTTGGTCAAAACTAAATCAACAAAATGAAAATATAAGTGAAATTTATCGTTCATGTTTAACAGTTTCAGAAAAACCTGCAAAATCAAATTCTATTCCATGGTTCAAGCTAAAGTGTGCATGGCAAAGAATTCATATCGATTCCATAGGACCAGTGGATAATCCATATTATCTAATAATGTTGGATGCAATTTCAAATTGCAAGAAGATTTTACAAGATGGGATATTCCTGAAACCATTGTTTCAGAGAACGGCCCACAACTAGTATCGGGTGAATTCGAGCTGTTTCTGTTCAAAAATGGTATCAAACGTATAACGTCAGCATCATACCATCCAGATTTGATCTGGGCTGCAGATAATGCTGTAAGTTTTTATGAAATGTTTGGAGCATCGTCGAAGGGACGGAGACTTGTCTCTCTTCTACAGATATTTCCACGGTCGGTGCTCTTCTGAATTGTTATCAATCGTTCCAAGCATAGCAATATCTACAGGGATTAGTCGACGAGTACATATTTTCCACCCCTTTGTTGTGAACTTGGAGACCTGTCGAACCTCTCTTGCTCAGGGATCTTTTATCAATCGAAGAGCTGAGCTTTGGAGCTCCTTGCCGAGAGAAGTTTTTCCTGAGGCTTACAAACTTCAAAGTGAATGTTAATTCGTATCTCCTGTCCCTTGATTCACGCGGTGTTGTTTGAACATAACAGGGCTTCACTCTAATAACGAAACGAGTAATTATGTTAGTTCATTATGAGATAAATTTTGTGTTTTTCGCAGTCAAAGCACACTCGCTCCCATACGACGAGCAAATCCACGAAGTGGGATGCAGAATCCCGATACGCTCCTCTAATATCATTATCGATGCACCAGCGGGAAAAAAAGATGAGAGCGGAATCATGCAGAGTTTGTGATTTCTCAGAGGAATCGAATTCGAGGTTGTCTGTTGGCATCCGGCGGTATTCACTTTAATATGATATCCCCCGGAGAAATGAAGAACGTCAAAATGTATTCGGAGCTATAACACGTCGCTGAACGTGAACAAATTTCAGGGACGGATTATAGTAATAGAAACGTCGCCCCGAGCGACACTCATTCATTTCACTTACTGAACACTGGAATTATCTGGAATTCGGTGACGATGTTGGGCGGAAAATATTCACGGAAGGAGGTTTGTCATATATCTCGTTGCCTCCAGATATTACACTGTAGTTTATGGAGCGATGTGAGGATATATTTCTAGGAATGGATTATTTTGGCTTATTCATTAGAATCCTTTTTTTTTTGTTTCTTCTCCCGTGAAGATAAAGAAGATTTGGAAGCTTATAATATCTGTTTTCAGGGTAAATTTGTCCGGATACGTGAGCTCAATATTACGAAAAAGCAAAATTGACTTACTATTCAGGTAGTTACGTATCTCATTTGGATTTAGAGATCGAATCAAAGAAACATCAAGAAATCATTATAAACTTTTCCCTGAACAAAGAAACAATTTGTAAAGACGAATATGAGTCAAAATCAGCTGAAAAAATTTCATAATATGTGTTCAGCAATGTGCTCACATGCACATGGCTGAATAGAGTTTAATTAATTTACTTATGACAAAACGTAATGTGACATAAATCGAAGAGGCTACAAATTGGTTAAGGCTTTCGCGGCCGAGGTTTTCAGTATCACTACTTTGGTTCGTGTTTGAAGTCGTCATTTTTGAAATTTATTTCTGACGTTTCGCTGGCGCGAGTGGCTATCTTCTTTGGAGGATGATACATCTTGAGTTTGACACCGATGGCTGGATATCACGACTTCGTAAAGCGTATTTATATGTAGGTATTCAGGTAGTTTGGAGTGCTAATTTGTTCAACTGGATTCAAGAATTGCCATTAATATTAACTGATGTGATTACTTTATCTGGATTCGAAGAATTGCCATTGATATTAATTGCCGTACTACCTGCCGTTTGATATTCTTGAACTTCTAAAAATGGGATTCCATTTTCTATTGATATGATTCGTGTGTTTGTAGATCTCTATTGCCTCCCGTACCAGTCGGCTATGGTATCCCTGGTTGGGGGCAATGAGTTTCGCGTTTACAAACAAAATCCTGTGGTTTTCTCACTAAGTGCGTGTTCCGCCACAGCCGACTTGTCAGTTTGCCCTGGTCTTCAGTTTCTTTCATGCTCTTTCAGTCTCGTTCCGATGAATTTTTTGGTGCTACCGATGTATACCTTCCCACAGGTGCACGATATGCGATAAACCCCAGCTGCTGACAGTGGGTCTCTTTTGACTTTGGCCCACCTGAGGCTTCGTTGTATCTTCTTTGTGGGTTTGAAAACCGTTTTGATGTTGTATTTCTCCAAGAGTTCTTCAATTCTGTCTGTGATCCTCGGGCTCTGTGGTAGATAGGCACGTGCAGGTGTCTCAGCGTCATCCCTCTGTTGATCTCGGGTATGCTGTATCCATTCGATCTCAAGCTCAGTTGAAGATGTTCCAGTTCTTTCTCTAGATGCTCTGGTTCACATTTTCTTCCAGAAAGAAATGGAACATCTTCAGCTGACCTTGAGATCGAATGGAGACAGTGTACCCGAGACAAAACAGGGCCATGAAAATGAAGAGTTCCACGTTTCAAAACAGGAAGGACGCTCAGATAGTTGCACGTGCTTATCTACCATATATCCTGAGGGTCACAGACAGAATTGGAGAACTCATGGGTAAATACAACATTTAAATGGTTTTGAAAACCACCAGAAAGATACAACCAAGCCTCAGATAGGCCAAAGACAACAGAGACCCACTGTCAGCAGCAGGGGTTCAACGCATACTGTGGAAAAGTATACATCGGTATCACCAGGAGATCCATGGGAATAAGGCTTGTAGAGCATGGAAGAAACTGTAGACTAGGGCAAACTGACAAATCGGCTGTGGCGGTATGCGCACTCAGTAAGAGAAACAACAGAATTCTGTTTGAAAACGCGAAACTCATTTCCCTCTACCAGTGATACCATAGACAACCATCAACAGAAAAGAAGAAGCTGCGATACTCAAAAAAAACCTAACCCGAATAGAAGTAGTTATACTCTAATATTGCTAAACTAAAATGAGGAGATTGCTATTCGTTCAGAAAATATACATCAAGGTTGGATACCTCCTCTGAAGAGGTCAGTTGAACTGGAAAAATTCAGTTCGACGTAGGTTGTGTCAAAATCAACACTTGGTAGAACAATTCATGAATTACTTATGTAAGTGTCGACCCAACCCACCAGTGTCAGAATTTCTCGAAGATGATACACGAGTATTAACAGGGATACAAAACGAAGGTTGATTTTCGTATGGTTTGTGTTAGTTCCATACGCTTTTTCATACACCCGATAAATGATGAGGAACTATGAATATTATAATTGTATTGTGGGTCCCACTGATCTGGAAGTGAAAGGAATGTATACATTCATTTCATTATTGCTAGTCCCAATAAAGTTCAATATTCTATTGGAAATGCTGGTTTCATTCTGAAAAGAATTTTTAATGTAACCTTCTGCCTCAGAATTGGAAACTGCCCAGGTCATACCTGTGCAACTGCTCTGAACTGCTCTGGACACAATTACCGTCGGAAGGAAATCAAAACTTTCATTACATTACAAGAAAATTATTCAATTTGAATGGATGAAAAAAATTGCTGGTTGTGCAAAAAATGCTAGAACCATCATGAAAAATTATCTTCAATACTCAATTTACTATAGAACCAATGTTTTGAAGTATTTTCCATAACTTCACATGGACCTTGCTGCCCTATCGAAAAAGAGTGACTTTTTTACTTTACTTCTCTTACATCGCAGTAGCAAAACCAATTTACCGAAATTGCATAGTCTACTAACACACACAAGAGGCCAAATAGCCCGAAACCGGTTTGCAAGTGTGTCTCGTCCCAATTATTAAAAATTAATTCCGGCAAATTTCTTCTGTGAAGAATCCGGCACTGACAACTGTCAGATATAATCCAACGACCTTCCTGGTATTAGCCAGGAGAGTAGTTTTTTCTTCTGATAAGTGTTGGTCGGTCAACCGCCTGTGTAGATAAGATGAGACTAGCCTGAACAAATAGTTCATTCAGAATATTTGATTTGGAGCCAGTCTTCAAGCATGCTCATTGACTATTTGTGTTATTTGTAAAGAAATAACATATATCAGGAAACAGTTACTTCCCTAAAAATCACCTCGAAGAATATTAGATCGGTTTTGACGTGAAAGTCTATTTATTTTCTGGCATTTGATCGTTCATCAACCTTATTTATAGATCATAGGATTATTTGAACGTGTTGATCAAAGTTGATTTGATTATTGTCAGTTTTCGATTACGCTCACTGACTGTACCGTGGAGTTCAACAAAAAGTCAGTGGATATTCATATAAAACTCTATTGTCTTCTGGCAGGTGCTCTATTGTAAGAAATGGGATTCTCCCCTCTTCATTTCGAGAGAGCTGAAAGAAATTTGTGTTACCGTTTCAATGAAATGAAAAACATTTCCTTTGGACTGTTTCATCTCATGCATTATAAGTGAATACCTTTCTACTGATATTTTCAGGATAAAAAACTGGCTCTTCAAAGTTTTCAACACAGACGAGAAGTTGATTGATACAAATCAGCAAGAGATTGCTCTGAGTACGGCTATGCCGACCTTTTTCTATCTTTGAGAAATAAAAGGTATGAATACTGTACACAAAAAAATTCAAAGCGGTAAAACATGGAATGTTTCCTTCCACTCGCTTCACAAGCTCCCCAGTCATTCCTTCGAGTAACCTACATTCAAATCCATATCATGAATTTCTATATGAATGTGCTCCCCTACTCTTAATTTTTTTATCAACCTGTAGCATGGAAAGAAAATGATACATGGAGTTACTCATTTCTTTTTTAGTCATTTGGTATGCTAATATTAAATGTTAGTTATTTTATTTACGACTAATGGATAATGTAAATATTATACTTATGGTTTCTGCAGTAAAATGCCATATATCATTCCCATAGGAAATAATGGCGAGGGATTAAGGGTCTCTGATTTAATTCTCTCTTGTAGTCTTCTTACAAAATTTCTCGAATTGAATATTACCATGAAAACGATATAACCAAACTCCAAAGGGTCAGTGATAAACGCGTAGGTGGTGTTTGTGTATTTGTATTGGGATAAATGAAACTGAAGAATTATTTATTTGTGATAAATTAGTCGTAAATAAAGCAGAGTATACTACTCGCAATAATGACTATTATTCTCTCGGAATATTACTCCCTCGGCGCTGTCGCGGCTTCATCATTATTGACTCGTGGTATAATCTACTATTTATCCCTCATAACCCATACCGGGTGACACAGGATCATGGTACACCCCTCGTATTTTCGAGAATTTTGAAGTTAATTGATTGAAATTTGAGACATTCCATATACATAGTTAGCGGCACTTTTTGATGTACAAATCAGTTTATTCACTATCGGTTTCTCTGGAAGTGATGACAATTTTCGATTTTCAAACGGAATACTCTGTATATTATTACATTCCTGAAAATAGCATAATTTTCAGAATCCAGTGATATAACATAATCAACACATTAAAACGTAAGGCCTCGCTGATCCATTGCTCGCACATGTTTCGACTTCGTCAGCTGGTTAACGCAAACGAACAATTGACATTTCAAATGTCAAAATTTTTTATTTTAATTTTTAGTTTTCCATTTCAGTGTATCATCATCGTTCCGATATATTCCGGTTGATCCGTGTAATGCTAGAATAATCGAAATAACGTCAAAAATATTAACTTGCGTTTTTTATGAGCGAATCAACTTCAGCATAGTCGATTTCCGGGTGAAATTAAATTTTTACAAGTGGAACCATATTGGTACCGTGTGATACCATTTATTAGTACTATGGATAAGGAATTTATTCATACCTGGTAATGAAATGTGCGATAAATACAATAAAACTTCCAGCCAAAAAAATAAGAAAATACAATTATTCTGTTCAAATTTAGTATCAAGAAGTTACTAAGGAGGTATCGATAACAATGACCTCACTCCTTGAGATTGTTGAATAACTATTTATTGGTTTATCAGTGTTTTTATTCTGTATTGAAAAAGAGAGACAATGTCTGAGAACAATTATTTCAATGGTCTTGGAAATCAAATCCGAACAGAGCCTAACCATGACCCCGAAGAAAACGTTATCCTTGACGAAAAATTTAAAATTAAGCTCGAATAGAAGTTTATAAGACTGTTTCTTTAAGACAAATTGTGATTGAACTGCAAATAAGTCACCAAACGATAATACGAATCTTGCACAAATATAATTATAAATCTTTCAAATATCAAATGCACTATAGTCGGGCCGTTCAAAAGATAGAATTCACGGACGCGTGAACAGTGAATGCCTGCATCTATATATAGCCTGCGCGGCGTACGATGCCACGCCTTCTAAACTGAAATAATTGAAGAACTGTTTACACTGTACTGTACTCATTTGTGCTTTGTATTTACGTGTGTTACGTTAATTCAATAACGTGATCATTCTATCTTTTCAGCGGTTACACTATAGCGCCTGTACGAAAATTATTATGCAGGTAGGATGGAATATCGCAATTAGATCTTGTGATGTGCAGCCAAACAATGCTTCTTTGGGAATGATTTTATTTGCAGATGATTCTAGGTTTACAAATATGGAATTTTTAATCGAAAAAATACAAGGTATTACTCACAAGGAAATCAAAATTTATTGCGGGAGGGTAAGTTTCAAGTGCTGTTCGGTTTCAATGTTTGGATTGATAGAATCATTGTTCCAATAATATTTGAAGGACCCTTGACTGGAGATAGATACTTAGGATTTCTACAAAATGAACTTGAGGACAGGTTAACTGAATTCCCTGTCCATTCGCGACAGGTAATGTAATTCCAACAAGATTGAAATAATTCATTATATAGTTTGAAATCTATCAAATTCTTGTCTGACATAACTTATCTATATCTCAATATATCGTTATGGAATAGAGCAATCCGAGGGAAACCTCAAAATCCTGAGAACAGTTTCTGAACTGGGAAAATTACTATGCAGTGTGTACTGTCATCAAGGAATATGGCGAAGATAATAAGCGGTTCAGCAAGACCTATACATTTTTTGGTTGATAGTTCAGCTATCGAACACTAGATGAATATTTCACTGACCTTGAAAAGTATAATAAAAAAAATTCTATACTCAAATAGTCACTAAACGATAACAATCTTGAATAATTGGAGTGATGCGACTAGAGTGAAGGAACTACCACCTCTTTCAAAATATGTAGATACTCAATTATTTCTCTCAGAATACATTGATCATACCCCGAAAACAATGTCTATAATTTCATTGTCTTGTCCTTCAATATGATTACAAATATTTAGTATCATTACTTCGTATCTAACAGTACGGTAAGTCACCGGAAAAAAAATTCTTTCGATTCAGACCACCGTTATATCACATTTAATGCCTCGACTACTGTAAAACATTCAATATCACTAAACAAATTCATCAAATACCACCGCAGGTGTGAACGTTTGATGAATATGGTAATTCTAGAAATAATAATCGTATTCCAGGCAGCTATTAAATTTGGGTTAGTTTGATTCAAGGTAAATATGGTACTTGATATGATAAACAAACCGAGTCGGGTAAGGGTAACTTTGACAAAAGTGGAGTTTATATGCTCACTATCCTGAAATACGTTTCCTACAATAACAGTGTTGCGAATACAGGAAGGGGATAAACCTCTTAGCCATTCAGACTGCCATTAACTCGGCAGTTGTTTCGTCGGAATTAGGTTTGAAATCTATCAAATTTTTGTCTGACATAACTTCTCTATATCTCAATATATCGTTATGGAATAGAGCAATTCCAGGGAAACCTCAAAATCCTGAGAACTATAATCACAATTCCAAATTTCAAAATATCTGATGACATTGGGAATTGAAATCAGAAAGTTTTTGAAGTGAGAAAATTACTATGAAGTGTGTACTGTCGTCAAGGAATATGGCGAAGATAATAAGCGGTTCAGCAAGACCTATACATTTTTTGGTTGATAGTTCAGCTATCGAACACTAGGTGAATATTTCACTTAGCTTGAAAAGTATAATAAATACGATTCGATACTCAAATAGTCACTAAACGATAACAATCTTGAATTGGCGTGATGCGACTAGAGTGAAGGAACTACCACCTCTTCCAGAATATGTAGATACTCAGTTATTCTCCACGGAATACATTGATAATATCCTCCAAAACAATTCCCATAATTCAAATGTTTCACTCGAAAATCCTTCTCTATTCTCACTCTCTCAATATAAGCATGGCGGGTTTGCTAGTTCCAACTACAGAGCGCATTGCAGTCAGTTTCCTTATCCCCTCAATTCCAAGAGAATTCACAAAAAGTAAGTCAGACAGTGGATAAAATAGTAGTTAGCAACTCAGATGATATATTCGGCATATTTCTGTTCAAAAATCTCCACAGTGAGAGATGTGTTGAAGTTTGCCTGACTCCAATGTTCCCGTAATCATCCTGATTCTTTACAAAAAAAATATAAAGAGTCCCTTCCTCTCGTAACTCTTCATTGTCAATGGTCCGATTGTAACTTAATTATTCTTTGACATCATGACTGTAGTTGAAATTGTTCTAGGAATTAGTTCCTGAGCATAATTTATGATTCTCAGAATGAGAATATTGAAAATTTCAACTTTTATTGATTCAAGTGATTTTTGAACGAATTTTTTGGGAATATAAGGCTCATCGTTTGGATACTACTGAAAAATTATGCTGCTAAGCAACCCAAGAACGGCTAGTTCGAGTTCAAAAACTGCCGAATATTTGAATTTGCAATTGACAGAAATTCCAACCGAGTATCACAAGCCTTCCCCCTCTCTTTCGAAAGAGAATTGATAGCCCCTTCTCAGCGACAAATGACGTTACCCAATATTTTTTGCTATTGGAATTTCAACATGAGTAATACGCCCTCTGGTGGAAAGTATCGACAATGTTGAAGTGTTGCTTATTAGTTGAAGTTTTCTTGACTGTTTTGCTGACATTTTTATTTGAAATCCCAATAGAGTACTGAACAGCCATAAATGGTGCAATTAGAACTGTGAACTCTGTTCGAGCTTCATATATCATTCTCAACAGTCAACTAGAAGAGGGGAAGATTTCACGGCTGCACAATATAAAACCCAATCCCCTAGACTTTTCATACAAAATGAGATATAAACTAAAATCAAAAGTAAATTGGATAACGATTTAGACCTCCGTCATATCACAGTTAGTGCCTAGACTACTGTAAAACATTCAATGTCACTAACCACATTTCATCAATACGAAAATACCACCTCAGGTGTGAACGTTCAATGAATATGGTAATTCTAGGAATAATAATCGTATTCCAGGCAGCTATTAAATTTGGGTTAGTTTAATTCAAGGTAAATATGGTACTTGATATGATAAACGAACCGAGTCGGGTAAGGGAAACTTTGACAAAAGTGGAGTTTATATGCTCACTATCCTGAAATACGTTTCCTACCAAAACAGTGTTGAGAACACAGGAAGGGGATAAACCTCTTCGCCATTCAGGCTCCCATTAATTCGGCAGTTGTTTCGTCGGAATTAGGTTATGCGTTGGGTTTTAATATTTGATTTGCTCGAGTCATGGTCCATTTGTTCCTGAATTGCAGTATTAATGATCCCCAACGGCGTAACTTTCACGAGTAACCAGTTTAATCACACCGAGAAGATATTTGTATCATTATTTTTGGAATGTTTCACTGCAGAGGGCGTTTTGGCTTCCGTACTCATGAAATTGTTTTTATTCACAATCTCACGGAAATGTGCTCATTTGCTACCTACTTTTAGATTGAAAAGTAACTATAATTTTCCATCGCAGAGTTGAATGGCTTGAAAAAGCGTAGACGGTGGTAGTCAAAATCTTCTCCGACCTCTTCATCTCCTCTTATTTGAAACGTCAACCAGCAGTTCGAAATATGTTGTGTATTTTTTTCTTAGTTTACTGGGTTTATAACCCACCACAATCTGAAAAAATGAGTATTAATACTCAGATCTGAAATTTTTGACAAATATCAATAACGGAAATTGTCAACATCAACATGAAGTTGAAAAATAATTTGCGTATGAGTTTTGAGAACAGATGCGGGTTTGCTTTCCGAAACTTCGACGATAAATATTGATATAGACTAAAAAATTTTACAATTCATACCAACAATAGCGAACTGCACTAGGAAAATTCATGTAGCATGCGTTAAATTAATCAGTTGTCTTCATTTGACTCACTGAAGCAAAAGCAATAGAATATTGACAGATCAAAAAGATTTTTATTTGTAAATTTAGCACCTTCGTCTGCAACCTCATTATAGTAGGAGCTATATATATATATATATATATATATATATATATATATATATATATATATATATATATTTGGTTTGGCCAATATTTGTTTTCTTACACTGTGTACAGGATCTGTATCCCTCAATTTGAGAAAGAGAAAAATCAAAAATGTCCTTATATTCATGCAGTGACGATTGAATGTACGGTAAATAGACGTTAGAAATTGGGAGATCATTGTGATTGGGAATATTATCATGAGTATCACTACTGAAGTATGACCTATAAACGATGAGATGACCTTGTTAGCTAAACGCTCGTGCAAAAATATCAGTTTGATGTCATGGTAATTGATCTCTAAAAAGAGTTTCCAATATGACCTATTGATGATGGTTTTATTCAGAAGTACTCTTGGGTATCGACTATTGAGAAACAATCGAAATGAAAAATACCATTATGTAATGAAGTGTTATCGTCTTTTTTTTATAATCAAATCCATTACGACAATTTCCAATTCAAAGTTTACATAACTGCAAGCAAGAAGTGGGATTGTTCTTTTCCTCCCAAAAAGTCGCCAAGTTCAAATTGTAGTTTCACTTTCTGTTCAAGATTTTCTCACTAAAGTCGACAATTTGCTCAAATCACTGAACCATCTGAATTTAAAGAACCTCCTATCATCAACTGCCATGTTTATTTATCATTAACTTTCCATACCGTACACATAACCTTCATGTGGTCTACTGGATATTAGTATTTTCCACAATCAAAATATTTAATTATGTTGGTGTTTATTTCCTGCTTCAAGGCTTGCATAATTAGGAAATGTTTATTTCTAGACCCAGTTCATCAAGTTGTGATACGATAAATAGTTTAATGATGTTTGTATAGTTGATAGGTCTGTTTTTCAGAAGTTCGGATGGAGTTATTTCGTGAAGTAGGTGATTTTGGTGATTTCTGGTGTTTGCAAATGGAATAATTGCTTGTTGATGATTCACAAACATCAATTCACAGTTTTAATGTTATTTGTTTTTCATTCTTCGAATAGATTTGTGAACTTCTATTGGAGAAGTAGAAGACATTATTTTTGAATTTCGTCCATCTTTAACAGAAGCTCGAAAAAAAGGAGTACCTATATTTGAAATAACTTACATATGGCTCAATTCGCTTCACATGCGTGCCTTGAAAATGTACTTTCAACACTTATATCATAAATAACTATTATGATTTTTCATGTATTTTGATTTTATTGAAACAAAATTTCGCAACGAAAGCATAATTCATTTTATTTGTCATTATTTAAATAATTGGTTTTGATACCAAACGATGTTCATAGACTGCCACAAATGAAACGAAAGATTAGTCAGGGAACTCGATATACACGATCTGATATTTACATATTGTTCAATAAAATAGATAGTCGTAGGAAAAATAGTGTACATTACTTGTGCGAAAGTGATTTTTACACTCGTGGGATTGTCTTACGCCACGTGCTTCAATATTTCCCACTCGCGTGAAAAATGTCACTTTCCGCACTAGTAATGTAATATACTATTTCATTTTAATATTTTTGAGAGGAGATTGGAAGTTCACTCATATCACATGCCGGTCAAAATCCAATCGGTTCCAAAAATCAAACGATTATTTCGTTTTTCGCCAAACCTCACTCTCAGCGTTTTCACGATTTTCATTACCCATGGGCATCGCGTTGAAAATCGCCCTTCATAGATTTAGGCAGAGATTAATTATTGCAACCCATTCCTTGTAGGAAATTAATTGAATCGGAAAGTGCGCCTTGGGATCCTTCCAGATTAACCTGTACTAACCGTGTTGGGGGAATTAAATATGGCGCTCAATGACCCCAGGTGACCCGTCTTTAGGGGAAAATGCGGATGACAGCCACGGTCATCTTCGACTGAAGGAACTGCGGAGGAGAGGACGAAATACAAAGGGCAATGAAAATTGAAAATATGAAATGAATTCACCACTCCATTACTGTAGTACAAGGATTGTCACACCCAAAAACCTGATAATATTAGCAATTCAATTATCAATACGAACTCTTTTTTTGACAATTTTTTCACGTATTGCGGTGATGCTTAAATGAAGCAGATACACTCATTGTGTTCATTCTGTACATTCTTATTTGCAGTATGTCATGTTTTGAATGATATACTTGTCAGTTAGAAATTCATTATTGAAGTTGTCACTTAAAATTGGAAACTTTCAATACTATAAAAATAGAACGATACATAATAACACTCTTTGGTCAATCTCTATAGAAGGGAATTTGTATAAAATCCAAATTTATCTTGAATATTCTCTTTTCGGATCTTTATCTTTATTCTAGTCACAAAAGTGTTCAAAAGGTCTTTCTTCTATTCAGTTATCGGTTATAATTGCACGAGTGCATGAAAATTACCGATAATTTTGCAAGAAAGCGTGATATCTGAAAATTGCAAGTTTATTTTCATATTTTGGCGAAAGTGCCCGAGTCCAAAGGACTCAAAATATGAAAATAACCGAATGCAATTCGTTTAAGATATCACGTCTGAATGCAAAAATATCTGGTCATTTTTATGCACGAATGTAATTCATTGGAATATTTCACGAATAAAGAAATTCTCAAGGTAATATTATTTTTTGTTCATTTATTATACTTTCTTCTATATATTGTATGGAACACTCACCAAAACGCGAAATGTTTTTCTATTGTTGAAGTCTGTCATTTATTTGTGTTCTTTACTGACGTCTAGCGATACGGTTTCAAATGTGTTGTTATGGTGACTTGATACAATGCAATTACCGCTGTAAGTTTTCGATACAATGCAATTACCGCTGTAAGTTTTCGATAATTGCATTGCTCTTTTGGGACATTTTATATATGAGGGAAATATTCATTTGAACCCGTGGAACATTATATTATTGGAAGTCGAAAATTAGGGAGGAAAATTGGCCGAAACGAAATGTCATGTCAATGAAGACAACATTGGATTTATTGGCTTCGATATTCATACTGTGTAAGAAGTTTTTGTCAAAAATCAGTTCGAACCTGTTATCCTGTGTTGATTTATAGTGGATTTAGATTCCTTGTGAATCCAGAGCGATATGACTGATACTGCTTTCGTTCAAGCACGGCCAGAAAATTCATCGAAGATATATACATTTACGTTGACAGCATATTTTGCATAAAATATTTTTTTCCATGTACATTATCGATGAATGATATATTTCAGTGCTTAATTGATTTGTATTCAGAAATGCACAGAGCATAGGTTGTTTCGTTATATATAAGATTCTTTTGGGAAAATAATAAAGTCTTCTCTTTATTTGTATACAAAACGTTTCGCCCCTGGCCAGGGGCCTTTTCAATTGTTTATTCAAAAAATTTTTTTTTCCATAGCTACATGGACGGTTTTTTTGACTAACATTATTGATAATATATCTCACTGTGAAAATGGTTGGATGTGTTTCGGTATATTTATTTGAATCTGCATTTGTGTTTAGCTGTATTATACTTTTTGACACATGGCGCCATTTACACGAGAACAACGCTCCTTCACTAACCATACAAGAAATATAAACCTATAGAAATATCGAAAACATGTGTCAAAAAGTATAATACAGCTAAACACAAATGCAGATTCAAATAAATATACCGAAACACATCCAACCATTTTCACAGTGAGATATATTATCAATAATGTTAGGCAAGAAAACCGTCCATGTAGCGCTACGGAAAAAAAATTATCAGACGTTCCTCGTGAATCTCAATCTCGCACTTTGTTATATAAATATATATATATATATATATATATATATATATATATATATATATATATATATATATATATATATATATATATATATATATATATATTTGTCACTGGAATTACACTGAATAAAACTCCTATTTTACGACTTACGACTTTATCATCATCATTACGTAAACGAAATATAACATTAATGAGGTTCACTCAAGAATGATTTTGGTAGATGAATATATAGTGATTTAATGAATATTATACATCGATATTTTGTAAACCAAGCTAGCTTCATTTCGAATCGAATTTTTTACTGCTGAGTAGCCAATACAAATCTCAGTATGCCTAATTCATGCTGAGCTGTATATTGATATTTCATAATGATGTTCAAACGATCTTTAGAGCAATATGAATACGATATTGGGGATACATGTTTCCTTCTCGTTATCTTACACTTATCTTCACGTACTTTCCCATCGCTTGGAATAGGAAAAAGCACTTTATCGAGTGTATTCCCAATATTTTATATGCACTTTGAGAACTTACGTACTTGTGATAAGGTTTTCAACCTTCTTCCATGACCTGGACATTGAAAACATTAGTAAACAAACACGAGACATGTCACGTGACGTCATCCAAAGCACGCGCTAAACGGTCGCGTTTGATCGACACAAATTCATAATGTTTCAAATTCCACTTGAGATATATCTGGAATTATTTTAAAATCGGAAAGAATTCTTGAAACTTCAACTCGTTGCAAATGTGTTATATGTGTTATATGTGAATATGTACTACGTTTAGAAAATCTTCATTGGCATTTTTTTCATTATCATATCGTGGAATGAGATGATTTCAGAATTTTCGTCACATGTAATGGATTGATAGCAGAAAAACCCACTTTGAGCAGTAAGATTAGGTCACACATTCATCACTTTTGGGAACGAATTTGCTTTCTCCACGACTAACGCAGATTTTCCTCATATCTTTTTCATATGTTGGATAATTATGAAGTTTGATTTGACTCTCGAAGTGGGGTTCATAATTGACTTTCAGTAGTTCACGGGCTGAGGTGAAAAAATCTGTATTTCAGATATACTGAACTTGACGAAACGTGAGGCGAGAGTGGGGTAGGTGAAATTTCCAGTTTATTCTCAGAAAAACAGGTTTGGGTTCGAATTGAAAGATGGCACTAAATTTCTGAATTGTTCTCTTCTTATCAGATTGAAATTCCTCATTGTAAAAAGGAATTGTAACTGAGATGTAAAACATAAGAGACCCTTACCTAGGAAGAATCCAATACTAACCTTTACTCTGTCCATCCAAGCAATGAGATGATCCAAAATATTTTCATGCGTTGTGCACGTAATCACTCAAACAAAGCTGCCCGTACAGTCGTACAGACTACTCCGACACTGCAGCGCGAATTCCACCAGTCGATTGAATTTGATTCCGATTGGACAGTGTAAGGAGGCGTGCTCATTCTACCTAATAGATGCAAATGTTTGTGTCTTCGATTACGCATTGATCACGCATCTATCGTTGTTTAAAGATTAGATTGATGATAGATTTTAGACTGGAAGTATCAACACTGTGCCTGTCAATCGAAATTTTGCGGATCGTCATTCTGATGAATATTAATAAGTTTTGAAATATAAATATACACATAACTCTGAACCGAATGATTTTCTAGATTTTGACCTCTTTGTGTCGTCCTGAACTGGTTGATGCTTCATGCTATTTCTCAGTCTAATGAAAAATTGCATGAGATTTGTAATGGATGGTATATTTCATTTCATACACTCATTGAAAATTCAAAAATATTGTTATTCGCTCATTTCAATGTTGAATTTATTAGCAAACCATTTTTTTTCAAGTCTTAACCCTCTGGTCTGCCCTTCAAGCATAGATGAATGATGTCGTAATCTACATACACATTTGTTTTTCACAGAGAAGGTGATAAACACACTAGTAATCCATTTTATTCCTCCACAGGTGCCACACGATAAGACAGAAGCGTTAACTAAGATATTTTGATAGTCGTAAGTGAATACTATCGATCATCATCTATTCGCCATGAATAATAAGACTCCTTCACCTTGTGACATTTTAATCAAGCTCTCCAGATAATGCGTTTCCACCATTAGGATTCAAGTTGCGTGTTATTCCCGTATAATAATTTAATTAATAGACTTCGCTCCAGCACAAAGGTTTCTTGAAGTGGATATTTCAATCCGGACAGAAACAGGGCTCGAATAACCGCTTTTATCCAGGCTCGGCTTGGGTATCGAGTGGGGGAGCTTGTTCAGAGAAGCTCGTAGTAGAAATTTGATATCGAGGATGATTCATAATATTATTCGTTACTAGTAAGCAGAAAACAGTGTGGTTTTGAAATAATTCTAAATAATGCATCTCTCAAATTCAACCATTCTGATTAACATAAAAATTTATCTATCAATCGGAGAATAATATGGGGGAAAAATAATGTACTGGAAATGTTTAGTGAAAATATCATTCTTGGCATCGAGTTTCCATAATGAAAAATAGTGGTGATACAATAATTTCATGTCTACCTGAATCAAGAGTACACAGTGTGAAAATAATATTTTGATATATGTGAAATTAGCCTCATGATTCTTTTCAGTGGAAATTATCGCATAGGATTTGTTCCAGAAACCGAAGAAGACTATATAACATGGAAAATGTATACGAGAATATTATCGTTTTTTTCTAGTTTTCTAGTCATTTTATCATCATGTCATTGTGCAAGTGTGCAGTTCCTCGAGGTTCGCCTCTTGAGCGAATTTTGTGAAGTTTGCGTAGTGCTCTGGAACTGTTTGCTGACTCCCGTCTACACAAAGTTCGCGCACAGTTTTCGATCTGTTCGCTAAATGTTCGAGAATAGTACGCGAGCTTGGTCTGGATGCTGCTTTAGATAATGCAGATCTCCTTCAGTGCGAAAAGAGATGAAAAAGGAAGTCTAGGTTTGTTTTGGCGGAGGCGCGCCTTCGCCAAATTTACACTGAAAACTTCCCGCTCCAGATATCCAACATAAGACATCCCCTTTATCCTTCGGGGGCAGAGATGTATGTTTGATTGTGAGATACATGTGATTTGTATTAGTTTTTTGTATATGTATTCATTTATTTATTCATTTATGTGTATACTATTATTTATACAAACTCTGTGATTAGTCGATAAGTTAGCATTATACCGAAATAGGCAAATAAACTTTTATTTTTTAATTTTTTACTACCTAACCTAATTTATCAATTCGAGTTTGTATCAGAAATGGTTCATGAATGAATATTTTGTGAATAATATATTCGAGAAATTTGATATCATCTTTTGTGAATCATTAGAAATACCTAATTACTGTTTGAACGACATTATTTTGTGGTGGATCGATATTTGTTCCGTAGTTTTCTGGGTACTGTAGCCTACCACAATCTTAAAAAATAATAATTAATATTCGAATCTATACAAGTGAATGTATACCAGTGTAGATTTTCAATCTACCCCGAAAAGTTGCTGTGTCTATAACAGTTCTTTCTGGTTTGCTGACTGATTGGACTTGTTCTATCCAGGAAGAAGTATTTTTCAATAGACGCGGCAACTTTTCGGGGTAGATTGAAAATCTTCCCTTCTACACTTGTATAGATTCAAATATTAATTATTATTTTTTCAGATTGTGGTAGGTTACAAAACCCAGAAAATTGAAAATAATGTTCTACTTGAAATTAGTCGTGATAGAGAAAACTATTTTTCCACTTGAAAAATCAAGTGGGGTAGTTGCCTAGCCAACATTAATTGTACCTTCAATTGAATGTTCATGTTGGAATGTCTCGTTATTCATTGATTTCTCGAATCGATGCACTCAGCTGAAAATATCGAGCAAGCAGCAATAGATAAAAACTCTCGTCCTACGGACTCGTGATTTTATTATAATGGTTGCTCTCTTGGTATAGCTGAATAACAAATGAATGATTTGTTCATGGTTCATTATAGTCGATAACGCTACGATCTCTGAGAGTTAGCTCATTATACCCCTGCATTGGATTAACTTGAAGTTTGTATATAATATTGCCTGACTAGGAGATTTCGAAATCAACACTTTCAAAGTGCATACAATTTCAATATATCCTAGTAGTATATTTCTCTATGAGAAATTACTGAAAAAAAAAATCAATTCACCCTCCTGAATAATGAATGAATGCTATAATTGCAACAGTGTTCTAGATGAAAATAACTGTCTTCCTGGACATAGCATAGGAGAATTACTCAGACAGAATATTTTAAACAAGGCCTTTGTCAATTTCTCCGCAAGCCAGGTGTCAATTTGGGTGCTATGCTTCAACCAAATCTGGTCTTGATGTATCGGGAATATCGGGATGAATCTTAATGCTCTCCCTGAGGTATGTACCCATAACAGCTTCGACATTTCAACTTTGAAGTCACAAGGGCAACGAGGATATTGATGATGTAGCCCTTGAAGGCCATGATTGGTTTAGAACTCTTCTTCGGGTATTATAAACATGTGAAATACATTCATAAACTCGTATTATCGAGCCAAATCGCGAGATAGGTCGCAGAAAATTTCATAAATGTTGCAGAAGGAAAGATTTATGAGGAAACCTCCGTCCAAACTCGATGAAAACCTATTAAACTATAACCGCATGGTTGTAAGAGTAGTGGTGGGTCTGCTAACGGACTGATAATGACTCTAAGTATTAATGGTCTGGTAGAATGAACCCAATGCAGTTTCTGCCAGGGGGAAAAGTGAATAATTAGCAACAATGCTAGGTGGTCTCATGAAGAGATTAAGCTAGATGACGAGCTCTTAGAACCGAAGAGCATGATAATGAATCTGCAACCTCAGCAGTGAACTAGACTGTGGACTAGCTTCTGAATTGTTCTATCTAAAACTTCATGATCGTACATTCGTTGAACTCTGAAAAAGTGCACAACACCTAATTTTTGGGTATTTATAACCTTTCATATTTCCATATAGACGAATGCAGTACTCCCTTGGGAAGGTTCGAAGGAAATTTCTTAATCTACTGAAAAAATATAATATCTATAACTAATTGTTATTTCTATTCACAACTGTGTTTATAACTAATGAAAACCTATATTGCAGAGCTCATTTTTTTGATCATGTCTTTACGTACTCTGATCCACAGAACTTATGTAAAAAATATCAAATTTCATAATCTTTTCGGAAGATGATAATGTAACAGCATCAAAGTACAATAAGGTATATGTGATAAATTGTTTTTGCTGAACAATGAATGAAGTATATATTTTATAGCCTTTGATCTACACAGTTCTTATATGACTCTGGGTTTATATGAATGTGTGTGTATTGATATGAATGTTTCGAATCAGTATATTCGAATATATGTTCGTCTGTTTAACATGTACCATTAATCTGATGGTGATCGTCTCTTGTCTGGGAGTTCATGCGCCTCCGGGATCCCAAATACCACGGATACTCTTTTCACTTTTGAATAAAATAAATATTCCCTCTTTTTTCATATCAAATACAGCTTCTGCCCCTACGGTTTTTCGACCCTTCCTTATTTTTATTTTCATCTCTTGAAATGTAGACACAAAGTTCTGAAGTGCTGACCCGTACGAGATTCCCAAACTCCCAAATGATATGGTCTACAAGCTCCGCTCTCTTGGGCCTTATTCCTGAATGTTTACAACCCTCTGTCGAATACGACAAAATATTTCCATTAATTTTCAATACAAGGTTGAGAAAAAGCAATAGATTGATTTTGTTACGCGAGTCGTATAAAGACGGTATTTGAGAATCGGGTCCCAGAGTCCACGCGATTGTTTGATGAAGTGAAAAAATATAATGAAATTAAAACATTTCGAGCATTTCGAGATGATTTAGTGAATTGAACGAAAGGGTCTGCGTCGGATTAAAAATGTTCACGTGCTTCCTGTGATTGTTTTTTCCACAGATAACAGAAACAAGTGTAGATGAGTTGAGATAGCATACTTGTAAAAACCAAAAAGTATTACGTCACATTTCTGTAGCGGTTGTTGCCCCTACTAATAAAAAAAAATTGTGGATCAGAGAAAAAAAATGTAGAATACTACATCATCGACGAGCTGATGACGGATTTTCCATACTTCATTCGTTACATACAAACATACCAATAATACAAATTTTTTCGCCATAAATTACAACACGTCTTCTGCGCGAGAACCGATTTTCTTCGGATACATGGCGTCACATACCCTGAGACGACTTTCATTATATGATGGAGTTCGAAGGAATACATTTTTTTCTATAACTCACCTGGAATTTCAAGAGAGATGAGAGCATTATGAGAGTCTTCTTTCGATGTTGGCAGCATGGATTCCGAAGAAAACTGTATTTTGAACACAAAGACAGCGACTTAAGAAGTCAGAAATCCACCATACTCACTCCCACTGGAACAAAACAACCGACATCAGCGCCTAATCTGGTTGTTGAAACTACATTAGCTTCTGAATTTTAGACTGTTTTCTCCGAACCCTTTCGACAATATTTTGGTTCTGTATTCTCAATTTCCTCATAGCCCGCTAAAGTGGGCAACACTTGTAGTTCAGCCGGCCCTGTTCATATATGTCTACTCGATGCTTAGTGGATTGAAATATCGCACCTGTTGTCACGTCTGAGCTGAAATATATCTCCAGGTGAGTTCGAGGAATACTAACGACGATGATATGAATTACCTAGATTTCGGATCGATTTAGACTGAGGCTGACTGATGTAGCTGTTCCGACCTGCTTTGTGGTTATAATTGTTTATCTGCGAAATGATTGGAGAAGATTTAACGATTCACATTAGAGAATGTCGAGACATTGTTACAATGTAGTAGTGTGAACAAAATGATAAAAAAATTCCCAATGTGAAGATTGATTCAGAAAAAAATGAGGAAAAACAGAAAAGTCAAGAATATAGAATATCGGTTGAGGAAATAGCAACAATAAATTTAAACACAATAGGATGCAAAAGAATAGAAAAGTCTGGTGTCGTGAAGAATGCTGTGGACAATGATCATGAAATAAGTGCATTATACAAGGCTGCTCAAAAAATGCGAAAGTTTGGTAACAGCAAGAATGAACAATGTGAGTGGGGACGAAGGGCATGTTCTTTTTACCGCACTTTTTTGTTAGAAGTTGAGAATACACGAAATTCTGGTCGGACGAAAAAAAACCCTACAGGTAAGTAGTGCTATCTTGTACTACCTCACATTGTAAGATACATGAAAAACTTACTGTTGATAGTCTTCAGATTCAGTAAAAATTTTCTCCTTCGATAACCCCAAATCAATAACAGTAAAATGAAGAGAATTTTCATCAATGGAGAGATGCTCACCTTGTTAAAGAGACACGCGTCGAGTGCAAGTAATACGATAATTGGCCTCTGAAAAAAGTCTCATTTTTTAGTGATGATTGTTAGGCTGTATGCACCAAAGGTGTCGATCTCATCCTTTGAAGGAATATTGAATCACTCACGGAAGCTGGACACATTAACACGTAATGAAAAGTCAATAATAAGATGAAAGTTTCTAATGAGTTAGTTGTATAGAATTCGAAAATAGGATGACCAAGGAATGGTACACAAAGGCAATCGAGTGAATGTCCTATAATGGAGCCCCATAAGATTTATAATTCGGAATCCAGGGAAACACAATGGATTTTCATACAAAAGCTGTTTTATTGCATTGATCGAAGCTCAAATGGAAACAGAAAAATGTACAATCTTGATTACAAAAATTTTTAACAAGAATTTCGGAGCAATAAAATTTATACCTGATAAATAATATTTGCATAGTAACTTCAATGTAAATTTATACATGATTCGAAAAAAATAAAGAAACACAGCAGGGAAATTATCATCACATTACTCCAGAGAAGTAATAAACCATTTGGATAATACTTTCCCCGGTCGTTGGATTGGCCGTCGAGGTCCTATGGTATGGCCAGCCCGCTCGCCAGATATGACACCTTTATATTTTTTTTATGAGGTTATTTGAAGCAGAAGTGGTACGAAACTAAACAGGCTTCAATATGGGATATACGGCAGAGAAAAATGATTATTTGTAGAAATATCGACGTTACTGTGTACGACATGAAATATAGAATAGGCTGTTCTTGTGTCAAGGATTTCAAGGCAATCAATTCGGGCATTTCTGAACTGAACTCAGCTCATTTACCCAAGTCATGAAGTAAAAGTTGGATATTTTCAGGCAATTATTACGTGCTCCGCCATTTTGTGGTAGGTGAAGATAATGACTTAATATTCGAGGGTTGTGCAGTATTCGTCAAGAGCTTTTTCCTAGACGCCACACAGTCGCCATCTTGAAATTTCCATCTCTCAATATCACTGCAAAATATGGTATTCATGCATAGATTTCAATATCCAAGTTCCATTTTCCTGGATTGACCCGTTCCAAAAACATAATGGTGATCTATGGTTGGATTAAAATGAGAAAATGGTAATTTCTGCCAACTTTCTTGTGCGATAGAGGTGCTTGTTTTTCTTATACTTTATCATCCATCAAGAAAAAAATAGAAATATATCAGTGGTATCAGTCAAACGGAAGTTTCTTCCGCAAACACAGATTGAAAGCAAAAAGCAATGGATTGATGTGAATTCAACATAAAGTTGAAAAAAAAATTACCTATATGGTTTTATGTCTCTTCCAAAACGGGGGGTTAGTAGTGTTCGCTACATCACAGGACTTACAGAAAGATAAATAGAAAATGAATTCATATAAATAGATATTTTCTTTGACATGGAGGCCCTCTTGATGTCTTCATGGAGATGAATTCCGCTGTTGTTTGATATTATAATGTAATCATAATGGGCAAGAATCCTGTTGAACACATAGAGTATGTTGAAAACCTAGGATTGATGAGAAAGTAGTACTGCTTCATTCAAATTTTGTGAACTATAATTTCAGTGGGTGACATAGGAGCAACTAAACAGAGTATGTTGAAAACCTAGGATTGATGAGAAAGTAGTACTGCTTCATTCAAATTTTGTGAACTATAATTTCAGTGGGTGACATAGGAGCAACTAAACCTAAGGAGAAACATCTTCAATAGCCCACCAGACTGAAGACTAATGAGTGGAAAGAGAAATCATCATAATTTATATACTGATGAAATCAAGGCGTATTTCTGTTAATTCATTCAAGGACGTGATACATGTTTGTATCACCCTGTATAAATATTTTCGAAGGGATTTTTTTCCATCCTTCTTTCAAATTCGATGACCAACATTTTCATGTTTGCGAAGGATCCCTCATTGAATTCATTCAAGTATTATGCCAAATATTCCGTTCACCCCATCCATGGATGAAGCCAAATTTTTGTGTATTATAATGAAATTCCAGCGACCTTCATAAATCTTGGAGCACGGTCGAGATTTGTCTGGTTCGAGTCAGGATTTCCTGTAGCCAGCCCTTTAGGCTGCTAATTTGAGCCCTAACCAGTTTAACTTTTATCTCAAGCGAATTATCTGACACAATTTTCGCTCGTCCTCGGGCCTTAGAATTTCATTTGAATATTTAATGTGATTTTTGGTGACTTTGGGCTCGAATGCCCCTCGGTTATGTTCAGGAAGTAATTCGGGGATATTGTTTCAATGTGGAGGCTTTCGTGAGATGCCGTTAATTGGACCGGAAATTCTGGAATACTAATATGTTGATTACAGTGAAACTCAGGGATGTGGAAGTTAACGACAAGATATTCAATTTTCACTTGTTATACCACTAGTGCTTGTATAATTTTCGGAAATTTTTTCGATAATGATTTGAAAATTTTCCTGAGCCGAAGGCGAAGGATAAGTGTCTCAAGATATTCGTGACCCAACAAAATTTTCAAGGATAATTCGAGTACACGTGGTATTCGTTAATAGCACTATATAGCAGTTTTGAGTTGATACGTATGTTGGTAACAATGCAAGGCTACCGCCCACCCCCTGCCCGGGTATTTTTGTCAATGATTCCATTGAGAATATTCGTCAAAAAAAGATTCAATCTGAACAAGCGAATCATCAGGTCTTATCACAATGACGACTTGTACATCTAATCTGGTCACTCAAAATAATTTTAGTAGTGATCCCGATTCCACTAATAGTAAATGAAACCACAAATTGCTGTTCATTTCAGGTTGACCCGATTCGAAAAATAACGAATTATCTGCGAACATTGGGGAAAATGAGTTTATTGGGAATAAGTCAACGCCCTTGAAGGCCAGTGATACAACACAGGGCTTCACAAGATCCATAATCGGAGCAATAAAGAATGAATTTTTCAAACGTAATAATAGAGATAGTGAAGTGAGTGGCTCGTAGAGGAAGATTTGGCTCAATATTGTATTTTAAATAGTCTGCTAAATTGTTCCAATGCCAAATTTGAACGAAACATTTTGTTTACTTCTGCTCGAAGTGGGTGAATTGACATGATAACGCGAAACAAAGTACGCTTTTCATTAGTCAAAAAGTTTTTCTGTGAAATTTTCAATTTGATTATTTTCAGTAGTCCATCTGCGAATTAGAGTCATCTTTAACTATAATGTACATCGTATTCGAAAAGTCTCTCAATTATCTATGCAGCATATGATTATTGAATAAAATTCATTTGTTATCAAACTAGCACTTTTCAGTTTCTTTTTATTCGATTCGATATTCAGAATGCTCACTTTCCAGCTAGTGTCGATGAATAAGTGTGCAAATGAGTTACAGACATTTCAAAGTATCCCTCTGGTGATTTTGTTGCAAGATTCTTTGGGCTTTCCGTTCGACTCCAGTTTTTACAATTAGAAGCCCACGTATTCCTATCAAGATCATTCTATATATCATTGGAGTAGATTACCGCGAGTTTGATATTTTGGTCACGTGACCATTATATGTATTTGTCTCGCTTTCTCTCATTGTTTAGTCGTTTTCATTTCCTTTCCAGAGCCTATAATGTCACTGGCGCCAACATTTAAAATGGAATAATTGTGTGTGTGTATTTCCAGTCTCACTTTCTCCACTGTACGACTATCTTGAAAGTTCTGTATTTCTCAATAAACTCATTATTGGTCCCGATCAAATACCAAGTTTTTTAGTTAAAGATTGTGTTCAACCCCTACTAATCCCATTACGCCATATCTATAATTTGATATTGAGAACTTCTACCATTCCCGATGTCTGGAAAATAGCCCGTGTCTGTCCAATTTTTGAAAAAGGCGATAGAACATTGTTAAAAAATTATAGACCAATCTCCGTGCTGAGTAATTTTTCTAAGGTATTTGAAACAATCATGTATGTTTTCCTTTACGACTCGATCAAAAATATTATAACAGATGATCAACACGGATTTGTAGAAAAAGAGTCTTGTATTACCAACTTGGCGTGCTTATCACAATGTGTTACCGAGGCTCTCGATAGAAAATTACAAGTCGATGTTATTTACACAGACTTTCAAAAGGCCTTTGACCAAATTGACTTTTACATCCTTCTACATCGGCTGAAGTCATTTTATTTTTCTGTGAATTTAATAAATTTATTCACAACTTATTTATTTGGTAGAAGGCAATTCGTGGAGTACGAAAGTTTTCAGTCCCCTTTGTATAACCCCAGTTCCGGTGTTCCTCAGGGCTCAAATCTAGGACCTCTGTTATTCCTATTATTTATTGATGATTTAGCAAAAAAAATTACCTGTTCGAAACTTTTATACGCTGATAACCTGAAGTTATACAGAGTTGTCAAAGATAATAGAGACTGCAGTGATTTACAAAAAGATGTAGATTTATTATTCGATTGGTGTCTCCACAATCATCTACAATTGAATATTCCAAAATGTTTCATTATGTCATTCTCAAGAAGGAAAGAGATGATAGAGTTTCCTTACCAAATAGATAATAGTATCATCAATAGGGTCAGGGAGATAAAAGACCTTGGGATTAAGTTTGATTGTGAATTCACATTTTCTCTGCAAATTGAGGAAATTATATCTTCAGCAAATAGGATAATGGGCTTTATTATGAGAAGTACTAGGGAGTTTCGCAATGTTGGGACAATCGAGAAATAGCGGTCAATGGTTTTTGCATTATATACAACATTTTTTTTCACAACTACAGCGATGGAATCGAAAACTCCTATTATAGGGCCGAAAAAAAAACTGGACCATAATTCCGTCCGGCAACCTCCAAATTATTATTCATCAAGTCTTCCTCAACTCAAATCATCAATCAGAATGAGGTCATCGGTTTTTTCAAACGGAATGTTTCGCAGCGCCCGCTCTATAGGTTGTTTATGTAATTAATCACTGTTCACTGTTGGCAAGAAATTACATCTCTGAATAAAATAAAAAAACACTAGCTGTGGACAGACAATGATCCTTTGTCGAAGCTGCCATAATCTTTACTCTTTGTTATTGGAATACGATAAGGATTTTTCATTAGTAGGCCAGTGTGTGGTGTGCATAGATTTCACTTCCATCTCTTTGTAATTTTATGAAAACTAAGATAGAAAAACAAAAGCTACACCGGTTTATGAGTGGGAGTGAAATGAATGTCATTTCAATCATTCAGATACTTTTCTCTTTTAATTTTGGCGAAAGTGAATAATTCATGAACAGTAATAATTTGAAATGATGCGGAAATAAGCGGAATCTTTCTCTTTAATCAGCGCCTCAGAGTTCAAAAGTGAAGACCTCTAGGACATATTTTTATATTGAGTTTTTCATCGAAATTTCACCAGAAATTACCTTCCCAAGTATTAGCAATTTATTAAGCATATCAATATGATCACAATCATGCTCCCACCATGGGTCATGCATTATTACTTTCCCTGTGGAATAGCTTCTCTATTCTCCTTTCGGTGAGTTTACACTGTTTCCTGACTCGATATCAAGTTCAGTCGTATGTTTGAGTTGCAGAAATCAGGTATTTGGGGCAATATTCCCATAACGCATTACACTAAGCTCTTTGAGAAATTGCAACTTGGAATATTATTGGTATTTGGGTGCAGTTCAAATAGACAACCCACGTGAACAGTAAACAATTGAACATCGGGAGCTGAGAGGCATCGATAAGTGATGATAAAGATAATGAGATAGCTCTGATTATCTGATACAAATCGAATAATCCAATTATTATTTCATTCCTAATAAAATCAAGATTGGAAAAAAATTTTAAAAAATATTATCTTTTCCAGGAACTTCAGTAAGTATTTAATCATGAGGGTAGGTTTTTGAAAACGCCAGAAAGATAAAATCTTGTGTTGGAAATGTGATTTCTTGTCTCCATGAAATGAAAATTTTGATCTGAAAAAATGTAAATTTATCGACCATATCTGTATGAAAATATAATTTTTTCCACAAACACGTTTCAGAAAAAAAATGTCCTATTTATTGATCAAAGTTTTTAATTTATTATAAAATACGGGTCGTCGTTTTGTGATAATATTTATAAAAAAAGTAATTTTAGAAAAAAAATGTTAGAGCTGAGAAGCTCTAGTAGGTTATCACCATGAAAATTGAGACAATAAAATTTACTGTTTCTACCACTTCTATTTGTAACTTACTTTACTTCAGGTTTGTCATAAGAGGACATTAACAAACGAATAGTATGAACTTGTTTTTGTAGTATAGTCAGTTACGAATAATGAAAGTGGTATAAAATCAGGAGTTTTTTGATTTTTCGATGTTTTCATGGAAGAAGAATGACTTTTGTATTTTGTACAAAAATATATTAATTAAAACTGTAGCAGAGTGCTTTCGACTAGGGTAATCTTCATCAGTGCACACCTAAAATTCAGCAATGTTTGGGAATTTTTGAATAATAGCTGAATACATTTATTCAATATCGAAAAAGTAGTTAGGTTCATGACGATTGAGGTTACTCACTCAGGTGTACAAAGGCCATACCATAAAAATTCATGTTCCTTAAGGTCAGAAAATTGTTCAGAAGTTTGAGGACATATCACAACATTGAAAGATTCAATCCTGAACAGGATAAATTCGGATACAACTATGAACTAAGACCTGTCTGTATAAGTTGAGTCCATTGGAATTCCAATGTCAAATTTTACAGTATGCGACAGATTGACAGTAGCAGAAGACAGTGAAATCAGACATAAAATGAAGAGGAAATTTGTATTTTGATCAGGCAAACTGACACTCCATGAAATGAGTTCAAAAGACATCCGTTCAGAGATCTGGGAATATCAGTCAAATGAGAACCTACTATATTTGAACCTATGTCAAGACAAACCATAAAGCATGATAAGACAATGTTATAGAAATTGAGAGTATTGAAATGAATGGTTACTTTTCAATTTCAATCTTATCAATTCGGAGAATCATAATTCAGGATCAAACTCATTGGATGAGAACCTTCCCAGTACTGAGATCGAACATAATTCATGGAGAAAGGAAAGCAGGGTTGATCTGATACAGTGATAAGTAAACACCGATAAATCCTCAGAATATTTAGCAATGTATCTGTGGATCTGTTTGTGGTAGTTCGAGGAGAGAGAATGCCGATGAGAGAATCCGATGAAAACTTCACTCAGTGTCCATGTCAAAACAAGTCTAACACAGACAAACCTTATGATTAAAATCATCGAATTTGGAGCGAGTCAGAATTTAAAAACAAGTTCTCAGAGTTGGAGAGATGAGGAAGGAAATGTACAAAATACAAGCTGGGGGCAAGTGGTGTCTTCATAGAGGAGTTTATTAATATGAGTATATATATAAATATATATAATATATATATATATATATATATATATATATATATATATATATATATATATAAACCGTCTAAATTTGGAAAATCCTCATGAAATGAAAATTAACCTTGGGGTTGCAGTCATACACAGTCTTCTGCTGTTTTATATCTAATCTCACATTAATGTCTTGAAAAAGAAAATAAAGATTTTCGAAAGCTCGACAATTTAATAAAGAGTTTCACTATATCAGGCCAAACTCAATTTATGACTGCAACCCCAAGGTTAATTTTCATTTCATGAGGATTTTCCAAATTTAGACGGTTTTTTCAACTAGTCCAGTCAAGAGACTACCCTTCTCAATAAATTACAGATATGGAGTTTTTCAACATATATATATATATATATATATATATATATATATATATATATATATATATATATATATATATATGAAAAGAAATTTTCACCATTAAATTCATTTTAAATATTATATCAAGCGTCTTCGAAGACGGATATAAGACATGTTTAGGTTGACTTGAGTGTTGAAACAGATTGCATTGATCAGCATTTCATTGCATATATGTATATCTTCAAGAGAATACAAGTTTATTGTAGTTTGTGGAATCAACCCCATGTAAAAGATTCGAATTTCTATTGTGGCTGAAGTTATGGTTTGTGAAGGTATTTACCAAATGCTGAGATTTTGTTAGGATTTACAAGTTCTGTTGTTCGAACTCTCAAAGGTCTGCAACTCCTACCAATGTATGTTGAATCACAATGTATAATGTTAGTATTATAAATATTGTTGAACGCTATCAGTCTGATGATATTGTGATAGCCAACTCTGGAGAGAGGTATATTTAGAAGACTATGGATGTAGCAACTGAATGCTGTCATTTTATGTGAGGTTGAGTAGAGAAACTTGGTATAATATGATTAGTTTCTCTGGAATTTGACATTGAAATTTCAAATGCATTTTTGTGGTTCTCGGTAGTGTAGAGGTGAGCACATTCGCCTTTCAAGCGGAAGACCAGGGTTCGATTTCCCGCCGGGCACCGTGCTGGGTAATCGCACGTTAAAAGGTAAGGCCTCGTTGATCCATTGCCCGCACAAGTTTCGACTTCTGAGGGTTGACAGCTAGTCAGCTAGTTAACGGAAACGAACAATTTAAGAATTGTTTTTATGGATAGTGAGATCTGAAAAATTCAATTCGTTACTCCATTCTATTTCCAAGGTGAATTTAACGTTTACTGGATGTACTTGTGAATGTGTGTTGCCACAAAGAAAAAGTTTATGACTTGACACCGGGGCCTCAATCTGCCTACTCCTCAGAATGAACTGAAGTATCGAAGGGTGTTCGGTGATATTTATTTCGGCGGGTGCTGCTAATATGTAAAGGAGGCTTCGTTTGGAAACCACCGGACGTTTTGATGCGCACTGGACATCGAGAATTTAGTGGTTTATAGGTAGTTATAAGTCACTGACTGTTGTCAAGTTTATTCCAATATCGATTCCTATTTTTGTTGAAACTGTGATAGGTCATCAACTCAAATAATACGAAGAAAGAAATTCATCGACAACAAAATAATGAATAAACGATGAGATTGGAACCTTTGGTGTAGAAGTTGAAACTTTTTCCACAGATCGATTACCCTAACACCAAACAAATTTTTTTGCACTCGACGCGCGTTCGCCAACAGGGTTGGCATCTTCAGAAGAAGTAAATTGATACTTAATCTAAATCTCGATTTTTTATATTTTTTGTATTTTTTAAAATTTCTATACACCTTTTTTGCGGGGTGCCCACCCTTTATATGGAGGACAACCCCCCGAAAAAATTTTTTTTGGATTCCTGAGAATTTTTCACGTACGGGTACATATTTATTGTCATGAATATCTTTCATAGTGTTTTTCAAGGTCAGGGGGGTCGCGCTTAAAACCGATGGATACAATGGATGGAGATAATAAAAATAGAATTTTCAATTTTTTTCATCAGAAACTTTCGGAGATATCGAAAGCCCCTCCAATTCTACCCCCCGAAAGGTCGGAAATGCCTTCAAATACCTTAAAAAACATCCTCTTCATAACCATATACAGTAAAACCTGTCTCACGTCAGAATAAACCCTACTCGCGCTCGCTATTGGTTTGTTTATATACCTAAAGTTTTTCCGATTCTGATTACTTTCTCACCAATAAATTGAAATGGGGACTAAAAGGAATAAGTCCTTTGTCTCCAATCATATGCTGTTTTTTACATTCTGCTGTTTCCATTGCTTTCACCAATATTATGGTCATTGTCTGGAGCGTGTTAAGCGACACTGGATTTTCCTACCCTTTCGCATTTCATGAAACGGGTTTTAATAGCTCGTCGGAAAAAAAAATATTAACCTATGGACAAGGAATTGCATTGCCGCCATTTTATGTTGTGGACAATGATCCGAGTCATTTGGAATATATCTAAATGTGTTCGTGTCTTTTCTGTGAATGACATTTACATAAAACATAAGGGATATAAACATCTAACCCTAGCTTTAGATTTAGTATCAATTCACTTCTCCTGAAGATGTCAACCTTGTTAGCGAAACGCGCGTCGAGTGCAAAATTATCAGTTTGGTGTTACAGTAATTTTTCTGTAGGAAAAGTTTCAACAAAATAATGACTTCCAATCAGTTATTGAAATTGATATTTCGGAGTTTCAGGAGACTTGTTGCTCATTTGCCTCATCCAGATTGTTTCTTCCAACACTATTACCAACGCCATTATGCACAAGCTAATACTCAATTCACAAAATTGAGACGGTCCCACGTAATTCCCCAGTTCGTGACATCGCCTTCCCCAAATTTATTGACCATCGAGATGCACATAGAATCTTGGTAGCGAACGGCTCAAACAATTGAATATGCATCGGCCAGTCGGTGTAAGTGAAATCCATTTGAGATAATCCTTTGAGGTTCTGGTCCGCATGAACTTCGCGTTTAATGGACAAGTTGCGGTTTGTCCGACCTGAGCTTTAATAGCCGTACCCCGTCGTAACATGTTCTCCAATAACTCCGCTGTGTTGGCGTGGACGAAGTGAGATATTTCAACACAAGGAATTTATTGAGTTAACGGTTGGATGTTTTGTTCATGAATTATTCACAGACACTCGGTGTGGTTTTGTGCGAATGGGCATTCTGAGGGATGCCTCGGCAAGATGGAAGCGGCCGTCTCCATTTGGATATATTATTATCACCAAGCTGAATGTTAAGAGGAAATTAAATGCTAGTGGACGCATGTCAACATCAACGTTGAATGTCAATCCTGAAATTAAACTCTGAATATCGACAGGCCAGTACTGTATGTTCTTTGAACGTCATTTTTCTGTGGTGGATCAATATTTGTTCCGTAGTTTTTTGGGTTTGTAACTACACCCCAAACCACCATACAAGTATCAAGAAAGGTATAGCAAAATGCCTTTATGATAGAACAAAAATTGTATGTAACTCACAAGAAAAAATCAATGATGAGATAAACTTCATAAAATCAGTATTGAAAGAAAATGGATATCCAGAAAAATTCATAGAAAAAACTTTGACAGAAATTGAAAATCTCAACACAGTCCACAATGAAGACATACAACGTACAAAAAATACACAACCTGTATCGAACATTATACCTTATGTCCCTCGTTTGTCTGAAAAGATAAAACGGATCGGCAACAGGTATAATGTTAGAACAACATTCAAAACAACAATTACTTTAAGATCAATACTCACACATACCAAACCGAATAACCCAACAGAGAACGAAAAAAATTGTATTTATCAAATTCCTTGTTCGTGCGGTCAAAAATATATCGGTGAAACGTCTCGACCATTGGAAGTGCGAAAGAGTGAACACAAGATGTACATCAGGAACAGACAGATAGGTGGTTCTAAATTATCAGAACACATTCTTACTGCCGATGGAGACCACACAGTAGAATGGAACGACACTAAAATTATAACGAAAGAAAGCAATGGCAAGAAACGAAAATTAAAGGAATCTGCTTTCATCATGCTGTCTGGTGAAGAATGCATATCTATGAGTTCGCTTGATATGGATCGCGGATGGTTGCCCCTATTGAAGGACAAAATGTTATGTCAAATTTGAAATAATTTGACAAATGTCAAACACGAAAATTGTCTATACGAGGTATTTGCACTTGAAAAAGAATTTGCCCAGAAGTTTTGTGAACGGAAGCAGATTTAGTTTCCGAAACGTTAACAGATAAGTATTTTCATATATATCAGTTTTTATTATTTTTTTTTGATAGGCAAAATTTGAGTTGTACGAGAAGTTGCTGACTAATTGGACTTGTTCTATCCAGAAAGAACTGTTTTTCAATAGACGCAGCAACTTTTCGGGGTAGATTGAACATCTGCCCTTCTACACTTGTATAGATTCAAATATTAATTCTTATTATTTTCAGATTGTGGTAGGTCACAAACCCAAAAAACTACGGAACAAATGTATGTTCTTATTGAAGGAGTTTTTTGAAAAACCGACAATTGCACTTTGTTTTGCTCTTCACAGAGTGAACCAATTCGGTACGTTCCTGTGATGGAACACCACTAATTCTGGTTACCATTTGCCGAATTTCTCCCGGTATGAACTGGGAGTTACACTTGTTCTCATCAAGAGTGAGAGAACAAGTTTTTTCAGAAATATTCTTCGTAGTAAAAAGGTTAAGGCTTTCGCGGCCGAGGTTTACAGAATCACTACTTTTATTCGGCTTTGAAGGCCTTCGTTTTCTGGAATTTTTTCCTGATTTTTCGCTGGCGCGAGTGGTAAGCTTCTTCAGAGGCTCATGCATCTCGAGTTCGACTCCGATGACTGGGTCAAAAGACTGCCCTCAAACCCGAACCAAAGTAGTAACACTGATTCTTCGTGGTAGTATGATATTTACGTAATGGATTGCCCCTGCTGAGTGAAGGAGGTCCAAAGTGCTTTCATTCCCGGAACATTTTTTAACCTCTCATCCGATGGCTGTCGCCTATGTTTCAATTTATATATTTGCATCATTCAACAATTATCTCACGACACACCTCCTGAAATAGCATGTGTATTGGTTATTCCGCAGTTTTTGCAGTATCCTTTACTCCAAGAACTATCAAAGAACTGTTTTCCTGTCAATATATGACTGTTTCTGTAGCACGAACTCTGTTTCACCCTGTAGTTTCTTCTGCCAAATATCACAAATGGTCACGCTCTCATTTCTTGGCTGAACAGTTAATTTTCTACACATCTATTTCTCCTGCATTTTATATTTTCTTCCACAATCGAGGTCACTAACTTCCGAATAATCGGGATCTGCGGCAGAAATATCTAATTCCTAATAATTTTCCTCATCTGTCGGTACGTCGATCCTCATAAAAGTCCCTATATGTCTCCATGTCTTCTCGATGAGTATTCATATTCTAGAAGAGAGAGAGAGATAATGGGTGAATATACAAAAGTTGGGTAACTTTTAGGGATATTTTGTTTACTGTAGTTTTTATGTTGAATTTATACAAATTCGGGTTTATAAGATAGGTAATCTAATGACTATATTATTGCAAATCGGGCCAGTCACTTTTTAGAGTAGTTTCTGAAATACTTCGATTTTTGAGAATTTGACTGCCAGAGGACTGACGAGGGTGACACAGTACTGATAAAAAAACAACTTCATAAGAAATATATGACATTTATTGAATCTCCTAAAAACTAGTGATGGCATATTAATTACTTTTGAGTATTAAATGCTTAGTAAGTTAAAAATTATATTGTTATACTGTGAGAAAGTAACTATAACAACCTCCATAACAGTCTTGACATTTTCAATAGTATTATTTTACTTTTAGACACTTTTACTTAACAGTATACATTCTTACGAAGGTAGTAGTCCATACTCAAAGTGGAAGACCAATTTTATTGAAAAAGGAAACACGAAGTCATCTCCACAAAATATTCAATCCTTACAGGAACAATGTCCTAGTTAAGACATGTTTCGAACATATATATGTTCATCTTCAGTTAGGTACAAAAATCGAGGAAAGTTGGGAGATCAAAAAATAACAAACTACATATTAAGTATCATTGAACTACTTGAACCCCAAAGTGGTTCAAGAAGAACTTTTTGAGCAACACTCATCTCATGTTCTCTCTAGACATCTCTCAGAATATCGGTCGCAACAAAGCATTCTCAACATAGTTTGATAATTACTCACTGTTGTCAAAATATTTGCCTTTTTCAGAGCAGTAAGTTGAAGGTCCATATTTTCGTGAACTGTGCAAGTACAAATATCGCGGTTTGACAATGTAGGGGGTACCACCCAAAATGGTCGGAATCTGGTAAATAGAGAATAACTGATAGTAAATGGAACGGTTTCCACAAACTTCTCATGAAAATTTTTCAGTTTATCATTTAAATATCTCTTCTGTTTTTTCGTTTGTTTATGAGACACAAATTGTTTTTTTCCTGATGCTTGACGACTGTTAGCATCATCTTCTAAAAATTCCTCAACCAATTCTTGTACTTCAATTTTGTCTTTCGTTGCTTTTTTATTTGGTTATGTCCAGTTTTCTTATATGTCAGTGCTTTGTTTTGTATTCTCCATAATTTGTACTTATCTACTACCTTTCCAGATATAGCTTGTTCAAACTTTCTTTTTTCCTCATGGCATTTTATGTTACTGTAATTTTCTTCTGATTGAATTTAAATAGCTTCTCCGAAAAGGGCTTTCTTCACTAATTCCTTCCTTTTAGTTATATCTTCACACATTTCTTCAGTTCTGGTTTTTGGCGTTTTTTCAACAGACTTTATAACTTTCTTCAATTGCTTTTTGACTCGTTTATATTTTTGACGCTGAGTATTCAATTTAATTTTGAGTTTTGTAACTGTGGTTTCCATCTTTTTTAATTGCTTATTTCTGAGCTTTCTCTGTCTTTCGCTTCTCTTCTTAGCTTCTTGTGCTCTTCGGTCTTCGTTAATAACAAGTATTTCAGGAACAATTTGTTGCATTTCATCATCAGTTGTTGAAGGAGTATTCTGGCGTATGAAATTATGAGTGGTTTGTTTCAATAGTTGTTTCTTTTGCCTGATGTTGTTTTTGATGAATATTTTTTTCCATTTTTTTCTAGTTAACCGTTGCTCTCGAGGTGTCATTTCTATAATATTTTTTTTGCCCTTTCTCCTTTTTTTTCAAGTATTGCAATCTCTGTTTCTCTTTGTATCCAGCTAATTCGATGGGGTCACTTTCAATTCTGGCCAAGCGAGCCTTTTCAGCTTCCCTTTTCTTTTTAAATACATCTTCCCTGGTCAAATTTGTTTTTTTTTTTGTAGGCGCCATGATGTTTTATACTGCAATAAATGAAAGAAATGCTTAATACACTGTAATCGTTGAGATAAAAGTGATCTAAACAAAAAAACATCAGTACCCTGGAAACACGTCAGTTTTGGCGCGATATCCGGCAAAGGACTGACGCCAACGGACTGATGAAAAAGACGTGAATTTGAGGTTATAATTTAAGCTAATGTTTCTTTTCGTATTTTCGTATCTCAATTAGTTACATTTGAACAAATCATGGTAAACTATATAAAAATCAAAATAAAATTAAGATTTATAAGGATGTAACGACTTACCCACAGTACTGACTTTTTGACTGGAGCAGCACAAGGGTACGCCATAACCGACGCGCTAGCACTGACACTGTAATGGCGGCCAGGAAATGCCGTGGTTCGAAGCTAACAACACTACCAACATAAAAAAATTAACAGGTGCTTGCCCTCGCATCCGTGTTATTCAGCCCGAATTTCAAATTTGAAAAATACACAGAGGACTGACGAATGAAACTGAACACAAAGTTTCTTCTTTTTTAAAAAACATTGTAGAGATTATAGCATTATGGAAAACGTGATATACATTAATAAGTACATTATAGATTGTTATTGAATATTAAGTTTTCTTAAATTAATGGTACAATTTAATGTACAGTCACTTGATTGAGTGTTTTTGGGTTTGTGACAAGCCAAGGGACTGACGTTTTGAGCATATTTTTGCTTTTTATAAAATTGCTATTTGAAGTAAATGTTTGAAATTGAGTGACCAATTAAAAGAGATTTCATGATTTGAAACAAAGAATAAAAATCTATAAAATATAGAATTATTTAATTTTTATAGACTGATGACATTGAGTTACCCAATTTCTGTAGAATCACCCATATATAGTCAGTAAGAATAACAACAGCGCATTTAGAGTAAAACGTGTTTTGTGAGCTCCACCAAGTTTTGTGAATAAAGTGGTAATTCTTCAAAAAAATTTTTCAAAAATTCGACCATCTACGCTCAGCACTCGATAGGAGAGGTAGGTGAAGAAAAATATTACCTGAATATCATAGTAGCAGTGATATTGTATAACTCAAAATTTAATACTCAACAATGGTTAAGACCAATGATAAAATCCTATGGAGCAATTCCAATAGTACTCCCGAATCGTCAGTTACTCCAGGGGTCTGTTTCATAAACGTACAAGTCTTGTAGCTACAAAAGAAACACAAAGGAACACGATGCTAAATAACTGTTTTTTTTCTCGTTTTTTACCTGTACCTACATTGTATTCCTCTCGTTGCTACAAGACTTGTACTTTTCTGAAACAGGCCCCTGGGGCTCAACCCTCTGAGGAATATCTAGAAATGCTGATCGAAAAAGTTAGTAGAAAAATCTTGATAACTCTGGAGTATAAACTCGATCAGAAATTCTAGGAATTCAATCGGAAAATATGGAATTCGGAAGAAAATGTCGCCACTATCGAGAAAAAACTTCAAATTACTCAAACTGAAGTACAGAAACACCGTGAAATTATCGATCAGATGGGAAGGCAAAATTGTTCACGCATTTGCGGAATACCTGAACAGGACATGGAAAATATATTGGAGATCATCTTAGATTTCCTCATCGGAAACTTGGAAGCATCCTGCTTACAGTCGTACATCGATGACCTGTTCAGAATTGGAACCCCTAATACTAGAACGGGAGGTCGTAACATATTAGTTAGATTTGTTGCAAGGCACATGAGAAACAGAGTCTATCAAGCAAAGACATCACTCAAGAATAAGGGAATATCTTTATTTGAAGATTTGTCAACATCAAACTATGAGCTTTTCCAGCTGGCACAAAGAAAACACGACAGGAAAAACGTCTGGACGATGGGGGGTAAAGTGTTCATTCAATAAGATGGAGTCAAGAGACAAGTGCACAGTGTAGAAGACCTGTAAAGTATAGCGAAGGTACTGAATATTTTCTTTTATGAATTCGAGTCCTAAGTATGCAGAGACAACAATGTGTTTCGTAGTTTTTGCAATGACTCTTGAAGTGAAGAATTCTGTTCTTATGGCTTTTAGCATTTACCTTATATACAAGCAGTCTAGGCATAAATTCGGATTAATTCCACTGTTAGTATTTTTTTGGATTTATTATTTAGATATAGTAGGTAACATTATTTTAGTTCTGGTTTCTCACAATTTGATGAAAATGTATAAAAACGGGTTGGATGGGGCTCATAGCTCACACGTTTTATACTGTTTATTTTTTATTCCTGTTTAGCACAAATATACATATTATTTGAATGATATTCAATGTTTACTATCAGAACTGTAGGGGCCTTCGCACCAAAACGACGGAATTTAAAAACAATCTGCTTGCTGAATCATATGATATTGTTGTAATAACCGAAACATGGCTTTCGGATGTCATAGCGGACGGTGAGTTATTCGACAATAATTACACAGTTTATAGAATAGACAGGGACAAGCAACAAACAAATAAAAAAACGCGGAGGGGGTGCAGTAATAGCTGTCAGTCATAGGGTGAGCTCCTCTCTCATCCACATAGACACTGGAAACAATCAGGGCTATTCACTAAGTAAAGTGGCTATCGCAGTTGCTAACCGTCGTAGCAACTCTGATAATAACTTGCCATAATGACGGTGGTAAGCTGTTTTTCCTTAACAAGATATCTAAAGCAGTTGCCTGTGAACCACTACTCACAGCAACTGGTCATTATAGTAGCAACTTAACTTGAAAAGTGAATACCAATTTCGCGCTTAGCAACTGACCTTGAACATAACGACAATTTTAAGTCGCTATCCATAACAACTCTGCTCAGTGAATAGCCCTGAATTTTTGTGAAAATGAATATTTGTGGCAACCCAACTATCATAAATGTGATTTATATTCCACCACACTCAAAACCTTCAGTATACAAGAATTATATTGAATTATATGATGAATTAGATCCCCATACCGATCCAAATACACAGTATATGATTCTTGATGATTTCAACATTACAGGGATCGATGGGACTACATTTCAGTTTAATAATAAAAAGGATATAATAGCAACCATGGCATTGTTGATGGAAACTTACAATCTCCAATCTTATAATAATATACTAAATGAGGATAACAAAACCCTGGATTTGATGTTCAATAACTTCAAAGTGAATGTAGGTGAAGTCTTAGCTCCTTTAATCAGGATAGATAGACACTATCATCCTGCACTTTCGATAGAGTATGAAATGAGTGAAAGTAATAAATATGGTTGTGAAGCCAAGAATCTTGAAGATAAGTACAACTTCAAGAAAGCCAATTTTAAGTTGTTGTATGCACTTTTAAGAGACCAAGACTGGTCTATTCTAAATCAGTTCGGAAACGTTGATGACAGTGTCGCATACTTTCACCAAATCTTATACGAAATGCTTGACATTGCAGTTCCAAAAATAAAGGAATCAAATAAGTCTCTCGAAAAATATCCACCTCAGTTCACAAAAAAAATAAAGGATGAACTGAAAGTGAAAGAATATTTCAGGGAGAAGAGAAATGAGTCGGAATTTTACTTATTTAATTACAAACGAGTCATGGCTGAAATAAAAATCAGAAATGCACAATATGTATCTATTGAAAATATACAGGGTAACATTAAGAAGGATCCTACATTATTTTGGAATTTTGTCAGAGGGCAAAAAAACACATTTGAAACAAATTTCTTAATCAATGATAGGGAAATTAATGACAAAAAAATTATTGCAGTAGAGTTTGCAGATTACTTTAGCTCAACAATATCAAAATGTAAGAACAGCATGAATGGTGACAAGAGACATATTCCTTTCAGCCAGCTTTTCAATTCATTGTTGAAAAATATCAGGTTCTGATTGAGATTAGTTTCCTTCGACAAATCTGGTGGAAAAACTGAATAATCTCCAAGAAAATTATAATTGGAGGTCTAGAGAAAAAGTAATCACTGTGTTATGGTTGATTATTTATTATTAGTGCTATGAAAACTTGTGTCGGGTGGAACTTGAAGAAGTTCAATCACGTATACCGTATATTCTACAACACGTCGTTTTGGCGAAGGCATCCAAACAACTATTCACATGCCAATGATATAATGTATTGACTTGATTTTTGAACAACTGCATCCATATTCTGAAAGCACTTTGTATCTTTCCTGAATTTTTCTCTCGGAATATATTTTTTCTGTAGATCAAAAAATTTGTTGAACTTTTCGTGGTACCCTGTACATCTCGTATTCACGATAAATCCCTTTCTCGATATATTTATTCTGTGTATCACAAGGATAAATAGCCTATCTCTATAATACCTAATCTTATACAAGCCAACACTTAATCATACGAATGTTTGCCCAAAGATGAATAACAACTTACCGTGAACACACCGCAAACACTATGATTTATGACGGTGACCCTTGGTTTATGTCCCCACATCTGCCGAGGAGCAACACAGATGTACCTGTTGTAATTTAAACAGTGTAAGTGTTTGTTGAGCTCTGCGATCAGGCCCACTCTAATTGCCATCAGACTTGCTTGGTCTTGTTTGTATTCGTTCCAGGGCGATTACTGGGAAAGACCTGCTGACTAATGGTGATTGCTGTGCTATTTGAATATTGAATAATACGTGCAAAGATGGAGAGAATATTCTGAACTCGGCAATGTCTGATATCGATTTTTCTATATGGGACATGCCAGACGATTATGAAGAAGTAAACTTGATTGTTGAATGACTCTAACTGTGTTGTGACAGATACAACAAAAAACTGTCATTTGTTTAACGAGTATAAAAAATGCATCTTTTTGGGACAATTTAGAGAGTTTCTGTAAGACACGAGTGGAGTGAACACGATTTTTTTTTTCAACCGGTAAATTCGAGATTTGTTGAAGAATTAGGTCGACACTGGAAACATGAACTGTCCACACTAGTAACGAAATATACTATTTTCGCACTAGTGCGGAAAAGTCAGTCTGTTGAGGTTTTGGGAAGTATATACTGACAATTAAGTATTCAAAATATATATTTTATAATGTTTTAGTTTACAGAATGACTGAAAAATTGAGAAATTTCTAGGATTCTGCTATGATTTTCAATAAAAAAGGTATATTTGAATAAGTTTCTTATGGCCCTTGTATAAGCCTCATCAAATGAATATCGAATAATAATAAACATTTGACATTTCTAATTTTCCACTATGAATTGCCGTAGCAAAAACGAATCTGTCAGTTGAAACACCACCCTGTCGAAACCAATTTTATGACCTCTACCACCCAAGTTACTGACATTCAATTGTTAAGTGAACTACCATTTATTTTCCGATTGAAATGTAGACCAGGAATTTTGGTAATACACAGATATTTAATCGACTTTCATCTTCGTGGATAATTTCAGAAAAAAACATTAAAAGTAACCACGTTAGATGTCATGTTCTACCCTTTGATATATATATATATATATATATATATATATATATATATATATATATACGTAGAGAACTCCAGTTGGTTCCAGTCTGAAAAGCTGAGCTGTCTCAATCTGCAATACCTGGACATTGTGTATCTGTCCCTAATTATCCCAGATTGGGTTGTTGCAAATCCAGAGCACAGCAGAACAGCCACTGAATAGTAATCTTGGTTAGCCACTAATGACCTCAACGATTTCGTAGAACGTATTTAATGGTTTGAAAAGAGGTGAAATCTGTGTTTATCATCTGAATATGTCCAGCAGCGTTGCCAGATTATTTTTCGCCATGTCGTGATTTTGAAACTTTTTGAGTGAAAAAAGCGGGATTCTTCTATCGAAAGCGAGACACAGTAATCAAAACTTATATATTCAGAAGTTTCTGATTGAAAATGTTTTCATTTGGGTTTTAAATTACGTTCACGTTACAATATACAGCAGAAAAAGGGGATAGAAATGTATTTTGATAAAATAATTATATATTAGGGAGTTGAGTTAGCTGAGTCTTCTGAAAGAATCGAAGGACAAAAATGAAAGTCAAAAAAAGTTTTATTAGTCAGAAAAATTCACTGTTTCAAATAATAATAAAAATAGTTATGATAATAATCAACTTTATTAAGTATTCCAATATTTCATAATAGGCGAAATTTAGCTTGACCTAATATGCATTATAGAAAAAGAGAGTTACTAGACAAAAAATATATAGATCGTGTGATGGAATACATTATTATAAGTATACAAAAATCAACGTTATTCAAAGTGAAAATTCATTTCTTCTGATGACATAATGAATTTTGAGTTTAGTTTTTTTTTGAATGTGGATTAGAAGAATTGCATGAGATCTTCAAAAATCTTGTTGCGAAATACGAGAGAATTCAATATTTCAAAAACGGATTACATGTCAGAAAGACGTCAAAGTCAAATGAAACCATATAAACTAAGATGCACTATCATAGAAAGGTGGGTTTCAGCATTGTTTATAGATATGTAGTTAGTCAACCATATGGATATATCATTTGAAGGGATGGACCCTAGTGATTTCGTTTCCAAGTCATGGCTTTTTTCGGACGTCGTAGCTTGAATCACACGTTTTCTTGATTACTTATACATAACACCAGAAGATGGCGATAATTTTAGAAATAGAAGTGGAATTTTTCGCCAATATCGTATATCATTCATATTCTGAAGATTATTTCAATGCATAAACTTTCATTTCCTACATGAAGCTCTCTTATCTTTCTTTCAATATTTATGTCGAACTGACAAACATAAGTTGCACCAATTTGCCCCTTCAGAGTAAATGTGTTCAAATTTACGTATCCCTAAGATGAAGCGAAGAATTTTGCACGCATTGTATTTTATATTGCTTGGTCGAATCCAACAAGGGACCATAGGATCTCCATAATTGATTGTTCAAAATTGTTCGTTTTCGTTAACCAGCTGACGAACGTCAATTCTCAGAAGTAGAAACTTGTGCGAGCAATGGATCAACGAGGCCTTACCTTTTAACGTGCGATTACCCAGCACGTTGGCCCGGCGAGGATTCGAACCCCGGCCTTCCGCTTGATAGTCAGATATGCTAACCACCACACTACCGAGACCACCGATGATCGGAAGGATAAGCTATTATGAAAGAAGTTTTTTTGTACTAGAGGACAAGCTTTGTCTATGTGGATAAAGAACTATTAGAGTGGCATATAGGATCCAATCACAAACTGTTTTACATTTGCATTGAATTTAAAATCTTCATCAAAAGTGATGGCTCAGAGTGTTGCAAGGTCAACCGATTTGGTCACTTGTCTCAGTTTCATATGATCTTCAACATATTGTCTTTCGTTTATGTTGCCGAAGAACATTATATGGCATTTACCAGGATAACACTTCAAATTGTGTTTGCTCGACAGAGTGTTTATGAGGTCATCATTTATTTTATTTTGGGATACTCAGATGATAATAGATGCAACACCATGATATAACTATGTGCACCTGGAAATATTTAATTTGGGGAAAAAATCTGCAGGGAATAACAAAAAGAATAGTCTGAATGAGTGTTACAAATTTTAAGAAAATATGAAGATACTTATTTATAGGAACCACTTTTCCATTATATTCCTCTGACGATTCAAACTCTTTTTTTTTCTTGGATGAAGATAGAAAGCTCGGTACAGAATATCTCTCGATAAAACTGGATGAGTGATTCTGCTGTCATTAGATTCATGGAGCAGTTATTTCTGGTACCCAACCATTTCAAACTCATCTGGGAAAAAAAAGTTCAGGAAAGCAATTTGATGTTGGGATACTTGATTTGAAAACACTAGTTCGAACATATTCCTGGTATTCCTGAAAGCGAAAATTAGCCTGTTCCGCGCAGAAAATTGAATTTGGATCTGAAAATCGGGAAGTCCCGCCAAAGTCGGGACGTTCGGTAACGCCGAATTATCCAGCAACAAGAATGCTCTAGATGTTACTGATCAACCAAAAATCATCCTAACCGCAACTTTTTTAGAAAGGATAACGAAATTTGTCGGTTCGTCCAAAAATGCAAGTTTAATGATGGAAGAGAATCAAATACTGCTTGTCTTCACATTTTAATGACAACGGTTCATTTGTTATGTGATAGAGAATATCGATTAACCAGTGGCGAAAAAGACATCCCCTGCCAGCGAGAAAAGAGTTTACCGAAGAACAGAAAGACCAGTTTGGTAATGTTGTCAAGCTTCAGAAATTCATTTTCGAAAAGGAAATCACCATACTTCTCTCAAGACCACATTGAAAGTGTAACTGACTACACCTTTTCCGAATGTGATTCAGCAAATATATGATGTTATTCAGGAAATATCAATTGTAATTCAGATTAGTCAAATGTAATTCAGAAAATATCAATTGTAATTCAGAACAGTCAACTTTAATTCAGATCAGTCAATTGTAATTCAGAAAATATTGATTGTAACTCAGATCTGGTCAATTTCATTTCAGAATGTGTCAATTATAATCCAAAATATAGTTGAGTTTTCAGGATATTATGATTTTGAGTCAGATTTAATCAAATTTAATCTGAATTACAAATGATAATTTCTGAATTACAATTGGAAAAGGTGTAGATAAGTATACATATATACATACACCATTCAACCTTTGAAAAATGATACAGTGAATCTTCAGTTATTCATTTATTTATTGGTTCTCTGTTGAATTGAAGACATTATTAAGAAACTAGCTCAAATTTTTACGTTCAGATGAATCACGCCTTGTGCTTTTCAGAAGAGATTGAAAAATAGAAAACACCATCATGTGTTCACAATTTCTTATGTCAACGTATCTGTGATAGGATTTCCACCATTCTCTTTCGTAGTCAATATTTGCAGCATGTCGTTGTTTGTTCGTACCTCAGGACCTTTCATTTCGAATACGTTTCAAATTCATTTTATATGCTCTTTCATTTCCGATTCAGTTGAGAGGGTACCGTGAGGAAAAACGTACCATTTTCAGAAGAATAGGCATATCGACTTTCCATTGGCAATCGAAGAGCTTCTTTTGTGTACAAACAGATAATGATATAAATAGTGGAATTCAGATTCTGATTATATTATTGCATTGAAAATTGACGGAAATGAAGGTCAATAAGTAAAATTGAATACTTCAGCAAACATTTTCATTAGACTTCTTTACAGAAATCATTGGCCCATCTTTATAGTCATTATGAAGTATTGGTATCCTCCAGCTAGCATCGTTATCTCTGACAGCTAGCATCGTTATCTCTGACAGTGCAAGAAACAGCTAAATATTGGTTTGAGGCTAACAAACCGCAACTAAATAATATTAAAACTCAGAGTAAACTTTCTAGTACTTCATTTATACTCTGGTTGAAAAGAAATGGTAACCACGATACAATCAAAAGTACCTATTTTGCATTTTTTCATGCGCATTTGACTTACGGAATCTTAATCTGGGCTGACACCTCGAATTCATTGCAGCAGAAAGAGGCAGGGACCATTGTTGTCCTTTATTTGTTCGTCTCAAGATTTTGTCGTTCCCTTTCCTTATATTTATATAAGACTCTTGCTGATATACATAGACTACAGGACAGGCAAGCTATATCAGAACTCCAAGATTTAGGCTTAGGAATTCACAGAACTATCATGCTTATAATATTTCAGCATTGGATATAAAGTACTCAATTTGGTTTCTTTTAGAAAAAAGTTCAAAACGTAACTTTTACAGCACTAGAACATATGCAATGTTCTTCAGTGTCTTTCTGACAAAGCATTTGGACCTCTTCCTCTCGACTCTGTTTGGTGCAGGGTGTTCTTGTAGGCAACATTAATATTTTCATTTCAGTATACTCATAAACATACTCGCTGCACCAGTCTCTATTTGAGATGTATTTTCAAAGTGTACCCAGCAAACTGACTTGCTATAAATATACTTTTGTATATAACATAGTCAAATTTTCTATTCTATTCTATTCCATATTCAACCCAGGGCTGAACAAATTTGAGATATATTGTATTCACTAAGAAATCCACAACTATCGTCACAATTCTTCATCTTTTTGAATTCATTACCCCCATACTGAACATCATCTTAGATGGCTGAGAAGACGTGTTGAACAGTCATTACTCCAGTAATAATATGGCAAATTCAATGAGAATTCATACATGATATTCCTTCATCTTTGTTCGTTTTATGCAACGAGGATAATGAAACAAATATTCATGGGGATGCTTGAAGACTGGCTTCAAATCAAATATTCAAAAAATGAACAATTTGTTCAGGCCAGCCTCAACTCACCTACACTGTAGGTTGACGGACTAACACCTATTAGAAAACAACTACTCCCCTGGCTAATACCACGAAGGGCATTGGATTACATCCAACAGGTGTTAGTGTGGGATTCTTCACACAAGAAATTCCACATATACTCTTGGCGATAAACCACCAGAATTGATTTTCAATTATTGGGACGGGACACACTTGCAGACCGGTTTCGGGCTTTTTGGCCTCTCGTCAGTGCAAGGCAGTGCCATCATCAACATATGTTGATGACTTCCCATAATTGAAAATCATACTAGAGTAGAGTATCTTCCCTAGACCTAGGCTGATACAAACAACTAGCAAAATAGCCGTTGCTGCGCCATCTGCCCTTAGACTAGGTACTAACAACCTACAGTGTAGGTGAGTTGAGGCTGGCCTGAACAAATTGTTCATTTTTTGAATATTTGATTTAAAGCCAGTCTTCAAGCATCTCCATGAATATTTGTTTTATTCGTATTTTCCTTGTACGAGGAATTGGAGCCATGCGGATATGCTCTTGGTTAGTACCTTGTCTACGGGCAGATGGCGCAGCAACGGCTATTTTGCTAGTTGTTTGTATCAGCCTAGGTCTAGGGAAGATACTCTACTCGAGTATGATTTTCAATTATGGGAAGTCATCAACTTATGTTGATGATGGCACTGCCTTGCACTGACGAGAGGCCAAAAAGCCCGAAACTGGTCTGCAAGTGTGTCCCGTCCCAATAATTGAAAATCAATTCTGGTGGTTTATCGCCAAGAGTATATGTGGAATTTCTTCTGTGAAGAATCCCACACTAACACCTGTTGGATGTAATCCAATGCCCTTCGTGGTATTAGCCAGGGGAGTAGTTGTTTTCTAATAGGTGTTAGTCCGTCAACCTACAGTGTAGGTGAGTTGAGGCTGGCCTGAACAAATTGTTCATTTTTTGAATATTTGAACGAAGATAATATTATTATGGAGTTAGACGATGAGTTTTGGAACCTTTGGTGAAAAAGTTGAAACTTTTCCTAGAGATCAATTACCCTAACACCAAACTGATATTTCTGCACTCGACGCGCGTTTCGCTAACAAGGTAAGCATCTTCAGTTTTCTTCCCCTGAAGATGCTAACCTTGTTATCGAAACGCGCGTCGAGTGCAAAAATATCAGTTTGGTGTTAGGGTAATTGATCTCTAGGAAAAGTTTCATTATGGAGTCAATCATGGTTTTGAGCATCTGTACATCTCATTATATGAAATGTGAAATGTTAGTTCACCTAACGTCTTGTGATGTATCTTGAAAATATAGAAAATGGGAAATGATCTGAAGGAACGAGTTTAATATTTTTGATCACCCCTCTTAGGAGGTAGTATCGAGAACAATATCAATTGCAATATCAGAAAAAGGGGTAACAACTTAACTCTGTCATGTAAATATTCAATTTCCGCCACAAAATTAATATGTCCACATCATATTCAGTGAATGGATGGTCGAGAACTTGTTCCTCCTTCCTCTGAAACTGTTTGCTTGTTTGTCAACTAGGTAATGACAAAATTAGTCGTGTGAACCTAATTAAACCCCCGCTAAGTGAGAGCTTGTTGCGGTCAGTGTTTCCACCACTTCAGTAGTTATGTTGGACATCTAATCAATTCAAGATATTTCAGCTGCATGGATTGTTCATTATTGAATGACTTATACTAAGGTCGTATTATACAGAGAAACAGTTCTGGTACTGAATAAAATGATTGGGACTGTCTGATTGAACAGAACTTTTCTGAGGATTTCAAAATTACCCCCGTTTAAGGAGATGTGTCCATTTGAGTTTGTAATATATTCGATCTTGGAGTTAGGCTACGATAGCTGGAACAAAATGGAAACATCAATATACAATATAATTATACTATGAACTTTTGTCTCAACGTTGTTGACGATGTTCCTTCATGAGTGGTATTAGTAGGGATTAACTTCGTCTATATCATTCAACTTTACTGGAACCTATAATCTTTCTCAATTTTTGACACGCGAAGAAGCAAAAAAAGACTGTCTGAATTCAATTTGAAAGTTCAAATATGAATATAAATTCAATCAAGTTTTTTTCCTCCATGGTCGATACTCTAGGCACACCTCTATATATATTTCGTTTTAAGAACGTTTTTGATTTCATAGAAGGAATCTATGGTCAATACGTCTTGACACAATTTGAGGAAGTTATAGTACGGGACTTCAATATTATGTTAGCGAAGCTCCACTCACTGTTCAAATAAGAGTAGTTTAATGATTTGATGAGATGCAAACAACTCGTGAATTCTGCTGGTCTACCCAAACATCCTCCTAGACTCATCAAGAATATATCCACAATGTACATTGGAAATGAATTAGGAGTCAGAAGTTACTCCAAGATACTTGACATTATTTTCTCGGTAAAAAGTTACTCTTTGTAGATCGTTGCTGAGGTCGAACATTCTTATTCAACTTATTAGTGAAACTAAACATTTGATTCGGGTCCGAGAAAAATTGGAAAACTTCAATCAGACAAAATCTTGAGAAAATTTGTGAGGGACTCAATATAAGATTATACCGTTAATTCTTATTTGAGATGTATACGAGAGGTGTGTCAACTCAACAGTTCTTGTTGAACAAATAAAAGACAGTTCACAGTTTCCACTTCTTAGACTCCAATATTGTGAATGTTCGACCATTGAGCCAACGACTCATCAATAAGATGATGCACATTTTCAAAAATGAGAGTGTCACTACTGGAAGGTTTTAATAGCTCGATTCAATTTGTTGAACTGGATTCTTCAACATTTTGATAAGAAAAAGGATCCACTGCCTTTTATGCCGGATATCTTGCTTTGAATAAATCTCGAAAATAAAATGTATATTGAAAAAAAATATATATATTTATGACATACTTATGTTTGGATGGGAAAGAACAATCAGATAATCTTGTAACATTTCTCAATTTGGACAGGCATCACTGATTTTTCACCTAGCTTTCATGCTCAATGTGCCGCCGCATTGATCTGAAATTCATAACCTAAAACATAACCTTCGTTTTGGTTTGCCGTAGATGATATTGTTTGGTTACCATCTAGACACTTCCATTACCTAGAGTGTATTCTTCCGTTAGTATGAAGTTGGAAATGAAGAGAAGTGGTTGGCAGAAATACCATAGAACCAGCTGAACTGAAGTGAAACTAACAGTGAATCTAGTTCCGATTCTCGTAACTTGGACTCAGCTATTTTATCTTATAAAAGTGAAATTAGTAATGACGTTACTTCGGAAAAAAATAGGTCAGACAGCGATTTTATTAGTAATTTGAATCTGGAGGTTCCACCACGGCTCAGAAACTCGAATACAACACTGGTAATTCGTGCAAAGTTATTTTGTTTCGTTTGAAATATATGCTTAATGAAATTATATGGTTCCCAAATTTGAAATAAAATCGTGTTCAGTACCTTTTTACTGTGATTTAAGGAAATATATTCAATGTTTTATGTAATTCGATCAAGAACGATGAATCAATAATATCTGTCACATGAATATATATATATATATATATATATATATATATATATATATATATATATATATATATATATATATATAGTGAATCTTTTGGGGTTGCAGTCAGTTGTGTTGGGCTATATCACAAAGAGAACTCTTTGTTATTCGTCAAACTTTTGGCAATCATTATTGCCTTCCTCAGGACGTGTATAATACATAACAATTTATCATATGATAATATATCAGAAATGGTTACTTACTAACGTGAGATTGAATAATATGAAAGAGGCAAAAATTGAACATGAAAATTTGAAGGTGACGTTTAAATGAATTTAGACATATGATATAATTTCGCTTCAAGATTACGGTGGAAAAGTCGTAATGTCGTGCTACATTACCTGCCCTAAATCCCTAAATGAACTCCAAAATAACAATGGTCTCAGGAGAAATCTCTGATATACCTCATGTGTGACTGTGTTATCATTATCCGTCATTGTACAAAATATGATTTTCAAATTCCACTGATCGAAATTGATATTCAGCTTATTTGGTTCAAGTCATTACTCTCCAGTGCAGTTTATATTCCTCTATGATGATGCATTAGTCTTGCTTCCGTGCCCAAATGAACAAGAGCCGGGTTCTGTTGTGATAATACCCACAATCAAAATTTAATATGCAACCCGCTAACACGAATGCACAACAAATTATCTGCTGCATCATTATTGGAAGAGGATTAACCAGAGAATCTCCTAATATCCTATAGAAGCGATTGATGCAAATTTCCTGTTTGATATTACGTAATTAGTGGTGGAATGAATCACTGCTCAAATTATCGCATGTATGTCATCACTGATATTTACTTCACCAGGGAAATTTGGTCGTGTTACTTCGGTGTATCCTAGGGAGTTTTCATTGAATGTCCTTCAAAAATTTTTCTACTTCCACTATTTTAATCCATCCATTACGTATTTGACAGCTGTTGGGATATGGCTCATTTAGAATATATTTTATTTTAATGATGGGAAATGTAAGATTTGACCTGATGAATTTGATCTCATGACTACATTCAATTGTCCAAGCCAAATTCAGCAAATTTTACTTTCGAATCCTTTGTAAAATTGAAATAAAAATGATATTTTTAGGAAATTTGCTTTCGAGAGTATATAGATTGGTACTTTATCTAGTTATATCCATGAAGCAAGCCATTGTATTACCTACTCGCTGCCATCCAGTGTCTCGTTGATCATTTAAAATGAGGGAAAAAATCTCTGCTACATCAGCAGAAATTACCGCACAAGCATGGTGGAGGTAGCAAAAGAACTCAAGAATAAGGAGGCTAGTTACGTGATATACTATAAAACTGACACATATTTTACTATCTGAAATGTGATGTTGCCCAAGTATTGCGAACCTGAAACATTTTACTATCTGAAATGTGATGTTGCCCAAATATTGCGAACCTGGTACATTAACAGTAAAAAAGGTCAAAGTCCGTTGATGACAAACAAATTAAAAAAAAAAATCAATTGGTTCACTGAAATTGCTAGTATTTCCGAAATACTAGGGATGATGAGATTGAGACATTAATGTAAAATTCTAAACTTTTTGTAGAGATAAATTACGCTAACACCAAACTGATTATGATTGATTATTTGCACTTCTAACCTAACCTTCTTTGCGAAAGGCAAGTCAAGTGCAAATTATATCAGTTTGATTGTAGGTTGATTGATATCTAGACAACATTTTGAATACTATAGTACAAAACAGTCCATGAAAGTAATTCGGGTTAATCTCGTGATGCCTTTTGACATTGCGGTTGTTCAAGGTACAACAAAATGAGGGATGTAGGGGTGATAATATTAATGATCTCTCAGGGAACCAAATCATGAAAAGGAGTACCTCGCCAGTAACACTGAAATGGTTACAAGCAGACTTTCCTGAAATGCTGCTTCGAGAACCACTACTAAGCATCACTCATGTTTTGAGTCTGTTTATTTTTTGCCAGAAGACATCTCTGTACGAAATAATCTTGACGATACCTTTTTGGTAAAACCAAATGTTGGTGATTAGTTCAGTCGATCTCAAATATCGGTTTCGACGTGAAAGGTAGTGAAGTTGGACTACATGGAAAAAATAGTACGTCAATATAGAGTTTATTGAGCATTTTAGTGTTTGATTCGAAATGAATTGGACCTACCTTGGAACTGAACCTGAGTAATTTCAATTCATTAGGAGGAGTGCGGTAGTGCAGGCTATCATGGCGTTGTACAAGAAGACCGTAATTGAAAACACTCTCCCGAAAGAACTTTCATTCCATGATTTGGAACTTTAGTTATTGCATTCTTTGACTGGGCATGTACAACCATTGTCACAAATGCTGGAACTTGGAATAACCGGTTGAACTTGAGAACATGTGTATTGAATGTTTTGTACTAACCATCGAAACTTGATATATACTTGAATAGATGATTATTTCATCCACAAATAATACAACAGCGTTTGATATCCATTATGAAACACTATTTAAAACAACACAAACGTAAAACAACTAATAATTGGGAGTAACGGCAGAAAAACGACAAATAACAAAAAAAAACTACGGTAAAGGATTGAACTGTAAACGATAATAGTTATTTATGTAATAAGGATCATAAAGACGATCATTATGGTACAAGTCGTGAATGTTATCGGGCGAGGCGTAGCCGAGTCCGATAACACGGCGTGTGCCATAATGATTGTTTATGATACAAAATTTTATCTGATGGCATTTATATCAATACATTTCCTTGACAACGTCATCAGGTTGTAACGGCAATATTTATTTATCGCTGTCAAACTCAATAATAATTGTCAGGTAGAATTTAATGAAATTTAAAAAATGAGTGATTCTGAAGCTGATAGTTTACCTTCTGATTTGGAAGAAATGTCGAGAAATATCGTGGACTCCCTTTTGCCGGAAAAATCACGGAGTGTATACGAAATGGTGTTTAATCGGTACAAAGAACGGTGTTCTGCTAAAAAAATCAAGAATATCACTCATGAAAAAGTATTGTTGGCTTACTTTGAATGCTTATTTAAGGAAAGAAAACCATCTTCTCTTTGGTCGTATTATTCGATGATAAGAAGTATTTTATCAACAAGAAAAAACGTCGATATTAGTAAGTACCTACAGCTGGTTGCATTACTAAAACGTAAATCAGAAGGTTACAGAGCTAAAAAATCCAAAATTTTTACTAAACAAGATGTTACAAAGTTTTTAACGGAAGCATCAGATGATACATACTTATTTAATAAAGTTGCCATGATAATTGGACTAAGTGGAGCATGCAGAAGAGAGGAATTGACAAATATGCTTGTTGAAAATGTAATAGATGAAGGATCCGTTTTTAGAATTACATTACCGAATACAAAAACAAAGGTAATGCGAGAATTTTTTGTAACATCGGGGAATATCCCAGGATTGAATATGGTAGAACTTGTCAGACAATATGTGGAAATACGACCCTGCAACACAAACACCATCTACCTTTTTTTGTCACCTATAGAAATAAGAAATGCACAAAACAACCCGTTGGAATACATACCTTTGGTAAAATGCCAAAAGTTATTGCCACTTTCTTGAATTTACCTCGCCCTGAAGAATATACCGGACATTGTTTTCAGCAATCGTCTGCTTCATTTTTGGCTGATTCTGGAGCTGATCTGTGTACCGTGAAACGCCATGGCGGATGGAAAAGCAATACTGTCGCTGAAGGTTACATCGAAAATTCGAAAGAGCAGAAGAAAAAAATATCAGAAGCAATTTTTGGTGCCAACAACCAAACAGGATTACAAGTCTGCCAACAATCATCAACTACTGATGTAAAAACTGTAGAATCCATTGGAATTAATATTACAAATTGTAGTAATTGTTCTTTTACCATTTATAATGAATAGTTTTGTACATAGTTATTCATTTTGAATAAACTTTTTTGATCAAACCATTACATGTTTTCCTTATAGAATTTCATTATGGTACTTAGTACCATAATGAATTCATTATGGTACTTAGTCCCATAGTGAATTCATTATGGTACTTAAGTCCCATAATGAGCTTTCTTATGTCATCAAAATTGAGTGACATAACGTTGTCATTATGACATGCCATCAGATAAATATAGTTTAAGGGAAAACTTCGAGCGAAATTCGAATGAATTGGAATGCAAATGTCAGAAGATGACATAATTCGATTCTTGTACCATCTACTGAAAATGACAGTGAATTTCGTGGATATGATTGATCCTGTCTAGAGTTTTTTGTAGAAAAAATATCCAATCGGAGATCGCACCACAAATATATGCATCTAAGTTATACATAGGGACGGAGAGACAGCGGGAAGCGATTATACTATGTAGTGGAACAATCTGCACATCATTTAGTTTTGATATTGAGATCGAATAGTTTCCTAGACAATGATTCCGATACGTGCGACGTGTAACACGGTGTAACAATGTCAAGAGCAAGACACATTGTCACTAGTGATACAACAGGATGTAAATGGTAGCGGATGGGGCTATCATTTCCATTTAAATGGAGTTTCGCAGATGCGGATATTGCCGGCTCTTTCTTCTTCTTCTGCAGCCACATTTCAAGTTCCGACACCGACACAATTCCCGGTGACAAATGGCCTCAGAAGTGCGATATGCAGATTTTCTGCTATTCTCTGGAAATAAAGCTTTCCATGTGAAGTTTCGAGAAGTTTCCTTTGTCGATGGTTCACCTCATTATGAGTGGGATTCTTGTATTATTTGGTGAGGTGATGTTGAGAAATGCAATAATGGTTTGGTCATCTATGATGGTCAAAACACGTTTCAACTACGAATTCTCCAGTCAGTTTCAATTACATCAAATGGAAATGTATGTTTTGAAAACCACTTTGTGGCTTTCTGATTTCTCCAAAAAAATAAACCAGAACAATCAATAGTACATTCTCATTTATACTGCAGTTTCAATTTATACATTTAGGCAATATTCCAATATTTTATATTTTATTATAACTCAGAGAGTGATCTAGGTGATCATGATCATTTTCTGAGGATGACTGGAGAGTAACATCATTTTCACAAACTTTGTGAGAGAATCAAAGGATATGTAGTTATTCCCTGAATGAAAGAGTCTATCTCGAAGAGTTATTCCTCTGCTTATATGGCACGACGGTCCCTGGATCACATTCAATAGTACAGGTAATAGGGAGCCACTTACTCGTGTCGATAATGCATAATTAGGCAGAAGTTATTTTATTTCATAGATAGTTGCAGTCTGACGTACTCAACCTTAGAACACAAAATACTTACAAAAATGGCGAACGGAAGTGCCGCCATTTTGTGAAAAACCGTTTGGGCCTGTATCTCCGTAACCGTGCACTTTAGGCCCACAATTATGGGGACCTTTTTTATAGATAATTAAATTTCCTAACTTTTTCATTGAATATTTTTTTTCGTAGCACTTACCGTTCATGACTTATATTATTATTACTTTTTGTTCATTCACTTTTTTACCGATATCTCTTTAAATAATTGTTTAAACAATAAATTGTTTGTGATAAAACTTTCAAATCGATAAATTTTCTACAACTTTTATTCAAAACTTTTTTTTCTAAAGTTAATATTTTCGAAGTTACAACGCGTTAATTTTAATCGTCTTGTATCTGGGGGATCAACTAGAGTGCATTTCATGCAAATGCAGAACTGGCTGTGGCAGAGCCTGTGGGTGCCGCAAAGCAGGATTGGACTGTACGGTAATCTGTGAGAACTGCACAGAAGAAACGTGCACTAATCAGCTGAAAGTAATCGTCAACAACACAGAATTGTGCGACATCGATGAAGGTATTTGTGATGATTCTAAGGACAAATTGATAGAGGCGTTACAGTCTTTATATGCAACTGACGATAACGAAGAGGAAGAGGAAATGTAACCAATATCGAAAATTCACCACCCTCGAAACGCCAAAGAGTCAGAGAAGACATATCATTCATTTTGGTGTACATTTGTAAAAATAAATTTCACATATATTCTTCAATAAATATTCAATTTTTTTATTTGCGTGTTCAATTATGGCAGTTGTTTTTGAATTAATTATAGTCATATTTAATTGTATAAAAGAAAATACATAGAAAAAATTTTAATGGGTATTCGCTATTTCTTGCAGGTAAGCACTTGAATTTTCAATTATTCATTAAATCAAAAAAATTTTAAAATTCATATTTTTTTTATTATGTATCGGATTCGCTACATCATCATTACGCTATGCATACTTCGTTCTTAATAACCTTGTACTCGGTAGTACAACATTGAACGCGTTGTAACTTCAAGAATATCAACTTAAGAGAAAAAAGTTTCGAATAAAAGTTGTAGAAAATTAATCGATTCAAAAGTTTCATTATAAACAATTTATTGTTTAAACAATTATTTAAAGAGATATCGGTAAAAAAGTGAATGAACAAAAAGTAATAATAATAGAAGTCATGAACGGTAAGTGCTACGAAAAAAATGATTCAATAAAGAAGTTAGGAAATTCAATTATCTATAAAAAAGGTCCTCATAATTGTGGGCCTAAAGTGCACTGTTACGGAGATGCAGGCCCAAACGGTTTTTCACAAAATGGCGGCACTTCCGTTCGCCATTTTTGTAAGTATTTTGTGTTTTTAGGTTAAGTACGTCAGACTGCAACTATCCATGCAATAAAATAACTCCTGCCTAATTTTGCAAAACAAAATCCTCTATTACCTGTATTACAAGGTACTTTTTCTACCTACACTTTCTCCAGATCTGGAGATGGAAAGCCAGAGAATAGTCCTTCAAGCCAAATTTTCTACAATAAAACTACTAAAAATCTCATTGAATATTGAAACATATCCTGGTAAATCGTTATTATGAAGTAATCAATTAAGCAACTCTTCCAAGGAATTTAAAGGATACGGTTTCAGTATTTTCTCAATCGACCCGGTGTGTTATATGAAATAAGTGATTATTTTCCGTGCGTTTTTTCTGGGTTCATACCTGACTGTAGTTTATTTTAACTCTGTACCGTCTTTTGCTTTCTTGTTCACAGCCCAATCTTTCGAAATTGACGCCAATTCTTCCGCCACCCGATTTCTGATCAATACTTTCCAGCTTTGCAAAAGCCCATGAATGCTTTTCATACAAATTATTTACTGCGAATGGTGATTTTTGGTATAAATGATTCCATTATTTCATTAATATTCTACATAGTATTATAACCAAACGGTAAAATTTTCACATATTTGAAACGTTAAAATTGAAATAAATCAACATGATAAAGTGAAACAGCTCATTGGATCTCTTCAGGATAATGTTGATCTGATTGGTATCACTACTTTAGTTCGGGTTTGAAGGCCGTCGTTTTTTGGAATTACTTCCTGACGTTCCGCTAGTGCGAGTGGCTAGCTTCTGCAGAGGCTCATACATCTTTTGTTTGACTCCGATGACTGGGTGTTACAAATATCTGGATTTGAATAATTTTCATTAATATTAATTGCCGTGATTACTTTATCTAGATGTGGAGAATCATCATCAGTATCAATTGCCTCATTAGCTGTCGTCATGGTATTTGTTATTTTTGATCTTCTTAAAAAGCCTTAACTATTTTGTTCTGATTGGTTGTGTTCGATCAGATGACTCCAAATCAATTGATTTCATTAGATTTCTACTTGAACAAATATTTTTAATATAATCAAACATATCGAAACTCGTTGCAAAGATAAGGGAGTCTTCACGTATCTGGTCGTTTGGGCAGTCAATATCTACAATACCAATGAAAGTCTCGACAAGGAACTGAATAACATAAAGAAGGTTCATGAGAAGAAATCGTGATTTGGATTTGCTTGAAAGTGGTTGACAATGTTCCTTGATGAAGGGTAATGTTTCGGACTTCCATTGTCTCTATTATTAACTCTATTGAAACCTGTTGCTGAGAACGGAAGGATTTAAATACAAATCAAGTGAGAAAATCAAATCAAAATAAATTTTTTTCAGACGATGAGAGTTCGAACTGATTAGATTCAGTAGGTTCAAAATATTCGAAAATAGAGATGGTGAGAAACTATTTGGCAATTAACATCGAAAAATACAGTCTTTTTTTCATGCCTGTATTTATTTTATTTGTTGGCTCATTGGAACCAGCCACTTCCATTTCTGTACAGCTGCTGGTAGTGCTGGAAGACGCATACACATTAGAACCTTGTATTTTTTCTGCAATTTATATTGTGTTGAGCACCGATTCTTCTAGGTATCCTTGTGCTACCGTCGAGGACTTCCATACCCCGTGACGCTTCAAAGAAGTCATGTTAGCCGCTGCATTGGCCAAAAAAGTCGCCGATGACCTTCTCAGGCAGTGACCGGTGTAAAGTGCTGGTTCCTCCAATATCAAAAACATTAGAATTCTTGAAGGTATCTTCGACAACGTGCTTATTCCTACGCAATGGCTGATACACCTCCCATATATGTTAAATACAACAATAGAACATTGTCTTATTGATACCTTTTGTCTTCTGTGAATTCATCCAAGACTCAAACATTTTGAACTCCTCGTCGTAGACATCTCGGGACTTTTCTGGCTTAATCTGCATCGCTGCTTCTGCTTCCGTAAGGATATCCCCAGGAACGTAATTGTCATCGGTTTTCTCCATTTTATTAATTTTTTTTCTCTTCAAGAAAGCCTCCCCTTTCTTCAGCGAGAACTGACATTTTGAACATTTGTATCATGCCCATGGCAACCAAACAAACAACCTCCTCTGACCAAAATGTAAAGAAGTCACTGTCAAGTTATTGTGATATTTATAGGTTACTGAGACGAAAGTAACCTTGATTTGACCACAAAACTTATTTTTAGCTTATAATAAAATCGATCTCTTACACTTGTTGAATAATAGTATATTATGCAACGATCGTGTAATGATGGTCATTAATATATGAGCATAAACCGGGATACGAAACGAGCCGAAGGTGAGCTTCGTATCGTATGGTTTATGCGAGTGTATTAATAACCATTACATGAGAAATGCATACGCTATTTTATCTACACCCGATAAATAGTGAAGAACTACAAATATTATATTTATATTTGTATTGCACACAATAATACTAGTTTAACGAATTTCTTTGAAAAATTCCACAGAATTGCAATTAATAGTATTACTTCGAGAAATAAAACGATGAGATATGAAAAGAAGATCAAAAATAAAAGAAAAAATAGATTACTCGAGACCGGATTCGAACCAATGTCTTCTCCAGCAAGAATAATCAATGTCAGCGCCACAGACGGCTCGGCTACGGAGAGCCCACAAAATTTGAAGAAGAACTAAGTAATGAATCATGCATTTGTCGAATAAAAAATTTAATCATTCTAATTGTATTTCTGTCGGTGAAGGTGACGAAGGTGATTCTCCCATATCGCAGGTATCAGACATTTTGTTATGATTATCGAAGTTTGGCTATATTCTTCAGAAGTTCAATGCCTATACCGATTTTGACTTGACAGATGTCAAATGCAGAGCATGCACATCATGCTTGCTTGAAAAATAATGGGTTTCTATTGGTTGAAAATCTGTATCGTAATGAAAAATCTGTAACGTAATGGATTTCTTATAAAACGGGTTGTGGGCATATAAGTGTATTATTAGAGTACGGGTGTAGATAAAATATTGTATGCCACTCGTGTGTTATGTTTCCTAAGTCACTTGAAAATTTATAATCTCTCTCGCGTGACTTATTTTCAACAAAACACACTAGTACCATAAATAACTATTTGATCCCGTCACTTCTTTGAAGTCATGCAATGCTAGTGAATGAAATGAGACATAACAGGAATATATTTCAAGAGATTGTGCTCAACTCCATAATGGATTACATTGTCGAGTTTTACCATTCTGCTGTGACTCAAAAATCACTTCAGGGCATCACAATTTTACTCTATAAGAATATCTCGGAATGAACGCAATGGACGCTAGTCCGCAATGGAAACTTTTAATGGACGATCGTTATGAAGCCCATTACATATTTATACAAACAGCTAAGAACACAAAACAAGATATTCATTTCAATTTCTGGAACATCCCAGCGCTGCGAATGTTCTTTATCTACTTTAACCTGTGGTTAAAAACAAAGGTTGCAGTTACAATTAGGGTATAAGGAGAATTTATATAATGAGAGAAAAGTTCACAGCTTTGCGAGATAGTCATCAGCGGATGTGCTTTGTTTAAATATATAGCGGTGTTTCATCTCGTATTTCTGAACAATAAGCGCGGCACTTCCTTTGTGTTGTTCGCTTCTTAGTCTCAATGAGTTCAAAAACCATAACAAGAAGTGTTTCATTTCAAATAAAAGATTCACCACGACAGTGGGGTGACTCTCTATCAAAGGGGCGAAGGAGGTATTCAGGTAGGAATTAGAAGGATATTAATCTCAGAAGTATTTGATTTCAAAGCGAGAGTAATATGAAAAATGTCATCCTGATTCTGATCAGAATGACAAGGATTGGGTACTGGATCCATAAGCATATCAGACAAATTGAAACAAACCGATATTTTTTCTCAGATTTTAAAAATTTTCGTCATCAACAAAATTATTTCTGAAGAGCTTGGCTGGGACAAGGATGCGATTCTTCAGACATAACATTATTTTTTTGCCAACGTTTGTAAACATGATTAGATTTTTCTCATAAATTTGCAACAAAAAATGATAACAATATATATATATTACATATTCCGTTAAAATAAGGCATGTATTGGGGAAAATGTCATGAAAACTCACAATGATATCATTTCCGATTGTAATGGGAAAAATGTAATTGAGTTGTAATTAATCTTGAATCATCTGATACAGAATGCTTTTCACGATTTTTTTCTTCAGCAATATTTTTTTGTATCACAGGTGCAAGGCAGTGCATTTAAAGTCGTTATTAGACTCATCAAATGCGATTTTTTTGTTATGAATGATATAGCGTCTAATTTTCATCTGGCAATTATGATTTTTTTTCATCTATAGATATAGCTATATATTTATTTCCTAATTGAAAGGCAGACTGAGAAAAGTTGATTCAAATCATCTGTCACTGTCTAGTCTGAGAGCCTTGAACTGGAATTCATTCAAATTCGAAACGTTTGCAAGAAATTTATTTTTTCCGAAAACAAATCGTTGTCATAACCAATCTTATCAGAGATGTCATTGAATCACTGACTTGATTTGTTTTCAGCTCATGTGATAAATTTGAGGAATAGTTATCTAAAAGGATCATCATGTTGGGTAACTTTGTATGAATATAAAGAAAAGGATATATGAATGGAAGATAAATGAAGAAATGTGACCATGATATACTCAGAATTATAAGTTCTTATGCCTTGACTTGAGTTGGGAAAATGAATTATTGAGTTTGCATTGAGACAAAACGTCTATTGAAATATTCACGAATATTAGTATCACCTTAAATATTCCTGAGATCTAATCGATGCTATAACTATTCTGATAATAATAATAATAATTTATATATGTGTCCACTATGTAGAAGTTTATTTGTTATGTGAACATTCAATCTATATTTATATGTAAGTTGATATCTGCCTGCCTCCTACGTGTCAAAAGTTCGCATGGTGATTCAATCAGAGAGTTGATATTCCTTTGCGACTGACTCTTTAATCTCCACCTGTACGACTGTCGCCACGTTGATTTTGTATAATTCTTTGATTGTTGTCTACATCTGTAGACATGAAAATGACAAATCATCATGGGTATGATCAAGGGTGAATCGGAAGGGGTCATGAGGGTGTGAATAAGACAACCCGATTATATATAAGTACACTAGCCGACCCGTGCCATTTTGTTGGCCATTAATTATTCTCGTGATGCAATTATATTGTGTAGATCTTCGTACCAAGTTTTATCGAGTTCATCAAAAGGCTTCTGGGCGTACTCGAAAGGGTGTTTGATAGGAGTCGAAATAGTTATGAGCCCCCTTTTGCACCCCGTTGGCCGATGAGTTTCAATTAAATACGAACATGTCTTCCATCTATTCTGAAATAATGTTCATATAAATTTGAAGGAGATTGGACATAGGAATCACGTTGTCCCATACATACTTCTACCCCGTTTTTCAACCCCCAGGGGTAGAATATCAAAAAATAGCTAGCTATGTAATGCAGAACTAACAGAGACCAGCATTCTTGAACGATATGTCCGTCTATACCAAACCGTTCAGTCAGCGCATACCGTTAAAGAATGATATGGCTTGCCCGATTTTCTCCGAATTGATTCACATTTACTATCATTTCTCACTGAGTTTTCTGTTCAATCAGAATGAATTATCGGTTATAATTGCACGAGTGCATAAAAATTATCGATAATTTTGCAAGAAAGCGTGATATCTAAAAATTGCAAGAGTTCATTTTTATACTTTGGCGAAAGTGCCTGAGTCGGAAGGACGAGGGCTCTTTTACGAAATATGAAAATAACTGAATGCAATTTTTATAAGAAATCACGCTTGAATGCAACATTATCTGGTCATTTTTATGCACGAATGTAATTCATTGAAATATTTCACAAATAAATAAATTCTCAAGGAAATGTTATTTTTTGTTCATTCATACTTTCCTTTATAGATTATATGGAGTACTCACCTAAACGCGAAATGTTTTCCTATTTTTGAAGTCTATCTGAAATTCATTTGTGTTGTTTACTGACGTCTAGCGATACTGTTTCAAATGTATGGTGACTTGATACAATGCAATTACCGCTGTAAGTTTTCGATAATTGCATTGCTCTTATAGAACATTTTATATTTAAGGGGCAATATTCGCTATATCACTCCTGAGTAATGTAGCCTTGTGTTAGTGAAATAATTTTCATGATCAGATCAGTTTTTCCGAAGATTACCCCCTACAAACAAACAAAGTTAGAAACATACCTCTTTATAATATCTGGACAGATATATAGATATTCTCGGACAGAACTCAATTACTTAAATGATGAACAACAGATATACTCGAGACAACTCGTCTTCTGAATATTTGTTAGCGTAACAAGAGTCGACTTGAACTTATTTCCATTTGGAATTCAAGTGATTGAGCGCTCATTGAATGTTTTATGATAGGTAGCATTATCACTCACTTCAAAATGTTGTGTCACCTCAAATTCTGATATGATTATTCAAAGTTCCTAAGCCTGCCTTAGGAATCTTACACCATCACCTTGAGCAAACTTCAGATAACGAAGACGTCTAGAAAAATGTTAAAATTTTGATTTTATTACTTTATTTTCCTTTCCATTCTTTAATTATATTATTATACTTTTTTTCTCTACTATAAACATAGCTAATGTATGTTTTTCGGAAAATAAATGAATGGATATCAAAAAAAAAATATTCAGATGAACTGTTCAGATGGGAAAAAATTAACAGATCTATGCTTTCATTGCATTCTGTGAATGAACCGGTCAACTGTGCTTGATGGAATTATTCGTGAATTTTCAACGATAATAGTCCATGAACACTGGTATGTGTTGAATAAACCCACCACAATTTCTTTTATGATTCATCAGGAATTGCTTTTTGTAGATATTATTGATCACAACATGAATCAATCACTTTCAATGTGATACGATTCATCATGAGAATGATATACTTGGAATGTCAAATGAGTTTCCTTCTTGACAGATATAAAGCGTCATGAACTTGTAGTCGAATATTGAACAATACCAAGAGAAATCGCATAATCATGCATAAAATATTCTTAGAAGCTCAGTGAACAACTTGTTCCAGTGCATACTGTTATTTTGTATTCATTGCGTGAATTATAATTGAAATAGGCTTTTAGTCGGTACAAACAATGATCTGAATAAGGGAAGGAATAATATATAGCATAACAACAGCAATTTCTCTCGGAAGAGGAAGGCTAAATTCCGCCGAGATTTATATATTATTCCATTCACAAGCATCGAAAACTAATTTCTTGCATTTTGTAGTCAAGGAGACAAAGATGATGCTCCCAACAAGTGTCTTTCTTTGTGAATGACATTGACTTACGTAGAGGCTGATATGTTTTTTATTTCGACTTCGTTGTAATCAATACGTTCATATCTCATGAATTATCGTTATGTTCAACGATGATTGCTGTAAATGAGCAACGTTCAGATCAACCGATCAATAATTAACAGGATTTTCGACAATGAGAATTGACTGTCCCTGAGCAGCAGAGAGCGCTGGATCCTGGAGAAAATGGCTAATAAAAGGGTAACGTACTATTTTCATTTATACAACTCCAATATTGTGTCAGGGATAACCTGTTTATTATTTCACTGACATTATTTTGTTGTTATTGGTTTTTTCTTTCAGTCTTTTGAGTTCTTGAATATGAGAATTACTATCTGAATCAAGTGTAAGACAGATTTTCAGTCTACCCTGATCAGGTGCTGGGATAATTGAAAAACAGTTCTTTCTGCATATAACTCGTTCAATTAGTCACCAACTTTTCGTATATCTCGAAGTTCTTGAAAAAAATACAAGAACGAATATTTATCAAAATAGTCATCGTTGACATTCTGGAAACCAAATCCACTTCTGTTTCCGAAACTCTTACAATTATTCTCTCCTAGAATAACTACTTGTCTTTGGGTTTTAAGGCCGCCGTTTTTCGGAATTTCTTCCTTCCTTGGAATTTCTTCCTAATGTTTCGCTAGCGCGAGTGGCCAGCATCTTCACAGGCTTACTCATTTCCGATGACATCGGAAACCAGTAAGACTCTGAAGAAGCTTCAAACCCGAAGAAGAGTAGTTCTACTGAAAACCTCGGCTGCGAAAGCCTCAATCATTTTGTCATTCTCTCCTAGTTCCGTCTCGAAGTTTCTTTTTTTTAATGTGAAAAAAATGTGTCTTGACATGTCTCTATCAAGAGTTGCATTCAGGCATGATCCATTTCAATTTATATAACACAAACCACAGATAATTGTATTCATTGACTCCCTCGTTCGTGTGGTGGGAAATATATCAGTGAAACGTCCAGACCTCTAGAAGTTCGAAAGAGTGAACACAAGATGTACATCTAGAACAGACAGATTGGTGGTTCTCAATTATCAGAACATATCCTCACTGTCGATGGAGATCATACAGTTGAGTGAAATGATACTCACTACTAGGAAATTTTTCAGACGATCTATCCCCTACGAAATAAGAGACCGAATCTGGCGCAGGTGGTGTAAACCTCCAAAGCAATCTGCTGGATAACGATCAGAGACTCAAACTCGTAAGGGCACCAAGTAGAGGAGGCTTCTTACACAAGCACATCGAACGGCAGAGCCGTAACAAGTGACCCGCCGCGAAAGAAAATCGTCATCAGTCTACTTGCAGAGGAAGCTGCAACCCACTACAGGAATTAGAAACACAATAAAACAATGCCTTACAGCTGTTTCGATCCGTCATAGCTCGCCACAGTAAAACTCGGCTGGACTTGCAAACACTAAACATTTCGAATGGTCTATGAGAAAATTGAATATTTTCAAACACCCATTCAGTGCAGAAAGAATTAATACCTGAATCAAAGTGTAAGACAGATTTTCAGTCTACCCTGATCAGTTGCTGGGATAATTGAGAAATAGTTCTTTCTGCATATAACTCGTTCAATTAGTCACCAACTTTTCGTATATCTCAAAGTTCTTAAAAAAATACAAGAACGAATATTTATCAAAATAGTCATCGTTGACATTCTGGAAATTAAATCCACTTCTGTTTTCGAAACTCTTACAATTATTCTCTCCTAGTATAACTACTTGTCTTTATGTTTTAAGGCCGCCGTTCTTCGGAATTTCTTCCTTCCTTGGAATTTCTTCCTAATGTTTCGCTAGCGCGAGTGGCCAGCTCATTCAGAGGCTTACTCATTTCCGATGACATCGGAAATCAGTAAGCCGCTGAAGAAGCTTCAAACCCGAAGAAGAGTAGTTATACTAAAAACCTCGGCCGCGAAAGCCTTAATCATTTTGTCATTCTCTCCTAGTTCCGTCTTGGGGTTCGTTTTTTGTAAATGTAAAAAAAATGTGTTTTGACATGTCTCTATCAAGAGTTGCATTCAGGCATGAACCATATCAATCAATATAACACAAACCACAGAGAATTGTATTTATTGACTCCCTCGTTCGTGTGATGGGAAATATATCGGTGAAACGTCCAGACCTCTAGAAGTTCGAAAGAGTGAACACAAGATGTACATCAAGAACAGACAGATTGGTGGTTCTCAATTCTCAGTTGAGTGAAATGATACTCACTACTAGGAAATTTTTCAGACGATCTATTCTCTACGAAACAAGAGTTCCAATCTGGTGCAGGTGGTGTAAACCTTCAAAGCAATCTGCTGGATGACGATCAGAGACTCAAACTCTTACTGCACCAAGTAGAGGAGACCTCTTACACAAGCACATCGAACGGCAGAGCCGTAACAAGTGACCCACTGCGAACAAAAATCGTCATCGGTCTACTTGCAGAGAAAGCTGCAACCCACCACAGGAATTATACAATGCCTTACAGCTCTTTTGACCCGTCATATGTCGCCTCAGTGACACTCAGCTGGATTTGCAAACACCAAACATTTCAAATATTCCACATGGTCTGTTTCTCATGAAAACTTGAATATTTTTCAAACATTCGTTTAGTGCAGAAAGAATTCGTCTCAATGTTTCCAACTTCATTACAGTAACTGAATAAAAAAGGCAAACAACAGAAAGATGATTCAAAATAATCCATATTACACAACTTTGTGTATTCGACGTCTTCTGTTCAATTCCATGAAATAATAAAGTATTATAGCGGCCATTATAATGAATTGTATCAACCATTATCGCACGAAAATGCTTTTGAGAGAGTCAAGTTTGCCGTCAAAGCGATATCAATTTTACGGTAATAGCCATCGTTAACCCAAACGTAAGACCGTCTAATGAAGACAGATAAAGAAATGTATTATTTGGTTGACTCATTCTGCAGTAAATAAGCTCAAGGGAATTCGGATGCGGCAGCAGACCTTGTAAGATATCGACTTAATTTTCTCATTCGGCGAGCTTTTGCTGCTAGTCTAATCTGATGGAAACTGTGCGAACGCTCGGAAATGCACCCCCTAGGATTGAGATAATGCTATCTATCAGTCAGATATTAAGTTGATGAGAACGATATGGTGACTCAGGGGTTGATCATCTGGAATAGGGTGATTTCGGGACTGTCACGTCCGCTATCAAATATAAGAAAAGTATGATCAGACTCAATTCTGACATTTATAACCACAAAGAAAACAGTGAATTCAAATTGATTTTGTCATTATGTCAAAAATTATTGTTGTTATATAAGCGAATTTCGAAGGGATAAAAAAATGTTCGGTAGTGTAGAAGTCCGCCTCTCAAGCGGAAGACCGGAGTTCAAATGCCCGCTAGGCTACCGTGCTGGGTAATCGCTCGTTAAAAGGAAAGACCTCGTTAATCCATTGCTCGCAAAAGTTTCGACTTCTGAGGGTTGACGTTCTTCAGCTGGTTAACGGACAGAACAACTTCTAGTCTATCCTGATAAACAGATGAGAATTTTGTCATATGAATCAGCAACTTGTATAACTCAAAATTACAATCAAAAATAAAAAATAATAATTCAAATACTAATTATTCATATGTTTCGAAACCAAAATCTGTTTACATTCTCAGAACTGATTCTGAATTCGTTTTTTGCAATTGTTTCACTGTCAAAGATCTGGGATGTAGAAAAAATTTTTTTCTTTCAATAGTTGTAGCACGATGTGATTTATATAGGAAGAATTTTGATCACAGAGAAGCAGATTCTTCCGTTTCCTGTCATTACTCTCCTTTGTTATCATTCGACTATTCCATTCAACTTTGTTTTCCTCATCGTCAGTCGGGATGTGTTTTGTTCTGATATTGAATTGTTGTTCCTTCAGAATTCTTTCAGATTATTTTATTTTTTTAAGGTCCATGAGGATTCATTTTTTCATCAATCTTTTTTTTATTTTTGGTACGCAATGTTAATCTTTCCTTTCCTCTTTATTGTGGAGTTTTTTCAATCGAAATTCAGGATTTTCTTTCGTAAAAACCTGATGAAAAAAACTCTAATGAAAGAAAACACTATTGGAAGAAATAATATTCGTTTCACTGATGTGAAAAGTCAGAACCTTCTCATCACACTACTATTTGACTTTTTTCATGTCCAAACTTTTTTGTTTGTTGATCTGCAAGGATTTTTTGCCTTGCTATAAACTTGCCGCATCATCTGCGGACATGGTGAATTCGCCGATGATGTCTACACGGTTAAAGCGCGAATCCCACTATACGTAACGTCACCGTCACGTCTCCGCACCGTCATCGAACCGACAATAGCACCGTATTCAGGTGGATGTGACTGATAGTGTGATTATGTTCATTGCTTGCAATGTAAGAATATTTACCGTGATGGTGACGGTGCGGAGACGTGACGGTGACGTTACGTATAGTGGGACTCGCGCCTAAGTCGTTCATATTAACGAGAAAATAAAATGGATCCAAAACTGAACACCGCACTAAATTGACTTATTCTTGGATAAAACCCCATTCAATACGCTCTGAAGACGTTCAGATAGATATGACTGGAACCAGGATAGCATAGAACCTCTGAAAGTATCAGCTTGGGAAGTAGTTGTTTTCTATTGAATATTTGCCAATTTGCAATAATATTGTGTTGTTGTTCCTTTGGAGTGCTTTCAGTTTATTTTGTGCTTTCGTGGTCTATGATTTATTTTTCACTGAATCATTTTTTTTAATATCTGCTCCCAATGCTAATCTTTCTTTTCATCTTTATTATGGAGTTTATCAATCAAAATTTAGGCAATCATATTTTTTTTGTAGAAACCTGATATCTCCAATGGAAAAAGCCGTCTCTGGCAGTTTTTTATACATGGCGAGGCGGCATTAGAGACATTCGCCTCAGGCGTCTATTCCAGTTGCGCCGGCCCTGTACCTACGGGTTCGTGGCATGGCAAATGACATTCTCGAAGAATTTTCCAACTGGTAGAACGGCAGTAACCTACAGAGTTCCACAGGAAACGGTCCTGGGCCTTGTTCTCTCCAATATCAGTATAAATGAACTTCTCTTGGTCCAGGGTGCTGAAACAGCGATTTTTTTCGCAGATCATACAGTGCTGATTTATACCGAAAACTCTTGGAATGAAGTAGAAGAAACGGCTGGGACTGATATGAAGCCTACATTATAATGGTTTTCTTCATATATCTCGCACTTAACGTGGTAAAAGCAAAATTGATTTTGTTTTCATCTCTTACCAACGTAACTTACCCAAACACGACATTCACTAGATAATATCACTGTTCCTTTGGAGAGATCCGTCAAATATTTAGGGATTAACATCGATTCATTTCTCAGGTGAGATCCCCATGTATTTCTGATGATGATCTTGTGTTCAATCATGCACACTTCCAGGAGGTTCTGATGTTCCGTCGATATAGGTAATTTTGACTGTACGAATTTTGTATTTTTGTTTTGATATGCAAGTTTTTGTGTTTTCCGGTATGTTAGTTAACTTTATTATTTGTCAGTGTCGAATGTTGATATAATATTATAGCTGTTACCGACCCGTTTCATCTTTCCAGACAATAGGGGGATTTACGGCATAATATTTGTTATAGTATATTTACTGTAATATGTGTTTCACGTAGACGAATTCCCAGAATTCAAACCATCATACGAGTGTGGCCAGAGAAGGTATAGTTGGAAGTATTATGTATTAGGTATAATAAAGTATGCAACTTGAGAAGATTGATGGAGAGATGAATTGGTGAAATCAGTTTTAAAGGAAAATGGATGTCCATATTATTCAGTACAAAAAAAATATGGAGCGCCAGGCCTCATAGAACTTAATTTTGGTCTTTGAAGATGACAAATGAAGAATGATGCCATAACAAATATACGGAATGGAACAGAAAGTGTTTTTTGAGTACGAAATTCATTAGCATAAGTACTCCTGCTCTCATAGGTAGAGAACAAAATATAATAATCATTATGAGCACATAAGGATTACCATATTGGTAATGATCATTATTCCACTATTCATGTGAAGCCTTCTCGATTATCACTTTCATGTTTCGATATGGAGTGAATTGTAATATCATGGATTATCAAACAATTACTCCTCACCTAGGTGATGAAAATGAAACTGACTGAAAGGGGATTTTCTTTTTCAATAATGCCTGTCGACATCATAAATAGGAAATTTTCAGAAGTGCTAAATACTTATCCACGAAAATTATTCGCATCTCTAATAATTATTGATCCATTCAATGTTACCAAAGATACACTTCGATCGTAGTTTGTTTCAGTTGGGATCAAATTTTCGATATTAGCAAAATTCCAATATCAATAACTGCTCGAAAGTGGATAATTCAAATAACCATTTCTAAGTGCACCTGCCTCCTTTGAAATCCAGATACTTTCTCAAACAGAGTAGTGTTTCCATCCAGAATCCATGAATGCAATTCCCGAACCATTTCAAACTTCCCCCAATGTATTGAATGGGCCTGCAAAGATTTATCATAAAACGGATCTGCAATAGCAACTTATTGGCTGAAGCATTAAATCATGCCAAATCAGAATATTAAAAAAGTTCCTGAAATAAACATGTCGAAATCCAAATACGAAACATTTCATGAAATATGAGCCGAGAAAATATGTGGAAACATACTTTTTTCGTTGAGACGTGACGGGTTACAAGGGTGAGATGATTTGTGGAAGAGGGGTTGATATACCCGGATCTTTTCCAACAGGAGAGGAGTGAATTTGAAAGGGTTTCTTTGAATTGAATATCCGGGATTACATAATTTTTTCATCGGTTCAGCTGGCAACTTCTGTGGAATCAGTAATTAGTGCGAATTTGAAAATTGGAGTGGACCAAGATAGGGCCTACTAGATTTTTCATATTTTCATTAATTTTATTGATTTGAATGCATATAAGACTAATACATGAATTCCATGATTACCAACTTCCCTTTAAGTATTTGAGTTATCGTTATTTGAAGCGCATTGAACGAGATTGTAACATACATGGGCTTTTCTTACAATCGGTAAAACGAAAAAATTAAGGATGTTCATAAGTAACTTCAAGATGAATATGGGTACGAAATGCAATAGGATTAATCTCGAGGCCTCGAAGTTATATCATCGAGCTTATGGTCGGCAAATGACCACCGCTTGAATCTTTGATATTTCAGATACTGTTCATCATAATGAATGTAGTGGTTACTTCTCGATTCTATTCAGAGAGAAGCGATCCGTCTTGTTCGTGACTCTTCGCTCACAGACTCGCTCACTTCATTGGAGCATCGTAGAAGGGTCGGAGACTTGTCCCTCTTCTATACATACTTTCACGATCGATGCTCTTCCGAATTGTTATCAATTTATGTTGACAATATCCACACGGTTGATTCAACGAGTACAGAATTCTCACCCCTTTGTTGATAGCTTGGAGACCTGTCGAACCTCTCTTTCTCAGAAATCTTTTTTTCATAGAACAGTTCAAATTTGGAATTCTTTGCCGAGTGAGGTTTTTTCTGAGGCTTACAAGCTTAAAAAATTCAAAGTGAATGTCAATTCGTATCTTCTGTCCCTTGATTCACGCGGTGTTCTTTGAACATTACAGAGCTTCCCTTTCGTATGAATCTGCATATATAGAAAAAAAATTATATAAAGATTGTTATGAAAGACAATGGAATATCCGTCGATGGTGAAGCAGAATAAGGTGAAATTATTTGATCTCGAACTAAAATCCTTTGTTTGTCTGTCAGAATATACTACCTAGATGACCGAGGAAAAACACGGATTGAACGATGTTATATATAGATAATAGAATATAGACCATAAAATGAACTATGATGATTTCAATTGTTTCGCTGCATGTGTTCTCTGTTGCACTATAGTCCTTTGGATTGATTTATCGATTTTGAAAAATCTAGAGGGATGTCAAACATTGCTCTAACACTCATTCAACAATAGATCTGCTAGATTTTCTCTTGCCAAAAAATATACTCTTCGAGTCTCAAAATATGAACGTATTCAAACTAACCATTCCATATTCTCTTCACCATGATTATCGCGACATTGAACAGCTCAAGATACAGTTTCCATAATAATAATAATAATACATTTATTATCCATCAACATAACCGTGATACATATATTACACAAATACAGAGATTGGTACTGGATAAATGGCTCTAATTGGTTCAGTTGTGGACGAGTCCACTCCTGCTCTTCCACCAATGCCGAAAAATCAATGCTAGCACATGTTAAAATAGCGAATGAAATTACTTAATAAATAGAATGAAAACCAAAATGAGGAAGTGAGAGAAACTGAAAAAGGAAACAAAAGAGTAAACAAAAGAGAAAGGGGAGAGGAGGAGGAAAAATCGACTAGTATTGCCTTTTCGAAAAATATGATTTATAATGGATTTTAAAAGTTTTGTTACACATTGTCAGAAACCTAGGATCAATTTTATACAGATTGTTGACACAGACTGCCACATTGTAGGAGAATGATCGTCTAAATATTGTTTTCACATGCCTGGGCACACTAAGTAAAGTTTTTTTGCGGATATTTAAATTATGAACATCAGTTCTGTAAGTTAATTTACGATGTAAATAGGGTGAAATTTCAGTGGAATATATTTTATGGGCTAAACATGCTAAATGTAAAGTTCTACGATTGTACATATTCAACCAGTTCATTTCTTTGAATTTATTGAAAATATGATGATATTTTCCTATTCCATGAATAAGTCTAACACAGGAATTCTGGAGATTTTGAATTCGGCGAGACTCAATACTATTCAAACATGGTCCATAAACAACATCACAATGATTCAGGTGTGATAGCACAAGCGAGTCACATAGTAATTTCTTAACTTCACAGGATATAAATTGCCTTTGAGCATATATCATCTTCAGATTTGCATAAGCGATTTTCAGTTTAGCTGATATATGTTCTTTGAATCGTAATTTGGTATCAATGACGAGACCTAAATCTTTGCAATGTGTTCTGAAAGGAATAGAGACTCCACCTATTTCAAGCGAAACATGATTAGTAATTTGATTGCGAATATTGTCATTGCAAAATATTAGTGCTGATGATTTATTTGGATTTATTTTCAAAGAATGCTTTTTTGATATATGGAAAATTTCTTCAAGGTCTGTGTTAATGAGACGGGTTGCTTCAAATATATCGGAATAATGAAATGAAAAATACAATTGTGTGTCATCAGCTTAAAGGTGATAATCACAAAATTCAAGATATTCTGGAAAACTCGAAGTATATAGAATGAAGAACAAAGGTTATATGCTACCTTGTGGCACACCCGAAATCATTTGAAGATCAGTGGATTTGTCACTTCCAATTTGCACATATTGGGTTCGTTGATGTAAATATGATGTAATGAGTGTGCAAGCTGCATCATCAAAATGGTAGTGTTTCAACATGGCTAGTAAAAGTTCATGGTTTATCATGTCAAAAGCCTTCGAGTAATCAAGAAAAATTAAAAATGAGATTTTGTCACAGTCAATAGCATTTGTTATATCATCTATGACATCGGCAAGCGCAGTAGCACAACTATATCCCTTCCTAAAACCTGACTGTTTAATTGGCAATATCTTATTATGATCCAAAAAATTTCCAACTTGCAGCTCTATAACTTGCTCAAAAATTTTGGAAAAGACTGGCAAAATGCTGATTAATCTGAGTTCACCATATTCATTTGGTGAGTTAACCTTGGATAATGGTACTGCCTTTGCAGATTTCCATGATTAAGGAAAGTAATTTCTTAATGAACACTCATTTATTATATGAATGATGATCGGAATAATAACAGGACAGCATAACTTGACGATGATAATATTCAGGTTGTCAGTTCCATAAGATTTAGTTTTAATGTTATTAATAAAATTTACAATAGTTGCCTCGTCTACTAGATGGAAACTGAAATCTTCAATATTATTTTTCCTATTGTTTGTATAAAATTTCAAAAGTTCGGTGTTGGGCGATAAATGAGATGACGTATTAATGAAGAATTTATTGATATTATCGGCAAATTTGAGGTGCCTGGTTATCTCAATTGCTTTCTTTTTGGATATATTGAGTTTTTTCAATTCAATCCATTTCTCTTTAGAATTACAATTACGAAATTTTTGATTCAGATATGCTCTTTTTTCAGCTTTGATTGCTGTCGTTGTCAAGTTTTTGTGGTCTCGGTAGTGTAGTGGTTAGCATATCTGCCTATCAAGCAGAAGGCCGGGGTTCGAATCCTCGCCGGGCCACCGTGCTGGGTAATCGCACGTTAAAAGGTAAGGCCTCGTTGATCCATTGCTCGCACAAGTTTCGACTTTTGAGGGTTGACGTTCGTCAGCTGGTTAACGGAACGAACAATTTTAGAACAATTCTCAACTGTTTATAATATGACCAATCATTTAATAACTGTGTTCTTCGGAATTTCTGCAGGGTCTCATTTCTGAGTTTTTGCATGAGTTTGATATTTCTAGTTATCCAGGGTGTGTAATTGAAATGTTTTTGTGTAGCTGGTTTCAACGGGGCGTGCAGGTTTAGTACAGTAAATATATTGGAATTCAAGAGTGTTATTTTTTCATCAATATTATCTGTATCATATATAGTCTGCCATGGTCGTGACTGAAGGTCAATTTGAAAATCATCATATATTATATTATTGAGGGATCTAAACGTGATTCTTTTTTTAACTTGACGGAGTATAAAATTGAGTTTAAACTTACAGTTCACATGCGCATGAACTGCAATAATGTCCTCGCCGATAGTTTCATTACAATCATTTATATCAAAATTTGTAATTATCAAGTCCAATAATGAGTGACCACGAGTTGGTTGCTTGATTAATTGTGTACAATCAAAGATATCTAAAATGTCATTGAAGCGAATTGTAGCATTATCATCCAAGGCCAACATATTGATATTGAAATCTCCAATACATATAATATAGTCAAAATCCGAAAAAATATTTTCAAAAACATTTCCAAATTGATCCAGAAATTGTGCAATGTTGCTTCTTGGTTGGCGATAGACGTTCCCAATGGCTATAGCATTATTACCAAAAATGACTTTTATCCATATGTATTGCATAATTTCACTACTCTCAGATACAATAAGTTCAAAACTGAATGTATCTTTTACATACATACCCACACTGCCACCTCTGGTAGGTCTATCTTGTCGAACAAAAGAATATCCATTCATAACAACCGTGCCGCTTGAAATTCCAGTGTTCAACCAAGTTTCATTCACGCCCACAACATCACAGTCCACATCAACAATCTGATTTTGGAATTCCACAAAATGAGGAATAAGTGATCTAATGTTTATATGTGATATATTGAGTAACATCTGTAATAATATATGTGATTAAGGTTTAAAGCAATAATAGAAAAGAGGGAGAGAGGCAGACGAGAAAGAGAAAGGATGAGAGTAATGTAGGAGAGAATTGAGAAAGAAAATGAAACAAATTTCAGTTAATTGAATAAACGAACAGTGAATTCGACAGTAAGCCGTATGACAATCAGGGTCTGTCAGAAAAAGTTTGTATATTTTCTAAGGAAAAAGTTGATGGGCAAAAATATATTTTCCTATACTTCTCAAACCCGAATATATAACACATAACCACCGAATTGAAAAATATAAAAAACCCACTTATACAATAGGATTATCTGAACAATAAATCATAACCAGTCTACTAAAATTACGAAGCTAGTATCATAGTACCACAATAAGTTGCTATAATATAATAAATGATTTGAAGCACCCTACATATTATCACCTTATTTAAAACTGCAAAACCTAAATTTATTGACATTTTATAATGCGAGATGAGATAATAAATAAGAAACAATATCACTGTTATATGACAATGTGAACGTAAACTTCACACAGAGAAAATTCATCTTTGAGAATTAGAAGATCCAAATCGGTTTCATACAGTACCGTCAATAATTTCTTGTAGAATTTTTTCGTTCCTAACTCTATGAACAATATTATTATTTTTAACAGAAATATTGCCATTGCGACACCATACATTGGTTTTTGAGAATTTTTCTATGGCACTCTACAAGAGTGAAAGTTTAAATTTTGTTAGATCTTCCTGCACATAAATTCCCGTTGACTTCAATTGTTTTCTGTTATTTGAAACCTTTTTATAAATGGCACTTGTAAATCGTACCAAAACAACTGCTGGCCTCGGTTTATCGGCATCGTAGTTTCTGCTGGGCATTCGGTGACATCTTTTTATATCCGCTTTACTCACGTTTTTCAATTTCATGTTTTGGTTGATTATTGACAAGATAACATCTTCGATATTTTCACCTTCATTTTCCTGGACATCAAAAAATCGCAAATTCTTATTCCTTGACGTCTGTTGAAGATCATCTAACTTCATTCTAAGTTCGTCATTCACCTGCTTGATGTGTATAAACTCCTTCTTGAGGCCACTGATGACATTTTCAAAATTAACTGCTACGGTTTTAGCTACTCTCTCTGCTAAATTGTGCAAATAGTCATCATTCATAATGATCTTTGTTTTGGATTTCACGATGGCATCTATTTCTTCTAAGTCACTTGTAGTGAGAACCATTTTGGATATGTTCTAAATACTAACAGTTAGGCACTTTTTATTATGCACCTTTGAATGAAATCTGCTCCTTATTATTCAAACTACAACTAGGTATTGCAGACCAGACAATCCAGTATGATAAGCCTTAGCACATTGGTTTAACTAGAATGTTGTGACAGCTGAACGCACGCGACCTACTCACTCGCCATTCACAGAGCGAAAAACAAAGACAGAAGAACTCAACCAATCGATTTAAACCACAACAAAATTGAATTGAATTTGGTCCTCACAAAGTCACCCTGTAACAGTAAATTAATTCAGTTCCCAAACTCAATCGACCACCTCATTTCATACTCGAATGGCCAGAGAACGTTGTCCACTATAATAGTTCACAGTTCATCCCATCACGGATATCCGTGAAAGACCAGCACAGCCTCTAAATTAAAGCCCACCTTTTATTCAAATCGAGTCTTATCCAGTAGGCTTCGATTCGTTTCGGACGCTTTGTTTGATTAGGGAACTGCTGCAGTAATCCTGTCCACGGATTAATGCCGAGACCACAGAAGGACGAAATTACTCTCTTCGGGTGAAAAATCGAGGCGGACCCGCCAAGATTTACACAGTTAATTTCCATAGCTTAGTCGAGCAAGCAGGAAACAAATTACATGGTGACATAGCTCAAGTAGGCGCTGGGGAGAGCGCTTGGGAAATTACAAGATCGTCAGGATGGTGCGTCTAACACATTGTTTGAGGGTTATTTTGTGTTTAGAGTATGATTTATGGCGTGAGAGGGCGTGTTAATTTTTTATCGTTGGTGTATGCGGGATCTGGTTAACGGGTTCGGGTTCTTTACGTCGTGAAAATCACGAGGAAGGATATGCAAGAAACACTCTGGTTGGCAATTTCAATCGCATTTAATTTTATATATTTTTTTTGTTGGTGATTCTTCGCTCACGGACTCGCTCACTTCATTAGAACATCGTAGAAGGGTCAGAGACTCGTTTCTCTTCTGTACGTATTTTCAAGGTCGGTGCTCTTCTGAATTGTTATCAATCGTTCCACCATTGGCAATATCTATACGGATGACTTGACGAGTACAGAATTCCCACCTCGTTGTTGTGAATTTGGAGACCTGTCGAACCTCTCTTGTTCAGGGTTCTTTATTCAATAGAATAGCTGAGCTTTGGAACTCCTGGCCGAAACAGGTTTTTCTTGAAGCTTACAAACTTCAGAAATTCAAAGTGACTGTTAATTCGTATCTCCTGTCCCTTGATTCACGCGGTGTTCTTCGAACATAACAGGGCTTCCCTTCCGAGTGAATCTGCATATAAATAAAAAAATGCTGAGCTATCCGGAAAACCGACAACTGATCGCAAGTAAAAGGACAATTTGTAGTATATTACATTGCAAGAAGGATAACTAACTCGTTAAAGATTTTATTATTCACAATGGAATCAAAATGTTTAATCACTCACCAGCCGCAGTGAGAAAAATCGAGAACTATGAACTTCCCCGAAAAGATGTAAAAAATCTTATAGTTGAAAAAGAATATTATTCCACTCAGGAATTTTTTGATGACCTATCCTTCGAATAGATATAAACCGAACTGAAAAAAAGAAATATATACTCTTTTTATTCAAGTTTGTATATATTAATATTTAATTCACATTTTTACACATAAATGTTGTATATAATTCATTTTCACTCATTTATCTCCATCTCACTTTGTATATCAATGCTTTGTCAATTTTCTTCTGACGATAAAATATATTTTGACGTGACATTCTCTACTTCTTCTATTCCCACTATGATCGTGCGGTAATTTTTGTTGGTGTATCACAAATTTTTTCGGCGTCCCTCATTTTCATCAACGAGCTTCTGGAGTAGGTGAAACAATTGCTTGCTTCATGGATATAACTAGGAACAGTACCTACCAATCCGAAAATTGAACTTCGTAAAAATGTCATTTTTGTTTCAATTTTACAAAGAACCTGAAACAATAATTTGCTGAATTCGGGTTTTGAGCCATTGAATGTTGTCATGAGATCGAATTCATCAGGTCAAATGTTATATATCCCATAGTTTTGAAAAAACAACTTCAGAAGCGGTTGCCATTGATTTAGAATGCACCTGTATTATAAATGATACCTTATATGACAGCTGTCAAATACGTAATGAACAGTTTAAAATAGTGGGAGTGGAAAAAGTATGATTTTCAATCATAAACAATGTTACTAAAGCAGAAGAAGAATCATTTGAAATGTCACCTTTGAGCAATTCAAAAGACATGGATAACATACCCTTATGAATTCATGGTTGGATACATCATTGGTGTCAAGCTTAGTACTTCTCGAATGCTATACAATATTTGGGGCTCCTTTCTCCGTGACCCGAGTGGGTACAAAAGTTCGATGTTCTGACCATACTCATTTCATACTATTGAGGTTATGTACCATCGTGTCTAGCATATTGCATAATGGGTTAGAGTAACCGCGCCAGAGCCAGCGGAGTATTCAAAGCTCAGGAACGATATTCAAACTATTCACTTTTTCAAGTGAATCATTATTTCCTCCATTAAAAATGTTGCCAACCATTCATTCATTCACCCTCAGCAATGTTATGCGAATAAAAATAAAAAAAATATTTCACAGTCAAAAAGTAACCTATTTTTCGATCTCCTCTAGATGGCGTACAAAACCGCGACACTTGTTTTAATATTCACTAGCTACTTCAAACGTATTATGATTTTGCTACGTAGTAGCTATCGTATAGTGAATCACGCGTAGCAGTTTATCAAAATATCCAGTACAATCACACAATGACAGGTGGCATCAGTTATTAAAAATATTTCAAATTATTCCTAGTCACTCAATATGATCAGAAGATTGACCCAAACTTGAATTGACAAATAAGAGGCGAATAGCAATAGCACACGAGTCTCATCAATTTGAATTTGTGGGAAAAATCCTACAGAAGTCAAAATAATTCAGAAAATTAATCAATTCAAAAATATAGTGAAGAAAAGTTACAAAAGAATAATCCAATTTTCCAGAAGAATATCTAAATTGCAGAGTTTTCAACCTACCTTGAATATTATCTCATTTATTGTCTTTTTTATTTCCTTTTTCATCATAACTCCGTCAATATTTCAGCATGAAATAGTAGTTTACCTAACATGTTCGGAAAGTGATACTTTTCCGCACGCGACGGCAAATCTCGTGTGGAAAAGTCACTTTACACAAGAGCTAGATACACTTATTTTTTTTGCTAGCGTACAGAAGAAAGCTCAAAGCTAACATATTTGAATTGAAGTATTCTTTTATTTCAATTACACTTTGTAACAAAGAGTGCTTGGACCAAAGAGTGTTTGGCTCACTTGTTTTTGAAAATGTATTTAAATAAACCAGAAAAACTTCTTTTAAAGTAACAATTCTTCTATTCTGGCACCAGTTTTTGAACGAAATATATCCCTTATTATTCCTATAACAGGGTTTTTATGGTAGAAGATCCAAGTTCGCAGTTCCTGTCGCTTCCACAACTGACTCTGGCAAATCTTCGTCTGAAGAATCCATGTAAAATTATCTTATACTAGAGAAAAAAAACAACGACGGTAAAATTGGTTTTGACAAAATAGTATTTTGTCTGGCAGATTTATTTTTTCTTTCTAGCTACGGTAATAAAAGTGACAAATGAATAATATCAGATGTTTATTGTGTGACATTGATTTGATGAGACTTATACCAGTGCCTTTAAACTGTATTGAAACATAGAAATATATACTTTGAATATTCAAATGTCAGTATACTTATATCTTATCAGATTTTTTTTTCAGCACTTCAATGCGGAAAAAAAAATTGTTCCGCACTAATGCGGAGAAGTGACCCTTTCAACAATAAAATGACTGCGAAAAAGTAGACTTTTCCGTACACTAGTAGAAGAAGATTTTGATGATTTGTGATTTATTAATCTCCGACATTATACTCCACTTGGTATCACCCTATGAGGAAAACAAATTCAAGTATAAGAGAATAAAAAGCTGCTTTCTGCGGAATAATTCTCTAAAATTGAACATCTATGATTCAATATTGTGAAATTGTGACGTATTGAATATGCAATTCAAATGAAGCTGACGTATTCTTCTATTAAAGTTGCCAGGTCGTGAATTTTTTTCAAGCAACTATGCAATGGGTGCCCCTGCCAATATTCTACTTTTTGTGTGATCATAGAAATGAAGAATCTAATGAGGACACGTCTCTGTGAATAACACTCGTGAATTATTTAAGAGTAAAGACGTTATTTATGCCTTCTCTTATCATATAAATCAGCAAGAGCGCTTTTCAATTGGGATAATCTTGGAATAATTCAACTGTCCCTTTGTGAGGACGTATAGATAAAGTCAGGATGTTGCAAATTCATTCAGTCGTTTTTTCATCTGTTATCTCAGATGAGAGGATTCGGAGTTCTCTTCGTAGTTGAATGAGTTAGAGGGAATTCTGGGATTTTAGCGGATTCTGAAATTAACTGAAAACAGCGGTCTCGCCATGCTTCGTTTGGAAATACGTCTATCTCTAGAAGATTGGGGATCCAGAGATGTTTTTTGTGGAACTGGCATTGTGCTTTGAATGGGAAGCATTGAAATGTGAATGCTCTCGAAGATGAAAGGAAACGAAATAAATTCGAGATCAAAATGAAAATTCAATTTTGCAAAAAAGCTTTACCTACTCGGTGATCACATGGGTTTAATTCTTCCCAGTTGGAAGGGACTTCATTGTTTCCATCCGGGACCGTCTACAAAATAAATAAGAGGAACAAAAGAGCTTTATGGAGAGTACGGAATACCAGAAATCTCAAAAGGGTATTGAAACCAGTTCCTCGATGGATTTGAATATACCGCGGTTACACAAAACTGACAGGACAAATTTTCACTGGCAGAAATGGACGAAGAGAAACGATTTCGGATATTTTGTCAAATTTATATATGAGCACAGATTTTATAGAATATATAAAATTGATTTTGGTAGGTACCTATATTGATATTCTGATCGATCAATTTGGAAAAAATATATTTTTTACTTTTTAGTTCCTTCCTTCCCAATAGCATTTTTCAAAATACTTCAAACTATTGCTTATTTTCGGTCTGAAAATCGATGCTTTCTCTCAAGCCAAGTCCGAGTATTTTATAATGTCTGTGGTTCTATATTTCATTCAGAAAAAAATTAAATAATAACCGCTTGTTCTCCAATAGAAATATGAGCGTAAAATTATTATATTTCGAGACAAGGACTGAGAAAACAGTTAAACGCTTTGACCATTCAATTCTACTATTATACATGACATCGAAACAAATTTCAGTCAAATACCCTGAAAAGGCTGATTTTTTCCATTGAAAAATTTTTTTGGTATTGAATAATCTAATGACAATTTGGTCAGGCCAGCAGCAACTATACCTAGACAGGACGTTGGTAGACTTACACCTGTCAGAACACTGCTGCTCCCTTAGCTAACACCACAAAAGTGCCGGTACAGTGTCCATCACAGCGGGAATTAATCAATTGAATTGATTAACTCTGAATTATTGGGGCTAGCAGACTTGCAGACTTGCACTCCCTTTTTTTCTCCTATGAGGAAAGAAGCACACATGCATTTGCTTTGGGTTGCCTAATCAATCGGTAGATGCAAGTTGAAGTACCAGAAATCAATATGTTCGAAATTGGTCTGCAACTCCATCCCAATAATTTAAAGCACTTGTATCACCCAAAGCATATGCAGGAGATGTTGCCGTTTGAACTTCAACGCAATTCGTGGCTTCAGCCCGGGATTTTTTTTGTGGCAGGTATTAGTACATCAACCTACTGTATCATTATTCTCAGATGATTCGTTTCATGATGAGTTTGCTCACCGACTATATATCGAAAAGTTTTTTTGTTATCAAATAGTGTCTCGAAGGAGCGGCAACTTTCTCAAGGAATATTCAGTGGAAACTCATAAAAAATTTGAAAAATCGATCTGGAACATTCAACAGATATTAACTATGATAGTTGAAAGAACTTGAGTTATATGAATATGAGTTATAAGAATTTCTTTCCAGAGAGAAGTTCTTGTTCGAAGTTGCTGTATAGTTTTTGAAATGATTAGAGAAGTTCACGATGCTGCTACTCGTGTGAAGTTCGCAAAGTACAAACGAACGAAGCGTCTGTTCTGATTGTGTCAAACTTTGTTGTGAAGATCTTTCATATGTTGGAGCGTGTTTCCTGGATAATAACCTCCATTGCAGGAGAACGTTCACTCTTGATTGAAATGATGAAGTCGATAAAGTTTTCACGAAGAATTACAAGAAATATATTTTACAGCTGTTCTAAGAACGTTCTTCTATGATGAATAATTCGAAGACAAGATATTTTTCAGGTGAATGAGTACCTTGATAGCGTTACACTACAAACTATGGGATGATAATAAAAAATGATTGAATTTTTATGAAAAATTGGTTTCACATCAGCTTACTGGTTCATGGTAACTGATGAGACCATTTCAGACTAAAAGTGCATCAAGGATTTGAATACAGAAACAGTTGTTCAGATTGAATATTGCTACTGATTAAATTTGGGTGATATTTGAGAACCATGTTTTTCAAATATAAAATTCAATTAACTGAAACACAGAATTATATGTTATTTGATCACATCAAGAGTGAGAGCTAGGGAAATAGTTCGTGTTTAAACTAATATCCTGTAGATCCACCCAGTTTTGATATAGCTAATAGGGTCACCAGACCAGGAAATGAACGATTAACGGTAGTTGTAACTTTCTAGGACCAAAGTTATTTTTCTTTGTGGTTTTATTTTTTGATGTGATTGGTTATTTGATAACTTTAGTGTTTCTATAATCGATGTACATCATAAAAATATAATTTTTTTATGATTTTTTGTATTATGAACCTTCGAAGATCAAAAAGTACCAAAACCCAATGAATGAACACCATTGCCTAGTAAATGGACTGCAAACACCCAGCTAATGAACAAATGCTTTATTTGTTCGAAAATAATGATTATTTTGTTTTATACAACGTTATTTGATTTTTTAACAGAATTTCAATTCATAAATAAGTTCAAAAACATAATACTTAGTGATAGTATCAAATTCAATTGATATCAACATTGAAGATTCCACGTGTGTTACACCAATTAATGAACTAAGGAAAAGATGCTGTCCATTTGCTGGCACTCTCGCCCTGTGAATGAACATTATAAAAAGTCCCGTTCATTTATTGGTTTCAGGTTGATTTGAAAACAATCTTTCATCAATCATTAAAGCACTTATTCCACATTATCATTAGGTTCATTTTCGCTCATTTTTATATTACTGCGTAGATCGCCAGTAAATGAATGTCTGTTCATTTACTGGATAATTTCGTTATTTTGAAACTAGTCAATGAACACCAAAATTCAACTGTAAGCACATGAACGATATAAACTTTCAATAGAGTAGTATAATCTTTCGATTGTTTCTTCCACTATCTCGATGTTAGATTTGATAATATGTTGTGGGTAAAACTATAAAATACATCTCTTCAATGCGTTTATTTGCACTTACCTTAACAAAAATGGCGCGCACTTGGTCTTATCTGACTTGGTACCGATCTGGCGATTTTATGAGCAATCACTGTTTGAGGTTATAATTTTTCCAATGTATGAACGAAATGGTCCACGCCGTTGCCGTATTCACGAGCGTTGACTTCAACTTCTCATAGTTGAAATAACCTAAATATAGACAAAAATTAGTCGAATTGTTCACGTACTGGGTGGTGTTCATTCTCTGGCTTGTTGACCCTACGCAGTTCTAATATTGTGCAACCACTATACAATAACCATATGAAAGAAGTGGAAGCAGTACAAAAATGGATACTGAGAATTATATATTCAAAAAAAATCACTTACCCGAGCGTTGAGATTTATCAGTTGGCACATGCCCTGGACGTTAAGGTAGTACCTTCATTTGGTCGAAATTTATACAAAAGGCTGAAATACATATAACTGTTAGATTTAGTGATAACACGCATTTTGCGAAATTTGAGCCAGATTGACCTTTTCGTTACCAAGATAATGAATTCAACATTTGCATTGGCTCTTATGGGAAATCGGAAAATTTGACGCAAAATTGCGTTTTTAGTAAAGAACGAATTTATAGACATGCGCAAAAAACCGATTGTATTAAACTATAGCAAGATTGAAGATTTCGTGCGAAGTTTGAATGCATTTCACCTCCTAGTTATTGAACTATATATGAGACAGAGAAGTTTACATTATCGCACTCGCCGCAGTACCGAGCCGGACTATGTAGCAACGTCGCACGAGTTGCTCTGTCGAAATGGTTGTCAAGTACTCGGCGCAACAAACTAAAGTCCCTTCTCACGCGCAGCTATGCCAAAGCTTTTTTCTTTATAATTTGATATTTTATTGGAAATGGAAGGAAAATTATAAAATACTATTGGATACTATGAAAAATTATCGTGAATTATAAGAAATCAGGATAATAAAATAATAAATAAAAAGAAATTATAAAGAATCACGAGAAACTTGTAAATGATGGGTCATAGTAAATTTATGACATTGATGAATGATGAATGAATTAGAAGAATGGCGAACTTGGAAATTTGGGCGTAGTGATAAAAACAAATTATGTAAACATGTGCGGACATTTCTACAACGAAATTGATTGAAAGCGATAGGAATTGCAAGAATCCAATAAAGTGGAATCATACCGTTGAAAAAAGTATTTTTGCAGTAATGTAGAGAGATAATTCAACTTTTTTATTCAACGATTTGCAATACAAAAATGTTTGGTACTTATATTTAGTTGCACATGGCTTCTACAAATATTTCTGGTACTCAATACAAATATTTTTGGTACTGAATATACATATTTTCAGTACTTATATTTAGGTACATATGGCTTCTTATCACAAGCAAATTTTGAAAGTCTCTTGTCAAAGCGTTCTTATTGTCTATTCTTTGGAGTGTAAGACACATTCGACGTCACATAGTTTTGATGTACTTGTACATATTAAGTCGTTAACCTTATTTGTATTACTGTACTTTTTGAAACGATTGCAATCTGGTGCCATAACAAATAAAATTATGAGCAAGGACTTTACGAAATTATTTGGGCAATTATTTCTTGAAATGAAAATTTTCAGAGAAAAAATCAAATCAGTAATGAAGAAAAGAATTATCAAGTGCTCATTTCTTGAAATGATTAACAACATTGTCAAGAATTTTTTTCACTTTGATTATTCGCATTTGTCTATTTTCACCCCACAGCATTTCTCTAATGCTATTTTCCCCACTTTCTTGGTAAACATTTTCGAGTTTTTCGTGAGTTATACCCGCTTCAGCAATTCTCTCAATGATTTTTTTCGAAATTTGACCACTCAAAGGCGACAGAGTTTTGGCTACAATTTTTATTTTTCTACTTTCTACATCGTTATCGCATATCGTTGAAAAAGTTTGGTAATGTTTGAGTAACTGATCGGAGACAATCAATTTTTCGACAAGTTTTTCCAAAATATCAACATCAAAATCAGCGTCATGAAAACGATCGGTGGAAACATTTCGGAGGACATTTCAGCTAATTGACCCAGTTTGAATCCAGAAGTATGATCTGGCAATGCCAATCGTAATAAAGCCAATGAAACTGAAATTCCAGCGATTACATTTTTGAACTGGCTAATCAAATGTTCATTTCGCAATGATTTGAGCAGGAACCGCGTATCGAAAGCAGCAGTCCCACCCATTCCTCGCACAGCACAGTATGCAGCGTTGCCGGATCTACGGCTCAGTGTAAAAGCATAAGGAGCGCGGTACACTCGGAGGGAAAAGTATACTCGCTGCCGCAGCGCAATAGCAGCGCTTCTTCACTCTCGAGAGGGCGAGAACTTTTGCGCCTGACGTTAGCGCTGGTACTACCTTAAGCAAATATTCTTGAGTATCCTGGTCCTAAAACAAAAAAAAAGTACATATGAGCAATATACGGCTCACAAGTACGGTACAAGACAAGCTGTTACCTATCGTTCGGTTCCATTTGTTTCGAAAACGATTTCCCAAAGATCCGCTTCATTCCTGAAACCCAAAGTTTATAATGCTCTACCTATTGACTTGAACACAATTAATTCATTACCATTATTCGAACGAAGGCTGAAGAAATGGATATTGAACCACACACGCACTTTCTCTCATAGAATGATCGACATCAGAAATACTTATTACTATAATGAAACCTGAATAAAAATATTAACTATATATTCATTGAACTCTAATGTAGCAATCTCATATGACTGAAACTCGAACTGGGGATGAGTCGGCACAAGTTTCACTTTTCAGACTCCTCTCGGAGCGAATGCGGGGGAATATGGAAATTGGAAAAAGGCATACCTGTTGCAATTGCACTTTTGATAGGCCCTGGAAATATCATAAAATTCACACCTCAAACTTATGCCGTTAGTTTTACTTCAGAACAACTTCACGAATGAAACGCTCCCAACGTGGGATATTCGCAGTAAATTGCCGTAACTACTCCAGTGAAAAACACAATTCCAACATGCACTTCTTGGGAGTAATAAACATAAACCTACCTACCAAATAACTTCGTATTACTCACCACTCGGTACAGCGCAGCCTGTGGAGAAGCAACAAAGTTGCCAGTTGTTTCATCAAGATAGGTCCAATTTCGCTAATCGAAATATATAGCGTAATAAACATGGTTGAAGTATTTTCAGGCATAAAGTCTGGTTGTTTGGATAGTTCATCTTTCAATTTGACTATGTATTTGTAACGAATCGTTCTGGTGCATCCCTTGTATCAATTCGTATTCGATTTCACTAGCAGATCCTTGATTGTACAACTATTTCATAGATGAGTTCAATGAAAACTCTAATAATATCTTTTGCCCATATACCTCGACTTCGACAGTCTGAATGTATTTTCATTAGTGATGAATTATTGAGAAAAAAATTCAACAATAATATCTGCTACCCAGTATTGAGGCGTTCTCACTTTATATTCTCCCTAGAGCTTGTGTTAGTTTCGCATTTTCTCCGAGATTTTTGAAATGATTGACACAGAAATTGCCGGTTTTTCAGTTGGGTCTCGCTTGAGATTCGATACAAAAATATCCCTGTGAATATTAGCCAGTCAGATGTTTGTAATTCATGCAGGAATCTCTTCTGTGAAGAATCCTGCGCTAAAAACTGTTTGATGTAATCCAATGCCCTTCGTGGTATTAGCCAGGGGAGTAGTTGTTTACTGATGGGCATCAGTCCGTCAACCTACAGTGTAGATGAGTTGAGGCTGGCCTGAACGAATTGTTCATTCAGAATATTTGATTTAAAGCCAGTCTTCAAGCATAGCCATGAATATTCGTGATATTCGTAACTTCCTTGCACTAGGAATTGGGCTGTGCGGATATGCTCCTGGTAAGTACCTTGTCTACGGGTAGATGGCGTAACAAAGGCTATTTTGCTTGTTTGTATCAGCCTAGGTCTAGGAAAGATACTCTGTTCGAATGTGATTTTCAATTATGGGAATTCATCGACTTATGTTGATGATGGCACTGTCTCGCATCGACGAGGGGCTAAATAGCCCGAAACCGGTCTGCAAGTGTGTCCCTTTCAATGATCAGAAATCAATTCTGGTAGTTGTGTCGCCAAGAGCATATATGCAGGAATTTCTTCTGTGAAGAATCCTGCTCTAACACCTGTTGAATGTAATACAATGCCCTTCGTGTTATTAGCCAGGGAAGTAGTTGTTTTATGAAAGGTGTTAGTCCGTCAATCAACAGTGTATGTGAGTTGAGGCTGGACTGAACAAATTGTTCATTTAGAATATTTGGTTTGTAATTCTGCTTCCTGCGATATGTCCACATAAGAAATATCTAGAGTATTACTTCAGTTCTATTCAAAGTATACCTTATTGCCCGAAAAAAAAATTCCTATCGACAGAGCATCAATGAAGGTAATCAATTGAAAGTTATCATGATAATGTTCACATGGACTGAACAGGAAGGGTTCAGGGAAAAAACAGGCAAGATGACTTCTCGTTAAATTCAATCTGGAGGCATTTTCAAGGTTATATTTACTTTTGTGAGGACACGTGCTGGTAGATTGATAAGCTATTGACGTATGTTAACTTCTCGAAAGGTTTTACGCGTGTGCGTTCATGCGTTAAAAAAATATGTCCAACTCACAAATTTTGGAAAAATATGATAATAAAACCCTAATATAGCCTTTTTCCCCAGAAATATTACTTGCACATTTGACCAGTTTCGTTTCTAGGCTAATAATTAGGTGAGTTATTACAATAATAACATCTTTGTTACAGCATATATTCAAGAATATCACTGTTATCTGTATTTTCATTCTTGTATGGATTTGAGGTGCCCAAACTGAGGAAATTCAGAATACTTTTGATCTCCTTGTTGTTCGGACAGGAATAGAATAGAACAGAATGGAATGGAACGGAACGGAACGGAACAGAATAGAATAGAATAGAATAGAATGGAATGGAATGGAATGGAATGGAATGGAATGGAATGGAATAGAATGGAATAGAATGGAATAGAATAGAATGGAATAGAATGGAATAGAATGGAATAGAATGGAATAGAATGGAATAGAATGGATTAGAATAGAATGGAATGGAATGGAATGGAATGGAATGGAATGGAATGGAATGGAATAGAATGGAATGGAATGGAATGGAATAGAATAGAATAGAATAGAATAGAATAGAATAGAATAGAATAGAATAGAATAGAATAGAATAGAATAGAATAGAATAGAATAGAATAGAATAGAATAGAATAGAATAGAATAGAATAGAATAGAATAGAATAGAATAGAATAGAATAGAATAGAATAGAATAGAATAGAAGAGAATAGAATAGAATAGAATAGAATAGAATAGAATAGAATAGAATAGAATAGAATAGAATAGAATAGAATAGAATAGAATAGAATAGAATAGAATAGAATAGAATAGAATAGAATAGAATAGAATAGAATAGAATAGAATAGAATAGAATAGAATAGAATAGAATAGAATAGAATAGAATAGAATAGAATAGAATAGAATAGAATAGAATAGAATAGAATAGAATAGAATAGAATAGAATAGTTCATTCATGGTTTCATTACATATCATGAGTTACAATCAATGATATTCAGAACAGCAGGATAACTTGGCTGTACGGCAAATCTAAGTGAAACGGTGCTTGTTACATAAAAACATTTAATATAAAAACATTAAATAATGTCTCCTAATGGACTTCGTTAACAATTCAAAGTGAGAAACAGTCACACACCGACCATCTATACGTAAAATGATAAAAATGCCCAAATATAATAACGAATTGAAGTGAAATATGGTCACACTCTGACTGTGTTAAATGGTAACTTATGGACCTAACCTATCCTTTGTTTGATATACTCTAACAAAAATTCCTTTGATGGGCTACGATCTTCGCGCTCTATCTCAAAACTTGCAAATGATGGACTAATTCCTCTATAAACAATGGTAAAATGAAGTTATCTTCTCTGAAGGGTGAAGTAAGTGCAGATATCATATTCAGTTTGACACAATAGTTCGATTGGAATGTTGACAAAGAGCTGATGAAGCTTCAAAGCAGTGTTGGCAATAGGGGTTTATATGGAAAATGAGAGTTTAAGGCTGAGAATATTCATGAAAATATAAATGATTTACGATTTTAACGAAATATTCCACTTCTCTTTCTGCATTGAAGCCATCTTTTGGCATTATCTATGAGTAATCAAGAAAATATGCTATTAAAATTACGACACGTGAGAAAAATGTAAGAAAACATAGACTTGGAAAACTATCTTTGCACTCTGTTTCCTGCCCAAGTATTAAAGGTCCAAACTCCATAGTCGCTGATTGTTCTAACTTATGTTGGGAATATGCGCAGAGAAACATTCAGGTTTTATAAAAATAACGAAGGTCTGGCCGTTGCGGGCTCTTTTGTTAATAGTATATTATGCAACGATCGTGTAATGATGGTTATTAATATATGAGCATAAACCGGGATACGAAACGAGTCGAAGGTGAGTTTCGTATGGTTTATGCGAGTGTATTAATAACCATTACATGAGAGTTGCATACGCTATTTTATCTACACCCAATAAATAATGAAGAACTAAAAATATTATAATATTAGGTATTTATATTGAACACTATAGTAGTAGGTAATCAATCGATTTTTTTTGAAAAATTCTACAGAATTATAATTAATGGTATAACCACGGAAAATACAACTATGAGAAGAAAAAACATGAAAAAAAGTCTTTGCCGAGGTCTGGAATTGAACCCGGGACGTTTGTCAAAAGTCGAAGTCAAAAATAATTTATTCATCTTTTTGATAATACATTTCATTCCTTAACATGTCTGACAATACTTTTTTGTATAATGTATAACACATAGAGTATATATTACAACACATAGTATATAACAAAACATGTACACATTAAAAAGTTGTCACTTCCTCCCTTGAAGAACGGTTTCCCGACCAACAGGAGAAGGAAGGAGGGGGAAGTGGTAAGCGGTCCGTTCGCTCACCTAAGCAAACGCCCGGATAATACAGGTAATAGAGAATTTTGCTTTGCAAAATTAGGCAGGAGTTATTTTATTGCATGGATAGTTGCAGTCTGACGTACTCAACCTAAAAACACAAAATACTTACAAAAATGGCGAACGGAAGTGCCGCCATTTTGTGAGAAACCGTTTGGGCCTGTATCTCCGTAACCGTGCACTTTAGGCGAACAATTATCAGGACCTTTTTTATAGGTAATTAAATTTCCTATCTTTTTTCTTCCATAATTTTCTTCGTAGCACTTACCGTTCACGACTTATATTATTATTACTTTTTGTTTATTCACTATTTTACCGATATCTCTTTAAATAATTGTTTAAACAATAAATTGTTCGAAATAAAACCTTTGAATCGATTGATTTTCCACAACTTTTATTCAAAACTTTTTTCTCTAAAGTTAATATTTTTGAAGTTACAACGCGTTCAATGTCGTTCTACAGAGTACAAGGTTATTAAGAACGAAGTATGCATAGCGTAATGATGTAGCGAATCCGATACATATTACAAAAAAATTGATTTTAGATTTTTTTTGATTTAATAAATGAATAATAATTCAAGTTCTTACTTGCAAGAAATAGCGAATACCCATTAAAATTTTTTCTTTGTATTTTCTTTTATACAATTTAATATTACTATAATTAATTTAAGAACTACTACCATAATTACACACGCAAATAAAAAAATGGAATATTTATTGAAGAATATATGTGAAATTTATTTTTACAAATGTACACCTAAATGAATCATATGTCTTCTCTGACTCTTTGGCGTTTCGAGGGTGGTGAATTTTCGATGTTGGTTATATTCTCCTCTTCCTCTTCGTTATCTTCGTCAGTGGCATATAAAGATTGTAACGCCTCTATTAATTTGTCGTTAGAATCATCACCAATATCTTCATCGATGTCGCACAATTCTGTGTTGTTGACGATTACTTTCAGCTGATTAGTGCACGTTTTCTCTGTGCAGTTCTCACAGATTACCGTACAGTCCAATCCTGCTTGATGGCACCCACAGGCTCTGCCACAGCCAGTTCTGCATTTGCATGAAATGCACTCTAGTTGATCTCCCACATACAAGACGATTGAAATTAACGCGTTGTAACTTCGAAAATATTAACTTTAGAGAAAAAAGTTTCGAATAAAAGTTGTAGAAAATTCATCGATTCAAAAGTTTTACTATAAACAATTCATTGTTTGAACATTTATTTAAAGAGATATCGGTAAAAAAGTGAATAAACAAAAAGTAATAATAATATAAGTCGTGATCGGTAAGTGCTACAAAAAAAATTATTGTATAAAAAAGATAGAAAATTCAATTATCTATAAAAAAGGTCCCGATAGTTGTGGGCCTAAAGTGCACGGTTACGGAGATACAGGCCCAAACGATTTTTCACAAAATGGCGGCACTTCCGTTCGCCATTTTTGTAAGTATTTTGTGTTTTTAGGTTAAGTACGTCAGACTGCAACTATCCATGCAATAAAATAACTCCTGCCTAATTATGCATTATGGACACGAGTAGCTGGCTCCCTATTACCTGTACTAGGACCGCTCATTCCCACACGCACCCACACTGCCGCCTGACGTGACAGTGGAGAGCGCGCCTGTCGATGTAAACAGGTCTCTCTCGTCAGCATATTAAAGAATTTGTCAACAACTAAATTGAGGCCTGCCTCCTGCCCAAAGGCTTATGCAGGTGTTGTGGCTTCAATGAGATAAAACAATTGGGCGATGAATCATTATGATTGTCTAAGATTTCTGCAGCGATTATGGGAAAAATAATAAAAAACCCATTTAAAACACGTTGAGCGGCTATTTATTCAACGCGCTCCTGGAATAAATCCAGGGCTTCATACAACAACCCGTGTCTTCGGGGTTGATTATGATAAGATCTAATGCCCGTGATTCCTCGAGTCAGAGGGCTTTTCCGTAAGAAAAACTTGTAGAACTTATAGGAGGTCCGTCTGACGTAGTCCGTTATAGTTTCTATGCGAGCAGTTTCAAGCAATTCTGCCAGAGGAGTGTATCGTCCGCTGTTTGTGACGATACGGAGGACTTTATTCTGCATTCTCTCGAGTCTCGCCATAGGCGTCTTCTTAAGACTGCAGAATACCGGACATGCGTACAACAGAGCCGGACTAATTACTTGCTTGTAAATAAGCAGTTTGTTGTCCATATCGAGTTTGGAGTTCCGTGCGATGAGGGGGTACGTGCGTTTTACCGCCGCCCCCGCCCTCTGGATCGCCAAACTGATATGCCTGTGAAAATTCAGGCGCCTGTCTAAATCAACTCCCATACGGCACGATGTGCCTATCCAGATGTATCTGGACCTGCTGCTTAGCCACCTCACTCGAGAACGAGTGGGCGTAAACAGCAGTATCGTCGGCATACATTGCCAAATTTGTTTGTTGAAATTTCGGCACATCGTGAGTATAGAGAGAATAAAGATGTGGCGACAAACAGGATCCCTGCGGGACACCTGCCTCCGTCCGGAAACGGCTCGAAACGCTCTCGTTTATTCTAACGCGAAAGGCTCTATTGATCAGGTAACTGTCGATCAGTTTCACGAAGTGTAAAGGCATGCCTACACTCCACACTTTATCGACTAATCCTTCTATCCAGACCCTGTCGAACGCCTTTTCGACGTCCAACAGGACCATAACCGTGCTCTTGCCCCGATGAAAGGACTCCTTCACCCCATGAGCAATTCTTACAACCTGTGAGGTTGTGTTTTGGCCTTTCCGAAATCCGAATTGCTCTTGTGGGATGAGTTTCATCCTCCCCTCGAGGCGGACCAACCTGGTTAGGATTATTTTGTCGACCTCTTTGGCGACGACGCTAAGCAGTGAGATTGGCCGGTAGCTCTCCACTGCACCCTTCGGTTTTCCGACCTTGTGGATCGGAATTATCTCAGCGATTTTCAAACAACATGGATAGTACTGCCATCTGAGAATCGCGTTGATGATGTATACGAACTGAACTATCGTTTTTCGCGGGAGGTTCCTCAGCAGGAGCGCATTCACCTTGTCGACACCAGGTCTCTTGTTGTTAGGCAACCTTTTTATGGTCTCCAGGACCTCCTCATGGTCGGTGATCAATCGCTCGAGGGTATCCTCGTCGATTGGCACCGGATCCATGTTTCGGAGGTCCTGTGCCCTGGCAGTCACTTCCCTTTACCTGGCGTCAACGTCGGCATCAGTTCTGTTGACGCGCTGGTAATATTCCCCCAACAGCTCCACTTTCTCGCGGTCCGTCACCGCCCGCACATTACCCCTCTCCAGTGTGGGGACGGGCTCGAATCGTTTATCGATCCTTCGCGTCATCCTCCACAGGGAGTTGTCCTGTGCGGTCAGGGAGGCAATTTTATCCGACCAACGTTTGATGGTGAACTCCTTCATCCTCCTATTTACGTCCCTTGCGAGACGCAACATCAGGTCTTTTTGGGCGAGGTCGCCGGTTTGCTGCCACCTCTTCCTCGCCCTATTTTTCTCATGAATGAGTTCACCAACATCCGCCGGCAAGATATCCTTACCATCCCTAACTAAGACCGACCTGGTTGTCTTATTTCTGGCTATCAAGATATTTTCAATAAATTTAGCTGTTCTGTCGTCAAGGTCACCTTCTGTTATTTGAGGTGTAATAACAGTTTTCTCATTCAGTATTTTTCTGAACTCCGACCAATCAGTCGTCGAGTAGTCAAACTTGCGTTTTACTTCTCGACGACATTCCCTGTTCAATTGAAATAGAACAGGGTTATGATCGGAGCTCAGTTCCTTGACGACAGGAAGCTCGCCCAGATCTCTTACGTTTTTATTAAGTACCAGGTCAATCGTAGTCGATGACGTACCGTTCCACGGATGGTATGTGGGCTCATCAGGGTATTCGATAATGACGTTGCTGTCGTTGGAATATTCCCAGAGCGTCCTGCCGTTGATGTTGGCTTGGTTCATGCACCCCCACTCCGGCCTCCTCGCGTTCAAATCGCCAACGAGCAATACCTTCTGGCCAGTACTGAACAAGTTGTCCAAATCCCGCTGAGAAAACCGGTTGCTTGGTGGGTTGTATACCGCGTACACACAGGTACCGTCAACAAGCTTCACGCCTACATGCTCTAGGCTGCATGGAACTTGTGGTAGCTGTGTGTACGGGATATGCCTCCTCACCAGGATTGCCACCCCTCCACTTCTCACCGCTCCAGGTCTGTCCCTCCTAATGGTGACAAAATTCCTAACCTTCAGGCGATGTTCAGGCCTGAGTTTGGTTTCGGATAAAAACATTATATCAATATTGTGGGCATCAATGAAATTAATAACAGTAGGGAGTTTGTTATTAATTCCGTTGACGTTTAGCATGCATGCTCTTACTGGCATCAAATCTTATATAAATGAAGTTGATTTTGCATGAAGTCGTAATACGTAAAGAATTCATCTCCACCTGTTTCAGCTGCAATTTTCATACGAGCCACTAAATCATCCATCGCCCGATTCACCTCATTGAAGTCTACATACCGCTGCAGTTCCTTCAATTTGTTGCTGGCAACTCCAAAAATATTGCCTGTCGCTGCCGCGCCAGGACCGCTGGGGGTATGTGTGTTGTGGTTAGGTGGGGAATGGGGGGGAAGGTTCTCGTTTCCCCTACTGGAGCCGCCTGCGGCTCCTTCGTTGGAGTTAGTTTGTTGTTGTCGTTGCCTCGCTGCCCACGCGTTTTCCCTGGGAGGGGGTGCCGGGACCTTGGTCTGGGAGATCGGCTTTGACTTACGTCTCTGCTCGATCTCCTCGACCCTTTTGAGGTATACTTCACAATTTTTGTAATTAGCTGGGTGGTCTTTACCACAATTGGCACATGTTGCTGGGGAGTCAGGCCCCTTTTTACAATCTCTGGTGAGATGCTCTCTAGCGCATTTCAAACACCGAGCCGGCCGGTGACAATTAGCCGTTGCATGGCCCCAGAGTTGGCAACGGTGACATTGCACCGTCACCCTGTCGGCCTTTTTCAGTTCCCACTGGACTCTCGTGTGTAATATTGCTGGTACCCGTTTTTTCAACGAGATGATTGTCACCGTCGGTCCGGTGACAACCATGAAAAGAGGCCTGAACTTCGTGTTCATGAAGTATACCTCTTTGACCTCTTGACCGATTTGACTTTCTAAGTCGGCTTTGATATCTTTGGGGTCAGGTTTGTTATCCAACCCCTCACCACAAACGCGTGGGTTTTTTGTGTTGTTCGTGAATAAGTGTGGAATAGCTCTTGACCCTCTATAAGGGCAGTGGTGAGTTTGTGATGGTAACGTTTGTGATCACTGCCCGCGCCGCTGACCACTCGGCCATGAAAGCACATTCGATATGATCGAAAATTACAACATATGTTTTGCATTTGTCGAATGGAAAATATAAACCTTTCGATTTTTTTTTCTTGTCTAAGGCATCTGTGGAGGAGTCGCTGGTGATTCTTCTATATCACTGCCATAAGACATTTTCATTCGATTATCGAAAATTGACTGAATTCTTCAAAAATTCAATACCTACTGATTTTGACTTGACAAACGTCAAAATGCAAAGCTTGCACATCATGCTTGATTGAAAAATAATGGGTTTCTATTGGTTGAAAATCTGTATCGTAATGAAAATCTGTATCGTAATGGATTTCATTTTAAAACGGGTGGTGGGCATATAAGTGTATTATTAGAGTACGGGTGTAGATAAAATATATTATTTCCTATAAAAAATTGTTTCTGTAATATGACCACTATATATTAATCTATATGATTTTCACAAAGTCAGTAACAGGCACTTTTTTGCTAGGTCATTTCGTATCATACACACCCGAATGACGGTATTTCATGCAATTCTGAAGATTTACGAGGAAAATTTGCGATGATTCGGTGCTGAATGTTTACTATCTGCACGGAATTCGTGATAAATTTCCCAACGGTGCGATGATGCATCGGAGACTCGAAAATGGAGAATAATAGGAGGCGACCATGCAGCTCTGAATTATGCAACTTGCTCAATGCAGGCACATAAATACCACACAGAAGCCACCAATGGACGTTTTCAAGTTTTCCACGAGGGGACGGAACTCTGAATTTTTCGCAGGTATTTTTGCATATGTCAGAATGAAAAATCGTGGGACAACTGGAAGATTTATGTATCAAAATGAGTTATTATAATAATGATTCGATCTTTCAGAGATTGAAACCTGACAATAAACTTGATGGGTCTAATCGTGATTGAAAGAAATTATTAGTGTTACATTGAAACTGAAGGTGAACTGATTTTACAGGACAGAGGTCGAAGAATACAAAAATATAATTCGAATTTCATAAATGTGGGAAATTAAATGAAAATTCGAAAAGAGTAAATGATGAAAAAACCAAAACTGAAAAATCAATTGAAAAAAATAGGTTTCTCATGGAAGATTCGTGTACTTAGTACAGAAACTGAGCAGGAAAGTGTGACAAGGAAGTAGCTGTTTTCGATTAACTATTTTTGTGAATGATCCAAACGTCCATGATTGATGTACACATACTGAAAAAAATGTTCTGGGATTGTTCGTTTCCCTAAACTAGCTGACGAACGTCAACCCTCAGAAGTCGAAACTTGTGCGAGCAATGGATCAACGAGGCCTTACCTTTTACCGTGCGATTACCCAGCACGGTGGCCCGGCGGGGAATCGAACCCCGGTCTTTCACTCGAAAGGCGAATGTGATAATATCTACACTACTGAGAACCACAAACAAAGAATATTTGATGATTTTCCAATGTGAGTTTTTCATGGACTTATGCATAACTTTTCAATCGGGAGAGAGAAAGCCGGAAGATACCTTCCCAAACCTTTGATCTCTCCACAGATATAATCATATCATTCAATAGATACATCGATTTGAAATATGCACGTTTAATTTCACAACATGGATTTCAAAAACCATTAAATTTCACAAATTCAAAATATTTCACACTGTACATATATACAGGGTGATTCAACGAACAAACTTAGTCCCTTTCACTGTGAGTCAGCAACAAACTGTTATTGAAAATTTCAAGAATCTCGTCAATTTTTCTATCTAGGGGGAACCCATTTTATATGAAACTAATACCTGAGACTTCACTTGTTGTCAGCAGCGCGGCACTATAATTATTTCAAATGTGTGAGGTGTCAAGTGATCTGGCAGGTCTTTCATCCCTGTATCACCTTCAGAAGTATTCGAAATCGGTTCGTATAAAATGTTGAACATGTTGATCAGGAAACACAGAAAAGGCAATGTAATTTAACACAAGCACAATGATGTATCACCCGTCATGCAGTTGAAAAAATATGTTGGTAGCTGCTTCGTTAAAGTGGGTCCAATTCAGAGTATCATTCCCATATCAAAATTGGTCTACCTAGAAATGAAATCTGACGTGTTCTTCAAAATTTTGATCACACGTCTGTTTCTGACTCACAGGAATGGAAAGTTTTCGTTGAAACGCCCTGTATCTGATAGCGAAAGCCGTACTATTTTCAATACGGAGTCAGCAGCATGGAAAATAAATACAATCACTTCAGCTATCACCCCGAATATATTTTCCTCATAAATTAATTTCATTTTTTTGAGTCTTGCCGAGAGTTGATGCCGCGGAATAAAATTGACTCATGTTTGAATTTACAAAATATTCAAAATAAATTCCATTTTCTGTACGATTCACCTTGACCACAACTAATTCCTGGGAATAGTATTCTGTGGTGGATACTTTTTTTCATCAAGATCAGTATACCAATTTTCGCTATTCATCTAGTCCAACTCACATTAATCGATTCATTCAAAAACGGGTTTATTATCATTCAGTTTGCAACAACTTCTATTATCTTAAGTGATTATTTCAGCATGAGAACAATCAAACAAACTGTCAAAATATGCAAATGCTCTTATTTACACCGTCTCATCAGCACTTTTACACCCCTATTCGCCAAAATGTTAATACCGGGATTATTTAGGGATCCCACTGCGGCATTGAAGCTCCTCCTGATTTATTTTCGAGAACAATTAATCTTATATAATGTTTCTCAGACTGTCTGGTATCTAATCCGATTGAATTAACGTCTCATTTTCGAAAAAACAGCTGCCTTTGTTCAGTTAGGTGTGAGGCGTGATCCTTTTTGGGAATGATGAAGTGATGATTCGAACGCTGCTGGGATATACCAACAGAAAAAAAAGACTACAGACCGAAATCAGTGTCACTAACTTGTATCAGTCTTCCTGGCGGGATTCCATAGTTTATGGAACGAATTTATAGTTATTACTGGAAAATTATAGTATCAATTGAATTTATCAGTTTGAGTCTGCACAGAGTAAATTCCCAAAAGTCGAAATAATGAGGAAATTAAAATATTGTCAGGATTCATGTTACAATATAACCTCAATAATCTTCTATTTTCTATTCCTACCTAGCTTCAATGTCACTTTTTTCCCATCATGTCTCTATCGATGAATTTATCTTCTATTTCACCTTATTTTGTTCTGTCTCACTCCTTCTTGGATACCTACCGGGTGAACTGGCGATTGTTGCTGAGGTAAGAACCGTGTCAATATTTACACAGATGACTCGACGAGTACAGAATTTCCACCCCTTTGTTTTGAACTTGGAGGCCTGTCGAACCTCTCTTGCTCAGGGATATTCTTTCAATAGAACAGCTGAGCTTTGGAACTCCTTACCAAGAAAGGTTTTTCCTGAGGCATACAAATTTAATTTACTGATGAGGTCACCAATAGCATGCACAGTAGCGCTGCTGTGACCTACTTAAAGAAGAAAATCTCCACGACAGAGTCGGTAAACTCGAAGGCAGGCGATAATCAAATCGACTTCGTTTATGTTTCAATTCACAATGTATGTTGTCCATTTTCAGAAATTTCTTCAGCGTCTATATGATTTCAAGACATGACTGAATGAAGGTGTCGTGTTACATTCTGAAACTTTTGATTAAACAAAAAGCGTTTTCACCTGGAACTTTTTTGATTATGATTGGATTTTCATTCTGTAAAACTCTATCATTACAAAAAATCGATTTTTTTTGGTGAATATTCTGGGGTGAGTTCAAGATTTCCTATGAATTCAGCCGCACAAAATTTGTATATTTTTTATGAATGAAAGAGTCATATAGTTTCATAAGTGAAATGTATTCTATTATGAATGGATAAAATTGTCAAAATGAGGAGATATTGATATAAACTTGTATTTCTTCCGAACAGAAAAACAAAAAATGTAACAGTTTTAATCTTTTCCTCAGGGCCCTCAATGATTTGCGGAAACAATTTTCCATAAAACCATCTGTGATCTTCATCAACAAACTTCAGCTGTTCTCGTAGATTGGAGTTTTTCCACTGTTAGACTGCCACATTAAGGTAGGGTAGCAACTTGCTCAGTTGTTACGTCTTTTAGAGGTGTCCTCTGCTTAGTGCAGTGAGAGTTTGGGACTTTGGTCGTCACCCAGCAGATGGTGTTGCTCCTTGGAGGTTTAGACCTGGTGGGTCGAAACAGCTGTCTGGCATTGGATTTGTGAATGCAATCATTTGTAACATGGAAATCCTGATTTCTGTGAAGGGTTGCAGTTTTCTGCCAGTTGACCGATGTCAACTGGCTATTTGTTGCGGTTTCGCCCTACGATGGCCCGCTGTAAGAGGTCTCCTCTGCTTAGTGCAGTAAGAGTTTGGGACTTTGCTCGTTACCCAGCAGATGGCGTTGCTCCTTGGAGGTTTACACCATCTGCACCAATCACTGTTTTATGTATATCAATCTGCAAACATGGCATGTAAGGATCCAAATTGGCGTTGTAATGATGAAATACAAATTAATTCACTCGAATTCACTTGATGTAAATTTACTAAAAAACGTATGATTGGCAGCTCTTCCGAATCATACAATATGTTCCATATCATAACAGAAACAATTTTTTTGTACTGGCAGAAGAGATTAGGGACAGATTAGGAATCGAAATCGTCTGGTGCTTTAGTAGTTCTTTCTCAATTCTTCCAAAGTAACGTTATGTCCCAAATTGTGACATAACACCTTGATCAACTGGAATATAAGTATTCCATATATGTATCACTTGAAGAAAATCATTATCAAAGATGAGTTGACAATTGTTTTATTTACACTCTCATTTTATTACGTCTTCAAATATATCCTGCAAGTTCCATTGCCGGATTCTTCGCATATCATGGAGTGGGAGTGGCATTTTCGTTGAGCAGTGTTATTGACGATTTTTTTCCATTAGCAGATACTCATCGCCTCAGGGTATATGATTCCACTATCGAGAGGTGGGGCATAATTTTCACCAAGTGTCCTTATGTCCGCCCCTATGCTGTAGACGAAAGCAGGAATACTGTTATCGTGGAAAATTCGATGTCGATTCTATCTGATTTATAGCCACTCCCTTGGCTCGTCCACGGTCCGACATTAATACCGTCCACCGGAATTACTTCTAAGAGGATTACACTGCCATGTTATTTCACGAATTCCGAACAGTGTTGTCAGGGTTAGATATTTCATGATTTCACAGCTCGTTCTGCTACTTGCGATCTGTTTTCCGCCACAGTTGAAAATTTGCAGAAAAAAATTGATCTTTCGAACTGATGATTCGATAAGAAACAAAGATGTAGGTATTTCCCAAGTAGCACGAACATATCAGAACAATATTGGTTCAATATCACGGGAATATTAACCTCATATTGTAGATATCATATTGGTCACGAAAAAAAAGTGTATTGTGTAACAAAGTATGTATGAATGTATTCTAAAACAATGCAGGAATATTTCGTTCTGACTATACTGGTACAATATTATTAATTATTTATCGACAAAAAAGGAATATTCGATTTATGTCACTCAATAATTCTCAGTCTTCATATTTGGAATTATTCATTTCTTCTTTACCAAATAGTCTTCTTGAAAATTTCACTCATTCGCATGTATTAACCGAATGCTAACCTGAGAAAAACTCTGGCTGCTACGAGGTTTGAACTCACGACCTTCACTATGTTAATATCATTGTCGACCACTATATTGTATACGGCACGGAGAGAGATGCTTTTAAGGAGTTGGGTGAGTTATGTGCGAAATAACATCGAAATGTGATAGACTTTAGAGTCAATGAAAATGTATTCGAAAAAAACACTGGAGGATCACTGTCTTATGTGATAGCGCTTTGGGATATCAAAAAGTTCTGGACGTATTTTTCTGGTATTGAAAATTACCACATATCGATATTTCAATTTCTTCAAATTTTTTTGGGAACAATTCATCATGAATATTGCGTTACCAATATTGATATTTTTTTTTAAACACTCAATGATCACTATCAAAACCCCGATACCCGTTTCAGGTTGTGATTCGAAAATGACTATTTGAATATAACCATTTTACCGTGAAAATAATATTCAAGCAATATCAGAATTCGCATATCTGAATTGCAGTAGTATGCCAATATGCCACCTAATGTGATATCACAATATTTTAATCCAAGCTCCCAAACAATTTCGAATATATATTGGATTCCCATGTTGAAACTTTCCTCTATGTTGTTGAACTGATATTATTCATTATCACCTGATATGGTAATTCTGATATTGGTGATGAGTTATCAAACCCACATATTATCAATATGGAAAACTTACAAAATGGATATGACATATTTACTGTCAACATTGAACCAATATTCATATTGATATATCGTTCTCTCTTTCTCTTTCATATTAGTTCAACATCAATATTTTAACTTACGATGTATCTATATTGGACCAATCTGAATTCGGGGTTCAGCCAATATGATGTGCTACTTGGGTCCTGTGAATCGTATGGTTGTAATTCTATCAATGAGTCATTCCCGTTTTTTTTGAATACAATACAGTCGGTCGGTGTGGCTTTTTCACTGCTGGTTGAATCCGCGGTCAGGGCAGACTTTTTCTGGCTGTTTCGGTGCGATGGGGAATTGTTGATTGCCTAGATAACCATCCTGGTAGGTGGGAAATATGGATTGAATACACCAACCTTTCCAGTAGAATTTTGGGTGTTTCTTGGTTTCCCTACAGTTGATAAAGCAAATGCTCTACCGTAAAGATCAGTATGAAGCTCCAGAACACTTCCGCGCGTAAGAAAATTAGCCTGATTACCATTGATCAGACTATAGAACATTTTCACACACATATACTGCGGCTATTTCTCTAATCGATGTGCGTAAGAGCTAAGTCCAATCAATCTATTGCATGAGTGTTCTGATAGGTTTCCGCGTTCAGTTGTATGTTGTCGTACAGTTCGAGTTGAACCGCGTCTGGAGTTTTCTGTTCGACGTTTCGGCTCCAATTTCCTCAGCTGGAAAATGATGAAGATGAAACTCAATTCAAAAACATACTGAAAAAAATCTTAGCGTCGAGTGATATTTTACAGGCTGTAGGTTGTTTTCTTCTGAAGATAAATGTCTTGATTCCTTAGTTGATGATGATCACCGATTAAACATCGGAAAGGATATGTACCATGTTAATATCAGCAAACTCATTCTCTCAATGAATATAAAACGTTTCATTTTGAAACATGATCAATTCGAAAATAACTCTCAATTCACCACTGCGTAGGAAATATCTGACGGTTCTAACAATAGTCTGATTGAGTTTCTGGGTATTCATATTTAACGTTCTGGCAACACTGGTTCCGAAATATATCTGCTGAGCTTCCATAAATGAGTTTCGGAGTGAGTGAGTTCGGAAATGAAAAATAATAGGATTTGCGAGAATAATCCGCATCATATAATGGCAGATATCCAAAACTGGAGGATTACCGAAGACTTCCATCCATTGAATAGAATTTCTGAAAACAATAGGTTTGACGGGCATACTGTTTGAAATGGAATTGAGATAGGTATTCGTTTTTAGTCCACATGAACTAACAGAAACTATGATGATAGTCTGAAGGTGAAACTCACTTATAAAGCTTTCGGCAATACCCAGTAACAAAAAATAAATACGAGACAACTTGGAATTTATTGTTGGGAAAATCCTGGCTACCTTCACATAGTTATCCTATGTGAGGAGTAACTATTCCCACAAAGACAAGTTTCTCGATGCTAGGAATTACGATCGGTAATGATATCCCATGTGGGATCGATCGCAAAGGGTGTTCAGATTACTATTTCGAGCGAAAAAATACTTCACTTCTCGTCAGCTTCTTATGATCTACAAGATACAGATACGACCTGTCTTGCTATATAGTTCCAATGTATGAGGCTCGGTACCAAAACATTAGTTGAAGCTTGTCGATTGTATTCGGAGAAAGGTAATCCGCCTTGTTGGTGATTCTTCGATTACAGACTCGCTAACTTCATTGGAGCATCGTAAAAAGGTAGGAGACTTGTCTCTCTTTTATAGATATTTCAACGGCCAGTGCTCTTTCGAATTGTTATCAATTGTTCCACCCTTAGCAGTATCTACACGGATGACCCGACGAGTACAGAATTCCCACCACTTTATTGTGAGTTTCGAGACCTGTTGAACCCCTCTGGCTCAGGGATCTTTATTCAATTAAACAGATTAACTTTGGAACTCCTTGCCAAGAGTGTTTTTTCCTGAGGCTAAGAACCTTAAAAAAATTAAAGGGAATATCATTTCGTATCTCCTGCCCCTTGATTCACGTAGTTGTCTTTGAACCATACAGGACTTCCCTTTCCTTGAATTCAGTGATGTTTGTTATTCTGGGTTGTTCAATGCGGTATACTGCTGAGCCAAATAACCGTTCGGACATTTTTGCAAGCTGGCCATCTTTTTCATTTCCTGTTTTTTTTTTTCAAGGCCCAGCACCTGTCAATTACTTGAGTTCAAGACACTTCCACATCAGTCTGGATGTCACCTTGGGATTGTTCAGTGGTTTGAGTAAACCCTTTGGTAATGGGGAGAAGTGATGATTCTTCTATTTCTTTGAGAAAATGATTTTTTTTCCCTTTAAATACAGACATACACCTTCTGACCAAGAATATAACGGCAAAGATTCCCATGGAACTAACAAGATGATGACTGTCCTTCTGGTGACAAAAAGAGAAAAAGAGAAAACTTTCGTCGTGATAGTTGTTCTCAACTGGAATCAGTCCGATAAATAACCTCTTTGAAAAAAAAGTCCACTGTCTCATCATAAAATTGTGAAACATATACCAAAAATACTTCTGAAATTCTGAAATCCATTTTGGAAAATGTTTATTTTCACTTATAATTACTATACAATACAATATACAATACAATACAATATATTTATTCATCAAAAACGAGAGCTTTTTTCTGTCGAAGTAAACTTGACATTTCGATGAGAATTTTCTTGCCTGGCAACTCAACGAAAAAACTGCCTGTGAAAAAATTACGAGTCCATAGGACGAGTAATTTTTTCTGACAGTTTTTGGAGTTGATTTGCCGGAAGGCAACTAAACTCGAGTCATAAATGTCAAGTTTTCTCCGATAAATAAAAGCTCGAGTGTAATCCGGTATGACAATTAAGTGAATACAGTTTAGATTATTCAATTCAACGGAGAAGTACAATTGTTAAAAACGAAATTTTTATATTTCATTTCCACAGATCAAATATACTCTTTTGACAACGCAAGTGAAAAATTGACAAAGACTCCGTCAAAGATTTGTTTACAATTCTAGTTGCCATGCTTTCAAGAGTTAAGTTTTGTCGCTGAAAAACTTAGGGCAAAGTTTTTTCGCTGCCACAATGACGAAATCACGGCGGCTCATGGGATATTTTATACATGAGGTGAATTGTCAACATTGATTTCATAAAAAGGAAGCAGTTTGTGAATAATGCATTCGATTCGTTCATAAAACTATTGAATTGAATCACGGACACCAAGATGATCAAGCACTGTTATTCAGAGCTCCACCAGTGAATTTCACTTTCAGAAAACGCTGTCAGACTCCATCTACAAAAACGTCGTTGGCGAGTCTTTCAGCATCATAATTAACAGATGCCATCTGAAACGATCGTTATGCTGAACTGAGGAATATTAGATCGTCGGCCATTACCTTTTCAATCCTTCTCTTTATTTTCACTCGGTAACAAAGAGATCACTATCTCATCGCTGATTTCATCATCCCTATCTCTAATTCAAGGACATGGGACTGCCGGGCTGCAATCAGCACGTGTAGAGAAAAATCTAATGCTCGGACTCAGCTTCTCTCTTCCCGAATCTCCGAAACGATTTGAAGCAGAGGCGTACATGTATTTTCCATGAGGAATGCCGGAAAGATATTTGAACACTGCCAAACTTCTGGGTGTTTACATAGATAAGACTCTATCTTGGAAGCCTCACATTGATCACGTATGTGAAAAATTGAACCAGGCTGTATTTGCCATACATCAGATTGACGAAGCACTTAACTTAGATATTGTCAAGACTGTTTATTATTCGTTGGCTTATTCGCATATGGCCCAAAATATATTAATGTGGGGCACATCTATTGGCGCAAAGCGGGTATTCATTCTCCAAAAAAGATTGATCAGAACAATTTACGACATTGCACCCAGAGATAGCTGTAGATCTGCTTTCTCAAACAACAAAATTTTAACAGTACCCTGCATCTATATTTACAAAGCTCTTCTCTACGTTAAACACAATAATCTCACTGTCAATCGGGAATCATTCGCCTATGAATATGAAACACGAAATAAAAAACTATTAACAATCCCCAAGCATAAAACATCAACATTCAAGAAATCGCTCATATACAACGGTACGATACTATTCAATTCATTGCCACAAGATATCAGAGACATGCCTGTAGTTTTGATCAAAAAGCAAATAAAAGTGGCTTTAGCAATCAAGGGATATTATAGCTTGGAAGAATTCCTGCATGGAAATTTGTAGCTCTAATAATGTGTTGTTCTCACTACATCTCCACTTCAATATTTAAATTTTATTTAAATTTATATTTGATATTTGATGTGTCAATGTTTTACATTACCTGTTGTGTGATTATATATATATATATATATATATATATATATATATATATATATATATATATATATATATATATTGCAATTGTTTACTTCCTTTACTTTTGTATTTAGCTATATATTTATCTTCTCTTGACGTGTCTAATATCATGTAAATGATCCAAAAGACGAAAACAGAAATGAAATGAATGATTATTTCCAGGTGTCTCATTTTTCGACGAGAAACAAAGTTGAATTGAAATTTGAATTAAAAGTATTGTAAAAAATATATATGAATATATATAGTGGTCTCGGTAGTGTAGTGGTTAGCATATCTGTCTATCAAGCGAAAGTCCGGAGTTCGAATCCGCACGTTAAAAGGTAAGGCCTCGTTGATCCATTTCTCGCACAAGTTTCGACTTCTGAGGGTTGACGTTCGTCAGCTGGTTAACGGAACGAACAATATTCTTATGTGAGTATTATTTTGATAATGATGATAAAGAAAGACGAAATCAGTGGGTAACATTATAGGAGAGAAATATCGATATTTGGTGCCTAGTTCTCCTTTGAGATTCACGAAATATCAGGAATATAATTACTCGAAACAGAAACGGTTGTTCAGTGCTTTTTTTTAATTTGAACACGATTTGTGAGTTTTAATTTCAATTTAAATAAGTAAAGACTTTCGACTGAACAAAATTTTATTTTCAGAGAAAATGGTTGGTGAAAATAATACATCTACGATGTGCATACAGAAGTCAATGATTTTAATGCTTCCCATAAACTTCTAGTTCGAAGTCTAGAATTGATCCACAACATTCAAGGTTGTCCTCATATATCACACACTTTGAGTTAGTATGAAATCCCTTAGCATCTTTCGGTGTGAACGGCAGTGGTTCTTTCAAATTTTAAAGTTTTTTTATCTTAAAAACTATACCATCGGAATATAACAAAGTAAACGTTTTCCATTTTCATTGATGACAACCTCAACAGGATCACTTTCGAATAGGGAGCTTACATTGAATTTTTGTTGAGAGTTTGGTCGTTCGTAATATAATATACGAGTCTGTGGGGATATATTTTTTGTTTTATTCTCCCCCATTCCAATTAAAAAAAAAGTTATACGCGAAAACGCAATAAACAACTGAAAACTTACAAGAAGAATGTTTGTAACCGAATTTCGGTATTTAGGATTCATGTTGGATGACACCCAATCATAAGAAGCTCATTTCAATCATGTCAAGAAGAAAATATCTGAGACAATCTATTTTTCTCTAGTGCATCTCCTACACGATTCATAAAACAAGAGGTAGTCATGAAATGAATTTCCATTTGCCCAAATGAAATTCAGCAATTTCGATGAAATCCCTCTTTTAAAGGGTTCTGAAAGACTACAATGAATTTCCAGATGATGTTGAAACATCTGAATGCCTCTGTGAATACAGGTGTGAACTTGAAAGACTCCATGAGTGTTAATGTTTTCTTTTTACTTCTTTACATTCGTACGAATATGTCAAAAATATAAAGGTGTCTTATTCAAAAGAATACATGTGATGTTAATGATATTGAATAGTATATATTGGATTCATAGTGAGACATATGAATCTTATCGTTTTGACTGATTTTCTAAATGTAATATCTGTACTCTCAAATAATTTTTGTACATTAGGATTACCTATGATTCTAATTCTTATATATTTATCTCATCCATGGTGATTTGACCAATTCACAAGGAAGAGATCATTTCAAACAGCTACTTCCTTGCCTTGCACATGTATCATGATTCAAAAAAATAGTAGTTATGAGATATTTCTATACAACACAGAGAAATTATAAAGTGGTCAGTAATAAAATTTCACTACTCAGGATAACAATCCATTTCCAACAGCACAGAGAACCTTGTTTCGTCTAGAGAAAACTGCCGAGCTTTTCAATAAATGTATCCAACGTTATCAAGAACAAATGAGAGGAATCTTCATTTAATATGCTTGTGATAGATTGATATTTCGTTGATATTCATTTTTGTGTACAATGTAATCGACCTTTGTGGTTAGAGCTTGACAAAAGTGACAATAAATATCGGATATGGATTGAAAATTGATTTGGATGAATAGTTTCTCATAAGATAGCTTGAGGAAAATCAGAGAAAGAGTAGAGTATTTGGATTTAAATCTGATCAAAATATAAAAAAAGCAAAAAATTCAAAATAACTATTCAATCTTTCAAGGGAAGAATAATGTGATCCTGGCTAGAGGTATATTCTGCTACTCTTTTGATAAATTCTGAACTCAGTTAGAACCATATTATTATCTGCATGAATGTTCGAAATAATCCAATTTCCGCTTCTTTTTTATGTATTGTTTAGGTTCAAAAATGTGTTTTATGAGAAATTAATTGTTTTCCGATGCATTTTCAGTCCATCATTTCTTTCTGGTGCATTTGTTTCTATCAGTCACTCAAACCTCGGTGCAATCAGTATTGAAGTGAAAATAATAATCGAAAAAGTAATTTAATAGTTGAAAAAACCTCGTTTTTTGGACGTCACTTTTTTCAGTCAAGTAGAATCTTTCAGAAAGTTTATTCTACGCCACTGGTGAAGAAGGTGAATTCAACAAGAAAATTACGTGACTTCCTACGAGCACTATCTGCGACAACGTCCGCTCAGTTGGTTTCGGTTTTTTTCAAACCCAACTCTAGTTTTATTTGGCAAATCCTAGATTAAATATCTTCATTCTGTATAGCTTGTTGAGATTTACCGCCTTGATTATTGGATTATGAGAGATAACTATTCTTTGTTCTGTTGTGATAGGGTTGAATGCCGTCTGAACCACAGTGTGAGAATAGTAACGGATCCCAAGTAAAGTCGACCTTCAAAACATCATTGACCAGTTGAAAATTATATTTTGAGGAATAAAATATGTTTTTGAACGTGTACCTATAGGATTAGCGTGAAGAAAGTGTTCATGGCTTTGCTTAATTGACTGTCTTGGTTGCCAAACGACTCACAGTGAATTAATATTAGTAAATCTGCTCACCACGATGAAAATGTGTCCAAATGTAAGTTACTTTATTACCAGTGTAATATAGGGTTTCTCTTCAAAATATGTTCATAGATAACGGTAGCAAGGCATTGAAGTAAAAAGAATTGGAGCAAGTAAATATGTCTGACAGATAACCGTTGCTTATACCGTTTCAAGTGATAATTGGGACGTAGCTGTAGGATACCTGTCTGTAAAGTATGATTCCTATTTGAGTATAGACGGGAAAAAAAAAAGAATACCATCTATAGTGAATCATTTTTGATCATAATAAAAAATAAATAAAAACATTCTTCAAAAATAAATTCACTATAACACCTAGAATTGAAATTTAAAATTTCCGTTATCGAATCAAATATTCACATGAAACAGTGACGCTGAAGTCAAAATAATTATTTCTAAGGGTGTTTGATCTATCAATGAAAAGATTTCTACGAGCAACACTATACTACTCTACTTGCATTTAAATTACCTAGATTTGACACATATTTACCGAGGAAAGCAGATGAGCGCAATTATTAATATCAATTCACCTATTTGTATGCGTCTACCAGGTGAAGAGAAAAAGATAAGTCACCGATCAATTGCCTAAAGCAAATGTTGTATACTTTCGATAAGACTATGAGTCGTTTGGCAACCAAGATAAGTAGAAGGAGCTATGACAGTACGACGCCAAAAACGCTTGTTTTTCCATGTAAATTGCCATAAGGAAATCTAAGGTCCAAGCTGGTAATTTTTTGTCCCCTTTGCCTGGTTCGCACCCAGGCTAAATTTCAAGCATGGTTCGTATCTTCGCTAAATGGGACCCATCCGCCGGTAAGGCAGATTTCTACTTTACCCGCCGTATACCCACATACTCGCCTAAAGCCGGTAACCGTATAAAAAAGCCTCCGCCGCCAGTGAGTCTCGAACCCTCAATCAGCTGCTTATGACGCAGACGCGTGAGCCGACTAGGCTATCTCACCTGTTAGAATTGTATGTAGTGGATACGATGAGTCGAAAAATGAACACCGCCGCGCACCGACAACACGCGGCCAGCTGGGTCATAAACGTATTGTAGGTATTCAACCTTTATTTGTCAACAGATTATTCGATATTTGCTTTGTAGGCGATAAATATATGACGTCACCACATCAGCTGATGAATGCTCTGGGACTTCGAATGAGAAATGATTTTCGTTTTTCAGACGAAGTCACGTACAGGCGATAGCGCGTGACAAATTCCAATAAAAAATCTTGCGTGAAAGCAGGCGTCTCCAAGTCTCACGCGTCTTCATATTGAAATAGAAAACTCAGTTCGTTGAGGATAAACATTACATCTATAGATCATCCAGAGCTCGCCTCTCAACCATAGTATAGGATTCGACTCTTCGAACACTACATCACACATTCAATAGTCCCATTCAACGATATATCTGAAATACCGCAAACAACTCAACGAAAACAGATGTCATCACAAAAATAATTTGAATACCGCAAAAGTGAAATCGATTCAAGCGTCCGCATTCCACAGCTATGACGTCATCCAACGAGTTCAAACAAGTCTCAGAGTTGGTTGACTACATATTGAAATGGAGCGGAGTACGCAGCGCAACTCTCTCGCTGTAAACGCGTCAGGCGTGAAACGGAGACACGTCGATCGAGCTCATAAGGTGAAGAACTTGGCGAATGCGACGGATCAATTGATGACATATCTTACATAAAAAATACGACTGCCATAGTGCATCAGGCGAAGAACTTGTCGAACGCTACGACTCAATTGTTAACATTCAATTGGAGACATACCAATCATATTGAACATGACAACCTCAAGGTGTTAGGAGGGAGAGCTTGCCGAACGCGGTGGTTCAATTGAGAACATGCTAATCATATCACAGACATCTACCTGAAAGCGTCAGGCGCAGACCTTGCAGAACAGAACAACACAACTGAGGACATGCCGATCATATCAGATCTGAGGGTGTCAGGCGGAAAACTTTCCAAACGCGGCGGTACAATGAAGACATGCCAATTATATCAAAGACAACTACCTGAAAGCGTCAGGCGACGAACGGCCCACTTGAAGGCAACTACCAGAAGCGTCAGATGAAGAACTTGCCGAACACGATGTATCAATTGATGAAATTCTGTTCACATCAAACACGTATACCTCAGTGTGTCAGTCGGAGAACGCCAACGCGGCGGTTCAACTGGAGACATACTAATCATATCACCAAAAGGTGTGAGGTAGAAAGCTTACCGAATGCGAAGGTACATTTGAAGACATGCCATAACAAAGACGAGTTCCTGAGTGTGTCAGGTGAAGAACTTGCCAACGCGGCGGTTCAACTGGAGACATACCAATTATATGAAACATTTATACCTTAGTGCGTCAGGCAGAGAACTTGCCAACGCCGCAGTTCAACTGAATACAAACCAATCATATCAAAGACGTGTACCAGAGGGTGTCAGCCGGAAAACTTACCGAACGCGGCAGATCAATCTGAAATATGCGAATACCTGAGTGTCAGGTGAAAATCTTCCTGAACGCGACGGTTCTACTGGAGACATACCAGCTATATCAAAGACGTCTGTTTGAAGGTGTCGTGCGAAGAACTTACCGAACGCTACGATTCAACTGGAGGCCAGAGGGTGTCAGCCGGAAAACTTACCAAACGCGGCAGTTCAATCTGTAATATGCGAATATCTGAGTGTCAGGCGAAAATCTTCCTGAATGCGACGGTTCTACTGGATACAAACAAATCATATCAAAGATGATTACTTGTAGGTTTCAGGTGGAAACTTGTCGAACGCGACGGTTCAACTGGAGGCATACTAGCTATATCAAAGACGTCTGTTTGAAGGTTTCATGCGGAGAACTTACCGAACGCTACGATTCAACTGGAGGCCAGAGGGTGTCAGCCGAAAAACTCGGCAGTTCAATCTGTAATATGCGAATACCTGAGTGTCGAGCGAAAATCTTCCTGAACGCGACGGTTCTACTGGATACAAACAAATCATATCAAAGATGTATACTTGTAGGTTTCAGGTGGAAACTTGTCGAACGTGACGGTTCAACTGGAGGCATACCATCTATATCAAAGTCGTCTATCTGAGGGTGTCAGGAGAAAATTTATCGAACGTAGCGGTACAATTGAAGATATGCCAATCATTTCAATGACGTCTTCCCGAGTGCGTCAGGTGAAGAACTTGTCAACCTCAGGGTGTTAGGTGGGAGAGCTTGCCGAACACGACGACTCAATTGATATTTTTTCCGATCATATCATATACGTCAATCATGTCGAAGACGTCTACCAGAGGATGTCAGGCGAAGAACTTTTCGAACGCTGCGGTCCAATTGATGACATGCCAAACATATCAAAGACATATACCTGAAGGCGTTAGGCGAACAATTTGTCAAACATGACCACTCAATTGATAATATTCCAATCATATCAAACAAGAATACCTCAGTGCGTCAGTCGGAGAACTTAGCAACGCGGCGGATCAACTGGATACATATCAATCATATCAAAGACGTCTACTTGAGGGTGTCAGAAGGAAAACTCTCTGAACGCAGCGGTTCAATTGAAGACATACCAATCATATCGAAGACGTCTTACTGAGAATGTCAGGCGAAGAACTTATCGAACGCGACGATTCAACTGAAGATATACCACTATATCAAAGACGTCTACCTGAGGTTGACAGTAAGAAAACCTAAGACGTGAGTATGTCAGGCGAGGATCTTGCCGAACACAACGGATCAATTGACAACATGCCGAATATATCGAAGACGTCTATCAGAAGGTGTCAGGCGAAGAACTTGCCGAGCGCTGCGGTCCAATTTATGACATGCCAAACATATCAAAGACATCTACCTGAAGGCGTCGGGCGAACAACTTGTCAAACACGACCACTCAATTGATAATATTCCAATCATATCAGACACGAATACCTCAGTCGGATAACTTGTCAACGCGGCGGATCAACTGGAGACATACCAATCATATCAAAAACGACTATTTGAGGGTGTCAGGTGGAAAAATCACCGAACGCAACGGTTCAATTGAACACATACCAATCACATCAAAGTCGTCTTCCTGAGAATGTCAGGCGAAGAACTTGTCGAACACTTGGCAACGCGGCGGATCAACTGGATACATACCAATCACATCAAAGACGTCTACTTTAGTGTGTCAGGTGGAAAACTCAACGAACGCAGCGGTGCAATTGAAGACATACCAATCATATCAAAGACGTCTTCCTGAGAAAGAACTTGTCGAACACGACGGTTCAACTGAAGACATGACAAATATATCGAAGACATCTACCAGAAGGTGTCAGACGAAGAACTCATCAAACGCGACGATTCAATTGGACGTCAGAAGGAAATTTATCGAACGCGGCGGTACCATTGAAGATATGAGGCATTTCGATGACGTCTTTCTGAGTGCATCAGGTGAAGAACTTGTCGACCACGACGCGACGGTTCAACTGGATTCATACCTATTACATCAAATACATCTACCTGGAGGCGACAGTCGAAGAACTTGTCCAAAAACTACAACTACATTGGCAAAATGCTGATCAAATCGAAGACTTCTACCTGAGGGTGTCAGGCGAAGAACTCACCGAACGTGACGACTCAATTGATATTTTTCCAATCATAGCAAACACGTACACCCCAGGGACTCAGCCTGAGAACTTGACAATGCGGCAATTCAACTGGAGACAAACCAGTCATATCGAAGACGACTAAGGGCAAATGAGAACTTGGCAACGAGTCAACTGGAGACATACCAATCATATCAAAGACGTGTCTACCAGAAGATGTCGGGTGAAAAATATTTCGAACGCGACGGTTCAAGTGGAGTCATACCAACTATATCAAATACGTCTATTCGAGGAAGTTAGATGGAAAACTCCCCGAACGCGGCGGGATAATTGTAGATATGTCAATCTTATCAAAGACGTCTAACTGAGTATGTCAGGCGAGGAACTCGCCCAACACAACAGCGCGATTGAAGACATGCGGAATATATCAAGGACGTCTATCAGAAGGTATCAGGCGAAGAACTTGCCGACCGCGACGGTTCAACTGAAGATATACCACTATATCAAAGACGTCTACCTGAGGGTAACGAGAAGAAAACCTAAGATGTCTACCTGAGTATGCCAGGCAAGGATCTTGCCGAACACCACGGATCAATTGACGATATGCCGAATATATCAAGGACCTCTATCAGAAGGTGTCAGGCGAAGAACTTGTCGAACGCTGCTGTCCAATTGAAGACATGCCAATCATATCAAAGACATATACCTGAAGACGTCAGGCGAACAACTTGTCAAACACGACCACTCAATTGATAATATTCCAATCATATCAGACACGAATACCTCAGTCGGAGAATTGGCAACGCGGCGGATCAACTGGAGACATACCAATCATATACAACACGTCTACTTGAGGGTGTCAGGTGGAAAACTCGCCGAACGCAGCGGTACAATTGAAGACATATCAATCATATCAAAGACGTCGTCCTGAGAATGTCAGGCGAAGAACTTGTCGAACACGACGGTTCAACTGAAGACATACGAATCATATCGAAGGCACCTACCTGAGGGTGTCAGGCGAAGAACTTACCGAACGTGACGACTCAATTGATATTTTTCCAATCATAGCAAACACTTATACCCCAGGGACTCAGCCTGAGAACTTGGCAACGAGGCAGTTCAACTGGAGACATACCAATCATATCAAAGACATATACCTGAAAACGTCAGGCGAATAACTTGTCAAACACGACCACTCAATTGATAATATTCCAATCATATCAGACACGAATACCTCAGTCGGAGAATTGGCAACGCGGCGGATCAACTGGAGACATACCAATCATATCAAAGACTTCTAATTGAGAGTGTCAGGCGAAAATCTTCCTGAACGCAGCGGTAAAATTGAAGACATACCATATCAAAGACGTCTTCCTGAGTATGTCAGGCGAGGATCTTGCCGAACACGACGATTCAACTGAAGACATGACGAATATATCAAGGACGTCTGTCAGAAGGTGTCAGGCCAAGAACTCGCCGAACGCTGCGGTCCAATCGAAGACATGCCAATCATATCAAACACGAATACCTCAGTGCGTCAGTCGGAAAACTTGACAAAACGCGGTGGATCAGCCGGAGACATACCAATCATATCCAACACGTCTACTTGAGGGTGTCTGGTGGAAAACTCGCCGAACGCAGCGGTGCAATTTGCAATCATATCAAAAACGTCTTCCTGAGAATGTCAGGCGAAGAACTTGTCGAACACGACGGTTCAACTGAAGACATACGAATCATATCGAACACATCTACCTGAAGGCGACAGTCGAAGAACTTGTCCAAAAACTACATCTACATTGACAAAATGCCGATCAATCAAAGACGTCTACCTGAGGTGTCAGGCGAAGAACTTACCGAACGTGAAGATTCTCTCGGTAATATGGTAAACATATCTACCTGAGAGCGTCAGGCGAAGAACTTACCAACGCGACGGTTCCATTGATGACATTCCAATTACACCAAACACGTATACCTCAGAGCGTCAGTCGGAGAACTTGCTGAACGCGATTTTTCAACTGGAGGTAATATCAATCACATCAAAGATGTCTACCAGAAGATGTCAGGCGGAAAACTAGTCGAGAGCGGCGGTTCAATCGGTAATATGTCAATCATATCAAACACGTATACCTGAGTGTGTCAGACGTAAACTTACCGAACGCGGTACTTCAATTGGAGGAGACAAGCCAAATATGTCGAAGATAACTACCTGTATGCGTCGGGAGTAAAATTTGCTGAACACGACGGTACAAATGAAGACATGACGAATATATCAAAAACGTCTACCAGAGGCTGTCAGGCCAAGAACTTGCCGTACGCGACGGTTCAACTGCAGGCATACCAACTGTATCGAAGACGTCTATCTGACGGAGTCAGGTGGAAAACTTACCGAAGGCGGTGGTACAATTGAAGACATGACAAACATATCGAAGATGTATACCCGGAAACGTCAGGCTGAGAACTTGCAGACTACAACTCAATTGAAGACATACCGATCATAGCAAAGACGTTTATCAAAGGGTGACAGGCGGTAAACTCACCGAACGCGGCGGTTCAATCGGAAATATGTCAATCATATGAAAGACTACTACCTGAAACCGTAAGGCAAAGAATTCGACAAACACGACTGTTCAATCGAAAAAATCCCGATCAAATCAAAGACATCTACCTGAAGGTGTAAAGCGGAAAACTCACCGAACGCTGCAGTTCAATCAGTAATATGCCAATCATATCAGAGATGTCTTCCTGAGTTCGTCAGGCGAGGAACTTACAGAACAAAAACTCAGTTGTAGACATTACGAATATATCAAAGACGACTATCTGAGGGTGTCAGGCGAAGGACGCGACGGTTCAAGTGATAACCTTCCAATCATATCAAACTCGTATACCTCTCTGTGTCAGTCGGAGAACTTGCCAACGCGGCGGTTCAGCTGGATATATATCAATTATATCGAAGACGTCTACCAAAGGGTTCAAGGCGGAAAACTTACCGAACCTGACGGCTCACTCGGTAATATGTCAATTATATTGATCGCGTATACCTCAGTGCTATAGGCGAACTTGCTGAACGCGACGGTTTATCTGGAGATATAGCAATTATATCGAAGACGTCTACCAGAAGGTGACAGGTGGGAAACTTACCGAAACGGCGCGATACAATTGAAGACATGTCAATTATATTGGAGTCGTCTACCTGAAGGTTTCAGGTGAAGAACTTGCCGAAAGCGACGGTTCAAATGGATACAAACCAATCATATCACAGACTTCCAACTTGATGCATCAGCTGAAGAACTTCCCGAACACGACTGATCAATTGCTGATATACTGTCAAGTCGAAGAAGTATACCTCAGTGCATCAGGTGAAGAACACGTCGAAGGCGACTGTTCAATTGGAGACATGCAGATCATATCAAAACGTCTACCCGAATACGTGAGGCGTATTTCTTGCCGAACGCGACGGTTCGATTGGATACAAACCGATCATATCAAAGACGTGTACATGATTCGTACCTGACTCGCATCTGACATGTATCTGACATGCATCTGACATGCAACCCTCCTTTACACGATAGAAATCAATTCGGATACTCTGATAAGGGTCAGGCGCAAACGAGTCAGGTGCATGTCAGATACATGTCAGATGCGAGTCAGGTACGAATCATGTACACGTCTTTGATATGATCGGTTTGTATCCAATCGAACCGTCGCGTTCGGCAAGAAATACGCCTCACGTATTCGGGTAGACGTTTTGATATGATCTGCATGTCTCCAATTGAACAGTCGCCTTCGACGTGTTCTTCACCTGATGCACTGAGGTATACTTCTTCGACTTGACAGTATATCAGCAATTGATCAGTCGTGTTCGGGAAGTTCTTCAGCTGATGCATCAAGTTGGAAGTCTGTGATATGATTGGTTTGTATCCATTTGAACCGTCGCTTTCGGCAAGTTCTTCACCTGAAACCTTCAGGTAGACGACTCCAATATAATTGACATGTCTTCAATTGTATCGCGCCGTTTCGGTAAGTTTCCCACCTGTCACCTTCTGGTAGACGTCTTCGATATAATTGCTATATCTCCAGATAAACCGTCGCGTTCAGCAAGTTCGCCTATAGCACTGAGGTATACGCGATCAATATAATTGACATATTACCGAGTGAGCCGTCAGGTTCGGTAAGTTTTCCGCCTTGAACCCTTTGGTAGACGTCTTCGATATAATTGATATATATCCAGCTGAACCGCCGCGTTGGCAAGTTCTCCGACTGACACAGAGAGGTATACGAGTTTGATATGATTGGAAGGTTATCACTTGAACCGTCGCGTCCTCCGCCTGACACCCTCAGATAGTCGTCTTTGATATATTCGTAATGTCTACAACTGAGTTTTTGTTCTGTAAGTTCCTCGCCTGACGAACTCAGGAAGACATCTCTGATATGATTGGCATATTACTGATTGAACTGCAGCGTTCGGTGAGTTTTCCGCTTTACACCTTCAGGTAGATGTCTTTGATTTGATCGGGATTTTTTCGATTGAACAGTCGTGTTTGTCGAATTCTTTGCCTTACGGTTTCAGGTAGTAGTCTTTCATATGATTGACATATTTCCGATTGAACCGCCGCGTTCGGTGAGTTTTCCGCCAGTCACCCTTTGATAGACGTCTTTGCTATGATCGGTATGTCTTCAATTGAGTTGTAGTCTGCAAGTTCTCAGCCTGACGTTTCCGGGTATACATCTTCGATATGTTTGTCATGTCTTCAATTGTACCACCGCCTTCGGTAAGTTTTCCACCTGACTCCGTCAGATAGACGTCTTCGATACAGTTGGTATGCCTGCAGTTGAACCGTCGCGTACGGCAAGTTCTTGGCCTGACAGCCTCTGGTAGACGTTTTTGATATATTCGTCATGTCTTCATTTGTACCGTCGTGTTCAGCAAATTTTACTCCCGACGCATACAGGTAGTTATCTCCGACATATTTGGCTTGTCTCCTCCAATTGAAGTACCGCGTTCGGTAAGTTTACGTCTGACACACTCAGGTATACGTGTTTGATATGATTGACATATTACCGATTGAACCGCCGCTCTCGACTAGTTTTCCGCCTGACATCTTCTGGTAGACATCTTTGATGTGATTGATATTACCTCCAGTTGAAAAATCGCGTTCAGCAAGTTCTCCGACTGACGCTCTGAGGTATACGTGTTTGGTGTAATTGGAATGTCATCAATGGAACCGTCGCGTTGGTAAGTTCTTCGCCTGACGCTCTCAGGTAGATATGTTTACCATATTACCGAGAGAATCTTCACGTTCGGTAAGTTCTTCGCCTGACACCTCAGGTAGACGTCTTTGATTGATCGGCATTTTGTCAATGTAGATGTAGTTTTTGGACAAGTTCTTCGACTGTCGCCTTCAGGTAGATGTGTTCGATATGATTCGTATGTCTTCAGTTGAACCGTCGTGTTCGACAAGTTCTTCGCCTGACATTCTCAGGAAGACGTTTTTGATATGATTGCAAATTGCACCGCTGCGTTCGGCGAGTTTTCCACCAGACACCCTCAAGTAGACGTGTTGGATATGATTGGTATGTCTCCGGCTGATCCACCGCGTTTTGTCAAGTTTTCCGACTGACGCACTGAGGTATTCGTGTTTGATATGATTGGCATGTCTTCGATTGGACCGCAGCGTTCGGCGAGTTCTTGGCCTGACACCTTCTGACAGACGTCCTTGATATATTCGTCATGTCTTCAGTTGAATCGTCGTGTTCGGCAAGATCCTCGCCTGACATACTCAGGAAGACGTCTTTGATATGGTATGTCTTCAATTTTACCGCTGCGTTCAGGAAGATTTTCGCCTGACACTCTCAATTAGAAGTCTTTGATATGATTGGTATGTCTCCAGTTGATCCGCCGCGTTGCCAATTCTCCGACTGAGGTATTCGTGTCTGATATGATTGGAATATTATCAATTGAGTGGTCGTGTTTGACAAGTTATTCGCCTGACGTTTTCAGGTATATGTCTTTGATATGATTGGTATGTCTCCAGTTGAACTGCCTCGTTGCCAAGTTCTCATCTTCTGTTAGTCGTCTTTGATATGACTGGTTTGTCTCCAGTTGAATTGCCGCATTGCCAAGTTCTCAGGCTGAGTCCCTGGGGTATAAGTGTTTGCTATGATTGGAAAAATATCAATTGAGTCGTCACGTTCGGTAAGTTCTTCGCCTGACACCCTCAGGTAGGTGCCTTCGATATGATTCGTATGTCTTCAGTTGAACCGTCGTGTTCGACAAGTTCTTCGCCTGACATTCTCAGGACGACGTCTTCGATATGATTGATATGTCTTCAATTGTACCGCTGCGTTCGGCGAGTTTTCCACCTGACACCCTCAAGTAGACGTGTTGTATATGATTGGTATGTCTCCAGTTGATCCGCCGCGTTGCCAATTCTCCGACTGAGGTATTCGTGTCTGATATGATTGGAATATTATCAATTGAGTGGTCGTGTTTGACAAGTTGTTCGCCTGACGTCTTCAGGTATATGTCTTTGATATGATTGGCATGTCTTCAATTGGACAGCAGCGTTCGACAAGTTCTTCGCCTGACACCTTCTGATAGAGGTCCTTGATATATTCGGCATATCGTCAATTGATCCGTGGTGTTCGGCAAGATCCTTGCCTGGCATACTCAGGTAGACATCTTAGGTTTTCTTCTCGTTACCCTCAGGTAGACGTCTTTGATATAGTGGTATATCTTCAGTTGAACCGTCGCGGTCGGCAAGTTCTTCGCCTGATACCTTCTGATAGACGTCCTTGATATATTCCGCATGTCTTCAATCGCGCTGTTGTGTTGGGCGAGTTCCTCGCCTGACATACTCAGTTAGACGTCTTTGATAAGATTGACATATCTACAATTATCCCGCCGCGTTCGGGGAGTTTTCCATCTAACTTCCTCGAATAGACGTATTTGATATAGTTGGTATGACTCCACTTGAACCGTCGCGTTCGAAATATTTTTCACCCGACATCTTCTGGTAGACACGTCTTTGATATGATTGGTATGTCTCCAGTTGACTCGTTGCCAAGTTCTCATTTGCCCTTAGTCGTCTTCGATATGACTGGTTTGTCTCCAGTTGAATTGCCGCATTGTCAAGTTCTCAGGCTGAGTCCCTGGGGTGTACGTGTTTGCTATGATTGAAAAAATATCAATTGAGTCGTCACGTTCGGTGAGTTCTTCGCCTGACACCCTCAGGTAGAAGTCTTCGATTTGATCAGCATTTTGCCAATGTAGTTGTAGTTTTTGGACAAGTTCTTCGACTGTCGCCTCCAGGTAGATGTATTTGATGTAATAGGTATGAATCCAGTTGAACCGTCGCGTCGTGGTCGACAAGTTCTTCACCTGATGCACTCAGAAAGACGTCATCGAAATGCCTCATATCTTCAATGGTACCGCCGCGTTCGATAAATTTCCTTCTGACGTCCAATTGAATCGTCGCGTTTGATGAGTTCTTCGTCTGACACCTTCTGGTAGATGTCTTCGATATATTTGTCATGTCTTCAGTTGAACCGTCGTGTTCGACAAGTTCTTTCTCAGGAAGACGTCTTTGATATGATTGGTATGTCTTCAATTGCACCGCTGCGTTCGTTGAGTTTTCCACCTGACACACTAAAGTAGACGTCTTTGATGTGATTGGTATGTATCCAGTTGATCCGCCGCGTTGCCAAGTGTTCGACAAGTTCTTCGCCTGACATTCTCAGGAAGACGACTTTGATGTGATTGGTATGTGTTCAATTGTACCGTTGCGTTTGGTGATTTTTCCACCTGACACCCTCAAATAGTCGTTTTTGATATGATTGGTATGTCTCCAGTTGATCCGCCGCGTTGACAAGTTATCCGACTGAGGTATTCGTGTCTGATATGATTGGAATATTATCAATTGAGTGGTCGTGTTTGACAAGTTGTTCGCCCGACGCCTTCAGGTAGATGTCTTTGATATGTTTGGCATGTCATAAATTGGACCGCAGCGCTCGGCAAGTTCTTCGCCTGACACCTTCTGATAGACGTCTTCGATATATTCGGCATGTTGTCAATTGATCCGTTGTGTTCGGCAAGATCCTCGCCTGACATACTCACGTCTTAGGTTTTCTTACTGTCAACCTCAGGTAGACGTCTTTGATATAGTGGTATATCTTCAGTTGAATCGTCGCGTTCGATAAGTTCTTCGCCTGACATTCTCAGTAAGACGTCTTCGATATGATTGGTATGTCTTCAATTGAACCGCTGCGTTCAGAGAGTTTTTCTTCTGACACCCTCAAGTAGACGTCTTTGATATGATTGATATGTATCCAGTTGTTCCGCCGCGTTGCTAAGTTCTCCGACTGACGCACTGAGGTATTCTTGTTTGATATGATTGGAATATTATCAATTGAGTGGTCATGTTTGACAAATTGTTCGCCTAACGCCTTCAGGTATATGTCTTTGATATGTTTGGCATGTCATCAATTGGACCGCAGCGTTCGAAAAGTTCTTCGCCTGACATCCTCTGGTAGACGTCTTCGACATGATTGACGTATATGATATGATCGGAAAAAATATCAATTGAGTCGTCGTGTTCGGCAAGCTCTCCCACCTAACACCCTGAGGTTGACAAGTTCTTCACCTGACGCACTCGGGAAGACGTCATTGAAATGATTGGCATATCTTCAATTGTACCGCTACGTTCGATAAATTTTCTCCTGACACCCTCAGATAGACGACTTTGATATAGATGGTATGCCTCCAGTTGAACCGTCACGTTCGACAAGTTTCCACCTGAAACCTACAAGTATACATCTTTGATATGATTTGTTTGTATCCAGTAGAACCGTCGCGTTCAGGAAGATTTTCGCTCGACACTCAGGTATTCGCATATTACAGATTGAACTGCCGAGTTTTTCGGCTGACACCCTCTGGCCTCCAGTTGAATCGTAGCGTTCGGTAAGTTCTCCGCATGAAACCTTCAAACAGACGTCTTTGATATAGCTAGTATGCCTCCAGTTGAACCGTCGCGTTCGTCAAGTTTCCACCTGAAACCTACAAGTAATCATCTTTGATATGATTTGTTTGTATCCAGTAGAACCGTCGCATTCAGGAAGATTTTCGCCTGACACTCAGATATTCGCATATTACAGATTGAACTGCCGCGTTTGGTAAGTTTTCCGGCTGACACCCTCTGGCCTCCAGTTGAATCGTAGCGTTCGGTAAGTTCTCCGCACGACACCTTCAAACAGACGTCTTTGATATAGCTGGTATGTCTCCAGTAGAACCGTCGCGTTCAGGAAGATTTTCACCTGACACTCAGGTATTCGCATATTTCAGATTGATCTGCCGCGTTCGGTAAGTTTTCCGGCTGACACCCTCTGGTACACGTCTTTGATATGATTGGTTTGTATTCAGTTGAACTGCGGCGTTGGCAAGTTCTCTGCCTGACGCACTAAGGTATAAATGTTTCATATAATTGGTATGTCTCCAGTTGAACCGCCGCGTTGGCAAGTTCTTCACCTGACACACTCAGGAACTCGTCTTTGATATGGCATGTCTTCAAATGTACCTTCGCATTCGGTAAGCTTTCTACCTGACACCTTTTGGTGATATGATTAGTATGTCTCCAGTTGAACCGCCGCGTTGGCGTTCACCGACTGACACACTGAGGTATACGTGTTTGATGTGAACAGAATTTCATCAATTGAAACATCGTGTTCGGCAAGTTCTTCATCTGACGCTTCTGGTAGTTGCCTTCAATTGGGCCGTTCGTCGCCTGACGCTTTCAGGTAGTTGTCTTTGATATAATTGGCATGTCTTCATTGTATCGCCGCGTTTGGAAAGTTTTCCGCCTGACACCCTCAGATCTGATATGATCGGCATGTCCTCAGTTGTGTTGTTCTGTTCTGCAAGGTCTGCGCCTGACGCTTTCAGGTAGATGTCTGTGATATGATTAGCATGTTCTCAATTGAACCACCGCGTTCGGCAAGCTCTCCCTCCTAACACCTTGAGGTTGTCATGTTCAATATGATTGGTATGTCTCCAATTGAATGTTAACAATTGAGTCGTAGCGTTCGACAAGTTCTTCGCCTGATGCACTATGGCAGTCGTATTTGTTATGTAAGATATGTCATCAATTGATCCGTCGCATTCGCCAAGTTCTTCACCTTATGAGCTCGATCGACGTGTCTCCGTTTCACGCCTGACGCGTTTACAGCGAGAGAGTTGCGCTGCGTACTTCGCTCCATTTCAATATGTAGTCAACCAACTCTGAGACTTGTTTGAACTCGTTGGATGACGTCATAGCTGTGGAATGCGGACGCTTGAATCGATTTCACTTTTGCGGTATTCAAATTATTTTTGTGATGACATCTGTTTTCGTTGAGTTGTTTGCGGTATTTCAGATATATCGTTGAATGGGACTATTGAATGTGTGATGTAGTGTTCGAAGAGTCGAATCCTATACTATGGTTGAGAGGCGAGCTCTGGATGATCTATAGATGTAATGTTTATCCTCAACGAACTGAGTTTTCTATTTCAATATGAAGACGCGTGAGACTTGGAGACGCCTGCTTTCACGCAAGATTTTTTATTGGAATTTGTCGCGCGCTATCGCCTGTACGTGACTTCGTCTGAAAAACGAAAATCATTTCTCATTCGAAGTCCCAGAGCATTCATCAGCTGATGTGGTGACGTCATATATTTATCGCCTACAAAGCAAATATCGAATAATCTGTTGACAAATAAAGGTTGAATACCTACAATACGTTTATGACCCAGCTGGCCGCGTGTTGTCGGTGCGCGGCGGTGTTCATTTTTCGACTCATCGTATCCACTACATACAATTCTAACAGGTGAGATAGCCTAGTCGGCTCACGCGTCTGCGTCATAAGCAGCTGATTGAGGGTTCGAGACTCACTGGCGGCGGAGGCTTTTTTATACGGTTACCGGCTTTAGGCGGGTATGTGGCTATACGGCGGGTAAAGTAGAAATCTGCCTTACCGGCGGATGGGTCCCATTTAGCGAAGATACGAACCATGCTAGAAATTTAGCCTGGGTGCGAACCAGGCAAAGGGGACAAAAAATTACCAGCTTGGACCTTAGATTTCCTTATGGCAATTTACATGGAAAAACAGGCGTTTTTGGCGTCGTACTGTCATAGCTCCTTCTACTAAGATAGTAAAATTTGAAAAAACAGTTACTTTTTATAAATTCGATAAAGCATAGCCATGAACATCTTTTTCACGGCAAGCATATTGGAACGAGTTCACAAACATATTTCATTTGTTAAAGTATCATTTTCACCTGGTTATCAAATTGTTGAAGGTCGACCTTACTTGGTATCTAAGACTAGAATGATTGAATTGATAATAGAATGGAAATTGGATGGTTAATTTTATTTAGGAAATGGTAGATCATCGACACTAGATTAGACTTGATATCTTCTTGCAACCATATTATGATTCTTTTTTAAATAATACGGTCTGATATGTCGACTCGGCTGTGAACCATGAAACCTTACAAAATGTTGCATTCTTTAAATTTCAACATCCAATTCTGTTTCCGAAAACGATTGATTGCCTGAATTTTTTTAGGGTTTTCTTTTGTGTATAATCGCACCCCATAACTAAACTGCTCAAATTTCTCCGATACTGTGAGTACTTTTCAGTAGTGTGGAAGTTGTTGAAAAATTTCGAATCTGATTAGTACCTCCCAGAAAGTTGCGTTTTCTAAATTTGTAAAAAAAAATCATCATGTGTAATGATTTGTGTGGCTTGGATTAGTGGTCGTCCATCAATTCCATTTCATTCTTAACATTTCAATATGTTTCCATCTGCCCACCTTCATTTCTCGTTTCCAACAATTGTTGATTTCCTTCTACTTATGAATATTCCTATGCATTTTCTGAAATCTTTCTCAATATATTCCATTCAATTTTCAAATTGATGCCACCTCCACTCCCATATCGTAGCACTGAAACAAATAATCGAAAGTGGCCTAGCAAAATTCATAAATATACATTTCTTGCAAAATATAACTACAATGATGGGTTTGGAGCATGAGCTCAGCAAAGTGTTGATCTTGATATATTCTGACGAATTCATGGGTGGATTTCTGAGGAGAATTTTTTTTTCAGCTCGGTGCACTGATGTTTTCAATTCCGTCTGTTTTGAACTAGTTTTGTGAATATGTGGTAGATGGCGCAATAACTTCGTTGTTCGCATCAGCTTTGGTCGGGGCTTGATCCTCTGAAGGATTTTGATTTTTAATTATGGGAAGGCATCGACTTTATGTTGATGATGGCACTTTCTTGCACTGACGAGTGGCCAAATAGCCCGAAACTGGTCTCCAAGTGTGTCCGTCCCTACAATTGAAAATCAATTCCTTCATTTTCACGAAAGCAAATGCAGGATTTACTTCTGTGAAGAAACCTGCACTGGCACCGGCCGGATATAATTCAATGTCCTTCGTGGTATTAGCCAGGGGAGTAGTTGCTTTCTGACAGGTGCCAGCCGAAACCTACTGTGTAGGTAATTTGAGACTGGCCTGAACAGATTGTTCGAAAGATGATTTGATTTAACGCCAGTCTTCAAGTATGCCCACTGACTATATCAAATGTTTTTAGATTTTCCTCGCAGGAGGAATGGGCGAATTCGGTTTGCTTTTGGAATACCTCGTCCATTGGTAGATGGCGCAATAACTTCGTTGTTCGCATCAGCTTTGGTCGGGTCTTGATCCTCTGAAGGATTTTGATTTTTAATTATGGGAAGTCATCGACTTTATGTTGATGATGGCACTGCCTTGCACTGACGAGTGGCCGAATAGCCCGAAACCGGTCTGTAAGTGTGTCCGTCCCTATAATTGAAAATCAGTTCCTTCATTTGTATCGACGAAAGCAAATGCAGGATTTACTTCTGTGAAGAAACCTGCACTGGCACCGGTCGGATATAATTCAATGCCCCTCGTGGTATTAGCCAGGAGAGTAGTTGTTTTCTGACAGGTGCCAGCCGAAACCTATTCTGTAGGTAATTTGAGACTGGCCTGAACAGATTGTTCGAAAGATGATTTGATTTAATGCCAGTCTTCAAGTATGCCCACTGACTATGTCAAATGTTTTTACATTTTCCTCGCAGGAGGAATGGGCGAATTCGGTTTGCTTTTGGAATACCTCGTCCATTGGTAGATGGCGCAATAACTTCGTTGTTGCAGGATTTACTTCTGTGAAGAAACCTGCACTGGTACCTTATTTTCATTGGTACTGAAATTTAACATTAACAAAACTTTAAGTGAAATTATGATGATGAAGGATAATATTCTTCCAAAGTATTGAAATTGAAGCGATTTTCACTTCTATCGGAACTCATCTCCACTGTTAATTGTTTTCCTTCTAGTGGCGTGCATTGCTATGCCTTATCAGAAATCTCTCTCAATATATTCTCCTCAACTGTCGAAATTAATCTCATATCCGTTCCGAAGTCGTGGCACCAAAACAAATATACGAAAGTGGACTAGCGGAATCTGGGAATTTACATTCCTTGCAATTTATCACAACATCGAGAGCGAGCGATTATTCCCAATCCCATCTGTATTAAAATCGTATATAAATATAAGTCCAAACAGAAATCCCCTAAAGCCGACAGTTGAAATTCGCAAATCCTCTGTAAAGTAGAACGTTCGTCGTCGGAACATATGGGATACAATTTTCTCCTTCGGTCCCCTTTTTACGGATGCTAAGCGAATTCAAAGTGTGAAATGTGAAACCGTATTGTGAATCTGGAATCTTTGTCGAGGCTGGAGATCCAAGAGACCATTTAGATTAGTCGACTCGAGTTCTGTTTTATTTTCATCAAAGAATTATATGCATAGAGAGATTCTCGTTTCGAGGCACAATGAAGAATATGCCCGATCTCGGATTGTTAGTCACCATTGCAGATCTGAAATCTGACAGAAAAAATGATCTGCAAGAGCAAAAAACGTGGCGTTCAAATGTCATTGTCTCTCTTTCAACATTTCAGTCCAACCGACAAAAAGTCCCGTCGTCCCATATAGGCAGGGGATTGACTGGTTTAGATGGACTCGAGTATATGGAAATATTGGCATTATAGTGTAGAGAGTAGAGGGCGTGACAAAAACGATTCAAATCCTCTTTTAGTCCAGACGGAATGTACATGAATTTGGACGACTTCTATTCAACAGCCGTGCCAAATCGCTAATTTTTTTGTAGGTAGTTTGGACCTCAAGGAATATAGTGTGAAATTTGTGGAATCGAGAAATGACGATTTCTGTCAAAAAAAAAATTATTGAAAAAAACAAAAGACATATTTTGATGTTATTATCTTTGGAATAAACTTTATCGAAAAATGTTTCGTACAAAAAATGTGCGCCGTGATGAGATATACAAAATAAGTCCTATGCAAAAATCACGTAGAATCATTAGTTTGGCAATAAATCACTGTTAAACAAAAATTTTCCAAAAAAATTGTTAATGTATTCACGAGGTTTATCTATGAAGTACTGTCCTCAAACTCATCCACCATCTGGAAGAAACTCTCCTGAAGAGATACCGGTAAAGTTTATCCAGCCATGTTATATAGTTTAGCAACAATGACCGATTTTCGTAAATCTGGCGTGTCGCTATAGCATTTGTTCCACAAGGCCGAGAAGGTGCAAAAAAATCATGGTGATTCTTTTCAGCATGTACATTTAGGATTTGAGTGAAAAAAATATTTTTATTTCTTTTTCAACATGTTTTTCGAATATGTAAGATTTTAGCTTATAAACAAATAGAAGGTACGCCTTATATATTCGAATTATTTGAAATGTTCCTTAAGATTCCCGTAGGTCTTAGCGAGACGTGTAATTCAAAAAAGAAAAAGTTCCAATATCTTCATTTTAGGCCGAGATACAATACCTTTTACGTTTGTTTCATTTGTTATTTTTTAAATAAACATTTTCGCGAAATTCAAGTTTTCAGGCATTTGTAATAGTGTTAGGCATAATATTTGATATTATAGAAACCGTTTCGAGCGTTGATCTCATGGCAGATCATGATTGCATTCGGTCACTCGCACGCGAAATATACTGACGGCGGCCTCGGTCCAGCCGGGTGACGCGTGCTGGCCTGCTAGCCTCGCTCCAAGGCTCCTCTCGCGCGGCTTACTTAAGAATTTCCATATCTCCCTTATAAATTGTCGTAAACAAATGAATTTTTTTTTGATTCAACGTATTTTTTCTCGTGAATTCAAAAATGTTCGTGAAAATCAATGTTTTTCAATACGTACCCCAAAAAATTGTTTTCAAATTCAATGTTGATGTTGGGTGGCCTATAAATAATTTTATATTTGAAAGGTGACGAGAAAAAAAGTAAATTTGAAATCGTCCGTAATTTTTTTATTACAATTATCATCTACATACATTCTTACAAGTACCTTATGAAATACTTTTTTTTCTCTCCGGTTCATAGCTAGCGTTATCATCGTTATTTCCTACAATATTTTCATCGTCACTCAATGCAAACGTTACATTCTCCGTATCATCTATATCGTCTGGAATTCCGGAAAATTGTTCGTCGATTTCGTCATCGCTTAGAACTATTTCAGGTTCGATGACATTCGAACAATTTTGTCCGCAACATTTTTTGCACAATATTGTGCATTTCTCCCCTTCTTTTCGACACGCACAATTAGTTTGACATTTACTTGTATCGCAATCGCAAGAAATGATTTCCAATAAATTGGCCGGAATTGGGTATTTTTTACAAGTGATCGGCACCAACATACTATACTGTTGCTTCTTTTCCACCCCCATTGCATTGAATCCTTTGAACAACCGCCTTGCCATTGGCACACTCGTAAATAAGTGCGAAGCGAATGTTCATCACATGCCTCAGCGGTTTGGGGAAGACAGCTCAAATTGAACGTACTTTTAAGGGTTGACTTCGTAAAACATAAGTACCGAAATTCATCAAAAGAGAAGTTATCATTTTTTCGTGCGCCATATAGCGTCATAACGATGTTCTGTCCGGCTGCCTGTATCGAACTTCTCCTGATATACGACACCTTATCCACGCTTTTACAGGCTGTGACACAACGTCTTCGCTGTACAAGCAGGGAAAAGCCAAACTGATTAAACTTTTGAGGAGTGACCGTAATTATCTCAAGAGAGAAGCTAGTATTTTCAATGATCCAAATGCGTTGAAAAGTTCGTATGTAGATGATAATTGTAGTAAAAAAATCACGGACGAATTCAAATTTACTTTTTTTCTCCTCACCTTTCAAATATAAGATTATTTATAGGCCACCCAACATCAACATTGAATTTGAAAACAATTTTTTGGGGTACGTATTGAAAAAAAATGATTTTCACGAACATTTTTGAATTCACGAGAAAAAAATACGTTGAATAAAAACAAAATTCATTCGTTTACGACAATTTATAAGGGAGATATGGAAATTCTTAAGTAAGCCGCGCGAGAGGAGCCTTGGAGCGAGGCTAGCAGGCCAGCACGCGTCACCCGGCTGGACCGAGGCCGCCGTCAGTATATTTCGCGTGCGAGTGACCGAATGCAATCATGATCTGCCATGAGATCAATGCTCGAAACGGTTTCTATAATATCAAATATTATGCCTAACACTATTACGAATGCCTGAAAACTTGAATTTCGCGAAAATGTTTATTTAAAAAATAACAAATGAAACAAACGTAAAAGGTATTGTATCTCGGCCTAGAATAAAGATATTGGAACTTTTTCGTTTTTGAATTACGCGTCTCGCTAAGACCTACGGGAATCTTAAGGAACATTTCAAATTACTTGAATATATAAGGCGTACCTTCTATTTGTTTATAAGCTAAAATCTTACATATTCGAAAAACATGTTGAAAAAAAATTAAAAATATTTTTTTCACTCAAATCCTAAATGTACATGCTGAAAAGAATCACCATGATTGTTTTGCACCTTCTCGGCCTTGTGGAACAAATGCTATAGCGACACGCCAGATTTACGAAAATCGGTCATTGTTGCTAAACTATATAACATGGCTGGATAAACTTTACCGGTATCTCTTCAGGAGAGTTTCTTCCAGATGGTGGATGAGTTTGAGGACAGTACTTCATAGATAAACCTCGTGAATACAATAACAATTTTTTTGAAAAATTTTTGTTTAACAGTGATTTACCGCCAAACTAATGATTCTACGTGATTTTTGCATAGGACTTATTTTGTATATCTCATCACGGCGCACATTTTTTGTACGAAACATTTTTCGATAAATCTTATTCCAAAGATAATAACATCAAAATATGTCTTTTGTTTTTTTAAATTATTTTTTTTTGACAGAAATCGTCATTTCTCGATTCCACAAATTTCACACTATATTCCTTGAGGTCCAAACAAAAATTGGCGATTTGGCACGGCTGTTGAATAGAACTCATGTATTAGTCTACTGGCCTATTTATACAAGCAGCACACTCATAAGAGTGTTTGACAAAGGAAAAATAAGGATATGAATAAATTGTCAGACTATCCTATTTCTCATTTGAAAACGGCATGAGCCAATCGAATCTACTGTTGCTTGGAACTGGAGCTTGTACATTTGGCCTTTGCTTCAAAGTGATTAGGGATGATTTCGTTCAAGAGAACAACTTGGGGGTATAATAGAGTTATGCGAAGAAGAACTTGTGTTTTTGAAGTTGAAATTATTTGATGATCATAATATATCATCGAAGGAAGAGTATCGTAGTTTCATTATCGGAGTGAACAAGTTGAATATACTGACAAATGTATTGAATATCAATGTTTGCAGTAGTCATCAACGAATGAAAATGAAAGAATAGTATTACTTTAATCTGATATACATTTTTCTATCATTATGATTTCTTTTTGTTCATACTACTACGAATTATTTGATTGAATAGGTTTCATATCGTACTAATGAAGACTCACTTTTTACTTTAGAGGTTTCTCGATTCATACAGTATCTATATTACGTGACTTTCGAGATTATGCTTCACGGATTTGTCCTCGGGAGACTCAATATTGAAAATTCAGTTCAGTAAATTCTAATTTCATCCGCACTACTCCTGATGATAGTTGTCAATTCTGCGCAAGCTGAAAGAAGACAAACAAGAAGGAAAATGATGAAAGAACTCTTTTCCTTTAGGCAACAACTGTTTGTTTGAAAGTGAGAATACTCCAAGCTTAGATTTCCTTGTAATACTTTTATTATCACAACAGCATTCACAACGCTTGATACATTCAGTGTTACATTTTCATTGACGTATATGTATATCTCATAGAACACACATTTTCAAAGAACCTTATAACTACAGAACACATAATATGAAGACTTTACGGGAACTTATTCATGGTCAGGAGAAATTGCTATTCTCAACAGAAAACAATGGCAGTTCTGAAGAAAATTAAACACTTTAAACTATCAACGGCTCAACTTTCCTTCATCCCACATCGGAGAGGGGGAGTCATGACCATATTGCATGTAAAGCCGCGTACAGACCGGATTTCCAACGTAAACCAACGCCAACGGCACATGTGCTATCGTTGGCGTTGGAAGTAGAAAGCATTGGGAAGGATTTGGGAACATCGTCCATACCAAATTTTTATTATTACATTGGAGACCGTTGGTCGCGGTTCGGTGGTTTTTAATTTTTTTGGAATGTCATCGAGCGAAAGTGATGATGAATTATTGCAATTGCAGGATTTCTCGTGTTACATAATTTACTCAACAAAAAAATGAGAAACGAAAGCGCCGGCGCTGATGGATGACAACACCGTATAAAACAGAAGTTCCTACAGCGTGAGTAATTTATTGGATGAGCTCCAGAATGAAGACTCTGGTCATTTTAGGAACTTCTGCCGAATGACCCCATATAATTTTGATGAACTGCTCCATTTAGTGGCTCCAAAAATTGAAAAAAAGATACCATTAACTGAAAACGCGTTCCAACACAATTCACATGTGCCATTGGTCTACGTTGAACATCCGGTCTGTACGCTGCTTTAAGCTCAGACCATGAGGAATAACTACCAGGTCAAATGTTAAGTCCATAGGGAACATTTTTCTTTCAATTGAAGTTCAGAAATGATAGTGATTTAGTTAATATGTTTAACGATAGATGGCGTTACTCAAGAATGTGTATGCGCATATCGAGCGTCTTTTATAGGCAATGGAATGAAATAACATATTTATTTAGCAATTCAGTTACTACATACATCAAGTTCACTCCATTTCAAGTGAAAACATCAATTCATAACTGTTTACAGTTTCTTCAAGATGGCAGCCTCCAGACCTTTTTTCATCCATAAAAGACGCAGCTTACCTTCGAACCATTCAAATGTGATTAGCTAGACACAAGAGAATGATTTGCAAAAAATCTCGTGATTATGTTAAGTAGGTAGCAATTTTTTTCAAACATCATTTATTGAACTCTCATTATTGAAGAAAAACATTTTTCCCATAGACTCAACTTGTAAAATAAAAAAAAAATCATAAAAAATAAATCATGCCCCTCCGGTAGGTGGGACCTGGTAGTCATGGTCTAAGCTTTAGATGGGATATGGTAACGACCCCCAATTCGATGTGTGATGAAAAAAAATGTTACCCTCTGCAACACCGGCAGATATGCGAATATCGAAATTTTCCTAAAAATGAGTATTCGGTGGTGCAAAGGACGGCGTTTTTTCTTTACGGTAAACACTGTTCGCAACAGGGTTCATATTCTTCTTGCTTCCTGACGAATGAATGCCATTGATGAACTCCATGGCGAAATCTTTCTTCTATTTTTTTTGGCTCTCAAACTACCACCATCAGAAAAAAATAAGAATTATTGGAATCTATACAAGTGTAGAAAGGTAGATTTTCAATATAACCCGATAAGTTTCTGCGATGATTCAAGATCAGTTCCTCATAAATGAAACACAACTAATTGTTATCAAAATACTCATCGTTGAGGTTAAATCCGCTTCCGTTTTCAGAACTTTCACAAATATTCTCTTCTACTTTAGTTTTTACGTTCGCTATTTTAAATGTCAGAAATTTTAGTTTTGGCATATTTTTGAATTACACCCCGTTTCGACGATGCAATTTGTCGCTGCAATTTCTTGCGGCGACTTGTCGCTGCCAGATAAGTCATCTAGCTGTCAGTTTGAATTGCCAATATTGAAAAATAGCACTGAATGTTACCAAGATGAACATCTACATTATCACAACTGATGAATAATTTCATTGATTTCTAATAATTGATATTGTGATTAAATCACCTTATTACTCAACTTGATTCCTCAAGTCTCAAAATCAATATTCTTCACAATGATGTCACCACATATTTGTGGATTGCGGCAAAAAATTCACCATAAAAATAACTAAGTCGCTACAGCTTATCGCACCAAAAAAGATTCATGCAACTCGAAAAACTTTCATGAACACATGCAATTTTCTGGAGTTGCAGCGACAAACTTGCATCGTCGAAACAAGGTATTATATTGGGTAGATTGAAAATCTACCCTCCTACACTTGTATAGATTCCAATATCAATTCTGATTTTTTCATATTGTAGTAGGTTAATAACCCATTTTATATTTAGAAATTCTGTCCACTTATAGATATTGAAGCCGTTCAGCATCGATTTTTCTCCTTTATGAATATACTTGTGAGGTACAACTTTCTGAGAAGTTTCCCCATGCGCATCTCCCTCAATCCAAACAAATGATCATCACTCGATATGATAATTCGAATTATGAAAGTTTTCGAGAACGAAAAGTATCATTAGTATCATAACTGACATAATTTCCTCTCCACTTACCGAAACCGGGTTTAGAATAACGAAATAACGTCCCGACCGCGAATTTCATCGCATTCACAAAATATTCCCCGAACTCCTCGTCTTCCCCAATAATACTAACTTTGTAATACTTGGATCCAACTCTGCCAAGCCAGAGTTATTCGAGTTGTTCGGAAACTTCCATAATCATTGCGTTGTCTGTCTGAACTAATTGGGCATAGTTCATTTGGGAATGGGTTTTATAATGTCTCTCGAGGTCACGATTCGCGGTCAAGTTCCGGATATCGATTTGAGGAAAGTGGATTCCTGAAAATGTTCCAATGAAGTTGTAATGCTTTAGATACGTACCAGTTGCATGCATGAACTGTGGTTCAATGAACATTCAAAGTGTTTCTTGGTAGTATAATAGCGGTCAGCACGTCCACCTCTCAATCGGAAGACCAAGGTTCTATTCCCCGCCGGGCCACCGTTCTGGGATTCGCACGTTAAATGTTAAGGCCTCGGTAATCCATTGCTCGCATAAGTTTCGACTTCTGAGGGTTGACGTTCGTCAGATGGTTAACAATTTCAGAACAACAATGGCTTGAAGTCGAACAGCTTTGAGGGCTGGTCCAAATGTATTCAAATACATCGAGGTAATAGGTGATGATCCTTTCTCTGTAGTTTTTGAGTTCTCAACTCACCACAATCTGAAAAAATTAAGCATCGAAATCTATGCAAGCGTTGAAGGAAAGACTTTTGTTCCATCCCGAAAAGTTGCCAAATCATTCGAGAAACAGTTTCTTTTGAATGGAACTCGTCTATTTAGTAAGCACTTTCTTGTGTAACTCAATTAACAAGAACTGTTGTACAGAGTGACTCATTTGAAAGCGGGCCACCTCTTCAAAACTGTTATTTATTATTCGATTCAGAAGTTTCTCTTCATCATATAGAGCAGCGATAGCTCTAGTTGAATTCTATGAATTCGAAATGAAAATAAAAAGTTCACGCCATACTTCGATCTCTATCAAGGTCAAAAATCCAAGTAACATACTATCGATTTTGTAAATAAAATTTGACGATGCCAATGGATTTGTGATGCTTTCAAGAGGGTGTGACCAAAATTAGCACAAATAAAAATCCTATTCCTTTATTTTTTGAACAGTCGTAAAATAAATCACTTTCTTGTTGAAAATATCATTTAAAACGCTCGTAGCGGTTATTGCGAACAGCAACAGATCATGTTGAAAATGAAAATGAAAGTCTACATTATCACAACTGATATATAATTTCATTCATTTCTAATAATTGATATTGTGATTAAATCACCTTATTACTCAACTTGCTTCCTTAAGTCTCCAAAAATAATTGAAATGATTAATATAAATATTCTTCACAATGATGCCACCACATATTTGTGGTTTGCGGCAACAAATTCACCAAAGAAATAACTAAGTCGCTGCAACTTATCGCACCAGATAAGATTCATGCAACTCAAAAAACTAGCATGAACAACTATTATACCCACTTTTTGTGAAATAATAGTGTTGTACAATCATCGAGACAAACATTTTTGAGTTAATGAGTAATATTTAAGCATTTCAAGCGCCTATGATTCAAATATTCTGAAATTTTAGTTCAATTACCATTAGTTTGTTCCTATTATCTCTATTTTTCAGGAGATTCTTCACCATTTTGATTTTGTCAGAGCGTCTGAGGTAATGAGAGACAGGGGGCTTGACCAGAAGAATGCTCCGATACACATTTCTGCCAATGTGGCCGAACTTTTCAATTGGAGAAGAAGAGATATAATTCGTTTCGAATAATCCAAAGCAGTTGTTGCTGGATCGGGGAAGGAAATTTACCGAAGGGGTTATATTTCATCTTACATTTCATCTTACATTCATTTTTAATATTTCACTCTAGACACAAAATTTGTATAGCGATATAATGTAGGTCAACGTTACAAAACAATGTTATTGTTTGATTATACTCGTGATATATTATTGAAATACCACGTAGTTTATAGATACAGTTTATGGTGGAAATAAATATTATTTATATGTAATTGATTTAATAAATAAACTTGTGAATTAATATAAAATCCTTTTTTATTTATTTATTTATATATTTATGTGTCTTTATTGTGAACCAAATACAAAATTAAAATATACAATGTACATCAGGGAGGCGGCATTCAACCAGGTTGCTCTTCCATGCAACCCCCATTTATGTTCTGAATCAACATTAGTATTTGGGTCAAGATATATTATTATATAACGTTGATGGACAACGTTTATTAATGGTATTGATGTTGGTAGAAATGAACATTATCCATTAATTATTTATTACATACATAAATTTGTATAATATACCAACACATTGTAATTGAACGTTCAGATCGCGCATGAGGTAAATTATAATAATAGGTTGAAACACAACGTTTCTCAATAATATAATTCTCGATGCAAGAAAACGTCATTTCCTGCGACATTATTACTCTTTTTTAACGGTTTAACATCTTTTCAACGTGTTTCCAACGTGCGTGTGCCCATTGGGAAGCCCGATGCACGTAGCAACTGATAAACTGTTTTGGATTTCACCCAAATCCAAGCAGTCATCAGACAATTCCGGAAGGTTTCGAAGAGATGAATATTACAATGACATTTTCAAATTGTCATTCGAGGATGACGCCGACCAATGATAGAATAATTGAAAACCAATTTCAATAAAATTCCATCGCAACAGCATTTTTCAGAGGATGAACAGCTGTGCGCTACAAAATCCAGTCACCATCTGACAAGCCCCGTAAATAGGGCTATCGATGGTTTGTTCTTTGTAGAAATGATGGTATCACCATAGTAAAGATGATCCAGATCTGGGTTCGGAGTCTGAAGCGATACTGCGGCTTTTCCAGATTGTTCCAGAATTTTATAATCATAGAATTTATTTCGATAATTTCTTTACCTATTTGCCACTTGAGTTCATTTGCCTAAAATGAAAATACTTACAACATCAAGACCTGTGCGACGACCAAGAATACCCAGTTGCAATTTCCCAAGCGGATGAGAATTTTAAAAGCTTTCTCTTAGAATATGTAGCAAATATAGACAGATTGAAGTAACTTCTCTAGTTTGGGAAGATAATCAGGTACTTGAAATCTTCATCAACATTTGAAGGCCAATTACTGAGGCAAAACGCTGGAACAAGACAGCAGAAAGGTTGAGATTAAGTGTCTCCATTTGGTACCAGGATACAATAAGCATGTGGGTGGAGTCGATCCAATGGATTTTCTGATTGGCAGATATGGAATCGTCTTTCGAACAATCTGTTCAGGCCAGTCTCAAATTACCTACACAGTAGGTTTCGGCTGGCACCTGTCCGAAAACAACTACTTCCCTGGCTAATACCACGAATTATATCCGACCAGGTGCCAGTGCAGGTTTCTTCACAGAAGTAAATCCTGCATTTGCTTTCGTCGATACAAATGAAGGAATTGATTTTCAATTATTGTTGCTGATGTTGATGTTGTTGTTGATGATGGCACTGCCTTGCACTGACGAGTGGCCAAATAGCCCGAAACCGGTCTGCAAGTGTGTCCGTCCCTATAATTGAAAATCAATTGCTTCATTTGTATCGACGAATGCAAATGCAGGATTCACTTCTGTGAAGAAACCTGCACTGGCACCTGGTCGGATATAATTCAATGCCCTTCGTGGTATTAGCCAGGGGAGTAGTTGTTTTCTGACAGGTGCCAGCCAAAACCTACTGTGTAGGTAATTTGAGACTGGCCTGAACAGATTGTTCGAAAGATGATTTGATTTAACGCCAGTCTTCAAGTATGCCCACTGACTATGTCAAGTGTTTTTACATTTTTCTCGCAGGAGGAATGGGCGAATTCGGTTTGCTTTCGGAATACCTCGTCCATTGGTAGATGGCGTAATAACTTCGTTGTTCGCATCAGCTTTAGCCGGGGCTTGATACTCGTGTAGGAGTTTGATTTTTTATTATGGGAAATCATCGACTTTATGTTGATGATGGCACGCCTTGCACTGATGAGTGGCCAAATAGCCCGAAACCGGTCTGCAAGTGTGTCCGTCCCTATAATTGAAAATCAATTCCTTCATTTGTATCGACGGAAGCAAATGCAGGATTTACTTCTGTGAAGAAACCTGCACTGGCACCTGGTCGGATATAATTCAATGCCCTTCGTGGTATTAGCCAGGGGAGCAGTTGTTTTCTGACAGGTGCCAGCCGAAACCTACTGTGTAGGTAATTTGAGACTCGCCTGAACAGATTGTTCGAAAGATGATTTGATTTAACGCCAGTCGTCAAGTATGCCCACTGACTATGTCAAGTGTTTTTTTGGCAGATATTGATTCAGAATTGAAGTGAGGAACGGTATTTGAGACATTTCCACCACCTCTTGGATATGACAATAGGGAACAGTTAGATTTGATATTCTGCAATGAAGAACACTCGACATTTCCAGAAGACTAAGTATATTAATATCATCATTCGAATGGGACATATTACAACAAGTACTGTAATTCAAATATTTCATAGCCACCAATTCCAAAATTGTTATCCTCAATCGCAACACAGTAACTAATTATGATATAACACCATGGTTGTGATAAATTTAGTCCTATTGAACCTATCGAACCGTTTGGAATGTTAACACTCTAGTCAACATTCACCCATTCATTCATTTATGTTCAGCATATAACACTTTCAAATTGAACAAAATATGTGATAATTTCGCAAACTGATATAAAATTGCTATCCAAATCAGATCGAACCTGTTGAAGTGGATCACGTCTGGACTGAACTGAATTCAATGTTTCAGTTCATGACATTTTCGCAATTATTAATTCATTTCAGAAAAGAGAGCTTTGTCTTTCTGTATGAATAAGAAATAGAGTGTCCGATACTTTCCAAAAATATTTTTAAAAATGTTCTGGACATTACACAGAGAAAAACGTTCCAGGTATACAAGTACACTTGAAAATAATTTAATAACTATAGATGTATTCTTATATTTTAATGTAATAACATCAAGTAAAAAAAAGTTTCTGTCATTGGGTTTCTGCAGTAGCTGAATTGAGGTCCTATTAAAAATGAAGTGTTCACTAATATATTACTTGCTACTCAACAGTTTATTCCTCAGTATTCAACAGTTTTGCCTAAACTAGCTTATTCGCCATCAAACATCTGCATTCAGTGGAAGGAACAATAGTATGCTACCGTTATTACTAATTTAATACCTGTAAGTAAAAAAGTATTTATTTGACTTTTCGTGTGTCTACGGAATGATTCGAGAGTTGCATACGCGCCCGATCGGCCCGATGCATGCCGAGAAATACGTTAAAGCGGTTCAAATTCAGTCGTGTTTGTCCCCTTTCGAAGCGAGTTTCATGTGGTTACTGTTACGGTTAGAAATTATTTTATGATTGATATTAGGTACATGGTCAAAGTTTTTTGGTGAGTTTGAAAGTGAATTATGGATTTCCTCGAAACTTTAGAACAATGGTGCCTCTCAAGATATTTATAGGTATAGATTTAGTGACCTATTAAAGTTTTAGACTTCTTCAGGTGTAATGGGTTAGCAATCACAATGCATTCGATATGAAATGTCTTCTTGCCCAACCGAATTCAAAGAGCTTAAAAAACATTATTTGTTTCCTGAAATACCTTGTAACTGCTAACCCACTAGACCTGAAAAAAACGTTGTGCTGTACATATCTTTCTTGTCACAATTATAATGTATTTGAAATGTTCACGTTATGTCTTTTTTGTGTGACAAATTTTTTTAGAGAATGTTTATATTTGTTTCAGGTGGAAAATAAATGAATTGTGAAAAAACTTTACTACATTTTTTTCTGGTGAATTAGATACTGCACTGATGTGGTAGATTTTTGTAGGCGATTTGTAATCATAAAAAAAGATTTTCAAGTTGAAAAGTGAATAGTTGAAAAGTGAATAGTTGAAAAATATATTGGGGATACCTTATTATTGGAAATGATTTGTATTACAGTTTTATAACAGAGTTCAGTTACTACGGTATCAAACTGAAAGGCCCTTGTCAAGATGCGCGTATTAGCAACTTGAAAACGTGCGTCGAGTGCAGTTATTTTCAGTCTGATTTTTCTTCCATTGAGGTATGTTATAAAAAAACATTCGACATAGTCGATGGGTATACTTGAAGACTAGCGGTAAATCAAATAATTTTTTGAACATTTTATTCAGGCCTGTCTCAAATACCTACATAGTAGGTTTCTGGCCACAACTACTCCCTGGCTAGCATTATACCCGGCCAGTGCAAGAAAATCTTGCATTTGTTTTTGGCGATACAAATGCCGGAATTGATTTTCAATTATTGGGACGGGCACATTTGCAAACCGATTTTGGGCTATATGGCCTATCATCAGTACAAGGTATTGCCATCAAATAAAGTAGATGACTTCCCATAAATAAAAATCAAATACTTCTCATAATATCAAACCTCGAACAAAACTGAACAACAGAAAGTCATTGCACCATCTGCCTATGGACGAGGTATCCCAAAATCAAACCGAATTCACCCATTCCTCGTAGAAGGAATATTTTCCGCTTTGTGGTATTGAAAATCAATTCAGTCATTTGTATCGCCAAAAGCAAATGCAGGATTTTCTTCTGTGAAGAAACCTGCATTGGCACCGGTCGGATATAATCCAACGCCCTTCGTGGTATTAGCCAGGGGAATGGGAGTGACTATCGAACTATCCGCCGATAGTAATTAAAGTAATTACCTATGGCTGGTGGAACAAATTTTTGGTACAATCCCAAATTATTCTGTAGCAGTCAGAAATTATACTATGACAATAAACCTGTTCAATTAAGGTAGTGAAAATGTGTACAGAAGCAGTATGAAATGTCTAATGAATGTGAGATTTAATTTTGCTGTGAGTGCTGTATGCTGTATAACGTCGATCAAACTGTTTGATAGGGGTAAGTGAAATAATGATTACATATTCTGGAAAAGTCTTCTAGATAATACAACAGTTCTTTTCACAGAGGTAAATGTAGCACACCGGTTATTAAACTGTTTAATAGTAGTTGTGTGTTGATGTATTACTACAAAGAAAATGGTTTTTCCCATTATTAAATGATTTAATAATAGTTGCTAGACTCAGCTTGTCAATATTTTATTAGCCATTAGTAAACTAGTGAACTGGGTGTCTGCTATAGGTAGACAGGTTCAGAAAAAAGATTTCATTCACTGTTATTCGACTGTTTATTTGTCCCATATAGTATACAAGTTTTTACTTGGAGTTATTCAAATCTTAATAATCATTATCGATTTCTTTTCTCGGTGTACGATGATATCTCATTCAAAAATAGTGAGATTGTTGATTTACCATTTTCAGAAAGTGCAAAATAAATGTTTAGCTTGTTCAAATGATATCTATAACTCTGATGCTCGTAATTCAAAATGATAAAACAATAAAATTAACCCCTTTTGAAGAAACTACTACTTTCAGTACCAGTCAAATCAAAGTACCATTTGCTAAAAAAGTTGGTGTAATTCAGTTTTCATTTATTGAAATTTGTTCTCATGCACAAATCAATCAATTCAGCCAACATTTCAGGTTCTTCAATAATTTTGTTCATCAAAATAATAAAAAACTGCACAAATATGACATTCCTCTGTAGATTTGCTAGACCTGGTCAATGCAATAATAAAGGAAACAGATATACGCTGGGCTGAGTGTATTTTTGCAAAATTAAAAGTACCCGTTTGTATAACCATATGAGACAACAATATACTTCCATTACCGTCCTCCAGTACTTTATCCAGGTAAGAACGAATGATGTTTCATCTGGGAGTATTCAATAATTGAAACAGAAAGGTCATTTGGTAACAATTGTGATCAGACTCCACCTAATTTGACTCAGAGCTGAAAAACAGCACAGAACTACTCCTCCGTTCTCTCTCACACTTACTTTAATGCTAAAAAGCTACCGGAAACATTATCTTAGTCAGTACAGCTGATCCAGTCCGTCTTGGCACGAAACTAATGACGTATATGCGCAGCAATCTCTGTGAAATCTAGTAAGATAAAAAAATAACTAATATATATGTTCACTGAGTTGAAATTCATTCCTCATAGGTGTTTTTTTGTACCCGCAATCGTTCTCAGGGGAAAAAAAAAGAGAAGGAGCCAGTTCCTATGATAAGACAATTCTTACGCCAGCCTGATCAGATGAAAAGAGCAGGAGCTGGTTCATATGTTTAGAAATTTATACGCCAACCTGATCAGGTGATACGATTTTTGGGGGCTCCTTTAATTTTTCGTCCCAACCATATAGTTTCACCTCGGGGATGGCATTAGCTTCGGACTCAAGTTATGAGTTCAAATGCCAGTCCCATTTGACCTACACAGTGGTTTGTTTCAACACAACAATATATTTTCTGGTTAAAACCACGAAGGGCACTGGATTCCTTGCAACGAATAATAGTCCTGTGTCCTGTGGATAAGCTATCTGCACACATGTCTGAAAGTAAGGACGGAGACAGAAAGCTCTGATATCCGAATCATTTGCTGACAAATTTCAGCGAACATATACCGAAAAACCGCTCCTCCTCCGAACCTATATCGCCGCTTTTTCGCAAGCCGCATTCTGCCCGTCATGAAATACATACCCTGGGAATCCCCGATGATTGAAAGAGGACTTCTTAAGCCAGATTGGCAGGTTCTTTGTGAGCCGTTAAGCTGGATTACAGTGCGCCCGAAAGGTGATTTATTAGAGAAACTCTGGCGGAGTTTTGTCATATTACACAAGATGAATTAATTGGCTGTCAACAGTTGTTAGCTCGAGTTATAAAAAGTTTCGCGATGACGAGAAAATTGTTCGGCAGCCCCGAGAGATCGTTTCTGCGAATCCGATGAATATAGAATATTCATGACGATCGGGATTTGGGTCGCTGATTCCCTGAGATATAATTCAACATGAATGACTGTATTGGTGTATCATTTGAAGTGAATCAAACGTTTCTTTGACAATTTTATTTCTCATTGCCACTAAAGAGACTCATAGCGGTTCATAACATGAATAGACGAAGTTGTATTGAAATGAACAATATAGGGAACAATATAGGATCTGTATTAAAGATATAATAGTTCGCTTACTCTATGGGTATATACTGTTCGTTTATGAAACAAATTGTTTATATGACCTGTTCATCATCGTATTCGTTGTACTATTTCATCTCATTTCTGTTAGTTCTCTAGTTGTCCTATCATCAATATTTTTCATATTACCGATAACCATCGATACTATTACGAAATGTCTCTCTCATTGATATCAGAATTTCCATGTTCGAAATGATTGCACTCACAAATCCAATGCCAGACAGCTGTTTCGACCTACCAGGTCTCATCAGTGACACTTGGCTGGACTGTGAACACAAACGTTTCGAACTATCTGCTCCTCACGAAGTAAATCTCTGAAAATGGTGCAGATGGTGTAAACCTCCAAGAGGCAACGCCATCTGCTGGGTGACGACCAAAGTCTCAAACTCCTACTGCCAAGGCAGTGGACCTCTTACACTGGGTCATCGTACGGCGAAGCTGCAACAAATAGCCCGCCGCGATCGAAAATCGCCTTCGGTCAGCTTGCAGAAAGCTGAAACCCTTCACACAAATCAGAATTTCTATGTTCGAACTGATTGCCTTTACAAATTCAATGCCAGACAGCTGTCTCGACCCACCAGGTCTCATCAGTGACACTTGGCTGGACTGAACACAAACATTCCGAACTATCTACTGTAAGTGAATCTCTGAAACTGGTGCAGATGATGTAAACCTCCAAGAGGAAACGCCATCTGCTGAGTGACGACCAAAGTCTCGAACTCCTACTGCCCAAGGCAGGGCTTCGCCGTATGATGGCCCGCTGTAAGAGGTCTTCTCTGCCTTGGGCAGTAGGAGTTTGAGACTTTGGTCGTCACCCAACAGTTGGCGTTGCATCTTGGATGTTTATACCATCCGCACCAGTTTCACTCATTGATATTCACACCATATATCATTTTTCTCGTTTTCTATTTCATTTTTTCAAAAGCAATTTGAACACGAAGGAGCACCTTATCATTTATTTTCAGTTATATATTGTTCCTTCTGTGGTTGAAAAGTTACAATTGTCAGAGTTGAAAGTGTAATAATATTTTCCTTCTCATTTATTTATATAATATAGTAACCGTGGGCAGGGGAGAGGAAAGGTTTATTTGATGCAAGGAGTATTATAATGTCCCGTTCTATAGTCCTTTGAGGAGTTCGATGTGCGTTGGGTGGTAAAATTGAACAAATAAATTTGGAACCAAATGTTTTTGATATTTCGAAGGATTGAAAGATTCAGCATCCTTTCTGTTCCTGGCTTCACCGGAAATAACTGCCATTTTGATTGTTCAGGTGATTTTAATCATTGACATAGATCATTCCTTGCCTCAAATAAACTTTCGCTGTCTCGTGGCTGCAGCTATCATCGAATGTAAGAAGAATACTATGTAAGTATCAACTTCAACATTTATAACTCTCTAACCGGCAATCAAATAAACAAACAGATAATTTAAATTCAAACTTATATCGTCGTAATATTGACAGTTTTTGAAAGAAATAAAATACGGTATCAATGGGGTATTGTTGCAGATTGCTGAGAGAAACCTCTGAGCTATAGAAATATAAAATGTGTATTACAAACTTCAACTGAATATGAATGAAAAGGTGCTATTTCGTGTTCCTATTGGCTTCAAAGCAAATGGAGTCGAAAACGCTAAAAATGAAACGTAAAATCATCATTTTTCAATCATTTGACTATCTGTATGTTTAAATGATTTATCAATAGTTGTGTGAAATCGTTCTCGACGTTGCAGTCAGCTGTGATCTCAATAGGTGTGATGATTCTGATTGTGAAAATAGATTCATACTTCTTCCATTAGATATTGCATGAAGGTCTCAGATTCACTGACATAACGACATCGAGTTCTGTATAAATCCGTTGAAGGAGGGATATGAAAAAAAAGTTGAAAAACTTTTGAGTTGTATTAGAAAATTTCAATTCAGAAGTACACTGAAAACAGGCATTTATGAATCACTTAGATTACCCAGTTATTTGGTTTGGAAAATATCAATACTGACAGGCCAAAAATATAAAGTTATACACACCTTTTTGAACAAAAAACAACTGCAGAGTGAAACTTCAACTGAATCTATTATTGCAGAAAACCTATATGATGCAAAATGAAAGTGGTGAAGAAATCTCCCTAATTTGACTTCTGGAGTTTGTTCTTCCCAACTAGGCTATTTGGACTGTACAATTTCCGTTAATTACTGGTGTGACGAGTAGATGTAAGGTCTTAAATTCCACAAAATGAAACATCAATTATGAGTATTCAAACTCTACTCGATGAACTGAGAAATATTTCAGATATTAGTACCTTTACTCATGCTTAAATGGAACAACTTGGATTCCGTGTTTGTAGGTTAACAGATCAGAATTGTGCCGTTTATACAAGGTTTCCCCTTGGCAACCAAGTATTTTGTTCTCTGTGTTAGTGGAATTCATATCATACCTTGGGTGGATATGTAATGATAACGATTCAGTTGACTGGAATGGCCTACTTATCCATTCAGTAAAATATGAAGAAATGAGCATATTTACAGGTGGGAGTAAAAAAAAATTTCCATCTAGATTCGATTTCACATCTTCTTGATATCAATGATGAACCTCATCAAAGAAGCATTAGGTTTTTCTTTTTTGCGAGCCTGGAGAACTACCGAACGTCTTCTTCATATATCTTTTCCAAACAACCCATAAGAACTGCGCAGCAATTCGTCAATATGGGGATCTTTTTCCAAAACACCGTTTTTTTGCGTTGACCAGTTCATACTCTCATATGATCCATACAATAAAAAAATCTCAAAATGAAAAACCTTTTTTCAGACCAGGATCAATGCGCTCTCACTTTCCATCATGCGATTCCCAGCAATAATCTTTCACGAGAAAATATTGAAATTATGCTCATGGAATCATTGAAGAAATGCAAATAAATCAAAAGTTGTTCGAATCGAAATTTCTTCTAACCGAACATTAAATGGCATTTTGAAGTTCGCTTCATATTATTTCTCGCACTCCACATGGAGTTGAATACCGTTGATTTTCCAACAAAATCCTCGGCTAATTAATTACTATCAATCATTTCCGATTTCATCAAGTTCAAGATGAACACTTATTAGATCGTTTCATCAAGACGGACTCTCCCTATCCAGAGGGAACCTGCGAGCACAACTTCAGATGGTTTACTATCATTAGGAAACGATTAGTCGACAGAAAGTATTTCGAGGGAAAATAGACGAGGAATACAATCATAAGATGAATGATTTCTGGAGAAGAATCAAAAGATCAACAAAATAAACGAATTCTTTCAATGGTATATACTGAAGAAAACGAGGAATTCACAATCAATGCTTCAAACTGAAGTGTCATAGGTTTCAAGGATTAATTTTTCAACAAGGGATGTAAGAAGCTTTATTCCGATCAAGTCCGAAAATGAATTTGTGACAACCTTTCTCACGAGTCATAAAAAATAATACATCAATTTATGGAACGAAAAGTTCCAGTTACGATTTAGAAAATGAATTTGATATATCCTGAATATGTCCAGATTGCCTTTTTTTTTATATGCAGATTCACATGAAAGGAAAGCCCTGTTATGTTCAGAGACCACCCCGTGAATCAAGGGACAGGAGATACCAATCAACATTCACTTTGAATTTTTTAGGAAAAATCTCTTTCGGCAAGGAGTCCAAAGCTCAGCTATCATATTGAAAAGAATCCCTGGACAAAAGAGGTTCTACAAGTCTCCAAGTTCACAACAAAGAGGAGGAGTTGAGTCATTCGTGTAGATATTGCCAAGGGTGGAACGATTGATAACAATTCAGAAGAGCACGGACCGTGAAAATATATATAGAAGAGAGGCAAGTCTCCGACCCCTCTACGATGTTCCAATGAAGTGAGCCACTCTGTGAGCGGAGAATCACCAAAAAGATGGATTGCCTTCCTCTGAATAGAGTCGAGAAGCTTCAATGAATGTTGTGGAGATGAACTCCATACATGAGAATTTTATTCCAAGACAGGTAGTATCTGGTATATTAATATTACCATTAGTAGATTCTACCCAATATTGAATACCTACCCTATCTATTTTAGTAATGTATCCCATTTCAGCTTTCTGACATAAATATATATTGTGTATCGTTTGTCGTCAGTTATGTTTGTATTTCAGTTATATTTTGAAGTTCTCAGTACTAAGTTTCATCAGGTTCATCACTAGGCTCTGATTTTTGGGCGCACTCGAAAAAGTGTTCAATAGAATTCCAAAATGTCATAAACTACTTTTTTCATTCCAAGATGCATTTCAATAAAATACGAAACACGTCTTTCATCAATTATGTCAAAGAATGTTCATGCAAAATTTGAAGTAGACAGGATCTAGGAATCACGTTGTCCCATACAACCTCGTTTTTCAGCCATTTGGGGTGGAATTCGGCAAACTGTCTTTCTATCTTAATAGATGTCTACTTCATGCAAATGACTCACCTTCCAAGTTTCTGGTCTCTAGGATCAGCCGTTAAGGCTGTGCTTTGGTCCGTCAGTCAGTTATTCAGGAAAATGCATATTATATGTATATATTTACAAAAAAACCTTTGTCGTGATTCGAATATAGAAGAAAGCTATATAGTAACACTGACGTTTCTGTAGAACTGATAGGGACCAACATATTTGGTGAATATTATATTCGTCTTCACCGAACCGTTTAGTCCGTGCACACCGGTGAAACATCAAATGTCGCCAGCTTGTCTCCGACTTGATCTACATATATACTATAACTTTTTCTCACTGAATATCTCGTTCAATCATAGAAAATATAGCCCATATCACGCCTGAATAATGTAGCTTTCTGTTGGTGAAAGAATTTTCATAATCAGATCAGTAATTCCGAAGATAATCCCAACAGGCAAACAAAGCCAGAAACTAACCTCATAATATTTATATAGATATATAGTCCAGTCTATGACCATTTTCCCGGGTATTCATCCCATATAGCACCGATTCGCATGAAAATTTGGATTCAAGATCTACATATCCTCTTTTTCAAAATCTACCCTGTGCCGAGGGTTGCTTTTTGTCTGGGGGTGGATGCCACCCCTTCTAGGGGGTAAACAAATTTTTATTGGAAATAAGTGCAGAAATCGATAGATTGACTGATTCTCAGCTTTTTTTGTTCAATGAAGTTTTTTCTGAAAAGCAATACTCTTCGACTTATTCGCGAGTGAAGTTGTCGGTTTTCAAGCAAAAAAAACACGTTTTCAGATCCTTTTTCACGAATAACTGGAAAAATATGCATCTAATCGAAAAACCTACGAAGAGCAAAATTACAGCTTTCGAAAAAACGAAGGCGATCGTTTATTTGTGATGTATGCAAACCCACTACAAACTGAATAATGGCTTGTTGCAAGTTAATTGGTATTTTCAAACGCTAGAATGGAAAGTTTCTATGTACAATAATCAAAAACCAATGGATTTTTCGGATAAAACTCATTTGACCTTTTTTGAAGGACTTCAAAAATCCTTCATTTAAGTCATTTATAAAAGTTTCTAGCATCAAAACTGATCGAGGTGTGAAGGAAATAATGTTGAATCATATTTTTTTGTTGAAAAAAAATTGTGAATAACTCATCCTCTCTTCCCCCTCCCCTTTGAAAAAAATCGTTCTTACTCCATAATTCACTTCATTCATGTTCTAATAATGAGTTATGAGTTTTTCATCAATTGTAAGTACGTAGTTTTGGAAAAAATGAGATTGAAGAGAAAAAATCATATACGTAATTCAGGGAAAAATCACCATTTCTTAGAAATAACTCGAAAAATATTGATCACATGCAAAATTTTCTTGAGTACAAAATTGAAGGTTATTCTTGTCTCGTCTTTTTGGTGTTTCATTATTTTCTGCTGGATGAAAATAGAGTAAGATATAGCCAGTTAAATATTGTGAGGGTTCGCGCACAGACCATTTTTGAGCCCTTTCTGCATGAACCTTTCCAAAAATATAATCAGGCACAACCTCAACTTTGAAGTAGATGGTAGATATGAGCTGAATCCCAAATTAAATGCAAATAGATACTGAATAATTTGAATAACTGCCAAATAACATGTTAATTATCATTTTCTGATGTTATTCTGTCACAAGGGGGAGAGTGTTAAGGGCTGACACTGAATACTGAACCATAAATTATATTAAAAATTATCAATTGATTGATTTTACTGATATAAATATGATTTCAGTTCATTACATGCTCCAATCTGAAATTCTGATATTTTTTTTCGAATAGGGGTGGTTTTAACCTCCCCCCCAAAAAGCAACCCCCGGCACAGGGTGGATTTTGAAATAGAGGGTAAGTAGAACCTATATCCAAATTTTCATGCGAATCGGTGCTGTATGGGATAAATACACAGTTTACACTTTTTTCACCGTCATAGACTGGAGTAATATGAATGTGGCTGGTATCTCAAAAATTATGTGTGAGTTTTCGATTAGGTAATTATGCATTAAACTGCTAGGGAGGTTCGTTCGTTCAACAGTGGATAATTTTATGACCTCCCTTCTTGAAGTAATGAAGGCACAGGTGTTTCGATCACCACTTCAATTTTTCAATGAATATTTTCTATGTATAGGTATTTGTATATTGCAATCTAGAAGACGATTGCTCATACTTGATATTATCATAGTACCATGCGGAGAGTACAAAATGTCTCCCTTTTTTTTGACGTTACATGACAGGCGAGACCCTATCACGCAAACTTCAACACAGAAGCATCTCTGGCCAAAACACAAACCGTACCTAGTCGAACGAAATGCCTCGTCTATAACGTTCACAAACGAAAAAGTTTGTACTTCAGACGTTGATTTATCGGACGGGTTATTATTTTCAACGCTCATAGTTACTGGAACTCCGTCGGAAAGATTGAACGATAAGTACCATCTCGTAGCTGAAAAGATTGTAATTTAATTATTTTTTGTAATTGGATCGTTGAAGAGACTTCCTTACTTCCATCATTCGACCATGACTGGATTGATTATAATCGATAATGACTACAAAATATACAGCCAAAGATTGAATAGGTTACAAAACGAGACAAAGAATGGGGCATTGCACTTTTTTTTACTCCCTCTGGTGGCCGTCATCAATTCACAATATACGTGTATTGTGAGTGAGCCCTTATGTTACAGCTGCCAGGATGAGGGGAATATAAGAAGTACAATAGGCGACTCGGGGATAAGGCCAAATAAGTTCATTCGCGATTTACCACACTCAGCTAATCCCTTGTGTTCACAATTATTTGCGTGATTTGGACTCAGCGTAATATTATCATTTCCATCATCAGAGATACACTCGCTTGAATTGGGAAAACGAAGAGTTGAGGAGTTGACTTGAATTCCCTATGAACATCATGGTCATCGTAATTTTTGGCAGAATAATTCATTGGAGCTGAGCTATGAGTGAAATTGGTGCTGAGATTTGGCAGATTGTTTTAAATTGTTCAAGTGATGGCACAGTCTGTGATCAACGATTAATCTAACTGGGTGTTGTCATGAATAATGATCAATTCCAACTGTATATATCCACTATTGGCTAATAATACAACTCGCAAATATTGTGTAATTAATTTCTGATATAAAGTATTGCTGGATACAGATTGGTTTTTCATTTTTACCTCCTTTTGAAAACAAACAATTTGGCAACGCTAGTTTCCAATATTTTTTCAGATTTTTTTGAATAAGCACCTGAATCAACAATAGAGTTGAGAGTAATCAGTTGAAATCGAATAGTGACTCTTTCTAAGAAATAATTTTCCTTGTGCAATTACCATGAACCAAAAGTTCATTTGATTCACGCCAAGTAAACGCAGACTCAGTGAATTTCCATGGATATTATTTTATCAATATGTAGATAGTAATGGGAGAAGAAAGTAATGCTGTTTATTATTTCTAATGTTCGTGCGGAAACTTCATTGAACTATCTAATCTCAATGCACTCGTGCCATGAAATTTTCATTGCATACATCTATCAGGTTTCCGTACAGTTCTGGTTTTTTCGTTATTCTCGGAAGTATAGAGTTGAGCACGTCTACCTATCAAGCGGAAGATCGGGGATGAATAATTTCAAAAGGTAAAGCCTATTTACTACTTTGCTCGCACAGCTTTCGACTTCTGGCGGTTGACGTTCGTCAGCTGGCCGAGAGAAAAATTGTTTGGCTTGTTCGGTTTATTCTCTTGTTTTTTGTACATCCTGTATATTTGTAAGTATTTTGCACGTTTTGCGCATGTGCGCTTAGGGCACTTCTTGGCGGATAAAAACAAAACGACTCTCTCTCAAGTTGAGTTTTGGCACGCGAAACCACGTGAGATCGAAAAATATATAATTTTCTGCTACATGTTGAAACAGACGTTCGGAAATAGAATCGAAATAATTTGTTGACTAACAACGCGTTGATGTGTTTTCGAACCACCAATTTCCCTTGAATCCCTCCTATATTTGTTACCTTCCTAAATAGTGCGAATGGAAACAACGAATCAACGTGAGTGATAAAACCAATCAAAAGTAGTATATTATTCAACGAGCTTAAAATGATTGTCATTATTCACGAGGTGGAGAATAATAGCCATTATACGCTAGTAGAATACTATACTTTATTCATGACTAATAAAAAAAATTGTCGTAGGTTTTTAGTAGGGAGTGTTGTTACATTACATACATATTTTTAAAAGCACTCCCATTCTATTCTAACAAATTTTTCATAATGTTGACAGGTTTGAGTAAAATTTGTTTGGATTGAAAAGCTATTTTGATATGACACGTACATTCATAATCGCTGATATCTCAGAGTAGATGCTCCTTGCCTTCATTTTTTTATATGTAGGTGAAGAAGTGAATTGAAAATATTTGGTGGTTTACACGATAATATTTAAAAACCGATTGTTTAAAGCAGAGAAATATAATTAAAGCTAAATCAGGGAAATATTTGACAGCAGCGAATAATCATTATTCACTAGTGAATAATGGGTATCATTAAAGTCGAGCAGACAGACGTATAATAGTGGGTACACAATACAACAGTCATGGATGAAACAACTTATCGCATGAATAAAGACTAGCAGTTTCCGCACTTCTCAAGTAAATTGCTACTGGATACGTAAACCAACGTTAGGAACAATTATGAACTTCACCGAATATATTATCGAAAAATTGAAAAATCAACAAATTCTTATTCATTGCCAAATTATCCCAATTTTCGAACAGTCGTTGGTCTTAATCATATCGTATATTAATCAATGAAAGCACATTCATTCATTTCATCCATTCATCATCAGCCGTAATATCCCATGGCATGAATAATCAGCCAGAATATTACCCTCATATATAAAATATCCCATAAGAGCAATGCAATTATCGAAAACTTACAGCGGTAATTGCATTGTATCGAGTCACCTTAACAATACATTTGAAACCGTATCGCTAGACGTCAGTAAACAACAAATAAATGTCAGATAGACTTTAAAAATAGAAAAACATTTCGCGTTTTGGTGAGTACTCCATACAGTCTATAGAGGAAAGTATGAATGAACAAAAAATAACATTTCCTTGAGAATTTCTTCATTCGTGAAATATTCCAATGTATTACACTCGTGCATAAAAATGACCAGATAATTTTGCATTCAAGCGTGATATCTTACACAAATTGCATTCGGTTATTTTCATATTTTGTAATCACGCTTTCTTGCAAAATTATCGGTAATTTTTATGCACTCGTGCAATTATAACCGAATATTTCCATCGTATGTTAAAAATCCCATATGAAGCGGGACATTTTCGATCAATTACAGCGATAAATTCTTGGCGGGACACTTTCGGGCTGGTAAATACCCGGTTGGTATCGAAAAATACATCCTCCTTTGGAGTCGGGCTCTTTCGACAAAATATGAAAATAAACTCATGCAGTTTTCAGACAACATGCTTTCATGAAAAATTATCGGTAATTTTGAAGCACTTGTGTAATTACTCTCGAATATTTCCATCGTATGTTGAAAATCCCATATGAAGAGGGACATTTTCGATCAATTACAGCGATAAATTCCCGGCGGGACATTTTCGGGCTGGTAAATACCCTGTGATTAAATTCGAGGAGTATTCCTTGATATTTTTTTTTCACAGGAGAACTGTGAGAGACTTTTTGACAAAATAATGACAAGATGATAAGTAACCATGGAAACAGACCATGGTTTGTTATCAGTGTAAAAGTGGTTTAATCGGTTATTGTGACATACATGACTAGGAAAAGACAATTTTGATGAAACGATTCTTTAACCAGAAAATTTTCAACGCAACTGATACACAATCACTTTGATAACAACCTAGTACAGATTCATCCCATTATTTGAATCCTCTTCATTGCCTGTCAGCCCGTCTGTCAAATGAAGCCAAACTTATGTAAGAAAGGCTGATGAAAATACTCCACCAATCAGAAGATTTGCAGCACATTATGGCATCAACAAAATTAAATTTTAAGTCTGGTAACTTATATTATGATCATGCTAATAATATATTGTGTTATATGCATATAGCCACACCCGAGTAACACATAATTCAAGCAGCTGCATTGATAATATATTCACAAATTATGATGATTCATATGAAGCAGTAGTTGTGAAAACGCATATCTCTGACCACTATGCACAATGTATTACATTTTCTGTTGAAACATTGAAAGAAAATTTGTACATTTACCGTAGAAATTTTGGTGAACAAAACAACAGAATGTTTAGTGATAAATTGAAAAATTAAGATTGGACTGAAACGTATAGTCATAGTGCCTCATTAGTTGATTATCAATGGCAGTCCTTCATGAGTAACTTTGGCAATATCTTCAATGAATGTTTTTCTATCAAATATATGAGAAATCGACCACCTGCTTATAAAAATATCGAGAAAATGAAGAGTTAAGCGAATGTAAACAAAGATTAGATTTATTATTAGTTTTGTCAAGGAATGAACCAAATTTCAAAGAACAATATAATACAACTAAACGGAAATATAACGAATTACTAATCAAGGCCAAAAAAGATACCTATCATGAAAAATTGAAAAAATCAGACAATAAAACGAAATGTATGTGGAGTTTTTGCAATGAACTCACAGGTAGAGATAAAAACTCAGATTGTCGAATTAAAGGGAATCCCCAAGATGTGGCAGAAGAGTATAATACATTTTTATTGAACGTCATTCCTAAGATGATCGAAAATAGTCCAGATGTACCATTCCAGTGCGATATAACCGAAAACAAGCAATCTCTTTATCTGAAACCTCTCTCTACAGAAGATCTATTAGATTTGTCTCGTAAGCTCAAGAATAAGCAGAGCAGTGGAGATGATGAAATCCCAACATATCTTGTAAAAGAAAATATTCCACATATAAAGGAAGTACTTACTTATATAATTAATAATTCTTTGAAATTTGGTATATTTCCTGAACGACTTAAGTTGTCTCTGGTGAAACCAATACATAAAAATGGAGATATAGAACTCATGGAGAACTATCGACCTATCAGTCAGCCTCCTAGTTCCTCAAAGTTATTCGAATTAGCATACTCTACACAACTAATAAACTTTTTCAATGAATGTCAAATCTTTAGCAAATATCAACATGGATATATTCAAGGAAGATATACAACATCGGCAATTTTTCAATTTACTCAACAAATATTGAACTTCATGGAAAATAAATATTTATCTTTGGGAATGTTCTTAGATCTTTCCAAAGCATTTGATTGCCTAGACAGACCACTCTTGTTGCATAAGATGGAAAAGTATGGTATCAGAGGGAACGCTCTGAGATGGGCTAGTTCATATCTTACTGGTAGGACTCAGAGAGTTTCAATCAAAAATGAAGGAAAAACTTACAAATCGCAGATACTTCCATCAAAAATTGGAATACCACAAGGGAGCATCCTTGGGCCGATATTGTTCATAATATTCACGAATGATCTGTGTACAATGAATTTCGGTATCGACAAGTTTATAACTAATTACGCAGATGATACCAATTTATTGACGGGTGGAGAGAACTTTCCTGTAATTATCCATGATGCCAATAATCTCTTTCAGGAAACAAAGCAGTGGTTTCACAGAAATAAATTAATTCTTAATGAGTCAAAAACCAACGTAGTACTGTTTCGCCCGATACAGCAAAGGTTAGAGTGTACGTCAATAAAAATAGATGGAATAGATAGGAACTTAACCCCAATGGCAAAGTTTCTAGGTCTTCATATTAATGAAAATCTGAACTGGTCAGAACACATAAAAAAACTTACAGTAAAACTTAATAATGTACTCTATGCTATAAGGTCACTTAACAAATATCTTCACCTGAACTCAATGAAAATAATATATTACTCCAATTTCGAATCGAGGGCAAAGTACGGAATCTTGTTTTGGGGAATCAGTCACGATGTCCAGAAAATATTTGTAATTCAAAAAAGAACTTTACGTGTCATATTGAACATGTCATATAGAGATTCATGTAGAGGGATGTTTAGATCAAATAACATGTTGACGATATATGCTATCTATATATACGAGTGCTTATTATATCTTTTCAAAAATAGAGAATTGTTCATCGAACATATTCCACATCAGTATCAAACAAGAAACAAAAACATTATGTACCCAAATCATAGACTGTCAATAACAGAAAACAGTCCACACTATATGTGCATAAAGTTTTTCAATAGGTTGTCTGACCGACTCAAGACTATCAATAGTATGAACAAATTTAAAAAAGAGATTAAAAAATTACTCATAGATATAGAACCATATAACTTGAATGAATATCTGAATAGCAGGATTGAAAATTGAAGTATTTATTAATATGTGACGTCCATTCCACTCTGTGTTCTCTTTACTATTGTAGTACTGTGAACATATTTTTGGAATAAAGATTATTATTTCGTCAAAACAAACCTAGTCGGGTCCGTACTTACCACTGCTCCGACCCAGTGGGCGGACGCGCTAGTAGTATTAACCAATGACCACTCCCCACACCGCGGGGTAAGTGGTCACTGGCTCCGAGAATTATGAGTCCTGAGCAGACGCAACGAACCGAGAATAACGGCCTTCTGCATGCGGCCGGCCAAGATCTCTGCCGCATTACGGCATGCCGGTATGATCTTGAGCTCCGAGAGTAGCGTTGGTCTGGAACCACCGAGAACACCTATAATCAGAACCACTAACTTATTATTATTATTATTATTATTATTATGTGAGTTTTTCCATCTGATGATTCAACTGATTGATTGTATATTTTATTTATGCACGCATATTTCATATTTTATCTTTCATAAAACTAAGTATTCGATTTTTTTGCTTCTAGATATTCTCATGTTTGATTTGTAACCTGTAACCTGTTCGTTATATTAGACATTTATTTGAATTATCGGAAAGTCGCTTGGGAAAACTGTTCCTGACTAGTACTATATCAAGCAAGTATAATTTTATTAGTTCCTTTTGGATGCTTTCATGCACTTATTCAGATCAATGAGTATATTAATTATATCGACCACAATTTTTGAAAAATGTTTTGAATATTAATTCATCTTATGAAAGATTTCATACCTGAGACTGTACTTTACTAACTTATTCTATACTATAATCTAAAGAACCGATAAACTATTATTATCATTATTATAATGGATACGGAATTTTTCGAGAAAGCAGTCAGTCAGACATTCCCAAAGGTAATTTTGATAGTTGTACTTATAAGAAACCTATTCTCATTATTGAGTTGGAAACTTCCAAGTACCTAGTGAATTATAGCTTCCATTCGATTAAATTAAATGTAATCTTGAACATATTTCCCCAAGGTTATCAAACTTAGCCAGTTCCCAGAATCAATTATTGTACTGTGCATTCAATCAGAATTTCAGTAGAGATAACACCTGATCATTATATCTCTGCTGAAATGGAATAGCATTGAAAATATTTATTATTTATGGTTGATATAAGGCAAAAAATGTGTCACGTTTGAAAAAAATGACAATTGAATAGGTTGAATTTGCACAGATTTGTTATTGGTGAGAGACTTCAACATGGTGAAAATTGAAAATACCGGGTGTTTCACAGTGGATGGAACATTAGAAGTATCTGGAGAACAGAAAGACAGATCATTTCGAAAATTTGTGGGCGTGGATAATCAAACTTGCTCTATCCGTCTAAAATATTTTCATCAGTACAGTGTTGCCGCTTGTATCAGAAAGTAGTTGCTACTTTTTTATTTCAAATGGAACACCCCGTATATTAAATCATTTTTGGAATCCTTATAAGATTCCCCACAACTTTTCCACATAATTCCCTATACCTATCTGTGACTATTTCCGAGATAAAAATTATTTTGTCCAATTTTTGTGCAAAACCTGACCATTGAAAAATATCAATTTTTTCCCAATGCAAATTTACAAAATATTGCAATTTGGGTTATAGCTGCATAAGACCATTAAGTATTCTGTCGATGAACTGGATCTCAGTTTCAGCATACAGGGAGGCTCAGAAGTGAGTTCCTTCCGGGGACTCATGAAAATGACTGAAACTCCGTTTTTTTTAATGAAACACCTTGTATATTATTACTTATTTGAAAAGCTGTAACATTTTTCAATTTAATTGAGTATACTTTTCCTATACCTTTCTCGTACAGTTTGTTAGTTATGATCACTTATGTTATGAATTCGAGAGTTTAATGAAAAGTATGCTGATTTACCTCGAATGAATTTGAGAAAATTCATTAGATTGAAGAGAAATTCTGAAATGTTTGGATCTCCTTCGAAAGGAACAAGAAACTTGCCTAGACCTGTGACAGGTAATGAGGACAACGCAATAAATGTTTTGGCATACTTCCACGGGAATCCTCAAGCTTCCATTCGTAGTGCGGTTAACGATTTAGGTGTGAAACTTTCATCAGTTCATAGGATTCTGAAGGAACACGGAATGCATGACTACAAACTTCATAAAGTTCAAGCTCTCAAGCCCCAAGACTCTCGGCAAAGGATCGAACTATGTGAAATGTTGATGGTGCGTACACAAGTAGACGAAGATTTTCTCAAGAAGATAATATGGACTGATGAATCAAAATTTTCGAGGGAAGGTATTTTCAACAGGAGGAATCTTCATTACTGGGCAACCGAAAATCCGCATGTCACAACAGAAATGGGATTTCAAGAAAAATTTTGTTTCAACGTTTCCTGTTTAATTATGGACAATCAACTGCGCTTTTTGATTTATGATGAAAACCTTAATTCTGGAAAATATTTGAATATCTTGAGGACAACGGTTGGGGATTTCATTGAAGAACTGACACTAGAACAATATCGAACATGTTGGTATCAACTTGATGGAGCTCCTGCTCATTGCACTGCAGAAGTCGGGTTGGAATTGGATCGTATATTTGACGATCGATGGATTAGACGTTTGGGTCCATGGAACTGGCCCCCTAGATCCCCTGATCTTACACCCCTAGACTTTTATTTGTGGGGCACTATCAAGCAAAGAGTCTACAGAACACCGGTCAACACAAAGGAAGAATTAGAACATCGAGTGACCCTAGCGTTTCAGGAATTAGATCCAAATTAAATTCAAAGAGCCACAATAGATGCCGTTGATGTTCGCATAAGAAAGTGTTTGGAAACGAATGGTACACATTTTGAACATTTATTGAGATGATTTATTTATTAATACACATGTTAGACTTTGATACTTTTAGCTTTTCATGATGATACAAATATTTCAAAATTTCTCTTCAATCTAATGAATTTTCTCAAATTCATTCGAGGTAAATCAGCATACTTTTCATTTAACTCTCTGCATGTTCTACTGATATTCTTGTTACATTGACCATAAATGATGAATAAATCCATCAAAACCACATTCGAGTAATTATTTTCTGCCATAGTACTTTTACACCCATGCAACTTGAATACAGGATGACAATGAAGGAATAACATGTCAGTTCTCTGTCAGAATGAAGTTCATAGCCTACTATCTGAATCAATATCCAATATTTATTTTATTGAAGACGAATTCATAACATAAGTGATCATAACTAACAAACTGTACGAGATAGGTATAGGAAAAGTATACTCGATTAAATTGAAAAATGTTACAGCTTTTCAAATAAGTAATAATATACAAGGTGTTTCATTTAAAAAAACGGAGTTTCAGTCATTTTCATGAGTCCCCGGAAGGAACTCACTTCTGAGCCTCCCTGTATGCTGAAACTGAGATCCAGTTCATCGACAGAATACTTAATGGTCTTATGCAGCTATAACCCAAATTGCAATATTTTGTAAATTTGCATTGGGAAAAAATTGATATTTTTCAATGGTCAGGTTTTGCACAAAAATTGGACAAAATAATTTTTATCTCGGAAATCGTCACAGATAGGTATAGGGAATTATGTGGGAAAGTTGTGAGGAATCTTATAAGGATTCCAAAAATGATTTAATATACGAGGTGTTCCATTTGAAATAACAAAGTAGCTACTACTTTCTGATACAAGCGGCAACACTGTAATGATGAAAATATATTTCAGACGGATAGAGCAAGTTTGATTATCCACGCCCACAAATTTTCGAAATGATCTGTCTTTCTGTTCTCCAGATACTTCTAATGTTCCATCCACTGTGAAACACCCAGTATAGACGGTGAAGAGGTCATTCAGTGGTTTTACTTGAATTCCGACAATGCAAAATTGACCCAATCAGTTCATGAGGACTTTGTCCAGTTTTTATCCTGATCTTTTATTCTATTCAAATCGCCTTGTATTAGCTGAAATCAAATGATAGAGAATTTGAAATAAATGGGAACAGTCGTCCATCTCATCCATCAGTGATAACTGTTTTCCTGGAAGTGAAATATCAACCTTTCAGCTGAAATATCAACAAAACTTTTTTAGTTTCCACTGAGGTACGTATTTATCTTTCATGATGTAATGAAATAACGCTGACGGGAGATATAAAGGTGCCTGTTACTCGGTTTCATTCATTTGAAATGAATCAGCTTTTCTTGTACAAATATATCCATTTTCATAATTGAAGAGTGGGACGAACAGTTGGATGTTGGGTTCGGCGAAACCACCAACTAAAACTTCGTAATGAGAGAGAAAATTTTGAAATCGGGTTTATGTACATTGGGTAATGTTCATTAGTGAAGTTATACTCTTCCTTGTTCCTGATTTTTACTCTAGCGCAATTCATAATTCAACTGTAGGAGGAACCAGAAGAAACTCACAGTGCTGCCGGGCCGGTTGGTGTATTCAATTCATATATCCCAACTCCCAGGATTGGTATCCAGGCAACAAACAATTGCCTATCGCACCGAGCAGGTCAGAAAAATTTCGTCTCGACCGCGGAGTGAACCAAATTGTCGAATGAAATACAAGGACCGCTCCTTAGACCGCTTGTGAACACCGACCGACAAGAATTCAATATTGAAAGAGACGTTGAAAGCCTTGTTCATATTCATTCCTTTTTTCCATCAGATCAGAATCGATATAATGATTGTACTGTTTTTTTCACTGATGAATTTTAATTGAGTCTTGACCAGTCTTGTTTTGTTTTGATCTTCCTCTCACCCCTATATTTTCAAATGGAACCCCTCAATTGTTTTCGCAGAAATAGAATCAAGTCATAAACATCTGGCGACAAATTTATTTTGGGCATTCATAACAAACTTTCTATTGTTTTTCAAAAACTTCCTCCGACATTTAATTTTTCGTTTGCATGAAACAAATGTTTTCATAAAATTATTTCTTGTTTCCATCCTTCATAGTTTACCCCTCACCCTATTTCTCAATTTCTCATGCCACGCCTGATTATCCTGGAAAAAATTGGACCCCAATTTCCTTTCAAAATAATCGGGAAATAATGGTGTCGAGTGCAAGTAAAATCAGTTCAGTGTCAGAAGTGTTTATTTATGTTCCTGAGCGTGATTTAATGAGTTTTATTAAGAATTATGGAGCCTATAAACCAATTCCCAATGAGTAATTGTGAAAATATATTAATAACATAAGTACTGTTTTTCAAAACTCATCATTTTGTGGTGGATAAATCTTTTCTTTGTAGTTTTTTGGGTCTCTAACCTACCACAAACTGAAAAAATGAGTGTTGATAAAAAAAATATCAACATCATTTGTTAAAACTGTTACAACCAGCGCTAAAAGGGTTTATTGTAAATCACAACTCACGAAAACAACTTTCCAATACAAAACTGGAAACGAAGAAAAACGGTTTCCAGCGTGGGCAATGAAAAATCAACATGATTAAATGCGTCTGTCGACAAAAGAGCAACACTACAGCTATTCAGATCAATATCAATTCAGTTAGAGAACGTTAATTCCACAGCACTCTTGCCGTACTTGAATTCACTCACTCCTAGTTTCTATTTCACACAGAACGAGTTTTCGCGCACTCAATCTCAGTAAGTGCATTTCTATTAAACGAACCTACTGCAAGCACAGGCGAACTCAAAAAAGATATCAGGAGCTCATTCTCGGCTCCAGTTTCAATCATTTTTGGGATAATAATGTATCTCGAGGGATCATGGGTAAGCTGATCAAGCTAGAAAGGTGGAACGGGGATTCTGTTGCGAAACTCTCCGGTAGTCTCATAAGTAAGCCTCCGAGTGCATAATTTATATGCATTTTCACCGCCTTCGCTTCGGAAGAATAATTCGCACTCTTTCAGGTTGATGCAAGTTGCTCGAGATATCAACCTTCACCGAAAATCGATTCGAGATAAATATACATAAGATTTTTTTTTTACAAAAAGCGAACACAAGAACTATACTAGAAGAAAATATTTATGAAACCTTTGACAACGGAAGCAGATTTCGTTTTCGAAACGTCAACGATAAGTATTTCGATAAATATTAGTTCTTGTTTTTTTTGCTATGCAAATTTGAGATATACCTAATTATTTTTGAATTATTGCAGCTTCTCGGAGTAGATTGAAAACACTTGTATAGATTCAATATTCATTTATCTTACAGTACTTAGATTACCGATTCTGAAATAGAACTAGAACAACGAACGTTTGCCAACAATGGAGTTATTTCTCATTTGAGAAACTGATTTTTCTTACACCCCGTTTCGACGATGCAATTTTGTCGCTGCAACTTTTCGCGGCGACTTATCGCTGCGAGATATGTCATGTAGCTGTCAGTTCGCATTGCCAATATTAAAAAATAGCACTAAATGTTACCAAGATGAACGTCTACATTATCACAACTGATATATGATTTCATTCATTTCTAATAATTGTTATTGTGATTAAATCACCTTATTACTCAACTTGATTCCTCAAGTCTCGAAAAATAATTGAAACGTTCAAAATCAATATTCTTCACAATGATGCCACCACATATTTGTAGTTTGCGGCAACAAAATCACCATAGAAATAAATAAGTCGCTGCTTCTTATCGCACCAAAAAAGATTCATGCAACTCGAAAAACTTGCATGAACACATGCAATTTTCTTGAGTTGCAGCGACAAACTTGCATCATCGAAACAGGCTATTATTTTATCCAACACATGACAGTTATAACTGTCATTATTGATGTCAATTTAGACAAATAAACTATCAACTAACACACTAGTGTGTTATGGATTACAACTCACGTTTATATTTAAAGTAGTGTTCTATTTATTTATTACAGTTACAAACAGAATTCACATTGATATTGAAATTAAAGTAAATTGCAAACGGTTTATTCGACTTTGAAGTTATTGTAAAATTCGATGGCTCATTGGAACCAGACGCTTCCATTTCTGTAAAGCTGCTGATAGTGCTTAAAGACGTCAACACATTAGGACCTTGTATTTTTTCTGCAATTTGTATTTTGTTATGCAACAATTCTTCTAGATATCCTTCCGCTGCCGTCGAGGATTTCCATTTCCCGTGACGCTTCAAAGTAGTCATGTTAGCCCCTGCATTAGTCAGAAGAGTCGCCGAAGACTTTCCCAGGCAGTGACCGGTGTAGAGCGCTGGTTCCTCCAATTTCGAAAACATTGCCTTGCTTGAAGGTATCTTCGACAACGTGTTTATGCCTACACATTTGCTGGTACACCTCCCATTTTTGCAAAAAAAAAAACAAAAAATCGGCTAGAACTAGTATTCTTTGGTCTCAAAGACATGTATTTTTACATAAATTGATCGAGTTGACTGGAAATCCTTTTTCAAGTATAGTGAAACTTCTCGATTTCTTGGTTTTAGTGTCTGGTAAAAGTACGTGAAAATATTTTCCTTTGTGTTGAATATTTTTTATTTTCAAATTAACCAATTCATCGCATCTACAAGCACCGTGAATTCCCATCATCAAAGCCACTTTCATCAACAAGAACTCGTCTTTGGGAGCTTCGTTCGAAAACTTCTTTATTTCAAGTCGTTCTAATGTCTTGGTTTTCTTTGGTTTGTATTCCTGTTATTTGCTTTTTAACGAGCTCGTGCCATATTTTTTTTTTATAAAGGTGAATAGTCGAGCGAAGCATCGAGTATTTGGTCCATAGCGACGATGGGGCAAATTTTTTTGCAAATGTAGAAAATAAGCCAATAGAACATTTTCATCGATACTTTTTATCTTCCGTCAATTCGTCCAAGACTCATACACTTTAAACTCCTTGTCGTAGGCATTTCGGGACTTTTCTGGCAAAATCTGCACCGCTGCTTCTTCTGCTACCGTAAGGATATTCTCAGGAATTCATTTCATTAAAGTTTTTTCTCTTCTAAAAAGCTTCTTTTTTCTTCAGCGAGAACTGACAAAAGTTAACGTTTATTTAAATATTTGCTAACAATGTATCATGCTCGTGGCAATCAAACAAACAACCTACTTTGACCAAAATGTAAAGAAGTCACTGTCAAGTTATTCCGACATTTATAGGTTACCGAGACGCAAGTAGCCTTGATTTGATCACAAAACTTATCATTATCTGACAATAAAAACGATTTCCTCCACTTGTTGGATATAAAATTGTATGCCAATCGTGTGTGTTTCCTAAATCACTTGAGAATTTGTACTACTCGGCCTGACGGCCTTGTTGTATAAATCTTCCTCGTGTGGCTTATTTTCAAATTTTAAATATAACACACTAGTACCATAAATAACTATATTATGATTGATCACTTTCTTCATCTGGGGCATCCACTCCCCAACTAATGCAAAACTTATTAACATACGATAATGATAAATCATCTAGTAGGCATTGCGAATAGACCATATTCAGCTTCGAAACAATGGCATAATTATCATTTGTTGAACTGTTCATATTCAGGTCTGTATTGAATTAATGCGTACAACATATCAATCATATATCATAATTCTCTGTTATGTTCCACGATGATCGCTAGAAATAAGTAATGATACCGAATTACTAATACGGTTTAGTAGGTACCCAATACTTTCAAAAATTAACGGACTGGTGACCCTGAGCGAGAGAGAAGAACGACAACAAAGAATAGATATCTGTTGCATTTCACAAAACTAGCCAGTAACTTCAATCTCTAGCAATTGGTATGAGTTTCTAGTTATAGCAGATATTGGAGATTCTAGAGGGAGAGAAACTGAAAACCTATTTCATTTCTGTCCCTTCGTTGGTGAGAGAGAATGTGATGTATTCTCGAAGTCAGCTCATTTGGTAAATTATGTTGGTGTGTTGATACACGTTAGCAGGGATCTTGATCCTTATCAAATTTCAGTAAACAGAATGGCGTTCCATATAGAGTGTTGGGAAATGACAAGCATAGGAAAGGAGTTTTCAACTGGAAGGTAGGCTAAGCACATTCTCGATCGAAATATTTTTCCCTCCAAACACTGGAGTGTCTTATTACAGATTATCTGACTCATCCCATCCACAGCGAATGCAAACACATACATTTTCAAGGACCGTCCAATATATTCCGGGAAATCGATACCCTTTTTCTACGCCTTTACAAGGCTGCTACGATCGATTATCTGACCAATGGAAACACATATGAGTTTTCTAATCTCGAAGTACGCGTAGAGGAGGAAAGGACATGCCAATAATGTATACTCTGGAGACCGCGCTACTTTGATCAGAAATAAAACCGTTTATCTCAGCGGCGAGAACATTGGCGTGTTTTTGCTGCCCGTATCCTCTTGTTTTTTTCCGAATTGGACGAGACATTTCGTCTCAGAGGCGTTGCTCGGAATCCGAGAAATGTCGGTATAGTAGGGTCGGTATTTCTTGAAGGGGTGTGTTTCCCAATCGAATTCCGCAAATGTTCAGATTGCTCCTAGAGAAGTGGAAAGTTTGGATTCAACTTGTTATTTCTCCATCTTATATTTACTCATTAAACACAGTTTCAAATAGTGTAATATTTTGATCAACCTCTCTACATTTTTGATTTTTCATCGATATAATTGAACAATATTCCATCAAAACTCTTGATCATTTTACGTGGAAGCTGGAAACAGTTTCTGTGTTCTCATCTCTATAGATTCGTCGACATTTCACGTTCTCTCAGAGTAAAACAATCTCAGCAGTTGATCATGATAGGAATTTCCCCATCCGACACAAAAAGTGAATTACTTCGCATTCATCTTCATACGACAGCTACAATATACAATTGAAGGAATCTGAGTCATTCTGCCGAATCTTTTTTCAGATTCCTCAGTAATATTCAGTCCAGACAAATAAAGTCTGCATTAATTCTCGAATCTGATACCTTCCACTCCACTGGCCATATGAATTTCGTTCATCTGGTCACAGTATTCAAGGGCCCCTGCATACCTCCTCCTACAAAACCGCTATGGTCACCTAAGATTAGGATGATTAATGTTTCATTCATTGTTTCATCATAGTTGAATCAAATTTTGTTCCGTAGTTACCCTTCTGTAACCAGTAATAGTGTGATTTCGCCCGAAATTTTTTGTATCAATCATTTCCCAATCGTGCAGCTTATCCACCTGCAGCTTCGTCAATCCCACTTCTCCTTGAGGCTGGATTCCATGGAAGTAATATTGGAAGGAGCCTTCATGGCTAGGAAACCAGTCAATAGTACCCCTTTATTGTTTTAAAAATAATATACTAGCTCAGTGATTCGACAAGTACCGTTTTCATTAACATACCTCATGCATACGCATTTTGTTACTTATATTGGGATTCCAAGAAAAGTGATACGCCCACTGGTGAGTGAAGAGTTTCAAGCAATGTCAAATTATTGTCAAAGTGGTGCCTATCAGTTGAAGTCTTGGTCAAACTGGCGCTGCGATATTATTTTGAAATTCTGGAATATGATTAAAATTATTTTATCGAGCACAATTCATGGTTCAGTTAAGTGGAAACACTAAAACTTGTTAAGGTCGCCCACAAAACTTCACGATTTGGAATTTTCAATCAACATCTAAATCTTAACATCAATTATCAATATTTGTCAAAGTGGTGATTATTAGTTTCTTTGATTTGGCGTTGCGGTTTCAATTTGATATCCCAATAGTGGTATGTTTGAAAGTAGATCATTTTCAATGTTCTGTCATGTGCTCTTTTGAAAGTGTCACATATAAACGGCATATATCTGATAAAGTCTCAGGCTTTTGCCGATTCCAGCACAGTTTTTCCATGTCCCGATGAGAAATCAACCATTACCATTCTTCAAGCTTCTGGTACACACACTGTTTCTAATTTGTTCTTTTCGTTTCGTGTTCCAGGAAACGGGATTCATTGTGCTTTTTTTCTGTCCGTTCCAGTCTTCTTTTTCATAGTTTTTTTTTTTTTTTTTTTTGTGCATAAAAAAAATAATAATTCTTACACACAAAGGGAAAAAGGGTTAGCCAAAAGCTATCTTCCACCCTTCCCAAAAATTGACATGTATTTTTGACAATATAAATGAATTGGTAAAGTTAACTCATTATTATCTCTTAACTACGAAACAATAAATGAATTATTTCATTTACACAGGATTTGTCTCAAAATGTTAGAATAATGAGTTGAGGTTAATAAATATACGAGTTCATCAATTTCAGTTGATCGGACCTGAATACTACTACGCAACTACCCAAATGGTCTCAAATATCCAACTTTCACTCAGTGCACAAAGAGGGATTGTTTTCAGTTCAGCATCTGAAACAGCGAGGACAACGACACTACATCGAAAACTGACATTAAACTCCCAGGTCATGTAGGAGAAAGAATTATAATTATAAATTATTCTAAACTCCTGTACGGAGATATCACATTCTTTCTGGGAAACTTGGCCTTCATAATGTCTTCCTGTGACAAATATAGTCTCACTAGTGATATAATTCATATTTATTTCAAGATGACCAGAGTCGAAAAAAAAAAAAGGAATTCTCTGCAAACATTGAGTAGAATAAGTACAACGGAAATATATCAAAGCTCCAAAATGCCAGTAATACAGTAAAACAGCAAGACCTCACAGTATCCGTACTCGGAGCAACAAATAACACTTATTAGTGATAGTGAAGAGTCAAGTGGCTCGTAAATAAAGATGTTGTTCTTTCATTAGTCTGCTGAATTGCTCTGGTGCCATATTTAAAAGTTACACTTTCTTTACTTCTGCTCAAAGTGGGTGAGTGATGTACTATGCCAATCAAAATGTTATTCTCTGCTCACGACAAAAAATTTTATTGTAATACCTGGGTTTTTCACGCGAGAAAAAAAACTCATTTCATTCATGGTATGGCCTGAGGAATATTGCCATTAAACCAAAGATATGTCAGGTATGAAGAAGCTGTCTCAGTTTCTGAGAGGTACCCGAATCCTGATGACTATATATATTATGTGGGGAAATAAACATGAAAAATATTATTCACTCAGTAATATACAACATATTCGCAAATTTTCTTCATGGAGACTACTTCATATTCGTTTTAACCACGGTGGTGTTGGATGATACGTTGGACTCCGATACTAGAGGCATCTATGTGACTTTTTTTTTCTGTCCCGAGGTGATGTGCAAGCTGTAACTATCCCAGGCCAGAAACATAACGTAGATGATAGATATCTGACATAAATGATATCAAAGATTCTGTATTGGCTAGGGAAGAAGCTGCTGCGAAGGATATCTATGCAAAATTCTCCAAATACAACATCAAGATATTTTTTCTCAATTCTTTTGAAAACGTGTCCTTTTTTTGGGAGTTTCATACTGATAAAAATCACTGACATACAGTCATGGATGATCGACATTTGTGAAAAGAGCACGATAGAGAGATCGTTGAACTTTCAGCGATGGTATCCTTCCGATGTTGATAAATATTTTTAAATCACCTATTTGTGGCAGTTTGTGAATACATTGATACCAGGAGTCACATATCGGGGCAAATATCAACCAATTTGGCCAGAAACCATATTTTATAAGAACTTATAGCTTTTCCCTTTTCATTCTCTGGGGATAGAAAACCCTGAAAATGGATTCCAGATCATTTTCACCTCCTCTGCAAGAATTCAAGCAATATTTTCCCACTGGATACACAAAAAAAATGAGCAATTACACTCAACCGTGCTCACTGTACACAAATATTCACATGCCTCAGATCTTAATTTTCAAGTTTCGGACACATTTATCTGCAATATCACTATGAACCTGCCTAAATGAATTCGAAGGAATTTTTAAATTTTTAAAAATATATTTATTGAACTCCATCCTTCAATGCTTTTTGTTCAATTGCACCGCAGTATCATTCTTGAACTAAAAGAACTGTAGTTTCAAAAAAGAGATGAAATTACTATTTCTTTCTTGTCTTCAATGATTCAACTATCAACGTAAATGCAGACCTTTCCCGTCTTTGGACGAGCAGATGATTCAAAACCAGATGTTTTGATGATATTTGGAAATCAATGAGCAATCAGAGTCAAGATATCGGATCCCATATTTTCATAGGCAATTGGTACAAACAACCAGCATCAGTGAAAAGTACCTCGTTTATATTCATGATCCGTACCTCCAAGTAGCTATTCTGCATATCGCCAATGTAGTTGTAATTAGTATTGTGATTCTGATCAAGTTAAATATCTTGAAGAACGTTGTTCGATTAGTCCCCAAATATTAATTCTCTCATATGATGGCAGAATTGGTGAAATCATTGTTCTCCCTACATTCAGCTGGAGATTCGATATTTCTGTAATTATTCGACCATCTCATACTCGGTAGACTGTGTAGGTGTATCTGTGCTTAGTAAATGTTCAGTTCTGCCTTCATGAAATATTTCTTGGAACTTTAATGAATATATTCGATACATTCCTCACTCATGTTCTACTCCAGGTCCTAATTTCATTCGATAGCGTTACCATAAATTGATGAATAGAACTGGAATCTAATGAAAGGCTGTTGAAATCACAGAGGCAGAAGAGATTCACCATTTCTGTTCGAACTTGTTTAACGATGGTTCTTCTGAAATTATTATGGTTCATTATTGAAACCTTTCGAAATAGTATTTGGTCGGGAATAAAATGAAATTGGTGAAACATGATGACAGAATCAAGAAAGAAAATGGAAGAGTTGTAGTGGTACAATTATCGAAAAGAAATCAAATCACAATCGTCACATGCCTATCAGACACATTCGATGAATATCTACTATAAAATTATGACTCTTCAGTTATAAAATAGCAAAGGAAATAGCAGGGCTGGAGGTAAATGAGCACTTGGAAAACAAAAAATCGGAGATTCAATTCACTAAAACCGATAGAGAAGCATGTTTTCACGGTTTTGGTATTTATTTTCAGATCATAAAGGCCGGATACACTCATATTCTATTAGCCAACAAATAAAAGGAATCGCATTCTTATAGCATTTCTTAGCTACATATCCATGAGAAGTTCAGCACAATATAACACCTTATTGCAATATAATCACAACTGAATATAGTTTCAATATCTCTCTGAACATTTATCTCTGAGTATCATAAAACATCTCAGAGAAAAATATACAATTGAAAACATTTAATTTTTTTAGGACTCCGAAAATTGAAACAAATTCAATGAAACTCGAAGTGACCTTTCTTCCACATATTTTGACTCAAAAAATTCAGCATACGATTAGTTCAATGGATTTCGTATGTTAATCCGTTCCATCAATAAGTAATAGTTGTATAATTTCAGTATCATATTACTGGATTACTCAGTCAATATTCATTATCCTTGATCGATTGAAATGTATCAAGTTTAGTTGCTTATTCATTATGAAGTCGGTTGAAAAAATTCAATTCGTGATTCATTTCAATACCCTCAACTCCTAGAGAGAACCCGACATAAATAAGCAGATATTGAGAGATTCAATCAATTTCTGATGCAAATGTGAGAAAAAAAACTATAATCGACAAAGTTTCTCGTAACTGCAGACTCATCGATTTTATCAACCGAAATTTGTGAATCCATGAATATTTTATTCCTGAGAGGTTTATAGTAATCGAAAAGATTTCCGAGAATGTATATATTGAAATTACGTATTAAACTTCTTATGAATTAAAAGTCCTAAGTGATCCAGAAGATATATCTCGAGAAGCCCTGGAAAGTAAGGAGTATGAGAAATCGGTATATTGGTCAGTCTATCAGCTACAAGAACTTGTGTCAGGAGTATGATGCTCAGATATAAGACGAAAAAACAAAAAATTTAGTGTTGCCCAGCGTTTCCTGGATGACGATCAGCCTGGTATTCAGTCTTACATCAAAACTCCTTGGAAGGGACCAGGTACGTAAACAAGCATCATTCCTTCATTTGTTTATCAACCCACTGTTCCCTGAGCTCTGATTACTTTCCATGGAAACCCACTCCATAGAATGGATAGATCATTGTGTCGACTGGAGGAGAGTTAAAACATTCAGCAGATATCACTAAATTGGTACCAAGGTAATCTAGTGATCATCTTTACGTATTCAAATTAATACTTGCCAATTGGGAATGATATTAGTTTGGTGTTAGAGTAATCGATCTCCTTCCAAAGTTTCATTCTCACACCAAGGGTTTCAAACATACGACGGCGGAATGGTGCCATAGCAAAAATAAAGAATCTTGCAATTACGACTTTTAATCTGTCAATTGACACTTGTCAATTGAAAGATTAAATGTGTCAATTGATAGATTGAATGTGTCAATTGACAGATTTAATCTGGCAATTGCTTCTTTTAATCTGTCAATTGACAGATTTAATCTGACAATACGACTTTTATGAAAAATCTTGATTAGGGTTCAAATTGTTCGGTTGAAACAAAGTCACATTATCATCACACAAGCAATAACGTCAAGTTACCTACGTTGTAAATTCCATCTTTTCATGGATCGTATGAGCAGTGGTTGGAATTTAAAAACATATTTAATAATCTCATTCATACTAATCCGAAGCTTCCCGACATTGAACGTTTCTATTATTCAAACAGTTCTATTCAAGGTAATGCAACCGGAGTCATGAGCTCATTTCGCGAATTCAGAAAAAAATCACATTGAGGCTTGTTATTCACTCAAGAAACGTTAGGAAAACATAAGGCTCATTTCATTGAGTCATATCTCAGAAAATAATTGGATATAATCCAAAAGGGATTATTAAAAAAGGAAACACGAAGTCATGGGTTGTCTATCCACGCCACATTTGCATGGTGTTTTGCTAATTTTTCCAAGTTATGATTGAATCAATTTTATTCTGAGGGTCCACCCCTATTTTATAGAATACATTTCAACTTCTTGAACCACTTTGGGGTTCTTGATAGTAGTTTAATGATACTTAATATGTAGTTTCTTATTTTTTGATCTCCCAACATTCCTTTATTTTTGTACCTAACTGAAGATGAACATATATATGTTCGAAACATGTCTTAACCAGGACATTGTTCCTGTGAGCATTAAATATGTTGTGAGGATGACTTCGTGTTTCCTTTTTCAATAAAATTGGTCTTCCACTTTGAGTATGGACTAGTACCTTCGTACCAAATGGGATTATTCGGGTTCTGAAGCATCTCAGGACAAGGAGTCGATGAATGGGATTTGCTTTCTATTCACATGATAGGAAATAAATTCGATTTCAAAAATAAAGGGGATTGGTGAAAGGAGTGTTCAAGCAATAGTTTTCCAGAAATGAAAATCTTCTCGGATATTTTGAATCCAGAGGTCGACAGAATTGTGAAGGAAGTGGAAAAACATAATAATATGGACAATTGAGTGTTGACTCAGGAACAGGTACTATTGTTTCAGTAACTCATATATTTGTTTGGTGAAAAAGTGCTCACAATGCTTTAAATTGAATTCCCGCATGATGTATTCGTTGAAAGGAATAATAACCTATATAATTTCCCCTATATATGCAGTTGTTGCATGAGTGTTACACGTTCCACCAATGAAATAATATTTGCGGTCTTCAGTTGAACCTAAACGAGCTCATACATTTTGAAATTAATTACATGAATGCTGACCATTAATTGCAGATAGCACTTCATTACATGATGATGTTTATTAAATGCATATAAACACCACATCGCTTTTACAACCAACGGAAATTTAATATTTATCTCTTTAAATGGTCAGTACACATCTGCTGATAATTTATCTCTCTCGTCAAATTTCTCTTCAAAGAATATCCCAGGTCTCTAGAAAATCCTTCAGGAGCTCATTTATGAGCTAGTGCGAGCAAGGATACCTATTTATTATGAAGTGGAATCCGAATCACTTTGGCTTCGTGTCTTTGGAAATTCTGGTACCTTCACGATTCAAACTTGGTTGTTCGACTGAGGGATCTACCTCTTTACAGCACGAACACAACACGGATGTTGATGACAATTGGCTCCCTACATCGGAAAGAATTCGGAGTGATTGATAGCACAATTGGTAGCACAATCGGTAGTAACTAGTTCGATGATGATGATGATGATGTAGACGTAGACAAGAAAATCGCCTGTGGAGGAGTAGCGTCAAATTAAACACTACCTGTGTTGCTCAAGGTTCATTCAGTATTCAATACTCACAAATGATTTTGTTTAGGATTATATTTTAAATAGTTCAACTACCAAAAAAAAACAGGTCATGAAAAAATTCATTTGCTAGTTACGATATGAAAATGGAATAAGATTTTGGTAACACAATATTTTCAAACACATTGAACATCGAAAAAGTTCCTTATATTTAATAGTTAGAGATCAAAAATTGCTGAGACCAAAAAACTAGCCACACATGTGCAATGCTGCCCCCTCACTTAAAATTATGCAATATCCCGCAATCGATTCGAAACGAGAATCATTTTCGTTGAATATGATTGATCATTCAGATGCCCTGATTGGATAATACAAAAAATGTCCCTTAGTACTGACAGCAACTCGTCTGCCAATAATTCACACAAAACTCTGTAGTTTTTATTCATCGAATATTCCTACAAAGTACAAATGATGTTCAGGAACGAAAACACATTAAAAATTCATTCTCGTGAAATATTACGATGGAAAACTTCCCCTGTTTCATTTGGAAAGCGACTGGAACCAACTAAACTGGCCTAGACAAGGAAGCATAATTTTCAGTGATTTTGAGTATGTCACTCGTGACCAAAAGTGTGCAACAACTATTTTTCATATTGAAAACAGGTCTTTCGATACCTTCATTGGTGGGTGTCTTAACTTTCTATCCAGTACATGTTTAATTGGGAGAAATGGATTTGCCATTTTGAATTTTTCACCAGTTTTGTTCCATTGTCAATAATAATCAACCTAACGAAAAGTCATGGCTCAATTGAGAAATTACTTAATTCCTATAACCACTTTTCTTCGGGTTTGAAGGCCGTCGTTCTTTGGAATTTCCTCCTAACGTTTCGCTAGCGCGAGTGGCCAGCTTCTTCAGAAGCTTACTCATTTCCGATGACTGAACGTTTCGATTTCGTAAGGCGTGGTACCGATGTAAACCTTTCCACAGGTGCACGGTATACATCGGTACCACGAAAAGATCCATGGGAACAAGGCTCAAAGAGCAAGAAAGGAACTGCGGACTAGGGCAAACTGACAAATCGGTGGTGGGGGAACACGCACTGAGTGAGGGTAACCACAGGATTCTGTTTAAAAATGCTAAACTGATTTCCCCCAACCAGGCTTACCATAGCCAACTGGTACGGGAGGTGATAGAGATCCAAAAACACACGGACAATTTTAACAGAAACGAAGAAGCGTTGAGTCTTAACAGAATTTGGAATCCCATTCTGAGGAAATCAAGAATAACTTATGAAATCACGGCAGGTAGTGCGGCAACTAAAAATGATAATTATTTCCCGAACGCGACAGAAGTAATTAACACTCCAGACTACCTGCATCAATATAAATACGCCTTACGAAATCGAAACGTTTAGTCATCGGAAATGAGTGAGCCTCTGATGAAGCTGACCACTCGCGCTTGCGAAACGTCAGGAAGAAATTCTAAAGAACGACGGCCTTCAAACCCGAGGAAAAGTAGTTGTACTAAAAACCTCGGCCGCGAAAGCCTCAACCATTATGTTAATCAAATCCACTTCAATTACCTCCGGGCAACTTATAAGGTAACTATGGCAAGCTCCGCCGTAAATTCAAGAAGGCGCCATTTGGAATGAGATAACTATGCCAAGCTCAGCCGTAGATTCAAGATGGTGACATTTGGAATGAATAGTGAAAGGGCAGTCCTTATAATAAATGCAGGTTCTGGCCCTGTATGCTGTGGCGCCTGATGAAGCAGATCAGATTCTTCGAGGCTTGTTCCTTCATGTAGGTTTCAGGAACTTGCTCGTTTTGCAGAACAAAGCTTGACAGCAGATGTTGTTGAGTTTTGTCAGGAAATGCCACAGTTAGGGCACTTCCCACTGCCAACCTTCCAAATTTTCTTGGGACAGTGCCCATTGAGCAATCCCGTTACTAATTGAAGGTATCTATCTGTATGTATTGGTGAAACAAGCATCAAGAGGAAACGAGTATAGTGAAACCGAATTTGAACAGGCAATAAGGCCTAAGAGAAATGACGCCCAGGAAACTATAAATACCCCTGCCATTGAAAAAGCCTTTATGGCTTATAAGGGGTGTGACAGATCCGACAAGCGTTGAAGAAACATAATACTCAGGCCAACACGAACCATTAGAGAGAGTTTAACTCCAGGTGTATACCGGAATCCGTGTAGCTGTGGATCGGTCTACTTTGGAACCACCAAAAGGAGTATCAAGACAGCTCTCTGAACATAAGAGGAATTGTCGCCTGGGACAGACAGATAAATCGGCAGTAGCAGAACACGCACTCGGAGAAGGCAATCACGTCATTGCATTTGACGTGACCCAAGTCCTGGACAAGACACAGACCCACTATCCCAGATTGCATAGAGAGGCAATTGAGATACATAAACACAAAGACAATTTCAACAGAAATGAAGAAGGCATGAACATCAATAAGGTCTGGTTACCCGCACTGAAGATACACAAGTCAAGCCAACTGATAGAAATCAAGTCACGCCCATCTTTAACAGAATATCAGTGAACGTCGATCACGAGAGCATAGAAAAAGCGAACCATAACTTGAAAATTAAAATAACAAAAAATGGGTAAGGTACTATTGTTATTACATAAAGACATGAAAAAGCAGGGATATACATAAATAACCTTCATTATTTATCACTTAAGAATTTTCATTCATGCGACTCACCAGCATGCCGGTACCTAAATGAAGTTGATTCTTTTCATTCAATCTAGAGGCAAGTAATTTAGTATTCGTTGGAGGGGTTCAGGTCTCTAATAAGGTCATTCAATTTTTGTCGATTGAATTGATATGGATTTGCTGAACCTGCTTCAAAATCACTGTCTTTTTTTATTGCAACTCCCGAACTTCTTCGGACGTTGATCTTGATCATCTTCTGAGAGTGTAGATAGACTGGTATAACTACTTTTCTTCGGGCTTGAAGGCCGTCGTTCTTTGGAATTTCTTCCTAACGTTCCGCTAGCGCGAGTGGCCATCTTATTCAGAGGCTTACTCATTTCTGATGAATAAACGTTTCGATTTCTTAAGGTGTATTTATATTGATACAGGTAGTCTGGACTGTTAATTACTTCTGTCGGGTTCGGGGAATAATCATCATTATTAGTTGCCGCACTACCTGCCGTGATTTCATTCATGATTCTTGATTTTCTCAGAATGGGATTTCAAATTCTGTTTAGACTCAACACTTCCTCTTTTCTGTTGAAATTGTCCGGATGTTATTGGATCTCTATTGCCTCCCGTGCCAGTCGGTTATGGCAATCAGTTTGGCATTTTCAAACAGAATCCTGTGGTCACCCTCACTCAGTGCGTGTTCTGCCACCGCCGATTTGTCGGTTTGCCCCAGCCTGCAGTTCCTTTCATGCTCTTCGAGCCTTGTTCCCTTGGATCTTTTCGTGGTACCGATGTTAACCTTCCCACGAGTGCACGGTATGTGATAAACTGATGCTGACAGTGGGTCTCTTTTGTCTTTAGCCGACCTGAGGCTTTCTTGGATCTTCTTGGTCGGCTTGAGAACCGTTTTTATGTTATATTTCGCCAAGAGTTTCCCAATTCTGTCAGTGACCCTCGGGATATATGGCAGATATGCATTTGCAACCACCTGAGAGTCCTCCCTGTTAGGAACCGTGGAACTCTTCAGTTTCATGGCCCTGTTGATCTCAGATACACTGTATCCATTTGACCTCAAGGTCACTTGAAGATTTTCCAGTTCCTGCTCTAGATGCTCTGGTTCACATATTCTTCGAGCACGTTCAGTTAGGGTAGATATGACTCCTCTCTTTTGACTGGGATGGTGGTTCGAGAGTGCGTGCAGGTACCTATCCGTGTGCGTGGGTTTTCGGTATACTTTGTGGATTAGTCTAGCGCCACATCCTTCAATCAGAACATCTAAGAATGCTATCTGCTGGTCCTATTCGGTTTCTATGGTGAATTTGATGCTGGGGTGTTGAGCGTTCAGGTGGTCCAGAAAAAGGTTCAGAGCGTCCTATGTTTCCAGACGACGGAGGTGTCATCCACGTAACGTAGCCACAAGCTCGGCTTCAAAATAATTCAAAAATATTGCCTTCCTTATGGAACACGTTCAATTAGTCAGCAACTTGTCGTATACTCAAATTTGACCAAAAAAAAAATACAACTTCTCGGGGTATATTGAAAATCTACCCTTCTAGACTCGTATGGATATTTATATTGATTCCTATTTCTTCAGATTGTGATGGGTTGAGAACCCAAAAAAGCTAGAAGAAAGAATCCATCCAACACAAAATAATGACGTCCAAACAGTTCTCTGAATCATTATATATTGTATAATACTCTTCATTCTTCGAGTTTTGATCAGTACTGGAAATACTGTCACAAGAATGACCAAATAGTTCACTAAATAATACATTTTTCCTGAGTTTCGAGAGAAACTCAAGTTCCGGAGATTTAATGAAACTTCAAACTTGGCAGGATTGCGAAGCAAATGAAAATCTACCCCAATAAGGTTACAAACGGCTGCGAAATTTGTTTCAGAAGTTTAATATTGTCTGCATAAAGTGAGAATCTTACGCTGCAAGTGGAAATGAAAATCCACCGCCAAACACGGTTGTGTGACGTAATTTGAGTCAGTCATTTATATTATATGGCGAACTTTCAAATGAATCAATGAAATAGAGAAAGCCATCGTGAAATATTTGGCTCTCCCAAGAGAGAATACAGAAGAAACTTATGATGATGAAATTAAATTTCAAATGATATTAAACTAAAATAAATTGTTCTTGGAATATTTATTAATTTGCATCATATCAGTTAATTATTGCTTTCTCATTGCTCAGTTATCAATTACGTGCTTCTAGGTATGGTGGGATAGCTTAATCGTATAAAAATAGAATGTATTATCCGTATAGATGGGAACTCAGGGTTTAATTCACCAAAAAACGAATACCAACGTTGAATTCCAAGTGGTGCTCAAGAAGAGAAATCTGGCATGAAATGTATGTGAATTCTGTTAAACTCAACACCCAATATAATCAGCACTCCAAGATAATTACCTGACAGCAGCTGTCTGGAATCTAAGAATTTGATCTCTTTCATCAAAGAATCGCCTGGGTATGTGATTTTTTCATCATAGAGAATTCTTATTTTTTAATCATTATTATTCATTTATTATTTCCAAGGATTCACAGTAGTTTATGACAGGGATACATACACATATACCAATATACACACAAACTAATATAGTGATTAACAACTGGTTCGTGTATTCAAAAGTTGGAAAAATCGAAAAGATATGAATATTCTGATATCAGTTAGGTCACAATATATATATTTTTTTACCAGTTTTTGTGGTGTTTAAAGTTGTGGAATTGCAGTCCTTAACATCGTGTAATTCTACAATATCATGCGAGAGTTGTAATTGGATCAATAGAAAACTAATGCTTCTGTTATAAGGAACTCTTTGGGAGATTCAAAACGGAACGAAAAATCCATTCAATTTATCATAGATAGCACCAGTTTGCATTCCTATCATTTCTAACTACTTGTATTCTCAAGTATTTCATTGGTTTTGTTGAGTGCTATTGGTATAAATCACGAGTAATGAAATTGTTCCACTGAAGATTATTTCGATTATTGAGTTTTTTGCAAATTGTTGGAGTAATTTTTGCTGTGGACATTGCCATTGCCTGGAGATTTTCTATTTTTCAGTGAAGAAATGGTTTTGATCCCTTCTGCTTCACTAGTTGTGAATAGAAAATAAGGTAAATTGGAATTACAATAATGTCCTGGGAATCGCTGAGATGTTGTATCTTCTCTGTGGATGTTTCTTCAGAGTCACTAAAATAATCGCTGATTTTGGAATTTTCCATTTTTGTGAAAATGTTGTACAAACTCAATTTGTTATTTTTCCCCTTGTGGACGCCCATGACAAACAAATAAATTCCCGATGTTCCCAGCGTGAAACCGAAACAATACATTATTCTTTGATAGTCCGCTTCTCTCCAGAGTTCGACTCTAATGAAAGTCGCAGAACAAATGGCAAGGAACTAAAGATTTTCTCCTAATGAGGAGAAGCACACACTTCTTTCGGTAGTAAACAATGCCTTCAGGATGGACCGGTTGTATCTTTCAATTCGAATGCTGTCTGTGAAGAACAGTTCGTCTATAATTGATGTGGAAAGGATTTTTTGTAGGGAAGGTTCTGTTTGGAGGCAGGTGTGTTCTCTACCATTCTCTCTGGGTAATTGGAAGAGTCACCTGCATGAAATTGAAAATGGAGAGCTCTTAATACGGTTGAATTTTTCATTGTACATTTCGTGTTTGGCAAATTATTTCATCGTCGACATGATCCATGATGTATAGATTGAGGTCTTGTAACTGAAATTTCTGAAGAAATTGATCAAAAAACAAGTGAAGAGAAAAATGGAAATAAAATTATAGAAAAGGAAAGTATTTCTCATGTGGTAGTGATTAGGAATTGTTGGTCTGTATAATTTAATTCATTCAAGACCTTTTCGAATTCGAAAAGTAGTTGAATTTATTGATGAAGTCACTTTTCTGGAAGATCAACCAGAAGTAGACCATTTCACAGACAATAATACAGACAATTTCAAGCCCGGTATCAGTGAACGCGAAGCGACACTTGCAGCATCGTCTGACAATGTCTTCAAAAAATTGTCTTTGAAAAATTAAGATATAGAATACAGAACAGAGGGATCAGATCAATCATTGGTGAAAAAATGCCTGAGTCAAAAAAAAACGAATTCGAGAGAATGACAAAATGGATTGTGCTGACAAAGGGAATGAAAAAAATAATAATTGGCGAGAAGACAAAAGGTTAAATATTGAAAAACGATAGCAGATTATCCGAAACGAATATTTCTGAAATGAATTGTGTACCTATCCTATTATGACCGATAAGTGTTTGCGTTATTTTCAGTTATAACGCTTTGCGCCATCTAAGGTGCTATTGAGAATCTTGAATTTTCAAACTTTTCGGACGATGGCAGAGTGAGAGGATCTTGGCTGCTAAGGAACAAGTATGCAAAAAGGGAAAAACGATTTTGACAACACAAAATGAATTTTGACGTTTTCGTTTTTTGAGGATGTACCGTGATTTGTTTAAAATTAGACGGAATAATATCCAAACCCGAATCATACAGTCCATACCAAACAATGATATTTGAACCTTTGGTGGGAAAGTTAGGACTTGTTCCAGATGGTGGGCCATTTTTTTTTTTCCATTTTCTTCAAGCTCCCTTGAGTCGTTGATATTTTTGCTGTACTCCATTCTGCGTCTGATTCTGACGTGTTTTCAGCTATGTGTGCGAAAATTGGAAATCATGTCACCTGCGTTTTTATAGCTTCAACCATCTTATGGTTATGGTAATAGAGGTGAGGGCTTTGAGGATTTTTGCAGGCTACACCTCCTCATTCATATCCTATGCCTACTAGTGCTAATAGCGTAGGTGGTAGAGATGATTTTTGTGGAACCTCAACACTGAAGAATAGCGTGTCAGATCGAAAACGACGTTCACAGATATTCTACTGAAACCTTGATTTCAGAACACAAAATTGTGTGAGTGAAGCTCATAATGGTAGTTTTGTAGTAGAAATCATCGTTAGTTCCAATTATTAGTGACAAATACACTGCCAAAAAACCACTAATCTCTTGGCTAATACCACGAAGGGCGTTGCATTATACATGACCGGTGCCAGTGCAGGTTCCTTCATAGAAGAAAATCATGCATTTGCTTTTGGCGAAGAGAGGCCGAATAGCCCGAAACCGGTCTGCAAGTGTGCTCATCCCAATAATTGAAATCAATTCCGGCATTTGTATCACCAAAATTAAATGCAGGATTTTTTTCTATTGAGTCTTGAGTTCCTATCCGAGGAAGCTTCTGTATAGTGAAACTCGTGTCACGGTTCAGTAAACCCTAATATGTGAAAATCATACAGCAAACTGTATAGTATTTGTTGGATATGGATTTTCATCAAGTAACGGCCACTTCGATTCAGTTTCCTTCTGTGAATAAGCCTGCACTGGCATCGGTCAGTTATTCTGCAACACCATTCGGGGTGTAGTTGTGTAGGTAGTTGAGACCGGCCTGAACGAATTGTTCGAAAGATGATTCGACTTACGGCCAGTCTCAAGTATGCCTACCGACTATATCGAATGTTTATAAACCATAATACCCCTGGAAAAATATTATCAGGGTAAAATCATCTGGCTGTATGGTCAGTTATTGGGATTCAACATTCATTATCAGAAATGATATCGTATTCATTGTTCTTTTTTGTATACAATAGTATATCTGTCGCAGATCAATCACCCCACTGGGTTACTTGGAAACAAAGAAACAAAAATCACATAGAATGGGTTGTTAATAATATGAGTGAAAGAACAGAAAAATATTCAAATACATATACAGAGGTGAAAGTAGACTTGGAGATGAAAATTTGATTAGTATTCTTTACAAGTGGAATTTTCGTTAGATATTATATCAGATAACGCACATGCTCCATGTGCTCGGAAACTGAATAAAAACAGTGCTCTGAGATGAATTGTACAATATTTTAATTGTTTATTAAAAAAATAATTAGGCGAGTAACCTGAAACAGTTCTAATATGTTCCGCTTGTCTTGTATTATAATGTTGAACCTGGAGCTGAATATTCATAGTTTTTCAGGAGAACGTAATATAAGGCATAGTAATGACTTTTAAAAACAATGGCTGGCAATGGTCTCTGAACCCGGAATTTCTTTTGTTGGCGGAAAATTCGTAAAGAATGTGGATACTTACCCAAGATTGAAATACCGTGACTGATATGAGAATGAAATAAAACGAAATATTTAGATATCAGGGTATCAAACCCACTATTGCACTCCAGTGGACGAAGTCAGAAGAGACAACTTAACAATTTGCTCCTCAGTATGTCAATATGACTACTCAAATTAAGTAAATCATCAAATATTGTTTGTTCCGATGATTCAACACTTTTGTTATCTAAAACGGAATTTTTTGTTGAAAATATTGTATTTTGTGATCATTCTTATTCAGTTGGAGTGAATGGCCTGAATTTTCGTGGGAACATATATGAAGTTGTAGTGTCGTTGGCAAATAAATCACGTTTTTGTCCGATTGACAGCAAATATTAATTTTGTAGACAAATATCAATCAGCAGAGGCAGCGAAAGTAGTACTTTGCTGATTGATATGTGTCTGGAGAAGTAAGTACTTCTGAGTCGCTATTACTGTCCATAACGCTGTCGAACTATAACTGCTATGAACATATACATTTCCATAGCAACCATTCTAACACTTGTGAATTCTTTAAAATTTTGTTTTCATTTATCATAACAGGAAAAATAAGAAGATGGTGAGAATTGTAATAATTTGCAAATACAATATCCATGGGATGTGACAGTGTGACCTGCTTCGATGTCTTATACATATCCATCATGGATATTCATGAAATATCGACTACGGATATGCACAAGATATGCCATATCCTATATATGCCTTTATGATATCCGTATTTGATAAGGATATTTATAGTGGACATCCATAGAATGTAAAACACAGTATATGATGTATCATAGGTGGAAATTGAATGTTGATGCATTGAAAACTTATATATTGAAATATTTCAAAAACAACGAAATAAAAAAAAAATCACAAAAATGTAATTGTGTTGAATAAAAAATATTATAAGAATATAGAGTATAATTCATGATCTAGTCTGTGTTTCGCATAGTTTTCCCAAACATTTCTTTTGGATGTCTCAAAAAATTGTTATCAACTTATAAACCGCTTTTGTCTCCAGCAACTGAAATTTAAAACAATGATTCTCATAACAATCATCAGAAAATATGTCCTTTAAGGTTCATTTAAACAGATTGCGAGGTCTTTTTTCAGCATTTGTAGATTGATGATTACATTTATCATTATATAACAGTTGTACACACCCTCTGAAAATTCCGCCATTTTCTCTTGTTTTATGTCCACGGATATCCCGCCTTGAATATGACTTGAAATGGACATCCTGTGTTAAATGGGTATGTACTATCAGCCGCGGAAGTTAATCTACTACTTTGCTGCTTACTGAATTAAATGACTATTCTCAGGCAACATAAATTAGTGCAAATCATTTATATAGAATATTTCCATCGTATGATTAGAATCCCATATGAAGCGGGAGAATTTCGATCAATTACAGCGATAAATTCCCGGCGGGACATTTTCGGGCTGATAAATACCCGGTAGGTATCGAAAAATACCAGCTCGGTCCGTGTATCTATAGTTACGATTGTTAAAATGTACATTTGTCATCTTGACAGGCATAAATACTGAATTTTAAACGTCGTTGTTTTAACTCCGGAAATATTCTACCGAATTACACTCGTGCATCAAAATAAACCTGAAAATTTTCCATTCAAGCATGTTGTCAGTAAAAAAACTGCATTCGGTTATTTTCATATTTTGCTAAAAGAGCCTTCGGAGTCGGGCTCTTTCGACAAAATATGAAAATAAACTCATGCAGTTTTTAGACAACATGCTTTCATGGAAAATTATCGGTGATTTTGAAGCACTTGTGTAATTCCGATAATGAAAAGTAATGATTCATGACTGATTCCTGAGTGGCACACCATATCTGATTTGTCTCAACTCTGACTTTGAATTGGAGAGATCCACTAATTGAAAATATACATTTGTGGTTAATGTGCCAGTATGGAATATGTTATATTTGGTTGACTGATAGGTGATCACTCATAGAAAAACAATTGTTTATGGTTTCAAATCTTATAAGTAATATAATTGTTATTATCTCCGGAGAAGAAACTAGGTTAATTTAAATTCAACGTCTTAATAATGAATCAAATAATCCTTTCATAGAATCATACGATCAGTTTCATGGAAAATTATCGGTAATTTCGAGGCATTTCTGTAATTTCGATAATAAAAAGTAATGATTCATGACTGATTCCTGAGTGGCACACCATATCTGATTTGTCTCAACTCTGACTTTGAATTGGAGAGATCCACTAATTGAAAATGTACAGAAGAAGCTAGGTTAATTTGAATTCAACGTCTTGATAATGAATCAAATAATTCTTTCATAGAATCATACGATCAGTTCGATCGAAAAAATAAGTTTTTTATTCCTATTCACGATACTTCTTTCTGATACATTTATTATGAAAAATTTCGAAGATTTGAATAATTATATATACTAAAGAAGTGATGAATTATTCCAACAGAGAGTTTTTCGACTTGCATTGATTTATTTTATTGCATGATGTAAGGAATTCCAAACAAACAATCAACAATATCCTCGTATCCCAATTCGCAAGCGCAAAACTCTGAAAAGGCGCCGGTTTGGCGCGCCAGGACGCCTTCAGCTGGTTTCCTATCTTCTGGATATTCCATAATCGCGAATAATCTAAGTAATTCCGGTTATTATAGAAATGTAATTCGTTCAGTGATAATTAGAGGAGCAGGTGGTAGTAATGGCAAGACGTGATATACGGTTTTCGCTTGCAGCCTTAAGATGTGTAATTAAACTTGGTTTGTTGTGAAGTAAAGCAGTGGAGCAGTAGTCAAAAGTGGATCAGTGAGGAGGATCAGGAAGGTAATATTCAGTAAAGGTAATATTCGACACTCCACACAATTAACATGAGTTTGAGGTTAGTGGTTCAGCAAAAATGTTATTATGTTTGGATTATGAACGCTCTTAATGCAATGGAACGATTCGTGAAATGATGAAATTTGTCGCTTCAGAGATTGTCAAAAAAATACAGGTTCAATTATAATGAAAATATGTTTCCATTCATGGTTCTTGATGATTTTGATGCATTTGGGCAATTCTTTTGATCATATAACAAGGAAGATTATCACATTCATCCCAACCTATTAGGGTGCGAAATTCCTTATGCGATAAACACATCATCAAATTTGCATTTAGTTCTTTCTTTCTCGAATTGCAGATTGTGGAACATGCTCCATGTTGGTGAAAGGAGGTGCGGCGATTCAGAAAAAGAAGACGAAAAGTTTATTACAATAACAAAAATTGATAATTGATGAATTTTGATTCCAGTTGACATAATGTGTGAGTTCACCCGGTAATATTTGTTACTATTTTTTTATCACGCAAAGAAGGGGGCTTCTTTGGCTTACAACTAACAACTATCAGATTGGTACAACTGCTTAGAAAGACCGGTTGCCACGAGTAGTTGAACCACTTATGTGAAAGCATTTCGAATGAATGTCAAAGATTTGACAATCCATCATTCGATTTTTTTAGTGAGTGACCTCATCCAGAATCCTCATTATTCATATATCATCATGTTTTATGTAGATATAGTGATGGAAAATCGACAACTATCAATTGAGATTATTATTGGTACTTTTTTTTCTATAGTAGCCATCAACCTGATCATATTGCTGAGAATTGTGATGGCACAAAAGATTTGTTAAAAACTGACAACGTTTAGGATAGACCTTCTATCCTCGATCTCCAGTGATGATAGCCAGCTAGTGAGACAACTCAGACCTAGACGCAAGGTCACTGAGTCTTGAAAATGGCTCCGAAATGGGAGTCGAAACGTAGACAAGTAAATCTTTCCAGACGCGGATCAACCGGAAGTTCCAGCCAGCACATATATATATATATATATATATGTATATATAAATATATATATATATAAATATATATATATATATAAATATATATATATATATATATATATATATATATATATATATATATATATATATATATATATGCTCTCCTATAATGTCCCCCCTTTTATTTTTTGAACTGGAGTAAAATTGATAGATGAAAATTTCGAGATGATGACTGGGCACCATATGGAAATAAATAATTGAAAATGGGGTTTGTGATACATCCAGAGCTGTGCCGAGCACTGACGCACAGTGCTTCGAGCACAAAGCACTAAGCACTCTTGAAGAGTGCTCCGGAATCTCGAGCACTAAGCACTAATTTTGACAAAGTGCTCGCGATTACTAAGCATTTTCGAAAAGTAATTCGATATGGGGAGCACTAAGCACTAAGCACTGTTCAAAAATATGATACTGTTATACACTTGAATTGCTTTTTGACATGGTTCCCCCCCTCGTATCTTTTGAACGGTAAATCGTATAATAGTGAAATTTGGAGAGAGGAATTAAAGGGACGTAGGCTCCTCAACTAGTCCTAACAGGTGACGTTATAGTCATAAATCAATTCATTCATAGAAATCAAACAAAATTAGTATGATTGAATTGAATAGGTATTTTCAATCCCTGTCAAACAAGATATCACTTGCCATAACGTCCCATTCAAAACTATCGGTCACAGTGGCAGTGTGACGTCATTTATGACTATTACGTCACCTGTTATGACTAGTTGAGAGGCCTACGACCCTTTAATTCCTCTCTCCAAATCTCACTATTATAAAATTTACCGTTCAAAAGATACGAGGGGGGAAGGGGACTTTTGGCTAGCACTGTATAGGTTGATGCAGTTGAAAATAACCTAACCTTGTAATGAGGATGTTGTACTGTGTTCTGATCTACTTTCGGAAGATTTCAATATTTGGCTGTATTTGCTTCGGGTTGGTTCATAATGATGGAATATTGAAACATTTTTTACAGGGCGAAAGGAATACATTCAGAAGATTCAAAATATATCTATGGAAGAAAATTATGAAAATTGTCTCGTTTTGAGAATCTTTCTGTAATCAGTTATTTCTTTCTCGGATTTCTGTGATTCATTTCATTGCCTTCACCTTGGATTCGTTCTCCGGATATAGATATTTTGTCAACTTGCTATGATCTGTTTTTTTAACTCATTAAAATCTAAAGAGCGATAAATAGTTAAAAGTCAATAGAAATTGTACGTACCTACATTCCGACAGAATTATTAAAAAATCAAAGTGATGTAAAGTGTGTGTGTGTGTGTACACTCATATTCCAAAGAGAATAGGTATAAGCATATTTGTTGAGAATGAGATTATAAATCGAAATGCACGATAAAATACAAGGTGTTCCATTGAATATATATCATTTCTGACTTCAATTTTTGTTTGTATTCAGCAACGAGAAGGCTATCAAAAATTCCACTAGTTTGCGCCTTTAACCAAATTCGTAGCATCAAAAATAACAGTGATGGCAATGTTGCCAACTCATATTGAAACACCCCGTATAAAGTACGAAGGTAAATAGTTCCCCCCAACTTTATCGTAATTTGAATTTTAGAAAGATTTCCAAAAAATGTCTTCAATGCATATCCATTGAATGACCCTTTAAATCGAAATCAATGTCAACTACTAACAAGCCATACAAAGTGAATGTAATTCTGTCAAAATAAACATACAGGAGCGATCAACTTTTCGACTCGCCCTGTGAATTCTTCTCGAGTATCTTGTAAATAAACCAACCAGAAGCAAATCCAGTCAGATATTGAATCCTGAAATCAGAATTATATTTCGAGCCGATGCCTCGTTTATTGCCTTGCCCGCACAAGGGTCTGCCTTCTGGGCACACTCGTCAGAAAGCAGAGAACAATATAAATTTAAAAAAAATCATGAGTGTGACGTTGTGCCTGAAACACGAAAAAACTTTTTTTTTTAAATGAAACCTTAGCTAGATCGATTTATCGCCCTCGAAAACCAATACAACCACCGACCCGGTAGCACTGTGGGTTTTTCTGGTTCCCTACAGTTGAAATAGCAAAAACGCTACCGTGAAAATCGTCCCTGAGCGCTTCGGCACACAAAATGATTAACCGACCCTTACCCTCACAAGGCTCTGCCTTCTGGGCGCACTTGTAAGAGTGTTCGGCAAAGAGAATCATAAATGTAAAAATAAATGAATGAAAAATCACGAGTGTGACGTTTTGCCAGAAAACGGGGATAACACGACGTTTTTTAGAAATGAAACCTATCTTGATCGATTTATCGCCCCCTGAATTGTTGGAACCGTTTCCGAAATTCAGATTATTATATATTATTTATATATTAATCGTTGAAAATACTGGTTATTTTTCAACTCGAATACCATGTTTCTCTGAGAGTAGACAAAGGATTGTGTCAATGGAAATAATTGTTGAAGAAGTCGACAACTGCATTATAAATTTGGGAAATTACTCTGCAGCCCATTTCTCCATAAGCCGCCTACTATTGATAAAATATCATTCGATAGAAGTTACCTATCTATACTGCGTACTGCTCCGACACTCAACGCACTCGGTAACACTCAAAACAAGACTGAGATCTTTCGAAGATGCATATGGAAGCGATTCAGACTCAAGATTTTGTCTTGAGTGGGGGTGCACGTTCTCATGTTTCGACAAGTAGGAAGTATGGAAAGACTTAGTGCTTAGTAATCCCGAAAAGTGCTCCCGAGCACTTAAGTGCTCGGGAGCACTTTTCGGGATTACTAAGCACTAAGCTCTTTGGTAAAATGTTCGAAGCACTAAGCACTAAGCACTGGTTCAAGAAAGTGCTCGGGAGCACAGTGCTTACGAGCACAAAAGTGCTCTAAGTGCTTTCACGAGCACTAAGCACAATGCTTTGGGACAGCTCTAATACATCATTTCAAAGCTCGTGACGAATACTTCACCTTCCTAGAGTATGAAGTCAATATCTTCACCTAATACAAAATAGCGGAACATTCAATAATGTACTTGGAAAAAGAAATACTTTTGTGTTTCGTACAGGAAAATATCAAAATTGTAGCAGAGCGCTTTCAACCAATGAGACATCATTAGTGCTTACCTGGAAGAGGGTAATGGTTGAAAAATTATGAAATGATGGGCAAATATGAATATTCAATTGGAGAAAGTTCATGAAATTCAAGGTTACTTATTCGTCAGGTGTACAAGAGCCATAATCATAAACAAACATGTGTTTCTAAAGGACACATATTTGTTCAGAAAGTCGTAGACATATTACAAAGTTGATTATCCTGGATAATAAAAATGGTACCAATGAAGTCTATTGAAATTGCAATGGCGTGAAAATGAAATATTAAATCTGACTGTATGCGACAGATTGACAATGACAGTTGAGGACATGGAGCAAACAATAAAGAAGGAAAATTGTACTATGATCGAAATGCCAATAGACAAACCAAGAAATGATTTGAGAAGTAAACCGTGCAGAGATCCAGAGATATCATATAATAAACAACATATATCCCTCCTTCACCAAATTTAATCGACCGAAATGCGTGCATTTCCTTGATTTTAAGAATTTTGCTTTCAAGTAAACGCTTTCGAGTATCATGATTCGGGATAAAAATCATTGACCTGTGGTCTCGGTTTATCAAGTAAACTTACACTCAAATTTTTGGCTAAGAAAAGTAATTAAAAAAAAATTCAGTTGTTTCTCAATGGTGGTTACCCGAAGGGACTTCTGCACAGTGATATTTACAATAATTCATCCATTCATGATAACATTTCAACTTTCTACTTTTCTCTTCCGTATATTCAAACACTGCACCATAATATCAATTATTGATTTCCAAAATTCCTAACATTAGAATTACTTATAAAATTGGAATTGTACTTGATAATTTTTTTTTAAATTGAAAGATGAAGATCCTGTGTTAGATCATTCCGATGTTTTTTATTGTATCCCTTGCACTCAGTGTGAAAAAAAGTATATTGGCCAAACCAAAAAAAAGTTGAAAGATAGAATTTGTTCTCATAAAAAATTCCAAAAAAACGTGTTCATTAGCTCAACATTCAATCACTCTTGATCACAATCCCGATTATGATAATGTGACTATATTGGAGCATGAATCCAATCTAAACAAATTACTTTCCCTGAAATGACACATATTTTTTAAAAACCAAATTCAATTAATTCCAGAAAATATATTGATAATCTCAGCATTATTTACTGAGTCGACCCCTTCAGGTGTGTGACAACAACAACATTACACTTGGTACCTCAGTAGTTGGTGATTTTACTTTCATTTCATTGTTTTTTGGCTACATGGTCACAGAAAACTGTAATCTTTGGTCACTTGTCAACTTCATTATGTGTTCAGTCATTCACATCATTTCCGTTTGAATTCACAATATGATTTCCAATGTCCGTTAGGAGAAGAAGCTTCTCCCACATTCTCATGTCCATTTTTAACATGTATAGTAATTCATAGTTTTCAATTAAAGTTTTATTTAATATTTCATTACCATAACTTCTATGTGTTATGATATGTTGTCTCTCAGTTGTCTCTCTAGTAAAATGGATTACCTATCAACTTCATGTTCGTAAGTACCCACATGCTGAAAATTTCTCTATTTTTTACAATTTTCTCGGTTCATTGTGGAGTTTCTGATGAATAGTCAATAAAGACTCGAAAGCCATCTGTAGAGATGGCCAATATAAATCATCACATAAGTGTTATCAGTCACAATGTTTGGTACTACACCCACTCCCACATTGTCCGACAACTAATTTCAGCTTGTATCTCATTCTATACCTAATCTCAATATTTATAACATGTATCATCATCCAGATCAATTCCGAACACGGCTGGTGAGCAAACATTGGCGGTCGGATTGGAACAACTACTAAGTATGTGATCTATGTGAGCAGCGTCAACGGGTCGTGCTTCCAATATGGCCGGTGTTTACAGGCACTTCGTAGTCCTGCAATTCCTGCTGGTTATGCTGCTTATGATCTCGTCGGAGCAAGTAGCGGATGGCATCAAAGGGCACTTCCGGAGACAGGAATATTCAGGTGAGCATTGTTTTTATAAAAATGGTTGAAAAATCCTCAACCGATATAGCAGAAGTAGTAAAATTGAGAATCAAATTTCAAATGGCAAAATACATTATTTCTCAGAAAACATTTATTTATTTATTTATTTATTTATTCGATACACAATTCAACAGCCGAAGCCTTTTACAGAATAGGAAGAAGCAATAATTACAGTTGTAGCAGTAAGTAGTCTTTGGGTTTTTTAGAAAAGCTAGAATTACTGTAAAGTGGCAGAAAGGTGCATCTTTGTATCAGTGAAATATCAGTTTCAAAAAGTTTATCATAAAAGCTGGCTAAAATATTTCTTTTGTTAAACTTTCTAAGAATGATGGCATCATTCCATATGTCCTCAGCACCGGCAAAAACAAAACATGATTTCAGCTGACTGGCCCAATTGAATTTTTCATCAGTATTACCTAGTAATTTTATTTGTTGTTTCAAACACAATTTCGGCAACCGGGTGACTTCCATCTCTAGTATTTTTTGCAGCCAGTTCAACGACATTTTGAATACATTGTAGGCATATTTAACTCTGCCAGTTTCAATTCGAACAACATAATCAGGTGAATTATTGTGAACAAGCAATATTCTTTCGAGGAATAATATTTGAACCCTCTCTAATATATCAACATATCTTAAACCCCAAACAGGTAAGCAATTCGACATGGTACTTAACGCAAGAGTTTCAAATAATTTTATTCGGGAAAACCAAGTATCAATTTTGGCTTTACACATAATTGGCAAAATTGCGCATTGCTTGGCCTTGTCTACGGTAACTGAGGCCATTTCTCTGAATAGACAGGAAGGAGTAAATGTTACACCCAAATAAACGTATTTGTTCGTTACACACAGAGGTTCGTTGTTGAGGTAAAATTTGTGCTTCTTTAGTCGAAAACCACTTCTAGAGAAAGACATGATTTTAGTTTTAGCGGTATTAACGGTGAGGTCGAGAAGGGCAGAATACTTTTCAAGAACTTTAAGTTATTTTGTTACATCAACCTCCGAGTGAGCAAGAATAACTAGGTCATCAGCATAAAGTAAGGTAAGGATATCATTTCTGTCATCTATATTGACCCCTTGAGCCCCATTTGCATAGAAAAATTTATCAATATCAGCTAAAAATAACGAAAATAAAAGAGGACTCAAGGATTCTCCCTGTAGAACACCGCACGTAACCTCAAATGGTAAATTTTTGACGAATAAGTTTATTATCTTCGAACCTATTCAATTCAATTATGCAAAAAATGTGATTATTAAAGACATAACAACTTTGATTGAAAATATTGACAAAATTAGGCGAATAAGCATTCTGCCTAATATATTATGAGTAACTTGGTATCAAGTACTCGAACCGACTTATCTGATAATAGTCCGGAAATTCTCTGAGAATAGTGTGAAGCATAGTAGTAGTTCTACCATCGGAACTGACAAGCTAAAAAACTGGAGAAACCTGTATAAGAAATGACAGCACACTGGAACTTCAACATTTAACTCTGGTACCTTTGCTCATAGAGTTGAATGTTAGTGAGAGCTCATTTGCTCACTCCATCTGGAGTAAAACAATTCGGGTGGGATTTCTGTCACAAATTACTGAAAACTGTAAAAAAATAATTTTCATTAAGACTGTACCATGAGTAAAAAAATAATACAGTCATCAAGATATTAATTTCTGCTCTGCCAATATATTTTTACCCAGAAAAGTAGTGGAAAGTCTGAAGATTTTTAATTGTGGATAAAAGCAAAAGGAGCTCATAAGCTCATCACAGTTTCACACGACTTTTTCTGTATAGCAAAGTGCTTCTCAGCCTTAGGATATTCTCCCTCGAAAAAAAAAACCTGAGGGCAATATTTTAATTTTTTCATTACCAAGCCTAATATTGCATTAAAACTTATTAAATCCTTTCATCTGCTTATAGTGAGCTTCCATCAAACTGCCAGCAAACTTTTTCAAACACCCTTAAAATTAATTTAATTCTTTTATACTTCACAATTTCACCATCGGCTCACTTACCCTGAGCTTGTTCCAGTGGAAAATTACTTGAAAACTAGACTCGAGCGGGACGATAGGATGGAATACTCGCGGGTTAATTTCCCATGAAAATTACCTTGTAAAGTTTCCAGTTTATGTAAATATAAACGATAATATCATTCTGAAATTTTAATTGGTCTCTCAAAAAGATGCTTTCATCCCGGATATTTGCTGTTTTCGAACCCTTACACTTGAGGGAACTCAAGTATTCAATAAGCTTCTTCCATATCTATCAAAATGTGAAACATTTACAGCCTAATAGGCAAAGGAGTCGGGTATTCTCAATCACCTTTTGATGTCCCCATCACGGAAGCAATATCACTTTCATTAGGAAAACTACAATAATCCTGTGACGAGTAAGACCCCGAAGCCTGTTCGTAGAAGGGTGTATGGGAATAATGGCTCTTGAATATTTCAAGGGATCATAAAAAGCATTTCCTCGCCGTGCAGGGTAATCGCACGTTAAAAGGTAAGGCCTCGTTGGTCCATTGCTCGCACAAGTTTCGACTTCTGAGGGTTGACGTTCGTCAGCTGGTTAACGGAAACGAACAATTTTAGAACAATTTGGAAAAATTTCAATTCTGTTGGTACAGTCTCTGTGGATCGAAGAGGTGAACTGATGTAGAATCATATCTTGGCATTAGAGTGCAGTAAAGAACATCTTTATATGTGAAGTATTCTTCATTGAACTATCACCTGATAGAGGTTTTATATCTGGAGTTTGTACCCCAATGAAAAATCGATGGGTCTCAGAGGATAGATACTGAACGATACTGATAGGATGGCAAAACAGAGCAATGGCAGGAAACGAAAAATTTAAGGATTCTGTTTCCATCATGTTGTCTGGGGGATATTGTATCTCTAGGAGTTCCTTCATTTGTATCTTCAAAAGCAGATGCAGGATTTTCTTCTCTGAAGAAACCTGCACTGGCACCAGTCGGATATAATTCAATGCCTCTCGTGGTATTAGGGGAGTAGTGGTTTTCCGACAGGTGCCAGCTAAAATCTACTGTGTAGGTAGATTTGAGACTGGACCGAACGAATTGTTCGAAAGATGATTTGATTTAACGCCAGTCTTCAAGTATGCCCATCGACTATGTCGAATGTTTTTATAAAATATGAAGATTGTAAACGAGAAATCACTGTCATGTTCCTTTTCAGAAAAGATCCCAGAATGGATATTATTCTTCAGAAATCTACCAGAGTACCAGACATAATTCAAGGTTATACCCCAACTTTTGACACTTATATGAACACAATGTGTACGAATACCTCACAGGAACTATATCTCATGAGACTTGAAATTGTCTTCAGAAATTGTTCTGGTGGATACAATATCCATCCAACAAAGAGAGGAACCCAAACAACGATAGATGTGGCCAATCGAAATCAAATTCAATCGACTGGTGGAAATCGCGCTACAGTGTCGGAGTGGTCATTAACGTTTTAACGTTTGTGCTGTGTACATATATATTATTTGAAGTTTGAAATTTTCAAAATGTCAGGCACTGATACGGCTGAAGAAACTGCTAAGATGTATATCTACCATCCACCCGAATAAATACCAAAAAAACTGCACCTTAAAAAATATAATTTTGATTGTTCCTCAGTGCGACTCTTCACAAACAACCTTATCACATGCACAATGCATGTTAATGTTTTGGATCACTCCTTTGCTTGTATGTACAGAGTATAGAATTGCTTATTTTGGATTACCCCAGGGTGGTGTGGTATATGCTACTTTGAGATGGAGTTGATTCATATCACTCTGAGAAAGTATTTCAATCGTACGAATATATTTCAACATTCATTAAATGAATGTTCTGGTATATTCTGCTTTGATCATTCAACTGTGATAATTGTCAGCGAACTCTGAAGAAAAAAATTCCAGAATCTGGAACTAACATGGATCGTTATCGCTTCGAAATGCAAGCAACAGAGAATAGTATTTTATGGCTGTAACATGCAGCAATTTTGACATATCTTTAACCTTTTCATCGCGACAGTAGAGGTTGTTCGATTTCTGGATGGAGTTTGCATGCTCCAAACATTTGGTTTTGAAGATTTGCAAGCCTGGATATCTCATTGAAACCTTAGAATGAGAATTGGAATCTCATTATCGGCCAGCAAGAAAAATTTCTAATAGACTAACCATCACTAAAAATCACAGAACAGAATTTTTCGGTCGTGCATACTGACGTATATAGTGAATAATCTGCCACTTCCTCTTATATGCAACTGTGTTCAAACACAAGCTGAAGCTAGCTATAATAAATAATATTATTGACTTTGACTTCGAAAAATTGCAACTTGTAGATGTTTGAGTGAAATTTACCTCTAGACTCTAGATTAAGATTTGTATTGAGTTTGGTTCATTATCCAATGTTCCTAGTCCTTTTGTGTTCGGAGTAATACTTTTCATACTATTGACGCAATGAACTCTTTTCACTTTCACTTCACTTTTCTTCACTTAAGAACGCTATAGCAATATAATGTACATGACCTTTAATTCCATATCATTCACCTAATCAATTCAATGCTGCCCAAAACCGTGAGAACCTTATTTTCTATAGGATGTTGGATATTCTTGTTTGGAGAAGAAAAATCAATTTTGTTATCATCTCTTTCATAGAAGTGGTAATTTCTGCTATTTTTATTCGGAAAAGAAGAAAGTCAAAACATAAATCCCCAAATATACCTCTTTCCCAGAGTTCGCAACATGCATACCTACTCAGCAAAGGAAATTTTTGAAATACCTTCACCATAACGTGAAATATAGCCGGCGTGTTCACGTAAACGGCTTTGAAGTTGAAATTTGCTTTCAGCGAATCCAGGAGGCGTAGCACATTCAATAAGCCCGTCGCGAACTCCCAGATAAAATTTCACCACAATGAATTCATAACATTATTAGCCATCAGGGCCGCTGAACCGATATTCCCGTGCATTGACAGATTGTGGATAGATTAGTGTTTTGTTTGACGCAATCGTTTTTTGGCCAGCCCAGTTTATGGAATGTAAACAGGCGTTCGAGGTCAATAACGGTTTTGGCTGAGTAGCAGCCGAATAATTTGTTGTTTCGATAACAACTTTCCTGGTCGAAAACTGTTTTTTGATTACCTGTATTCAGGAAATTGTTTACACTCTGAATCACCCTCTCTGTACAATAGCACAGTCCAAATTTTGTAGAGTTGGTTATCGATGACAATAATTCCAGACTAGCTCATAGGGATCTGAGAAACCTCAAAACGCAAATATCACCATGTTTGATTATATCCCTCATTCATGTTAGAATACTGTAAGAGGAAAATGGAAAAAAAAATACGTCGAAAGTTGTTTACTTGAAGATTCGGGTTTGTCAGATATAATTTCAGCAGATCGTATAGTGTGTCAGAATCTTGTTATGGAAAGAAAATTATAATCATAACGCAAGCTACTCCTGTGTATGTTCTCCCAATCAGTTTTCCAATAACATTTCCAGGATGTCTCTCCCAATTCTGTTTCTAATCGTCTCTCTACTTGTCCTGGTTCCTGATGTCTTTTTATTATGAGTTTCTATATTGATATATTCCGGTATCTAATCAACAGGATAAATAGATTATCAAAAATATGTGATATTTTTACCTATGGGGAAGATATCTTGGGGAATCTGGAAGTGAATTTCATTTTTATAATGTATACAGGGAAAGAATAAGACCTGAATCTGTTTTTCATTTCGTATCTCCATCTTTATGTATATCCAAAACAGTTCAATAATTCAGTTCTCTTCTATCACATCCCTCAAATGTTGCGAGATCATTTTCGAATTCATTTACCAATCACTTGGAGCAATTGTTTCATATATTCTACTGAAAATATGTTCAATGGTGATAGTCAGATATATTTCCAATGTCTGTATCCAGTTACGATTGATGAACTGTTTGATATTATAGCTGCTGACGAATTAGAAACGTAATTTGTTCCTGAAATACCATATATCATATTCCATATTTGGTCATGCTCGTGAATTCATATCGGAACCTACAGAGACATTACTCAATCATTTATCATTCATTGAGGGGTCATTTCCCAAAGTTTTGAAATATGCAGTTAATGTCCCTATGTTTTGAAAGGAAGAGTCGGAAAACCTGGCGCATTTCTTCGAAATATCGCTCTTATTAGTTTATATCAATTTGGATTCCAGAGAGGCCTTCCGACTCAAGATGCTGTCCTAGCGTAATATTATCAAGTTTCAAATTATGTTGAGGAGGAAAAAAAAACTGTGAGTTAATCTGCTGATCTATCAAAATATTATGGATAAGTTTACCATGAGTTACTTCTCAATAAGATGGAATTCTATGGCATGAGAAGTCGAGCGTTGACGTGAATGAAATTATTCATGTCTAATTGATATGAAAAAGTTTGTTTCATTCATAATCATCAACAGAAATTGACATCTCATCGAGATATAAGATGTCGCTCAGGAAAGCCTAGTTGGTCCTACCTTGCTCTTGCTTTCTATCAATGGTCTGAGTAAAACCTATACCTATCAGTTCTTTCATCTCACAATTCGTTGATGATGAAAAGGAATATTACTGATTCAGAAAGAATTGAAATCCAGAGGAACCACGTCAACCACATCGTCGCGTCAGTCCGCCATTCACTTCAATCGAAAAATTACTATTCTTTCCGCTTTTCCGTCATCATCATTTCATTTCACATTATGTATATCTTCATTGAAAATTTCAAATTTTTTGACCCACAGTAGGTTTCATTGAAGTCAAAATACATGATGAGAGTTCGAACCACAACTGACAAAATGGTTAAGGCTTTCGCGGCCGAGGTTCTCAGTATTATTACTTTTTTTCGGGTCTGAAGGCCGTCGTTCTTTGGAATTTATTCCTGACGTTTCGCTAGCGCAAGTGGCTAGCTTCTTCAGAGGCTTACTCATCTTGACTATTAGTCATCGGAATAATAGTCAAGATGGGTAACTAAAATATCCCACCACATAATAGTTGACTAATGTTTCGTCGAGTTTGTTATTAATTTTTATAGACATATCATGAGGACCATCAGAGACCTTGGCTAACTTATGACTACGAAGTATGATGTTATAATGTTTCCTCAGGGTGGAGCCCGAAAGAAGACGATAGTGTCATCTCTGTTCTGAAACTTGATGCAATGTGTTTCAACATAGGCGACACAGTTGAAAATGTACTCGCAAGTTACTGTTGATAGGTACAACTTTGCAAAGGTTTACAAGAAACAAGAATAACAGTTGATGTAGATAACATAACTGAGTAAGAGACAAGAAATACCCAAATCAATCAACTTGGTCTGGAAGAAACATATTAGATTCGTCGAAGCTGTAAAAACAATTATCAATTGAAATTTTCTTAAAGCCACCGTGGAGGACCTCATATTTGGAAAAATTGCTCAAACTTCCAGGATGTCTATTGAAATACTGAAAACCTGTAATAAGGGATCATTTACTGGTTGACGATATTTATTTGCACACTATTGCTATATCGGTGACGGTAGGAAATAAAATATTGGTTAAATTGGATAGAAGTTGTTTTTTCTATGATACGATGGATTTGTCGAGGAGAACATGCTATCGTTTTTTCACACAAAATATATAAAAAATGTGAAGAGTTGGTTTGATCGATCTTTATGGAGGCTACAGTATGTACAAATTATATTTTTAGTACAACGTTTAGATTGTTAAGGGCCACCATCAGGTAATGTTTTCAAATACGAACCTGTATCTCTCAATACAAATTCTAATGCTTCCTTCAATTATGTAATTTTTCCCTTGACGTTTTTGTACTGATAATTATCACTGGTTACAAAAAAGATGAATCAAAATGACATTGTATCAAATTCAGCCAATTATCGTTTGAATATCTTTCTGAATTTAGTAAAAAACAATCTTTTAGGAAATTTATTGTTGAACAATTTGTGAATTGGTACTGTACCGAGTTATATACATGAAGCAAGCAACCCTTCTACCTACTTGCTTTCATCCAGTGTCTCTTCGATCATTGAAAATGAGGGATAAAAGGGAAATTTCTACTATACCAGCAGAAATCACCGCACATGAAAGTAACGCAATTCATTCATCACAGAAGGATCTAGAAATTCAAAGAGTGCATCAAACTGTTTCGGCTTCAACCCCGTCATATATTTGAAACGTTTTTCATTTTGTGTGAGGTAGAAAAATTAAAAAACATTATTGACTTCTTCAGCTGTCTGAGAAATAAATAATAAAATAACAATGACTGCAGCTCTTTTCCAACTAATGATAATGCAGACGACAAGATACGTGAAGCACAATTAAAGCAAGAAAATGTGCTATGTGAATATAAATAAATATAAATAAAATATGACAACGCAGTGGTACCAGCCTAATTTTAAGCCAATCAGATATCAGCATTGAAAAAATGAACATTTTTCTGGAAATACTGGTTTTGAAGAGGCGAGTAGAATTTTTGAGTTAGTGCTTATTAAAACGAACCCATTCGTGCATGATTCATTGCAAAATTTCATTTTTCGGCAACCGTCCGGGAAGTAACTACTTCCCGGACGCTTTTTCTTTGAGAAAGTTGCATTTTTCCGGCCTAGTCCGGGAAGTACGCACTTCCCGGACTAGGCCGGGAAGAATCATTGTCATTGTAAATATGAAAATCTTGGTAGGTATGGTTTTGATGAATGCAGTTTATCATTACCATAGTAACGAAATAACGACTGACAGCTATTTGACAAGTTATTAGTTGACATTTCGATTTTTCAAAGTTTGCCTGGTTTTTGGTCGCAATTATCGAAAAAAACTATGGAAAACAGAAGCGATAGTGAGTTTGAAAATGTGCCTTGCGAAATTTCCAATGCAGCAGCTGCTGCTACAGCACAATTATTGCCTGAAAAATCAAAGTCCAGGTACGAAAACGTTTATGATTTGTTCACGAAATCAATGGATTTGAAGAAATGCAAAACCATTACAGAGGATGTAGTTTAGGTTTATTTGGCGCAAAAATCTGAAACTGTCAAATCCTCTACCCTGTGGAGCATGTACTCTATGTTGAAAAGTACCATTTTAGTGAAGAAAAATGTAGACATAGGAACTTTTCCAAAAGTTATCGCGTTTCTAAAAAGGAAGAATATTGGTTATAAAGCAAAGAAATCAGAAGTCTTCAGCAGCGAGCAGATCAACAAATTCATTAGGGAAACAGATAATGAAACATATCTAATGCTAAAGGTATTTTAACAAAATATTACGATTATAGGATATACAAGTATCAACTCAATTTGCTTAATTTTCAGGTTGCAACAATTATTGGGTTAGCCGGTGCGTGTAGACGGGAAGAACTAACAAAAATGTCACTTGATCTAATAAATGACAAAGAAGACATGTTGCTTGTGAAAACACCAGATTCCAAAACACATATTGAGAGAACTTTTGTTGTAATTGGGCAACAAAACCTGCTGTTGTATAGGCAATATTTATCTTTACGACTATCCCATACTCCACATAACAGATTATTCGCGAATTACAAAAAAGGAAAATGTTCGATTCAGCCTGTTGGTATCCACAGTTTTGGTAATCTCGGATTAAGAATCGCAGAATTTTCAAATTTACTCAATCCTAAAAATTACACAGGCCATAGCATTCGTCGAACTTCAGCGACGTTATTTGCTGATAATGGTGGAAACATCACAAATTTGAAGAGACACGGTGGCTGGAAGTCTACCAATGTCGCTGAAGCATAGACAATTCACTTACAAACAAAATTAAAATTGCCAAAACCATTCAAAAATCATCAGATGAAAACAATCAGTGTCAAACTGAACCTGTACCTTCTTGTTCTAACTTCAACATAAGGGATTTAAATATACCAAACATTTCAAACAAATTGAATCCCTTCAATTAGAATTAGAAATTAAAATGTTCGAAATTTTGTTTTAGAAAGAGAAAATATAATAAAGAAATGTGTCTAAATGATTTGTTATTCTACACGGTTGCCGAAAAAATAGTGTACGCAACACGTCCGAAAATAGTTTTTTTGGACTCGCAGACTTCCAGTCCTAGAATTTTGTCCACTCGTCTAAAAAAACAATATTTTCCGGACTTGTTACGTAAATTACTATTCCCTAATGGTAGACATTTTCACGAATATTCTAGGTTGGCAACTTGAAACGAAGTCCTCTATTGTGTTAAGATTCTTTCTATTTTATGCATTTTCAAGAACAGGTTTCAATAAATATAATTATTTCAACGTGGGAAAGTCAGATTTTGAATCTGTCAATGCCGGATTGAAATCTGTCAATGACAGATTGAAATCTGTTGATGACAGAATAAAATCTGTCAATTTCAAATTAAAATCTGTCAGTGACAGATTATAATCCGCCAATGGTGTATCGACTGATTGACCCTAATACGCCGTCATATGAGAGCGATACAGGCCATGGTCATGTTTTCAATTTTTGTGTTTTTCTTGTTGGGGACGCTCTCTCTATCTTTCACAAAACTCTCCAGCTCCCTTCCTTTTGCGAATAGTTATGAACTCTTCTGAACTCTTTTGAACGATGAGATTGTAACCTTTGGTAAAAAGTTGAAAAATTTCGAAAGGATCAGTAACACCTAACCAATACTACCTGTACTCGACGATCGTTTCGCTAAAAATTATATAATCTTCAAAAACATTGAAACAGGAAAAAAAATCACGAGATGTAAATCATATCAATTCTCTTCTCATACTTACCTTCTAAGCTGAACGCGCGTTCGTTGTTAGTAGTAATAAACCAAGGATATCGATAATTGTTCGAAAATTTTATAACAGATTTCTCAAGCTTGTTGCTTGAAAGCCGGTCTGTTTCCTATGAGCAACAAGCTTGAGAAAGTTTTTATAGAATTTTTGAGCATTAATGAATGTTCAAGGATTATTCAGATGAACGTTTTTTTGCTAATTTATGATAAAAATTAGGAGAAAAAGAATTCATCCTACTAACTTCCACATGGTTTCGACTGTAAACTATTGAGTTCTATGTGAAGGATACTTTCTATCGTTGCAAAAGTTCATAAATGCTCTCCATACAAATTGTTTACTGTAAACGGTTATTTTTGGTGTAATAGATTCTATAATTTCATTGATATCACAGATAGTAATACAACCAAATGATGATATTTTGAAGTATCAAATATTTGAAACGTCAGAATCGAATTAAATAAATCTGTATGTATCTATGGTAATAACATAATACAATGGGATCTTCTCGGTTATAATTGCACGAGTGCATAAAAGTTACTGATAATTCTGCAAGAAAGCGTGATATCTAAAAATTGCAAGAGTTTATTTTCATATTTCGGCAAAAGTGCCAGAGTCCGAAGGACGAGTGCTCTTTCACAAAATATGAAAATAACCGATTTCAATTTGTACAAGGTATCTCGCTTGAATGCAAAATTATCTGGTCATTTTTATGCACGAATGTAATTCATTGGAATATTTCACGAATGAAGAAATTCTCAGCGAAATGTTATTTTTTGTTCATTCATACTTTCCTCTATAGATTGTATGGAGTACTCACCAAAACGCGAAATGTTTTTTTATTTTTGAAGTCTATCTGACATTTATTTGTGTTGTTTACTAACGTATAGCGATACGGTTTCAAATGTGTTGTTATGGTGACTTGATACAATGCAATTACCGCTGTAAGTTTTCGATAATTGCATTGCTCTTATGGGACATTTTATATATGAGGAAAATATCCAGAAAAACTTTGTTCTGATTGGTTTTGTTCGATCAGATGACTTCAAAATAACTGATTTATCTAGATTTCTAGTAGCAAAACAATTTCGGGGTAATTGATCTTTAGAAAAAGTATGAACTTCTTCGATCAAACTCGTGCCACTCTCTCACATAACTGAAAGGAAAAGAGACAGTAAACGGCTCTATTCACGTTTCATTTATTCAGTTACTGACGATAATAGCCTTCAATGGTAGCTTCGATTCCATTTCCAGATCACCCGCGCGACTGGAAACCACGTACACTTTCACTCTCGATGACTTTCCACTTTCCATGTGTAATTTCCGTCTGATCCCTTTATCACGAGCGAATCCAGCACTCAGCAACTCTGATTATCGAACTTACATTAAGTTTAAGTGGGATTACACATTGTTGAATTTAGTTGAAATCGTTCGCTTCGGGTCATTACGCCTCAAGTCTATTAGATTTTATAATCCTCTGGATTACAACAATGCCAGAATTGGAATTGAATTGTCGACGGAAACGTTGTCTGGAATATTTGATTGGAACTGGGTGAATAGCTTTCTTTACAATAGGTTACACTCGGAGCTGTGTTCATATGGAACTATTCCAACTGTATTCATCCAGACAGACATGGGAGTGATTGTTCAGGTGTCAATACTCACTGATGAGTCTGAACGATTGTCTCCAGTTTCCTGTTATAATCCAGTAAACAAAGGAAAGGTTACCCTACAAACAGTCCGGTTATTCTGAATACATGATATGTTGTCAAGGATGATTAGTGAATGTTCAAAATGCAATATATAAAATTTGACCCCCCCCGTATCCGCTGTCATATGGAAAAACTGAAAAAAAAGCAGTTTCTTCAGAGTCTGGCTTATATTTTCGTTTAGGTGCATTTTAGCTGGATAACGGTTATTTATAACTTTATAGATAATTATATTTTCTATAATCACCAATAAATTTTTTTGTTTCTAGTACAGATAGCTACGGAGAAATGCACTTTTAAATGAAAAGATGAAAATCAAATTTTCCGGGAATCTGTCAAATGTCTAATTTTAGAACGCTGTAATTCAGTTAGGGCCTATTTTGGAGAAACAAGTATGAGAATAAAATTCGTAAGGAATTCATTACCTACAAAACGCATGAACAGTTCTTGAATTAATTGGGCAGAATGGAGGGTGAAAGCAGGAGTTAAAACAACGCTGAATACTGTTTTTTTCTGCTATGATGACAACATATTGCATCAAGAAACCCGTAATTATTCTTCAGTTTTGAATGGTATTCGAAGTTTATAGCGATCACATGCTACAGCGTAAAGACCACATTCCACTGAGTCCGGCAACGCGCGACAGTTTGATGTACGTCAAATACGGCAGGCAATAGGTCGAACAACATACGAGTCTTTCCACCAAGCACGTCGCGTTAGTCACTTTTTTTTTATAGCAAACAATGTGGTGTATCTATCAAGAAAAAGCGTGCACTGGCAATTCATGTATCACGAAAACGCCGAAGGAGTTCTGCATGATACAGACTGGATTCATCCCATAAATCAGTTATGAAAGGAATGCGTAGAATATATCGGTTATGTAGTGAGCTTGATAATTACCCAGAACGATATTACTAATACTTTTGAATGACAAAATCCCAGTTTGCTAATCTCCTTTTGAGATTAGAAAACTTGATTCCAAAACAAAATTCCAACTCTCGAAAATGTATTGCTGCAAGAGCAAGAGCAGGAGAACTATCCTGGCAGCACGAATTAATGTTATAAATCACTGTTTATACTTTTATGATATATATTATAATATTTTTTTGTATTTTGAACTCTGAATTTGTCAAACATCAAATCAATGAAAGAAGTTTGCTGATAATGATTATTCAATGTGTATTCAATACTTATACCCGGTTTTAATTCATGTGACACTTCTTTCCACGCATCTTCGAGTGTATTTGGGTTTTTATATGCAGTGAGACGTTTATTGCACAGCCCGCTTCTCTACCTTGATAATTGACGATTCCTCGATTTCTTTTTCGCAAAACACCACGGCAAATCGGACTCAATTGATGCCAAAGCCAAAACATGCATCTTGACGTATGTTATTTGACGTACCGTACTTGGGCAACCAAGCAAATGCGTAGAAATTAAAACATACGAGTTACGTCAACGTGTCGGTGGGATGTGGCCTTAAGGCTTATGACGTAGCCACTATATCACTTGAGAACCTAGTTTTGAGGGATGTTCAGACTGAAATAACCCACTATCACAGCAAATACATCTCATTTTCAATTCATCCATTGAAACAAAGTAGGAAAAGAGGCAATAATGATCATTCACCAATTAAAGATTGAAGAAAACTGATTTGAAGATCAAACTTACGTATGATCGTTTCTTAGGGGGTGAGTTGATGAAGTCAGGTTCTTCATTTTGTGTTACTTCATTCAGTGAAATTACTAGATCGGCGTCGTGTTCGTCGTCAACGATGACTTTAATTCCGTTATCACATTCTTGGCCAGGGCAGAATTTGCAAATTGCGGAATACTTCAGGGCCGCCTTTATACAGCCACATGCCTCTCATACTACCAGTTGTGCATCTGCATGAGATGGTCTTGAGCAGGTTTGGGGAAGCAGCTTCTCTACTCATCTTGATGGGCTCCAGTATTCCAGCACAGTAGGAAAGAGGGCATTGTTTTTTCCGCTGGTATCCGAATCGTCTTCGGGTGATGGCTGACAACATTTCGAGGTATATCCGTTTACGAAGACCCAAATTCCTCATGGTTAACATCATCAGAAATGCTACTTCCAGTCAAAGGATCGTTGCTCTACCCAAAATGAACGCCTTACTAGAATATCTGAATGACAACAAGCCCATCACCAAATTCTCGATGAAGAGAAAATCTGAGAGCCGTGGAAGTGCAGAGGGCCAAAATTATATAGGTCTACGGACAACCAAGGCATACTGGTCAGTATATGAATGAGCAATGCAGCCACCATCATTCTACGAAGCAGGATATTTTCAAGACCGCAATCGAGCAATCAATCTCTACAACTCCAAAGACACTCCCAACAAGGAACTGAAAAACCCAAAGGAGAATCTTCAGAAGAACGGCTACACGAAGAAATTAGTGGACCAGACATTGGCCCCAGAGAAGAATTCAGGTTATATATAGGCAATATTACTCAGCAATAAATATTTTCCTGAGGATACCAACTATGTTAGCAAAACATGTGTCGAGAGCGAGTGATGTCACTAGTGATAGATCTGTATGAAGTGAATTGAATCCGAATGATCTGAATACGATTTCAACAGTGGATATAACAATCACACATGCAATTCCTTTGAAAAATATGGAAAATGTAAGTCTTCACAGTTTTAAATCGAACTGTGATAGCGATGAAATGGCGATAGTTGTAAAGTATCCCAGTGGCCAATGGTAAATCGTGCAAGCAAGTTATTTTTCCGATAAAAAGATGGTGTTCTCTATCTTTTATGAGTTCGAAAATCTTTATGTTTGGAGAAGAGAGCTTGCAAATTACCGAACGTAAATAGGTATATAGTTCTCGTAATTCCATTAAGAAGAAAACATTTCCAATATAGATCCATTCGTAGCTGAAGAAAGAAGAAATGAGTGCCCAATATGGAATTCCCTCCAACGGTTACCGGTGTGAAAAGTATATATTCTTCAGCTTTCAAAGTGTCTAGTTTTCTGAAGAGGCAACCGTCGCGCTGGGAGCTTGTTCTTTCAGAGGAGATTCTCACACATTTTCATATCATCCGGCAAATATTCTCATTGATTTCCAAACCATCCATATCTCCATAACATGATTTTGATTGTGTGGACATTGGGGGTTTGAACCATAACAATACTAATACTATAGAACAAATAAATAAAAACCTGTTGAAAACCATGCACTGGCAATTGTGGATATTTTTCTAGTCAGGAGGGTAGTTATTTTGACAGGTGTTCATGAGCCTTGTGTGTAGGATGGTTTGAAACAGAAATAGAATAGTTCTAAATAAAAATTAACATCATACTCTTAGGAAAAGTGAAACATGTTTTTTGCGAATGGAATTGAATTTTGAAGATGTACGATAACAATATATTTCTCATCGTATACCTTTTGTCCTCCAAAAAAATGAAATCCACACCATTTTTTCTCCTTCTTTCTCTGAACGTTATTTTCTGAGATGATTTTTCAGGTTTTTCTTCGCTTCCACTATTTCGAACCGTTCATTACGTATTTGACAGCTGTTGGGTAATGGCTTTTTTATAATACACGTGTATCCTGAATAAATAATGGCCGCTTACGGAATTATTTTTCAACAAAACACTGGAGTATGTAACATTTGACCTGATGGATTTGATCTCATGCCTAGATTTTTCGGCCCAAACCCTCTGTAAAACTGAATTGAAAATGATATTTCAAGAAGACTTATTGTTTAAGAGTTTCTGGATTGGTGCTGTATCTAGTTATATTCATGAAGCACACAATCATTTTACCTACTTGTTGTCATCCAGTGTCCCGTTGATCATTGAAACTGAGAGAGTTTTGCTAAACCAGCAGGAATCAAGCACGGTGGGAGTGGGAAAAGTACAGTACGCAACTCGAGAATGAGGTACTCACGTGCACCAGAGTACTCCTCTATAGACATTGCAGTGGAAGGCACCTTTGTGGAGCCTAAGTCCTCTAACATAGTAAAATATTTAGGTATCATACTCGACAGCAATCTGAATGGAATGTTCACATGATCAATTCAACTATGAAACTCCGATTCTTACTGTACGAGTTCAAATACCTCGAAAACATTCTCGGAATGAGGAATCTTATAATTATTGTTTAATATTCTTTGGTACATACGCGTTGTCATACGGTATAATCGCTTGAGGAGAGTGGCTAATGTTTACTCGAAAAATGTAGACACCTCTCAAAAATGAATTATCAAAACAATGCTCAACATGGATCATAACTTCCCAAGTGAGGCTGAAATAATGGACATTCGGCAAATTTTTGCTCTTGATCTGCTTCTGTACCAACGGAAAATTATTAGAAATAACAGTTCATTCAGCCACATTCATGACACAAGATATAGATCGAACTCGATAGAAATATCACGCATGTACCTATAAAACCATTGTGCAAAGAAGTTTCGTATACCTTGCACTGAAATTATATGGTGTCATCCCGAGCCATTTCAAACTCCTCAACTCGCTTTCTTCATTTGAATCGAAAATCCAAAAATGGATACTTTCCATGCCAAGAATGAAAATACATCAGTTGATTGATTTGAAAAATAATTATATTAGTAAAATATTATCTACTTTCCCCTCATAATTGATTGTTGATCTATCCGAATTTTTCTCCCATTTCAACTTGCTTTTTCTTATTCCTACATACATATATTTTGTCTTTGTGTTCACATGCTTTTTATGACTACATTCAGTTTAACTTATAGTGTGCACCTGAAATGTAACTATTACTTGTAAACTCACGCACAAGTTCTGCCTCTGTGAGTACACTTTCTCTTCATTTACAGTGTACAAGTTATTTACTCTATATGTCAACTGTTATTGTGAATTAACTTTATATATTTTTTGTTGTGTGTGTGAATAAATATTATTATTATTATATCAGCGTAATAGCCTACTTATCCCACTTGTTATGTGATATACTATAACCGAATTCATGCTTCCAAAAATTCTTGAGATATCGTTGATTTCTCTAATGTACTTTTAAAGTGCCATTTTTGTGATTATCAAGATTTCCACTTGTACGACATGTAGGTAACCTTAATGTTTTATCAAGTGGAATGAGTCACAGTCGAAATAATTATCAATTATCAGAATAATCAGCAGGACATTTCGTACCAACAAATTACCTGACAAAAGCCCAAATTACCATCAAATATGCATTAGGCCTTATCGGAACAACAATTACTCTTATCTAATGGAAATGATATACTCGTACTTGACATGAACACCAACTCTGACCAGCTGGAGATATGCACTGAGGAACTCTAGTGGAATTATCCACGGGTCATTATGAAGTATATTATTCCGAGAATATGCTGGGTTTATGAAAGTTTTTCATGTCAAGTTTGTTCAGCACCATAACCTTAGGGAATCCAGTAATAGTAGGTGGAAGAAGGAAAATGGTTATAATATAACAACGAAATCAGAAGCCGAGTACTAAATGAAAATCGATTTACTGCGGCGTCGAGATAATTTCCCGGAATTTTCTATTCATTGATATTTCAAATTCATTAATTTATATTCGGAAAGTATTGTCCTGAAACATTGAAATGTGATTTGCCCCAAATGAACTTCTGGATTAATCCTGAAACAAAAATAACTCCCTATTAGTATTATGGAATATTTCAATATTCATTGGTTTGTTGTGTCAAAATTGTACAATATACTCATCTCACAAAAATTTCGGTTGTAATAGATAGATAGATAGACGGATAGCGTTTATTTGACTATGTTATATAAATACATACATTTGTAGCAAGTCATGTTACAATAAAGGCCTGATACTGGAATCAGGAAATAATATAAGAATAAAATATAAAATATGTGCAACACAAAACAAAAAAATTACGTAGAAGTAATTTTAGAATATAGAACAGGTATAATATAATGAGTACAGAAAAACGAATATGTGAATATGTGAAACTTGTAAATAATCACATGCATATTGAAATACACACATAAAATGAGGTTATGCATCAACCGTTGGACACCTTATAACAGGTGGACTAGCCATATACTCTTCTACATTATAGTAACATTTTGAGACTAATTCATTTTTGATGAAATTTTTGAATTTTCGGAATGTTAATTTTTTTAGTGTTTGTGGTAGGACATTGTATAGATTTGTATCAAGAGAATTTGATGCAGACTTTTGTAATCTATATCTGGAATATCTAATGAGTGCTGAGCTACGAGTGCTGTAGTCATGAAATATCGAATTAGTATTAAACTCATTCACATGTTCGTGAATGTCAAGAAGTGAGTAATGAATATATAAGGTAGGAAGGGGCATCAACTGCCTTTTTCTGAAGTTTGAAAATTCTATCTGAAGAAGATGAGTTTCCCCATAAAACAATGCCTTATCTGAGATGTGAATGAAAAAAGGCTTAATAGCTCGAGTTATTGTTATTTTGGGTAGTTCATGGTACTGGTGCAGATGGTGTAAACCTCCAAGAGGCAACGCTATCTGCTGGGAGACGACCAAAGTCTCAAACTCTCACTGTCTAAGACAGAGGAGACCTCTTACAGCGGGTAATCGTACGACGAAGTCGCAACAAATAACCCGCTGCGATCGAGAATCGACTTTGCTCAACTTGCAGAAAGCTGCATCCCTTCACAGAATTCAGTTGTTGTTGCGACTTCGTCGTACGATGGCCCGCTGTAAGAGGTCTCCTCTGTCTTGGACAGTGAGAGTTTGAGACTTTGGTCGTCTCCCAGCAGATAGCGTTGCCTCTTGGAGGTTTACACCATCTGCACCAGTTTCAGAGGTTTACTTCCTGAGGTGTGGATATATCCGAAATGTTTGTGTTCACAGTCCAACGTCCAACCAAGTGTCACTGATGAGACCTGGTAGGTCGAAACAGCTGTCTGGCATTGGATTTGTGAATGCAATCATTTCGAATATAGGAATTCTGATTTTAGTTCATGGTAGTCTGATAAAAAACTGAACTCAATTTTCACAGATATTCAGAAGATTGGAGTGGGTGAATAATTCTCAAGAGTATGTATTCGAAAGATTCAGTTATGCATAATTCTGTTCCTCATTTTATTGATACCACATTAGGTGTAGTCGATGAAATTTATTTTGAATTCGGAGCTAGATAAATCCAGATTGAGATTGTATTGGTCTCAGAGCAATCCCAAAGCAATGTGCTGGATGCTCACGAAATCATTTACAGTACTTCTGTGTTCGTAAGCACTGTGCTCCCAAGCACATGAACATCTTCAAAAGATCACAGTCTTGTTTTGAATGATATGGAGTGTGTCAGGTCCCAGCGTAGTAGTGCAATATAGATTGGTGGGATCTATCAAATCAGTATATTATTCAACGAGATAAGATATGCGTGTAAAATACTGTATTTTTTCCACGACTATTGTACATATTCTTATTGTCAAGAGTTACGATATCCATTAATCACTTATAAATAATGCAATGATTATTCACTAATATCAGTATGATGGCAGTGTTCTTTCTGTGTACCTTTCGTATGAATCTGTATGTATAAAATACTTTTGATAGAGACTCGATTCGAAATATTCAAATAGTGACAAGTCTGTAATGAGTTCTAATTGACATTCCACTGACTTTCATTCTTTGTGTTACCAAGCCAGCCATCGTTATAATGAAAATCAGGAACTTGGATATTTTTATGGAGAGGATGATTTTTGAGGATTGGCTTTCTTCTCCTCCGAATCACCACATATTTACAACTTCTGTGAAAGAAGTGAAATCAAAAATAATTCACAAACATGCTCTTTTGATAGGTATGTGTTCGAGATGGACACTTCCGGTTGCCTCGCTACTATGCGTAGGTCAATTTGAGAGGACGTGTTCGATTTCGGCACGTTGCTCTCCGCTTCGCTCCTCGTTTCACTCGCCACTCCAGTGTGCGCTCAGCCTTGGTTTTCGGCGCTATTCTCTTCGCTTTGCTTGCCGCTCCACTATGTTTTCAGCCTAACACTTTCGTATCTTTTGTGAACATGATGTTTCTCAAAGCGAGTTTTTGTAGCTCGTCGCCAATGTAATTTCTGTTGCAATCTCGACAACTGATTTCATATATTCCTGACGGTTCTGCGTATTCTGATTCTTTTTTAAAATTGCTGAAATGAAAACTAAACAGCAGTAACAATAATACGGCTGCTGCTTGCTGACCTCATCTGTTTTGTTGTCTGAATATTTGAATGGAGCTATTCGATTACGACTAAGATATTCAATGAAGAACAGATATCGATAGTCATCGACACACATTTGAAATAATAGTGGAACTGGCTGCATTGTAACTTCTCAAGCGTTTCTTCATCATCAGAATGGTTTATTTGAGGTTCCGACAAGAATGCAACGTGACAGTGATTCTTCGACATGCTGGGGAAATCTCAGGAGCCCAATCCGTCATAGAATAACCGAGGAAAGAATGTATATTTTGTAACATCGATTATGTCCATCAGCAATTCAATGGCGGATTCAACAAATGAATATCATTCTTTTGAATTCATCAATGTATTCGAACTCGAGAATGTCCTGCCTTGACCTCGACTGTTACTTGCCCTGATATAGAGGCTAGATCCATCATTGTTCTAATACTTGTACATATCGCACACTGTCACTCTTCGATGTGGAAATTCATGAAAGTATCACTGAAGTCTTAAGTCAGAAAGATAATGTCTGTTCAGTATTTTCATACTCATCTCTATGTTGTATACTTTCTGAATGTTTGTGGAAAGTTTCATCTCCAGGAAAAGCAGCATTTCAAATCTTCTAGTGAGCGTGTTGATGAAGTGGAGGGTTTTGGACGTTCCTTTGGTTTGTTGTGAGGACCTAGGGCAACGCTTCATGTCTGGGGTGCCAATGTCACGCAGATGATTCCATAGAGGATGAAACCGGTATATTACAGGTGTGTTTTGATGAAAAACCATTCGAAAGTCTATCAACGTTCGAAGATAATTGCAATCAGTGTTAGTGCAGTATAAACTTTTTGCTAAGGGATTTATTTGAATGTAGTTCAATGATCTGCGTGTTATACAGCCATGGCGGTTTTTTTGGTGAATACCCGCTCGAACTGTCACCTGCATTGGAAGTGGTTTAATGAGGGAGTACCGGTAAAATATTGTTTCAGCATTATTTGAGATATATTAGTTTGTTTGTGAAGAAACAATCCGTTCAGAAAATATCTTCTGCCCTTACCAATACCACAAAGGGCGTTGGATTATATCCGGAAGGTTTCAGTGCGGATTCCTTTACAAAAAAAAATCCTGTATATGCTTTTGACAAATTGATATTCAATTATTGAGACGAGCACCCTTGCAGACCGGTTCCGACTATTTAGCCTTTGCTCTGGTCAGGATATCACATATCATCAACACGAAAACGATAACTTTTACAATTAAAAACCAAAATAAGCCCTCATCGCATCATCTGCTAATAGATGTGGTTTCGATCAAGTGCATATCCAAATTCTCGTATGGAGGAATACATTTCATATATATCAGTCATTGAGCACACTTGAGGACTGGCTATAAATCGAATCATTTGAATGAAAAATTCGTTCAGCCCAGTTTCAACTTACCTACACAGTGGGTGAACGGACTAACACCTATCAGAAAACTATTTCTCCCTTGGCTATTACCATGAAGAGCCATGAGTTATATCCGACCGGTATTGTGATATGATGAATGTAACTTGTACCAACGAGAGGCCAAATAGCTCGGAACCGGTCTACAAGTGTGGCCGTCCCAATAATTGAATATCAATTTGCCAAAAGCATATACAGAAATTCGTGAAGAAATCTGTGTCCGGCACTGACACCTATCGGATATAATCCGATGCTGTACATGGTACAAGCCGAAAGAGTAGTTGTTTAGGGACAGGTGTTTGTCCGTTAACCCATTGTGTAGGTTATTCGAAACTGATCTGAACGATTTGAATAATTTCAAATTATTTTTCTCTTGTACTTATGAGTAGTTTGTAAATAAATGTTATTTCTAATGTTGATTAACCTTGTTTGACTCTTGTTGTTGATGACAACCGATTGATCAGAATGGGGCATGTTTTCAATTACAATATCATTCGACTTTGATTCAAAATTTTACAATGATTTTTTCTGTTGATTTTATATTTATAGGATATCTGAAGTCCAAATAATATATGTTTTAGAGTGGACTCATCCCACTTTTAGCGCTTTATTTCACGAGAACCTCGAAGAAGACAACTAACTATAATAGTATTGAATCTGAATGGTAGCAAACTGTTTGGTTGACGACTGGTGATGTAGATGGCAAGCACATAATATTGATTCAGGAAGCAAACCGAGACAACTAATTTATCTGCATAAATGTAGATCGCAGCACTGAACTGTGAGGGCTCAGAAGAACTTGCAGTAGCCAGCAAAATGTTAATCCCCAACTATCAAGGTATTTTCCAATACTTGGAATTAAGGCTAGTGATAAATTTAATATAAAACAATTGTTTTATTCAAATAAGCAACCTGATATACATGAACATTCTTCATGACTGTAATTATATTATTACTTCATTGTGGTTTGTGAAAACCAAACTTCAACACAAAGTAGGTAGGTAATCACTAAAATATATTCTATTCATTTTTGAATCGTTCTATTATTTCGTGTTACCCCAACACCAAAGAGATATCACTGGCCTCGAAACTTTTTTCATCGTAGAAGCTACCATCTACAGGAGAAAAATAATTGGTAATTAGTAAACAAATGATATACAGTTGCCTGTAAGATTTTTACATATTAGGATTCACTAAATCGCGGCACGTGTTTCGCTATACAATAGCTTCCTCAAGCGAGAACTTTGAACTAGTAGTTTGAGTAACGGAACTTCAAACTAGTACTTTGAAGTTTCTGCTTGAGGAAGCTATTGTATAGCGAAACACGTGTCGCGGTTTAGTAAACCCTAAAATGTGAATATCTAACAGGCAACTGTAGATTATTTGTTTAGTATGGATTTTCATCAAGTAACGGCCACTTCTATTCAGTTGATAATTGGTAATTTTGATGGAAGATTGTAGGTTTTCATAGCCGGGGTCGATGTTTCCGGTGATATCCGGGCTTGATGGCCGTGGTTTCGTATTTTGATAGAAGCATTCGAAAACAAGTGATGCTGCAATCTTCAGCGGTGTCACAATTGAAATAAAACAGTTGGGATTGATTGTTGCGTGATACTTTTCGTATGCTGCTAGTTTCATGGAACGTCCAATTCATCTTGTCAGACCGACATTTTTGTACTTAACCTGATTTTATTAGTTTAGTGTCTTCAAAATGGAATGCCAAATTCTGTCCCTCGATAGACTCTGCATAAAATCGGGTGAAAAATGGGTTGTTGCTGATACAATTGGAGTATCTTCGAACCGGAAGTCATGATTATATTGTAAGGCATGTTCGGCTGCAGCAGATTTTTTCGCACGTCTCAAACGACCATCATCATCTGTGCTCATTTATAAAAGTTTCGAAACTACGTTACGAGGAAAAATAGGAGCACCTTAGGTCGGCAAGATATCCGTGAGATCCTCCTTCCAATGCTGGGATGTGCAGAATTCCTGGCTTATCTTGAAATGTCTATATGGGAACCACTAATCGTAGTTTCAACACTTGCCCGACAAAATTTTCGTCCAGGTCTAGCGGAAGAATCTGCTGTAGCAGGACATCCAATTTTGTTAACAACAACCCATAATTTCATCCGATTATATAGAGAGGCCATCGACATCTACAAACACAGGGATAATTTCAACCGAAAAGAAGAGGAAGTAAATGATACTTGGCATCCGATTTTCAAAGAAAACCTATACAGTCGATTGAATAATTGTCTGTATTTTTCAAGTCATTTCTACTATTTCCAGTTGAGAAAATATTATATTTCCAATATGGATATAACCAACAAGTTACATAGCATTGATCATTGGGAACGAAGGCATCTATTGATGTAAGGTATCTCAACTTTGATTGTCATGAGGTGAGTTTTTCTTGGATACAGATATTTACAATATTAGAAAATCTGAAATCGTTACAAATTCTTCAATATTATCGTTCAGTGAATTTTATTTACTACCCGTTATGAATATTTCGGTAGAGTAGTCTCAACAAATAAGTGATTGTTCAAGTTAATTTTTTCCGGTTCTGTATTTTCTCTTTCATATGAGTTCAATAAATGATTGACTGAAACCAGTGAAATCACACCCATCAGCAAGTGGTTGTAACTTCTCGAAATATATCAGAAATTCCTCAGTATCTGGTATGTTTGGTTAAGAACCGCCAACGAAGATGGCAAGTGGAAATCATTGATTCAACAAATTTGTGGCTCTTTTTCGGTAGATGGCGTAACTGAAACATCGCTGAAACCCTTACCTCTTCAGGTGCCGTATAAATATTGACAAAGCAAACAACTGTTCGACGTAAATTGGTGTTTGAAGCTATAGATATTTCACCATATCCGCTCTACTCATACAGATGGTTTTAAAACACCTGGGGGAATGGAATATGAAAAAAGTGATCTCGAACGATATGAATCCATATATGATCATCTCGTAATGAAAAAAATTTCATTTTTATATGTGAAACTTTATGTAAAGATCAATTTTATTATCCTAACAATCAACTGATATTATTCACACTCGTCGCGCGATTCGTTGGCAAGATTAAAATCGAGAGAAGAAAACTGATAGTATGAGTTTCAACATTCACACCAAATAATTACACGTCAATTGTTACAACATTGAATAAACAAGTTTTAGTCGATGCAATGTTCCCACCGGTTATGAACATATTCTTAATTGAAAGAATATTTTTTCACTCTAAGATATTTTTTTTAGATCGAGAAAAACATCAATGGCCACAACCCGAGAGGGATATCCAACATATTCTGAATCGTACGAATAGAGGGCATAACCAGCAGCCAAAAACCAGAGTTCAATACGGAAGAATTCACAAACTCGTCAAAGCTCAAACCCTCTCCACAGCTGTTTTACCTTGTGGAGAGATGCCGGAGAAAAAAGACAATATGATCAACGTAACGGTAAGAAAATAATGATAATGACTTCGAAATTCACTAAACTATATTTATGGTGAAGATAAAGACAAAAAATGCCCGTTTGTATCAATTTTATTCAACTAACAGATCAATTTCTCAGGATTTCTTTCCAAACAAAATAGTCAATTCATAATTTTTAAGAATTCATTTCTCCTCACATTATAGGGCTAGAGGAAAAAACTATGCGATTCCACATTTTTTAATGATCACAGACTATCAGACTATGAACTCATGAAAGAGTTCTTTCTGCTAGGGTTTTCGAAATCTTGAATCGTGAAGAATGTCTTGTATGAGACTCTTGTCGTAATTTCAATTTTCCTCCCCTCTGAAATGAAAACGACAGAGAACTGAGCTGCAGAATGGTTCAATGCTAATTTGATGAAATTAAACCAGGACATGTCGAAGACATCAGTGTTCCCAACAAATTCTACGATCACGAAATTCAAAAGTGCGAAACTTTCAGGTTTGACTGTTGACGACAGCGTGAGATGGTCAACTCATATTGACTAGCTCCGTTCAAAATTGGTTGAGAATGATTTTCTGTTTAGAAAACTGGAAGCTCACATCGATTTCATGTCAGAACTTTCTTATTCGCTCAATTTTTCTATAAGCAATGAGCATATCACTTCAAAAGATGAATCATCATAAGAAATATGGTTGTTTGTATAAAGATTCTGTTTTGATAAATACGAACCAGTTGTGTAATCTAGCGGAATGTATTGGAATTCAAGTAAATTGTATACATTAAGCCAGCGTTACCATAGAAGGTATCTTCTCTTGTTACTGTAATGGAATATTTCAATCCAGAAAAGAAAAATCCTTCCTTACAGAGTGTTAAGAGAGGGCGTTCAAGTGAAATCAGTATCTTATAACCAGTTCCATGCATCTCCCGAATATGTTACAAAGCTTTCACTTATAACTCCTAGATGGCCACCAATTCCCAATCAATATTTCCCACTGTACTGAGTGTCTGAACTAAATCTATAGATTGAATACGATTCTCATCGAGTATCATAAGGAATGTGGTTAGTTTTATGAAGATTCCGTTTTGATAAAAGACGAACGACATGTGAAATCTAGCGAAACATATTGGAATTCAAGTGAATTCCATACATCAAACCAGCATAACCACGATAGGTATCTTCTTTTGTGACTGTAATGGAATGTTCCAATCCAGAAAAGGAAAATCCTCTCTCATAATGGCATTAAGAGATGGCGTTTTAGTGAGATCAATATAACATAACCACTTTCAGGCAACTCCTGAATATCCTAGGAGGCTTTCACTTGTAACCCCTAGATGGTACCCAAGTGCTGATCAATATTTTCCATTTACACTGAGTGTCCAAACTTCATCTATAAATTGAACATGATTTTCATTATTTTGGTGAATAACTACTTATCTCTCACTTGTAATATGTCTTTTCCGCAAATCTACTGGAACTTTTTTCATTTGGTTATGCTCAGTCCGATGATCAGAAGTTAACAAGGATATAAACAAAATCAATATATAGGGTGAGTGAATTTGAACGAAACAAAGCCAATTTCTTATAATGGGCGTTTTGGAGAAAAAAAGTCTTCATGCCCCCGATGGATACAACCTCTAAATCTTAAACGAAATTGGTGTTCAAGCAATGCCCCATTTGAAGAGTCATGAATTATTTCTTTCATTTCTTCGTATATTCCTCAATACTGAGAAGAAACATATTGAAAAAATCTTCCATGAGCCGAAGTGATTAGCTTATATATTATGTATAGTTCATTGCGATTTGCTGAATTGTTGAAGAAAATTGTTACCATAGTCGGTGAGCGTAATTCAATTGACTGGCGATACATCAAGGGCTGACACCCGTCAGGAATCAACTATTTTCCTGGCCAACACCAAAATTGGATCATGTCTGAGCCGTGCCAGTGCATGGTTTTCCACATAATCTTTCGGTGATACAAATGTATACCCTGAAAAAGTCGTTTTTCCACTCGGCAATCGAAACTTCAGAGACACCAGAGAAATGGGATTCAATTGATGAAAAAACATTATTATTATTTTTTCAATTAGCTTCTCACTTGAATCAGGTTAAAATTTTATTGACAAAAATCATTAGTGAAAATCACGAACAGAAGATACCATAGATGTTTTTGCCGCCCTATCATATAGCAAAACTTGATCATTCAAATATTTTCCTCTTTCTATTCCATAGTGAATGTTTCCAGCGAATCAACGTGAATTTTGTATTTGTATGTACCGTTCATTATTCAATTATATACTTTCTGCTTTCCACATTTGCTCATCACAACAATTGATTTCGGAAAGTAAATATTTATTAGTTCATGATATCAATGTTTCTTCACATGGAGATAAAAGTAAAACAATAATATCCTGTTAGCATCACTGAACTTTTTGAAAACAACGAACTTCCTCATCTTATATAACACGGAACTTTTCGTTATTTATATAGTGTAGCTGATAAAAAAAGTTAGATGAGTAGGAAAAAAATTAGTCCAACCGAATCAAAAAATTATTTTCTCTGTCCAATCCAAGGGGAATGAAGGTGAAATGAAGATTTCATTTTGAGTCGATTTATACGTTTTCGTTACTTGTCTTCGAAAAGTTTTTTGAAAACTGGATTATCTATCGCGATACGTCATTATTATCCGTTCCCCAAACAGTTGTGAAACACCTAGCTCAAGGAACGAAATCTGTACTTGAGGAAATATGTCGAGTTCATGAATTTTCGCATACTACAATCAAGATTGATCGTTATATTGAACGATATAGGGAACAATGAATTATTTTTAATATTGTTCAGAAGTGTTGAACCCCTTTGTCACACCATTCACGTCTGAAGTAATAATTTCATTCTTTTCAAACAGAAATTCAGTACAAATCTGACAATCTACTCGATCTGAAGAGTAAGAACCATAACGACATCATTTTCCAATACCTTCAACATGCATTTTCAAAATTTTTTTCAGATCAAATGGTTCAAAAGGAATAACATCAGTAGAGACATATTAACATGGGAAGAAGATACAGTGGTAGATGATAAACGATTCGTCCCATCAAACACAACCGATTCAAAGGTAGGTATATTCTCCCAATAAAAATATTCATCCCTATAGTAGAGTAGACCAAACTAGTCACTGAAAATATACAGTGTAATCATTCAGCACGCAATATATTCATTCTGTTGTTGAAGATGTTTTGGTACGTTAGAGTGCATTTCTTCAATGTACCACCACGGAAAAATGAAAAAAAAAGAGGACTGCTGTTGACCTTTCCCAGCCCAATTCATTGTTTTTGTAAAAAAAATTCTAAATTTTTTTCATCAATATGCCCTTTTTTCGGACTTCGAACGGCCATAACTTCGTCATGAAGAGAAAGCGCCGCGTTTTGACCTCGAGTTCGTAATCAGCGGTACAAAATACATAGGTTGGTACCAATTTTTTTTCGAAAGTAGGTGCTGCCCGATAAATGAATGGCAAAATATGTTTTTTGTCATTTTTCACTGTTGTATCAACTATACCCATTAGCAGCATTGTATTTTCGATCCAATTTTCAATCAAGTTTTGAAAAAAAAATCACCATTCGACATGTGAATCGTGAAATGATGCTCTTCGTACTCATGTTTCAAACGCGTTCTTCCAGTAGAATATACCCAAAACTCAATTACTCGCGAAAAGTAACTTGAAACCCTCTACTCGAAAAAAAATTGGCACACACTTCTACCAACGACTGATTTTGACGTTACATGAAAAAATATCAAAAGGCTATGCATGCGACATCTTTGAAGCATATGAACAAGTACAATTACTCACAAAAACTTATATCATTGTTTATTCAGATATAGTTAGTCAAAGCCTGTGTGAAAAAGATCTGAAGCGACAAAGTGTTCTTTTCTGAAATGAAAAATATGTGCAGAGTTATGTCTGTCAGTTTGACTGAAATGTCGAAAGGAAGCTGATGAAGCTTCGAAATAGAGTTGACGATAGAAGTACATTTGAGAATGATCTACGACATTGACCAAAAATGCCACTTCTGTTTCTGAATTAATTGCCACCTTTTGGTTATGTGAATAATAATCAAGAAAATGTGTGACGACATCCGTAAGAGAAACGAAAGTAAAGACATTATCTGAAAGCGAAATCACTGGTGCTATATAGGTAGAAATTTGATGATGCCTTATGGCATCACTGGGCTGGAAAGGGTTGAAGGCAATGACGCAAAATTTGCAGCACATCTAATTTGCGAGTCTCAAGCTCTGTTTTTCAAACGATTTGAGCTCTAGGAAAGGGGTAGAACTGATACTGTCTGATATGGAAGAATGAGTAGTTCGAGAACTGATAAAATTGTTCAGATTTCTCAGTATCCAGAGTTCCGAGTTTATTAAACGATAATAGAATAGATTCTCACATTCCGCAATACGGTGAGGCTCAACTCTGGTCAACCCCCTACAATCTAGCTGAGTGAATCAATCAGATTTCAGTCCAATCACCTATTCATCTTTTTATAATATGTACTTACGTCAATTCTCTCAAGTATATTTTTGGTTATTAGTAGTGTAGCTGTTAGCACGTCCGTCTTTCAAGCGAAGGACTGGGGTTGAAAACTACGCCAAACCACCGTGCTGGGATTCACACGTTAAGAGGTGAGGCCTCGTTAATCCATTGCCCGCACAAGTTCCGACTTCTGAGGATTGACGTTCGTCAGTTGGTTAACGTTAAAAAACAGATTTTGACAAAATTTTCCCACCTTTTCCCAACGTACTACAACAAATAATTAGTTAGTTATTGAAAAAGATGTGTTTATAAAAACATTCCATTCAAACATATTCTGCTGGTTCAGAGAAAGTTGAAAACATGCGAAAAATTTTTTCCTAGTTTTTTGGAATCCTAACCTACCCCAAGCAAAAAATATTAAAAATAATATCGGGGTGGGGGGCAGGTGCTATTGATATAAAATAGTATATTATACCAATCAATGAGATATGCATTTGACTCTCATGGAATCTTCTACTCGTAACATTACCTTTTCTTACTCTAGGAATGTTGAGGTGAAGAGCAATGTTACATATCCCTCAAGTATTATGCTGCAATATTGAAGAAATGGTTCTTTGTCCAGTGGGCCCTGTATAAGAAAAAATAAATTCTGTGCTAACTTCCTCGCCCAAGTACCCACCTGCAATCGGTCTTCGTAACAGATGCTCTCCCTCATCCTCAACACTTCGATGTGAACGTTATCACAGTCTCGTTTGCATACACATTTCCAAACACTGCTCGACAGGCTGCGACCTGCGACGATGAAAATTTCCATTCCGTAAAGGCAGCGCCGTTTCAGGAACACACTGCATAATGTTCCGTATCGCTTCTCGCCTTTCCATGAATAAATCCATCATTGTGGAAGTTTCATAAGGAAAGTTATATCAGATTTTGTCGACATCAAACTTCATATTGCTTCGCAACTTTTTGTTCCCGGCTGCAAAGAGCTCTCTTTATTATTCTGTTCCGCGTCCACGTATGATTATAAGTTTGCTGAAGGGTTTTTCTGGAGAGGAAGGTCACGATCCACGTGAAAACGTACAGGATATGGCAGTTACGGATTAGTCTACGGATGTAACATGACGTAACCACGCAGGAAATCTACCGAACATTTTAGTTTTTCAAGAAGAGTCGGGTCTGCCCCCGTTCAACCTCAAACGGCCATTCCACTGAAAGCTTTTCACTTTCGACCATTGTCGATAGAAGAATATGGAGCAGAGTAGTGTACTTCATTTGACCATTCCACATGCTTCAGTACATTTATGGCAAGACACAAAGATTAAATAAATGTTCAGGATAACAGAATAGAAGTATCAAACACATAAGAAGAATAAAAAATTTTATCTTCATAAGATACAAATGAAATCATAAAAATTTGGATCTGGTAACAAGTCAAGAGACCAGCTGTCTTGATGTATTCATCAGAATAAAAGAAACAGCATTGCAAAAGGAAATCATTTTATGGCGTATCTGAATGTGTTGAAATTTAGGGACATCACAAAGGGATGAAGAATGTTTTATACCTGAATATTGAGTAAATCTTTCAGGCTTACCTCCAGTTCTTGTTTATAAAACTACGAAGAAAAGGTGTCTCCACTACGAAATGATGACTTTTAAACAGTAACTTATAGATGTTTTTGTCAATATTATTTATCGACTTCTTCTGGCACCAATACAATACACTGTAGGCTTTTCTGAGTGTTTTTGAATCCACCACATTATTGAATCTTCTCGTAACGAATAAAACAGTTGACAGCTTGTGGACCACAGATTCCATATTATTATGATCCGACCAGCTCAATCTATCAGCAATAGTGGCCCCTTAAAACTTATCACTGAATTGCTGAATAATTGAACGGGTTCCATTCAGAAAAAAATATTTTTGAAATATCGCAGCAACTTATAAGGGTAGATTAAAAATCTGATTGCCAATGATTGTTGGTTGTTTTGAGAGATATACTTTTCTGTTTTTCATTATTGTGAGAGTTAATGGAAACTTCAACCGAACTGTTTCAGTAATGAATCTTCCACGAAATAAAACAGGAAAAGTGACTTCGTATTCGATATGATGGACTATGAGTACATTGTTACTGGAATTGCTTGAATAATCTTTAAATAATGATGGATATCACCTACATCATGTTTCATTTCCAATGAACGAACTCACATAGGTATAATTGACCTTCCTTCAATAAGAAGCATTAGGCATTTATGATTCAGAGTTGATTATGAATACTGTAGCAACCTGTGTTTCCTCATAATCTGATATTGTGGTGTTGATATCAGAAAGAGAAAGTGTTTCATAAACCCCAACATTGGCACTTTTCGAATATAACATACGTTTATCAACATATGCTTAAATGTGGTTGTGTTCCTTGCTGAGTGGCATTGGTTGAGACCTCCATTGTCTATATAATCAACTGTATTGAAACTTGTTACTAAGCAAAAAAGAAGAAACTCAACACTGGAATCCAAACAAAACAAAGAACAAGAGATATTTTATATGAACAAATGCGGATACCATGTTCCAAGTTCAGTGTACTCACGAAATTTTGATCGCTGGTATTCGTAATCGTCTGTGGGTGATAACTGACAACATTTTGAGGCTAAGAAGACCCGATTTTCTTATAGTGGGGGAAGAGGGTGTCTTATAGGTAGGGAAGTAGCTGTTTCAGATGGACTATTTCTTTTTTTTTGTGAATGAATCAAACGAGAGTGTTTGTATTTTTTTTATTTTACTTTCTTCATATAAGTTATTATATCTGAATTTTTGATTCGGAAAAGAAAAAAGCCAAAAAATCATTCATCAAATTTCATTCTCTCCGCAAAAATACCTGAGTTCCCAAACTGTTTTGTATATTTTTATAATCTTTGTCTTTTTTGCTTATAATAACGGGTTTCAATAAAGTTAATAATACAGACGATAGAGGTCCGAACCAATACCACTTATAGTGATCAAGTGGTACAGTTGATTCTTTTTCCACTATGAGGCATATGGAACGTGACAACTTTTCATTGTGTGAACGAGAAATTTCAATTTGAATCATTAATACTCTCCCAATTGAACCACGGTGTTCACTGTGATAACAAAATTATTGTACAATTTCTTCTGAGTGAACCTCTTTCTCTGAGTCTCATACAACCTAGGTCATATTCTTGCAAAAATGCCCGACTATATAAATAATTAGATATCGATTCTTTATGAAATCGGATTCCTTTGTATGAATAACACCCCATAAAAAAGGTACATCGGAAGGAAGTTATAGTCCGAGAGCTGCTGATGCACGTTTCATAAAGTGTTTTATACACCTTGAAATTTTGTTATAATGCATCTCTTGGGTAGTTGTGAAGGTGAGTGTGTGTTGGCTGGACCGATCTTGGGACACCAGGTACTGCGCATAGAGGAAAGGTCCAAAAAAATATGGCCCAAATGAAGTGTTTTATTCAGGAGCCAACAATCATTAATGTAAAATTGAGCTAATTTTACAATGGATAATGAATGAGGCGGACACTTTCAAGGGGGTTAACATGAAAAAAAATTAATCCAAAATTGTTATTTTTTCTTTACTAAATGAAGTGTTTTATTCAGAAGCCAACAATCTTCTATGTAAAATTGAGCTAATTTCACAACGGATAATGAATAAGACATTCAAACACCGTCTTCAATGCAATAATTAAGAATAATAACAAAAGGCATACACTTTTAGTGGGTCAGGGCAGGACTTGGAACTACTGAAAAGAGGTGTTTCTATAGAATGCCTCGAATGCCTTTTCTTTATGGTATTTCGAGGAGGACTATTATCAGCAATTGAAGAGCACATGGGAAGAATGAAAACAGTCCAGTTCTACCAAATTTATTTGTAGACATAATATTTTTCCTGTCAATAAGCTGCATCTTCTGGTACCTGAATGAACGGGAATATAGAAAACGTGAATTTGAAAATTCATATACTCGGTAAAAACGATGAAAGATTGTGCATTTCGAATTTTGAAAGGTAGTTCTGATGGCTAGCTATAAACGTGATTATAAGAAAACATATTATCAAGAGGGACTGTTTTTCTCACTAGCTGAAGATAATGAGTGAATTGCTGATTACCCGAATTTCAATTAAAAAACGCTTTCCTGAATATTCATGGTTCTTGGGCATTCATCGTTTTTTCCGTGCGTTCTTCATTTGATTCGACATTGTTTTCAATCCCATCCGTATCTGTGCTGGACATAATATTGTCTGATATAATACCACCTACGTGCTCTCCAAACAATATGTGTTAATACTATTCAGAAGTAGTAAGTAGACTGTGACAGCCTAATACAACTGTGTGCGTTCTTCGATATCACAGATGACCAATCGAAACGCGAGGAGTGACTTTCTACCCGCTGATCACTCGCTGATAATCCTGGCAGGGTTGCCAGACTGGGCGATTTATCGCCGATTAAGCTACTCAGCGTGCTATGTTGGCAACTTTGGATCAATATTTTTTCATGTTAACCCTCTTGAAAGTGTCTGCCTCATTCATTATCCATTGTAAAATTAGCTCAATTTTACATTAATGATTGTTGGCTTCTGAATAAAACCCCCTTGAAAGTGTCTGCCTCATTCATTATCCATTGTAAAATTAGCTCAATTTTACATCAATGATTGTTGGCTTCTGAATAAAACACTTCATTTAGGCCATATCTTTTTGCACCTTTCTTCTATGCGCAGTACCTGGTGTCCCAAAGTAGGTCTAGGCAATACCTACTCACCTTCACATCTACCCGAGAGATGCATTATAGCAAAATTTCAAGGTGCATAAAACACTTCATGAAACGTGCGTCAGTAGCTCTCAGACTATTATAGAACAACTTTGTTGAGATCACAGTCTTCTTGTGCTCGCTATGACGGTTATAACAGATTCGTATATCGGACGTATTCTCTAAGCAAAAAATATTTGAATACTCTGATACAATTATCAATTGTTATTCAGCTGGGAGTAACTGCTCGTGAATATCATGAAACCTTCTCTTCACCTCACACGAAGGAAAGGTAATGTCCCCAAACTGATGCCCCACACTTTTGTAATTCAGGTAAAGACTGGGACGGAGTGACATTTTTTTCAGACCAATTTTTTACAGTCTGCCTTTGGAATACACAATACTTGAATCTGAAACTGATCATGATCCTCCAAAAGATAAAACACGCGCTGCGTGGTACTTCATGGCGAACGCAGAATTTGCTCTTGATGGAACACACTGTATATTTCCAGAGAGATTGCCTTATAAATTTCCGTTATTCTCACGATGAGACTATTTTATGTTGTAATTGGCGTACTGGAAAAAGTTGGTTTTCATAAATTTTTTCGCAATACATTCGGAGACTTTGTTAATTTTCCCGAATCATTTGTAACAGTATATCTTCATGTTTTTTTTTTACTTTGTTCGATGTTTTTATGTGTAACAAATGTCAAGCAGTCTGTGAAAAGGCTTGCGTCCAATTTCTTGTTGAACGTGACGAACGTAAATTATGGGTTTCACATTAGGTACCACGCAGCGCGTAAAGTTTTTTGCGGAAAACGATTTGTTTCATCTTCAATTACTCCCCTTCCCAAAGGCAGACAGTCGAAAATCAGTCCGAGAAATATGTAAATGCTGCCCAGTCTAGAAAGGAAATCTCCCCAACCCCACACTCTCACATGTAACTCAGGTAGGCTCATGAAAATGACTGATTGAATTGCTTTTCCAGAATCTGGCTCTCCAAATAAAATACGCCCAAAAATCTGATGAGGGACTGTACCAGTGCCAAATGTGTTGGAACGATACAGCAGACACGTGTCTGAATAACGATATTAATCTCACTCTTGTAGGTAAGTTGGGAGACGTTTTCTTTTGAAATTTCAATAATGAAATCAGCTGGAGAAGTCAATGGTGCAATGAATTCACAATACCTTATTCAGGCGTACTTCACTTTGAAATAAACGAATAATATACAGTTGCCTGTAAGATTTTTATATATTAAGGTTCAAATGATGGAAGTTCCTGCTCGAGGGAGCTATTGTATAGCGAAACACGTGTCGCGGTTTATTAAACCCTAATATGTGGAAATCTCACAGGAAATTGTATATTATTTGTTGTACCCCACTTTGAATTTCATAAAAGTCCCTTCAACCGATTGGACTCATCTTTTTTTAGTTTTTCTGAATCATTTGGCATTATAAAATGGACTGAACACATGAGATAGATGCATATATTCATCATGAAATTCGAAAAATGGAATGAGGTACGAAAAGCTCGAATTAACTCCTCTGTGTCTACTTCACGAACTTAGATTGACGAGTGCTTCACATCCATCAGTTGTTTTTTTCTGCTATAGGTGCCCTCAGATGTTTTCTCCCGCAAACCCTATATCCAAAGTATGAATCCATTTATATTGACAACATATATGATTATTGATTGAAATAGGAATTGGCCATCAATTTATAATTCAACATTGTGTAGGGTACTGTACCTAGAGCCAGTTTTAAATTTGTATACTGCAAAATAATAGAAATGAATGACGCATCTGGTCTCATTTATGGGCACGGTCCAGCTCTTCAGATTGATTCACAGTTATCAATATTTGAAGTGAAGCAGTGCAGAGCGCGGTTAGTACTCGGATGGGTGACCCCATTCAGGAAAAGACCGCGCCGAAAGCACATACAACTGCAGCAAAATAACATGCATATAGCTCGCAGGCAATAAATCAATGAGCGAGTCTCATTTCAGGAACCTTGGCAGTAAATGAAAGTCTCGAAGAGCAAAATTCAGGAAATTAGAATTTTTTTCATCATCAGAATTGTATGTCGGCTCTTCCTTCCAGACTTTCGGTGAGGAGAAAGTCTTGACATTGTGATTGGTATTGAATTTATTTTTGTGGTCGTTCTTCCTCCTTTTTGAACAGGTGTTTCTTGGCATCGATAAACCGACCCATCGTTCTTTCTCAATATGTCAGAGAGTTTTCCAGCTTTTATCGCCCAATCAGTTTATTTCATAGTCATTGTTTGGTTGTATTTGGGGGTATGCTAGATATGAGGAAGAAAGTAACTTGCGCACTATCAACAGTTTCGTGCTCAGTTTAGCTAGCTTTTGATGTAGAATCGTATTTCACCTCGTGATCGAAGAAATCAACCACAATCACTCCAGTTTGGGAATCATGTTCTTTCATTGTCAAATTGAAATTTTCCACTTTTCCAGAAAGCCATTTTTTGTCAAAGACATAACGCACACTCAGTTTTTCGGAGTTGAATCAGGTATGATTGATCAGCAATCAGTCTTGTGGTCTCTGATCATAGAGGATTTTGGTGCGATATGTGATATAAGAAAATCGTTGATCAAATGGTCTGAAGCCTTCTATGTCAATTCATCTCAAGTATCAAGTTCACAGTGTTAAAACATTCTCAGTCTTTTCTTCTCTCTTAGATGAAACATATGGCTCAAAAACCTGCACACACTGTAAACAAACTCTAGAGACACTTTAAAATTATTAGCCACAAAGATTGCACTGTTCGAAACATAATATACCTTCTTTCAACTCCTTGTAATGTTTACATCTGCACAATGAGCAGGATTTTCTTTCGTAGATTGACGTGATGAGTACAGCTTTATGGCACTGCAATTGTGCAAGCTATCTTTTGTGACTCTAGTTGAAGTCACCAATAACTCTGGCAATGTCTCCATGAGGACTCCTTTTGCCAACCCGAAAAGCTGATGTCGATTTTGTTTTTCACACCACCATTATCCTGACGTATGTTTCACTCGTTGCGAGCAGAAAAATTCCACAAAGTTTCCTGGATTAATCGGAATTGTGAAGGTGAAATTTTCTAAGTAGGAAAAGCATATTTTTTGCACTATATGCAAATTCGATCATGTGAGATATCCTCCTGAAAACTCGATTCACTAGTTAGGAATTCAAAAATCAGTCGAAAGATAAACACATTGCATAATAGATTTGTCAATGGTACATGTGCACGTGAAGTATGCTGCCTATGACAGGATTCACAACTTTTTAGGTCACACAACTCATTTGAGGGGTCTTCAACAGTAAGTCACGTCGTGTTGAAAATACCAAGTCTCTACCTTTTCAAAAAGAGTTATATTCTTTTCCAGAAGACTTCACATAGAGTTCAATTTTGGAATAACAACAGGTTTGATTGATTTCCAATCGTGCTCAAGGTTATAAAACTAAATCACTGGTAGGAACTTTCTCCGTATTACGAAACTGTCCTCAGGCTTCCGCTTTTATTCTAATTGAATTAGAAATAGAAAGTGATAACCTCCGCAGCTTTCGTAATATACCGTCTGCCTTTTCCAGTATATTTCAGTGTGATGCATGAACCGAATCATGTGAAACACGTCCAAATGAAACTTCTCAGTCGCTAGAGATGTAAGAGACGATATATATTTTTTTAGAACTCCGCCCTGTCGGCTAGGGAGCTTTTCGTTTCTCGTCTGTCCTGTTTGTCATCCCATCTACCATGTGATCAGACGGACTAGCAAAAGTCAGTATGGAAAGGTCAAATTTTATTAACCTTGCAATCAATGTTGAGTAAAATCAAGCTTCGCATACTGAGAAAAGTTACTATGTCCATTAAATGATAAAACTTGCTACACACAAAAGCCTGATTGAAAACAACATCAGTACTTCATGAAGGTATAAACGGTTGAATGTTTTGACGAATGATTTCAAGAGGCAGTTCATAATTGTGTTATCCAACCATCATCGATGAATAAAATACCCTTACCTTCTAGGTAAAGTAATCAATACTACTAAATTTCACAAGTGACAGTGACAAGTATAATTCATGTTAAATAGCGGCTGCGATCGAGCAATGTTGCTTTTCTTCGCTTCTGTATAGTTCTGATTTCTGTGCTCTTATCTCAACCCCAGTATACCATAACCATACAGTAGAGACACTCGCCACAGAACACCAACCTCAACAGTTTGACATGTCGAGGTGTTATCAATCTACTTGATTGGTGAGCCTCAATGTTTGTTAAATATTGTATTTTGAATTATTCTGGCTTACTACTGAGGTGGAAAGGTGTGTCCTTCATATATTTTTCACAATTTGCAGAACTTCAGATAGAAGCTAATTTGCGTCGGAATATTAGCTTTATAAAAATGCACCTTGATATTAAATTCTTTCAGGTGTGAGGTATGGTTGTGTAACGAAGCGTTTTTCCACCTTCCAGACTTGTCATCCTGATGGCGGAGAGAACGGAATCTTCTAGCCTGTCGAAACTTTTGTATCACTACTTCAGTCTCTACAGGAACGACTGGCCGTTCTGTCACTCTATCAGGATGTACTGAACATTTCTAGTGTTAACAGAATTTGCTTCGTGCCATGAACACCTTCAGACCGTATCGATACACAAACGCTTCGTTCAATTCTCAGATACTAGGCTTCTCCGACCTATTTGATATGAATAACTTGAGTCAGTTTTATTGTGATTAGTATACCGAACACATTCCTGACCCAGACTTCTGTAAGTTTTGGGTTTTAATTGCTATTTTTCCAGAATTGTGAATAAGGCAGAAGTGAGGTTAGGTAATATAAGAAGTAGGTTTTGAATTGTCTTGGATGAGCAATTCTACTGGTAAATAATGAGTCAAAGACTAAGATACTGCCGTGGAGGAATATCCTGAAGTTTTAGTAAACCTAGTAAATATTTTTCTGGAACCCATTCATTAAAACACCATCCATTTTGGTCGGGAAATCTAACACCGATCCCTTTTTGCTTCTGAAAGTTTCTTGTTTCAATAATATTTACTTTCATATAGGTTTCGATTTGGTACGATTTTTTTTTTGGAAGACAAAAAGTGGTAACCAGATTTCTTGGGTTTTTGTGCCTTTGAATTTTTCAGAGGTAGAAAAACAGGGTACGGGGCCTGGTTTTTACAACAGTTCTTTCATTAGTTTTCCTTCCTGAAAAGGGTTCCTATAAATACGGGAATTTGGAAAGTCAGAGGGAATTGTGTTTTACCTGCGAACCAGTAGAGAATACCTAGTGATTTACCGTAGAGTTCAGTGCCAAGAATTTGATTGAAGTGACCGACCGTTGTAATCAGACTAAGTAAAGTCGATTTTGATATTCAGAATATTTCTCCACCGTTTTATCCAGTTTTCATTCGACATAATAATAGGTTATTGTTATTGGTGAATAGTGGAAATTGATAATTGATACCGTGTCAGTTGTCGTATCTCCGTTCGTCTAGTCGTATTCACGTCGTATTCCGTTCGTATTCCGTTAGCATTCCGTTCCGTTACGCAAGTTTCAGAGCCAGAATTGAGTAAGTTATTATCAGTTGATTTGGAATCAAGTTCTCAAGTGACACCCAGAAGTGAGAAATCTACTCATATTGAAAATAGCTATTATATTTGATTTTGTTTTCTCAGTGAACTACTGATTTCACGATCTCGCGAGTCATTTGGTACCGTGATTTCGATTTCCAGCGCTTTGTGGAACCGGGCGGTGGAAACTGAGTTCACCGTTGATCGGTACATTGCTTTTATTTAAATATCCTATTCCTCGGCGCTTTGTGAGACCGGGCTCTGAGGACTAGTTGCTGCTAGAGGTATAATTCCTTTATGGTGGTGGAATCTGTGGTGAAAGTAACCGTTTGCAAAGTATTCACTATCGATTTTGTCATAATTCCCGATTCTTTCTTTAGAGGTACATTTGAGACGATTTTTCAGTTAAGAATTTTTTTTACATAGTTCTGAAACTTGTACCGTTTTACCGACCGACCCAAATTCCGACATATATTTAGAGATATCTTTTCTTTGAGTGTATTACCAATTCACCGACCGCCAAAACTATAAATTATTATTCAAATATATTCCTTGAAATTTGGATTTACCGAGTTGCTCATCCTTTCAGTTGATTTTACATTTGTTCAAGACAAGCTTCCCTTGTTGCAATTTATATTACTTTATTTGGTGTGAAGAGTATCTTTCAACCTAAATTATAATAAAGTACCACATCAGATTGAAATTTCAGAGTGTTTTCTTCAGTCACCCCACTATTTCAGGTGGGTTTATATTTCAGCAATAATTCAGAAGTGTATAGGTTGATTGCTGATTGTGTTTTTCTAAATATCAAGTGAAATACCGTTAAAGCACCGTTATTAACCGAACTTTCTAACCGAACCGTTACCGAACCGAAATACATCTATTCTAGTTGTCTGATTCGCTGAATACATCGGGGTTGAATATTTATATTCGCACACTGATTATTCGGCGTATCTCGCAGCCGGTACCCCTGTTGAAGCAATAGGTGTAATTAAAGCCTACACCTCATTGCTAAAGTCTTTTCTGGTCACACTATCAGACCCCTGGGCAACCGTATCTCCATCTGCTGCTACCTGGGCCTTCCTAACGACTTTTGAGGGAGCAGTGGAGCATACCATTCCAAAAACTGGCGCCCGAGTTTTTCTTTGGAATTGGAGTCTGTTTCTAGCCGAGAAATAGAACCAGTTCCCGAGAAACCGACAGCGTCACGGAGTAACGCCCGCCGAACCGCCGAAAAAGCGTTACAAATTGGCGCCCGAGCAGGGACTACAATAGTGAGAAATTTCCCGAAATTTTGATTCTATTTTTCCCAAATCTTCATAAGTTTTCCATGAAATTTTTTTTATCGTATTTTTGGATATTTGCCGGAGTGTATCAAATGTGAAGTGTGTTTCATTTTCACCGATATATATATATGTTTTTTTTTCTTCCAGCATTTTTCATTTTCTATTTTCCAGTGGTTTATTATTTATGAATTTTCTCGCTATATATTTCGTGTGAATATTTCCTTGAAGTGAACATTTTCGTTTCAGCATCTATTTAAATATTTTTCGAATTTGAGTGTACTTGCACCTTTGATTGAACCACATTTTTGGTTTCGTCATATTGATTTTTATTTTTATTTTCAGCATTGTTGGGTTATTATTGATAAATTCGGTTTACTGATTTTTGCTCCGACTATTTGTGTTTTTTTTTTCTTACACATTGATTTTAATTTACAGCACCTCCGAAATAATGTTGTACACTTTGATTTTTCCCGAATGCTTGTTACCCTGTACGCTTTTTGAAATATCTGGGGTTTACTGTTTTATATTACCAGATTGTTGAAACTATTTATTTGACTGTTATATGGTGATACTTACCGATACTTTGAGATTTTTTTTTCCTATGTGAACATTTTCATATAAATTTCTTTTCAACGAATACTGATTGACTATTGTACTGGTAATTTTGAAAAGTGTATTTCCGCTCATACTCCTCGAAAATTGGTGCTGATAAATTTATATATTTATTCATTTTTCCCTGCTGACTTTTGTCTGCTTATTCATTACTAACCCGTTATCATCTTAGTGTAAGGTTGATATTTTCGCTGAAACGAGTGTTCCTTTTTGCTTTTCCCCTTACCGTATTTGCAAATATTCTCATTCTCATTTTTTTTCCCAACTACTGATCCAATTATTTGTATAATACTTGAAAACTGTTTATGACCTGATGCGATTTGGTGAAAAAAAAACCGGCTTGTTTGGTATTTTCTGTTTATTTTTAGCATTGATTTTTGGGTAATATTCAGACTTTAAATTCTAAACATGTGAATATTTCCTTTGATAATAAACTGATCTGAAGAAATTTTGGTACGAATATCTATTTACTGTATTTACTGGGACTTGTTTCTTTTTTCTTCTGAAAATATTTTTTTCTGTGTGGTACCGTTAAATTTTCCCTGACATATTTAGCAGGATACAAGTTCAAGTATTCTGACATATCGTTTTGGCTTTGAACATTTTTGATTTTTTTTGGTTTTGAGTGGAATACTTTGAGATATTTTTGATTTTGAATGTACCATTGATTATTTTTCGTTGAATTTGTTTTGCTGTTTTCCGAATTTCTCCACCGTTACCGTTCCGTTCCGATATCCGTTTGATTTTTTTTTTCACCGAAAAAACCGTTTATATTCCGATATCACCGAACAAAATTCCCCCAAACCGACCATGGAACAGGAAGAACAAGGAGCGAAGGGTCTGGACTACTTTCTTTCCACCGGAAAGCCAAGCTCTGTCGGCTCAGGATCCGACATCGAGGATATCGAAGAATCGCTCGCTTCTACGTTGGAACCCAGAGTGAGTTGGGTGTACAAACTAAAGAAACCTGAGCTGATAAAGGAAGCTGAACACCTACGGATACGAACCAATGGAACGGTTGCCGAACTTCGACGAAGGATTGTTTGGTTTCTGAGAGAACTCCCGTCCAGACTAGACAATCCAGGGCCAATCATAAGAGTTGACCCCCCACCACTGTCTGCGAATACTGGAGCTATCCCCAGAAACTTCTACAGCCAGGAGGGGAATACACAACCCGGTATCTCCGTTCCGACCAGCCATTCGGTACCCCTTATGAGACCGAATGACTCCGTCCCACTCTACGTTCAGTCAGCTCCCAGGGGGAACACCTACCAGCCCAATCCACAGAGGCATGATTTCGTCAGGCGGAATCCGAGCCAGGCCCAACCGCAAACAACTTATGCCCGTGTTGCTGAACCCGGTCCTCCATTGCAGCCCCTGAAAACATTCCGTTGGAATGTCCATTTCAATGGACAAGGGGATCCGGTTGCATTTCTGGAAAGGCTAGACGAAATTTGTGAAGCCGAAAATGTACATCCAGATCAACTTCTCGCCGCTTTACCCGAACTGCTTCAAGATATGGCGCTGCTATGGTACCGTAGCAACCGACGGTACTGGAATTCATGGGCAACTTTCAAGAATGTGTTTCGAAATACCTTCTACCCCATACATTACCGTGAAGACATAGAAATGGAGATCAGTCGTAGGCTGCAGAAACCTGAAGAACCGGCAATCAAATATGTGGTGGATATGCAGACCCTGACAAGAAGACACGGTAATCTATCCGTTGACCAAGAAACCGCTTGGTTATACCGAAACCTACTACCCGATTGCCGTCACTGATTTCCAAAATTTTGGAGTTTGAGAGTCTTCGGAAAGAGATGAAGGAAGCTTACGCCGGCTTGTATAGGACAGCCACTCGCCCGCAATACCAGCCTGAAAGTCCCTCTTACGTTTCAAGACAGGAACCGGACCAAACACATCGCCGACCAATTTTCATTCCTGGAAACCACCGTAATCCGCCAGATAATGGTCGTTCCAACCAACCGGCCTTCAACTCGCAACACCAAAATCAGAATAGGCCAACACCGGAACCGATTCACCGAACTGTCAACCCGCCATTAAGGACAAGCCAAAGGGCAGAAGAGAACCGCACTAGCCCAAATCCCAGACCAGTATGTTGGAGATGCGGACAAGAGGGACATTTGAGAACTAACTGCCCCAACCCTTCGAAACTATTTTGCTCACGCTGTGGACGGAGCAATGTATTGTCCAGGGACTGCGACTGTAACCAGTCGGGAAACGGGAGAGGAGAGAGTTCGACTGGATCGAGGACAGTCGGGCTCCAACAGCTTAGTCTCTTGAGTATCATGCCCCACCCTGATGATAGGCGGCCGTTTGTCCCAGTGACCGTCAAAGACACAACTTTCCTGGCCCTTATTGACACTGGAGCTACCAGGACATTCGCTTCGCCAACTGTTGGTGAATGCTGCGGCCGTCTTGGATTTCCGTTATTAAAACCGACCGTTCATGAATCTCGCCAAGCCGATGGTTCCCCTATACCTGTCATTCAGGTATTCCGACCAGAGATCACAATAGGACAGGAAACTTTTGAACACGAATTTTTGGTTATCTCTCAACTGAGTGTTGACATCATTATTGGAATGGATGTGTTACAGTCCCGCAATTTTAAACTTGACTTAGCGAATGGCCGAATTTTCCTGAACAATGTGGATATTACCGATCGCCGGCCCGGTTCCAGACGACCTCAAGAGATTCTCCTCGTAACAACGCCGACCAACACCGAAGCACCTAAACAACATTCTATGTCCGCACCTGTTCACAGGAAATCAACACCGAATTCTAGAAGTTACGAGTCCTGGAGAACCGCCGAACCACCAGAGAATCCGACTACCGGCGAAGCCCATAAGGTGGTGGCTTCAGCACCACCATCGACACTGGACGACTCCGTTGTCAATCCCCGAACAAAGGCTACATCCGTACCACTTCCGGCCGAAACCGATACCTTAGACATGGACCTGTCTGATATCATCACAACCAGCACCGTACATCCGACTACCGACGAAGCTCGTCTGGCAGTGGTTTCATCGCCACAACCGACCCAGGACGACTCCGTCGCCAAGCTCCGAACCAACGTCGATCCGTTTGGAAACAACGGATATTATGCGCTGCAGTACCGGTCGAAGGAGAAATATGATGCTCAACTCCCTAAGCCTCAGCCATCTGAGTCAATCCCCGTTCCAGTGAATGCCGAGACTTTGAGGCATGTCCAGCCTCTTCGTGCCGAGGGAAACCGCCCGAAAGTGGTGGCTGATCCATGCCCCATCTACCTTCCGGTGGAAATGAAATTATGCTGGAGATGTGGTTATCCTGGCCTTGGCGGATCTTCTGCTCTCGTTGTGGATTATATGGGGTGCGTTCATGTGACTGTCCATGTTCCTTACAGGTATCGGTGAGCAATCTACGAGCTACGGTGCCCGTAGCGTCATCCTGTGCTTCGGGGAGCACTTCAGTTCCCCGTCCTTCGGTGCTCTTGTCTGGAAGAGCTAATCAACGAACCCAGACCCCACTAGACTCATCGCTGAGAAGGCCGTCCAATGTAACCTCTGTGATTGCAGAAAACATTGGTCCCGCTGAAAGATAGAATCTTTCAGACCTTCCCGAAAGATTCAATCCCGCCAGTTGTTTTCCACACCGTTCCTGTTTGCCGGTCGGACACCTGGTCCGAACTCATCATTTCTTCAATCCTGCTCGGATGTGAAATCCGACTGCACCGTTCCCGAATGGCGGTCGGACACCTGGTCCGAACTCATCATTTCTTCAATCCTGCTCGGATGTGAAATCCGAATGCACCGTTCCCGAATGCCGGTCGGACACCTGGTCCGAAGTCATCATTTCTTCAATCCTGCTCGGATGTGAAATCCGACTACACCGTTCCCGAATGCCGGTCGGACACCAGAACCGGACTCCTCATCGCTTCACTCCTGCCTGCATGGATCAGTTTAGATAAGTCGTATATTTTGGTTCTACAAAAAAAAATGCAAAGCAAGTTTTCATTTTTTTTACCGTAAGTTAGGGGGGAATGTAACGAAGCGTTTTTCCACCTTCCAGACTTGTCATCCTGATGGCGGAGAGAACAAAATCTTCTAGCCTGTCGAAACTTTTGTATCACTACTTCAGTCTTTACAGGAACGACTGGCCGTTCTGTCACTCTATCAGGATGTACTGAACATTTCTAGTGTTAACAGAATTTGCTTCGTGCCATGAACACCTTCAGACCGTATCGATACACAAACGCTTCGTTCAATTCTCAGATACTAGGCTTCTCCGACCTATTTGATATGAATAACTTGAGTCAGTTTTATTGTGATTAGTATACCGAACACATTCCTGACCCAGACTTCTGTAAGTTTTGGGTTTTAATAGCTATTTTTCCAGAATTGTGAATAAGGCAGAAGTGAGGTTAGGTAATATAAGAAGTAGGTTTTGAATTGTCTTGGATGAGCAATTCTACTGGTAAATAATGAGTCAAAGACTAAGATACTGCCGTGGAGGAATATCCTGAAGTTTCAGTAAACCTAGTAAATATTTTTCTGGAACCCTTTCATTAAAACACCATCCATTTTGGTCCGGAAATCTAACACCGATCCCTTTTTGCTTCTGAAAAGTTCTTGTTTCAATAATATTTACTTTCATATAGGTTTCGATTTGGTACGATTTTTTTTTTGGAAGACAAAAAGTGGTAACCAGATTTCTTGGGTTTTTGTGCCTTTGAGTTTTTCAGAGGTAGAAAAACAGGGTACGGGGCCTGGTTTTTACAACAGTTCTTTCATTAGTTTTTCTTCCTGAAAAGGATTCCTATAAATACGGGAATTTGGAAAGTCAGAGGGAATTGTGTTTTACCTGCGAACCAGTAGAGAATACCTAGTGATTTACCGTAGAGTTCAGTGCCAAGAATTTGATTGAAGTGACCGACCGTTGTAATCAGACTAAGTAAAGTCGATTTTGATATTTAGAATATTTCTCCACCGTTTTATCCAGTTTTCATTCGACATAATAATAGGTTATTGTTATTGGTGAATAGTGGAAATTGATAATTGATACCGTGTCAGTTGTCGTATCTCCGTTCGTCTAGTCGTATTCACGTCGTATTCCGTTCGTATTCCGTTAGCATTCCGTTCCGTTACGCAAGTTTCAGAGCCAGAATTGAGTAAGTTATTATCAGTTGATTTGGAATCAAGTTCTCAAGTGACACCCAGAAGTGAGAAATCTACTCATATTGAAAATAGCTATTATATTTGATTTTGTTTTCTCAGTGAACTACTGATTTCACGATCTCGCGAGTCATTTGGTACCGTGATTTCGATTTCCAGCGCTTTGTGGAACCGGGCGGTGGAAACTGAGTTCACCGTTGATCGGTACATTGCTTCTATTTAAATATCCTATTCCTCGGCGCTTTGTGAGACCGGGCTCTGAGGACTAGTTGCTGCTAGAGGTATAATTCCTTTATGGTGGTGGAATCTGTGGTGAAAGTAACCGTTTGCAAAGTATTCACTATCGATTTTGTCATAATTCCCGATTCTTTCTTTAGAGGTACATTTGAGACGATTTTTCAGTTAAGAATTTTTTTTACATAGTTCTGAAACTTGTACCGTTTTACCGACCGACCCAAATTCCGACATATATTTAGAGATATCTTTTCTTTGAGTGTATTACCGATTCACCGACCGCCAAAACTATAAATTATTATTCAAATATATTCCTTGAAATTTAGATTTACCGAGTTGCTCATCCTTTCAGTTGATTTTACATTTGTTCAAGACAAGCTTCCCTTGTTGCAATTTATATTACTTTATTTGATGTGAAGAGTATCTTTCAACCTAAATTATAATAAAGTACCACATCAGATTGAAATTTCAGAGTGTTTTCTTCAGTCACCCCACTATTTCAGGTGGGTTTATATTTCAGCAATAATTCAGAAGTGTATAGGTTGATTGCTGATTGTGTTTTTCTAAATATCAAGTGAAATACCGTTAAAGCACCGTTATTAACCGAACTTTCTAACCGAACCGTTACCGAACCGAAATACATCTATTCTAGTTGTCTGATTCGCTGAATACATCGGGGTTGAATATTTATATTTGCACACTGATTATTCGGCGTATCTCGCAGCCGGTACCCCTGTTGAAGCAATAGGTGTAATTAAAGCCTACACCTCATTGCTAAAGTTTTTTCTGGTCACACTATCAGACCCCTGGGATACCGTATCTCCATCTGCTGCTACCTGGGCCTCCCTAACGACTTTTGAGGGAGCAGTGGAGCATACCATTCCAAAAACTGGCGCCCGAGTTTTTCTTTGGAATTGGAGTCTGTTTCTAGCCGAGAAATAGAACCAGTTCCCGAGAAACCGACAGCGTCACGGAGTAACGCCCGCCGAACCGCCGAAAAAGCGTTACAAATTGGCGCCCGAGCAGGGACTACAATAGTGAGAAATTTCCCGAAATTTTGATTCTATTTTTCCCAAATCTTCATAAGTTTTCCATGAAATTTTTTTTATCGTATTTTTGGATATTTGCCGGAGTGTATCAAATGTGAAGTGTGTTTCATTTTCACCGATATATATATATATATATGTTTTTTTTTCTTCCAGCATTTTTCATTTTCTATTTTCCAGTGGTTTATTATTTATGAATTTTCTCGCTATATATTTCGTGTGAATATTTCCTTGAAGTGAACATTTTCGTTTCAGCATCTATTTAAATATTTTTCGAATTTGAGTGTACTTGCACCTTTGATTGAACCACATTTTTGGTTTCGTCATATTGATTTTTATTTTTATTTTCAGCATTGTTGGGTTATTATTGATAAATTCGGTTTACTGATTTTTGCTCCGACTATTTGTGTTTTTTCTTACACATTGATTTTAATTTACAGCACCTCCGAAATAGTGTTGTACACTTTGATTTTTCCCGAATGCTTGTTACCCTGTACGCTTTTTGAAATATCTGGGGTTTACTGTTTTATATTACCAGATTGTTGAAACTATTTATTTGACTGTTATATGGTGATACTTACCGATACTTTGAGATTTTTTTTCCTATGTGAACATTTTCATATAAATTTCTTTTCAACGAATACTGATTGACTATTGTACTGGTAATTTTGAAAAGTGTATTTCCGCTCATACTCCTCGAAAATTGGTGCTGATAAATTTATATATTTATTCATTTTTCCCTGCTGACTTTTGTCTGCTTATTCATTACTAACCCGTTATCATCTTAGTGTAAGGTTGATATTTTCGCTGAAACGAGTGTTCCTTTTTGCTTTTCCCCTTACCGTATTTGCAAATATTCTCATTTTCATTTTTTTTCCCAACTACTGATCCGATTATTTGTATAATACTTGAAAACTGTTTATGACCTGATGCGATTTGGTGAAAAAAAAACCGGCTTGTTTGGTATTTTCTGTTTTTTTTTAGCATTGATTTTTGGGTAATATTCAGACTTTAAATTCTAAACATGTGAATATTTCCTTTGATAATAAACTGATCTGAAGAAATTTTGGTACGAATATCTATTTACTGTATTTACTGGGACTTGTTTCTTTTTTCTTCTGAAAATATTTTTTTCTGTGTGGTACCGTTAAATTTTCCCTGACATATTTAGCAGGATACAAGTTCAAGTATTCTGACATATCGTTTTGGCTTTGAACATTTTTGATTTTTTTTGGTTTTGAGTGAAATACTTTGAGATATTTTTGATTTTGAATGTACCATTGATTATTTTTTGTTGAATTTGTTTTGCTGTTTTCCGAATTTCTCCACCGTTACCGTTCCGTTCCGATATCCGTTTGTTTGATTTTTTTTTTCACCGAAAAAACCGTTTATATTCCGATATCACCGAACAAAATTCCCCCAAACCGACCATGGAACAGGAAGAACAAGGAGCGAAGGGTCTGGACTACTTTCTTTCCACCGGAGGGCCAAGCTCTGTCGGCTCAGGATCCGACATCGAGGATATCGAAGAATCGCTCGCTTCTACGTTGGAACCCAGAGTGAGTTGGGTGTACAAACTAAAGAAACCTGAGCTGATAAAGGAAGCTGAACACCTACGGATACGAACCAATGGAACGGTTGCCGAACTTCGACGAAGGATTGTTTGGTTTCTGAGAGAACTCCCGTCCAGACTAGACAATCCAGGGCCAATCATAAGAGTTGACCCCCCACCACTGTCTGCGAATACTGGAGCTATCCCCAGAAACTTCTACAGCCAGGAGGGGAATACACAACCCGGTATCTCCGTTCCGACCAGCCATTCGGTACCCCTTATGAGACCGAATGACTCCGTCCCACTCTACGTTCAGTCAGCTCCCAGGGGGAACACCTACCAGCCCAATCCACAGAGGCATGATTTCGTCAGGCGGAATCCGAGCCAGGCCCAACCGCAAACAACTTATGCCCGTGTTGCTGAACCCGGTCCTCCATTGCAGCCCCTGAAAACATTCCGTTGGAATGTCCATTTCAATGGACAAGGGGATCCGGTTGCATTTCTGGAAAGGCTAGACCAAATTTGTGAAGCCGAAAATGTACATCCAGATCAACTTCTCGCCGCTTTATCCGAACTGCTTCAAGATATGGCGCTGCTATGGTACCGTAGCAACCGACGGTACTGGAATTCATGGGCAACTTTCAAGAATTTGTTTCGAAATACCTTCTACCCCATACATCACCGTGAAGACATAGAAATGGAGATCAGTCGTAGGCTGCAGAAACCTGAAGAACCGGCAATCAAATATGTGGTGGATATGCAGACCCTGACAAGAAGACACGGTAATCTATCTGTTGACCAAGAAACCGCTTGGTTATACCGAAACCTACTACCCGATTACCGTCACTACATTCGGCGCATTGATTTCTATGAAGCGCCGTCACTGATTTCCAAAATTTTGGAGTTTGAGAGTCTTCGGAAAGAGATGAAGGAAGCTTACGCTGGCTTGTATAGGACAGCCACTCGCCCGCAATACCAGCCTGAAAGTCCCTCCTACGTTTCAAGACAGGAACCGGACCAAATACATCGCCGACCAATTTTCATTCCTGGAAACCACCGTAATCCGCCAGATAATGGTCGTTCCAACCAACCGGCCTTCAACTCGCAACACCAAAATCAGAATAGGCCAACACCGGAACCGATTCACCGAACTGCCAACCCGCCATTAAGGACAAGCCAAAGGGCAGAAGAGAACCGCACTAGCCCAAATCCCAGACCAGTATGTTGGAGATGCGGACAAGAGGGACATTTGAGAACTAACTGCCCCAACCCTTCGAAACTATTTTGCTCACGCTGTGGACGGAGCAATGTATTGTCCAGGGACTGCGACTGTAACCAGTCGGGAAACGGGAGAGGAGAGAGTTCGACTGGATCGAGGACAGTCGGGCTCCAACAGCTTAGTCTCTTGAGTATCATGCCCCACCCTGATGATAGGCGGCCGTTTGTCCCAGTGACCGTCAAAGACACAACTTTCCTGGCCCTTATTGACACTGGAGCTACCAGGACATTCGCTTCGCCAACTGTTGGTGAATGCTGCGGCCGTCTTGGATTTCCGTTATTAAAACCGACCGTTCATGAATCTCGCCAAGCCGATGGTTCCCATATACCTGTCATTCAGGTATTCCGACCAGAGATCACAATAGGACAGGAAACTTTTGAACACGAATTTTTGGTTATCTCTCAACTGAGTGTTGACATCATTATTGGAATGGATGTGTTACAGTCCCGCAATTTTAAACTTGACTTAGCGAATGGCCGAATTTTCCTGAACAATGTGGATATTACCGATCGCCGGCCCGGTTCCAGACGACCTCAAGAGATTCTCCTCGTAACAACGCCGACCAACACCGAAGCACCTAAACAACATTCTATGTCCGCACCTGTTCACAGGAAATCAACACCGAATTCTAGAAGTTACGAGTCCTGGAGAACCGCCGAACCACCAGAGAATCCGACTACCGGCGAAGCCCATAAGGTGGTGGCTTCAGCACCACCATCGACACTGGACGACTCCGTTGTCAATCCCCGAACAAAGGCTACATCCGTACCACTTCCGGCCGAAACCGATACCTTAGACATGGACCTGTCTGATATCATCACAACCAGCACCGTACATCCGACTACCGACGAAGCTCGTCTGGCAGTGGTTTCATCGCCACAACCGACCCTGGACGACTCCGTCGCCAAGCTCCGAACCAACGTCGATCCGTTTGGAAACAACGGATATTATGCGCTGCAGTACCGGTCGAAGGAGAAATATGATGCTCAACTCCCTAAGCCTCAGCCATCTGAGTCAATCCCCGTTCCAGTGAATGCCGAGACTTTGAGGCATGTCCAGCCTCTTCGTGCCGAGGGAAACCGCCCGAAAGTGGTGGCTGATCCATGCCCCATCTACCTTCCGGTGGAAATGAAATTATGCTGGAGATGTGGTTATCCTGGCCACAGTCGTTTTGACTGCCAGAAACCTTGGCGGATCTTCTGCTCTCGTTGTGGATTATATGGGGTGCGTTCATGTGACTGTCCATGTTCCTTACAGGTATCGGTGAGCAATCTACGAGCTACGGTGCCCGTAGCGTCATCCTGTGCTTCGGGGAGCACTTCAGTTCCCCGTCCTTCGGTGCTCTTGTCTGGAAGAGCTAATCAACGAACCCAGACCCCACTAGACTCATCGCTGAGAAGGCCGTCCAATGTAACCTCTGTGATTGCAGAAAACATTGGTCCCGCTGAAAGATAGAATCTTTCAGACCTTCCCGAAAGATTCAATCCCGCCAGTTGTTTTCCACACCGTTCCTGTTTGCCGGTCGGACACCTGGTCCGAACTCATCATTTCTTCAATCCTGCTCGGATGTGAAATCCGACTGCACCGTTCCCGAATGGCGGTCGGACACCTGGTCCGAACTCATCATTTCTTCAATCCTGCTCGGATGTGAAATCCGAATGCACCGTTCCCGAATGCCGGTCGGACACCTGGTCCGAAGTCATCATTTCTTCAATCCTGCTCGGATGTGAAATCCGACTACACCGTTCCCGAATGCCGGTCGGACACCAGAACCGGACTCCTCATCGCTTCACTCCTGCCTGCATGGATCAGTTTAGATAAGTCGTATATTTTGGTTCTACAAAAAAAAATGCAAAGCAAGTTTTCATTTTTTTTACCGTAAGTTAGGGGGGAATGTAACGAAGCGTTTTTCCACCTTCCAGACTTGTCATTCTGATGGCGGAGAGAACGGAATCAGTAAATGTGCTATGGGAGATCTAGCTCAAAATCCCATGTTATTTCTTATGAAGGTTCATTCTAGCAATTTTGGCTCAGACGACCAATCAGAGCGCTCCAAATTATCACGTGACCTGAATTGAACATGTAAATAACCTGAAAAAAAAATCATCCGACGTTGAGGATTGAACCCGGGCCTCTCAGCATGAGAGACATAGACGCTAACACTGCGCTAGCGAGGCAATTAATTCCAAGTGTGTATAGGTAGGTATGATACATCGAGGGCTCCTCGAGCACAGCTCAGTGAGCAATAACCTCACCAGTCAGTATAATCCTGTCATCTATCACTATGGTTTGGAGCCCTAAGCCTTGGTCTGAGGGTCAAAAACAAAAGGCATGAACGCTTATAACCTCGAAATCGGGGCGTCAATGCGTCTTCTAAGACAGGGTCCAAATATCTTTGTCACCTATCACAGCCCTAATGGTCGGGGGGCCCCTCGTTTGAGGAAAAAAGCACATTTCGCCAAGTCACACGCCCATACGTCACACCTGTCAATTTCACAGTCAAAATCGCCTAACCCAACATTCTATGCCACTTTGTCAGCCAAGTTCCCTGCCGTCATTTGTAAAGTCTTAGGCCTGCGTCATGTCACCAGTCATTTGTCAGTACAACCGTTCTGTAAAGTTCTAGTCATACGTCTATCATTTTCCCAGCTAAATGGCTCCCACCTAACACAGTGCTAACGCAGAGCATCACACAGCACCGACCCCCGTTAATGTCAACTAAGACGCAGCACGCAACAAAAATGGCGCCGGTTAATCGTACTGGCTCCGGCCTGCGTCGCTGCCATTCGTTGGGGGGTCAGTAGTGTTGTACATGTTTGATAATTCAACTATCCGACATGTTGAATGACTCAATCATTGAAATCATAACGATCAAGTTCCCAGTCAAAGTCATTTGTCATTCACTAAGCTAATATTCTACGCCATAACGTCTTTGTTACCACCAAGTCTACACTCTGAGCCATCTATTCATAACTTTGTCATCTGTTACAATTCCCTGTTAAATCATCAATGCACGGTTCGACCTCTACTTTATAGATGGCGGCAATGTTATGATTTAGGAATATTTCAATGCTTTTATACCTTCTCAGTATAAATTTTATGTCTTCGTTACACACAACAATATTCAATGGAAATGTTTCAACAAATTGGCAATCTAATTTTATTCTTCAAACACATCAGTTCCCAGTCAAAGTCATTTGTCATTCACTAAGCTAATATTCTACGCCATAACATCTTTTTCACCACCAAGTCTACACTCTGAGCCATCTATTCATAACTTTGTCATCTGTTACAATTCCCTGTTAAATCATCAATGCACGGTTCGACCTCTACTTTATAGATGGCGGTAATGTTATGATTTAGGAATATTTCAATGCTTTTATACCTTCTAAAATTTCTATAATCCGTAATCATGTCAATTCGTTAAACAAAATAATTCTCAGTATAAATTTTATGTCTTCGTTACACACAACAATATTCAATGGAAATGTTTCAACAAATTGGCAATCTAATTTTATTCTTCAAACACATCAGTTACCAGTCAAAGTCATTTGTCATTCACTAAGCTAATATTCTACGCCATAACGTCTTTTTCACCACCAAGTCTACACTCTGAGCCATCTATTCATAACTTTGTCATCTGTTACAATTCCCTGTTAAATCATCAATGCATGGTTCGACCTCTACTTCATAGATGGCGGCAATGTTATGATTTAGGAATATTTCAATGCTTTTATACCATCTAAAATTTCTATAATCCGTAATCATGTCAATTCGTTAAACAAAATAATTCTCAGTATAAATTTTATGTCTTCGTTACACATAACAATATTCAATGGAAATGTTTCAACAAATTGGCAATCTAATTTTATTCTTCAAACACAGCACAGCCTTCGCATCTACGGAAACAATGGAGATAAGCGAGCGATATCATTATAACAGTTTTCGCGGTTGAATAGAAAGTTATTTATTGATGAAGAAATAGTGTAAAATAATTGGTGATCAGTGTGTGTGCCCTTCAGTGTTGAGTGCTTGTAGATGACCTATTCTATTGTATAGTGAAACAAGTATTGCGGTTTTGTGAACTCATTGTCAGAGAGAAACTGGGATATTGTTGCTGAATCAAGGCCGTACAGTTCAATCAAAAGGTATGTTTTATTCATAGGAGCAATAGAACCTTCAAGGAAGAAACTTAAAAAGCATCGCGTTTACAAAAATTTCTGTTACGAAAACATAGCCTTCCTCCCCCCCATAACATAAAATTCTTTACAACAGAGTTCTTGCTGGAAACTAGCAGAAAAAATAGAAATCTCTCGTAAAAACAGACTTTCTCTAGAGAATTAGCAGAGTTTGATATATTTCAAGGTTTAAAATGAGTGGTGGGCAACTCTCTGATATTCAAAAAATACAAATTCAGTACAATACACTTTAGCCTTATAGAAATCATGAATTTAAACGTGGCACAAAACGCCTCGGGAAATTGATTTCAGCTCGCATGAATAGTTAGCGTGAAGCAGTAGTTCACTCTCAATTTAGGTGGTGATTTGTTCTACAGAGGGGGACCAAAAAGGACGACACCTGAAATCAAATTTAATTGGTTATAGTGAATATCGTTTTTGCTATGACTTTAGGCGTGCTAAAAATTATTAAAGTGCCCGAATTTTCGGTTCCAACTTCCGGTCAATCGATTTCCATGAAACCGGTATCAATGGATTCGTCTCAATGTCAAGAAACACGATTAACTATTTTGCGGAGCCTAAAAGGCCTTACAGGCTATTTCTGTTAGGCGAAATCCTACAGACGACTGTGACTATTCGTTTCAAACAACTTTTTCTAGCCATTGAGAATAACTTATTTTCAAGATGCCAAATGGTCCTTACATGTCAAAAATCTGAATTTTAACGAAAAAATAGCGAAAAACACGCATTTTCAGATATTACAAATGAAAGACAGAAAAACGAGTGTTCCATTGATCAAATTTCATTGCTATCAAAACCCAAATCTGCAATTTTCGGTTCCAACTTCTGGTCAATCGATTTCCATAAAACCGGTATCAATGGATTCGTCTCAATGTCAAGAAACATAATTAAGCAATTTCCGATGCCTAAAAGGCCTTACAGGTTATTTCTGTTAGGCGAAATCCTACAGACGACTGTGACTATTCGTTTCAAACAACTTTTTCTAGCCATTGAGAATAACTTATTTTCAAGATGCCAAATGGTCCTTACATATCAAAAATCTGAATTTTAACGAAAAAATAGCGAAAAACACGCATTTTCAGATATTACAAATGAAAGACAGAAAAACGAGTGTTCCATTGATCAAATTTCATTGCTATCAAAACCCAAATCTGCAATTTTTGGTTCCAACTTCTGGTCAATCGATTTCCATAAAACCGGTATCAATGGATTCGTCTCAATGTCAAGAAAGGCCTTACAGGTTATTTCTGTTAGGTGAAATCCTACAGACAACTGTGACTATTCGTTTCAAACAACTTTTTCTAGCCATTGAGAATAACTTATTTTCAAGATGCCAAATGGCCCTTACATGTTAAAAATCTGAATTTTAATGGAAAAATAGTGAAAAACAACCATTTTCAGATATTACAAATGAAAGACAGAAAAACAGTGTTCCATTGGGCAAATTTTATTGCTATCAAAACCCAAATCTGCAATTTTCGGTTCCAACTTCCGGTCAATCGATTTCCATAAAACCGGTATCAATGGATTCGTCTTAAAGTCAAGAAACATAATTAAGCAATTTCCGATGCCTAAAAGGCCTTACAAACTATTTCTGTTAGGTGAAATCCTACAGACGGCTGCGACTATTCGTTTCAAACAACTTTGTCTAGACATTCATGCCATATAGGAAAAAGTGCCAGTTCAGCTATTAAAGCCAAAATTCTGAGTGTTTGGGAAAAAATCGTGTTAAATTTGAATCGTTGAATATTATAAAAGTATGAATGTTTATATTCGCTTGATAGTTGAGAAATGTTTCCAATGAGTGTTTTTGCGAGATAGCAACATGTTACTGAGATAACACAAGTTCCTGCACGAATATTATTTCCTGTGATAATTCTGTTTACAGGATATGTGTGGGTTTGCAATTATTGTCGAATGAAATGTGGAAATTCCAATGCTGATGATGCGTGACCAGAGATAGATATAAATACGCCAGGCCGTTGTGAGCCTTCAGAGCTGAATAGAATTCGTTGCCAAGACTGTGATTGTGTTTGTGAGTGATTAACTACGATAAATGTAAGTACATTTTTAATAATATTTTGAGTGTTTTTTCGATTAGGGAGTGTATTAATTTTAATTTGTCGATAGCCAGTGAATTTTCTTTATTTGTTCTCAGTACATATTCAGTTAACAAAAAAATTAAAGCGACGTGCAATGCCTTGATCAACAGATATTTTCAATTCAGAAACCATTTTACGATAAAGGGACCTCACAGTTGATATGTTTCAATGGATAGTGATTTTGAATGCCTTTAGTCTCTCTTTCATTTTTGAAACATTATTTTCAATAGTAATGATAATTTTCACGGTTCAGTTTCAAAAAAATGAAGTGTTTTGATTTACAGACTTTTGAATGACACTTTCGCTGTAATCAATAGCAGTCGGCATTTTCTGTGAATTATTCATTTTTTGAAAATATTATACTAGAATTTAGTCAAATGAAAAAATTTTGCAGGTGATATTTTTATTACCTCTGGATACCGGACATTCTTTTCGATAGGAATTTACGGTGTTTACACATACTTTTGGAATAGCACTTTCGCTGTACTTATTTTCAAATGTAATCAATAGCAGTCGGCATTTTCAGTGGAAAATATGGTTTGAAAATATTTTACTAGAATTAAGTCAAATGGAAACATTTTTGCAGGTGATATTTTTATTACCTTTGGATACCAGACATTTTTTTCGGAAGGAATTTACGGTTCAGTTTCAGAACATACTTTTTGAATGGTACTTTCAAATGTAATCAATAGCAGTCGGCATTTTCAGCGGAAAATATGGTTTGAAAATATTTTAAACAGAAACTTAGTGAATTCGCTTAGTAAAGGAAAAGAGAATTCTCTTTCAGCCTGTGAAATATTGTCAACATTTCAATTAGTCGATATCAGCAATAAAACAATTGATTGGTCGATATCCTTTACTCGAATATTTGTGATACAGCTGCATGAATATTTTTTCGTATTTGAAGCAAACTTCCTGGCGCCTTCTGAAAATACTCTGCGGTCGAATCGGTTTTTCGAAATTGTCGATAAACATCCAGCATCTTTGAATCACCATCATTTTTACACATGAACACGCCCTTCTTCAGTGTAAATTCAAGATTATGCGGCTCATAGTGTTTGGTAATTGTATCGGTTGGATCGTATGCTATCCCATTATATTCATTCCAAAAATGCGGTGTAATTATAATGCCATTTGAGTAACACTTTGTTCCGACACACACCTTCGTCGTTGTTATGCCATACTTTTTGGCAATTTCATTTAAAATTAGACTTGCAGGTAAACATACACCAGCATACTTTGCACTAATAAATTCTCGTTCAATGCATGTTTTTATCAAGTTTAGCTTAATGTGCTGCCTCAACACGGAATCACACATACTGCTTAACAACTACACGTCTGTCTAATTCGAGCGTTCAACAAAGAATGATACTTTCCCCCAGTAAACCAAAATATGTATCTGAATTCTGAGACCGACCATTTTTTTACATTTGAAACGTTTCACCTTTTGACTCTGACCTGAAACATGGCTGAAATGACCTAGGTATGAAACGTTCCTGATACATAACTGCATATGAATACATGAAAACACGTATCTGAAACATTTCTTGAATCAAAATCATCATTTGAAGTGTATAATAACTTTTTTGAAACATGGGAAATTCAGAAGATATCCCTTGTATGATGAGAAGGTATTGTGGAATACCGAAAAATTAAGTTTTTATCATTATTAATTATATGATTCAAAATGTATGTACGAAAATGACAGCTCATCATCTGTTTCCCTTTTATAGAGGCTTATTTTGAAACCGACGTGAACCTTTCAAAGTCTCTGTTATCGGAGAAAATCGTTCCCAGATCTACAAAATATTATACTTTTCATTATTGCTCATACCTATACCTTCTCAGAAGTGTTCACAGAACAACCGCTCATTTATCAATTCTCCTGCGAACTTCTTGAAATTGCTGTCTCCGTCACTCACCTCTTGAAGTAGAAATTACTTGGAGATCGTTTAAGGCGGATTATAAAATCCATGCACATAACCTATACACTCCGAATAGTAATATTTTGAAGAAGTTTTGTTTTGATCGCTTATTTCAAAAAATATCTAAACAATCCTCTTGCACAATGTGCATACGTGAATGGCAAAAATTAGACTTCAACCGCATTAAAAATAATAAAACAGGAAAAAGAGGTGAGACAAGATGGATGGACGCTCCAAGGCAAACTATAATAATAATAAATGTCTTTATTACCAATTCTGAAGATAAATCACATTTTGATTATGCAGGCAGGGCGAGGTTCAGTTTGTATGTAACCCCAAAAAGGAAGTCAAGAACAGCAAAAGAATAATGAATCAAAAAATTAATCAACCGATAAAGAATTAAAATTCAGCGATTCGTTGATCAAGGGAAGATACTTAGATGCAAATATTGTATTATTGTTGAGAAAAATAATAGTCAAAAAGAGTATTTGTGCGCATCTCCTTCGTGCTAACAACTGAAAACTATATACGCTAAATATGTCAGAGACATTACTCTGATGCTTTGACACGTTTCTGGTATATTTTTGAAACCTCTATTTTCGAATATTTCCTCGTCAGATTCATTTGAAATGTTTCAAACACGTTATGTGTTTACTGGGTCAGAGCTACTGATAGTGATTCGATTGATATTTAGCAGAGTATTTGAGATCACGTGATGTCTTGCATGCTAGTAGAATATCGACATAATACATGCCAACAAAATTTCGAAAAGCTTAGGACCTTCTGTTGAAAGCGTTCAGTCTTCCGTCCGTCTTTAGTTTACATTATACGTAACGCTCATGAATTTCATCAGTCTACTCTAGAACGTTGAACGCATAATACATTCCTATGACAACAACAAAATTTCGAAAAGCTTAGGGCCTTTTGTTGAAAGCGTTCAGTCTTCCGTCCGTCTTTAGTTTACATTATACGTAACGCTCTTGAATTTCATCAGTCTACTCTAGAACGTTGAACAGCACATCTTTATAATTTCAGTTATCATGTTCACCGAATTGATTAAGTTCATCGCATCCATCCTAGGAGTCATTACTCCTAATGATGACGTAAAAATAAAAGAGGGGTTACGTGAGTGTACCAAAGGGGTGAAACGTATCAGAAACGCCTTGCGTAATGCCACATCAATCGGAGAGAAGCAGCGCCTGGAAGCCTGCATAAGGAACATCATAACGATGAAGAATGAAATCAGAGCAGTGCAGAAGCAGGGAGCTGGCGTAAAAACACAACCCGAAGGAGCAAGAGAACGTGTCCATTGGGATGATGCCGCCTCGGCATTTGGATCCCGCATCCGAACCGCAGTGATTTCCAACCTCAAACATAAAGATCCTGGAGCATTCCTGACTGATTGTTTGGCAATCTTCAGAAGGAGGATCCAAAATGCTCTGAAGAAAGAGGGATCAGTAAAAGTCAACACCGCCTTCTGCGGCGAATTCGAGATTGCAAAAGGAGCAAACATAATCGTGGAATATAAATATTTTACCACATCGAATTCGGCTATATATCGAGACACGGACTTGAATGAGTGGTTCAAGAAACAAGTGGTGGATCCAATCATGAGGGAGCTTGAGGAGTTTCAGGAAAAAGACTCTGGATGGGCTCTAAAGAAAGTGGTCAATTTGGGGGTGAATATCAACAAATTCACTCCACAACTTGGCTCTTCCTACATCGAGCTACCCCCTCAGATAAAGAAAAAGCATGCCTGCGTTAATGTCAAAAATACAGACAATGCATGTTTTGCTTGGTCAATTGTTAGCGCCCTTTATCCTGTTGATAAAAACACTGATCGTACATCATCATATCCCCATTACAGCAACGTTTTGCAACTGAAAGGCATACAGTTCCCGATGACCATCAGGCAAATCCCCAGATTTGAAAAGCAAAATAATGTATCCATCAATGTATATGTGCTGGAAAAAATCAAGAAATCCTTCAAAATATTACCAACATATTTGACTAAAGATAAGAAGGACAAACACATCAATCTGCTTCTAGTGCAAGATGACTATGATGATGCTCCTACGAAATATCATTTTGTATGGATCAAGAATATGTCGAGACTGCTTTCCACACAGTTGAGTAAACATAATGGGCAGAAGTATTTTTGCGATAGATGTCTCCACTACTTCATAACTCGAGAAAAGCTTGAAAGCCACACCATGGATTGCGAGAAAATGAATGAGACTGCTATAAAAATGCCTGAAATTGGTAAAAACATATTGAATTTCAAAAATCATAAGAACAAGGAGAAGGCACCATTTATTGTGTACGCCGACTTGGAGTCTATTTTGAGATCTACTGACAATCCAAAGAAGCCGCAACATCACGTTCCAGCAGCTGTCGGATATTCCCTCAAGTGCAGCTACGATGATTCTCTATCCTTTTATCGTTCCCATCGAGGTGAAGACTGCATGCAATGGTTTGCAGATGAAATGGCTCAGTTGGCTGAAGATGTGTCTACAGTGTTCTTGTGTCCTTATGACATTAACATGACTTGGATGCAGGAAGCACAATTCAAACTTGCTTCACACTGTCACATTTGTGAGGAACCGTTTACGCCGGAAGATAAGAAAGTTCGAGACCACAACCACCTGATTTCCGGTAATAACTATCGGGGGGCTGCTCATGAAGGGTGCAACATCAACTACAAGGATAGTCACACCATCCCTATAGTATTCCACAATTTGAGTGGCTACGACAGCCATTTCATCATCAGGGACTTGGCTAAACGTGGACGCATAGACCTGTTGCCGATCAATAAGGAAAAATACATTTCATTTACGAAATATGATGATGAAAATCGCATCAATTTTCGTTTTATCGATAGTTTCCGGTTCATGGCATCTTCGCTCGAAAAACTAGCTTCCAATCTTCCAGAGTTCCCCAACTTGAAGATGCAGTTCACTGAACTCCCCGAAGACCATTTCAAAATGCTAACGAAAAAGGGGATAATGCCCTACGATTATATTGATTCGTTTGATCGATTCGAGGAGACTGCTCTGCCATCTATCGAAGCATTCTTCAATAAGCTGGAAAATAAGCCCTGCCCCCGTCGTCTATATCAACGAGCTCGAGATGTATGGAACACCTTCAAATGTCAAAATATTGGTGATTATGTAGACTTATACATGAAGACTGACATTCTCCTGCTGACCGACGTCTTTGAGAGGTTCAGAGCCTGCATCCTCGAATCACATCAACTCGATCCAGCCCACTATTTCACTCTTCCCGGATTTACGTGGGATGCCATGTTGAAACATACTAAGCAAGACTTGGAACTTCTCACCGATGTGGATATGTTTTTATTTGTTGAGCGAGGTATTCGTGGCGGACTTAGTCAAGTTTGTTCGAAACGTCGATCGAAGGCAAACAACAAATACCTACCCCATCATGATCCGTCTAAACCCTCTATTTACCAGATGTACTATGACGTTAACAATCAATATGGATGGGCAATGAGTCAATACTTGCCATATGGTGGTTTTGAATGGTCCGATACTAATCTAGATGTAATGGATATATCTGATGATGCTGATGAGGGTTACATTCTTGAAGTAGATTTGGAGTATCCTAAACATCTACATGACAAACACAAAGATATTCCATTTTGTCCAGAACATCTCAATCCTAAAACAATGATGCCACCTACAAAGCCTAAAGAAATTTCAAAGTTGATGGCTACTCTGAAACCCAAGGAGAAATACGTCATCCATTATAGAGGATTGAAGCAGGCCTTGGCAAATGGATTGGTTTTGCAGAAAATTCATCGTGCGTTGAAATTCAAGCAGAGTCCTTGGCTCAAGTCATATATTGATTTGAATACGGAGCTCCGTAAGAAGGCTGCCAATGAGTTTGAGAAGAACTTGTATAAGCTGATGAATAATGCAGTATTCGGCAAAACTATGGAAAACGTCCGCAAGAGGGTAAACATCCACCTTCTAACTGAATGGTGTGGAAGGTATGGTGCCGAGGCATACATATCAAAACCAGAGTTCAAATCTGCAACAATTTTCAATGAAAACTTGGTGGCTGTTGAGTTGAATAAGCTGCAAATTTGGCTCAATAAACCAATCTATGTGGGTCAAACCATTCTAGATTTAGCAAAGACTACCATCTATTCTTTCCACTATGGCTATATGGCGGAACGTTTCGGGGAGGACTGTACCGTTATGTACACTGATACAGATTCTCTCATTTACGAGCTGCGCCAGGACCCCTATGCAGTTATGAAGGAGGATTGCCATCAATTTTTTGACACATCTGATTATGCAGGGGATAACATATATGAAATACCGCTAGTTAACAAGAAAGTCCTTGGTATGATGAAGGATGAAAATAATGGGGTGCCAATGACAGACTTTGTTGGATTACGGGCCAAGTTATACGCTACGAAAACCCTAGCATCGAAGGATGACATCATGAAACTGCAGCTGAAGTTGGAGAATGACGAATATGAAGAGGACGAAATTCATGATATCATCTCCAACTACGGAATTACCAAAAAGGCTAAAGGTGTCAAGAAATCTGTAGTGAATACTGAAATCACCTTCGAGGACTACGTTGACTGTCTAGAGAACTCTACAGCGAAATGTGTCAATCAACATCTCATCAGAGCTGAGAAACATCAAGTTTTCACTATGGTTCAAGAGAAAATTGCTCTCAGTCCAGATGATGATAAACGATATTCCGTTCCAGGTACCCATGAAACTCTGCCATGGGGGCACTATTCGATCAACGATGATAGAATGGATACAACTTTGTGATTATATATTTTTTTAAAATAAAGATTGATAACATTGATGACTATTTCACTTCCACTAATGAATCATTTAAGTGGTTATGATAGGCCTACTGGGGAAACTTCCACTTGAAAAAAAGGTAACGCATCAGTAGTTCTACCTCGTGGGTGATGCGGAAACGAACTTTAGACGTTTTTAACGAAGCGTTAGTCACATTTAACGAAGCGTTTTAACGAAGCGTTAGTTGCATTTAACGAAGGGTTAGACGTTTTTTCACGGTGCGTTCAACGAAGCGTTAGTTGCATTTAACGAATCGTTAGACGTTTTTTCACGGTGCGTTCAACGAAGCGTTAGTTGCATTTAACGAAGCGTTAGTCGCATTTCACGAAGCGTTAGACGTTTTTTAACGAAGCGTTTTAACGAAGCGTTAGTTGCATTTAACGAAGGGTTAGACGTTTTTTCACGGTGCGTTCAACGAAGCGTTAGTTGCATTTAACGGTGCGTTTAACGAAGCGTTAGTCGCGACTAACGAAGCGTTAGTTGCATTTAACGAAGCGTTAGTCGCATTTCACGAAGCGTTAGACGTTTTAAATGAAGCGTTATTTGTGCTCCAATATTTTTTATGTAGGAAAGACTGTGTGATACTTGGAACGACTTAGGAAGGATTGTAGACGAATCTGAAATTTGTAAAAAAAATCTCACAAATGATATACAATTGAAGTCAGGTTGTCTTATGACATCATCATCTCGCATCTAAGACGGTTTCCAGTAATATTCAATGCTTTGAAGTCGAACGCTCAACAATGTCTTCACTCTCATGACCGTAATTCATGATTTAAAATATACCAAAGATGCTCAAGGTTTCATGATGAATCTGAAGAATGTTTTTGGGTGAGAGAAAGAAAAAACAATTCCCAACATATTTTTTTATTTTCGCTGTAAACTTCAATAACAATTCTGAATCATTCTGGTTTTCTTACGGTCGTAATACCCAAAGTAAATGTTTCGGTATACATTGTTTCCGAATTTGCTTGATGGATTGAGGATATTGTCTGCCAAATATCATCGAATGTTACTTCTGATGCCGGTTTGAATTTCATCCAACCTTGCCCATTGGTGAGTTCATTTGATTCAAAGGTGAATCCCACGTGATCATTCGGTTTCAAATTTTCAAATCCTCGCATCACAATGTCTTCGATAGCTTGTTTTATCCAACTTATAGGTTCCCTACCCTCTGGCACTGGTCTGATTCTGAAATCAATCGTGCGTGCCTCAACACCGAATAATCGGTTTTTCTTGACATTTTCTTTTTCAATAATGAATTTTTCCATTTTTGAAGACAACGCACACAGAGACACACGTCCAAACACCTCAACTGTCAAGAATAGAACGACCCCTCAACAACTCATCTACATCAACATAAACGTCTGCCAGCCATCACACATAACATTTTCACTCTGTTTCACCTTATGTACTCGGAATATGTCAAACTCTGCTAATTCTTACCAAAAAGCTTATTTTTTATGTTTCATTTTACTCTGATAGTGCCAGACAGTCAAAAGTAATACTGATACTCTTTGAGGATATTGAATCAATTTTCAAGACGATTCACCAGCCAAACAGGTGAAAAGCTCGATTGGTGCTATAAATTGAATTGTTTGGGGAAACAGAGTGTTTGATTTGTTGGTTTGCTTCAATGTTGTTCGTTATATGGCTAAAAAATTAATGTTTCTGTACATCTTCAGCAATTGTTTCACTTTTCGCTCTTTTGTTAAAGATGTTGCCCTTCAGCATCTTTACAGATCCCATTTTGACAATTTCTTGAGATTTATCAGTGTTTATCAGGTTTCAATAAATATTTTCCATCTATTATCTGATATACCTCAGTGTAAGGAAAATTTGGGTCAATAAGTAAGCGTTTTTGTAAAGTTATCATTTTTCAACAATTGCGTGGGTACATTTTTGGGAACAGCCTCGCGCATGTGAGAGGAGGTTCGACTGAAGACAGCCTCGCGCATGTGAGACGCTGTAAGACGTCATAATTTGGAGCCTTCTGACATCGTCGTCGTCGCACATGTGAGAGGAGGTTCGACTGAAGACAGCCTCGCGCATGTGAGAGGAGGTTCGACTGAAGACAGCCTCGCACATGTGAGAGGAGGTTCGACTGAAGACAGCCTCGCGCATGTGAGAGGAGGTTCGACTGAAGACAGCCTCGCGCATGTGAGAGGAGGTTCGACTGAAGACAGCCTCGCGCATGTGAGAGGAGGTTCGACTGAAGACAGCCTCGCACATGTGAGACGCTGTAAGCCGACATAATTTGAGTCATTCTGACATCGTCGTCGTCGTACATGTTAGACGGATTTCACAATTTGGCATGACGTAATCATATTGAGAGTTTGAAAACTGAGTAATGCTAATGTGATCGGGTCAGTATCAATTGAGATGTCGTCGAGTGCGGTTGTCTTTAGCTTGCTGTTGACGTTAGTGTGTTGCGAAAATGTTACCAATAACGAGGAAATGTTCGCCTACCTGCAGCGATATGGATACATCGATAATAATACTAATACTTCTCTATTGGATATCGAGTCGGCTATAGTGGCGTTTCAGGAGGAATATAATCTGCCTGTAGATGGCGAACTCAACGAGGAGACACTGGCTCTAGTTCGTCAACCCAGATGTATGCAAGCCGAGAATGCCTTCACCGTTAGTCCAGAGCGTTGGAATAAGACTAACCTTTACTGGTCGTTCGCACAAGCTAACCAAGCACAAGTGGATATTGCAAGGAGAGCTTTCGCTTTCTGGGAAGGAATTTCAAATTTGAAATTTCAATATGTTCGCCACACGGCACGTCAAAAACCTGACATAACATTAGTTTTTACAGAGAAAGCACACCATTTCCGTAAAGACTGCACAGGTTCTCACCGCTGCACATACATCTTTGATGGACCAGGAAGAGTGTTGGCCCACGCTTATTTTCCCGATCCCCAGAATACTTGTAGGGAAATTCATATAGATAAGGAGGAAAACTGGATATTGGATAACAGTGAAGGAGGTACCAGCCTTCTTGGCACCCTAACACACGAAATAGGCCACACTCTTGGTCTTCAACATAGCGGTGTGGAGGAGTCGGTTATGTTTCCCTGGTATAAACGACAACTTCCCAATGTTAGTGAAGATGATAGAATAGCAATGGAGTATCTATATGGCAGACGTACAACTAGCAGACCTCGCACAACCACCCCCACTAGCACCACCACTAAACAGATCGATCCAGCCGTTCAAAAATCTACAACCCATGCACTTTGTGATGTGAAATTGCCCGATTTCATGTTTTTGGCAAAAGCACCGCAATTTTCGAATCATAGACTGTATATTGGTGCTGGGGAACATTTATGGAAACTGGATATAAACGATGTGCATATACCTTCGAAGCCTGAACCATTGAACAACTATCTTCATCAAAAAGTATCTATATCATACGTTTTCCAAAATTCGGCTGGTTCTTTGATAGTTTTCGATAGGAAGAAACGAGAATGGCATGAAGTGGACTTTCCTTCTCTTCAGATTATGCAGAGTGTACCAACTCCGGTACCTGATGCCAATGTATTCTTCCACACATACAGTGGTAAGGGGTACATGTTCTACGGTAATAGTTCATACGTAGAATTCTTCGAGACACCGCGAGTAATAACAGGTCGAGGTCAAATTATCGATATGTTTCCAGGGATTCCAAACGATGTTACGGCTGCATATCGATTCATAGATGGTCACATTTACTTTTTCCGAGGAAGCACCTATTACAAATACAATGAGTTTACTCGAAAAGTTGTTGAAGCAGGTCAATTTAACTGGAGTTTATTTGGAGTTCATTGTCCTAGTGATGGTCTTTTGTATCAACTCAAAACATTGTTAACGAAATTAATAGCTGTTTATCAATAAAAAAAATTTTGTTCATTACTTGTTTTATTTCACCATTCAACATGTCGGATAGTTGAATTATCAAACATGTACAACACTACTGACCCCCCAACGAATGGCAGCGACGCAGGCCGGAGCCAGTACGATTAACCGGCGCCATTTTTGTTGCGTGCTGCGTCTTAGTTGACATTAACGGGGGTCGGTGCTGTGTGATGCTCTGCGTTAGCACTGTGTTAGGTGGGAGCCATTTAGCTGGGAAAATGATAGACGTATGACTAGAACTTTACAGAACGGTTGTACTGACAAATGACTGGTGACATGACGCAGGCCTAAGACTTTACAAATGACGGCAGGGAACTTGGCTGACAAAGTGGCATAGAATGTTGGGTTAGGCGATTTTGACTGTGAAATTGACAGGTGTGACGTATGGGCGTGTGACTTGGCGAAATGTGCTTTTTTCCTCAAACGAGGGGCCCCCCGACCATTAGGGCTGTGATAGGTGACAAAGATATTTGGACCCTGTCTTAGAAGACGCATTGACGCCCCGATTTCGAGGTTATAAGCGTTCATGCCTTTTGTTTTTGACCCTCAGACCAAGGCTTAGGGCTCCAAACCATAGTGATAGATGACAGGATTATACTGACTGGTGAGGTTATTGCTCACTGAGCTGTGCTCGAGGAGCCCTCGATGTATCATACCTACCTATACACACTTGAAATTAATTGCCTCGCTAGCGCAGTGTTAGCGTCTATGTCTCTCATGCTGAGAGGCCCGGGTTCAATCCTCAACGTCGGATGATTTTTTTTTCAGGTTATTTACATGTTCAATTCAGGTCACGTGATAATTTGGAGCGCTCTGATTGGTCGTCTGAGCCAAAATTGCTAGAATGAACCTTCATAAGAAATAACATGGGATTTTGAGCTAGATCTCCCATAGCACATTTACTGGAATCTTCTAGCCTGTCGAAACTTTTGTATCACTACTTCAGTCTCTACAGGAACGACTGGCCGTTCTGTCACTCTATCAGGATGTACTGAACATTTCTAGTGTTAACAGAATTTGCTTCGTGCCATGAACACCTTCAAACCGTATCGATACACAAACGCTTCGTTCAATTCTCAGATACTAGGCTTCTCCGACCTATTTGATATGAATAACTTGAGTCAGTTTTATTGTGATTAGTATACCGAACACATTCCTGACCCAGACTTCTGTAAGTTTTGGGTTTTAATTGCTATTTTTCCAGAATTGTAAATAAGGCAGAAGTGAGGTTAGGTAATATAAGAAGTAGGTTTTGAATTGTCTTGGATGAGCAATTCTACTGGTAAATAATGAGTCAAAGACTAAGATACTGCCGTGGAGGAATATCCTGAAATTTCAGTAAACCTAGTAAATATTTTTCTGGAACCCTTTCATTAAAACACCATCCATTTTGGTCTGAAAATCTAACACCGATTCCTTTTTGCTTCTGAAAGTTTCTTGTTTCAATAATATTTACTATCATATAGGTTTCGATTTGGTACGATTTTTTTTTGGAAGACAAAAAGTGGTAACCAGATTTCTTGGGTTTTTGTGCCTTTGAGTTTTTCAGAGGTAGAAAAACAGGGTACGGGGCCTGGTTTTTACAACAGTTCTTTCATTAGTTTTCCTTCCTGAAAAGGGTTCCTATAAATACGGGAATTTGGAAAGTCAGAGGGAATTGTGTTTTACCTGCGAACCAGTAGAGAATACCTAGTGATTTACCGTAGAGTTCAGTGCCAAGAATTTGATTGAAGTGACCGACCGTTGTAATCAGACTAAGTAAAGTCGATTTTGATATTCAGAATATTTCTCCACCGTTTTATCCAGTTTTCATTCGACATAATAATAGGTTATTGTTATTGGTGAATAGTGGAAATTGATAATTGATACCGTGTCAGTTGTCGTATCTCCGTTCGTCTAGTCGTATTCACGTCGTATTCCGTTCGTATTCCGTTAGCATTCCGTTCCGTTACGCAAGTTTCAGAGCCAGAATTGAGTAAGTTATTATCAGTTGATTTGGAATCAAGTTCTCAAGTGACACCCAGAAGTGAGAAATCTACTCATATTGAAAATAGCTATTATATTTGATTTTGTTTTCTCAGTGAACTACTGATTTCACGATCTCGCGAGTCATTTGGTACCGTGATTTCGATTTCCAGCGCTTTGTGGAACCGGGCGGTGGAAACTGAGTTCACCGTTGATCGGTACATTGCTTTTATTTAAATATCCTATTCCTCGGCGCTTTGTGAGACCGGGCTCTGAGGACTAGTTGCTGCTAGAGGTATAATTCCTTTATGGTGGTGGAATCTGTGGTGAAAGTAACCGTTTGCAAAGTATTCACTATCGATTTTGTCATAATTCCCGATTCTTTCTTTAGAGGTACATTTGAGACGATTTTTCAGTTAAGAATTTTTTTTACATAGTTCTGAAACTTGTACCGTTTTACCGACCGACCCAAATTCCGACATATATTTAGAGATATCTTTTCTTTGAGTGTATTACCGATTCACCGACCGCCAAAACTATAAATTATTATTCAAATATATTCCTTGAAATTTGGATTTACCGAGTTGCTCATCCTTTCAGTTGATTTTACATTTGTTCAAGACAAGCTTCCCTTGTTGCAATTTATATTACTTTATTTGGTGTGAAGAGTATCTTTCAACCTAAATTATAATAAAGTACCACATCAGATTGAAATTTCAGAGTGTTTTCTTCAGTCACCCCACTATTTCAGGTGGGTTTATATTTCAGCAATAATTCAGAAGTGTATAGGTTGATTGCTGATTGTGTTTTTCTAAATATCAAGTGAAATACCGTTAAAGCACCGTTATTAACCGAACTTTCTAACCGAACCGTTACCGAACCGAAATACATCTATCCTAGTTGTCTGATTCGTTGAATATTTATATTCGCACACTGATTATTCGGCGTATCTCGCAGCCGGTACCCCTGTTGAAGCAATAGGTGTAATTAAAGCCTACACCTCATTGCTAAAGTCTTTTCTGGTCACACTATCAGACCCCTGGGATACCGTATCTCCATCTGCTGCTACCTGGGCCTCCCTAACGACTTTTGAGGGAGCAGTGGAGCATACCATTCCAAAAACTGGCGCCCGAGTTTTTCTTTGGAATTGGAGTCTGTTTCTAGCCGAGAAATAGAACCAGTTCCCGAGAAACCGACAGCGTCACGGAGTAACGCCCGCCGAACCGCCGAAAAAGCGTTACAGTTGAATGCATGTTACCGAGAGGATTTACTTGAACTATCGCTTGTGTGAATTTCACTTTGAGAAAGAAATGTTCTTAACTTTTTTACACATTGAAATTCACAAATAGGAATTTGGAAAAGAGCAAAACAAATGAATCAAAGAACAAAAAAAATACCATTTCAAGTCATTTATATAGTCTTTATTACATTGATTATGTCTGGATATATCTTGTGTATATATTTGAAGCTGCTGCGAATAAAACATCTTTTTGAAAGCTTTTTATTTCCTGGTCATTGAATGTACCTATCCAAACATGGACTGGAGGAAAAAAGCAACGGAAAAGTGGAATTAGTTATCGTAGGTAATTATTTGAGAATTTCAGATTATTCACATTTAATTCAAACGTTATTGTAGACAAATTATTAATTTCATGATGTGAAATAACACACTGATTTGATACTTGGTATCCCGTAAATTCAAATTTACCGCCACAAAATTACCCCAAGCACAGAATGAAAGTCACATAGTTTGTTCGTTTGTGTCAGTAAAGCTGATCGAAGCCGCTAATTTCGAACGAGAAAGTCATATGAATAACTAGTGTTGGAGTGAGATCAACGGATGTAAAATAGCTGCTTAGATCAGATCTATTGACACAAATGAACGAACCTATAAATTTGATCCTCGAGAACGAAGGATTGACATTTAAGTGTCTCTACTCAACGCACTCTCGATTCACTACAGATGTATAGTACGGACGTTATTGGCACCAACCTTGCATTTCATTCTGACACAAAATGCTTTTGCAGGGTAGTAGGTATCCGTTGGTAACTCTTAAAGAGTGGTGCCCCGATAGGGCCCGCGACTGGTGTGCGTAGGAGGCGGTTGTCTACCTCCCAGGGGCAAAATGCCGATATCCCTCCTTTTCGGGCCCGTAGGTCATGAACGGGAATCCGGCTTGACTAGCAACATCATTACACGGGCACTTGCAGAGATCACACCAATCAACTTTTCTCTTCCGGCAGCTACAATTCCCATTTCATTAAGTTTGGCATTTACTTTGCACCAACGTTTTCTTCAGAATTCTTCGAATACTGGTTCCCAACTGTTCCCCACGCTAATACAACCCCACGTAGATGGTGACGGTAGCTCCTAGATAAAGGAATTTACGAACTGTATATTGCCATGGAAAAATTCTCCAGTTCGGGTACCGCCTTTTCCAGATCTCCATGACTTATATCCTTGAAAGTCAGAACACTGGGAGAGTGGATAGCCAGTGATTTCCACGCCTTTTTTTTTCCAACGCCATAAAACGCTGCAATGTTGTCGCCGCCTGCAAATGCGTGCATTGCAGGAAGAGCCGTGACTTTTTAGGTCCTGAAAAAAAAAAAATTTGACTCGAATATAAAACAGAAAAAAAGGAAGAGGGGGACAACTATTGAGGCTTACTGGGATGTCTCGTATAGCATAGGACTCACCAACAGCGTGGATTGAGATGTAACGGTTATGTTTGCTCATGGAATGGTGGATTCACATATCCTCATTTCTTGGTAGCTGCGGTAGACATGAGCAAGCCGAGGCAAATAACACCCACGCCCCATGTTTTCATCTAGGACTACCTTGTTCAGATGACTAGGACTACTCATATACTTTGCCTCAGAGATAACGCCAAGAGAGGATACCCACAACAAATCACCGAGGAACATAAATTTCTGATTCACTATTCTTACCCATCCCTATTCAATTTTCAAACATCATTTTCTCATTAAATGGCTTATCTGCTTCGTGACTTGGCCTCAGAGTTCCTGAATTCATCTGTTTTAAATTTGAATCTCAAACAGGCTATCTGGAATAGGCAGCTAAATATGATTTATTATGATGAATTGTGATCCTGTCAATTTGTTTGCATCATATGTTGTTTCCTTGGCTCAGTAATATCATTTCAAATGTACTAGGTCCATTGTCAATTCTATGCAAAATATGACAAAATGGGTGCATGATTATTGATATCAATATCGTTTGCGTCTGAATTAAAACTTAGTCTGGTAAGTATTCCACAGTGCTCCAACCCAGTCAGCGAACGCACTAGTAACATCAATAAACACTCTCCGCACCGCAGGTTGAGTGATCACTGGCTCAGATAATCGTGAGTCCTGAGTGAACACAGCGAATCAAGAGTGATTGCCTTCTGTAAGCGACGGGCCTGAAGATTTCTGCCGCATTTTAACATGCCGGTATAGTCCTGAGTTACGAGAATGGAGTCGATATAGAACCACCGAGAACCCCTATAAACAAAACCACTAACTGGCGGATCAGTCCGTGAAGTAAATCCTGATACTTTGTCCGTTTTTTCTGCTTTTTTCGGACGATTTTCGTTTCGCCTGGGGCCGAGAACTCATTAACAAATATCATCTCACTCAGTTGGTCGAAGGGTTTTTGGCTTGTATCTGCCTGAGGGTGAGGAATCAGAAGTATCAAAAAATGCAGCACTTATAATATAATATAATAATAATCCTCTGGAGCATGAGGCAGTACCAGTGTCCTGTCTATTTCATACGAGTGCCGAAGCAAGCACTTTTCCAAAGACGCATTATGGAAATGCATCTAGGCCGAGACCGCATAAACTTCACAAGATGACAGCAAATGCATCAAAGTCTCGGGCACCCGTCCACAGTCTCTTAATCTAGTATCAGTGACCTCTGTACCTATCACACGGCTTCTGTAGACTAGAGTGCTGAAGACATTGCCTTTGCACGCCATGATGAACTCCAACTTCAGCTCACCTGACCTGAGGAAGGAAAATGTCAGCTCGATAGCAAACCATGGTCCTCGATGTTCTCACTGTTATATATATTTTACTATGCTTATGAACTTGCTCATCTTTCTGCACGAAAGGGTTGGTGACTAGTTACGGCCATTCCATCGATACCAACCAGATACAATCCATCTATCCATTTGTTGTTAACTTGATACTTGCCAATGTTTTTTTGTTGTACGTTGAAAAAAATTCTTACAAATATTCTAACATAATAAACGGGTTTTCGAGAACTGCAGACTCTGCTCCAACCAATTTATACCTTGAATATGCGTAATAGTGGAGGTTTTTTTGGAACCATGTAATAGAATTTCCATCAGCCCTCCAAACATAATGAAAACCCTCATAACCCGAAAAAACATGAATATCTCCCACCTACGTTATTGAGACTAACCACAAAATCCGATTATCGATCAAGCAAGCACAGGAGTGAGATTATAATATACAGACTATCATCAAAAAGCTTATTCGCGTATAATAAATGGTATCTTGTTGGAATTTAGATCCGGAAATTAACTTTCGTCATGCAACACAGAAGCCTTGAGCCTTGCTTATAATCTGCTGTAATGAATTGTCAGCATAACGACGGTTTACTCATTATCTATTATGATGGGGAAAATGGAAACAGATCAGGACTGAGCGCTGTTTGCTTAATCGTCTGTTTACATGAGATCGTCGGATTTTGTCGTCTTGATGAAAACTGTAGTGAACGTATTAGGTAGGGATTTTCATAATGTGGGGGTGGTTTTTTGAGTGTAACACAACTGATAATTTTGAAAGTCTCCTTTCCTTGGTGGATGGTTTTATTTCACACTCTTTGTTTTTTTACCCTACCACAATATAAATGAAGATGAGAAGTTTATTCGGAAACTCTTCAAATGTAGAATGACAGATTCCCAGTATACGCTTTGAAAAAATCCTTCCAAATTGAGCAAACACGAAACTAGCACTAGAGCGTACCTTTGTTTTATTCAACATTGCTTTTTGAAACCCGCAACTGAAATATTGATTCATGTACTCATCGGTATCCAGTAGAGTAAGGTGCTCTGCAGGGTCCCGTATAAAAAATTGCTTTGGCGGCCGTTATGAAGGGTAAACATATCTCACAAAAAAAAAAATTTCGCATGAAATTAAAAGAAATACTTATTCATCAAAATTATATTTTTGCCACTTTTTCCAAAATTCAAATGATATATTCACTCTCTTGCCTTTTTTTATGAATTTTTGCTTACGCACATTGGGGAACCCCGTGGCCCGGTAGCCCCATATGTCGATATCGTTATGTTTGTGAATCAAAATCTGCTTTCGTCTCAAAAACTTTTCCAGATCTCATTATATATAGGGAAGGATATGTTTGTCAATTTTAATAAAAGGAAAGAAATTCTCGGTAGTGTAGTGGTTAGCATATCTGCCTATCAAGCGGAAGGCCGGGGTTCGAATCCTCGCCGGGCCACCGTGCTGGATAATCGCACGTTAAAAGGTAAGGCCTCGTTGATCCATTGCTCGCACAAGTTTCGACTTCTGAGGGTTGACGTTCGTCAGCTGGTTAACGAAAACGAACAATTTTAGAACAATTTTAGAACAATTCAGTTTTCGAAGATGTAGCCAGGTATGCACAGCTTTCTACACAAATCATTATGAAGGCATTTTATTTCAGTCTTCTTCAACTTCTTAGTGGCGTGTCGTAAGGAGTAAAAATTTCAAAATCATGTAATCCAGGGTCAATGGATCCTCGTGAAAACTGTTGGACTGCATTGTTCAAAGTTCAAATAAAACAATTGAAAAACAAAAAATGTGGGATCTTAACTACAACAATTTTTCACAATTTACTGAAAACTGAGAGGGACGAAGTAAAAAATATTGAGTGTAAAAATTCATACCTAATTAATAATATTCGTTTGGTAATTTCAATGTGAATTTATTCAAATTTTGATGAAAATAAAATTTTACTTTCTGAACGTATCCTCGAAATAAAAATGAAACTTGATTGATTATCAGTAGTAGGATGACTTTATATTCTAGGGTTGTGCGGTATTCGTCAAGAGCTTCAAGAGTATATGTCACAAGACTCCCCTTTCCATTAATTTTTTTTTCACAAATGGCGCACAGTCACCATCTTGAATTTTCCATCTGTCAATTTCTCTCCAAACCCTAGTATTCGTGCATGAATTTCATCATTCCAAGTTTTATTTCATTGAGTTGACCCGTTCAAAACATAAAAGGCGGGTAGACATTAGAGAAAGCCACTTTATAATAATATAGTTTATGATATTTTTTCACTTTACTTCGTTTTTTTTCTATATATGCACAAACTCGCGTTGATTACTATATGAATACCACTATTAGGTATAAATCTTTGCTCTGAACAGTGAATTGTTGAAAATTGTTGTAATCAAGATCGCTCCTTTTTTGTTCTCATCTTTTTCATTTGAGCTTCGAACAATGCAGTCCAACAGCTTTCATGAAGATCTTTTGATAGATTTCGAGGTATGAATCTTACGGCGATTCACTATCTATTGAATTCTCTTCTTAAAATTTGAGTTCGATTCGGTTTCATAGGCAGTGAAACTATGTTCTGATTATTTAGAGCCATTGAACCGGCTGTTCATGATATTATATACTTGTTTAATTTTCTACACTTCTTGAGGCCCAAATATTTTTTTCATGTATTTCAGCCTGCATATTTATCTGGTGTACGCATGTTTTGGTGACCTCGGTAATGTTTTGATTTTTGTGTATTGAACGTGTCTTGGGGGTTGTTCTCATATTATATATTCACCTGTTTTTTTAATCTTCTCTGATAGTAAAGAAACATAATTTTTGTTGTGTGATTTGTGTTGATTGTGAGCCTTCATTGCCTGGTTGTACTTCGAATTTCAATTTTCCTCAGAATTTCCGTTTTGAATATGGTATATGACTGTTATCTCCCAGTACATGTAACTATATCATAGCGAAGATCTCTCTTCCCATTTATTTCCTGAAAGAGTTGCAAATTATTCGATTTGTTGATTATTTCTGTTTAGTACGAATTTGCTCTGGCGCAGCATATCTTTCTGGAATTCTGCCTTCCTTCCCTTGTTTTTGAATTTTTCATATTATTGTAGGTTGAAATGTTCAAAAAATTATTTGCATGATCACGTACATCATCATTTCATAGTAATTTTATGATATTCTGTCAAACTCATGATTTTGGTGTCTAAAGTTCAATAGTTCGCCTACAATTGTAACAGATATCTCACTTCGAATAGGGTATAATGAACCATTTATCAAAATGCCTCTTGATCATCTTTCAAATGATGTTTTCGGGTGTATACAACTTCAACTTGGTTAAAAACTCGTAGGCCTACTTAGGCATCTTAATCATCATCGCAGTCAGCATTATTATAGGAGTATAGTCTCTGTCGTTGTTCTGATGAAGAGATATGCTAATGCATCACAGTATTCAGCGTCAAAAACTGTCTAATATGTCAAAGTTCAACCTGCATACGTAAGACAAAACTTAAATGGTTCATGATTTCATTTGTCACATATTATTTATAGCATCTACAGTAGAAGTGTGTGCTGTGAGAGAATATAGACTTTGAGAATGTCTACCACAGCTGTAGGCAAAACGTCACAAATAAAAACCCGGATAACACCTCAGAATAGATAATTTTTCAATAGATAGTTTTGCGGACGACAGTACTCTTCATACTAGCTTCTCTTCCAGAGTCCCCATACCAGCCCGAGAAACAAAAATTCTAAGAAACATTCACTTCAATAGAATCAACGATGACTTTGTAAAAATAATAGAATGGGGTAACTATTCCTACAAAGTCAAGTATCTTGATGCTAGGAATTACGATCAGTAATAATCTCTCATGGAAAAACCATGTGAACTCGATCGCTAAATGTGCTTCCCAGAAACTTGGATTTCTATTTCGTGCGACGAAATACTTCACTTCTCGTCAGCTTCTAATGATCTACAAGGCTCAGATACGACCTGTCTGGGAATATGGTTCTCATGTGTGGAGTTGAGTACCAAAACATTCATTGAGTCTTCTCGATTCTATTCTGAGAAAGGCAATCCGTCTTGTAGGTGATTCTTCGCTCACAGAATCGTTAACTACATTAGACTCGAAAATTGCTTGCAGAATATTCAATGGTACCCAAGCACTCATAGGATAGTAGATGACGCAAAACAAATCACTTTCAAATTAAAATTTTCTGATCGCGGCCAGTGGGTACATTGAATTCGAGTTTTGTCCTGAAAACTTACTCGATGAAAATAAAAGATTAGGAAGAGAATTCCATCCAATCATCCTCATTTCGGTATCTAGCGAATTAAGTTAGTATTTCCAGTTTCAGCATCACTGAACGCTTAGTAGTTATTTTACAGCTGTGTTCTACATTTCTTGATATTTAGTTACACAACAGAATCGATCCACATTCGCTTCAAGGAGAATGTTGATCGTGCCAAGCATTCTAAGAAAGACGAATCCAGAGACAAATTAGTAAGGCGTTACCAAACATTGGATTAACAAATTAGGTTGGTTTGTTGAGGAAACGGGAACTGGAAGTTCGTGAGACGTTGAAGCATACACTTGAAGCTGCGAGGTACAAATGCAGTGACTATCATGATTTTTTGCTGGAATATAGAATATAATCAAATCATCGCATCCATCATATGAGTGGAATAAACCAATTATATCATTACACGTCTAGGTAAATGAAAACTGAACATATTTTCCTCGAAAGCCCCGGTTAGTCCACGAGAGGGATCGAAAATATCACTTTCTTCTTCAGAAAAACATGAAAAGCGACACGAGTAGTTTCTCAAAATACAACTAAATCATTCAATCTTCGTAATTGATTTTCAGATAATATAATACCTGAATTCCTTGATGCATTCATTTATTTTCCGCTCGAGATATTTTCAAAGAAGTGATGAGAAAAATATATTGCTATTGAAAAAAGTGAAAATAAATGAGATAATCATATTTGTTGTGATGATGTAGGCATTTATCTTGGTTGAATTTTTTTTCTTCAATATTGGCAATGAGAAATGACAGAATGGTGACATTTCTCGCAACGACATGTTGGTGCGAGAAACTGCAGAATCAATTGCTGTCTAATAAGCAAAGTACTTCAATGGATGTTTGATATGATATGTATGATATGATATGTGAATGAAAAATATTTCTCTTCAAAGTAAAAATCCTAGGAAATTGGATATATTTCAATAATGATGATGATACTTTCGAAAGATCAGCGTTACATTTATTGTTCTTTAAATTTTTCCCACCAACTTTCGATATTCAATTGATTTTCCACTTTCATAGCAGATGTATTTTTTATCGCTTGATGAAATAGTCAGTGAGAAACTGTGATGAAGTCAAAACCGTAATTCCGTTGCAACGTTTGAGAGCGAGTTTGAAGTATTCAATTAAAAGTATTTGCTCACCTTCGATGGTTCTAAGCCTGCATAACCAATGTGTACCATTTTTATTCGGGAGAACAAACTCAAATGCATTACTGGACAAGAAACGGCTGTGTCGTATGAAATCGAAAAATAAGCTCTTGAGAACTACTTTCACCATCCACCCTCTCATGGTCTCAGCATGAGATAGTGTTTGTTCTGAAACTTTGTCAAGTTGGAACATTGAGTTATTGCTGGATGACGGGCATCTTTCTCGAATGGAGAACAAAAATAAAGTTCGAAATGGCTTCTGTATTATTGTATGTAGAAGAGTGCCCCTAAGTTGCATGAGAGCCATAATACACGGTTCAATTGTTCGATTGTGAATTCTATTAGTTTTTTTAATGAACCAACAACTGTTACAGATGATAATTCTCATTCACAATCATGCGAAAATATGCCTGTTTGTCTATAGCTAAAATTATTTCTTCATTCTTTACAATACAGCAATCGAAAAACATAATTTTCCTCTGCATTCCTACGACATCTGTTGCAAATAGCCATATCTCTGCTAGTATTCAGATGTCAGAAGAAACTATTCATACAAAGTCGAGTATATCGATGCTAGGAATTACGATCAGTGATAATTCCTCATGGGAAAAACCATGTCACAGAGGCACCATGGCACAGATACGGTTTGTCTTAGAATATAGTTCTCATGTATGGGGCTCGGCACTAAAACATTCATTGAAGCTTTTCGATTTTATTAAAAACAAAGCAATCCGTCTCGTTGGTGATTCTTCGATTACGGATTTTCACGGTCGGTGCTCTTCTGAATTGTTATCAATCGTTCCACCCTTGGCAATATCTACACAAATGACCCGACGAGTACAGAATTCCCACCCCTTTATTGTGAATTTGGAGACCTGTCGAACCTCTCGTGCTCAGAGATCTTTTTTCAATAGAACAGCTGAACTATGGAACTACTTACTGAAAAAGGTTTTTCTGAAGGCTTACAAACTCCAAACATTCAAAGTGAATAATAATTCGTACCTTCTGTCCTTTGATTCACGCGGTGTTCTTTGAACATCACAGGGCTTCCCTTTTGTGTGAATCTGTAAATAACTGAAAAAGAAATCGTGATTTCTCGAGTATGATACAAAAAATAACATCTAGCAACCCATAAGCATTTATGCATATTTCAGTTTCATCTTATTGATTCGTCAAATTATATTCTTTCGGATTCAGTTTGAAACAACAAACGTGTAATTATCTCAGCTTCATCGAGTTATCAATCAACTTTATTTACTTTTCTCATTGACCATACTATAATCATTTGATTTACTAACTGACTGCAGAAGATTATCCCAGCAAATATTTGCAGTTCATTTTCATTTCAATTGTATCGAATTCAAAACTTCTTAAATATCCTTTTTTTTTTCAAACAAGATTTGATCATAATTACATATATATTCAAAATTCTCATAAACTCATTTATAGCATCAGTCACGCCAAATAAAACCATTCAGGAAATGACATGACCACCAATCACTTCAATTCTACATCACGAAACTCAAGAGAAGAAATATTTAGCAATAATAACGCGAATGATTGAATCAAATGATTGATTGAAAAATTGTAACCTCGGAAACAGTACAAGAAAACACAACAGCTTCCTACCACGCAGAGCATATTGAAAATGACCAATTGAGCAACGAAAGTCACATATCAAACACACACTAACTAGGTAACTGGTTATCTGGTTATCAGAAGATTTCAAAGGACAAACTCAATCTAACATATTTCACAAGGTTACTTTTTTGAGTTTCATTATGAAGAATGAATCTTCGAAATCGAAACTAGCCGATCTCAATTATGTCGGGAAGGAAGAACGATCCGCGTCTTTCCTTGGGAATGATAAACTCAGTTACTGTTTGTGATAAATCGAAATTAGTTAGTGAAAACTAAAAATACAAAATTCATTGCATGCTCATTCACTCCAAAACAACAATCATTTATAATAACCCATACCTAATCCCCAATCAGAGCCACGATACTTCTTATATAAAACATTCGAAATGCTGGATATGATGTTTGCCCAAATAATTGAGCGCACATCAACCTGTAGCAATGAATGTGTATATGTTTAGTGAATACAATTTGAGAACTGTTGCCCGTCATCGATGACGACATGGAATCAACGCACTTGTACCAATTTATTGATAGAGATCGATTGGAAAGTTTATATTGAATTTCAAATTTGGCGCATGTCAGCCGTTGGCACTCGGTTGGCAGCACTCTCGAAGTTGCCGAAATTTGTTTGGAGTCTGTTATTTACCAATTGACAATCATTGTCATCAAGAAGTTCTGTAATCAGGGCTTTTTGGTACCTAAAGAAAAAGGAAAATAGTTTATTTGAGCCTTTTCTGGATACAAATCTAAGTAATCATCTAGCAAAGATTGTATATATATATTTACAAAGTGCGCATATAACTAAATTAAATCTACATCTATACCAATATTTGAAGAATCACGAATATCCCACAAACAACATACAAGTCCGTTCCTGAAGGAAACGAAGCCGCGGTGAAATGGATCTGGAGCGGCAAGTATTCCACTACGATTTGGCGAAGGTGTGCCTACGCCAAATCATAGCTTCTATTCGTTTGCGATCCCAGAGGTCGAATGAACGAGTTTAGAACGCACCGCTGATGGTCTGCTTGCTCTGAATTGTTGGGTACTGAGAAGTGAATCATGCCTCCTACCCATGGGTTCATGCAGGTACCTCGAATTAGGTGATTGTGATCGAAACATGTGTATTTCAATGCTTCTATGGAAAGTGTTAGTCTCCGGCTCTTCGTAAAAATGTCAAATGAGTTAAAAACTATCGCTGTCAAGAGTTGGTGATGTCTTCGATTAGTTGTTACGAAAGAGAACGGGATAATGATGTCCCTTCGGTTCCCTTGACGGCTGTTAAAGAGCTGAATTGAATACAACGTAGTACATTATATTTATAATCTACAGTCAGATATTCATTTTTAATGCTTTGTACCGGATTTGAAGGCAAATATGTATAGTTTCAGTGCGAATTCTCAAAAGATCAGTGGACTCGGTAGTGTTGAAGGTAACACATCCGCCTTTCGAGTGCTTATCAGATCAGTCTGACAGTGCTGAAGACGGGTATTACAGTACTGGACTATCCCATAAGGGAAAGCAACCAACGAGTGTTAGGGATGCAACTATCTTTGATTCAGAGTGAATAAATGAACACGACTGGAACGACAAACTATATTTTCGGAACAAATCATACACACGTCTTTCTCTTTATCCGAATTAATATAAACTAAACTACACCCGCATGAATAATGAATAATGCTCTTTCTTCCCGTTACTCTACAGGCCGACGCTGAGTCAGGTCTTGCTCAGCGTTTGTGGATTGAGTTGGCATGTATACGGGCAGGACAACACTCGGCCATCCTGAGTGTCGAACGTCCTCGGTCGCACCTGGACTGAAAAATGAAAAGGAAAAAAAATCAATTTCCTGAAGAGACGTCTTGAAAGAATAATAATAATAATTGGCTGGCTGCTTTTTAGTGGCCGTATCTACCTAGAAGTCTTCAAAGTCTGATATCTAGTTTGTTGCCAGCAACTTGGCAGTCTTAAGAAAATCTGAATATCGTAATTAGTAAGTTGCCTGCAGATAGGCAGTCTTGATAAGGTCTGATATTCTGAAGTTGCCAGCATTCGGGCAGTCTCATGACTGTAATGTCTACTTACATTTATAATGTCTCTGGTCTAGTGTCTGATTTTGAAGGGTTTCATGTGTTCCAAACACACTACGCCTTCATATGGAACTCTCGATCTTGTCGCATGGATGTCTTCCTTCACTCTGTAACGGTCATGTGGTAAGACCTCGATAACCTTAAAAGGCCCTTTGAATGGCGCCACCAGTTTTCTGCTCTCACCGTTGCTAGGGATACTTGCAATTTTTGTGAGTACTAGATCTCCAACTCGAAAACCTTGGGATACCTTTCTCTTCTTGTTAAAGCGCATATCTTGTTTTTGTCTGTTCCTCTCTATGTTTCTGCTGGCGGTTTGCCGCAATGCTGTGACATCTATTTCATCGTCATTGCTCTCTGTGGTTTCTAGGTACCGATCTCCATCCATTCTCAGTGTCGTACCGAATAGCAGTGTAGCAGGGGCGGCTCCAGTAGTTTTATGTTTGGTGCTATTTATGCCTTGTTGAACGGCAGTTAGGTTACTATCCCAATTGTGTGAGTCAGTGTCTGCTCCCATTGTGGCCAAACCGTCGATGACTGTTCTGTTGACTCTTTCAACCTGGCCGTTACCTCTTGGCATACCAACTGCGGTATTGAGGAGCTTGATTCCTTCGTTTTGACAATATTGGATAAAGTCTGAGCATGTAAAAGATGATCCAGCATCGCAAATTATCCTTCTCGGGTGACCGAATGTTTTGAATACTTCATCTAGTTTTTGAATGGCGTAATTTGTTTTTGTACTTGGAACGGCTCTTATAAAAACAAATTTAGTAAAGGCGTCTATTATTACCAATATGTGCTTGTTACCCTTATTTGTTTTCACAAACGGTCCTACGTGATCTATATGGAGTGTGTGAAATGGTTGGGCATGTTTTGGGATGGAATGAAGTAGTCCTGGTTTCTTTCCACTGATGGTTTTGTGGTAAAGGCAATTAAGGCATGAAGATATGTACTTCTTGATAAATCGCTTCATTTTGGGAAACCAGTATCGTTCTTGTATTCTACCGAGTGTTTTTTCGAATGCAAAATGACCAGCGTCGTCATGGTTCAATTTCACAATTTGCCATCTACATTTCTTCGGTACTAGCCACCTTCGTCCTCGCTCGGTTATTCTGTAAATACGGTTTGCGCGAAGATCATATTCCTTGAAAATTGAACGGTTTTCGTCATAATTTCCGGAAAGCAGAATTTCTTTTATATTTCGAATTTGGTCGTCTTGATCTTGGGCTTCCTTCAACCAATCCTCCTCTGATATCGCCAACACATTGTGATTGATAATTTCTGGATTTCGGCTTAATGCGTCAACGTGTTGCATCTGAGTACCAGCCTTATGTTGAATCTGGAAGTTATATTCTTGCAGACTCAGCATCCATCTAGCTATTCTTGGAATTATTTTGTGTTTTGTCATCGCATTTTTAACTGCACTACAGTCTGTTATAATAGTGAATTCTAAGCCAAGAAGGTAATGCCTGAATTTTTCTAATGATTTGACTATTGCGAGGAGCTCGAGCTTGAAAGAATGATACTTCTGTTCATTTGGAGTGGTTTGCTTGCTGAAATAAGCTAATGGTTTCTCACCGTCTTTCGTAAGCTGCATCAGTATGCCTCCCAATCCATCCTGGCAAGCGTCAGTATAAAGCAGAGTCTTGAGACTTGGGTCAAAAATTGACGATACTGGCTTTGAGCATATAATTTTTTTCAAATCGTCTACGATGTTTGAGTGAGATTGGTCCCATGTCCATTTTTTGTCTTTTTTCAATAATACTGTTAACGGACGTGTCTTGGAAGCGTAGTTGGGTATGAATTTGCGGAAGTACCCTACAAGCCCTAGAAACTGTCTCAATTGATGAACGGTTTTAGGGGTTGGAAACAGGCTCACAGCTTCTATTTCATTCTTGTTCACAGAAACGTTGCCTTTTGATATTACATCACCCAGGTATGTGATTTCTTGATGTAAAAACTTTGACTTTGACAGTCTTATGGTTAGCCCGAAAGTTCGTACGGTTTCAAGAACTCTCTCTAGTAATTCTAGCCCATCCTGTACAGTATTTGAAGGGATGATTATGTCGTCTGAGTAAGGTACTACACCAAATTTTCCCAAGGGCTCAAAAATTTCCGTCATCATCTTTTGGTAAACGGCTGGGGCATTGCATAATCCAAAAGGTACCCTCTTGTATTCATAGAGCCCCTCAGGTGTAATGAAAGCTGTTTTATGAATTGATTCGGTACTTACAGGTATCTGATGGTACCCGGCTGCTGGATCAAGTGTTGAGCAGTACTTGTTTTTGCCTACCGAATCGATTAGGTCTTCAATCAACGGTAATGGGAACTGTTGTTTCTCGGAAATTTTGTTGAGGGCTCTATAGTCAACCACAAGCCGATTAGTGCCTTCTTTTTTGTTAACTAACAAGGCAGGGCTAGCATACTCTGACTTACTCTTTTGTATTATATCAGCCTCAAGCAATTCTTGGATTTGTTGTCTCATTATAATTTTATCACTCTCTGATAACCGATAGGGTCGTGAACAAACTGGTGTATGGACTTTGGTTTCGATAGTTAAAGAAACGGAATGTGCTTTTCCTAGTCTGTTCATAGATACATACATGCAAGAATCAAACTGTTCAATTAATCTGATCAACGCGTTTTTCTCAGAATCAGATATGTCTCCATGGCATATGTCGAATTTGCGTGTAGGAGCACTCCCATTCTTTCTGAGATTTGTAAAAGTGAAGTTATCTCCTACCCTTTGGTAAGTATTTTTTTTGTCTTCAGTGAAGTTACGCCCTATTATCAATTGTGTGTCTTCAAGTGGCTCCTTGATGACGTACATTTGTATATTCAGAGAACAATTGTCTATTGAAACCTCAGTGATTACGCATTCATAAACGTCCACCCTTTACCCAGCGAAACCTGATAACCTAACGTTACCGTCCAATCTCACTATATTTAAATTCAACTCTAGGGCAAGGCTACGCTGTATTATTGAACAATCACTACCTAGGTCTATGAATGCCACAGCCTCCCTGTCATTAACTAGAATTGTTTTATAAAATTTTTCTGAAGATTTTTCTCTGATCATTTTAACATGTTCAATCTTTCCGTCATTTCCGTGTTTATCGCTGTGCTTTTTTCGGCAAGCCGATTCGATGTGACCCAAAGTTTTGCAGTAGTTGCATACTTCGTGTCTGTGGGGACACTGTTCCCTCATGTGGCCCGGGTTACCACAGGAGTTGCAGTTATTGATAGGTTTTGCTTGAAATTTGCTTTTGCTAAGATTGTCTTTGGAGTTTTGGTGAAATTCCATACGACTGTTAGGTCTACTCGGCCCCGGTTGTCCTTGCGACACCACGGCATGAGTTTTATTATGTAAATAAGATGCCAAATCATTAATGTTTTTCACCTGAGCAGCATCTACTGCGGTTTTGATATATTGGTCTCCAATTGCCCCTAATATTAGGGAAATTTTGTCACACTCGGAGAGGTTCAGTCTCAATTTATCTATCTTGGCTAAATGCAGAAACAAAAATTCGTAAAGAGACTGATTTCTAGTAGGTTTATGATTCATTAAATCTTGGAAAAGAAAATAAAGGTCACGTCTACTCTGAAATGTTTCTATTAATTTTTCTCTCCAATCTTTCCACGTATAGTGAGACCAGTTGACATCAGTCGTCACTAAACTATGATACCATATTTGCGAGGTCCCTGTCAGTTTACTCGTTGTTTGAAAAATCATATTGTCTTCTGTCCAGCTGTAAATACGTGCATTATGTTCGATAACATTCATCCAATGCGAAATATCGTCTTTGAGAGGATTGAATTCCGGTATTACCACGGATATATTCAACTGTTGCGGGGCCACAGGGCACGATCCTAATGAAACTGTATCACTTACTCCTGCTACATCGATACTAGTATTTCTTTGTGGTCTTGCCTTACAGCGTCTCTTTTTCGTCTTATGGTGTCTGCTTTTACGCGCGTCGCTTGATGAATCCGATGATGAGGATGTGGACGAGGAATTCTGTCTCTTTCGTCTTGGCATGATCTCCGAATATTCACAACACGAAGAAACAAGAAAAAAATCACCACTTCTGATGTTAGGGATGCAACTATCATTGATTCAGAGTGAATAAATGAACACGACTGGAACGACAAACTATATTTTCGGAACAAATCACACACACGTCTTTCTCTTAATCCGAATTAATATAAACTAAACTACACCCGCATGAATAATGAATAATGCTCTTTCTTCCCGTTACTCTACAGGCCGACGCTGAGTCAGGTCTTGCTCAGCGTTTGTGGATTGGGTTGGCATGTATACGGGCAGGACAACACGAGATCAAAGAGGAAAGCATTACCACCGATTATTGTTCAAGGTAGACACTCTCTCACCAACATAATTGAAAACATGAAAGAATTACAGAGTGCTCTAGAACACAAGCTGATTTCGAAATATTCATCGAATTCCATCTTGATATAATCAAAAACGAGCAATGATCGGAACTGGAAAAAGCGGGAAAGGAATTTCACACTCTCACCCTGCCTGGTAGGATGAGGCACGCTTCCTTGCTCAGGGGCCTGGATTCGGGACCTGAACCGGAAGAAATAGCGCAAGAACTTCTTGAAGTGCACAAGATTGCAGTAAAAGGAGTCTTTAGGCTAAATACCAAATTCATACCGCTCTACATGGTAATTACTGATACAAATGCAAACCTTAGCAATCATAAGAGAAAAGTATAGCACTTAGTTCATACCAGAATCACATGGGAGCTAAGGAGGAATCAAAAGAAAATCATCCAGTGCTAAAGATGCCAGACATGTGGTCATGCCACCTCAAACTGTCGCAGGCAGTGGAATGTCTTAAGTATGCTGAATACCACATCCCTCGTGAAAGCACCAAGCCAAGAAGTTCCCAGGCGAACTGTGCAAACTGCGCCGGGGATCATCCCGCTAATGCATCGATCTGCTTTGCGTACAGGAAAGGGGTTGAAAGGATTTCAAATCACAAAGCACGATTATCAAATGCAGACACGAAAAATTCGGTCAGGCCTGAAAAGCCTCTGATACACAACATAAGTTACTGGGAGGAGCAGTAGTCACCCGCCCAGAATGCGCCCCCTTTGTATGCCAGAAGGACTGAAACATGCCCCCCACTCATAGCACAGAAGCTGTCAACCCCTTCGAGTTATACATCCGTCAATATCTCATCAAGAGAGCGGGAAGTATCCGTGGGATCACAAAGTCAGAATGAACCGGCAAGTTGCGGCCTAGCCTTGATTGCTGAGAAGTCCAATCAACTGGAGAATTTGACTGATTTAGATGAAGTCAGTAGAGCTCTGGACGACTTGTTCCAGGAGACGTCTACGACTGGAGACAACATCAGTCAATTCAAAGCACTCATGACGTTTGTATGAATTGCAAATCAGTATTTATTCGACAGAACGCTGACTAGAGGATAAATCTCCACAGAAAAACCTTTGAGAAACCCCGAAAGCTGCTCTCAACTCATCAGAATTCCCAGCTGGATTTGGAAAAGAAATATCTGAAGACGATTTTTCCACGCTTCCCCGTCAAAATACAAAAAAAACTTATCAAACGACAACTACTGCACTTCGTTTGAATATCTAATTCAAACTCCTTCGAAACACATGCCTGAACCCATGGGTGGAGGCATGAGTGACTTCTCAGTATTTATGGCTTGGACCCCAACAATACAGAGCAAGCAAAATATCAACGGTGCGCTCTAAAGTGGTTCATTCGACCTCTGGGATCGCTCAGGGATATAAGCTATAATTTGGCGGAGAAGTGCCTGCGCCAAATCGTAGTGGAATACTTCCCGCCTCAGATATCCATCTCACCGCGGCTTTGTTTTCCTTCAGCAACGTAGTTGTATGTTATTTGTGAGATATTTGTGATTCTCTATATATTGGTATATGTGTAGATTCTATTTATATGTATATATATTTAATCTTTGTTAGACGATGAGTTAGATTTATAACCAGAAAAGGCTCAATAAGACTATTTTGATTTTTATTTTATTAACATCCACCTTCCAAGCGGAAGACCGAGGTACGGACCCCTGCCAAGCCACCGTGCTGGGTGATTGTTGGATCGTTGGAATATAAGCCCTCGCTAATCCGTTGCTCGCACAAGATTTGACTTCTGAGGGTTGACGTTCGTCAACTGTTTAACGAAACAAACAACAACAATTCACAAATCTCACACAGCACCATTACTTTCGCAAATATTCCAGTACTAGATATAGATGTTATGCGTAACAATATTTATAATATGTAGAATCGCAGAAAGTATTTGCAGTTAATAAATACGGAAAAATCGCGATTTTTGAAAATGGTTCGGATTTACGTAGATTTTCAGAATATTTGATTTGAACCTTCGGAAGGGCATATAACTTTAATATCCATATTGGAAAACTAGAAAAAAACTCTTCCATGGATGAGCTTCCATATTTCAATGACTGATACACACGAACCTATTCACAAAGATTTGTGAAAATTTTTGATTTTCCACCTTTCATATTCAAGATGTCACTTAGAATCATATCCAAATTTCTATAATTCTATAACAATCCTTTCAGGGCAGACTTTTCAAAAATGAAAAAAATAATTACTTGATTTAATATTCAGTTCAGTTAATATCATAAGTTTGAAAATATACTTAATTTAGATTTTTTTATTGAATAAAACATGAGTTAGTAGGTGGGGCCACTATGATACCACAAAGCAAATAAAACACGCCAATTGAAAAAAAAATTGGTTTTATTATAATAAAACAAAATACAAACTTGTGCTATTTTTGCCTAATTTTTTCTATGAAACTTCTCAAAACAATTTTTTTTGTCGTTGAGGCAAAGGCCTACTTTGCAAATAGTACATGACCATCTTGTTCGGTGCTGTTCTGCTCGTGAACTACACAGTGCACATCTCCTAGAATTAGAATGTAATGGCATATGGGAGGCCCGATCCCATCTTTTCTCTAGCGGAATATTTGGCTTGAATTGACTTTGAGGCATATCTCCACTAGGCCTACCTATACGAGGTGTTTCAGTAGAAGCCCCTACTAGGCCTGTTACTATGGACAAACGGAAATCCTTGAGGGTCATATTGGTATGTTTGTAATTTTCATTATATATTATGAATGAATTGACAATCGAAACGTCAACAAAATGCCACAAAATTCTGGGCCACCATTTCCTACTCTTCCTGTCGATTTGGTAAGTTGTCTTGAGCATGTCTGCTTTGTCAACATACCCCATGTTGGCATTATAGTCTTTGATAACGTTGGGACACGTGATAGTTTCCGTTTCTCCGTTCTTTTTTTTTCGATCAACTGTTCCCATATCAGGCATATGAAAATTGCTTGCAATAGTAACAATCCTCTTATCCTTCCATTTGAAGAAACTTATCCCATCATCAGTTATTCGCCAGTCGGTTTCGCCCCTTTTCATTGACTTTTCTGTTTTCATATCGACCGGTATTCCCTGACGATGAGCTCTTATGGTACCGCAAGCCAATATTTTTTCTGATCTCAATTTTCTCAATAGTGGCAGAGACGTGAAATAATTGTCAAAATAGACAGTATGGTTGCGATTTACTAATGATCTTGTCAAATCTGTGACCACCCTAGAGCCCAAATTTGTTTCTGATTTATCACCAACTTTTCCTGTGTAGATTTGGAATTGATCTATATATCCACTTTCCGAGGCTCGAACCCAAACTTTGTATTCGCGCTTTACGGGCTTGTTTGGCATGTATTGGCGCAAGGAAGACCGTCCCTTGAAAATAATCATGGATTCATCAACCGAAATATTTCTGGATGGATTGTAAAGTTTGGCAAAATTTTCAGATAATACATTCAAAAGAGGTCGTACTTTGTATAGCTTGTCGTAGCCAAGTTCTCCATGTTTAGGCTTGCAAAGCATTGTCATTCAAGTGAATGTTTCCTAATAACCAATCAAATCTTGTTCTTGGCATAAGTTGTGATATATAGTTATCTCTAAGTTCTAATTTGGTTGACCAAAAGTCTCGGTAGCTCGGCAAGCGTTTTATGCCCATCAGTATATTTATGGCGAAAAACGTTTCCATTTCCTGAATATTAGTCATCGTGAATGGTTTTTCTAATTTTGTACTGGCTTGTGTGGCAAACAAGTTAGTTTGGAAAGTTATGTGCTCAAATAAAGTGTCTGGAAATAAACAAGAAAAAAAATCAACAGGAAGCTCAGCTTCTTCATGTATATTGGTTGGTCCAACATCTTGGTTGAATTTTTCAAGCGCTAAATAATTGGATACGATTTTCTTCCAAACAAGTTTATTCACATTGAGCTTTCTTGCCAATTCTGCGAGTGAAATAATGTCATCATCACTATAATCGCTCTCATCTATAATGTTTTCATCATATTCATGAGCTGAAATATAAAAACAAATCTTTTAGAGGAAACATAAACAATTTCCAGTATCAGAATAACCTGTTTGCACATCGTTTTCAGGCTCAAGAATATCGTCCCAAACCAAATCTAAATCAGCAGTATTAGTACCATGAACAACCTCCGCAATATCTTCTTCCTGATCACTGACATCGTCCACCGAGTCTTCACCGGATGGTATATCCTAAAAAAAAGTTTTCATGATATCATCTTCGCACATGTTTTCTAGATCATCAAATCTCCACTTTCTGTCTGGAATGAAATATTTTTGTCAGAACATAGTTCGCTGCTTTGTGGTATCAATTGAAACCACTTGATTTTCTCAGAAAAAATAACATGACAAATAAAATATTTTGTCCTAATTATGATGAAAACATACTGATATATCATTATATTTGACAAATAAATACTTACTGGCCATTTTCAATACTCCAAAACAAAAACAAACGTACAACCTTTTCACTGTTAGCATAAAAAACAATAACTCGATGGTTCACCCGTCTAAGATTCTACGCTACTGACGATTCAGACCGCGCAATCAATCGGTGTATGTTTTTACCTATAGATGGCTGTACCGTACGTACATTCCCGTGATGGTATCGCCGTTATACCGCAAAGCGGCGTTAATATGAATTTTAGGAACTGTGGTTTCATGGTGACACCACAAAGCGCGAAAGGGTTAAAGTGGACTTCAAAGTTCAACAACACCTATGATGACTTGCAACAATTCTCGAATTGTATCAGATATACGTCAATGTTGCGACCAGATTGAGAAGGTTCTTCATTGAGGCCTTCTATATGACAATATGAAAACCTAATTCAGAACATGCCTCTTTCCAGAAGCCCACGCAAAAATCTTCGACGGCCCCACGAAGGAAATCCGCAAAGACAAGGAGCTACCGCTCCGCCTGAGCTGCGTGCTGATCAACTCGATCGAAGCTCCCGAATACATATTCTGGTACCACGGCGACAGGATGATAAACTACGACCTCGAGGACGGCGCCACGGTGAGAGAGGGACGTCAAGGCAGCGAATTGATATTTCCGAAGGCCAATCAGACTCACGCAGGGAACTACTCGTGCGTGCCGTCGAACGCCAAGCTGGATAGCATTCTAGTTTATTACGACGGTGGGTTGCGTTTTACAAGTTTGGAAGACCATCGCACACTGTTAACTTTTCAGTATCGGTGGTTGAGTTACTTAGGGCCAATTCATACATATCTGTTTCAGTCTCAACCGTGCAATGCTCAATTTTCTGTATTTACATGAAAAAATACGGGATATTTCGAAAAGTCCTCAAAAATCCGCTAAAATTTCTTAAAAATTATACACATCATATTTTTTGAAAATTTGAATAAAAAAGTGTCTCGAATTTGGGGCAGAATGCTTTTATTAGGTTAAAACCAAATGTAAAATCAACTGGTATGGAACTGCATAAAACAATGGGCTTGTTCTGGGGTAAAACCAAGATTCATATATTCTTGGAGCGATTTCCGATTCGATATTGTTTGGTCAAAATCTCTAGACACGTTCGATCATATCCAGGGATTCTACTGCGATTTCCAGTAGATGATGCAAGAATCAAATTCTGTCATTTTGAGGCATTTGCATTCCAATTGATCAAAAGTTTCACATAATTTTACTCTTCTTTTCAACCAGCTATTTGTCGTTGATATACCATTGCTTTCAATTATTAGTTGTTTTATGTTTGTTTAGTAATTGATTCAAATGTTGTTATATCGAAAATATAAAGCAAATGCATTCATCTCTAATTCACTTCTAAACAGAAACAGACGAACATCAAAAATATAGCGAATTCTTAGTTAGGAACTCGTGTAATTTTTGACAGAACTCATGTATCTTTATTCTTTATTATGTAGAGTTGAAAATAGAAAGTTATACACTGACTCTGCACGAGTTCTTCCGAAAGAATTCGAAAATAGAAATTTCGTCATAAGTCATAATGTCATGTGTCTAGAGTCGCCGCTTGGCATCTGTAAAAATATTTCCCCGGATATCATTAGCGCTGTTGACGAAGATATTAACATTGTACTGGTATAGAAGGCATTTTATCAGGAATATTATGCATCTTGGCTATTATGAATCATTATGAATTTGAAGGTTTTTTGAAAAACAAACATCAAGTTTGTTAGAATTTGAAATTGCTGCCAGTCAACCAAGCAATCACAATTGTCTGATCTTCCTTCTGTTCCCAGCAGTATAGCCAGTGGTCACTGATTTTCGAATGTTCACTGCAACTCACCTGCCGCAAGCGTCGTAACTCTATGACTTAGAAATGCTATAAAACTATTGTTCACGCATGCGTTCATGCCATAGAAAACTATCATAGGTGGATTTCCCTGATAGAACTGAAAGTGAACGTTGAACAGAAAATGGTTATATTTACACGTTGAACTATTCTTCTTCTCATTTATCAACAGCTCTCCTAAAAACATGACTTGCTGGCAGCTGCTTTTGTTTTGCGACTGTTGCTTCAGAGCTCCAAAATCTGGCTTCACTATTGTTTGATTTTGACAAATGCCATTTGCCAACCAATAATCAAGCTAGAAAATTCGTGCCCCAGAGAAACAAACTGTAAAAACGAAAACACGTCAGTAAGTATGCTGTGAACTCTGCCTTATTTCAGAGTTTTTTCATTTCTTCAAGCCGCACATTGCTTATAAGGGAGCCATAAATTTTGACATTTTCATCTACCCCATTATCCTGCCCAATTCCATTCACCTCAGATTCCTCATTGGTCTCTTTCTCGCCATCAGAATAATCGAAATCATCTCCACTTACAAAATGAAAAGCACGATGTCTCAAATTCGTTACTATCTAGATATATAGGCGATCATAATGGCAATGAATGAATTTTATTTTTTAACATCAACCTCACTTTTATGAACAAGAAAAAATAATTTGTAATAATTCATAACATCAAAATCACACAAATTTGTTAAAAACCGTTTTACATTATTACATAAAAAAGTACTGCCTGTGTCTTTTCCATAATTTCGGTCTGACGAGTGCTTGAACTTCACTAAAACAATTCTTCTTATTTATTTCTCTCAGATTTTTGCCTGGAAACTTGACTCCCCGATTTATGAAGGCATTCGAACCAGCAACATAAAATAATTATTCAGAATTAGCCATTGCCATCAATTTATAGTTCAGCATTGTATAGGGTAAATACGACTGTATCCCAATCCAGTTAAAAATTTTTATATCGAGAGATAATGGAACAGTATAAAGCAACTGGTAACAGCTTTGCTTCTCCAGTCTCCATTTACAGTGAATAAAGTTCCCAAGGTATGGCATTCAGGTATCTAGAAAATACTTTCAAAAATTATTTATGCCGAACCCTTCCAAGAATGAGAAAGCTGTCAATTTCTAATTCAATAACGAATTGGTTCGACGAACACATATCTCAACCCCATCGTTTGCTTTCCAATAACTTTCAGCCCTTTTCCAGAGCGCACGACATTCGCTAAAAGCCAAGATGGGAGCGGTGGCAAAAAGTCGCAGTCTCGAGATGATATCGTCAATATGCTGGTGCTGATCTCGACCTTTCAACTCTGCAGATGACTTTACACACTCTGGACGTGACGACAATGCAGATGCGGCATAGTTATTAACCGCAAACAACGTACAATGTTATGAAAATTCGCCGTGCTTCTCTGATGTTCTTTCAGCTGATGATGTTCTCTGAAGGAAATCTGTCGCAAGATTAGGGCACCGAACGTTGCATAATATACCGGTGTATCAGTTTCAGAACTATTCTTTGCGTTGATAGTTTTATGGTTATCTAGATTTTTAAGAGTTCAGTATGGAAATTTCAGCACTCTTCAGTGGAATGATAACAGTTTGTATCATTCTCTAGGTAAAAAATAAAATTCCATATGAAAATCCCAACATATGGGTCTTTTTTTGTGATGTTGTTACTTACCAGGAAAAAGAGTAGTAGCTTTTTTATTAATTTCATTCACAAAGAATATTGGGTGGATGTAATTTGTATATGGTAGAGAATAATGATTATCATATCTTCTTGAACAGATTCATGAACATGGTTAGAAATGAGTCTGTTTTCTAACAAAAGCAAAGTCAATGCCCTCGTAACTTAAAATCAGACGGGTTGATATTATTTCATCAATACACACGAATTTCAATTCGATTTTCTATATATGCTATTGAATCCGAAATGTTCTGTGATACGAGTCTATTTTCAGTTTTCAATCGCGTTTTCACTGTTATCATATTTGAGCATTTTTGTTGCATTACTTTCGACGCTGTTACCGAGGCACCATTTCATGGTACTATATCGGCACTACCAACTGAAACTTTCAACTGGTATGATAGTTGAATTTCAATTGAGTCGTGACTGTTGAATCTGAACTGTATCTTTTCTGAAATCGCTTTCCTTTTATATGAAAAGTTTGATTGGCAAGTGCTTGGGATTACTACCGGAAACACAAAAATGAGTAATTCAATCTTTTGTCGGTCACATTATATTACCAGAAGGGGTGTTGTTTGTTGACAAATTGAACCTCTCGTCGGTTGTCCGTGTTTGTCAGTTATAACCCGATTTATGGTTCTGGGTCGAACTGAATTTACATTTTAATCAGGATAACTGTTTGAAAATAATGACCTTAATAATTTCCTTCATCATCGACAGAATACCGCTTGGTTCGTTCCTATTTAAACAGATTTGTTTATTCAGTGAAATGTGCCCGTTGAGATCAGTATTGTGAAGTTCATTTCGTCTGTTCGATTTCACTTGTGGTGGAGTTGCTTATTACTTTTGTATTATGATAAGATAAGTAGTCCTGTCGTTAAAGAATTATAAAGTAATAAGCAACTTCATCAAAAGTGAAATCGAACAGACGAAATAAACTTCACAATACTGATCTCAATCTAATTTTGAAAAATAACGCACCGCGTTGAAGAGGTGAAACCTCAAAGTCGGTGACTTGATGCGGAACTGAATAATTACAATGATTCAAAAGTGTAAGTACTCTGTAGGTAGAAATTCCTACATTATAATAGCCGCTCTATTCTACGTTGATCCTCCATATAAAATTATAGCATGGGGTAAATAATTATTCTATAAGCTGATGAATAAGATATTTCCATTTCAACTAGAAGTCAGAAATGGAACCCAGATATTCACCATTTTTGATGTATTCATGGTCATCTGCGATAGGATCATATTGGTCGTCTCTTTCGTAGAAGGCATTCTACTGTGTCTTCAAAAAAAGTTAGTTTATCATACCATTATGGTCTATCAATGATGGAGTAAACTGTAGGATTCTGATCGATTCGATGTTATTATTTGACCCAATCAAGGATGCAAACCGCATATGGTTTCGAATAGCTACGAAGCGAATACTTTTAAACACTTTAACACTTGATAAAGATACAGTGTATCGAAACTGGTCGCGAAGACAATAAATTTTGTGGAAATTCAATCGTGTCTACCTTATAGCGTAATAACTATGGATTTCCATCAAGTAGAGGCCACCTCAATCCAAAATAAGTTTCTAAGAATAGCATGTAAACAGGATTCAACACTCTCGACTTCAGAGGCCAGTCCATTTTCACTAATTGAAAATTCCGTCAATATATCAGTAAGTGATCCAAACTTTGCTTATTTGTAGTATTCCTTCTAGAACATTACGGAAATTCGATAGAGGTGATTGACATTCCGATCATTACTATGGCATTGATTGAAATCAAAGACGAGACGATTGAAACCAGTTGCTAAGACGAATTGTGAAACATTGTAACTACATAATCAAATAGCTTCCACAAAGACAACATCGACATTTACGGGAGCGTCATTAAGTTCGTTCAAGTGCAATGCCAACGGGCAAAACACGATGCATTGAAATTCAATTTGAAAATGATCATTCCTTGTTCATTTTATGAAATTATTCCGAATGAATGTGACTAGTCCGAAAACCACGGTGGAAGTTGAGATGTCTCTCTCGAATAATATCTCATCTCCGCTTTATGCTCATCGAATAATTCATTTTTTTCCAGAAATTTTTGGCTCCAGTAGCAATTCATCTTAATTTCAAATTTTCTTCGTCAGTATAAGTTCTAGTCCTAATCTCTACATTTCTTAAATTCACTTTCATACATCGGATTCTTCCACTTCTTTCCATTTCTATTATTTCTATTTTACCGCTAAAACATTCAGGATTCAGACCTGGTTAAAGATGTGTTACAGCACTAGCTAATATAACTGATGATATAATCGAAGGTATTGATGAAAATAAGGCTACAGTACTCATTTTGCTAGATTTTACAAAAGCTTTCGATCTTGTCAATCACAGAATTCTTTTGGCCAAATTACACTACTTAGGGTTTTACAGCACTGCTAGTGATCTAGTTGTTTCTTTTTATGTAATATATATCAAAGAGTGGTTCTTAATGAAAATTTTTCAAATTATTCACAAGTGACGGGAGGGATTCCACAAGGTAGTATACTGGGTCCACTCTTGTTTACAATATTTACATCAACTCTTCATAAAACACTTAAATATTGCGATTATCATGTCTATGCTGATGATACCCAAATCAACAAGACCTTTGACCCTGAGAGAGTATTACAATACAGGGAAGAGATCAATATAGATCTGCAATCACTTGGTGATGCTTGCAAAGAAAATTTAATCAAAATCAATCCGAAAAAAACCTGTGCCATTCTGTTTTGCAATGACAAGATAAGAAATGATCTGCTTCTTGCATTGGAACTGAAGATAAAAACTGAAATTATATCTTTCAGTAATAGCGCGAGGAATTTGTGATTGATCCTGGATTATAAACTGAGATTCAAAGAACAAGTGAATGCAATGATGAAACGTAGCTAAACATGTTTGAAACTGATTCATCCACACAGACATTACTCAGATCAAGATGTTGAAAAATTGTTGTGTGACTCACTTATACTTACACAACTCAACTATTGTGATATAATTTATGGACCCTGTCTAGAAAATTTTTAATGTCAACTTATTCAAAAAATTCAGAACTCATGCTTGCGAATGATTTCTGGTCTCAGAAGGAGGCGAAGAATTCCACACAAACTAAAGGAAGCTCTGTGGTTGGATATGTCAAATAGACGGAAACTACATATGATTTACAATTTTTACAAATCACTCAAATTCAAAAAACCTTCTTATCTTTACAACAAAATCTTGTTCAGAAAAGATGTGCATGATTCGAACATTCGAAATACGACTATAATTACAATACCACTACATAGAAAAAAATATTTAAAGGAAGTTTTTCATACAATATAGCTAAAGGGTACCGAATTCTCGCATCACCATTGCTTGGATCTGAACGAACCAGTTTGTTTCTGGAATTCATACACTCATACAACTAATTATACCTACCAATGACATAACTACTCACTCTGACCTACTCTACCTTTCTCTCTCTCTCTGCTATACTTTCTTTCTCACTCGTTCTCATCCTCTTTCTCTCTCACACACTTATCCTCATCTCTTACTAGTTAGGATATAGAAAGGAGGGTCCTAGTGGAAGAACAGCATTCTATCTACCATGGTAGATGGAAAACTGAACTTCGACCCATCATTTAGCCTTACTGTACAATTTTATAATCTTTTTGTAGTATGTATGTAACCGGATTGAATAATAAACATTTTATTATTATTATTATTACTAAAATAAATTTTCCGTCTCGGTATGAATACTGTTTTGGGTAAGCTTGTACCATAAAGTGGCTTGTGATATGAGGCCACTGAACTCTTCAGAGAAAAACCTATTCATCCCTAACATGAATTCGTTAAATTTCTATACTACGTTATCGAATCCATTTGGAAAAGACCCAAATAATAACAAGTTAAATTCAAAAATTCCATCCGATTAATGCCAATGCAAAATGAACAATCATTAGATACCAATTATCGTTCCTGTAATGGGAAATTGAATTGGTTCTCCAATTACAGTTGAGTGTGGTATTATTGTTGAAACGCTATTATGATGTCAATGATATCTACCGCTGTTGAGGAAATGACAATTCATCATGAAAATTATTTGTTCAACATTCAAGATCCATTCACAGAATGGGATTGATTCTTTTGATTCCTGTAGGTATGGCAATGTAGGAGTTCAACTTGAGTAATTGACTTTGAAACTCCATACCAAATACATTTTCAAGATTGAAAATATGAGCATTTTTCGATAGTCCATCCTCATATCTCTATAATTAGGAGAACAATTTTCAACATTTTCGGAACTTCGGGACATTGGTAGAAATACTTTGAATCGACAACAGAAAAATTACATTTCTCAGTACTGCAAGGATTAATTGATTCCATTTCAAATGAACAGTATATTAGGAGTCGATATAAATGAACATTTTCCTTAAGAAAATATTGACTAGGGCAAGGATGGAAATTCGTGAGAACATAAGAGAACACGTGAGAATATGGAAAAAGAACTGTCAGAAGGCCAAATGAAAGGGTGTCAGAGAGCTGTCAAAGTGAAAAAAATCTGAAAATTCACATGTCAAGGAAACTTATGACTAAGATGTCTGGAAACCCTGGTGTGTTTACTTATACCTGTAGAAGTTTGGGATAAAAGTGGCGAAATCTGGATTGCTTGATTTTTGGTGGATAATTGAGCTTTTGGAGGTTTCCGTACAATATGTACAAATGTCGCCAACACGCTCTTGTCAGTCTTATCTGAAGCTGAATTTGCACTAAGTGAAAATAATGTGCAGTCGGGGTTTTCCACTTTCATTTGATTGGCTAGCGAGAAGAGATCGCAACCTAAAGGATAATGGGTGGACGATGAGATACCAGTAACAACGTTTCGATATTTAAAAGCAATGAAATCAACAAATAAACACGATAAAACATCGTAAACATCAAAATTTCAAACTGACATGGAAATATGACAATTAACTTGACACTTATCATCAAATTTGAAGATGGAAACATAAGGCCCTCTACCGAAAAAATAGGGGAAACCTTCAAAAGCGTCGATTGTTTTTTTCGCCACAAAAATCTAAACAAAATCTAATCAGTTGAATCACCAGGACTTCTAGGCATCTTACTTATGACCATTTGAAGTTGCATTCCACTCATATACATCTTGAATATGCACAATATCATGGCTGGATTGGAAGAGAAATGCAAATATTTAGGTTGAAAGAGCAAGAGTGCCATTTGACTGCAATGAGACACGCTCAGTTCATCTACTACTTTTATTTCAATTCAAATATCGGAATGAAATTCAAATTGACAAGTTGAAAAGATCTGAAAGTTGTTGAGTTATGTTTCAACAATTCATCACGAATCACTTTTCATAATGATAGCATGATATTTTTTTTCAATAACAAATTCGAACTTTGATATGAAATGATTCATTCTGTTTCGAGATCAACTTCTTTTGTTTCTGTATCTTCTTCATACCCAACACCTTTATGACTATTTTATCCATATTATTTCTCATCATCTGTAATTGATTATTCATAAAATAAGTGAATAAATCTTACATTTAAAATATAAATAGCCTTCAATATCACCTTCAGAACTTTCATTGTCTGATATCACTTTCACCAAGCCATTGAATGTCATAGCATTTCTTATTCAATACCCATCCAGAAGTTTCTGGTTGGAATTGGATTGGAGCTACAAATGTTGCATTTTTCCACAAATGTTAAATGACAATGAAGTGGAGAACTCATTTTGTTGATGTTGCAATAGAATAAAAAAAAGTGTTTCGGTTTCAATGTTGTTGATTTTTTGAGACTGTTTCACGAGACTAGATAGCTGAGTCACAGCTAGCCTATAAAGTAACATATTCATATGTTATGAATAATTAATCGAATTAAAAACAGTTTCTTGAGGAAGAACAAATACAAATAAATCAAGTTTGGATTATAATTTCAAACTGAGTGGTATTTGTTTGGACTTCCATTGTCTATTTCAATATTCGGGTAATCATCACCCGGAGAAGATTGCGGATACCAGCGATCGGAACGTCCAACTTGCGTAGAAATTTTTTGCGAGCAACAACTATCCTAAATTGAGATGACGGTTGTGAAAAATATCTGCATACATTTTCAGGAATATGCCTAGTGTTCCTGAAGAGTTACATGAATTTTATTTGTTGTTTCCAAGACTTTTTTGATGTGTGTACTCGCTATTCCGAAAATTGAATTGAACTCACCGATGCGTGATGAAAATCTATATTTAACAAAAAATATCACTTACTGTCGATGACTCCGGAAATCCGATGTGAAAAAAATCAGTAGAAATCTTGTTGAAATCCAGAAATTCCACATGAAATCCTTGAAAAAATCTTGAAATCCACTAGGAATCCTAATTCGATGTCAAAATTTTATGGAAGTGAAACACCGCTTGGATTTCACAAAATATTGACAAGTGATCGCTATACAAGAGGTTTTCCAAGTAGGATAAATCCCTTGAACCACGTGTCATGATTTTGTAAAACCATTATCAGTTTTTCCTACTGGAAACTGTGATAATATTGTTTGTTTAACATTTCACTGAATTTTCGTTTCAAGTCCTCACCACAAGAGAGAGTGTGAAAATCGATTCTTTCTCAGTGGAAATGGACGAATTGAGAGTCTTTCTGGATAAATATAGGTGAAATGATAACGGCCTCGATTGAAATCCCCATGAATAGTTCGTTTCAAAAACACTGATATCCGTTGGATGGGAGAAACAAAATGCTACCTGTTCAGGACATACTGGTGACATAGCATTGAGGATATTTCATATCAACAATTCGGATATTCCTTCATAACGGCCGCATATTTGGTGAGAACGGTACAATTTATACACATTGCGAAAAAAACGACATCAAAAAGATCAAAATGAATCCAGACTAACATTGTTTCTCAATATCTATGAGAAATATCGCCAATCAGTTTCCACTATCTATACCTTACTTCATAAAAAGGGCTGGATTTTGAATCATCAGCTGAGTCATAGCTGGAAAGTAAAATGGATTAAGCGATACATTTGATTTGCTGTCTAGGAATTGGCAGGAAGTTGAATTTTTCAAGACGAAATTGAAAAATCGGCCATCAATTATATTCCTCTCAATGTCGGACATATCCACAGAATACAGTTATGAATTAGAAAATGTAATGGCCACCTTACTGCATAATGAATAAAAGTTTAGCGCCAACCACCACATTGGGAGTGAAGATACTGAATCGCTGACATCTAATGTTTGTTACAATTGACTTTGACGTCTATCTGACTCAACTTTCAATGAAATATTCCTACTTCTCTAAAAGCAGTAGAATAAAAAAATTTACAAACACTTATAGATAGATAGATACGTGTATATCACTTAAAAACGTTTGACTCATTGACAAAAAGGAGGAAAAAGGCCATCTTAACCTAAAAGATACTCCCCTGCCTGCGTATTTCCTTCACTCTGGAAGAAATCTCTTGTGATCCCTCTTATGAAAAAAATGCCCGCGGAACAATTTTCAGACCTAAGACATATGAGCATTCTCTCTTGTTTATCCAAAATATTCGAAAAAATAATCGATAATCAAATTCGTGTGTATTTGAATAGTCACTCGTTACTTCCAGCATGTCAGTCTGGATTCCGCCCCGGTTATAGTTGTACTACCGCACTATTGAAAGTTACTGATGATATTCATACGGCAACGGATCAAAATTTACTGACTGCCCTGGTATTGCTTGACTATTCTAAGGCATTTGATCTAATACATCACCAACTCTTGCTAAACATTCTTCACTATCTTGGATTCTCGACTTATGCTATCGAACTTATCAGGAACTACTTTGCTGGAAGATCACAGTCAGTGCTTTACAACAATCAAGTTTCAGTATATTCCCAAGTACTGTCAGGGGTTCCACAGGGATCAATCTTTGGCCCTCTCTTTTTCGTTTTGTATACGTTGTATATATGGCGACGACGGGCACTGAGTTACATAGACATCACTTTTTCTTGCTCGTATACCAAGCATAAGAGAATTAAATTTCATTTCGACATGTTAAAAATATATTTTTCAAATTTAATGAAATGGAAAATAAAGACGCTAATATTATTTTCGCCTGAACAAACCTATTCGAGTTCGTACTCTCCATTACTCCGATCCAGTGGGCGAACGCGCTAGTATCGTTAACGAATGACCACTTCCCGCACCGCGGGGTCAGTGATCACGGGCTCCGGGAATCGTGAGTCCTGAGTAGACTCAACGAACTGAGAATAACGGCCTTCTGCATGCGGCCGGCCAAGATCTCTGTCGTATTATGGCATACCGGTATGGTCTTTTCGAGCGATATTCGTTTCGGCAGGGGCCGGAAACTCAATAACGAATATCGCCTTATTTCGGTTGTCGAAGAAGACTATGTCAGGTTTATTGGCTTGTATTTTCCTGAGGGTGAGGAATGAAAAGTTCCAAAAACTTCTACACCTTTCATTCTCCACAACGGACTCAATATCCCCCGGAGGGTAAGGCAGTACCGGTGTCCTGTCTAATTCATACGAATGCCGAAGAAAATAGAAAAGCACTCGTAAGGCCACGTTATGGCGATTGATATAGACCGAGACCGCATATACTGCACAAGATGACAGAAAATGCATCAAAGTCTCAGGCGCCTGTCGGCAGGCCCTGCATCTAGGACCAGGGACCTCTATACCCATCACGCGGCTCCGGTAGACAAGGGTGTTGGAGACACCGTCTTGGCACGCGATGATAAACCCTTCAGTCTCCGACTTCAGCTCACCCGACCTGAAGAAGGCGAAAATGTCACCCCAACAAACAAGCCATGGTCTTCTATGTTTTTGAACAAGATTTCATGCATGGTCTTGTCTGAAGGCAGCTGCAGCATTTTAGGATTCTCTGCAACCTTGATGTGAGCTTCTCTTCGTGCGGGCTCCAATTCGGTGACAGAGAGTTGGCCTTCTACAGAAATCTTCAAACTGTGTCAGGGCTTGAGTGTCTCGGTTGAGTGGTTCGAGATGGATTCCTTCTGATTAGCGGCCGGCGGATTATCCACAACACGCAGATGGACTTCTTATTACTTTTTGTAAATGAATCATACGTCTTTGGATGACATACACCTAATTATCAACAGAAAGTTTTTGTATTTTTTTTTTTTCATTTTAATTCATTCATAAAAATTCCTAAGTCAAGAAATAATTATTAAAATTCAATAGTAGCGCATAATATGCTCCGGAAATTCGTATATAACATCTCTGATTTGGATGATTTTCAAGGTATTATTCTTGGGGAAGATTCATAACAGCTTCCTCGAATAAAACTCTTCGATGAAAAATGGCCAATATTTTTTCGAAAATTGTTTGGATTCTTTCATCCCAGTGAGCTTGTATTTGTTCAAAAATATTTTTTTTTATTTCTTCTTCTACATGAAAAAAACAGAGTTTTTGAAGAGAATCATTGCAAAACATACGGGAGTGTTCTGAGTTGAAATGAAACACTCTGTATGTGTATGGACGTAGCAAATTTTTTTCGAAGGTATTTATTACATCAATACATCACGCAAGTAACCAAAGGAATGGAGGATTAGTGAAACACATTTCATCATGAAAACAGCAAGTAACCAAAGGAATGGAGGATTAGTGAAACACATTTCATCATGAAAACAGCGAAGAATTATGTACATTTTATTAAATAAATACTTTATACACTCACACCATACTTGAGTCTCAAGTTGAAAAGTAACAATGATTATCAACAACTGGAAGAAACATATAAATATTAGAAACATTTGAAACGAAATCAATGACTCAAATTCACCAATACATGACTATAAACGTTTTCATTATGATTTATTCAGAATGACATGTATACATGGATGATTTAGTATCAGATTATTCTAGACTAATTCTGGCGACCATATTCTTTGCATATACAAAAAATTTCATCTTTCATTCACCATTAAAAATGAATCAGTTGAAATCTATACCATATATGTTGAAATATAATTTTTTAAAGGTGAGGTAAGGTTTGGAAACGGAAAAACACGAAATAAGGATAGTTAATGAGTAGAAAATAAGACATCGTTATATTTAAAAATATTTTTCTGTTCCTCAGTTGAGGTCGAATTTGATTTACAGAAATATTCGTATATGCAATTATATGAGCATTTACTTTATACACAACGGGTATATTTTGTTCCAATAACCTATCAGATATTACAATTCCATATAAAATAGTTTTTAACATTTCATATATTTGAATAGTATAATGTACAGAATCCATCAATGAAATTCCTCATAACAATTCAGATATTCATATCAATTGAACTACCACTCATCATTTTATGCAAACAGAAATACTATTACAATGGCCTTTTCACTATCAAACCGTTTCGATAATATGCCCATTTACAATAAAAATCTGAAATTCATTGTGGATATTAATAATTTTCAGAAGGGATGCAATGTGGTGGGAGAAATATTTCATTCGAATTCAGCAATCGAAATATCCCTATAATAATTTTTTTATTCAGGACTATTAGTGATTTTCTGTCAGGAGGCTGGTTATGATATTCTCCCAAATCCCCAGAAGTAAGGACAGCTTTGGATTGTTGACTTTTGCCAATACATTTCGAAATCGAACATAATAATAAGCTCAGACACAGCCTCCGATATCTCCAACCACGTTCAAGAAATCAGATAGACCTTAGGGTGTCTGACTTATAAAGTTTTCACATTAAATTTATATGAATGAAGAAAGTGATTCGCCTTTGGAATTTTCTTTTGCGATACCTTTCGGAAAGACTGCCAATCTTGAGGAAATGAGCGGCGCTAATAGAAAGGTGAAGTATCATGGTCAACGAATGTAGTATTTCACGGTCGGTGTTGATATATGCCAAGTTTTTAGGGCTTGAAGGTCGTTTCCTGGAATTTTGAGTTCCGGAGCTTTCGGCTGCATCTGCGGCAGCCATCTTCAGTGTCGTAGGTACTCACACAGGGGATTTGAACTTCGACCACGCAGATGCAGCCGAATGCTCCGGAATTTAAAATTCCAGAACACGGCCCTCAAACTCGAAAAACTTTCTATATATATATCATATTCAAAATTCACATGGTGGCACATAAACCCAAGATAGTGGTTGTGCGAAGGGAAAAATAAATTGGGGAAATTAGGATGCCGAATAGAGTACATTAGAACATGAGTTCATACAAAATCTCGCAGGTTCACGTTATCAGCTATTGAGTCATTTATCTTATGTGTGTTGAAATGTAGAGAGCTGTCGACGACTCAGAATTTCATGAGGATAAATTTTCTGCATTATTTATTTCTAAGTTATGTTCATTGATATACCAGGGCGTTGGACTTTTCGGAAAACAATCATTGGGTATCCTAGTTTTATTCACCTCAATTGTCACCAATCAACACTCACATATTCAATAATTAATAGTTCTTCAGGCCGATTCAGAAAACATCTGGAATAAAATTGTTCTCGTGTCACTTGTACACCAACTAGCACCAAATTATAATAACAGAAAATATTAACAACCATGATGATGGACTGCACTGGAGCCAAGAAAATCCTTTGCCGCCATGTTGCATTGCTGCTGGATTCTCTCCTGAAATGAAATGATATCATTGTAGATTCATTGAGGAAGAAGGTGATATAAATTCGACTCGAACATAAAAGAAACACTCTGTGGACAATTCTTTTCAGTTCCATTGTAATGAATATCTATAAATCTCAAATCTGAAAAGGGTTATGATCAGTAATTGAATGTGTTCATCTAGAAAATATTCATGATTGAGATCCATAATTATCCTATGACCGGTATGACCAAACTAATATTACTCGCACTCGACAGGCATTTTGCTAACAAGGAAAGGATCTTGAGTGCGAGTAATATGAGTTTGGTGTTTCGGTGATTCTTATGAAAAATGTTCATTTCCACAGCAGTGGTTTTGATCTCACCTAAAACAATATATTTGTGTGAATTTTTCAACTTGGAACTAGGAAAAGTAAAAAATAAAAGCTCGATTCACGCCCTAGCTACCGTTTCTCGATTAATCTACTAATTAATCATGAATGAAACACAGGATTTATTGACCCACAAATTCATCAAAATTCGAGTATTTATGAAAATAATTTATTGACCCACAAATTCATCAAAATTCGAGTATTTATGAAAATAATCATCTTGGTAATATTATGAACCTTCTCCAACTAAATAGAGATGGTACTATTGAAATGAGTGGGTAACGGTCCGCTAGAGTTGAACTGACAATGATTAACAGAAACTTCACCCCCTTGCGGTTGCAGCTACCCCCCATACTTTTGTAAATTGCTTGGGGGATCTAGCGATATATCATTTGGCAGGTCTTTCATCCCTCTATGACCTCTTTAGTATTTTCTAAATTGGTTCATTCGTTTTCGAGGAGTTGAACGCTCAACATGTTATTCAAGATAAACCGCGCTATGGTTACTTTCATCAAGGCAATGAACATAAAAATATCAGTGGAGACAAAATCAACATATGAATTGCTCAAAATGATCACTTAGTTCCATACAATAATGAAGTCGACTTTCTAAAGCAATTCTTACATTATTCAAGATGGCCAGGATCAGCAATCGGTATTGCCAAACATCTCTTTGTTGCAGATCTTCTAGATTTGTTGGCTTGGAGGTGTCCCTACAGAAAGGTGAGCCTTCGTTAATCCATTGCTTGCACAAGTTTCGACCCCAAAGGGTTGACGTTCGTCAGCTGGTTAACGAAAAGAACAATTTTCCTAGAGCAATTTGGGTTAGCGTCATATTGAACAATTCATTCGTTGATTCTGTTGCATTGATATTTTTTTGGTGATTTCCTTACTGGGAGTAACCACCGCGCCGTTCTGTTTAGATTATTTGATGGCAATTTTCCTAGATTTGACAAAAATTATGTATTACATTTCGTGTTGAAAATACACATGAAAAACATTCTTTATAGTGCTTTATGAACCTCCGACGAATTCCGCCGTGATGTACCGGAATAAATTCCCACCTATCGTATCTGCAATCATTAATATCAGTTGAAGTTGAATATTCCGATTATCGAAACTTGGAACAAAGACGAATTCGATCAACCAAGAGTAACTGAACGTTCAGTAGTTTGTTGAGTTAGCGAGAGTTTCCTCATAATAGTTGTTTGAAGTCGAAGTCCTGCTGAAGTTCGCTTAGCCATGGGCTGTAGTTTCATCTGCATGAAAAGTTTCGTGAAGTTCTGTCAAATTGGAGTTAACTTCATATATTTAGGTATATATACAGGCCGTACTTTTTATGTCGTACCACTATTGGCATCTCGAAAACGGTAAATGATACGAAGTTGGTTAAATTAGACAAAAGTTGCCTATTTTAGTGATAAATGAAACGATCTTCACAAATCAAGAATATCACGGACAGTTTCTGAAATATACGGAGAGAACAGAAATGGCCCGTTTTTTTCTTTGCTTCAAATTTGCTTCGATGTGCTGTGCTTCGATTTTCAGTACGACGTTTCATTTCACGGGGGCCACCCTCAACTCTATTTTTTCAAATATGGACCTGTATGAATTTGAGTAGTCCTTGTCCTATCCACTTCAGATAGCTATCTCACCTGATATTTGTTCCTACGCTCCTGCCCATAAATCCCATCATCATGATATGAACAATTGAATTTTCAAAAACTAATTTCTAATGATTTTGCTCTTGCCGTTGCAGGCAAACGGTGATTTTCTACTTAGAATTGAGTACACATTGAACTTGTAAATATTTGAAATTAAGTTGAAAAAAACGACAAAAATAACAAAGAATAACAATTATTGCTAGGACCATTTTTTCACATCCATCTTCCTGAAATGGTCCTATCGAGAAAGGTTTCACACATTCGTGTGCGATACGGTGGTGCCCCGTCGTGTTGGAAATATTCATATTTCCTTTGGAGATTTGAATGCAATCCTTCTAAATTTCCTGAAATTTCCTAAAGGAACTCAAGATACAACTTCCCCGTCAACGAAGTATCAAAAAAGTAGGGACCAATGATTTTGGTATCCAAAACACCAACCCTGACATTGACACCGAACCTCTCTTGGAAATTAGTGAGTCTGAGTAAATAATTTTTCTGGTGCCAGTGATGAGGAATATTCCTGTTGATCCATTATTTGTAAGCCGACTTCCGTCACACCATAAAATCTCTCGATTTGTTTTCAAGTTTGAGTATTCATTCAAGGTGGAATTCTTATTGAAACGTTTTTTCGCAACTTTAGTCAATCCTTTCAAAATACAAACAAAAAACCAGGACCGTATTCCGAAGGGGAGGATTTTCATTGTTCGGACATCGATAATGGAATTTATAGGGAGAAACTTAGGAACAAATATCGGGTTGCAAACATATCTGAACTGAGTACGACAAAGACCACTTAAACTCATCTAAGAATATACAGGTCCGTATTTGAAAAAAGCGGGTTGAGTGTGGCCCCCGTGGAACGAAACATTGTATTGAAAATCGAAGCAAAGCACATCGAAGCAAATTTGAAATAGAGAAAAAAGTTTCCTGAACACATTTCCAGAGGCGCCAGAGCAGAGAAAAGAAAACGGACCATTTCTGTTTTCCCCGTTAAATTTAGAAACGATTTGTAATTTTTCCGATTGGAAACATCATTTCATTCATCACTAAAATAGTCAACTTTTTTCTAATTTAACCAACTTCGTATCGTTTACCGTTTTCGAGATACCAATAGTGGTACAACATTAAAAATAGGGCCTGTATATGATTACTGTGACTTCCGGTTGAACTGTGGCTGGAATCGTTTCCTTGTCGACGTTTCGGCCTCTACTCTCGAGCTATTATCAAGACTTTTTCGCGACTTTACGCCAGGGTCTAAGTTTCCTTAATCCCCTACTCCCATCGTAACAAAATGAAATTCGTTGGGGATTGAGGGGACTGAGACCCCAGCGTCAAATCGTGAAAAAGTCTTGTAATTGCTCGAAAGTGGGAGCCAAAATATAGATGGTGTGGTTGGAAGAAAGTCAGAGAGTCTGAGAATCCGCTCATCTCTCATTGCTGTAAACTGTTATGGAGACGTAGACGCCAGAATAATTCAAAGAATGAAACTGAGCAACCATATCTCTCCGTTTCATGTAATAGTGAGACACAATATAAATTTTCTACGGATGCTGTACAATGTACCATCGCTTTCATACGTTCAAAAAGATTCCTTACGCAGTGAGAAATATCCGCCATTACTATGAGAAATGATTTCTCACTGTTATCACGATAACCCGAGTCAGTCATGAATTGTTACATGTCAGATTGATATGGCACGTTCTCCATGTTGACAACGCTACGCCGACAATTCGCGTGCAATATCCAAGTAGCCCATTGTTGGTGTTTCCATAACAATAAAACCGAAGCACTGCATAATTATTGCTGTCAACTTACCCAACGAAAATAGTTTTATTGTTGATTGTTATGGTATAAACAATTCAGATTCATTAAATATTGAATATAATGGAATACGAAGATTAGGAGTTGGAAAATAAACCTCCAGGAATTGTTTAGAAAGCAATAGCAAGAATTTGGTATCAAGCACATCAAGAGAAAAATATGAAATCACTTACATAAACTTTAAAGACTGGGAAATAAAGGGCAAGGTAAAATCTTGTTCCGAAGAAACCTTGTTATAGTTTATTTTCAAGAGTTGTCAAGAAGATTGAAATCATCAACATAATGGTCTCAGTACTCGATGCTGAAGAGTACCTCAATTATAGAAAACTGTGTTGATATATCAAAATACGTAAAACTACGTGCATTTTTGAAACACAAATCTGAAAAATATGCTTTCAAAAAGTCAAAAACATTAACTTCTGAAGTAATTCAAGAATTTTCAAAAGATGCGTCAGTGAAAAGTAGTTGCTGATAAAGGTATGATTTGAAAATTTTGATTTCAGGCTGCTTCAGCTATCGGCTCTACAGGGGCATGCCGTTGTGATGAACTTCGAAAACTAAAAATTGATAACATGGAAGATCTTAATTCGGCCCTTTAAATAAAATTACCCGATACTAAAACCAAGTTTCCTAGAAATTTCAGTCACAGGAGAAGTCAACCAAATTTACAAAAAATATGTGAAGCTTCGGCCATGCACAAATGAAACACGTTTTTCAAAAATTACTGAAGTAGCAAATGTACGAAACAGCCTGTGGGGATGAATGAATTAATTTAATTTTAGTTAATGCAGGGACAGATCTTTTAACTTTAAAATGCCATGGAGGTTGGAAATTCCAGCAATTTTGCTCAATCTTATATCGACAACTCCATGGCTAACAAAATAAAAATTTCAAAATGTATAGTGGAATCCATTCAGCCTCTAGCGCCATTAGAACCCGAACACAAAAATGCTATGGAAGCTCAGTACGTTTCCCCATCAACTTAAACTTCGACCGCAGCTAATATTTCGATTACAGAAACAATGTTGTTGAAACAAAACAACCTACCAGGAATTACTTATCAAAATTGTTCAAATATATTTATTAATTACTATTTTGAATTAAATATAGAAATGAGTTGATGACATACAAGTATTATTACATAAATGTATTTTAATTTTCAAGACTCATGAGAAAACCTCTGCGCTCGTGATAATATGTCGTTTTTCTCACTCGTTGTACAAAATACTATTCGTTTCATGCAGTACTGAGATGCAATATAATTTGTGTAATGGTTGATTCAAATTGTCTTACGACGTTTGCGTTTCTAAACATTTCCTCTATTCTGCTTTGTAGAATTTCGATTTGAATGTAGAGGAATAGAGGCTAGAAAAGTGAAATTCTTTGATCTCTTCCTCTCAATAAACAGTTGACCGATCAATGGTAAACTGATCATGAATGAACGTATTCCAAACTTATAAGGGTTGAAGATGTGGAATTTTGATTCGATTCATCATTTTTTGTTCGATAAAGCTCTGGGACAGCTTTCCATCAACCTCTCCATACATATTTCCGTTCCATCAGTTCCATGACCTTTCGTTCCGACTGAATCGACGTCATCGTGTTCACAGCTCGACTTTGAGGTTAACCGTCGAAGTTATCTTTAGTTTGCATACTCCTCATCTTACCACGTCATTTATCACAGTCGTGGTCCCTAGAGGCGAATCTCGCAAATAACGCCAACTTTCGGGCTGTGTATTTATGGGCGGCAATAATTTTCGCCCGGCGGAAAAATTTGTATCGTCTGGTTATTTTCGTAAGGGTTTTTCCAGTTTTCCTTTGCATATTATTTGTAGCCACGGGTGCATGAACGGGGTGGGTCGTTTATTCAGGGAATTAATAGTTTCTAACGTTGCGGAAAATGGCGTTTCATAGTTCACCAAGACGGATTACGGAATGAAATTTCCTGTGAGAGTTATCAGCAGGATGAGAGAGCAGCTGTGAGCAAGAATTCTCGTCTCAGTGGGTGGATTACAATGTCATTATGAGATTGTTATTCATGCTAGCCTCGAGTGAGATAGTTGAATGGTATAGTGAAAAAAACAGAAGTCGTAGTCGAATTGGGAATGAACAAGTCTATGACATTTATGAACTCAATTGGTTGGATGAGATAAAAGTTAAAATGTTTCATATAGTGCGGTTGATTTCAATTAACTTTTGGAAAGATACCCGATTCCTCCAACTCCTTTCATAGAAATTTTTCATTTTTTTTCCACTGACTTGAAGAATGAAAATGCAAGAGATCACTTCCATTTATTATATTTGCAATATTTCTGGTTTGAGCCCTGAGTTTCATTGAAGAATGTGCAATATTCCAAATCATTGATGCAATCATTTCTGAAGCAGAATTCCTTGTAATTCGAAGAAAGAACGTTTCATAGGAAACAATTATGATAATTGTGAGAAACGATCTCCATGAATTCGGCAATCATTCATAAACACAGATGATTTCAATATATTTTTGATGCCCTTTGGGAATCTAAATTCAGAGATATTGGAGCTGAAAAGTAATAACTCTTCTTTCGGTACCTTTTTGACTGTTATTCCAGGAATTGAAAAATAATGCGTGTCCAACTAGAAAGAAAAACAATGGAAAGTGTGACTTTATAATATAAAAAAAGTAGGAAATACTCTCGCTCAGACTCAAAATACAAAATCGAATTCTCGTATTATATCCTGGAATTGATTTGTGGGGTTCACTCAACTCTGAAACTGAAATACCGTCATATTCTCATAATATTTTTTCCAATGGCAAATACAGTTGCCCAGATACGAAACTACAAATATTCTGAAAGAGCAGAGATGACTAGCTATATCGTCAGTCACGTGTCGCATTTTCTATTAATTGGGAGAGAATTGAGAGAATATATCCAAAGATTCCCTTTGGCCACTTTCAGAAATCTAGTATGATTGCGTTCCAAACCCTATGAAAAATCTTCTGGTGATAAAAATTAGATTCATGAAAGATTTAATAATTCGTTTATATTTTCGATATTGAAGTCTACAGCAGATGCGACTGATTTTTTTTAAATTTGTGTTAGTTCTTCACATGGAATATTTATTATATTTTCATTTTCTTGTCATCGAAAAATATATAAATACTAATGAAACTATAAATGCTTTTTATTGATTACCCCTCCACCAACCGGTAACCTGAATCTCTTACTGACAAAGGGATCCTAAATATCTGATGGATAACGAACCGTCCGCCATATACTGCAAATATTTTCACAAACATTTTCACAAATGGCATTATCCCATCAATCTGTTTTGTGAATTCTGAACGATTATTCCACATTAATATTCATGAACGAGAACACATAGAGCAATCCCCATGTTTCGTCGAATTTATAGTTCATGAGTGGAGGTTTTTCATTTTATTGGCATGTCGCCATAACTGTAGTTGTGCGAAGCCAGATTCCAATAAAAAATTACAAATGTTGACCGGCAGGAAAGAAGAAGAATACAACTGGAAGCCAACATGTATTTCGAAAACAAAACACTCGCGTCGTGAAATATTGGCATGTTCTGTTTGGAATAAAAGCTATTTCAAGAAGACTTAATTCTCCGTTTCATGGGTTTGAAAGAATTATGCGAACGATTGCTAACATAAACTGTAACACTAAATCACGGATATATCATTTTAGGGTTGAGTGATTCCGTTTGATTTGTTTGTCGTATAAATAGGATGAATCTCACTGGAAAAGGACTTTGATGGAGTATAAATAGACATCCGAATTTTATAATTGTACACTCAGTTGAAGTTGATCCCATATAGGACTGCACTTTATTATTGTAACAAATAACTTTCAAAATGAGTACTAGTATCACAATCGATTAGTGATGCCAGATTTTTGTTATTCCAGACATGAATCCAGCTGCTATATTGTTGAAACATATTTTTTTTTGTTGACAAAATATTTAGATTTCACAGTACCACGCACTGCGTCAATATATATTTTGAGTCGTCTCAGAGTATTTGTTGCCATTCGGAAAGAAAAAATTGGTATGAAATATGTGTTTTGTGTTTGAAGGTGGGATATATTCTTAGTGTTCTTTCAATTATCGTAAATATATGTTTATAGTTCAGTTTTTTCTAATCTATGTAATTTCATCGTTTGGTTCGGGTCAACACCCAAGTAAGAATTCCCAGACAGTTTCTATTTATTTAGATTTCAAAAATGCTTCAATATGTTCAATAAATCGACATCGGATTAAAAGTAACCTTAAGATGAAATGAAAGTTCTTGAAGACGACTTATTTCTAAAGAAAGAATTCATGCACTCTTTAAATCAAAATTGAAATGTTATTTGCTCTCAGTGTCTTTTTGATCTTCTACTGGTTTTATTCGACATTGGCTTTCATAAAAATAATTTGCTATTGTTAAGAAATGAATAGCAAGTTGGTTTTGAAACAATCCGTTCCGAGAAATGCCGTTTTATGGAGTATTTTTGATGTTTTCCTCAAAACCCAATAGGAAAACTATTTTATCCTAAGACTCTACATTCAATATGATACCAAACTGAATCCAAAACCAAAATTTCCGCCTTCAAATGAGTACATTAAAACTATTGTAAAGTTCAAAGGTTTGAATTCAGTCAATTTGTTTGAATGAAATACCTTTTGGTCATTGAACGACTTCATTAAAACTGATTATATCCCTTGAAACTCTTCTTAGCGATCAATTACATTCCCTCCACTTTCAAAATTAAACACCATCTTATCAAGAAGATATTATAGTGAGTCAGTGCAGTCCGCATGTTCACACGTGAAATAAAATTTTGAATCGACAAGTGAAATGTAACGGAATAACAGTAATATGTATAACTTATATGTTTTTTTTCAATGAAATTCGTCAAAAAAGGTGGAAATGAACTAGACGCTTCAATCACAACAACGGCAAAATTTGTGAGGTTAGTATTCTATTTGAATGCAAGACAACTTCGAATCAATAAGGTCACGAGCTCGAACATATTAAAGCATGATGGTTTTAAATGGAAACGTAAACAGACTCCTGCGAGAGCCATTGGATTTAAAGTGGTAAATAAAACGCTGTCTTTAATCTTGTGAGATTTAAAACCTTCAATAAATGAACAATTAGTTTCAATCTAGATCATGCCACGTTTTACTGCAATAGGGACGCCGCCTTTTGGAGATTTTCAATATTTAAAGAAAAAAATATCATTATTCAAATAATTCCGTCTTGGGTATTTTGAAAAAAATGGAGAACGATGTGTCGACACTAGACACTAGAACAGCTGAGCTCTGGATCTCCTTGCCAACAGAGGTTTTTCCTGAGGCTTACAAACTTCAAAGTATATATGTAAATTCGTATCTCCTGTCCCTTGATTCACACGGTGTTCTTTGAACATCACAGGACTTCCCTTTCGTGTGAATCTGCATATGAAAAAAAAATTTCGATTCTTAAATGCAAAATAAAATTGGATGATTCATGAGTTTTTTTAATATTCTCTAAAAAAAAACACATAAATTAGTAGGGCTCGAGTTGTGATGAAGTATTTTATTACATAATATTATCAGAAAAGGGCCATCCGTTGGTGAATTTTTCACGAGAATAGTTTGCCTATTTTATGATATGCTTACCACTCTGCCGGCCATTATACAGACTTATAAGGTGTCGAGTGTTAGTTAACAAAATTAAACTCTTTTGGGATATGATATTTATTTTGAAGTGAATCTAGTCCACTGTAAATACATTTCAAGTGCAAAACGTCAGACAAAACAAACAAGTTTTAATTCATGAATTCAAAGTTGCCTCAAGGAACTCTTTAAGAATAGAGAATTGATACTTCATGGGTTAATAGAGTTTCAAAATTCAGTCTCGAATGCTTTTTCAGGATGAACCTTTTTTGGCTTGAAGCTGCTTTATGATGGGCTGTTTCGAAGATCACTTGATTATATTCAAAATTTTATCGTGTAGGTTCAAAGCGATCTTGAAAAGCGGAATAAGAGCCTTAATGTTCAGATCTTCAGACTTTTCTGATTGTTTTGCTAATTTTTGCTGTTACTTCTCATTGAAGTTTAATTTTCTTCAGGAAGTGATTCAGAGAAAAGAAAACCAAAAGTCAGTTCTTCAGAGCCTCCGTTATCACGCAAAAACAATTATGTTTTTGTACCAAAGATATGTTGTTTTCCATTGGGAGGGAAAATATCTGAGAACGATTTGTTGAGGCCACATCCAACTATACCTTTACTAACTTGACACTTACTTCAGATATAAAAAATCTAATCCTCTGGCTAATACCAAAGGGCCTTGAATTATATTCAACAACCTATTGTATGGGCATAATTGGGACAGGCCTGAACAAATTATAAGATGATTCGATCTACAGCCATTTCTCACAGGTTGAATGTCGAAGAGTCTTTTGAGATATATTATCCTCTTCCACTTCGTCCAACCACCATTGAAGGACCCTCTACTGAAAATGAAATATGCACCTGGCACATAAAAAAGGTCGAATAACCCGCATGACTGAAATTTCAGACTTGGCGAGTATCTGGAAGGTCTCATGTTCTTCTATGTAACGTATATTCATTTAGATGATTATCTAATATTTGTAATAAGATCTCGTACCGGAGAAGGAGATAATTGAAGGAATCTACTGAGGCTGGTTTTTGAAATTATCCTAGCATACATTTTTTTAATAATTCGGAAACCTGAACTCTACAAAAAAGCAAACCCAACCTCGCATCCCCGGTACGTACAAAAATCCGAGAAGAATTTCATCATGTTCATATTTAATGAAGGTAATGTAAAATATTAGACGCGAAGCTGGAGCCATTTCGTATCAAAATGGGCGTTTTCATCCACGCTACTTAGCATGCATCATGTTCTTGCAGTAATGGACACAATTTACCAGCGCTATCACTAGGTTGCACCCGCGAATAATATATGAGATGAACGTCTGTTTTTGCGCAAAGATAATGCTGTGTTTGTTTCGGGAACACGCTGTGATTTTGTGATGTTGATTCCGTTTTCTCCGCTCATTTTTCAACCCAAATGTTCCAAATATTTGCATATTTGCCAACTGATTGAGAGATATGCTAGGGTGTTGGAGATGAACAAATTGGTGATATGCGTCAAAATATTGATTTACGTCGTGGTAGAGGTATAGCTGATTTTTCAATACGATGTTATGTTATTGGTGTATCTACTTTCGTTTGATGCATCACATGATCTCAAATTCAATTCAATTTATCCGTTCCTTTTACTACGGCATAAATAGATTGAACAAGTAACAAAATATTTTTCAGTATATCCTGTAGGTAAAAAAAATTAATTACAAATATATACAAAGGTCACCGTTTATAAAGAAAAAGATGAAACATCTCATTCCTCGTTCCAAAAAAATACGGTAATACACGTTATAGGGGTCGAGGGGGAGGTTTTCTGAAACGATTTTCACTGTTTGCATTAATGTGGTTGACAATGTTCCTCGTTGAATGGTAATGGTTCGGACTTCCATTGTCTATATTTTTAACTCTATTGAAACCTGTTGCCAAGAACGAAAGGATAAAAATACAAATCAAGCAAGGAAATCAAATCCAAACAAAAGGTTGAAATGGATTTTTTCGTCAATATTGAAGTTGAGGTTTGATTGATCGCAAAAAATAATGTTGTAAGGCCAATTCTCACTTTCGTGCAAGCCACGTGCTCGGCACAGGCGAGGCACCGAATCGGCAAAATATCTTTTTCATTGATCATATGGTTTTTGTGTGGTTGAATTGACATTATTGTCGGCAAGGTCTCGGCAAGCGACGGCGTTCGCCCGCGGGGTTCTCAAACAATATTTGCCTAGCAGGTTCCGTGCAGGTTCGGACAAGTGTGAATACGTTACCGGCTTCGTAGCATTTGCGGTCCTAGGATTTTAGGAGTTTAGTGGTGACCATATAGTCTCGTCAGGAGAAGGACAGTTTTTTATTGGGAAAAGATGAAATCCTTATCGAATATGTTAGAGAAAATGAGGCTCTTTATGATTTCTCTAATAAAAGATAAGCTGACAGTAGGTATAAAAACACATTTTGGACCACAATTGGCAATAAATTACAAAAAGGTGAAGTGTATTCATTAAATATATATTATTCTATGAATACACATTAAACGGAATATTATTCTTTCTTAGAAGTATAATAATAGTTACTAATGTCTTCAACGCCTGCTTCAGTAATCCCAATGGCATCTCGTCCACCATCACGTGTTTCGGTACCTCAATCATCATCCGCCTCGTCATATTACGAGAATTTTTCTCCCACAGACACTAATTATGAGTGAAGTTATATTACATTATGTTAAGAATATTCTTTGTGGTATTATATAATATGTTGTAGGTTTAACCAGAGTTGCAATTTTTACGTTCAACATTTTATATGGCGAAAATACAGTAGTAAATGAAGTATTTTAAAGTAGTGTGCTAGTGTTTGGGTTCTGATGTATTTATAAAAATTCTGTTCATGGAGAATAAAAGAATTTATAAAATAAAGAATATTTGAAAAGAATATTACCTTAGGCAGACTGCCAATTTTTGAACAGGTGAAATGGATTCACGAAAGGTTGTGTTCTGTTTTTGAAGAGGTTCCTTAATTTGGTACAATAAATTGTCAAACTCAGCCATAGACATTCGATAATATTGGATAAATTTTGTCTGATCATCTGAAAGTTCTGGGTGCAACTTTGCAAATTTCTCCTTCTTGATTTCGTTTTTTTAGCATTTTATGTACCCAATACCGTCTCTTTCTCTTTCTAGAACTATTCATTTCAAGCTCTTCTTCGTCTAACAACAGAGCAAGTTTTATTATCCTAGAAGTCGAGAACATTTTACTTTTCACAAAGCTAACACTATTTAACCCACGGCAAGCCTATTGCAGTGTGAATTGCCTCAAGGAATCTTGCTCGCACCGAGCATGTGCCTTGCTGTTGTCGATTCTGTTCCTGGCACGTCTGATGAGTATCGACCTTTTTAGAAATCGAGATATCGAATATGAAATATTAGTTAAAAAAAATTAAATAAAGAAATAAATGAAATATTATTGTGACAAGAAAATTGCGATATCGAATGCGAAATATTAGTCAAAAATCTCAAATGAAGAAGTGAATGAAATCCTATGAACTCCCGACGTTTCGATTGCTGGTATCCGCAATCATCTTCGGATAATGACTGACAATATTTCCACGCATAGTCAGTTTCAAAGACCGGATTTCCCTATGGTGGGGAAAGGGACGGTACTAACAATGAGGTGCACGGGTGCTACTATTAGAAGTGCGTATTGGCGCGAGATACTCCCTCATCGAGATGAAGTCGGTCCATTCCTTGGATAAGCGGCCTCCACACATTCCGGATTCCCAAGCGGGGGTGACTGACTGCGTCATTGTTGGGGATGTAGGCGGCTTCTTCAAATTTGCTCTTGAAACAGTGTTTCTCCTTGTGTATGACCTCGGCTTCAGACCATTTATTGCTGTGATGGTTCGTCAAACATGATCCGCTATTCATGATTTTGATGTTTCTCCTCGCTGTGTGTTTTTCTTGTGATTGCTCATTCTCACCTCCAATGATCTCCTGGTTTCTCCGATGTTGAATCTACCGCACTCGCATGATATCCGGTAAACGCAGTTTTGGTGTAGCTGTTTAACTCGGTGGTCGAATTTTTGTGAGTTGTCTGGGTATTGTGTTCCCTGATCGATAACAGACTCTGACGTTGTATTTCCCTTCTATCCTCTTTATCCTCTCTGAATGTCCTCTGACGTAGGGGTTGGTAAGAATTTGTTGTTCCAGTATCTCCTTGGTATTCCTTTGGTTCGTCTGGGCCAATATCTGATCCACTAGCCTTTTCGAGTAGCCATTTTTCTCAAAATCCTCCCTTATGTTGCTCAGCTCTTTATCGAGACTTTCTTTGGTGTTGCAGATAGTGAGTGCCCGATCAATCAGATACTTGAGGATTCCTGCTTCCTAGGTTTATGGTGATTGGATTGATCATTTAGGTATTGTTGAGTACGCGTTGATTTCCTGCAGACTGATGTTCCCCATATATTTCTGGTCCTCTTCACCTCCACGTCGAGGCACGGCAGTTTGCTCTGAGATTCCTTTTCCATTGTGAACTTGATGGTGGGTCCCACGTTGTTCAGATATTCTAGGAAGGCGTCCAATTCTGCATCTCCGTGATTCCATACTATGAACGTGTCGTCGACTCATCTCAACCAGACGCGGGGTTTCTTTTTGGCCTGTTCGATGGCGATAGCTTCGAACCACTTCTTGTAGATGTTGACTATAACTGGTGACAGTAATGATCCCATAGGTAGTCCTTCAGAATTGCTACAACCAGTTTATGAATCGTTTCCTACACCAAGATGAAGCTTCTTGTGTACAACAAGAGTGGATATGGTGGGCATATCGCACGAGGACAAAGTTTGAGCATGATGCCGTAGGCGAGTGCTCAAACGTTCGAGGGCGATGTGGCAAATATCCATTCGAGTTATATAGTTGATTTTTCCTTCGACCTGGTAAATAATACAAAACTTCCTTCAGAGTATTATATTGAGAATCAATTTTGGATATGGGTTTGGTAAGACTCGAACCAACGACCTTGAAGGCTCAGAGGACATATTCGTTAACCAACAAGGCCATTTGGACTGTTACATTTCAGATGACTATTGGTGGTGTGTCATTAAGAGTTTCATCACTAGAATCACTGAATTATTCTGTTACAGAAAACACTAATGCACTGATAATGACAATTGAATTGACGGTAATGGAGTTTTAGAATTCGAAAGAAAGCGGTGATTTTTAAGATGACATGTTGTACCTGAACACGACGGGAACATCCAGATACAATTATTGTTAACATCAATTTTTGCAATCAATGTTTGTCTCATTCAAAGATAATTCGCTAAAATCAGTGAAAATGTTGAAAATGATTTCAAGAATATTTTTTATAACTTTGTAGACACCTCAGAATACTTGCGACAATGTTTCTACAACTTGTTCCTGGTTACCAAGTACTTTGTTCTCTGTGATTGGTGGAATTCATGTCCTACCTTGTTCGGATATAAAATCATAACGATTCAGTGGACTGGAATCGCCTAATCATCCTTTTTTTCAGTTACCGCAGCAAAGTTTTTGAGAGTACATTGAAAGTTTTCCCTCATCTACACTTATATAAATTCTAGTATCAATTTCTGAATTCTCCATATTATGATAGGTTATGAAATAAAAACTGTAAGGAAAAGATATGTTATAATTCTCAATAGCTACCACTATGAACAGGAATCCGACATATTATATTCAGGACTCAAGAGGAAAGCGAAATGGTTACAGGCGTTCTGTTTGTCGTATCGAACTAATCGCAACTCCGAGCCATTGTCAAAGGTTCTATAACTTGTTGCGTTCTACTATCTCGACAACGGAGGAGGTTTTATTCAACGTATTTAGTATTGTTCGAAGTTACTGCGAACATCGCAAAGCTTTCTGACAGAGGAATTTCTATACGCCGTTCACACCTCGTTGTGGTTCAGAAACCGACAATTGAGATTTGAAGTAGTTTATTAGCAATATCTTGCTGTATACACTGAAATCGGAATAAGCGAGTTTGAAGCATGCTTTTGACAATAGGGTGTTCAGAGTCGTTTTGTCATGAAATTTAATAAACAAAAATATATTACAGTTTCCTGTATGATTTCCACTTACAATGGGTTTACAAAACCGCGACACGTGTTTCGCTATTACAATAGCTTCTTCAAGCAAGATAAATCTTGCTTGAAGAAGTCTTGAAGAAATCTTTCGCTATTACAATAGCTTCTACAAGCAAGATAAATCTTGCTTGAAGAAGCTATTGTAATAGCGAAACACGTGTCGCGGTTTCGTAAACCCATTGTAAGTGGAAATCATACAGGAAACTGTAATATATTTTTGTTAATATGGATTTCCATCAAGTATCGGCCAGTTCAATTCAAAATTAATAAATATTCATAATTTTTTTGTGTAGAGCATTGTAATCGCAACAGTCACAAAACTTGAGAGTGAGACCAATCCGACAAAGAACATTTTCAGATCGAGTTGTTTATTGGAGAGATCATTTACTGAAATATTCTCAGCTGAATGCTCTCATCTGATAACAGAATATTAATTCTCAAATCAGTTGTTGAGAGTAATCATAGTCATTCACGAATAATAATGAATTTTTCAAATATAAATTCTTCAAATTATTCATTTGAATGTTTTACTAGGGAAAGGTTGGGTGAAATAGAAGGGTCTGGTGAAACAGGATACTCTGTTTCAATTCGAAACAAGTGGTACGATCTATCCATCGGATATGATACGAAAAGTACTTGATTTTTTTGATTGTTAAGAATAATAACCTCTTCCTTTTAACATGTGTCTTATTTGCTAGGGGCTGAACGTAGTGGAACCTATACAAGCTTGGGTATCCAGTTTTATCCTACTATGTCGCTGAAACGGGACACTCGCTACTTTTTCATGAAACTTCTTTTTTTCCCATGTGACTCCTGTATTTTCCATAAAAAATGCTATCAATCGAAATCATTGAAACTGTAGCCAAGAAGTAGTCCTCACCATTGCTTTATCACAAAAATTATTAGACCTAGAACACTAAATACCCCGTTTACCCAACCTTCCCATACTCATTTTAAATCACAAGTGAGAATTCGTACGATGCAGGTGATACCTCCAATGACAGATTCGAATTTTCTATCAAGAAAACCTATTCATCACCAGTACATTCTTCTTTATCAAAATGAAATTCATACTATTCATAACAACGTCTTACTAAGTTTCGATTATGATTTTGAGATTCCTGAATCTATCTTATATTGAAAAAGTCGTTTCAGTTACACTATTTATAACTCAAGAACGGCTGAACCGATTCAGCCGAAAATTGGTGAGGGGGTAGCTTAGAACCAGGAGTCGGACATAGGAAAATTCTTATCCCAGGTACCGTGTTTTCGGAACTTTCATTCCTAAAAGGGTGAAAAACGGGCGCCAAATTTGTATGGTGGCTTGGTCTAATCTACTTTAGATTCCGCATAAATATTCTTTAACAGAATAGATAAATGAATTATTTCGTATTTTATTGAAATCAATCGCCCAACGGGGTAGAAAAGGGGTAGAAAGGTATTTTAGGAATCATTCTACGCACAGCCTGAACCACTGATCGGAGAGATATGAAACTTGGAGAATGTTCTCTGTATGACGTAGGCATCCAATAAGAAAGGATTTTCCGAAATTCCATCTTCAAGGGGCTGGAAAACGGGATCGAAGTTTGTAAAAGACAACTTCAATCTACTTCAAATTCTGCAGAAATATTCTTCAACAGATTTGATATGAGACGTGTTTCGTATTTTCATTTTCATTTTTTAACGGGGTTAAGAATTGAGTTGATAACATTTTTAAATTTGTTCCGTAGTTTTCTGGGTTTGTAGCCTACCACAATCTGAAAAAATTTAAAATAATGTTGGGATCTATACAAGTGTAAAAGGACAGATTTTCAATCTATCCCGAAAAGTTGCTGCGTCTATTGAAAAACAGTTCTTCCTGGATAGAACAGATCTAATTAGTAAGCAACTTCTCTTCTTCTCTTCTTCCTTGTTCGTGCGGTCAAAAATATATCGGTGAAACGTCTCGACCATTGGAAGTGCGAAAGAGTGAACAGAAGATGTACTTCAGGAACACACAGATAAGTGATTCTGAATTATCAGAACACATCCTCACTGCCGATGGAAATCACACAGTACAATGGAACGACACTAAAATTATGACGAAGGAAAGCAATGGCAGGAAACGAAAATCAAAGGAATCATGCTCTCTGGTGAAGAATGCATATCTGTGGGTTCCCTTGATATGAATCACAGATCGCTGTCCCTCCTGAAGGACAAAATGTTATTTCAAATTTGACATGTTTGACGAATGTCAATTACGAAGATTGCCTAAAAGTGATATTTGCATTTGAACAGGAATTTGCGTATGAGTTTTGAGAACGGAAGCGGATTCAGTTTCCGAAACATTAACGATAAGTATTTTCGTATATGTATCAGTTCTTATTATTCTTGGGAGGCAAGATTTGAGTTATACGAGAAGTTGCTGAATAATTGGACTTGGTCTATCCAGAAAGAACTGTTTTTCGATAGACGCAGCAACTTTTCGGGGTAGATTGAAAATCCGCCCTACTACATTTGTATAGATTTCAATATTATTTCCTATTTTTCCAGATTGTGGTAGGTTACAAACACAGAAAACTACGGAACAACTATTGACCCACCACAAAATAATGACGTTCAAACAGTGTTTTCGAATTTTTTCAAACGCTCTTTTTGATTACGTCAAGAGGGCATAGCTGTGATGATCCTGATATAACTTAAAACTGAGAACTACACAATATAATTGCATCACAGACATAATAAACACTCAATGAAGTGGATACGGGACTTCTAGAATCGTATAATGTGGTATTCATGGTGGAAGTTGGAAAGACGAATTATTTGTCTTATTTCCGCGGGTTCATATAAATCAGTTTGACAATTCCTTTTTAGTTTCGGTCTTTTGTATCTGATTGCGGTTGTGAGATGTTTAACTTGATTTACTAAGTCATCTGAGTTGATATTAGAGGCAATGATCGCAGTAAATGTTCCTGCCACTAAGATTTGTTCCCACTGAATTTTCAGTCCTCTGTCAGTAATTGAGTGGTAATTTAATCGGAGTGCACCATTTTGAGATGAACGAAATATACTTTCTTATATTCTCCATATGATTCAATGTGGAAATATGAAAAAAACAGAAAATGGTAACTTTTGCCGAGGTTTGTGTATACCATTCAATCAACAACGATTTGAAATAGTTCCAAAAACTGAATGTGAAATACTTTATCTATCCCTTACTCAATCAATCAATCAATCAATCAATCAATCAATCAATCAATATCATTTATTGTATCTAAAGAGCATTTCTCATTCTTATTACAAGAAGATTGGTGAGTGCTCATGACTACACCTCAATTACAGCAGTGTTAATCAAGTATATGAACTAATCGACATTATATAAGATACTACGGGCTGCCTAAGTACAGACCATGAGGTTGAAAAAAAAAAGACAAAAAAAAAGAAACTAAAACTAGAAACCTACGTGCTATTCGTTAATTATAAATGACCGTAGTTTTAGAATGTTCATGATAGATATAACTAGTTGTTTCAGTATTACATCAGAGTGAAAATTTAGTATGCCTATCAGATCATCGATATTACGTAACCGTACAAATCCTTCACTAATTCTTATACTAGAATAAATGGGGCAGTCAAATAAAATATGTTCTAAAGTTTCTCTCCGATGCAGGTTACAGACTGTGCAGAGTTCCTCTTTATCAATGATGTACGTGGAGCCAGAAAAAGAAAATTTCAAACGTGTCTTACTGCAAGTTCGAAGCTGTGCAATGATTCTGCTAGTGTGTATTGGGCTCGGGGTCTTCAGATATTTTTGACAGGTGTTATAAGGGGTCAGTGACTGGTAGATCTGGGAATAGCTTGAGTGATTCAGCTGTTCTAAGTCATTTCTGAGTAGCGTGTCTTTATAGCAGTTAATAATGTGACCGGTTATTTTTCTAGATGGATTGCTCATAAGATCGCCCCATTTATGAACCTGATTCGCAAATATTACACATTCCTTGACTTGGAGAAGCCAGTTGTATTTTGGCTCTACGTTATTTAAGATTGAAAACCGTAGTAGGCATTTTTGAGGTAGCCGAGTACTGTCCATATTGTTCAGACAAGCAAGTCAAGAGAAGGCTGCTTTTATGATAATCAGACTGATTTTATGTGTGCCCGTTTCCAGACGAACAATATAATCCGGGGTATTTTTTGGTAGCGAAAGCAGGCGTTTAAAGAACCCTACCTGGACTCTTCCTATGAAGTCCGCATACCGTAGACCCCAGACCCCAATGCCATATGATAGCGATGATAGTATTATCGAGTTATATAATTTAATTCTGGCATCCCGTACTCTGATAATACACTTATATGCCCACAACCCGTTCTATAATGAAATCCATTACGATACAGATTTTTCATTACGATACAGATTTTCAACCAATAGAAACCCATTATTTTTTAATCAAGCATGATGTGCATGCTCTGCATTTGACGTTTGTCAAGTCAAAATCGGTATAGGTATTGAACTTTTGAAGAATATAGCCAAACTTCGATAATCATTACAAAATGTTTGATACTAGCGATAAGGGAGAATCACCTTCGACACCTTCACCGACAGAAATACTGTTAGAATGATTGAATTTTTCATTTGACAAATGCATGATTTATCACTTATTTTTTCATCAAATTTTGTAAGCTCTCCGTAGCCAAGCCGTCTGTGGCGCTGAGATTGAATATTCTAGCTGGAAGAGACATTGGTTCGATTCCGGCCTCGAGCAACCTTTTTTTCTTTTATTTTTGATCTTCTTTTCATATCTCATCGTTTTATTTCTCGAAGTAATACTATTAATTACAATTCTGTAGAATTTTTCAAAGGAATTCGTTCAATTAGTATTATTGTGTGCAATACAAATATAAATATAATATTTGTAGTTCTTCACTATTTATCGGGTGTAGATAAAATAGCGTATGCAACTCTCATGTAATGGTTATTAATACACTCGCATAAACCATACGAAACACACCTTCGGCTCGTTTCGTATCCCGGTTTATGCTCATATATTAATAACCATCATTACACGATCGTTGCATAATATACCATTATTGACCGTTTGCTTCCGAAATAGTTTGTGATACTTGTGATATCGCATCAGGGACAGCTCGTCTTATATAACTGTGTCGATATGTACAAGTTAGCGGAGCATTTCATGAATTCCGAAGAGCAGAATACGATTCGAATTGAACGAGAATACGAGGCCGGAGGAGTACAAAAGATAGGTGGAGTGTTTTTCCGACATGGCCTTCTTCTGAACGAACTATTGTTCACTTCCCAATCGGAAGTATATCAGGAAAAAGCACATTCTCGTATGAATGTGAATACATTTCGTCAATACCTATTGCACCTCGTAGATGAATGCCTTTTGAAATCACGTCTACTCCCCTCTATGTACCATTTCCACGCAGAAGACAATCACGAATCGTCAAAATACAGATGAAAAGACACCGCAACGAGCCTTTTATCTCCCACGGATATCTATATAACACCCTCTCAACCAGACAAGATAATAAAAAAGTTATTCCTACGACACCACTTGATGGAAAAGACAGAAAAAGTGCCACGGATTTTATGTGTTTTGGAGTTGAAAAGCCCCTCGAAAAGGGGCTAATGAATGCCGAAGGCGATCCCGACACTTTTTATGGAATCAAGGCACGACTTTCATTCTCTCGTGGGGAGTAATGAGCCTGGACCCCTGTGGTATATTGCTTCATCTACAAAAATTACTTTCAGTGATTTTGCTGGAGTCAATATTGAACAACCGCCTTATAGTCATTATTAAGAAGAATTGCTTCTATGAAATTAATACCCGGCGCGACATTAAAACAGGGAAGTAGTTATTTCAGATGGATCCTCTGATGCTATTGTCTGAATCAATCATCTGTGACAATTGAAAGAGTGCTTGGTTGGATTTTGATTGAACTTCTTTTATAGAAAAATGATTTTTTTCCAAATTCAATGTCTAGTATGATTTGTACCTAGGAATCCTGGGCAGGTCAATAGATCTGTTAGACTGCATTGTTCATAGCTCAAATAAAAAACTAAAAAAAAATATTGCGATCTTGATTATAACAATTTTCTACAACAATATACTGAAAAATGAGAAATGACCAAAAAAAATGGTTTAAGCATGGTCTCGGTAGTGTAGTGGTTAGCATATCTGCCTGTCAAGCGGAAGGCCGGGGTTCGAATCCTCGCCGGGCCACCGTGCTGGGTAATCGCACGTTGAAAGGTAAGGCCACGTTTATCCATTGCTCGCACAAGTTTCGACTTCTGAGGGTTGACGTTCGTCAGCTGGTTAACGGAACGAACAATTTTAGAACAACAACAATTTATACCTAATATATGATATTTGCAAAGTAAATTTGATGGTAATTAATTCATATTTCGCAATAAAAACGAGTTACCTACAACAAAAAAATTATTATTATAAACTATACACAGTGTGGCTTTTTTAATGTCCTTCCCCTTTTTATTTCGAACGTGTCAACTCAAAAAATTGAGATTTGTGATAATGAAATTCATTGAGTTGCGTCATTTGGAAAAAAAATTAAATGGAGAGGGGGGATCATGTGTCACATCTTTTTGAAGCAGCTGACGAATACAGCACAACCCAAGAATATTGAGTCAATATCTTCATCTACTATAACTGGCAAAACATTTAATAATTGTCCGAATATTTTTACTTCATGAAGTAATAGAAGGAATATCGATGTTTCTGTGTTCGAAAATCTATGGCAGGAATCATCGAATAGACTGTTCTTATGGCAAGGATTTCAAGAAACCATTTCGTGAATCTTCTGAAATGATTTACTCAATATTGACTCAATAGTCTAGGGTTGTTCAATATTCGTCAGCACCTTCAGGAGGATGTCACAAGACCCCCTATTCCATTTAATTTTTTCCCCAAATGACTCACAGTCGCCATCTTGAAATTTGCAGCTGTCAATTTCACTTCTAAATATAGTATTCATGAAACAATTTCATTATACCAACTTTCGATTTTTGAGTTGACCCATTCAAAGAATAAAAGGGGGAAAAACATTGAAGAAAGCCACTGTATATAGCTTTCAATAAAAATTTTTCTGCTGTTTTTTTGCGATATATGAATTCATAACTATTAACGATACTATCCAAATATTATTTATTACTTATAAATATTTACTTTGAAATTTTTCAACACTCGTCCTCATTATTCCGTGAATTTTTGTTTTGTAGATTGTTTTATTTAATCAAGATCGCACATTTTTCAAATTTTTTTATAGAAGCTTTCAACAATGCAGCCCAACAGCTTTTATGAAGATTAATTATTGACCTATCTTGGATTCCAAGATTTTACAGTTTTTACGCCTTATGGCATTCCACTAGTCTCGTGAAGTAATATGGCACAATTATCGGTTATAATTGCACGAGTGCATAAAAATTACCGATAATTTTGCAAGAAAGCGTGATATCTAAAAATTGCAAGTTTACTTTCATATTTTGGCGAAAGTGCCGGACTCCGAAGGAAGAGGGCTCTTTTACAAAATATGAAAACAACCGAATGCAATTTGTATAAGATATCACGCTTGAATGCAAAATTATCTGGTCATTTTTATGCACGAATGTAATTCATTGGAATATTTCACGAATAAAGAAATTCTCAAGGAAATGTTGTTTTTTGTTCATTTATACTTTCTTCTACAGATTGTATGGAGTACTCATCTAAACGCAAAATGTTTTTCTATTTTTGAAGTCTATCTGACATTTATGTGTGTTTACTGACGTCTAGCGGTACGGTTTCAAATGTGTTGATATGGTGACTTGTTACAATGGCAATTACCGATGTAAGTTTTCGATAATTGCATTGCTCTTATGGGATATTTTATATATGAGGGAAATATTCGCTGAACTTACACAAAGTTAATATGGAACAGTCACCATCATTCGCTATTGAGTAGGTAGTTAAATGTGATTTTCAACAGATAGATTCTTTTTTTTGTGTTCAAATTGATCGTCTGTAAATGATGTACAAATATCGACAGAGAATCTTCCTCAACATTTTCATGCAATTAGGTACTCTTTTAATTTTTTCATTATATCGATTCGGAGAAGAAATGTCGAAAATTTTGCATCAAAACTCGATTCCCAAAAAAAATATTTATTCTTCTGTTCATTACAATCTTTGATCTCAAAAATAATATCGAGGACTTCAGAATAGAACGATTAATAACAATTCAAATATATTTCATTCGGATGATATATGTCAAGTGCACCAAGTTCATTCGATTGAAATGTATGCACGTCCATGATTTTTTAGCGAACGACTTGAGAGTATAATAATTTGATAAAATCCCGACAACGCTGATACTGCGCCTCACTTCGGGAAACATGAAGACATATCATTTCATCTCAATGGAAGAATGCTCCACTAGCGAGATTGACACTTTAATAGAACAAGTAATGCCCAAAGTTTCTAATTTCCTGGTTGAAACTTCCTCGAAAGCGCATAAACAAGGTCTCATCTGATGGCTTTAACGTGTTGTAGTTTTGTCTCAATTATGTATAATAACCCATTTGAAACAGTCAAATGAGTTGTGGAATAATCATTAATGATTCACAACTGCAGAGACCTTGTTTTCACCCTTGTAAGTTTCTTCATATCTTTAGGATTATGCAAAAAAAATCACATTTCGGAATGATATATTCATATGAAACCGAAACAATTCGAATATTGGTCATGAAAGAATGGACCAATGCAAATATATTTAAGTCAATTTGATTCGTTGAAGAGAAGAAGATTCCCGATCAGAAAGTAGAAAATTTAAACAAATATCAATGATCAGCCCAACACCATACTGAAAAAAAATCTACGCCAGATTCGCACAATATTCACTATATCTAATTATACTTCGAGCCACGTTTTCATAGACCAAAATGTATAGTCACGCTTTTTTCGTGCTGCCAGTCACTACCTCTTGCCAGAAGAAATTTACAAAAACACTGATGTCATATCGCTTACTCAGCGTGCCCTGCCTAGCTCATTACATTTTTTGCGCTAGTGAAACATCTTGCAAATGAATATTACGTTGGGAAAATACAAACGAAACTATTGAAGGAAATGTGATAAAATGGGGAGCAAATTGAAGAAGATTGAGAGGTTGATATTGGATACATCGTCATCGGATCCAGACAGTACAGGGTTCTGCAACAGCATATTACGTATGATGGGTACAATATACAATAGTCCTGAATGAATGAATTGAATTACTTGATCTGATCGATTTCAATTTTTTTCAATTTCAAAGTGAATTAAAGTTTTTATATCTAGCGAATAACTTTTATCTGATATGAATAATTGTGTAATGGCGCATCATGTTGATAGTTATAGTTTTGAAAGAAGTGTTAATTTGTTCTTTTCAGCGCAGAGGCTAAAATAATCTCCAGAAATACAGATTTCGGTTTTCCACTGCTTTGTCAGCAACTTGGAAAATGGTTTCGACAAGCTAGTGTATAGACTGACAAATTTTTTTTTGTTGATACGGTGATTCGAAGTGACAAATTCAATATGTCAGATGTTTATTATTATTCGACATTCATTCGATGAGGCTTATACAGGGGTCTTTGGAGAATTATTGGGACATACTTTTTTTTATTTAGAATCATAGGAGTATTTTCTAATAAATATTTTCAGTTTTTAGTCATTTTGTAAACTACATCCCTGCAAATACATATTTTAAATGTTCAAATGTCATTGTACTCACTAAAATCTCAACAGATTTATTTTTTCGCACTAGTGCGAAAAAAATTGTTTTCCGCACTAGTGAGGAAAAGTGACTTTTCCGTATGCTAGTAGAAAATAGCTATTTGTATAAAGGAGCATAATGCTCCTTTTCCGCCCGAAGCTGCAGTAGGTATCATTCAAGGGAGGCAAGGCACTTTTCCCCATTTTATACATGTGACTTTTCCGCCTCACTCGAATGAAAAGTTATTCAAAAAAATTACATATGACAATAACAAATAGAATTTATTAAAGCACTGAAACTAAGAAGTAGGCTGAGTATAGCATGCTAGTGAAATCCCCAAAATTAGGAAAACTACTGAACAAAGAAGAAAAAAAAAGAAAAAAGATCTGGACGCCTTCATACCTATCTGAACAATGTCTATTCCATCAACACTTTGCGCTACGGAGACTTGCAAGAAATTTTTGTGGAATCATGAATATAGCGTATTGGTGTAGTTCTATTATAATATTTGACGTTTGTCTTTCATTTTTTCAATATATTCACTTCTTTAATATCCCTTTTTTACTGATTCCTACCATTCCATGAAATACAGGGTGTTCTATCAATGAACGTAAAAATTTATACTCATATAACAGGATACAGTTTAGTTTGTCAATACCGTATAAGTTATTTCGTTGATGATGTATCTATCGTTACTTTTACTTTCCCCTCCTAGGAAGGAAAATTACGACTTTTCTCCCTACAACGAGGCCGGGAAATGTATACTTCGGATAGAGGGAAGCAAAAATAGTATATTATTCAACGAGCGTATAATGATGGCTATAATTCACGAGGTGAAGTTTATAGTCACAAGCCGCAGACGAGTGGCCTAAAACACCGAGAGAATAATAGCCATTTTACGCGAGTAGAATGTTATACTTTTTCCACGACTAGTAAACAAATTTTCTGATGTTTTTTTTTGAAAAATTTTACATCACATGCATATTTTTAGAAATACCAATATTTTACTCTAACAAATCTTTCAAACAATACTGTTAACAGGTTTGAGTCAATTTTTTTTGGATTCATAAGCTACTTTGATACGATACGCACATTCATAATCGCTGTTAGCTCAGTGTGAACGTTTTTTTTTCTCATATGTAGGTACCGGGAAAAATTGAAAATATTTGGTGGTTTACACGATAAAATTTCAAGAACCGATTGTTTTGTAGCAAAATAATATAATATTATAGCTGAATTTGACAGCAGTGAATAATGACTCATTATTCACTAGGGAAAAATGGGTATTATTAAGGTCAAGCAAACAGACGTGTAATAGGTATATTATACAATAGTCTTGAATAAAAGGTTTTTTCACTTCCAATACATTCAAATGCACTTTACCAACCGCTGTGGTAAAAGAATCGCGGAACGTACTTAACATTGAGTGGATAATGGGTATTATTAAGGTCGAGCAAATTGAAAATATATGGTGGTTTGCACGATGAAAGTTCATGAACGGATTGTTTGTAGCAAAACGATATAATGTCATAGCTAAATTCGAGAGCAGTGAATAATGACTCATCATTCACTAGTGAATAAAAGGTATTATCAAGGTCGAGCAAACAAACTTATAATTGGTACATCATACAATAGTCTTGAATACAAGTTTTTTTCACTTCCAATACATTCAAATGCACTTTACCACCCGCTGTGGTAAAAAAATCACGGAACGTACTCACCATTGGGTATGTGACACGCACATTCATAATGGCTGTAAGCTCAGTGTGAACGTTTCTTCCCTTCTTTTTTCCTCATATATATATATATATATATATATATATATATATATATATATATATATATATATATATAGATATATACATATATATATATATATATATATATATATGTGTGTGTGTGTGAAGAACTGAATTGAAAATATTTGGTGGTTCACACGATAAAAGTTCATGAACCGATTGTATGTAGCAAAACAATATAATATTATAGCTACATTCGACAGCAGTGAACAGTGACTCATTATTCACTAGTGACTAATGGGAATTATTAAGGTCGAGCAAACAGACTTTTAATAGGTACATCATACAATAGTCTTGAATAAAAGGTTATTATACTTCCAATACATTCAAATGTACTTTACTTCCCGCTGTGGTAGAAAAATCACGGAACTTACTCACCATTGAGTATGTGACACGCACATTCATAATTGCTGTTAGCTCAGTGTGAACGTTTCTTTGCTTCTTATATATATATATATATATATATATATATATATATATATATATATATATATATATATGTTTGTGATATGTTGTCCTTCATGTTTTTATTAAAACAGGATTATTAACCTCACATTCGTAAGTAAGCACATGTTAAAAAACTTTTCTATTCTCACAATTTTCCTAATTCATTGTAGAGTTCCTGATGAAGAGCCAATAAAGACTCGAAAGCTTGAACAGAATAAAGAGTTAACTTCTTCCAATTCCTTGTTGACTGCACACCCGAATATTAAAAGGATTCTTCTATATATATATATATATATATATATATATATATATATATATATATATATATATATATATATATATATATATATATATATATATAGGTCGAGCAAATTGAAAATATATGGTGGTTTACCAGATGAAAGTTCATGAACCGATTGTTCGTAGCAAAACAATATAATTATAGCTGAATTCGACAGTAGTGAATAATGACTCATTATGCACTAGTGAATAATGGGTATTATTAAGGTCTAGGAAACAGACGTATAATAGGTACATAATACAATTGTTGTGAATTTTAAGGTTTTTTTACTTCCAACGGAACGTACTCACCATTGAGTATGTGCACGTATGTGCTTGCAGGCTGCGCGTTGCTTGGCACGCAGGAATAGTTGCCCGAATGACGTGTGGCAGCGTTCGTTATGGTCAGCGTGCTCGTCTTCTCCGACAGGTCTGTCGTCACGTTTATTCCTCGGTCCACGTCATAGTTGATCATACGATTGTTGTGGTACCAGAAAACGTAGGAAGGAGGCTGAAACAAGTGACACCATTTTACCATTCACTTTTCAGTTTTATTTGGATGGAAACAATATTCATTTTTGGAATCATATAGTAGAATATAAACGTGAAAGATTCACTTCATTGCGAAGGAACCATGAGGAATGTGCACTTATTCTGATTTTTAGATTTTCGTATTCTCTATAAAAATAAAAAAAAATGCGTGCATAAATCATTTCGATACTTCAATTAGTATCCGAGATATGGAATTATAAACTATCGAAACTGAGCTTATATTTCTCCATCGAAGCAAGAAATGTTTGTTTTTTTTCAAACGTCAAATAATGATGACTTTACTCATCTAACTTGATCCTCTCAAAGTTTGATGTCTCCGCCGGCAGCAGTTTTTTTTTTTCCATTTATTTACGGCGCGCGGCGGAGGGAAAAATGCTGTCATGGCAACAATATGAAACATGTCACAAAGCAACAATACAAATGTCATTAACAACAATTAAAAATCATTTTTATTTATAGTAATATTAAAAGTACAATTAGTTGATGAAGCATTTTCAAAATTGAAACCGTGCAAAAATGTTCCCGACTCTTGATACGCATTGGTAATTGTTGATACTGATGGTCGAGCACAACTTTCAGCAATCATTCCCGATGTTGGCGAATCATGAGGGTTTAAAATTTTTTGAGCATAATCGTTCTTATTTCTTATTGAATCCTCTATATATCCTTCGGCAACCGTGCTTGATTTCCAGCCCCCATGTCGTTTGAGGCATTCTAGATTTCCGCCTCCATCAATTAAAAGTGTTGCTGAAGTTCGTCGTAAACAGTGACCCGTGTATGCGCTTGCATCGTTCGAATTTAAATAACTAGCTACTTTTTGGGTTACTGCGCTGATCGAATGTATTCCCATGACGCTTCGGTAAAACTTTCCATTTTGGTACTCTATAAAAAATCAGTTTTCTGTTAAATTTTCAGGCCGCAGTGATGCATACTTTTTATACAGTTTAATGTAGTTTTGATCAATTATCGTAAAAGATCTGATTTGTCGTGTTTTACTGTCTGGGATTTTGATAATCATTACATTTTCTTTATCCTCAATGTCCACAGTCTTCATTTTTACCACTTCGTCGCATCGACAGGCGCCGGTAACCCCAATTAACAAAACAATCTGAAATATTTTTATAATTTAGTAGAGTATACTACATGCTTTGGAATATAATTTTTTTTACCTTCAATCCTAAATACAACTTATCTGGCGCTTCAAACAAAAATTTATTAAACTCGTCTTCAGTGAAAACTTTAGACTTCTTTGCAGTATATCCTTCGCTTGTCTTTTTCAAAAAGGCACGTAACTTTAAAAATTTGCTTATATCCACATTTTTTCTGATAACTAAATCGGATTTTATCATAGAGTATCGTGACCACATTGTAGAAGATTTCCATTTATTTTCATTTTCCATTATATCAAAATATGCCAGTAAAACGTCTTCGGTAACTTGCCGTACTCCTCTTGTATCGCACCACTCTTGGAAGTGCTTGTACGCTAACCGATACTTTATTCCGGACTTGGAGGGCCCCAAACGTGCTACTGCATCATTAGCCGCGGACTCAATTTCGTTTAGGTTTTCCATTTTCGCACTAAATTTGCGCTTGCGGTTGCAACAACAATAAGCTGTCTTTAATAACATAAAATAACTGTCAAACAACTGTAACCAGGGAGACGCAAATCCCACCGACGACCTAATTATTTTAATTTCTAACATCTAGACGACTTTGATAGTTGTCACAGTTAATTTCGAGTAAAAATAGCGTATGAATTGTACTATTTATGGTTGAAAATTGCTACGTTTGAAGAAAAAATAGTATACTTCATTCGGCAAAGAAGCGCCTCACTTCGTTTGGCGCGTAATATCGGGCGCGTCAAGAAAAGTCATGCTTTTCCGCCTCATAAAGTAATATACTATTACATTACAGTCACACATTGCGATATTTCTTGAAATATTCGTTTTTTCTCTGACATATGGCAATCTCAACAACCCGGTAAGGTTTGATGTTTTTTTTTTTGGTTTATAGAAGATGACAATATCAGGACGACAGCGAATATCATTGTCCAGATAAAATTTTCTCATTAAGTTTTCGGTTTTATAAGTGGATAGATACCACTTTATTAATCTTCGAAATGGTCAGTTGAATCAAATGAAACAGGAAACTACTCGTATAACTACTTTTCTTCGGGCTTGAAGGCCGTCGTTCTTTGGAATTTCTTCCTAACGTTTCGCTAGCGCGAGTGGCCAGCTTCTTCAGAGGCTTACTCATTCCCGATGACTCGGAGTATTTTCACTTTTTGTATCATATATTTCCTTCAAGAACACAGTATTCTACAATATTGTATGACACACCTTCCGCCTATGATTGTAAAACATTTCGACTGAAATTAAATTAACCAAACGCTTGCAGGCATCTATCCGTGAAATATGTCTGTAATCTATTGTGAATCTACATATAATATTTTCAACAACAAAACGATACGGAACATCTCCTTGGAAGGGAAATTAGATTTCGAAACGCAGTTGGCGAACTTTTGTTTGAGATGGACGGTATTGGAACTTGGGTTTTCAGTTTCCTATAACACCGAATTTTTTAACCCACTGGAATTATACCATACTGTAATTATTAATGCATACTGTTTACAGAGATATATCTATCTATCTCTGTTTGTGTTCAATTTCGCTGAATAAATAAATAACAAGTAATTTCCGTAGATGATTATAGAAAAGTAATATTTAAGTGAGTCTTTTGAGTACTTTTCGTCTTACCACATTAATTACTAATTCAACGAATTCCATCCTCAATATACAAGATGTCATAGAAATAAATTAATTACTTCTCTTTTATAATAGTCCCAAATTATTTTTCAGTAATTTCGTCACCGCGTTAAATGTCTCCCACAGGCAATTCAAACAGTGAACGTTTGGTATTCAATCTCAACATAATTAAAGAATGCGAAAGCCAGGTGACGTGCTTCATTCCACAATCCAATAAACTGGGTCTGATAATTTGTTCACTCAATGCCATCGGTTGACTTCATACCCGTTTTATATGATGAGGTTTGTGACAACTAATCAGTGTCACTATCAAAATAAATGGTTCTGATTGGATTCAATGATGTTTGTGGTGCATTGGTTGTTATAGACCGTAAAGACCTCAATGAGAAATTCACTATTGTTGAGTTGTTACGTTCGTCAATAGTTTGGAATAACTCGAATTTTCCTATCGGTTAAAAAGTACAAGAACAGTTATAGATGCATATTCCTATCTCTATTTCTCTTTTGTGTTCGTATTTGGATATTTGTTTAAGATTTGTAATTTTGTCTTTCAAGAAAGACAGCCATGTGCGATTCATATCAAATGAACTCATCGGTTGATTCAGAATTTGGTAGGTTGGGTTAGGAAAGGTTAGGAGAAATTCATCTACCACATGATTTCAAACAGTGATCAGTACCCACTAATAGAAAACTTCCAATCCTTTGTAACTAATGTAGGACAAATACTCAAATTAATTCTCGGCATATGGAAACATTTCCAACAATTGTTGCAGATAATTATACGTCTTCTCTTTGCTACTGGTGTCATCTCTTGGGTCTTATAACGAAGAGTCGTGTTTGGTATAATATATATTTTACTCTCCTACAAAATAGTTATATTTTCGATAAATACTTTCAGTGCAGAAATTTCATGTTTTGTACTAACGCTATGAAGGTTTCATACACAATCATAATTAAAAAAATACACTTATTCCCAACGATTTATCAGGTTGAGAGTGACCAATTTCTCATTGTAAAGAAAAAGAGGCTAGAACAGCTCACCTTCCCGACCTCTGACTGTTGATTTTTTTGATCTCCAATTCATAATCATTCAATTTGCTGTTGACTCATTTTTCAAATATCTGCTGGCATAAATCAACTCAATCTCAATCTGACACGAAAACACACACTATATCAGTAACAGGACAGAAAACTTATTGATACCCAGATTCTCTCATGAGGAAAAACTCCTGAATGACTGAACTTCTTTCTAGACATGGTAGTTCATCATCGCATTAGGTATTTTTAGGAAACATCCCGCATCCCCGAAATGACCTTGTATCTTCCAGAGTCCGCGACAACATCCTTTTCTACACCACACCTTCAACGTTGGACACTGATACACAACATTTCCCGAAATGACTACCTTTTATACTCCTGCATCCCCATTTGAATCGTTTCTGAGCAACAAAAAGACACTGAGAAAAATCGGATATCAATATAGACTTTCCTCTAGGCGGTCCAGATATGGCTTACGTAGAACTCAATGTAGCCACTCATCGTTATCAGCTGTACGCACTCGTCGACCACAGTGGGACCGCTTACAATGGCCACTACTTGGCATATTGTCAACATCCTTATACTTATAGATGGCACAAGTACAATGACTCTTGCGTGACACCTACAACATCCCTCTCTCTCTCTCTCACGAAGACAGGTACTTATATTTCATTTAATGGAAAGCAATGCAAATCCACCAAATCTTCACGTTTGGTTAGATGGATGGGAACGCTCATTTTCCACTTCTGAAGAATTTATGTTCGGAAGATTTTTATGTTTATATAGTTTATATGTTTTCCTGAAAAGAAGAATCCATAAATATTTTAGTGGTTTGAAACAGCTTTTGATGCAGTACTGAGGCACATAACAAATATCTAATACTATAATTTTGAAAACATCAGAGTGCAGTAAATGGCCGCGTCTAATAGATCACAGTGCTCAAAGCCGCTGCACAAAATGTGACAGTTTTCCATGGTGAAATATCAAATTTTCAAGCGCTGTGAGCTGTTAGAAGCGGCCAATCATTCCCTACTTTGTATGATACAAATGATTGAAAAAATCTTATCCTGAAAATTCAGCCTGATGAATGACACTTTATTAGAACCATCAGCTTTTTTAATTTTTCAACACTTTGTTACGGTCTATAAAACAGAAGTTGAAGTATTCAATGTGATCGTATTTTATATAACTATTGAGAAAAGAATCCTGATGACTATTTTCGATCGAATGGGTGATGTTATAGAAATTTCTAAATATTCAGTTCAGTTCCCCATTATTATCTCTATTTCGTGATATTTCCAAATATTTCAACATATTTCAAATCCTCGTATAATTATTTCCGGATACATGACTTCCATTTGGTAGTTTCGCAACTCTCCATTATGATTTCCATCAGTAAAAATTCACACATGGAATATGTTCCGAAAACTGGTTTTCACATTTGCTTCCATACCTCGTGGAACTCAATAAATAAATGTTTTAATCCGATACACTAAATGACAACGAACACAACTCGCATGTGGATGTACTAACAATGAACAGAATGAAGTGTCATTTTGTAAGAATTATGGTCAAAAAAGTTTCTTGTACATTGACAGTACGAATATTCAATTATGTTCGATTCAATTTTTCAGATCCATACTTTCTTCATTTTCTGTTTTGGACTGAGGTTCTTGGATTAGTATATTGATGGTTTCAGGTTCTGAACTTCGCAATATGATGATCTATAAAAACATTTGGATAATGTTATTCGTTCAGTTGTGGGCACCTATGGGGTATGCCAGAATGATTTACCGTTATCTCAGGAATCGAATTTGTATTGCTTTTTCCAAAATATTGATATTATCACTTGTAATACAACTAGTGCTTGAAATTTTCCCAGTGAATTTTTCGATATCACGAATATATTGAGAATCACACAACTTTCTTGAAATCTTCGTGAGCAGGAAAAAAATTTCAATTGTGATACCACTATAGTGCTTGAATTATTTTCGAAAATTTTTACGAGATCATGGATATTTTGAAAATTATAGAAGTCACTTGAAACATTCGTAAGCAAGGAAAAAAATTCAAGGATAATTCAAGTACGCCTGATTTTGGGTGAAAAAATCTCACAACCCACCTACCTAACTAGCGCAGTTTTGAGTTGCTAGGTACGTTGGTAACAATGCATGGCTATCGCCGCCCTGCACCGGGTATTCTTGGAAAACATTTCAGTGAACATATTCGTCAAAAAGAGATCCACTCTGAACAAACCAATCATTAAATCTCATCACATTGACGAAAAGTACATCTGGTAAGTCTCTTAGTTAAGATATGAGCACTCAAAATAATCATAGTAGTAATCCCGATTCCACCCACAGTGAGTGTAACCCCAATTTTATATTTATTTCAGGTTGATCCGATTTGAAAAATAACGAATTCTCTGCAAACCTTGTGGAAAATACGGAAAAACATCAACGCCCTGGAATGCCAGTATTGCAATGAAACAACAAGGCCTAACAATATTTGTACTCTGAGCAACAAAAAATAGATACTTATTTTCCTTTGCAAACACAATAATAGAGATGGTGAAGCGTCAAGCGGCTCGTAAATGAAGATGTGGCTCGATATTGTGTTTGGATTAGTGTGCTAAATTGCTCTAGTGCCGAATTCAAACGTAAAACTTTGTTTACTCCTGCTCGAAGTGGGTAGCTGACATATTATGTCAAATAAAATATCAATCTCTGCTTATATAAAAAAATTTACAAAGTAATTTGCTGTAGGTTACCCATGCCGGAAGAAATTTCCGCTGGACTACCTGGGTTTCAATGGTAACGCGAAACAAAATACGCATTTCATTGTTCGAAAACCAAGAAATGAATTTTTAAAAGAAGATTCTAGTACGCGTGGTATTCTCCACGTACGTTGATAACAACACGAGGCTACCGCGCCCTGCCACCTGGTATTCTTCTCAATTATTTCAATGAATATAGACGACAAAAAGAGATGCAACAATTATCAAATCTAAGTACAATGACGAGTTGGACATCTGGTTATCCTCTAAGGTCAGCAATGAGAACTCAAAATAATTATATATGTAATCCTGCTTTTACCTACGGTAAATAGGTATATCTTCGAAATTTCTATTTCAAATCCACCCGATTCGATAAATCACTAATTTTCTGCAAACATTGAGTAAAATAAGTACCACGAGATCATCTCAACGCTTCAAAAGGCCAGTAATGCAATGAAACAAGGCCTCACAAGATTGTGCTCATGGAAACAAAGAATACATTCCGAAACTTATTTTTCAAACACAATGATAGTGATAGTGAAGTGTCAAGCAGCTCGTAGATAAAGATGTGGCTCGATATTGTATTTTCATCAGTCTGGTAAACTGCTCTAGTGCCGAATTTGAATGTTACACTTTGTTTTTTTCCTCTCGAAGTGGTAAGTGACGTATTATGTCAAACAGAGTATGATTCGAATATCACAAATATTCATGGGTATGCTTGAAGAGTGGCTCCAAACTCACCTACACTGTGGGTTGACGGACACCTATCAGAAAACAACTACCCTCCTGGCTTATACCATGAAAGGCATTGGATTACATCCGACAGGTGTTAGCGCAGGATTCTTCGAAGAAAAAATTCCTACATATGCTATTTGCGATATAAATGCCAGATTTAATTTTCAGTTATTGGGACGGGTCACACTTGCAGACAGGATTCGGGCCATTTGGCCTCTCGTCATTGCAAGGCAGTGCCATCATCAACAAAAGTCGATGACTTCCCAAAATTAAAAACCATATTCGAATAGAGTATCCTTCCTAGATATGAGCTGTTACAAACAAATAGCCGTCGTCGCAGTTGAATCACCAAGAGCATTAGCAGGAATTCCTTCTGTGAAGAATCCTGCGCTCATACCTGTCGGATGTAACCCAATTCCCTTGCTGGTATTAGCCAGGGGAGTAGTTGTTTTCTGAAAGGTGTTAGTCCGTCAAACTTCTGAGTGTAGGTGAGTTGAGGATGGCCTAAACAAATTGTTTCTATATAATATTAGAATATGATTCTCTGCTTACGTTAAAAATGTTTTACTGTGATCGATGTTCCATTGAAATTTTTATAGCAATTTCCCACAGTAATTGCTCCGATTCAAAAAAACTTGAAGATTTGTCAAAGCGAAACGTGAACACTTTCAGCACTCGTCTAGCTTATTAGGAAATCATATTACCTCCGGGAAATTTCGAGATGATGCGTTATTGGTTGTTAATGTTCCAAGAAAAACTCAGCTTGATGAAATTGATGCTATGGAGCTGGATTGAATGAAACAACAAGGCAATTTTATCGAACAATCGAAAAATTTCTAATGGATTACTCCAACTAATGGTATCAAAAAAATCGGATTACTTACTCAATGGTTAATTTGAAACTCGCCCAACTATCTTTTTCAATCAATCAAGTGCAACTTAAAGTTAACAGCCCAGAATTGATCATCCATAACTTCATTCATCATTTTGTATAATAATAGTCCAATTGTTACTTATTCCATGAAAGTGTTCATTTAATACTATTTGTCATTTTGTTTCAAATTTTTCTTCAACCAAATAATTTCGCAAACGTTCATCTACATCGGAAAATCATTCAACAACTCAGACATTGAAAGAACCAATTCGTCACGCCTTCGTGAAAAACTTTTTGGCGCGGACAACAGAAAATAAATCAGAGTCAACACAAAAATTGAGTGGGACAGATATATTCGTATTTCAGCGGAGCTTTCAGACTTAATAGTCCCTAGAAAGTTTTCGTCCATAATTTAATAACCTTTCTTGACGAGCATACCCCTGAATGCAGGGTCTCATTCGAAAATAACTAATTAAAAACTTTTTTGGAGATTACTTTGGTGTCTAACGGAGTTTCTTTCAGGATGTTGATGGTGAAATCTTGTTGTTGACCTAATTATTGCTGAGAGCTGCTAATTGCATGAAATAAAAGAGTTCCAGTTGACTTTGTGAAAATTTCAGGAAGTGTTTCATGGAATAAATCGGAATTCACGTTGGTGTACATGTTTTGTTGTGGAAAAAATAGAAGATTATATACCTGGTAGGAAAAATCCCACATTCTTGGTAGAACAACATAAGGCTTACCACAGCTTCAGGCTCGGTATGTAAATTACTATAGTACTGAAAGTTATTTGACGTTGCCTTACGATCAATAGATTCATGGAAATGTTGTTTTTCTTCTCCAACTCTCATCAGAGTAGGGATTTACTTTAGATTAAGTGTCCTTGGACATCATCCGACTTATCAGGAGACTCTATTCGACGAGCTGTATAATATGTTGAGTAATATGAGTCACAGTTTGATTTTTCCCATCATAAGTCCATGGGAAGTGCGAAAAAGGACACCCAAGGAGGCCTTATCTTAAAAATGATTAGGTACAGTAACAAAAAATAGCAACTATCCTTACTAATAGCCAACATTAACATATTTCATCGGCTTTTTTTTCTCTGAATAGAAAAATAAAAATCGCATCTTATATAAAAAAAGTGAAATCAAAAAACATTACTCTCTCTCTGTTGATGGGTACGTATATATAATTTGAAAACTTTTGAATTATACACAAAAAAAAGGAGCCCATATAAAAATCCATCTAGAAATCCATTTTTCTCGCTCAATTTTTATACCAAGCATATGAAAGTTGAATCGAATAGATTGCAAACAGAGATACCAACACAAAGCAAAATTGAGAACTATTTGTGAAAAAAATTTCAGTCACCAGGATTTCTACCTAACCTATACAAGATCTTGTTCCGCTCTGAGGAAATCATAACTTGAGCTCTTCAGTGGGGAAGCGAGTAAATTACTGAATATTTTCACTGAAATCTTCAATCAATTCCGACATATTCAATTCGTGACAAATCTGTCATCAGTTTCAATTGACATTCCGGTGACATTCATTCATTTATTTCTGACCGGGATATTATAAGCTTATATCGTCATAGTTACGCTATCAATAAAGAGGGTCATAACTCCCTTGGGACATTATAGATTTTATAATTCCCTCTACCTTTCACAAGTCCAGATATATCTTGTATTCTTTTTGGTATACGGCTTCACTTTTCGATGGAATTAATGATTCTCTTGCTTGTTCAGCTTTTTTCAAAATATCCTCCATTATATTTGGGGTAGAAAACACGTTTTTACCGCAAACACAGCTTGATAACAAAGATCCGTTTATAAACAAGTAACATAGCAACAACATAGCAACAAGAAAACTCTACTGTAATCAACGGTACCTGATTCAAATATACCGGGAAGGTAATGAATTGGTACATTTTTCCCTTTCAAAAATGAACAAAATTTTATTGAAATCGGTCAGAAATGAAATTATCTATGTACCACGGGAATTAATGAGCCTTAATAACCTCAGGCAATTGCTGTCCCTTGGGCCAGAGGCCCTCGGGACGCAAACTTTGCCATCGGTAATTAAGGCCCTCCTAATTCCCTTGATACATAAATAACTGTTAATGACCAAAGACCAGCCATCGTTATAATGATAATTAGATAATCCTATGTTTCCTATCTATTAGTTTCAATTTTCATATGCTTGGTATATATATTGAGCAAAAAAAGGGATTTCTATATAACTGGACTTTTTTTAATTTGTGAATCAATCAAACGCCTTCCAACACGTACCCTTCAACAGAGAGTGTTTGTTTTTTGTTTTCATTTTACATCTTTCATATAAGTTGTCATTCCAGTTTTTTTATTCGAAGAAAAAATAAGCCACAGAATCATACATCAAACTTCATTCCCTACAAAAATAATGAATTGAATTAAATTTCTAATTCACATTAACCCAACCTAACCTAATATTTGGTGTCTTATGTTACTCTGCCTTATAATTTCCAAGGTTTAGTGTATTTTTTTGCACTTCCTGTAGACTTTCAATGGAAATTTCAAAGATACATAACTATTTTGTTCTGCCCATGCGCTTCACGGAAGGAGGTCATAGCTCGTCGAGTTGAGCCCACTGATATGTCGGATGGATGTCTTAGGCTCCTTCCGTCAAAGTAAAGCCTGTCCGTAAATGTCAACATTTTCTATTGATTTGAGGAAAATTTATATCACTACAGAGTATAAAAACACCCGAATTTTACCGATTTCTTGATGCAAATTGTCGCCCCAACTTCTCGTGTATGTAGTATTGTAAAATAATGTCAAGTGATCCCAATATGATTCGATCAATGAATCCCGGAAACATGAATAATTTTTCAATCTCTATATGAATACAGAATATTCGTTTTTTGTTAAGCGTTCTTTGTTCGTTTCGAATCTTAACCATTTAACTCAATAATGTAAAGAAAAATCTGCTTCATTGGATGATTGATTTTAAATTACATTTCCCGAAAAGTTGGTACTCTTAAGTTAATAAATATTAACGAGCATCATTCACAACTTCATTATTCAGAGTATTTTCACAATGAAAAATATGTATTCTGAAAATGATAATATTTCAGGCGAATTTAGCGATGAACTGGTAGAGTATATGAGACAAAGAGTAAATGAAAAATAATTTCTTTCATCTAACAAATTGAATAATGTATTTTTCTGCCAATCTGTCCTCATTATTTTCACACAGTTTCAGCTTAGATATGACTTTTCAAAGTCTTTTTATATCCACTCTTGAGAATTCAATTCAGGATCGCCAATTAAAAAATGAATTAATTAGAACAGTACCGCTTTCCTGAAATGAAGAGAATCCGTCACGAAATGATATTTACACTTTTGCCATTATCACTTTCTCATCTTTCCCGATGGAAAGTTTCTAAGTACTGTTGGAATCTCATTTTTCTATGGTGAATGGAATCTTCTCACGTAGATTTTTTAGATTATGATAGGTTAGGAACCCCAAAATACTACAAAGAAAGCAGTTTCCTATTGATATTCACAAAAACCGAAAAAAAATTACTGACCTGAAATCATAATTGAAACCTGCACGGTAATGTTTGCTAATTTTTTTTGTTATGTGCCAAAGTAGTTTCTGCGTGAGAAACATATCTGAAATCAATACTTATAAGATCATTTTCGATCGCTTTCATCAGCTAGCAATAGATTCTTTGATTTGTTCTTGGTAATTTTACCACCATGTATGAAGCGGATGCATGCCTGAAACAAGTGTTTATGAAAGATTTGAACAACCTGATTATAGACTGGGCGTATCATCGAATAATGTCACTCTGGTAATTACTCTGATATTCGTTTAACTGTATAGAAATATTTTCGATAATGCCACTAATTCAATTGAAAAACCAATTCGATTGAGGTTTTCTCCCAAAACTCTTTCGTATGCGTTCCTTCCACAATACGATAGATGTTGAATGTATCTTCAGTGATACCAGTTCGGTGCTGCTGAAGCCGATTTCACGGTGTATTGTGCTTCAAAATATCCATTTTGATTTGTGAAATCATCGTACAAGTTCGTTTTATAATGACAACTATCAAAGAAATTCGGTTGATAGAAAGGCTATCTCTGATGAAGAAAGAAAAATTGTCTTTATGAAAATTTTTTCATAAAACAAGAAATATAGATTTTTCAAGAGTGTGAGGTTCAGAATATACCTTTTTTGTATTGACCAATATGATGAAAAACGAGCTGTGAGAAAAATCTTTTTCCACAAACACAATTCAAAACACGCTTTTCTGCATAGTTTTATGTGCGCAAACATGATTATTTCTCACAATACTTGAAATTTGTCATTAGTGTGCCGCAAAGTGACATTTCTGTGCCACAAAGTGACATTTCTGTTTCAAATTTTCTCCATCACTACCGCTGTCTCAAATTCCCACATACACACTATCCATTGCTAGGCAACGGTGTAACATCTATCGAATCGTTTGAATGTCAACGAAGTAAAGCATAAAATATTTGTCACATAATTTTTCAAATGAGATTGAACTATAATGGACAGCAACAGTTCTGGAATACTTCACCAGATTCAAGAAAACAAGTTAATTCATTGTCAATGAATTCACTACCTTCAACTTCTAGAGAAAAATATGAAACTGCATACAAACAGTTTATGGACAGGAAGAAAAAATACTGAACCGAAAGTGTTTGGGAAAATATATTCTGGCATATTTTGGAAAACTATCCACATCAAGGAAAGCCTCTACTCAATGGTCAATATATTCTTGCTTCTTTCGGGCACCATGAAGCTAAGAATGAGTCACTGACATTTAATTCCGTTCTGTAGCATTATATTATTTTTAGCAGAAAGTACGTTGAAGAAAATATATAGTAAGTAATACGAGCAGAAATGCAATTTCTCACTCGTTTGAATTGCAGCAATCTCTTGCGCACGGAAAATATTTTGGTCGGGTTGAAAAAAAAAAGGGTGGGTCAAAAAAAGGAAAGAATGGCACTTCAAGTGCGAAGCGAGTGAGCCTGGAACTCACAATGAACCAGGGCAAATGATACAAGATACCAGAACCGAGGATGTGCAAAGAGATGAAGCTAAACAATGATCTCTAATAACGAAGAAACGTCACAATAGATCTGTGAAGGTTGCAGGGGACCAGGATATGGGCCTTTTTCCTGAATGATCTGATCTGTCTAGAAACAAGTGTTATTTATGTTATGCTTTCATATGTGTTCTGTTATTCCTCCAAAAATTGTTCATATCATTTCTCAAAAACAGTCTCAACAGTTCAGCCTTATTTGGAAAGTCAATGTATCAGGAATCACTACGAAAAATGGAATATCAGATAATATGTTACATTGTACAAATCTTCATTATTGAGAAAACAAGAAGGGAAATCATTAGAAAATTCCTACGATGAGGTTTATTGCAATTCGATATTATATATGTGTATGTGTGCGTATTGGACTGTCCACTCGTTTCAAATTGTCCCAATTGTCCTTTATTTCTGTTATATCATGAATTCCTGGAATATGTAAGAATGAAAGCATTGACGCACTGAAAGTTGGAAGTTATGCTCAAAGTAAAAGTTGAGTGGGTGAAGTCGTACGAACAAGATGCAACTAAAATCAACTTGTAATCGAAACTCCGAACTTAATGAGTTCAGATGAAACAAAGAATGTCACATTCCTTGAAGTTTGGTCACTGATTGTTGGTGGAAAACGTAACGATTGAACTTTGTCGAGTACTGCTCTTGGCGTAACAATTCATCAGGCATAAACTTACTGAAAATATATACTTCGAAGTTGGGAAGCAAATTCCAGAATGCCAAGACTGCAAATTGCCCTCTATATACCCATTAAACTATAATAACAAGTGTCAAGCGGTTCGCCAATTTATACGGTAAAGTATCAATCTGTCAGTTGGCATTCACAACGTATTTAATATCAAGATCAAAACTGCACTTCTCGCGATATAGTTATATTTGAATAAACTCTGTCTTTCTCTTTGTCGCTTCTCAATATAGCGTGGATTGTATTTGCCATGGTTTTATAAAGGAACATAATCGACTTGTTTTTCATCATCTTCTTTATGATGAGTTGTTTTTTCGGGTTTAATTCCGTGTTCTGTGGTCTTGATCCTCTGAAGGATAATTGGACCAACGTTTCGGCAAAGTCTCATTTGCCATCTTCTAGGACTCTAGGTGATGTCAGACATATATACATTGTTAGTGAGGATGGTCGCATGAGATGGCAACCATCCTCACTAACGATGTAAGTAAGGAAAAATTCTATGTCATATTTTCATTCATTAACATTATTTTGTAGCTCCCTGATGATGTCAACAATCGAATGTCGAAATATTGGAAATATATTGTTATAAGAGTACACTTCCGCTTATCCTGCTGTCCCAAATATAATTCCCGAGTTTTGTTCTTAACTTTTCAGCAAAGACTTCCTCTCCTCTCTAGTTAAATATCTCTTGAACCCATAGGAATTTTTAAAATATTCTTATTTCACATCATATCGCATTATAGGAGCTAACTTCAGAATGAATATTTTCTATACCAGGGACATTTGAATTCTCATTCATTCAGGCTAGGAAAAACCGAAAAGGCGTTGCCAACTTATACCAGTGTTTCATGAAATACGGACATTGTTTTAGACAAACCCATTATTTATACTACGAAGAATTTATGAAATCATTCAAGACTGTTGGTAGTCGGTAGCATATTCCATCATATGAAATACTCATCTTCTTTGAAAGTTATACAGGGTGGTCAGAATTATTATATGATTTTCACGAATTTCAAACTTTCTTAACATACATTTTTCAAATAGTGCACCCAACAATATGCATGATTTTATACCCCATTGGTGATTTGATTGCTTATGGTCAATAGTTGTGAAACAGAGATGTGAATTTCCTCATCAGCGAAAGCAAATAAAAAAAAGCAGTGAACTATTCATTCCATTGTACTTAGCTCCTAAACAGAAAGTCCCAAAAAGAAAAAAAAAACTCTTCTTGACGAATATTCAGGCGCGATAATATTAATCTTCGAGTGGAAACTCACAAGTTTACATTTCATTTGTAACATCTGGATCACGACAATCTTTCGAAATAAATATGAAAGTGAGATTCCTTAGGTTATTGATAGTGAAAATCTTAACTCACCTCTGTACTCTGAAGGACATTACATTGAAGTCGGAGTCCTGATCCTGGCTTCAGGTACTTTTCTGAAGGGCCTTGTATTTCGGCACGTGCCTCTGAAACAATGAATAATATCAATTAATAATCTGATCGAAGGGAATGGCAGAAGTGATTAATTGAATAATGGAATCCACAGACTGGGGAATGAATTATCTCTGTTAAGGACTGTAACAGAATCCTCTGACTATGAAAAAGGAAGGAGGTGAATAGGTATCATTCATTCATATATTTGTACAAATCCTGTATCCGAATCAATATGGAATCACACCGTTTTATTTCCACTCAATTCATCGAACTTCAATAATTTTATGTTTCAGATGTTCAAATGTTTCCTTCACCGGTGCCTCTGAAACAATGAATAATATCAATCAATAATCTGATCGAAGGGAATGGCAGAAGTGATTAATTAAATAATGGAATCCACAGACTGGGGGATGAATTAGGTATCTCTGTTAAAGACTGTAACAGAATTCTCTGACTATGAAAAGGGAAGGGGGTGAATAGTTATCATTCATTCATATACTTGAACAAATCCTGTATCCGAATCGATATGGAATCACACCGTTTTATTTCCACTCAATTCATCGAACTTCAATTATTTTATGTTTCAGATGTTCAAATGTTTCCTTCACCGGTACCCTCAGCATGTTTTAATTCAACTTTCAGAAATGCGCGAGTCATGAAGTTATTATGACAAAACCAAGAAACCGATTATATGGACGTACAAAACAGATTGCTAATATTAATAATAATACTTTATTCTCCTGAAGGACAATACAAACATTGTATAGGAGTAGTCATTCAACCAACTAATCTAAGGTGTATATGAACTGTATGACATAACATTCAGTTATGTATTAAGTAGTTCAAAAAAAAACATGTACGAAATAAAATAAACACAGAAACTTCACAAATACAATCACAGTGCCTGATCAACTTTATAAAAACATCTTTCAATTAAAAATTGTTTGAGGTTATTTTTGAAATTTGACAATGTTGGACTATTCTTTACATAATCAGGTAGTTTATTATATAACAAAGGACCTAGTGAGTTTGGGCAATTTTTAGATATTTGAAATCTAGAAAAGGGTATATTGAGCTGATTTTTTATTCTGGTGTCATATGCATGAATACTAGATCTGGTCGAAAAGCTGTTATAGTGAGTGAAAACATACACACACAGTTCAAAGATGAAAAGCGATGGCACCGTCAATATCTTGCGAGTTTTGAATACATCAACACACTGACCCACTTATGCTTCAATATGGCCAATGGTCATTTACATTTAAATATATATTGATGTTCAGATAAATACACTTTTCGTGGGGAAAAACCGAATAAATATCTGCAGAGAATGTTCATTATATTGAAGACTGTTTCGTCTTGTTCAGGGAGTTTTGTTCTATTTGTAATATTCCGTAATCCATTTTTCTCTTGGCGACATTTCGAAAGCTAGCCTGCCTCCTTTTCCAAACCTTTTTGAAAATTTGTATTGAGATTGGATTTTTGAAGGCTAATGATGTGACAGAGATATGACTAATTCAACAATATCCATACTAAGTGTTCATCCTGACACAACCTACCTACAACTAGAGTGGAAGTAGAGTAGAAATTTTTGAATTTTCGTTTGATGAAATGCAAGTAGCCTCTTCTAGTTTCTTCTTTGTTCCACTCTAATCTATCATAAGTGAATTAATGTAATTCCATTCGATTATGTGTGTACCATTCGTTGAATATTTTCCTCATATATAAAATGTTTCATAAGAGCAATGCAATTATCGAAAACTTACAGCGGTAATTGCATTGTATCGAAAACTTACAGCGGTAAATGCATTGTATCAAGCCCCCATAACAACACATTTGAAACCGTATCGCTAGACATCAGTAAACAACACAAATAAATGTCAGATAGACCTCAAAAATAGAAAAACATTTCGCGTTCAGGTGAGTACTCCATAAAATCTATAGAGGAAAGTACAAATGAACAAAAAATAACATTTCCTTGAGAATTTCTTTATTCGTGAAATATTCCAATGAATTACGTTCGTGCATAAAAATGACCAGATAATTTTGCATTCAAGCGTGATATCTTATACGAATTGCATTCGGTTATTTTCATATTTTGTAAAAGAGCCCTCTTCCATCGGATTCGGGCACTCTCGCCAAAATATGAAAATAAACTTTCAATTTTTAGATATCACGCTTTCTTGCAAAATAATCGGTAATTTTTATGCATTCGTGCAATTATAACTGATAATACGTGTTCATCTTCTTTGGATTTATCTATCTCCAGTATCCTCAAGTTGTTTCATGTTCAGCTATTTTCATTCTTGATGACTTTGATGTTTCAACAATAGAAACAAACATAATTATGGAATATTACACATTATTTTGAATTCCGTTTCGGATTCAATGGTTCTGTTTTGACTCAATACGGATCCAATCGTGTTATCTGTTTTGACTATTGTCCTTGTGTAAACTTCGGATATAAAGAATGATCATTTTTATCTGAGGAAGTTGTTGAATATTGGTGTTCGCTCTATACAAACCCCTTTCAAACTTTTGGATGGTTTCATTAACTAATTCATCAGGACAACCATTGTCTCTGAGTACATTCTTTATGGTTTCTCTTCCCCTGTTTCGAATCTCTGGGTTTGCTGTTATGATCTGTTCTTTGTCATACAAACTTCTGTTACACTTTTTATCACACTGATATGATAATTTGAACTCAAATGTAAGTAATGATTTGTGTGAGTGTTTTTCCTGAAAAAAAATTGATTTGGGATTATCGAACGATTTTTCAACTAGAACTTCAATAAAAGTAAGTTGATCATTATTCTTGATTTCTATGGTAAACATCACTGTGGCTTTTTTTTGGTGAATATGCTGAAAAAATTGATTCAATGCATATTTGTCATGTTGCCAGATTACAAAAATATCATCAACCACGCTTTTGGGTCTTTTTGAAAATCAATCAATATAATTTTCTTTGAAATTTTCCTTGAAAACTTTACTGAGAATGCGGGATAGTGGGGTCTTCATTGCCATAATGAATGTTTGTAAATGAAAGCTGAAAAAGTGTCGTTCTTAAACAAACATCTAACATTTTCATAATACTATCTAAACTAAATTTTGATTTATTCGTGAGATCTATCATCAATTTTGGTTTCACAATTTCTAAAGATTTGTCAATAGGTACATTCGGATTTAAGTTATCTCCTATAATATCATCTCTATTGATCATTATATTTTTTAACGATGAAAGTTCCTTGAGCTGAAGCCCGATCTATCCTCAATTCCCAATAAGCATTTTTATCAGACTTCGAATTCAATCAGCTGCTTCCCTTTTTTCAATCTGCATGGTCATGCAATTCAATTTCACAGGATAAATTCAACATTAATGATTACCAACTTGAGGAAATTAAATTAGCTTTCGAAACGTTGGCAAGGGGAAGTATATCCAATATTCAATAAACTGCTTAATTTAATCTCCAAATTCATAAAAAAAATCGATACGTAAGTAACAAAATAGTCAGTCAATTTAACTTTTTTGAAATATTGCAGTCACGTATCGAGGAAAATATACCAATTCGGCGTAAAAAGGATATTATAAGAATTCAAAGTTTTTTTTTTCTCCAGAGGAGCTGAATCCCGAAAAATTAAATCAATAACATTTCTATCTCCCCATATGAAACATGCAAACTATTCTTTGTGTAGTTATTTGCAGAAGCAAAGTAATGAAACTTCCTGAATGTGAAACGAACGATGTATCTTTCAAAAACATGTGGAGGGAATTGCTCTCAAAGTCCATCGATCAATGTAACATTCAAATCGTTCTCAATTCCAAATTAGCATTTTTATCAAACTTCAAATTTAATCAAACGATTTCCGTTTTTTCCTGCATAGTCATGCTATTCAATTCAACAGGAGAAAAACGATAACGATAACTAACTCGAGCAAATTAAAAATTATATTTGAACTCCGTCGATTAACAACCAGAATTCTCCGAACTTTTATGGGAATATTCAATACCTGTGGCTATTCTGCAGTATGCGATCAGTCCTCTTTTTTGAGGAAATGTATATATATTTGAACATGGAAAAATAGTTTGGATCTGACAAGTTGCTTCGTATAATTGATACCTCCAGTTCGCAACTCCAATAACAGTTCATGTTTCCTTAAAATCGATTATATGTGATCCATTTTTAAGAGTTAAGTGACGAGTGGATATCTATAATTGGTCATAGTTGGAAACGGTTTCATAATAGTTTCAGGGTACTGGTGAATAGAAGAGATATACATCATTGATTACCGTACTTATACTTAGTGTTCGTATCAGTTGGGGTGAAAATAATATTTAAAAGAAGTTCCGCGAGGCGTAAAAATTGAAAAATTTGGGAATCCTGGAAATCCTAATAAATCCTGTCGGAAGTTTCGATAAAAAGTTGAAAAACAAAAAAACTGCGATCTTGATTACAACAAATTATGACAAGATATTAAAAAATTAGACGGACAAGAAAAAAATTTAAAGCAGAGAATTATATCTAATAAATTATATTTGCATAGTAACTTTGATATTATCTCATTCATAGTATAGTTTGACCGTCATCATTTGTGGTGGATCAATATTTGTTCCGTAGTATTCTGGGTTTCTACCCTAACACAATTCAAAAAAATGAGTGTATGAGGGCAGATTTTCAATCTACTCCGAAAAGTTGCTTCTGGATAGAACAAGTCCAATTAGTCAGCTACTTCTCGTATACCTCAAATTTGCCTATCAGAAAAAAATAAAAAGAACTGATATATAGATGCAAATACTTATCGTTAACGTTTCGGAAACTAAATCCGCTTCCGTTCTCGAAACTCATACGCAAATTTCTGTTCCAATGCAATTATCTCTTGTTGGCAATCTTCGTAATTGACATTTGTCAAATATCAGATTCCAATAATAATTCTAATTTTTTCAGATTGTGGTAGGTCAAAAACTCAGAAAACTGCGGAACAAATTTCATTAATATTTCGTAAATAAAAATTTACAGCATGAAAAATATTGTCATAAACTATATAATATGACTCTCTTCAATGTCCCCCCTTTGAAATTGAAAGTGTGGATAACGAAATTGAGGCATGAAAAGTATATTAAGGAGTGAAATTGACAAAATTTGAAGATGGCAACTGTGTGTCCTCTGGAAAGAAAATTAAATAGAAAGGGGGTCTTGTGACACATCCTTCTGAAGTTGCTGACGAATACTGCACAACTCTACAATATTGAGTCAACTACTAAAAAATGGCGGAACATTTAATAATTGCCTGAATACATCATTAACTTCATAATTTGAGGAAATGAACTGAGTACAGTTTAGAAGATGCTCGAAATGGTTGCCTTGTACTGCTTGACATAGGAATAGCCCATTCGATATTTCGCGCCTTATAATTTCGAACACAGAAACGTCGATATTTCTTCTATTATTTAATGAAATTCAAGGTCGACATATTCAGGCAATTATTGAATGTTCCGTCAGTTGGCACCAGGTGAAGATAATGACTCAATATTCTAGAGTACAGTATTCGTCAGAGGCATCAAAAGGATGTATTACAAGACACATTCCACTTTTTTTTCCCAGATGACGCACAGTCCCCATCTTGAAATTTCCATCTGTCAATTTCTCTTCAGAATATAGTATTCATGCAAAAATTTCATGATCTCAACTTTTAATTTTTCCAGTAGTTGATCCATTCAAATAACAAAGCCACTGCGTATATATTATAGTTCATAATCGTTTTGCAAAAAATGAGAGAATTAACATTGAATTAATTATGTAAATATCATATATCATGTGTAAATCTTTCCTTGGAAAATTTTTTTCCTTTGTCTTCATTCATTAGTTAATTGTCGTTAAAAAATATTGTAATCAAGATCGCACATTTTTTGTTTTATTTGAGCTTCGAACAATGCAGTCCAACAGCGTTCATGGAGACCCGCCCAGTATTCCGAGGTATAAATCTTAGGAAGCTCCACTACTTGCTTATTATTGTTTTTATTAAGGTCACTCGTGTCTCTAACATCAAAACTGGGATGTACTCAGCTCAACGAAAACAGTAATGGGTCGTCAACGGAAACGTCAATCATCATCCCCGTCTTCGAGTGTCTCTAAAAGCAGCTCAACAGTTCTTCCAGTAGCTCCGATGACAGAAAAAAAAAGTCCGGAGTTAGACCAGAGCATCTAAGAAGAGTAGACGAGTAAATCTCAGTATCAACGCCGAGGATGGATAATAACGGAAAGAGAAGTTTAGGTATCCAGTCTTGAAATGGATAACGAATATGAATGAGATTACATCGCCTATACTTTATCCATCCAAGAAAGAGAGTAGTAACCAAAACAACGATAGATCGAATCGTGAATACCACATACATTTGCATCTATTGGGTAGAATAAACACGTCTTCTTACGCTGGCCAATCAAAATCAGATGCAATCGACTGGTGAAATTCATTGATTCAGGTATATTGCTATAGTGTCGGATCAACCACTGTGGTCAGATTTTGTGATGGGTATAATCGAGCTATTCTGAGGATCGAATGATGAGTACCGCTTGAAGGCGGATTCAGCTACTTGAAAGTCGAAATGATCGGGATTATTTTATGAGCTGGGATTGTTTGGATTCTCTGTTCTTCGTCGCACTGAAAATAAAAATAAAAATTGGAATAGTGGCATACATTTTTCAGTTTGGATATAAGATTTAAAACCGTTGCAACGAAATGTTATTACTATATGCCGTAATTCTTTATTCACCTTTGTTGTTGAGTATATCTGTTGATAACTATTCATTACTAATGTTGTCTTGCTTTTGAAAAAATAAGGCCTGGAGCTTAAAAATTCATCGTTTAGGTGTATTTTTGCTCAAAATGAGATGATCAAGTTCAGTATGTCAAAATTGCAAGAATTTTATATATCTTAACAACCTTCCAGTATCATCCAGTATCATCCAGAGCTAATCATTATCAAATTTTTTAACAATTTGAACCCAAACCTGTAGTTTACCATACAATTTTTGGAATATAACCATCACTGCAGTGCAAACTCGAATACTATTTCGACTATTTCACTCGCTACTCACTTCTCTTTTCATTTTATACGGTATAACATTTGAATGATCGAATAATTCTATTTGACATCTCGAGATGTTTCCAGTGATTGTAATGGTCGAATGACAGATTATTTTCAACTCGAGTCATTCCATCACCAATAGGGCTGATTCGGGCGAGAATACGAAATCATGTTGCCAAAAAACTACTCCCTTTAAGTTTTGTTACTTCGAAAATATTTCTGGTGAAGCTGTTTCGTCTATTACTGCTGAAAAATGAAAAATTTGCATAGGGCATGTGGAAGATAAAGTAGTGATTGAAAAGTCAAAATTCCTAATAATAATAATGATGATTCTTCTAGTAGTAGCTTTTCAGAATCAGTAATTAGTCCAGAATGATAATAGTATATTATGCAACGATCGTACAATGATGGTTATTAATATATGAGCATAAACCGGGATACGAAACGAGCCGAAGGTGAGTTTCGTATGGTTCATGCGAGTGTATTAATAACCATTACATGAGAGTTGCATACGCTATTTTATCTACACCCGATAAATAGTGAAGAACTTTCATTTCATTTCATTTCATTTCATTTATTGATCAACCATATGCCAATTACAAAGTAATGGATTGGATTCGTCTTTTGTCACAATACATAGTATAATGGTGAAAAGAGGTATAAATATATATCTATAAAGTAAAAAGGTTAAAAAAAAGACATCAACATTGATTAGATGAATATACAAAATATATGTTTAAAGACAATTATTGCAGTGGGTCATATATTCGTCAAGGTTATAAAAGCAATTTGTTAATAGGTAAGACTTAAGTTTTTTCTTGAAAAGTTTGTTCAACCCAATATTTTTTATTTCAGAAGGTAAAATATTGTATAGCTGTACACCAGCACCCTCAGGTGATTTTTTGTAGTAACTGTGATTGTGTTTCTTAATGTATAATTTATCAATCCACCTAGTTGGGTATGAATGCATATCACCATGTTTGGTATAATTGCCAATATTGTGTCTTGTGTACAGTATCAATTTGAAGATATAAGTACAGGTTACGGTGAGGATTTTGTGCAATTTGAAGATTTCCCTACAGGATGCTTTACAATCTAGGTTGAACATTATTCGTAATTATTTTTTTTGAATAATAAAAACGCGATCCTTCTGAGTAGCTTGTCCCCAAGACACAATGTTGGATGATATGATGGAGTGCACGGCTGCAAAGTAATACTGTTTGAGTGATATCTCATTTAAATTTCTCTTAAGGGTCAAAATTGCGAAATAACATCTGTTAAGTCTAGAGCAGATGTAGCTGATTTGACTGTCCCAGCTCATGTCACAATCAACATCTGTTCCAAGGAACCTTATATTTGTTTGTAATTTTATAGGTTTATCATCAAATTTCAAATCAGATTTGAGCATATCGATTTGTGTTCGTCTATGAGGGCCTAAAAATCGCATGTAAACAGTTTTTTCTAAATTTATCACAAATTGGTTTCTCTCACACCAAGTAGCTAGCTGATCGAGAACAGTATTTGCTTTGAAAAGTACATCATCTTCTGTTTTTGCGGACACAATAATGGTAGTATCATCAGCATACATGAACAACCTTCCCTCCGACACATGGGAGGGAAGATCGTTCATGTATAAGAGAAACAAAAGAGGTCCCAAAATGCTACCCTGTGGTGTCCCAAGTTCAACATCGAAGGTTTGTGAGAAAGAATCCTGCACATTGACTATCAATTGTCTATTTGTGGTAAATGACATAATCCATTCATTTATCGGTCCTCTTATTCCTAAGGAATCAAGCTTTTCAGAAAGAAACTGTGGATTGAGCGTGTCAAAGGCACGAGATAGATCTACGAAAATACCTACAACTAGCTCACCTATATCTATTTTATCATAAATTAATTGTACTAATTCAGTTGACGCTGTTTCGATAGAATAATTTTGTCTGAAGCCATGTTGACAAGGAGTTAATATACTATAATCATTTATATATTTCATCAAGACAGTGTACATAGATTTTTCGAGAATTTTTGAAAAAGGACTCAGTAGGGATATTGCTCTATAGTTTTTTACTAGTTGTTTATCACCTTTTTTGTATATGGGAACAGTTCTAGAAACTTTTAACCTCTCCGGAAATTTCCCAGAAAGTATGGAGAAGTTTATAATGCGAGTTAGATAGGGAGTAATTTCATTTATGCAATTTTTAATGAGCTTCATGGGAATTTCATCGGGACCCGTTGAATTTTTGTTTTTTAGCCCTCTTATGATACTTTTTACTTCGTATTCATCGATACCAGTGAAAAACAATGAATTGTTTTTGATATTGTTCGATTTAGTACACCCTATATTTGAGTTTACCCGATTGTTATTTTGTAGCAGCTCAACAACCGATGTTGAGAAAAAATGTCCAAACTCATTTGAAATGGTTTTATTGTCACTGATGATTTCATTGTTTATCATAAGAGAAAAATTCGAATTTTGACTATTATTTTTATTCAATTTCATGTTCACTAGTTCCCATATCTTTTTATTTTTGTTTTCTGCTGAAGTTATTATATTGCTGAAATGCATTTTCTTATACTCGCTTATACTTCTGGAGAGATTTTTTTTCCTTTCCTTATATGTATTGTGTATGTTTTGATAAGTGGTTAATTTTCGCAAGCGGTTCATGTTTTCTAGATGAGTGGATTCTTCAAGAAATTCTGGAGGTAGGGCAACCTTGTTTTTGATTACATCCTTTTTTTTTAGACTACGTTTTTTAGGGTGCGTGACTTCAAAACACCATAAGAAGCTTTCGTAAAAAGTTTCAAATATTTCATCCAGTTTGAAATGTTCTGTGTTCACATTTTCGGGTATGTCTGGACGGTTTTTCAAAAACAGTTCTCTGAATTCTTCAATTGAGCCGTTGTTTACAGTTCTTCTGTATGTTATTTCAGGTGAATGTGATGGCAAATTGAGACAATTAGTACTCCATTCAATTATTTGTGCGTTATGATCGGAAATGCCCGTGTCTATTAATTTTAAGTTATATTTTTTTAGATCTGTTGCGACATAATCAATTGCTGAAGAACTTGTGACACCAAACTTATTTGTTGTTATACGTGTGGGTTGGTCAACCAGTGACATGAGCTGGAATGAGTCTAATATATCTTGGAGTTTTTTTGATAATAAGTTATTTGATAGTTTGTTGATATTCAAATCCCCACATAGTAAGGTGGAAGAGAAATTACTCACCGAGTATCTTAATATGCACTCCAATTTTTCGAAAAATTTATCATAATCACCGGAGGGAGGACGGTAAACCGATATTATATATATTTTTTTATCAAAAACAATTGCGGCACATTCAAGGCAATTTTGAAGTGATGTATTGCGGATATACTTGACTTCGGAACATTTATCTAATAATTCAGTTTTTGTAAATATGACTGATCCACCATATGTTACACTTTCACTAATGCACTTGCTAGTTCTACAGAAATGAGAAAGACATTTGAAACCCTCTATATATAAATTTTCTAATCTTCCTTCGCTCATCCAGTGTTCAGTAAGAGCTAAAAAGCATACATCATATTTTTTCATTGACAGTTCAAGTACGTTTATTTTATTTGCAAGGGACTGGATGTTCAGATGGAAGAGGTTTAAAGCTAATTCATCTGGTTTTCCATTTCCTTTTGTCCTTCTATAGTAAAATTTTGTTTTTGGGGAAATTTGAAGCGTCTAACTGCGGCTCCCATCGGCCAAATATCGGGATCGTAAACATCCTTGACAAATTCTATAGGAAATGATAGTTTGAATGATACAGAGTTATCACCTCTATGCCATTCCTCGCATTCGAAAGGAATTTCAGGAGCGGTTTCCTTGAGAATTGAAAGCAATTTTTCACTCGACATATCATTTTTGAAGCGGAATGCATGCAGATAACCTTTCTTTCCATTTGTGTGGCTGCTAAGATTCTTATTTGCCCCAATGATAGGCTTATACCTATTGTGGTTTTTGTCAAGGGGATTCCTAGTGAACTGTTTTTTGTGCTGTTCGGAGTTTCTATTTTCTGTCTGCTGATATCGGGCATTGTTGTTGTTTTTTGTTATATTCGAGTATTTTTCTTTAGGTACAACTATCGAATCGTTGGAGATTTCTTTCGAGGTCGATGCTTGGCTCTCATTCGGCTTTTTATTGATCACGTTTTCGTTAGATGTCGTTGCAAGATCTCTCGAATTAATACTGCTAGGTTTGTTGTTATTTTGTTTCAGTAACAGAACAAGATATTCTTGATCTTGAATTCTTTTTTCTAAGTGATATGAGAGTTTATAATTGTATTGCACACAATAATACTAATTTAACGAATTTCTTTGAAAAATTCTACAGAATTGTAATTAATAGTATTACTTCGAGAAATAAAACGATGAGATATGAAAAGAAGATCAAAAATCAAAGGAAAAAAAAGTTTACTTGAGACCGGAATCGAACCAATGTCTCCTCCAGCTAGAATAATCAATGTCAGCGCCACAGACGGCTCGACTACGGAGAGCCCACAAAATTGGATGAAAAAATAAGTAATAAATCATGCATTTGTCAAATGAAAAATTTGATCATTCTGACTGTATTTCTGTGGGTGAAGATGTCGAAGGTGATTCTGCCATATCGCTGGTATCAGACATTTTGTTATGATTATCGAAGTTTGTCTGTATTCTTCAAAAATACAATACCTATACCGATTTTGACTTGACAAACGTCAAATGCAGAGCATGCACATCATGCTTGATTGAAAAATAATGGGTTTCTATTGGTTAAAAATCTGTATCGTTATGAAAATCTGTATCGTAATGGATTTCATTATAAAACAGGTTGTAGGCATATAAGTGTATCATTAGAGTACGGGTGTAGATAAAAAGATGAATTCATACCCTAAAACATTATTATAAAATCGAACACTGTTTACCCGTTTGTTCTGGTGAAATGAAATTCCATTTTTTTGTAGTTTGAAATGTCCGAAATGTTCCAAGAATAGGAGCGTCTTACTTTCAAGTATGTTGCCAATGGCAGGCAGATGGTGCTAGATGTGATAGAGTAGTTCTGTCTGCTGTGATTTGGCAAATTATTCATTAAATTCATGAAACAATGATTCTCTTTGCATTTATTAATACTTTGACAGTTAGCCACCATCTTTTACCTTTTTCGGAATCTGGAAAAACGTAGGATTACTAAAGACCATACAGAGATTATTTCGGTTTATCGAGTTTGTTGTATCCATGGAACTGATAGAGCTCGTACAGTTCTGCTCTTTCATTCCATAATTATATCGATTCGAATGAAACTGATTCTCCAGAAAACAATAGGACATTGTTAACGGGCTCCTGTATTCAGATAACGTCGTCTCTGACAGCTATAACCTCCAAACTCGAAGAGCAAATATAAACAGCATCAATCAAATTATTTCAGTAGAGCATTTCATAACTCCAATCCATTATTCAAACCGCATTTAATAACCCAATAAACACTGAGCCCAGCAATGTTCTCGACGTTTCCAAGCGAACGCAGTTTTCGCCGATTGCGGCAGAGGAAGCTCTCGGAATTGTTTTCCGGCAAACATGAAGTGGCTCTTGGAATGCCGGCTGATACGTACGGAGGCAAAATTCTCCCGACATCTCGCAATTTTTCAATTTTCTTTTTCTTCCACTCGACACTGAAATATTCCCGACAATATTGAAATTAAACGAAGTGGCAATGCAGCGCCTCGTGACATTTGCTGATATTGCTGGATTCCAACATAGAGTTGAGTGGCAGCTAGACATGTTTTTCGAATACTCACATTTTTGTTATTCAGTAGGTAGTTCTTTGCGAGAGCATATCAAAGCTTATTTTATATTTGTATCAGGAATGTGGAAGGAATTGATCATGTGTATCGTTCAAGAGAGTCCAATATGCTTCATTGGCATGAGAAACATCCCTTCCCAACTAACATTTCAGGACAGTAATTCCACATGCCGAGAAGAAATGCCTAAAAAAAGGATAATACTGGTAGTACAGGCCTTGAATATTTACCTTCAAAGTATAAATAATTTATAAGTAGCAACCTTGGTTAATTACAGGAAAGTAATCACCAGTAAATCCCCTTCAAATTCCATAAGCCACTTTAGAGCAAGAAACATGTGAGAAATTACCCATTTTCCCCTTCAAAAATGACCCAACCGTCGCAAGGATTGGGGCGATTTGAATTCTGGTATTATTTAGGGTATAATTCACGAAGCAAATGTCATCATGACCCAAAGAATGTTTTGGTATTCTCTCTTGGTGAATATTTACCTAAATGTGACTAGATATAAGCCGTTACGGTCAGGAAATATAAAGGTTATTAGACAGGTCTAATAGTTCAATTATCAACTTGATTTCATACCGTGAGAAGAAGAATATTGACTTATAGGTACATTTCAGAAATTACGCCATATTTAATTGGAATATCTGTTTTACCCATCAATAAATATCGATAATATATTGAATTATAGTTCATTCTGACGATTTATTTCTAAATAATGGCTGCATATGACATTTCAAAACCATAACTTTGCTAAAAGAGTGTTTTTTGGAGAAAAAATTTAAACATATGCAATCTTAATTATTTCTTCATCAAATCGCATATTTAAAGAGGCCCGTAAATTTTATGAAGGTAAGAACCATCATTTTACAGAAAATTTCGCGCCGCAAGGAGAATATTGTTGAGGAGAGAGCATGTAGCTACCGTATGACAATAATTTTTATATTCCCACACTTATTGTCAGCATTTTATGTAGACCATATCTGATTCGTTGTGGCAACCAAATTATGGGAAGTTGAGATAGAGAAAATATGTATATATGTATGCTATTTATATAAAGAAATCTCTCTTTGTTTACTCATTAGTCCCGACCCATGACGTGTCTTTGTTCAGGAGCACTCTACCTCTAAAGTGAATGGACTATAGTATTTTTGTATTATTAATATGGGAAAATTCCTCTAGTAATGGAGGATGCAACCATGTCTTCTAGATAGTTCTCAGTCAGTCATCTGTTTTCCTAATTTTTTGTCTGTATCACATCCCACAAAGACCCTTTCTTCTCCAAGTATACTCATCATCCTCAATATTTTCAGGTATGAAACATTTACTGCGAGCATTCCTGAACGAGCTAGGTGGCAACTCCAACAAGAAGAATGTCATGAATGAAACCGTCTTACACACAGCCTGTCAACTGAACCAAACGAAGAGCTTCAGCGCTCAAGATAGGAGAGCAGCATGCGTTCAACTGTTATTGTTTTGGAAATAAATAGCTCTCAACAATGGAGCTAGAGAAAAAGTGGATCTTGCTGCTCACGATAAGGTGTGTGGCACGAGAATTTCAGTGTTCCTTATTGCTTTTTTCCTTGATATCCAACCAAATTATATATAAGACTTTTTCTAGAGATCAATCAATATCCAACTGATATTGGTCACACATGACGTGCGTTTTGCTAGCAAGATTAGCATATTCAGGAATTTTCAAATTTATTTCATTCATTTATTCAACAAACAGATTTCAGGCATAACATGGTTGTGGTCTCAGGAGTTAAATCGAAACATTTCATCATAAAATTACGTATCTCAACAATAAATTGGAAAATCAACCAACTATGAATGGAATAAACATTTTTCCAGAAATATTCAAAAAATATATATCAATTCATTATCAATTTTTTTGATAATGTTTCTGAAGAGAAACTTCAACGAAATTGTATTTTTATTGGTTGCCCAAACAACGTCATTCAAAAATTATTCATGTTCATGATGAATGATAAATGAGTGACTCACCTATATGTATTATATATTATAATTTTTTTCTGAAACAGATTCATAACCATCGGAACCCTTTCGCAGGATTCTCTTGTGAAGATATAATTCATTCGACTCGGAGCAGATAGGACATTTTAATCTTGGTGGTAAAATTTTTACGAATCTGTTAAAATTCAGCCCTGCGAACTTCATCATCGTATTTACTAGAGTGCATTTTGGTGTTAAGGTAATTGATCTCTTCGTAAATGTGCAGTAATTTATTTGATAGTTGATTTTCTCAGTCGAATCGAATCTGTGTTAGGTTAGGTACTTCTATGGGATAGACAACAAGTTGAAAATAGTGATGGAAACTTTACTGCATTTTCGTTTCATCACATACATGAGATGATGAGTCACTGAATACTGTGTAGAAGACAATATAGAAGTAGCTTTATGCTATTTTCATTTTGAACTCTCCGTTGAATTCGCACTCAATTATTTTGAAAATTATATAATACTGGAATTCGAAATAACAGATTGCAGATATTTAGTCGAAATATTAGATACGAGTCACAATCTTGACCATCATTTAATCCGAAAGATTTTGAGATTCACGGTAGTTTTGTATTTTTCAATATTCTTCACACTGTCTCAATTGAAAGTAACCTCAAGGTAGGATTTCTAATTAATGCTTTGCAATTCAACCATGTACCACATCCCGAACCGGGATGAAAATAAGTGACGTGATACAATATAACATGAATTTGGAGTGATTTGTTTTTTCATGTGCTCCCATTATTGAGGCCTGACGGATATAATGACGATGAAGACCAACCAACGGGTTGAGGGAAATGAATGAATTGTGAAGAAAGCAACATATTACAGACTTGACTTGAAAATATAGGTGGGAATTCAGCTTATTGTTGAACACGAACGCAAAAACATTTGTTTTGTTGAAGAACTGTCGGTTGCCTTGACTGATACCCGAATAATCGGAATATATATAATATGTTCGAACAATTATCAATGTCCTTGGGTTATTACTACTGAAAAGATTCCATGGGCTTTCTTCACTTTATTATGTTATTTCCATGGACACATACAAATTGATTTTTTTCGATTTCGACGTTAAAAATATTTGCTCTTTAAAAATGTCACCATTTAGTTGTAATACTATAATAATATCAATGAAATTATGGAATCATATATGAAAATAAACACAGTAAAGAATTTGTATGGGAAAGATTCATGAACTATTGCAATGCAAGAAAGTATCATTTAGATTTGAATCAGGAGGCGAAAGAATTGGCGTCAATTTCAAAGGATTGCGCTGTGAACATGAGAACAAAAGATGTTAGAGAGTTTACGGTCAAAACCACGTGGAACTTAGCAGGATGAATCGGTCTTTCTCTCAATTTTTATCGAGAATAAGCAAAAAAAATTCTATCCGAATAACCCTCGAACATTGATAAATGCTCAAAAATTTCATAACAACTTTCTCAAGCCTGTTGCTCATAGGAAACAGACCCCTGCCTACGGCGTAAGTCTGCTTCCTAGCAACAAGCTTTCGCGATCTGTTATAAATTTTCCGGACAATTATCAATGTCCTTGGGTTATTACTACTAATAACTACCTATGGGCTGTTTTCACAGTTTGTTATCACTTATTTCATGATATTGACACAAAGAATTGGACATTTCATCAATTTAATTCATATTTGTGGACAGTTAGTTCTCGCGTTTCGATTGGCTGGCTGTGATGTCGATGAACGCACAGAGTTGTATAATGCTGTGACACTGTAGTACTGAATTGTTTAATACTAATAACACTTCTCGTTAGTAGTGCGTATGTTTATAATACTGTTCGTGACTTTCTACAGCCTGAAAAAGCAAAGAAGTCGATCTAAAATTTGGATTTCCTGGATGAATTTGATGAAAACACCAAATTCAATTTTTAGTCTGGAATCAATCAAAGAAACGAACAATTATTTATTTACATCATGAACCACAAAAGAACAGCCGAGATATTTCTTAGTTTTAACGAAAATGTCTACCAGTACCTGGTTGAATTTCAAATTGTTCAGGATTTTCAGTCCTCATAAAATCGATTTCGATGGAATGGACTTAATCCTGTTGAAAAAAACACGTGAAGAACGATAATCCTCAATTATTTTCATGAACCAATTATTTTAATAATCCTCACCAGTCCTGATTATCAAATTTAGTCACGATATTCAAGTAATATATTCGAAAACTTCGATAATAAAAATCTCTTCCCTGCATCTCAGGCCTATTATTTCATATCCGAAGGGCAAACTTGATCAAGTTCCAGCTCACTAGATAATTGCGATCGCTTCAGAAATAAAAAAGTTGGCTCGTAATTAAAGCGATTCTCGGACGATTAAATTCCCTCAAACAGTTTCTTAGAAATATATGGCTCGCTCTAATTTGTTTTTATTTTGTGCAGCAGTCGGCAGAAGTGTCGTAGTAATTCCTCCTTGGTTGAACAGCCTCGTGCTCTATTGAAAAACTTTGAATTCGGGAGGTATTCCATTCCCGGATTTAATTAACGAGACTGCATCGGTGACGGATAAAAAAACGATCTCCGTTCACAGACATTCCGGTCCAGCGAGTGCTAGTGCAATTGGCATGCAGTCGGCTCCGTATTTTTCGCAATTCTGATATGTGATAAGTGGAATCGGATCAATTTTAACAGATATTCGCAGCTGTGATGGAACTAGTAGATTGGAAAAAATGCTAGAGGGTGCGTCGCAGTTGAGATGAAAAATGTTGCTATGTGAAAGAAAACAAATATTATTACACTGAAAGTTTTTTGCTCAAGTAGAAATCCAATGAAATCAGTTAATTTGAAGTCATTTGATCGGACCCAACCAATCAGAACAAAAATATACTGAATATTTCCCTCATATATAAAATGTCCCATGAGAGCAATGCAATTATTGAAAACTTACAGAGGGAAATTGCATTGTATCAAGTCACCATAACAACACATTCGGAACCGTATCGCTAGACGTCAGTAAATAAAAAATGAATGAACAAAAAATAACATTTCCTTGAGAATTTCTTTATTCGTGAAATATTCCAATGAATTACTTTCGTGCATGAAAATGACCAGATAATTCTGCATTCAAGCCTGATATCTTATACAAATTGCATTCGGTTATTTTCATATTTTGTAAAAGAGCCCTCGTCCTTCGGACTTGGGTAATTTCGCCGAAATATGAAAATAAATTTGCAATTTTTGGATATCACGCTTTCTTGCAAAATTATGGGTAATTTTCATGCATTCGTGCAATTATAACTATATAGATCCCATGGGCTCTTTTCACTCTATTATATTGTCATGGATACATACAAATTGATTCATTTCGATCCTGACGACAAATAATCAATATTTCCAAATGTCACCAAGTGGTTGTAATACTATCTGGAATATTAGTGAAATTACTGAATCAATTATACCAAGGATATCCGTTTACAGTAAAGAATTTGTATGGAAAGCCTTATGGACTTTTGTCATCGTAGAATGTATCATCAAGATAGAAATTTGGGAGCGGAAAAATTGGCGTCAATTTTAAATGATTGGACTGTGACAAGAGAACAGAAGACGGTAGGTACAGAGTTCAAATAAGCTACAGTAATTCGTTTTGCTCTGTATTTTTTTTTCAATAATTAAAAAAACAACTTTCCCAAGCTTATTGCTCATTTATTGCCTACGACTTACGGCAATTATCATAAATAATTATCAATGTCCTTGGGTGATCACTATTGAAATTTTTTTGCTCAAGTAGAAATCCAATGAAACCAGTTACTTCGATGGCATCTGATCGAACAGAACCAATTAGAACGAAATAATACTGAATACTTCCCCTAAATATAAAATGTCCCATAAGAGCAATGCAATTATCGAAAACTTACAGCGGTAATTGCATTGTATCAAGTCACCATAACAACACATTTGAAACCGTATCGCTAGACGTCAGTATATAACACAAATAAATGTCAGATAGACTTCAAAAATAGAAAAACATTCCGCGTTTTGGTGAGTGCTCCATACAATCTATAGGGGAAAGTATAAATGAACAAAAAATTACATTTCCTTGAGAATTTCTTTATTCGTGAAATATTCCAATGAATCACATTCGTGAATGAAAATGACCAGATAATTTTGCATTCAAGCGTGATATCTTATACAAATTGCATTCGGTTATTTTCATATTTTGTAAAAGAGCCAAAATATGAAAATAAACTCTTGCAATTTTTAGATATCACGCTTTCTTGCAAAATTATCGGTAATTTTTATGCACTCGTGCAATTATAACCGAAAAGATCCCATGGGCTCTTTTCACTTTATTATGTTATTGCCATGGATACATACATACTGATTTATCTCGATTTTGACGTTTCAAATATTAGATATTTTAAAATGTCACCATTTGATTGTAACACTATGTAGAATACCAATGAAAATATAGAATCAAATATACCAAAACTCACAGTTTACAGTCAAGAATTTTTATGGGAAGCATTTATGAACTTTTGCAATGATAGATACAAGGTATCATTCAGATGGATATCGGGAGGTGAAGGAACTGGCGCTGTGAACATGAGAACAAAAGATGGTAGAGAGTTTACAGTCAAAACCATGTGGAACTTATCAGGATGAATTGTTTTTTTTTTTTCTCTTAATTTTTATCAAAAATTAGTAAAAAAATTTCTAGCCGAATAACACTCGAATATTGATGAATGCTCCAAAATTTTATAACTAAAGTTTTTTTCCAGGCTTGTTGCTCAGAGGCGTCGGTCTGTTTCCCAGCAACCAGCTTTCGAAATCTGTTATAAAATTTTCGAATAATTATCAATGTCCTTCGGTTATTACTACCGATAACTACACATGGGCTATCGAGTGGGCTATTTTCACTATTAGTTGGCAGTTATGTTATGACATTGATACAGAGTCTTTGATATTTCATCAATTCGATTCATATTAATTCAGTATGTCACTGATTTTCGGAATTGTCTGAAGATATCATTGAAAGTATTCAGTAATTCACTCTCTTTTCCACTGAAGAGCTCAAGAGATTATGTTCTCTGAGCGAAATGAAATCTTGTGTGGATTGGAATTAATTATTATCCTGGTGAGTAAGATTTTTTTTTACAAATAGCTCTCTATTTTGCTTCGTGTAGATATTCCTATGTTTGCAATCTATCCGATTCAATTCTTACATGCTTGGTATACAAATTGAGCAAGAAAAAGTGATTTCTACGTAATCCACTGCCCGTCTTCGCTACATAGACAGGAGAGTAGCTGTTTTACATAGACTTTTTCTTCCTTTTTGTGAATGAATCAAACGTCTTTCATAGAAGTTTCAATTTCTATTTTTTTTGATTTGGAGAAGAAAACAGCTTTAAAATAATAAATCAAGACGAATGTTGAACTTCAACAAATAGCACGTTGTTCGGTCATATCATACATGATACTTAATGAAAAATTCAATCTCCAAACTTGAAATAGTGCGGATTCAAAAACAAAGTCAGATGGCGATATTTTGCTTATTGTTTTTTTTATACAAGTGTAGATGGGCAGATCCTCAATCTACCCAGATAAGTTGATGCGATTATTCAAAAACAGTTCCTTCTGAATAGAACACATTCAATTAATAATGAATCTTTTCGCATATCTCAAGAAGGACTATCAAAAAACACAAGAACTAATATTTGTCAAAATACTAATCGTCGTCGTTTCGGAAACCAAATCCGCTTCCGTTTTCAAATCTCTCATAAATATTCTTTGAGATCTATCAAAACTCAAATTTCTGACATTAACAAAACACGAACTCAAAAATGAAAGTGAAGTGAGAGTTCCGAAAACGGAAGCGGATTTGGTTTTCTAAACATCAACAATAAGTTTTTCAATAAATATTAGTTGTTGTATTTTTTTGATAGTCAAATTTGAGATATACGAAAAGTTGTTGACAAATTGAATGTGTCCCATTCAGAAGAAACTGCTTTTGAATTATCGCAACCACTTATCGGGGTAGATTGAAAATCTGCCCTTCTACACTTGTATATACTACAATATCAATTCTTATTTTTTCCAGTTGTGGTAGGTTAAGAGGAACCAAAAAAAACTAGAACAAATCATTTTGAAATCAAGCAAATTCAATGGGCACTTCAAAATTTTTGGAATGGTAGAAGCATCACAATTTCAAATAAAAAAATTTATGATAGCATGAGTAATTGAAATCAGAAAGTACCTCAACGAAAACGAATTGCTATGAAGACTATGGTTTCATCTAGTAGTATAAAAAAATTGATTACGCGATTCAGCAGATCCTGGACATTTTTTGGCTGGAGGTTAAGGAAAATTGATCTCTAAAAAGTTTATCGTCACAGTATCAATAATCGGTGAGATTGAAATTTTTGTGTCAAATAGAAAATATTACTCGACACATGCTTCGCTAACAAGGCCAACATCGCCATGACAATAGAATTGATGATCGATTTTATCCTCTTGAAGATGCCAAATTTACCAGTTGAATTCGCGTCTTGTTCCAATGATATTGGTTTTGTTTCAGTGTTATTAATTTCTATGAATAGTTATCAGAGTATCACTTCCGAAATCGTGATGTCCAATACCAAAAAGCAACGCAATTTCTCATTCTCCGAAGTCGAAGATCAAGTACCAATATCTGCCAACACCGATATCAATATAGGTGTTCCACAAGGATCTGTTTTGGGCCCCGTTTCTTTTTATTTTGTACATAAGGAAAATTGCAAATTCATTTCCGGATATTGAGATGACTATTTATTCAGACGACAGACACTACTCTTGTAATTCACAAAAAAAAGAAAGAGAACTAGAAGAAACCTGTTGATCTGATCTATCCATCAACTGAACTCTTGGATCATTCAAGTTACTCTTTATTTCAATGACAAACTAACTTACTAATCCACAATCCGAAAGTCATCAGAGTGAGAGGATAGATGTAGACATTATTTCGAATAACACACTTCTGACTATAAATAAGAACTCTTCAGTCAGCCACAATCAATAAACTTATACTACGCACAAGTGAAAAGTCAATTGAGGTATGGTATTTCCCTATGGAAAGACTCTACAGTGTCGAATAACGTCTTTTTCGCACAGAAACGATCATTCGGTGTATTGCTCGTGTGAAAAAGACTATTCTTGACAAGAAATCTTTAAAAGATTTGAAATGCTAACCTGTATAGGCCTCTATGTATTTGAAGTCTGCATTCTTGTGTTCAAAAATAGGAATTTGTTTTTCGTTAATAAAGACTTTAACGTAAGGATGATTCTCTAAAAGCAATGTTTCATATTAGGCTCCAACTTGAATCGGCGCGAAGATTTCTAACAACTTACCTTCCTCCATCAAAAGCTCAAAACAAAAACGTATTCTCAAGAAAAAACTCAAAGTATACCTAGTTGAGAAATATCTATACTCTTCGAATGAATACTTTCAACTCAAAATCATAATTAATGTGCATCTGTATTTCTATGTATAGCGAATACAATTTAAAAACTCTTGCACGTCATCGATGACGACATGAAATAAACGCACTAGTACCAATCAATTGATGGAAATGCATCGAAACTTTCACATTGAATTTCAAATTTGGCGCCTGTTATTCTTTGGCATTTGGTTGGCAGCACTCTCGTTATTGCCATAATTTGTCGAAGTCTGTTGTTTACCAATTGGCAATTATCTTCAAAAGTGATAATTGTAATCAAAAACTGAGTATTTTGCTGCTTCTATAGAAATTATCAGTCTCAGGCTCTTCGTAAAAATGCCAAGAGTTAGAACTATCGCAAGAGTTAGTGACATCTTCGATCAGTTATCTCGAGAGAAAGCGGGAAAATAACGTCCCTTCGCTTCCCTTAACGACCGTTTGAGAACTAAATCGAATACAACGTAGAAAACTATATCTATAATCTACAGTCAGATATCCATTTTCTTCGTGTTGCACAGGAGATTTGAAGTCGAGTATGTATACAATCAGTGAGATTTCTGAATAGATTGAAGATAACAAAGCTGTGTGGGATCTAGGTGTTGTGTTTGATCGAAGGCTCTCATTTGACATCCATATATCCAATGCTGTATCGTCGGCATTGAGGCTGCTGGGATATTTCTCCAGGAACTGGGGAAACTTTTCAAATGTGAATACTCCCAAAATGTTGTATGTTACTTTTATCAGAAGTAAGGTCGACTATGCATCTTTAATATGGTCCCCAATCTATCAAAATTCCATTCAGCGTTTAGAGTCTGTTCAACGTAGGTGCATGAAGTTTATGTTTTTCAAATGCAATGGATTCTATCTGCCCAGAGGTGCAGACCATACTACATCATTGAATACATTAAACTTAGAGGCTCTGTGCGATAGAAGAAGTTGCTCTGCTATTAAGTTCCTGTACAAACTCTTGAACAACGAAATTTACTGTAGCGACCTATTAAGCCAAATTCAATTTCTTGTATATAGATCACAATCTAGACTTATGAATGCCTTTCATAACAAGAATCCAAAAACAAATCTAGTAAAGAAATCGCCTGTGTTTGTGATGTGCGAGCTGTTCAATAAAATATCCAACGAATGTGACATTCATTATGACAGCAAACACGCTATTTTAAATACATTCAAAAATTCGATTTTATGAAAGTATCAAACAATTTCTTTATGTATATATATTTCCAATTGTATTTCATCATACTCAGTACTTGTATATTCTCTATTTGTGGGTGTAAACCTGTTGAGAATAAACTAATTATTATTATTATCGTTATTATTATTAAAGCTTACAATTCATCAAGAGGCTTAAAAATACTGCAGTACTGGATATGTGTGTTATGCATAACAATATTTATACCAGGTAGGAACGCAGTAAATATTTGCAGTTTATGAATACGGGAAAATCTCGATTTTCCAAAATAGTTTGGATATAGCTATTGAAAATATATGATTTGAACCTTCGAGAGGGCGTATAACTCTTAGTTCCCTATTGAAAAACTGGGAAAGAGCTTTTTCATAGATGAGTTCCCATATTTCAATGAATGATATACACGAACCTATTAACAAAGAAGGTTGCTGAATACTTTAAATTTTTGTTCATTTTCAAGACGTCACTTTCATTTATATCCAAAATTCTATGATTCTGAAACAATCTGGCTACAGTGTACTTCAAAATATAATCACCTCCATGATGACGTGAAACAGTTTTTAAATGGTATCAGCTATAAGTCAATATTCTGTTCACTATGCATAAGTATATTCATTATGTAAACATGTTTCGTGAACTCTCACTGTGCTGTCATTTTTCTTTGTTCATTACTTCACTCAAGTTAATACCGACCGTACTACCTTACGGTTGTATCCATGACTCTTTCTTATACAACTGTATGTTGCCTAAAAAAAATATAGTTATTTAATAGAACATATCAGATGTTCCTCATTAAAAAGCGGTCTCGGTAGTGTAGAGGTTTGCACGTCACCTTTCATGCGGAAGACCATGTTTCAAATCCCCGCCAGGCCACCGTGCTGGGTAATCGCACGATGAAAGGTAAGGCCTCGTTAATTAATTGCTCGCAGAAGTTTCGAATTCTGAGGGTTGACATTCGTCAGCTGGTTAACGAAACGAACAATTTCAGAAAAACAATGTGTTCAGAACAATCGAAAATGAAAAGTTTTGGGATGTTCCACCACTGGCCTAAAACTAGAACTCACCGACTACGTTGAGCTGGATGAAGATGCTGGTGGGCGGGTGCGAAGAAACTTGGCATTCGTACAAGCCGGCATCTCTCTGCTGCACGAACTTGATTTGTAGCGTCCAATCCTGGAAAAGCCCGAAGGAAATCTTTATTAAATGGGAACGTTTCCAAAGCTTTCGGAAATGCACGGCTTAGGTGGAAGTTTGGGGCATTATTGTTGGCGTAACATAGTTTGAATCATTTCGGGGGCTTCGTGGACGCGACCTACTACATCTTCGGCTACAGTGCACTGGCAAGTAAGCAAGTATCACACAGTTTGTTCTGCAAAGTACAGGGTGAGCCTGAACTATTGGGACCGTGCGAAGTAGGTGGTAGGGGTAATGAAATCGTCTGCAGCGCGCGATGTGGACAAATAGAGCATTATTGTGGGACCGTCATTTTCCGAAACGCTTCAGACATGAAAGTTAAAATGAATGCGGCAATATAATATGAAAAAAGAAACTGTTTCACAAAAGTGTTTTATTGACAATATTAATATTTTTTGGTTGTTGATTTCTGAGTTATAATCCTACAAAAAAATAATGAAATAATCGTGACATCTATACAAGTGCCTTATACGTGAATAGGCTTGATGTCAATTTGTTTATCAATCACAGATCAAGTTTCTTTTATCAATCACAGATCAATTTTCTTTTATTATTCAAAGATAGTATTTTTTGTTGAGACTACGTGTATTGACCTTTGACGAGATGTAGCATCGATGCCCAAAAATCATATTCTATTTCAACTTTCTCAAGCCTGGTCATTAGTTGTCATCCAAGTTAACCTAAGCTTGCCTAATGCCAAAAATACAATTTTTTCATATACGGGTGATTCGAAAGTACTTTGACAAACTTCAGGAGGTGATTCCTCACAATATTCTAATATGAATTGTCCAAATGAATAAATGTGCGGAAACGCTTCGTTTCCAAGATACAGGATGTTGAAGTTTTATTTTTATTTTCGTTTTTTTTTTCAAATAACTCTTGAAATACTGAACTTAATTAAACGAAACTTGGTAATAGGAGGTTTTTGAGGTGTCGAATTCTAACCTGATGTTCTTGTTGCTCTTACTCGTAGGGGGCGCCACCTACACGTCTTTTTCTTTTTAAAGATTCATTACTTTTTTGGGTGTACTTCTAGCACATTTTTCAGTAAAAAATTCGATTCCTCCATCATATCTACGTAAATAAGCTACCCTTGTTACTAGTCGCTGTAAGCAACCGTTTTCTAAATATTTGGACTTAAAAACTTCAAGTCGATTATTTGATAATCGGTGCATGTTGAAGTTATTACGAATATTTTGCTTCTTTCACAAGAATGCTTTGGAAATGAATTTGACATTTTACTCGTTTGAAGAGGTCATTACTGTTGGGTACGTTCCTTTATGACATCCTTAAGTTATTTTTGTATCAAGGGTGCATAATCAGTATTTGTTTTCATAAAATTTGCAACAAATGTCAACATTTTATTTCAGGAAATTTTGAATATGGAGAATAAACCAAAATAAACAAAACTAAATTGTATTCAAATAAATTGTTGGAAGTGTCCACCTTCAGCGAAGATACAGGCAGTCAGTCGTCTAGTCATTGAATCTCGTACCCGCTCAAAAATTATTGGTGTGTTTCTTATTGTTTTACAGGCGTCTACTATTCGGTTTCTTAGATATTCCTCGTTCACTACTGGTAGGGGTGTAGAAGAACCTAACCAAGCGTGGGCACCAAGGTCTCCAGATCTAAACCCGATAGATTTTTATTTTTGGGGATATTTGAAGTCACTAGTTTATAAGACTCCAGTAGTGAACGAGGAAGATCTAAGAAACCGAATAGTAGACGCCTGTGAAACAATAAGAAACACACCAATAATTTTTGAGCGGGTACGAGATTCAATGACTAGAAGACTGACTGCCTGTATCTTCGCTGAAGGTGGACACTTCCAAAAATCTATTTGAATACAATTTAGTTTCGTTTATTCTAGTTTATTCTCCATATTCAAAATTTCCTGAAATAAAATATTGACATTTGTTGCAAATTTTATAAAAACGAATACTGATTATGCACCCTTGATACAAAAATAACTTAAGGATGTCATAAAGGAACGTACCCAACGGTAATGACCTCTTCAAACGAGTAAAACGTCAAATTCATTTCCAAAGCATTCTTGTGGAAGAAGCAAAATTTTCGTAATAACTTCAACATGCATCGATTATCAAATAATCGACTTGAAGTTTTCGAGTCCAAATATTTAGAAAACGGTTGCTTACAGCGAATAGTAGCAAGGGTAGCTCATTTACGTAGATATGATAGAGGAATCGAATTTTTTACTGAAAAATGTGCTTGAAGTACGCCCAGAAAAGTTATGAATCTTCAAAAAATAAAAAGACGTGTAGGTGGCACCCCCTACAAGTAAGAGCAACCAGAACATCAGGTTCGAATTCGATACCTCAAAAACCTCTTATTACCAAATTTCGTTTAATTGAGTTCAGTATTTCGAAAGTTATTTGAAAAAAACGAAAATAAAAATGAAACTTCAACATCCTGTATCTTGGAAACGAAGCGTTTCCGGACATTAATTTATTTGGACAATTCATATTAGAATATTGTGAGGAATCACCTCCTGAAGTTTGTCAAAGTACTTTTGAATCACCCAGTATATTCAGAGCAATATGAGTGTAGTTACTATGACTTATTCCAATATTAGAATTTAATTACCATACTCATTGGAAAAATGGAAGATTTTTCAGAGTTTCTGGTGAGTATTTCCGTTTTTTTTTTTTCGTAGAATCTCCATAAGGCACAATGCATAAAGATCCCAATCAGGATGATCCGAATAGCACATTTGAAGACTTGTCACTTCTCTCGTACTATCCTTAGAGAGAAATTGCATGAAAATATGGGAGCTTTTAATAATACCTGAATAACAAGTCATGTACTCACTCACATTGTTTTTACGAATGTCGTAACTTCAATCACAAATTTTCTTGATTACTTATGTCAATTCAGAAACAGAGGAGAAATATTTTATCAATATCATTTATATTCGAATGAGTATTTTGAAGCCCAAACCTCAATTTTCTGTATATGCTTCTTTTACCAACTCTACTTTGAAGCTTCATTATTTTTCTGTCAACATTCCAGTGGGACAAATACAATATCCTCACCAACTTTTTCCTTCAGAGAAGAAAACATTGTCAAACATTGTAAAGTGAACGGAAATATCGACATTATAGGGAGAGATGGCGGTACAAAACCCTTCAAATGTTTTTGAGAAACTAAGCTTTATACTCCAAACGAATCTAAGATTCTATTTAATACACTTTCGTTGTTTGCTTCCTGTCTATGTTTGTACATACATACATACATGGTTGGATTATAAATTAAATTTCAAATCTGTTGAGAATGATGTTTTTATTTTCACTCGTGATGTTTGTTGTTTCGTTACAACTATTTCTCTTTCATTTTTGATAGGTTGATAATGGTAACCTGATAAGTTATATATTTGAATCCTGGTGCATTATTATTGATATATCAGCTATTTTTCCACTTCATTCCTGTTGAAACCTGTTCTGTACTCCAAACGAATCTAAGATTCTATTTAATACACTTTTTTTTGCTTCCTGTCTATGTATGTACATATACATATTCATGGTTGGATTATAAATTAAATCTCAAATCTGTTGAGAATGATGTTTTCATTTTCACTCGTGATGTTCGTTGTTTTGTTACAACTATTTCTCTTTTATTTTTGATAGGTTGATAATGGTAATCTGATAAGATATATATTTGAATCCTGGTGCATTATTATTGATATATCAGCTATTTTTCCACTTTAATCCTGTTGAAACCTGTTTTATTTGCACTTAGAAAATTACTTTTTCTCACGTCTTCGGATTAGAAGAAGTTCATTTTCCATACCTATAAACTAAGAACCAGAATAAAGTCATCAAGAAAAATCAAAACCTTTGGTGCAAAAGTCGTAACTTTCTGTGGAGATTAATTCCTGACTTCTAAAACTTTTCCAATGGAGGACTCATGATTGTATTCAGCATCGAAAACGAAAATCAGTAATTTCAATTATGAATAAGGACAATGGCGTTGTTTTTCCTTTTGGTACGTCCTCATCCTCAAAGGAAGCTTCTGGACCCATTTTGTTCTAATCCGTTTCATAATGTGACAAGTGAAACCAGGTTATTCTCCCGTTTTTTCGAAGCGTTAACAGGTGATTCTTCGAGGAAATATGCAGATGAGCTCCTTCCCGTCGTGTCATGCAAGAGAATGCAGTGAACTCAGCGATAACACATTGTCTGTCCCTCTCTTTCACATAACACGTGGCAAGTTGGAAGATCCTTCTAATTAAGGATACCGTGTAACTTAATTAGAGCGTAGCATAAACAAAACATGCTTCAGCAGCTTTCGTAGTTCAGACTATAAAGCCGGATGATTGTAGTGACAGTGAACTTTGAGAAAATCTCACGAATAGCAGGGATGCACGCGATATGTTTGTTTCTGGAACAATTCCATATCTGTTATGGTTATCTCTATTCGAAAATTGGCAGTGAATATGTCACGGAACGAACTTCCTGAAGTGATCGTTTTTTCAACAATCACATGCAGTACGTTCATCCTCAGGAATTGGTTTCAACAGGGAGGACTTAGGGTAGGTGTTTTTTTTTTCGATGCAGTTCATCCGGATTATGCTATTCTATTCCGTTTTGGCATTATTTGGTACTGGCAAAAATCTGTAACACTTCAGACAACTATCCAACAAGATAATAAAGATAGAAAAAAATATGGGAGAACTTGGTTATGGTAAAAATATAACAGGGTCCCCAATCTAGCTGGATAATTCATTCGGCACGTGAAACAAGAAAATTATAATTCACTTCTCGGAGAACTTTGAAAAATTTTCATGAAATTCGGTACAATCAATACAACCTTATGAGAATGACTGTAGATTCTAGATATTAAGAAGGTCTATCTCGGTGCACTCATTTTGTAAAATCAGGGTATCAAATTTGTATGATCAAGTGACTTTCGGTAAATTTTGTAGTGAAATTCATAGTCATCCCCCTATATGAAAGTGAGTTGCGTGTTTTTGAAAACCAGATTTTCAAATTCAATTTAAAGAATATAAGTAATTGAACTGAATGTTGAAATTCAGTGAATTTAATGATTTTGTAGTATTTATATTTCATAATTGGTTTGCTTGATATATTTCGATACCCGGTTTTATGAAAAACGTAACTGACTTTCATCTTGGGCGGTGGCCATGAATATACTAATAATTATATTATAAGCATTGTTTATAGAGATATAGTTAGTCAACCATATGGTAATATCATTTAGGCCCGGTCTTTTCACCTCCAGATATCCTAAGGATAGATTGACTGAATGTTAGAATATGCTTTTATTATCACTTAACGACAAACAAAAGAATATTCTAACCGTCAGTTAGTTTATCTGTAGGATATCTGGAGGTGAAAAGACCGGGCCTTAAAGAAATTGATATTACGGGTAGATAGCACTATAGTGATTACGTTCCTAAGTCATGCCTTTTTTTACGGGCGTCATAGCCTGAATCATATATTTTCTTGATTACTTATACGTGATAACAAAAGATGGCAGTCATTTCAGAATCAGGAGTGGATTTTTTTGTCGATTTCGTAGATCAGTCATGATTTGAAGATTATTTTATTGCCTGAACTTTCATTTCTTTCACGAACTTCTACCATCAACTGTATTTTGAACCTTCGATATCTTTCTTTCAAAGTTTCAGTTGAACTGTCAGACAGAACTCTGCACCTTATTCTTCTCTTCAGAGTAGAAAACTTCGTTGTGCATTGTGAAGTGAACGGAAATAGTGACATTGAACTGTAGATGGCGTGACAAAATCGATTCAAATCCTTTTTACACAGGCATTGACTAACTATATCTCTATAAACAATGCTATTAGTGACGTTATTAGCCAAAGCTGATATCTTGCTTTTCGAGTACATTGAGGGCAGACATCACTTTCCTTTTTCAATTTGAATGTGAATTTCGAACCCTGGAATATACAGATATCAATAACCTTTCATCTTCGTGGATGATTTTGAAACAAAAAAAAAAAATAAATAAGTGACGTCATATTTGACACTTTGTTCGTGCAAGCTCGAAAGACCGGAATATACCCTTTTGAAGTCGGGCAACATTCACTGAAAAGGCAATGCTCTGTGGTATCCCTTGCGAATATATTTATGAAAAATCACTCGCATCTGGGTGGGCCATAGATATTACAACTAGTGGACTGGCCCTAAGAAAGAGCGCATTCCTTCTACAATGAAGCGGAGAAACGGAAGTTATGAAGGATAGAGTAATTTGAGTATTTTTTTCATATGCAGATCCACACGGAAGGTAAGCCTTGTAATGTTCAAAAATCACCGCGTGAATCAAGAGACAGGAAATACGAATCAACATTCACTCTCTACTCGTACAGTCTTCCGTGTATATATTATCAAGGATGGGACGATTGATAACAATTCAGAAGAGCACCGACCGTGAAAATATCTAGAGAAGAGAGACAATTATTCGACCCTTCTACGATGCTCCAATGAAGTGAGCGAGTCTGTGAGCAAAGAATCATCAACAAGACGGATTGCTTTTTTCTGATGAGCCCTGTAGATCATTAGAAGCTGGCGAAAAGTGAGGTATCTCTTCGCACGAAATAGAAATCCAAGTTTCTGAGAAACGCCTTTAGCGGTCGATCTCAAATGGTTTTCCCATTAGAGATTATTACTGATTGTAATTCCTAGCATCGAGATACTTGACATTGTAGGACAAGTTACTCCTGACATTTGAATACTAGATGATGATAGATCAGCTCTCCTTTAGAAGACACATGCCAGGATTTTCTTAGCATTAAATTCCACCAAGTTCATGTTACCCAATTCTATTATTTTCACCAAGTCATCGTTGATTTTATTGAAGTGAATGTTTTTCTTTTAATTTATGTTTCCCTAGCTGGTTTGGGAACTCTGGAAGAGAAACTAGTATGAAGAGTACCATCGTCTGCAAAACCATGTAATCGACAAGATGTTTTCTCTATCAAATCATTGATATGAAGCAGAAATAAAGTGGGCGCCAGAATAAGTTATTTTTCAATAACTTATTTATGAAAGTAACGAACAAAATCAATCAGAGAACTGAAACTGAGAAGTAGGTATAAAAAAGCATGCTCCTGAAATTCCGAAAATGGGAAGAACCTGTAGGACAAAGAGAAATGAATGAGGAGAAAAAAAGCTCTCGACGCCGGGATTCAAACTAACACATACAAGCCTATCATGAACAGTGAGAGCTGCACCAACTCGTTGCATTATCGGGACTCACAGGCAACTTTTGCGTAATCATGAACATGGCGTATTTTTGTAACTCTATTATAATATTTGCCGTAAAACTTCTACTTTCTGATATATTCACTCCTTCACTGATTTCTACCATTTTGCCAAATACAGAGTGTTCTTTAAACTGACGGTAAAATTCATAGTTATATAATAGAATATAGTTGAGGCCGTCAATGCCGTAGTCATTGATGATATACCATGACTTCAACGTGATTTCCTAGGGAGAAAAAATACTTCTTTTCTCTCCCCAATGAGGCCAGGAGATATATACTTTCGATGAAGATAGGGGAATATAGTTCAATAGATCCTATAGGCAACAAATAACGTTAATCTAAATTCAAAGATCACTTAAGAATGCACATCTTCACGTTAGCACTGACCTCGATATTTTATCCTGTTCTGATATTGAGATGCAGAAGGAGCGAAATTACAGAGGAAAGATGGTATCATTCTATTCGGTTCGAGTGGATCAATATCAAATTTTGTCGAAAGTAGAGATCAATAATGCCCTTTCACGTATACTCGATATAATTTCTCCCATTTCACCTAAGTTTTTTTTGGGATCTCAACCTAACACAATCTGAAAAAATAACAGTCGATATTGGAATCTATTGAGAATTAAAAAAAAATATGAAGAAAGAATTCATCCACCACAAACTAATGACTTTAAAACAAATACTATCATATAATGGAGGGGTGGGGGTGAATTTCAACCACTGCACGTCTGTTACTGTCAATGATCAATTTCCCCAAGCTGCACCAAATATGTTAACTAGGTGAATATATTCAATGATGTTTTTAATAAATTAAACAACAGCTTTTTCGATTTGGGAATTTTTTTTTCATTATCCCTACCTTTTTGAAAACACTATATTTAAATGCTAACTCGGCTCACCAAAAGTGCAACCACAAGGAAAATATTACGGTACCCTGATGTCATTAGCAGCGCACCTATATTTCAAAATCAAATATGTTTATGACACTTTTCTAGAAGTTGTAATTTTTTTGTATAATACCTCCAGTCAATAACGTTTGTTTTCCGAACCGATTCCACTCGGACTTTGAATTCACCAAGAACAATCATAGTAAGTCGTAACAAGAGTCTTGCGTGATTGAAAATACCATTCTGGAACGGAAAACTTCCATTCCGAGAGCAGAAGCACCAAATGTAATAAGAAATGAGGCTAGAAGGGCTCAACTCAAAAATATGGTGTCTCCGAAAGTAAGTTCATTAAACTCTAAAATATCAGAGGGGAAGTTTGATTTATCGTCCGGAATTACACTTCAACTAAGTTTTTATTGCCTCTTTTCTGCCGAAAGTTCCACTTAAAGTGGCTGCCGACCCTCGAAGTGACTTTGAATTCGGAAATAGTGCAGTCACGTGATATAATAATAGAGGGCCTTCGCACGCCGCCGTCAGAGACAGGATGTCAAGTAAATAATCTTTGGGTTGCTATCAGCGCGAGGCAGACTCTTGTGTATTTTTTTTGGTGATTTTTCATTGGAGGGATGATTGACAGTAGTTAGGTTGTTATGATGAAAATTGTGTTAGTCATACATCTCATCACTGAGGTGTTGATATTGTTTTAGATTCAGCTGTACTGGGGAGAGAAAACAATTTTATCGAGGAATATTAACTTCATAAAAAAGATTTGTTGTGAAATAATTCATTTATCAACTATATAGATATTTCATTCATTGAAAATTTCCCGTACAAAATGAATAAAATAGTAAAAGTGTGATATGAATCAATATTGCTCATGAAAAAGAACAGTGTTATCGCTACATTGTGAAGCAGAAATCGCTTCACCATTTTACCAAATGATTTTGAACCACCTACAAGCTAAAGTGAGTCATGCTGCCAATATCCATTTCCAGTAGATGTTTTCAATAGTATATCATGCAACGATCATGTAATGATGGTTGATAACCATTACATGAGAGTTGCATACGCTTTTCCATACCCACTATATAATGAAGAACTATCAATATTGTATTCATATTTCTATTGTAGGTCTTACAGATCTGGAAGTGGAAGAAATTTACATTTGTTTCATTTTTGCTATTCTCAATAGAGTTCAATATCAAAAACTGGAAATGCTGGATTTAATCCGAACTGAATTTTAAATGTAGCTTTTCCCCACTGAATTGGATTTTCATTTGATTGTCATCGTACGACACAGGTTTTCCATTGAGATACAGATTTTCAAATTGGTTTCATAGTGGACCAAATTATGAAGCAGGTTGTGGACATATAGATGTATTATTAAAGTTCTGGTGTGGAAAAATACATCATAGATATTGTTTGAACGTCATTTTTTTTGTGGTGGTTCAACATTTGTTCCCCAGTTTTTTGGGTTTGTAACCTACCACAATCTGAAAATATAAGAATAAATATTGGAATCTATACAAGTGTAGAAGGGAAGATTTGCATTTGTAAAGGAATTTGCCTGGAAGTTTTGAGAACGAAAGCAGATTTAGTTTCCGAAGCGGTATAGGTATTGGTATTGATTAGTTGGATGGTGACAGATGCGCTGCGACCTGCTTAGATCTATTGTGCCCCATCTTCTTCTGCTATCTCAAGGTGTTCTCGTTTATAGCAGCCCCTCAAGCCTCAATTCCTTCAGCAATTCAAGGATTTTGAGGGGATCTATTCGTGGTATTTCTCCCACAGTCAGCTGGAATGGTCCCAGTATATTCGATCTTTTGTGATGTACAGCAAAACACTCCATCAGGATGTGATGGGGTGTTTCTGGATGTTCTCCGCAGAACCTGCAGGTGCTGTCCTCCTCTGAGCCTAGCTTCCTTAGGTGTTCTTTGAGTCTGAAATGCCCTGTTAGGAATCCCGTGATTGCCTTTAGATTAGTTTTGCTGAGGTTGATCAGTGTCTTCGATCTTGCTCGGTTGAAGTTTCCGAGGAGATCTTTGGCCTGCCGCAGCCCTGGAAGTCTTTTCCCAGTGTGTTGCTCTCATTGCTTCTTCCGTTTTATTCCGAAGCGTTAACAGATAAGTATATATATATATATATATATATATATATATATATATATCAGTTGTTATTATTTTTTTGATAGGCAAAATTTGAATTATACGAGAAGTTGCTCTGACTAATTGGACTTGTTCTATCCAGAAAGAACTGTTTTTCAATAGACGCAGCAACTTTTTGGGGTAGATTGGAAATCTCTCTTCTACACTTGTATAGATTTCAATATCAATTCTAATTTTTTCAGATTGTGGTAAGGTGAGAACCCAAAAAACTACAGAACAAACAACATAGATTTAGTTCACAATTGGGTTTTGTTTCCATTGATATCGCGAGAGTTAGTACTAGACACTCCGCGTTTTTAGAGCACGTGATTCGAGTGAAATCTGTGTGTGTGTGATTGTTTTTTTTGGCTTAGCCAGAGTGAAATCTGAAAAATAGTGATAGTGTTTTCAATAAAAGAGTGAACTGGGTGTATTGAAAAATTCAAGATATCAATAGTAAATTTGTACAACAAGCGTGGATATGGGAGGATATACGAGGACGAAGTTGAGGCAAGTATCCATTCGAGTACTACAATTATTTTTTTCTTCGACCATGTGAATACTTCAAAACTCTCATCATATCGATAATCAATTTTGGATGTAGAGTATTTTTTCGATATTTTCGAAAAAGAAAAAAAACCTTATTAGATTCAATATTCATTTCTAAGCGACGATATCATCAGCAAATTACAAAAATTAATAGTATCCGAGAAGTTTCATTTCAATCGTTGAAAAAAGACAAAAAAAAGTCGGTTCCTGTGAGAACCGAACCAACGGCTATGAAGGGAAACGTTTCAGCGGGCGTACGCCCCAACCAATGAGGTGCAGTGTACAATTTCAGTTGATTATTGGTGGAGTACCGTTAACATAATTCAATAGAATCACTCATTTTTGTTAAATACTCATTTAATACTTTAATACTGATATAGTCCTCTTTGACCACCGAAGTAAGACGATATTCGTTATTGAGTTTTCGGCCCCTGCCGAAACGAATATCGTCCGAAAAGAGGAGGAAAAACGGATAAAGTACCAGGATTTACTTTACGAACTCCGCAGGCTCCACCCATACTATTCTGTCAAGTTAGTGGTTCTGATTATAGGTGTTCTCGGTGGTTCCAGATCAACGCTACTCTCGGAGCTCAAGATCATACCGGCATGCCGTAATGCGGCAGAGATCTTGGCCGGCCGCATGCAGAAGGCCGTTATTCTCGGTTCGTTGCGTCTGCTCAGGACTCACGATTCTCGGAGCCAGTGACCACTTACGCCGCGGTGCGGGGAGTGGTCATTGGTTAATTATACTAGCGCGTCCGCCCACTGGGTCGGAGCAGTGGGGAGTACGGACCCGACTAGGCTTGTTTAGACGGCAAATACTTTTATTATTCACCAGAATGAGTATGTTACATCAAGATACAAGCGAATTTAATGATGAATAAAAGGCAGCTCTGGTTCAGAATGTGAAAGGCAAACTTTCACTTCTGTTCTTCCACCAGCGCCAATAATTTATATACCAAAATTTAAATGTGCAAGGCGGCAAGCAAGATTGGTGAGAAAGGAGAATTGAAAGAAAAGAGACAATAGAAAAATAAATGAAAAATATAAATATGCAATGACAGAGAAAGATAGAGGAGGGAAGAGAAGGGAGGGGGTCGAGTCAAGGAATGGAGCAGATAATTTCGCTGGTATTGTATTGACTAATCCAAAACACGATGAGAAGAGAACAGTTAAGCAACACATGAAGACAGGTACATTATTCAAAATTGGAATCAGTAAATAGAGAGGTAAATTGCTAATTTGGTTGGTTTTTCAATAATATAGATTTGAATTTCGTTTTGAAAGCGTTGATCGTTAATGTCAAAAGAGAACAATCTAGAGTATACAAGTTGTTGATAACGGTGGCCGCGTTTTAGCTGAAAGATCGTTTGTATATTTTTTTTTTGTGCGTAGGAATTGTAAGGATTGTAAGACGACGAATATTCAGATTGCGAATGCGAATGAAACTTACGTTCAATACTGACACTTGCTAAACCAACCAACATAACAAAAAACACAAAGAATTGCAATTGTCGACTTCCATGCTTTTGCGGTCAAAAATATATTGGTGAAACGTCTAGACCTCTAGACGGGCGAACGAATGAACACAAGATGATTATCAAGAACAGACGAATTGTTGGTTCTAAGCCGTCAGAACACATTCTCAAAATCACTGATAGAAAGAATCGATTCCCAACAGAATAATAAGATTCAAACAGTACTTTAGATTCTATATTATTTGAAATTAGGAACTGCATAACAATTCTGGACAAAATAACGAAAATCACTGCAAACATCTGCACCTGGCATGTTTTATTGAAATTACAATTTTCTAGAATTATTAAGTACTATTAAAATTGGCAAAAAAATTTAATTTGTAATGAAGTTGGAATTTTCCCTTCAAGTTCTCGAACGATTCGTCCTACAAAAAAAATTGTTGAAAAAATTATAGAATATTCATACTCCAACAATTCCTGGATGGAACAGTACCTGGATGAATATAGATGTGGTAAAATCACAATTTTTTACGGTTCCATCTAGATGGCGTATAAGAAGGGTATTGGAAAGACGGAAATTGATTCAAATTACTTCGTGAAGTTTTTTAATTACATATACAATATGCAGAAACACCCTCAATATGTTCAATCATTGAGACATATCATACCCACCTGGGGATTTGGGATGAATAGTATAAATCATAAGAAGAAATGCTCATTTTGAGTATGTCAGTCCACTGTGATTCCAACAAAATAGGTCCATGCTTTTTCGATTATTTGATGGAAAAAGACACAGATACTGGAAATATACAATAGTTGTTCTAATGAAAATAGCGTTGTTATTAATTTCCCCTCAGAATCAATACCTCGTCTGCCACTCCTTCGAGAAATATAGGATCAATTGGAAACTCATCAATGATTCATATCATTGTGGTTGAGAATCCAGAGAACTCGCCTACAACCATTAAAGATTCCACGACATTCGCAACTGCTTTGTAATTTGTCTTCCCGTACTATAAACAACGACACTTTGATAACACCAATAATCCGTTTTTGCGTGTGTCTAATAGCGGAGACGAACGTTTCGTCCTCGTTCAAGCTAGCAATTTGGAAAACGATACAGCTTAGAAACGTCAGACGCACCATAAAAAACGCCATTTGATACGAAAGAACTTCGCAGCTCGTTCCTTCACCATAGAAGGCTGTGACTCGCTCTGGTGTCGGGTTTGTAACATGATACGTCTGCAGTTGACGCCCCAATAATAAATCAAATTATACGTCGGCTTTGCCTTTCTCATTAGTAGAGGTGGCTGGCTGGAAAATAATTTTCGGAACGAAGTTAGGCGATGGATTGGATGAATGCGGCGTTGAAGCTTGATTGGGCTGAGAGCAGCTTTTTCTGGATGAGGTGCTATATCGGTTGGAAAAAAAAAATGATTATTAGGGTGGATCAGATTCAGTTAATTATTGAGTGGGAAAGGAGGGTGACATTTCCATTTTAGGAGTTCTGACAGTAGCAAACTTATTATTGGCAGGTTTCGTAAAGAAGGTTTGATGTTGGACACACAAGGAATGCCATATGGAGCTTCTATGAGATTTTGGAGGTGAAGTGAGGAAACATTTCCCAGAAAAGTTCTTTATATCGATACACTGAATTTTTCAGAATATTTACCGATATCAATGTGTGGCGAAATAATTGGTTCTTCCTTCTTGTTTTTTAGATTCTTGACCTATAGTCCAGTAAATGAAGGAACGAACCTGTGAATGAGTCTATGAGTTCTTCACTTGTGGCTCTATTTGTAGGTCGTCACAGATGTTTTCAAAGTCTTTTTTTTTGTATTTTCCCCGCGTTCTAATCAATTATCCATTTGTTCATCTACATTTTTCATGCGATTTCGGAGTTATGTAGAATCTGCGGAACAACCACGAATTGAATAATTATTAGTCATAAAAAATATATATGTATTTGGAAACTAGAGCATCTTGGCTTCAAAACGATGTGCGTGGCAAGTCGATAAAATGGCTAATAATTTTTCAATTCGCGGTTGTTCCGCAGATTCTACATAATTCCGAAAACGCATGAAAATGTAAATAAACAAATGGATCATTTATTAGAACGAGGGGAAAGTACAAAAAAATTCGAGGATCATTCAAGACCCCCCAAGGACCCATTATAAAGAAAAATCTTCGATAAAAAACTATTTTTGAAAAAATGTAAACAAATTAAGAAACAGTGTCGAAATGGTGCGGAAAAAAACTTTCACAGCTTATTAAATCTTTTTGTCAAATGAGGAAGAACTTCGAAATACATAGAGTGATAGCTACGGGTTTCCTTATCATCTTGAACTTTGAATCATTGGAAAATGTCAGTTTTTGCCTGAGTTATGAAACAATTCGTCCGCCCGACTCCAAGCGAATGAATAGACAACAGAATTCCTATAGAGAAAGCGGCAGCTGAAATGAGGAGAGTTTTGGGTCCCTTCATCTCGAAAACTGTCGAGTTTTCGAAAAAAATGATCGGGGTGATTTTTGTAGATAATGAGACGATCTTCAATTTTTGTATGAACGAAAATTTTTTAATTCGTATATTTAGCCAGATATTGGCGGAAAACTCATTTTTCTGGGTTTGGAGGGCCATTGTCGGCCATTGCCATGAACGCAATCATGTTGAGTTTTGGGTCCTTTGAAAACAACTGTGACGACCTACAAATTGAGCCACAAGTGAAGAACACATAGACTTGTTCACAGCTTTCCCTAGTTTCGGATCTTCAGTTACTGGACTTCTGCTACAATCTGACAAAATGAGTATTAATATTAGAGTATATACAAGTGCAGAAGGGCAGATTTTCAATCCACTCCGATAAGTTGCTGGCATCCGAAGACACCAAGATGCAAGCAAATTCCTTCAACTTTCGTCTCCTGCTATTGCTCTCTCTTGCTATCATTTGATTGTCATTCCATCGAATCGTATGACATCGGACACTGAGAATCAGTACTGATAATTTAGAATTACTAATTTGTCTGTTCTTGATGTACATCTTGTGTTCACTATCTCGCACTTCTAGATGCCTGGACGTTTCCCCGATATATTTTCAACAGCACGAACAAGGTATTCGATAAATACGATTCTTTGTGTTTTCTTTTATGTAAGTTGGTTAAGTTTGTGTCAGAATTTATTTGTTTTGAATGCTGTCCTAACATTGTACCTGTTGCCGATCCGTTTTTCAGATAGAAATAATCCATCCATCTCAAAATAATGACATGCAAGCAGTAAATATTTGGTGTTTTATACATTGGAGAAAATTGAGTGAAAAACAATTTTGCTCAAAGAAAAAAACAAGAAAAATATTACTTTTTCAACGTTGTAGATTGAATGTTGGAAATCCATCCTCATAATACCCAGTGGATGGATGACAATTCAGATATTTTATTGTCAATGAAAACACCTTTCTATAGAATATGTGAATTATCAGTGAGTAGGTGCATATAAGTAGTAACTTGAAAAACGTGCTCACAGTGTTTTGGGGAAAGGAACATATTAATAGTTGTGGCATTCATGAAGTTATCTCTGGGAACTAAGGATGGACCATAAGTTTTTGTTTCTTCGAATACAGCTAGATCTCGAACGGGGCATCATATTATGTACAAGATATATTTCAAATAAGAGATGAATTTCAAAAAAAATTCCTACGAATTTCATCATGTACACAATTTATTTATGTCATACTAGTTCATTATTGTGTATATATTGTTCAGTTACCAGTATATATATATATATATATATATATATATATATATATATAGGAGAAGAATTAGTGACTGGCTATAATATAATTCGATTGATTTTGTGAGGTTGTTGACACGCGCGCTGACAGTCACCATCGAATTTTACATTGATCTTAGTTTTGTCAATAATTTCGAACATTGTGTGTGATTTGTGTTGGACAATCGTATATCGGAGGCCTCCGTGAGGATTCAAGATAGTGAGAAACAGCCGTGCTGAATTAGGTGAGTCGTACTTGCTTTTCCATTGGGATTTGTCCAACCAGAGCCAGCGCGTAGCACAATCAAGTTTTCTTCTTTAAATTTCTTCAGAATTCTATCATTTTCTAATACAGTCCATTCCGTACCCTACAAAATCAATCGAATTATATATATATATATATATATATATATATATATATATATATATATATATATATATATATATATATATATATATATAAACTAGATTTGGAAGTTCTCAGGTATGCGGTCTGTTTACTAATAAAACTCATTTGTTCTTGATCTCAATATTTCGCTAATGTTTATTAGCTTCATCAGGAGAAAAGCTACAAAGAATGTGACAAAATTTCACTAGATTGAATCGAAATTAAAAGTTCTCCTTACAATCATAGAATTAATATTCCTGGTGTGTTCATTGCCTTGGAAAGCTGAATAAAACTACCCATGCTCGCATAGTTACTGCCTCACTTAAACTGAATCAGCTAGGCAAAATTCATGTTTATAGGAGTCCCTCAGCTGTACCAGGCAATGATGTAATTAACGTTAATCTATAGTTTAGTCTATATAAAATCAAATTTCCATTTTTATATAAATACGTGGATGATATTATTTGTGCAGTGCCGGTTGACAGTGTAGGGATAACTTTAGACATGTTCAATTCATTTAATAAACACTTGCAATTAACAGTAGAACAAGAAAAACACAATAGCGTCCCTTTCCTAGACACCAGATTAATACGAACGGAAAAAAACCAGATAGTATTGGACTGGTATCAAAAGGAAACCGCATCCGGTAGATTCATTAATTTCGCATCCAATCACCCCACAAATCAGAAATACAATACAGTTATTGCCATGAAAAACAGAATCACACATATTTGTCATGAAACTTTTTTAAAACAGAACCTAAAGAAATTATTTGCCATCTTCACGAACAACGGATATCCTAAACATATCCTAAAGAAACTAATTTACAACTCTAACTTCTATGACGGACCAACTGAAGATTGTAACATACAGTTCAAATACAAATCAATTCCTTTTGTAGACAAATTATCCCACCAAATCACAAATATTTTCAAAGATTTTCCACAGATAAAAATAGCCAGATACAACAACACAAAAATTTCGGATCTCTTTTCAAAAGTCAAAGACAAAACACCTGTCCCACTTAACAGCAACGTTATATATGAAATCCCGTGTGGTGATGTAACCAATGTTATGTGGGACAGACCTCGCAGTGGCTCAAAGAAAGAATAGCCCTCCACAAGAGCGATGCCCGGCTAGGAAAAAACTCTTGTGCAGCAGTCGACCACTCCCAAAAAACCGGCCATCAATTCGATTATTCAAATGTAAAAATCCTAGACAGAGTCAGTAACCAGAAAACCAGGTTGTTCCTTGAAATGTACCACATTAACAAAAAACCAAATACAGTTAATTATAAAACCGATACAGGTCAGTTAAGTAACATTTATTGCAATATTTTGAGTTCTATTTAATCACTTTTGTAATATTTAAAAATAAGGACAGACATGTGCTTACTTATAAAAACCCTTAGATTAACGTTAATTACATCATTGCCTGGTTCAGCTGAGGGACTCCTATAAACATGAATTTTACCTAGCTGATTCAGTTTAAGTGAGGCAGTAACTATGCGAGCATGGGTAGTTTTATTCAGCTTTCCAAGGCAATGAACACACCAGGAATATTAATTCTATGATTGTAAGTAGAACTGTTAATTTCGATTCAATCTTGTAAAATTTTGTCACATTCTTTGTAGCTTTTCTCCTGATGAAGCTAATAAACATTAGCGAAATATTGAGATCAAGAACAAATGAGTTTTATTAGTAAACAGACCGCATACCTGAGAACTTCCAAATCTAGTTTATAAAGTACGGTCGAGAATACAGCACAAATATATATATATATATATATATATATATATATATATATATATATATATATATATATATATATATATATTTACCAAAAATATTCGAATAAAAAAATATAGAAGGTTTTCACCTATGATTCCCAAAGAAGTATTGTTCATTTTCCAATCTGAGAAAGACATAAAAATTATTGGTTCGTCATTATCATCTCGGAGTATTATTGAATGTCGGTCTTCTGAACTATGAACGGTTCCCCCTTCACCCCAAATGTCTCCGCTGCAACACAACAAAAGTTTTCACGATAACATTAACAAAACACGTATACAATAATAATACATGGTCCTTTGTTCCTTCTGTTATATTCAGCGGCTTTGTTCCACTAGTCGAAGCCTTTCGTGGCCCGGTTTGATGTAAACTTGGCCCACCGGACGTTTCAAACTTGTCGGATATTCCTCATATTACGTCGCTTGCGGACAGTTTCAAAAAGCTCTGAGTTTCCGCTAAGCTCATTCAACTTTGAACAATGATATGATGTCAGCGGGATGAAATTTGTACTATTGTGGTAACGTGACGGATGTGTTTGTGAAATGTGTTGATCCTGAAGCGAATTCTGGATTGATACATTCATTGGTAAGCGTTGGCAATGGGGAACTCTGATAATCAATCAACTAACCTTTATTGCTCTCGGACCATACAAGCTATAGCAAAAAGTATAGCAATATTACATTTTTTGGGTGATGCTGTTGATGATGATGATCAGAGCGACAAGCCTGAACCTTTTTGATAATAATGATCATGATCAAATATTGAGCAGAACGAAAGCAAATCTGATGATGATAAAATTGGTCGATTGAGCGTCAGGATCTAGATTTACAGACAAAATTTGCTGTTTAGGTAACTTGGCAACATTTTATGAAATGATGCATAGTGGGGCAGGTGAACTTCAAAATTGGTGAAAAATCTAATTATATAGACATCTACATTTCTATATTTTTGGTGTTGTTGGAACCAGCAATTCTGAAAAGTAGCTTTTAACCTTGTTCAGATATCAGAGTTGTTTCCTAGTTGAACTCAAAATTGAGTAAGCGCAAGTTCATTGTGTTCTAGGATATCTATCGAAGAGAACTTTCATTTTCGGTTTGAATGTGTCTATTCATAACTTTAGCACCTTGTTCAATTTTTGTGAACGATGATTGGACATGGATGAAGACCCGCAAATAAGATGCTTACTAATCGTGATCATCATTATGGTAACATACTCTCCGCTTGGTTTGCAGTTCAATATTCATATTCTTCCACTTCATCAATCACGTAGAGGTAGATAGTGACGGTAGGTGTTAGGTCAAAATTAGTTCCAGAATGTGTCCAGGTGTGTCCCGTATAACGAGAAGTATCTATGGAAACCCTGGCGTTTTTATTCATCTCCAACACCTGAAGTAAGTTCATTTACTGTGGAACGGGCCAGAGCCTTTCTCGATTCTTTTTCAACTGTCAAAATCATCAAAAAGGTACATGGTGGAAATTCATGTTGATTCTGCTGACTGTCATTTATTTCAGAAGCTTGCACTGGTTACAATTTATCATAGGGTGCAAGTTTTTCAATCCTATTTCATTTTCGGAAATGATTAGGATAAATGACACGAAACAATTGGAAATTGACGTTGAACTGACGCTTCGATACAATTGCAAATGCATTTTAGGTAAACAAGGCCAGCTCGTAATGACAACTTGAACGTTGCATCGATTTCCGTTATTGGTTTATCACTCACACGAGAAATGAATAGGTGTGCATTCATTGTTTCAAACATGAAACTTCATCAAGTGACACTGGAAATATTTCAATCGTCATTGATGATTACACCAGTCTCCGCAAGAAGTGTCATCAATCTGTCAGTGCTACAAATAAGGGAATTTGTCTGCATTGCCAATATCATTGAACGTTACTAATACGAACAAGCACAACCTGATTTTGTTTTTGTTTCGGTGTCAAAACACAAGTTCCTCAATTATGTGACAACCTGTTCAATGGAAAAAAAAGTTAATATTGTTAGAATGATATGGATATGAAACTCCTCAGTGAACTTTATGAGCATAATGGAAAGACAGGATAATCGATGAGATAAGTATGGAATGTTATAGGCATCTAGATGTAGTAATTCAATTGTGCTATTTTGTGTTGTATATTTTTACGAGTTTGTCAATCAGTTTGTGTTTCAGAAGGTATTCAATAGAGATTTGAGATGGATGAGGCAATTATGCAAACCAATATGACGACTGTTGTAACAGGTGCACTTATATTAGTGAATGAAGAGTTTGAAGAATATAATGATGTTGAGGGCTCCATTTATTTTATAAAAATGGAGAGATTATTAAGCTTTGTGGAAGACGATCTGGAAAACAATCAACATTAATGAAAGATTCTATTCCAGCAAAAAATGGGTTGATAATGACTTTAAGGTGCTTGACTCCTGGGGAATCATACTGGAGCATTTATTATACTTTTCGAATTGGTATCACAACAATATCAAGGATTTTACCTGAAGTATGTGAGGCAATACGTAAGAAGCTTCACCACTTCCATTACATTAAGACACCCGAAACTATTGCAGATTGGCTAGAGATTGCTGGAGTGTTTTACAAGAAATTTCACAATCTCTTAGGAGCCATTGATGGAAAACATATAGTTTTACAAGCTCCAAGAGATGCAGGATCCATGTTTTTCAATTACCACCAGGAGAATAGCATTGTTCTCTTTGCAGTGGTGGATGCAAATTATGAATTTATATATGTGGATTGTGGTAGAATGGTAGAGTGTCTGATAGAGGAATTCTCCAGAAGAGCTCATTGGCTAGGGCAATGGAGAATAATAGCCTCAATTTTCCTGAAAGGCGACCACTTCCTGGATGAAATGTAAATGTGCCATTTGTGTTAGTTGCAGATGCAGCAATTCCATTACAAACAAATATTTTGAAACCATTCTCTTTAAGGGATGTGTCATAGGAACAAAGAATTTCCAATTACTGAGAAGTGGAAAATGCTTTTGGAATTTTGGCTAATCGCTGGAAGATCTACTACATTGAATGAACATGTCTCCTGAAATACTTCAGCTGATAACTGAAACTTGCTGCATATTGCAAAACCGAAATGAATTCATGGGATTTGTGAATGAACAAGTTGCTGTGCCATGGAAAATTTAATGTTGCCTAAGATTTGTTCGAATTTTTCTAGTACAAAAAAACTTTTTACTTTTTGATTTTTCGAAATATTCAATTCTCCGTAGGAGTTCGTGCATTGTATATGATACGAAATGGAACAGTTTTCATATTTTATTGGTAGTATTACAATTGCTTTCTTCCACATGGGTTTATTTCAATCCATTGCATAATTTTCATGACGCAAAGTTCACATAACCTAATAAAATCTCATTAGAAGAATTATAAAATATATTATTATATTTCACATAACTGAGAAATTTTGATCCTTATTCAAAGATTGTATAAATTCTTTGCACCAAGAGAATGAAATAGTAGGCGTACTTTCAGTTCCATACAGAAATATGAAAAGAGGAAAAATTCTACAAATTCGTGGTGTGGCAATAATTATCAGTAGTTACTATTCACTACACGAAGATATTTTTCTCAGTGGAACCGTCTGCTCCAGTTGAGTTTGCAAGATAATGACAAATGAAGATTCTTACTCTTTTGTGAGCGATGAATTTCTTGAGAAACCAATAATGTCAAAAATCCGTACCAAGATATATTTATTCATGTGAAAAAATGAATAGGTAGTTCTGCCATATATACACATACTTCAATTAATACATTGGCCAAAGCGAACAAGCAATCAAATTCCGCCTAGAGGAACACTATGTACATATAAGATACGGGAGGATGGAAAGTCTAGTTTCGGACAACAATATTCATAGAATCAGGTGAAGCAATCCGAAACTGATCAATGATATATATGAGAATAGGCTGATTGATTTGATTTGAGGGTCTAGCAAAATGTAAAATTAGCATGAATGTTGACAAAGACTACTCCCTTCCAGCCCACTATTCAGTTCGATGTTACTCGATCAGAATGATAATCAATAGGCGAATTCGACGTCAAACCGAGAAAACCCTATGAAAGTAGTTCTCACCTACACTTCTATAGATTGTAAAATATACATGTAACTAACCCTTGTCTTTAGTTTCGGTAAATATTTTCTCCCACTGAAGATGAGCACCTTCTCTAGTGAGAGTATCAAATTCAACACCAAAAGTCACAATCTCATCGTTTATATATGAATGATTACAACTATATAAATATGTCTATGAAATATGATTTCCTCTTCAGTCCCTAGAGGCCTGCAAAAAAAACACCAATTTCGTTCGAGAATTGAGCCAATACTATTGAAGCATCATATAAAAAATATCTTGTTTTTTTATGATATATCTTGTGTTGTAATGATCTTTCTACCAATGAACCTTTCAAATAGATTGGTATTTATGGAAGAATAATCGTACAAAAATATTACAGAAGGGTAAGTATTCCATGAAACAGAGTACCATGTTCTCCATGATGGATGTTACTAGAACATGTCATAGAACTGCTCTGTTTATTTTTTTATTCATATTATCTCTTTTCGAACACTTCCACCGGTGCGCTCAGAAGGCAGAGCTTTATGCATGGTAGCACATTTTCTATTTCAACTGTAGAAAAATCCAAAAAAACTCCTAGTGCAACTGGATCGATTGGTGTTATCGATCGATCTGTCCCATCTACTTGTATTGGTATCTGGGCCCCTAACAATGTTAGCAATTCGATAAATTTCCACGTGATATTTTGGAAGTACAGATATATCAATCCTGAAAATCCGGTTATAGTCATGTAGTCCAAGTGTTCTGCAAGTGAAATGCAATCTGAATATAACCCATGAGTATTGTCACGAGAGACCCTGTATTATCTATATACCAAGGAATTATAAAAATAGATTGATAATCTTAGTTTCTATAGAACAGCAGCATCATTCAACAATATGATTTCCCAGTTACAAATTTCTGCCCCATGGGCATTTCAGTCGTGATCGTGATACTAGCACTGAACCCACTCCTACTCCTTCTTCAATCCAAGCAAATTACATATTTATATGTATTTTCCAGATGTAGTTCAAATTCATGTTATGTGAATTCCAAGGAACGTCAGTTCGTTGGCCGTAAGCAGTAAACAAGTTGATAACTATTTCTCTGAGAGAGACTACTTGGAAAATAGAGAGTACCTCATTTCCCGGTGATTTCATTTTGAACGCAATTCCTTGTTCAACATGAAAACAGACTGAATCATTTGCTCAGTTGATGTTGCGATATTACATTTTTGGAGATCTATAAGAGAAATGAAAATGCTGTGTTAGATGTACAAGAAAACAAGTCTAGCTTTTCGCTAATATCAATCGTGAAGCAGGCATGTGTTCTATGAATTGTATTCAAAATTTTCGGAGAATTCAGTTATTCTAACAGCAAAATTGAAATGATTGCACTGGACGTGCTTTCGAAAAAAAAATGAATAATTATTCTTCGAATTTTGAATGAGACAAGTTCATCAGAGCCGGATGAGATTCAAAGAAAAAGGTTCAACTTCCAGTACTCGCGTCAAAAATGTGAGACGTATAGTTGGTGGGATATGGAATATTCTCAATCCAATCATGGAGAGACAAACCGAAGTTGTTTCAATGAGGTAGCACAGGATCTTCTCTTGATGTAAATTTTGATATAACTCGATATCCCATCAGATAGTTACACGGGGATCATCTAAGAACTGCACTCTCTTTCTGATCAGTTATCGCTCCTGATTGGGGGATTGAGATCGATATAGTATTATATTCATGTGCAAACTATTCGGTTGAGAAACAAAGAATTTGACAAAATTCTTCACTGAAAAGGTGGGTTATCGTTTTATCATTAAGTAATGTATGATTGAAAATCCTATCACTAAAGTTGTCAGAAATTGATCCACAATGAAATTATGTGTGTCTCGTCTATCAATAAATAGTCAGTTTGGCCTGTTATACATGACTGTCGGAGCGGGCCAGCACGGAGAAGCAGTGGGATGAAACAGCACGTAGAGCAGTGGGATAAAACCAGAAGGTAGGAAAAGTGGGAAGTTTGGATTCAATTGAGTGAATATTGGATGAATAACAATAATAATTTTCAGCTTGCCAGGTCCTTGGCTTGTTGAGTCTACTCTCTACATGGTTCTCGGACCTAATTATCACTCACCTCACGAATGAGGTAAGTAGTTTTTGGGTTATGTCGCCAACGCGCCTTCCAAATGTGTTGGAGCGTCGGAAATTGATTATGAATGTTCTCAGCCTGATTTCTTCTCGAATTCTTATTCTTAAAATCCTTTGGAATGAGAAGAATTCCTGATAGGAGCAGGAAGAAAGAGCAGTTGCTCATGAATCATTTCACTGAAGAAGCCTATCAAGGCTGTAATTGTTCCTACTTGAGAAAAGTATCGCAAAAGTAATAAAACGGTATAACTTTCAAATATATAACTCTCAAATTTCGGAAGGAGACTGTATGACTACGTCGACAACAGCTACAAGGAATGGAACCACGGAATTGAATGACTTTTCAAGATACCTGAGCAACGTGAGGACCACCATCAAATTCATAATAGGGAAAGAATCTCTCAATGAACTTTCCTTTTCGACGGTACGCAGGAAATCAACTCATATCAAACAATACCTGAATGAGCAATATAACCACCAGTATCTACTAAGCATGGATTAGTCGAAAATCTGATCCGGGTAGCTGTTGACATTTCCACGACTCTGTTGAGTTTTTCCAAGATACGTTGGTCGATTGTTGATTGGTTAACTATGAGAACTCCCTGCAAGGAATATCTGGTATCGTCCTTCTATTATAGCAACAAAAACTAACTCTACTGGAGTCCAGCTCTCGTATTTTATTTTGGTTTCCCTGTGATTTCAGTTCATACACGTCACCTATGTGAATGGAAGAATAACTTAGTGACTCTATCAGCATCCATTCGAGTGATGTCTGCAAACAACTTCCAGTTTTGTTTCATCTTCCTACATGAATGATTCCACCGGTTCCATTGAACTGAAGGTATATTTAGTCCAACTCCTGCATACTGAATGGGAGGTGAAAATATTACTCATCGATGGAATTCGGTTCGATGTATATGTTTCTATAGTAGTGAATATTAATCAGCCACCTGAATGGGTAGCCACTCCACTATACGTCGAAAGCCGATTTGCGTTTCACCTGATCCGAGAGCAGCTATTCAGAAATGGGACTTAGGAATTGGCGCACTTCAAAGCGTCCCGACTAGATGGAAGATAAAGTGACTACACATCTCGTGTTTCTCCCCCCACGTCGTCTGGCTTGTGACAGTAATTCAAAATACACAAACGCTGCAAATGGGATAAAATGAAACTGTCGCAATTCCCATATCAATCAGCATGGACGGGAAATTTCCCGAAGCGTTCGACGACGAACAAATGAAAAGACGATATAGGATGCGGACAGAATAAAACTGACGGGTAGACCGAATGGCTTCTGTGAGCACAAATAAAATTCCATCAGCTGATAAGTGCAGCCGTTTTGTGTGTGTGCATTTAATTTCTCATTCTGTGTTCGTCTCTGGCTCGACTATCTCCAGTCTACATTCGACCCTCGCTATTATTCCACTTAATCGAGTATCGGATATTCCATATTGGTTGAGGCTTTCACTTTGGCGGTATTTGGTTATCATGCGGCCTCCTGGAATCACGTTAGGTCGGAACTTTATTTGTCGAAAAAAATCGTTTAATAGATAGAGTGATCCTATTATACATCGAGCTTCAATATGACAAGGTGTAGGTTTCAATAAACAATGTGATATAAAATCAGATATATCGCATTTAGCCTTATTGATAGATCATTTACCAATGAACATGATACTTCGTTGCGTTACATATCAAAGTTGTATTTTTCTGATTGGAACGAAAAACAATGCCTTCCATATAAATGCATGGAAAATGGTATCTGGCCATCAGCCTTCAAAAATTCCATTGTAATACCTCTTCATAAAAAGGGAGACAAGACAATAGTGGAAAATCATAGACCTATATCATTATAGACACACCTATCAAAAATTTTTGAAGGATTGATAAAGAACAGGTTGAGTTCTTATATTGAAAAATATAAAATTTTATCTGAAAAGCAGTTTGGTTTCAAAGAAAACACATCAACAGACGATGCAATTTTGGCTCTGACTATGAAACTAAATAATGCTTTCGAAGAAAACAAGTCTTGTCTGTGTATTTCCATAGAACTATCGGAAACTTTCAACACTGTGAAGATTGTAAAAGTGGACGATGCTTTCAGTGGGGAAGAAACTATTGAGTGTGGTGTGCCTCCAAGTAGTGTTCTAGGACCACTCTCATTCAATATTAATGAAGATGAACTTTTCTCATTGAAAAGTTGTGGTGAAATAATTGGAATTTGCCTATGACGACACAGCAATAGTGTACGATGTTGAAAACTGGAATATACTGAGAGATAAAGCTGAAGTTGACTTTTAACACGTGAAGAACTGGCTCGAGCGTAAGCTATTGACGGTTAACATCGAAAAAACGAATTATTTACCTATCAGTTGTAATAATTTGAACAGACCAAATTTTGATCATCTTTGAATCGTTACTCCTCCATATTACCTGTAGACAAAACAAATACCTAAGCATAATGTTTGATAGTAATCGAAAATGGAAAGTTCATATTCATATTTTGTCGATTCGAAATTATGAACATGCAGTTTTTTCATTGTTGAATGATGTTTGGCCAGATTCCTTCTTACTGATTCTATGGCAGGTTGAAACTGCTTAGATTTATGAATGTATGGCTTTGCCATACGATTTGCCCGTTTTGAGAGATCTCCTATACTTGGTGTATGAGAGGTTGGAGTCTCTGGTCCGAAATGTTTTGTGTTCACTAATTCTGCCGAATGCCACTGATAAGATCTATGGCGTCTGGAAACAGATATTTGGAAACGAATTCCTGAATTCGATTATCCTGATTTCTACTCCAATCAGGTGTAATATTTACTACGAAGGGTTGCAGCTGGATTTTCCCATAGAAATAGTACTGGCATTCCACTAAAAATCAGTTATATCGATGAGAACCGAAATGCAAAACACCCATTAATATTGGATTTACGTTGAAATCATGTTTCGTATCTTCTCCATTAACAGTTCAGTTATTCGATTTGCTGTGAAAGTATTTCTGTTCAGTACCTATTTTTGTAGATAGCCATATTCATTATCTTTCAATCAGGATCCAAGATGAAAGATTTATGGATGAGCCGCCTATCTTATCAGTCGGAATTATGACTGAAGATGCATAAAAAACATCAAGGATCAATCGAATAAAGTGCTTCGTTGGTTATGCTCGCTATTGATTTTGTTTTATAGAAATGTCAAAATGAAATCGGATACTCAATTCGAACCTGTTTTCAGGTTTGAAACTCCCAGATGTTGTTCGTCCAGAAGAAGATTGAGTGAGTGAAACAGTAGAATGAAAAAAGCTTCCTTATTATTTTTCCCATATAGTTTAATAATTGCTAAAAACACGCTTACTTTGACACTGAATTTGAAAATATCTCAGTGCGGGATAGACAGAAAAGATATAATATTTCTCGAGTGGTATCTGGTACCAGTTTTCAATAACAATAATAAATGCATTAATTGACCACAAGGCCGAGTTCAGATGTACTGTATAGACGAGATTGTCCTTTTCCACTCAACCTCAGTCATTTTGTCAATAACAGCAACATCACTTTCATTTCTAATGTTATATTTTCCCTCAGTTGATGAGTTGATATATATATATATATATATATATATATATATATATATATATATATATATATATATATATATATATATCTATATTTTATGTAATTCTATCGCCCATAAGTGTAAAAACCGAACTTTCTACAAAAAAAATAAGTATGAAAAAGATCAGTGGGAGATATATGTAAATTGGTGATCATTCTCCTTGGACAGCAAAGTGGATATACAAAATATCCTTGTTTTTTATGTCTTTGGGATAGCAGAGCACAAAATCAGCACTGGGTTAACAGAAATAGGCCTTTGAGAAATGTCAGGACAACATAACGTTTTTGAGGAATCATATTGACACCGCTTCATATTAAGTTATGGGGCTTATGAAGCAATTTGTAAAGGCTTTAGATCAAGATGGACTTTGTTTTGATTGATTGTAGCGTGAGTTTCCTGGAATTAGCACACAGAAAATGAAGTTGAAGTAGTAAAAAATTTTCTAGGAATTCATAAAGCAGAGAATTACATAATATAATTAGTGAAAAATATGCTCTACAACTTTGATACTCTTGGTTGTAACATGAGCGTAAAAATTCACTACCTCCGTAGCCACTTAGATCGGTTTCCAGAAAACCTAGGTGACTTAAGTGAAAAACAGGGACAAAGATTTCATCAGGATATTTAAACTAAAGAAATTCATTGTCAGGAAAGATGGAATTGCTACATGATGGCCGACTCCTGTTGGAGTCTTCAGCGACATTGTTTTGGTGACCGGCATGTTAGAAAGTCGTATGAAAGAAAATTTCTTAAGTGATAGGTGATGAATGTTATTTATAGTAATATTATAAAATTCACATGAATTGAAATAAAAGAATAGTTCATTCAAGGAAGCTCCAACATTATGTATCTCAAAAACTATATCTGATATCCAAATGTGACAGTTATTTTATATTCTGTGCTCAGAAACTACCTAAAAACAACTGAAAAACCGCAGGCACCAAATTGGCTGTTGGGTTGTGATCGTCTTAGAGAAAACTGTGATAGGTTTTGTCTAAAATGGTGACCGAAACACTATACCCACCTCACTTGGAGTAACTTGATGCTGCAGTATTGTGTTCATAAGTTTGTTAGTACCATCAGGATTTCGATAGCATCGAAGTTATTCAGCTTCAATCATGTATCACTGAACATAAGGCGTCACCCTGTTCTTTCAAATTTACACAGAAGGGAAGCCCTGTAATATTCATGGAACACCGCGTGAATCAAGGAACAGGAGATACGGATTAACATCAACTTCGAATTATTGAAGTTTGTAAGCCTCGGGAAAAACCTTCCTCAGCAAGGAGTTCCAAAGTTCAGCTATTCTATTGAGAACAGATCCTCGAACAAGAGAGTTTCGACAGATCTCCACAAAGGGGTAAGAATTCTGTACTCGTCTAGTTATCCGTGTTGATACTGCCAAGGTTGAAACAATTGACGACAATTCAGAAGGCCACCGACCGTGGAAATATCGATTGGTGCTGACATGAAATCTCATGAAATGCCATGTTGATCATTATAAATAGAAATCCAAGCTTCTGGGAAGCAACTTCAGCGATTTACATCACATGGTCTCTCCATGAGAGATTTTTACTGTTTATATCTAGGTAAAGTTTCACAAGATATTTCCAATATCCTAAGACAACATTATAATTATACAATTTTTTTTTTTATACTACAGATTCTATTTCCAAATTGCTAGTGAACACTAAAGATAAAGTACCTTTTTCCCACAAATTAGGAGTTTACAAAATTTCTTGTTCACAACCAAATTGTTCTGCTCAATACATTGGACAGAGTGGTAGGAAAATGAAAACCAGAGTTCTTGAACATGTTAAACTTATCGATAGTTTCAGAAATCTACAATTGGATGAATACAATACAAAAAGTTCTTTTGCTAATCATATTCTCAATCAGAACCATAGCTTTGATATTGATTCAGATCTAGATATTTTACACATATGTCAAAAAGGTACTCTACTCAATCTTTTAGAAATTTTTGAAATTAATTTCGCTGCTAATAACCCTAATGTTGTTTCTCTTAATGAGCAAGTACAGTTTGACTGCAGAAAGTTTTTCAATTCTCTTAATTTCAACTAAAAATCCCCCTGCCTTGATCTTCCATAAATAATTATCTTGGACTCTGTATTATGTTGGCTTGATGGTTGGTAACTCTTGTTCATCCCAAGGATGGATGATAAATGTCAGTGTTAATCATGGTTGTTGCGCTCCCTACCATATTGTATGCTAGTTAAAATTAATCTTCTATAATATTTCACTTCAATTTTTGTAACGAGAGGGCCTGTATGTGGGGTGTTGGATCTGTTCACCCGGGACATGACTCGAAATGTCAGCTCTTTGATCTTTGTTCCGTGTGTGCCAGATCCTGTGCCGCATTTCCATGTCATCTCGACAATAGAAACATTTCGACAGTTGACAGTTCTGTCAGCTGATTCTTCATTTTCTACTCAATTCAATTTGTGAACGGTAGTGTTTTTTCCAAAGTTTCCTTTAATGTGGATTTTTCTAATATTGCATATTGGGCATAAGGGCTCCAAGCCTCCCAATCTTTAATGTATTTATTGTGTTAGGAATGTCCCATATTCCCCTAATTACAAATTACTCACAATTTCACTACAATATTTTTTCAATGTCTTTGTCAACTTCACCATGTGAATTTCCCAATTGAATTTTTTTCATCTCCATGTAAGTAAATTTTATACTTCATTTATCAACTGATATTATATTACTCTTCCTTTATTGTAGAATTCAATGTGAATTCAGCTGATGATGAACCTATGTAGGTTCGAAACATGTACTGAATAACCGTTCTGACATCTTTCAAATATTAAATTGTGGAGACGACTTTGAGTTTTTCTGCATCGTAAATATTACTGTTTATAATTTCTAGCATCGAGATACTTGACTTTGTAGGGATTATTACCCCTGACATCTGAATGTTAGCTAAAGATAGATGGGCTTTCTTTGAGGAGAGACATGCCTGGGTTTTTCCAGCATTGAATTACACCAACTTGATAGTACCCCATTCTAGTCGTATTATTTTCTCATAGTTGATACCATTGACGCTAATGCATCTCTGATTATTGGATTATTGATATATTGCTGATATTGGGACCGTGGGAGAGGAACTATCTAGTATGAAGAGTGCTGATTATGATCAAAAGCGATTGACAACAAGAAGTAACTAACCGCTAAGTCAAATACCTCGCAGACACACACACTACTTGCTACGTAACTCAGAATTCCATTCGCCAAAGTTTGCGGTACATGTTCCCTCAAGACTCCTCTGAAATAGTGCTCCGTCTCAAAGTAACTATGCTCAACATCAACGTAAATACCGAGACTTCAGATGACTATAATTTAATATTCCTCCGCTTTGAATGCCGGAGAAAAGTAAACGAGGCATTTGCCCTCCTTTATTCGCCATAAATATTCGAGTACCTCTTACCTCTGAGTGCTGTAAGTGTATAGCTTGAAATCTGTCGTCGCTACTGTAAGTTGTTAAACCAACTGTCAGCAAGTGATAGTCTTTTCTCCGGATCCAGGACACCTGAAACGAATAAAACTTTTTTTATTCGGGATTTCTATACATGGAGATGGTGATTTGTAGATGGGGTTGATTTTATATACTCTATTGATTTCATTCGATTTCGAGTTTTGTTGACAAATAACACCGCACCTTCTTTATGGAAAATGGGTCCCGGTAGAATTTGTTGAATTTTTGATATGATAGTCGAACTAATTGATAATGTCCAACATCAATTATGTAACAGGTGAATTTTTTTACAATGGAAGTCTTGAGAGGTTATACCTGAGAAAAAAAAAACGTAATGTAGTTGTTAATTGTAGCGTATAACATAGAAAAGATAATATTTCTATATATATCTCAAAGAGAGAACTGAAAAATATACTGTGTAGACCACATATTCATGAATTAATGACAAAAAGCTCATTAAATGCGGATAAATCAGTTTTTCTACAAACGTCACTAAAGGTATATTTTTTGTCAGTGTCTAAAATGCCATTTTTTGACACTGGTGTTGAAAGTGAATCATTTTTAGCACTTGTGCTAAAAATGAGGTGTTCATTCAATTAAACGTATAATTAGTGAAACTACGATTATGATAAGAAACTCCATGGCCAGTCTCATTGGAAGATGTAACAGAATTTATTCTGGTGAAGCTTGTACCAGGGCAGAGAACAATGTTATCCGCTGAAGTTTTGGACAAAATTTGATCCGCAATGTTTTGTTTTCTTTGTAGCGAGTCTTCTATATAACCCTCTGCTTCTGTACTGGACTTCTATCCACCGAGTCTTTCAATTGTAGTAAGACTAGCACCAGAGTTCGCCAACAAACTTGCTGAGGAACGTCGGAAGCAATGTCCAGTATAAAGATGGGAATGAGGAAAATTCAGAAATTCAGCAATTTTGGCAGGCATCTTACCAAATTCCAAATGGAGTCCAGGCACATTTATTTTTAATGCATTTTATAAAAACTCTTGAATGATTAATATCCACTGGACGAAGGTCTATGTACTTTCTGTAGTAGATCATAGTCAAATCGCATAGTTTCTCTCGACGACAGGCTCCGAAAACACCAAAAATCGCAGCAACTTTCTGCGTTAGATATATTCCATCCGGGGCTTCTGCGAGAAATTTGTCGATTCGTTCCCTTGTCAATACTATTGACTTTTTTGGTCGATATCCTTCACCCTTTCGCTTCAAAAAATCCACAATCTTGTAATATCTTGTTATAATAGTTTATTTTATTTATTATTATTGTTGAAATAAACACTCTACTCGAATCAATAACTTTATTTGCCAAACGGTTTAATCTCTCTCGAATACAAATAAAGACTGACTACTCAGTCCATCTTATCACCTACCTAGCAAAGTACTGGGGTTACATCACCCCTTGACTCATTACTATTGATTCATGCAGAAACGAAATGTATGAACATGAATAATCAGCTACGAACATTTTATACGATGTGATTTAATTCGTGTGTCCCTCGACACTCACACAATACCAATCGTTAGCCTAATAAGAATAATAATATCTAATGCCTAGGGTACTTTACTTAATTCTATTGCCCTCTTAACACTCGGCCATCCTGAACTGATAAGCGTCCTCGCTTAATTCTCCCTGGCTGGCTTGGTTTCATCATGTTTGTTCTGGTTTTTCCTGTAATGATAGGAAAAAAAAAAACAGTATTCAGGACAAAGCTCGGTAGATTTATAAAAAAAACTATGTCTACCCAACAGAAATTGCAATTACCTCAAAAGAGGTCTTATGTGAGCCTCAAAGGAGGTCTTATTTTTACCTTCAAAAAGGTCTTATTATTACCTCCAAAGAGGTCTTATTTTTACCTTCAAAGAGGTCTTACCATTACCTCCAAAGAGGTCTTATTTTTACCTTTAAAGAGGTCTTATTATTACCTCCAAAGAGGTCTTATTTTTACCTTCAAAGAGGTTTTATTTTTACCTCCAAAGAGGTCGTACTATTACCTCCAAAGAGGTCTTACTATTACCTCCTAAGAGGTATTATTTTACCTTCAATACAAAATATATAAATTACTGTCTTTCTTTTTTTTTTTTTTATTATTTTAATATACCCTCGCTGTAGTACCCAAAGGTGTCAACCTTCAAGAAGGTCAATAAGGTCCTCAGTACTGTTTGCTTCGGAATCTGAATCATCCGAAGCGCTCAGTCCTGCGACGAATGGTTTTAATTGTTCAGCGGAAACGGTGGCTTTATATTTTTTGTATCCTTTTATTCCTTTGATAGCTATAATTTCGTATCGGTCATTGCCTAGGATTTTGGAAATTTTATAAGGTCCTCCGAAACGCGTACCCGTTTTCTTATTGGTTTCTTTTGTTTCCACACCTGCTCTCGACCATAAAACCAGATCGTTGAGATGGTATTTTTTACTCCCTTTTCTTTTAGCATCAAAATATTTTTTTATATTGTCCGTCTGTTTGTTCATTGCTCTCATGGCTTTGTTTTGGTCACCTGGTCTGTCGATTTCGTCAGCACTCTCGTCGCCAAGGTCTGCCAAAATATTTTTCTCAAACCCGAACATAAGTTTATGCGGGGTCATGTGACTATTTTCTGTGTTGTTGATACCTAAAACTACCTGGGGTAGTTTTCCGTACCATTCACACTCATCGTTTATGCTGGTATTAATGGCTTCTAGCAGTGTACGATTGTAACGTTCTACTTGACCATTAGATCTTGGCGAAGCTACAGTATTCAGAATGTGTTTAATTTTGAATTCTGCACAGAATTCTTTGAAATTTTTTGACTTAAAAGCTTTACCTTGGTCCGAAATTATTCTTGTTGGGACACCAAACATGCTAAATAAATCTCTCAGATTATGATTTACTTCCTTAGAATTTGTAGTTTTGGTTGGCCTAGCAAAAACATATTTTGAAAATGAATCTACAATAACCAAGATATACGAGAACCCTGAACTTTTACAAAATGGCCCCAAGTGATCTATGTGCCAAGTATTCAAGGGTTTTGATGGTTTCGGTAAGGGATGAAGGAACCCCTCTTTCCTACCATATTTTCCTCGTTTAAAAGCGCAGTCAAGACAGGCATTGACATATTTTTTAATAAACCTTGTCATTCTTTGAAACCAGAATTTGCTTTTCACTAATTTTTCGCATTTTACCAGGCCAATGTGCCCAATATCATCATGATATTTCCTCATTAAGGAAAATCTTGAAGATTTGGGAATGACAAGTTTAATTTTTTTGTCAGCAGTTTTTCTGTAAAGACGGTAATTTTTTTCAACATAAATACTTGTTAATTCGCGATCGGGGTTTTCTTGTTGTAATCTTCGTCTAATCTCTCTTATTTGTGGATCTTGAGATTGAATGCAGAAAACCCAGTCGTCCATGTTTATTTGAAGGATATCTACGTTACCAATATTCCTGCTAAGGGCGTCTACGTGCGCCATCCTATTTCCAGGCCTATGCTCTATTTCGAAATCGTAATCTTGAATGGCTAACCACCAACGAGCTATGCGTGGCAAAAGATCTTTTTTGCTAAAGGTTAGTCGCACTGCGCTACAGTCCGTGACAATTTTGAAATGTATACCTGATAAATAAATACGTAGTCTCTTTATCGATTCAACTACAGCCAATGTCTCCAATTCGTAAGAGTGGTAAATACTTTCCTCTTTAGTGGTGGCTCTACTGTAATATAAGACCGGCTTAAGGCCGCTATTGAGCTTTTGCATTAATATACTCGCTATACCTTTGCTGCTTGCATCGGCATGTAATTCGGTTTCCAAATTACTGTCAAATATGCTCAATAAAGGCCTACTAGTAGGGATATTTTTTATAGTTTGAAACGCCTTTCTCTGAGAATCACTCCAAGTCCACGGAGAATTCTTACGGAGTAACTGACTTATCGGCTGAACGATAAGAGCATGATTTTTAACAAATTTTCTAAAATAAGAGCAGAGGCCTAGAAATTGTCGAATTTCATGAATATTTCTGGGTTCTGGGAAATTTAAAACTGCATGTATTTTTTGATTTCCTGGTCTTATACCTGACTTGCTGATTTCATATCCTAAATATTCAATTTCTCTTTTAAAAAATTTACATTTTTTTAAGTTTAATTTTATGTTCGCATTTTGGAAAATTTCGAGAACCACTTCAAAGACTGCTAAGCCTTCATTCACCGTGACACTAGGTATCAAAATGTCATCTAAATATACTATCACTTTGTCGTGTCGTAGCTGACCTAACACATTATTTAGGGCCCTTGAGAACGTCGCAGGGGCATTGCATACTCCAAAGGGCATTCTCAAAAATTCAAACTGTCCGTCGGTAGTGACAAAGGCGGTCTTATCAATTGAGTTTTTAGAGACGAATCTGGTAGTAACCTTGAGTCATGTCGAGTACGCAAAAATAGTTATAGCCTTTAAGCCGGGAAATGTGGTCTTCGATGTTGGGTAACGGGTAACGATCTTTAACTGTTATACTGTTTAACTTTCTATAGTCAATCGCGACTCTATAATCTCCATTTTTCTTTTTAACAAGGATTGCTGGACTAGCGTAGCTAGATTTCGACTCCCTGATAATATTATTTCTTAAGAGATCATTTATTTTTTCTCGAATAATATTTTTTTCCTTTTCTGAGGTTCGATAAGGTTTATAAAAGATCGGTTCTTTCGTTGTTAAGTTGATTTCGAACTCTACGACATCGGTGAATCCTAAATCGCCTGTGTTCGTAGCGAAACAAGTGCTATATCGCTCTAATAATATGTGAAGTGATCGAAGTTCAGAGTTTGATATATTTCCTGTTTCGATTTCGGAAAGATTTAATTTTGAAATCTGCACTGTATCAAAGTTTTGTTTTACCTTATCTGGAAATTCATATCCCCTCGTTATGACCTGGTTATTACCAAATTCTAAATTTTTTGAGGTTACGTTACTGACATTTATGGTGGAATCGGGTCCTGAAGCCACTACCGCAGAAATAGAAAAATTATGGCACAACTTTGATGAGATAATTAAACTGTTACAGCAGTTACTTTTGACTTTCACGGGCAAAGTAGTGTTAGGTGAAATATTTACGGTTTGTACAACCCTCACATCAAATTTTGAAGTACGATCAGACAAGTTAATGTTTGATAACCAGTTTTCGGATTCGTTCTTTTTTAAAATGACTTCTTTGCCATTAATACGCAATTCTATGTCGTCGCGGTTGATGACAGGTTGACCAATAATTATGTCTATCGAGCCCATCTCGACAGCGACGAAGTAGACCATTGCATCGATAGAAAAATTGGCAATATTTAGGGTTAGTAGGGCTCGTCCCTGCGGGTGTACAATTTGATTTCCAAAACCGCTAATATAAGTATCTGACTTGGTTAATTATATACCAAGTTTCTCTACTAACTTGGAATGTGCCACGTTTATTTGGCTGCCTGTGTCCAAATAACCTTGACACATTATGTTATTTACCAATACTGAAATATTATAAAATTCATTGATTACTTGCCTCTGTAAGGTCTTCACTGCAGCTGGCTTCATGAACCAACAGTTATCCCGAAGATGTCCTTTCTTTCCGCAATTTGAGCATGTTTGCAATGGGCGTCTGATCATGGTGGAGTGACGATATTGCCCGTTGTCTGACTGCCCTCTACTGGTAGAAGGGGCTGCATCCTGTTTGCTGTCCATGCGATACCAGCATTTTTTCGCTGCGTGTCCGCTTTTCTTGCATATGAAGCACTGGATTTCTAAGGTTTTTCGGTTCACCGAAGATTTTTCTTCTTTTTCCAAGTTATGGTCGCTTCCGAGTTTGCTCAAAAAGCCTTGAAACAAATCTTCAGGCGTGTTGTAGTTGCCCGATTTTGCTGACCCCTGTATAGCGAGAGGAAGGCCATCGATGATGCAGGAGACGGCGTTGGTATCACTTATCACGCATTTTTTTATGAGAATACACTTTGAGTAAAAGTAGTGCATCATACTTTCTTCCCTTTTTTTCTTTCGGTCGACCATTTTCTTGATGTTGTCAATGAAATATTCATGACTAGGAAATGCTTCCACTACCGCCTTTTTCCATTCTTCCCAAGTTTTCTCATAGCTCTGTAAAGAGTTGTACCATATTTTGGCAATCCCAGTCAGTTTCGACTGCATATAATATGATTTGGTAATGTCGTCCCATCCATGAATAACAGCTAGTTGCTCAATTTTGTGTAACCAGTTCGTCGAAGTTAAGTTGCTTTTTTCGGAATCAAAACTTGGAACTATGTCATTTTTCACCATGGCGTTTGTTGATGGTACACTCGGGGTAACGGTTGCTCGTGAAATAGTTTGAAATTTTGACAAAATTTCGCTCACTTTTTTATTGACGATTTCCTCCAAATTTTCGAGACGCGGCCGCTTGAATCGCCTTCGGCCACTCCGCTGGCTACTGCGTATTGCATCATTTTCCTCCTCCACTGATACCGACGACGACGATAAAACTTCCTTGTGATGGCGTGTCTTCTTCAGTAGATCTCGTTCTTGGGCAGCGTGTGAAGATTTTTATCGATATCCGCGCTCACTACCGGTTTCACTGTCACTATCACTCATCATCCCACTTCTGAATTGTTATAATAGTTTATTTTATTCATTATTATTGTTGAAATAAACACTCTACTCGAATCAATAACTTTATTTGCCAAACGGTTTAATCTCTCTCGAATACAAATAAAGACTGACTACTCAGTCCATCTTATCACCTACCTAGCAAAGTACTGGGGTTACATCACCCCTTGACTCATTACTATTGATTCATGCAGAAACGAAATGTATGAACATGAATAATCAGCTACGAACATTTTATACGATGTGATTTAATTCGTGTGTCCCTCGACACTCACACAATACCAATCGTTAGCCTAATAAGAATAATAATATCTAATGCCTAGGATACTTTACTTAATTCTATTGCCCTCTTAACAATCTACTTATGTCATGATTATTAATGTTCATCATCGACTTCAACATAGAGTACCAAAGCGTTGACGATTTCCATATTTTGGACTTTTCTTCAAATTATGAAAGAAGCACTTTTTCACTGGCCTCCTTGACACTGACATTTTCCTGATCACTCCATTTCAAGAAACGATCGTATGAAAACTCGCACTGTCGTTTTGACTTACTAGGCAATAATTCAAAAGCAGCTTTATTGGCAGCTCCTTCAATTTCCGGCGGTAGAAATTCATTTTCTGGATCACTTTCCATCGAGGAACGAAGAAACGAGAAAGAATAATTCGTGATTTATTGACGTTAGTCAACAAAGACAACTCAACAAATACTGTTTTTGATTACCTTGGCAACTTGTTTTATAAATATATTATATGAAATTAGATAATAATCTCGAGGCTATTATTTTATCAATTTATTAATGTAACATAGATATGCGTTAATTTGAACTTTTAATGGTGATTGTAGAAAAATAGTGTATGATATACCTGCTAAAAGTGAGTGTATTTTTTTGAAGGGATGAAACACTCCGCCTTCGGCGTCGTGTCCCAAACTTCCCATCTCACAAAATAAAATATCACTTTTAGCACTTACATCATAAATATCTATTTCGGCCATTACTTTTCAATTCACTATTTCAATTTCAAAGAAACATTTAATATTTGCTTAGTTGTATTGATTCATTTGCAAATGTATACTGGCAGTATTAAACAGGGTGTCCCAGTAGTGCATGTTTGCGCCATATATCGATATGCAATCAGTTTCAGATGTACAGGGTGTTCATTCCAGAAGGCACAACCAAAATATTTTTTTTTTGTCAATACAATGGTCCACGAGTTTTTTCATGCCACAATACGCCATTTTGTAGAACTCAGAAGTGAAGCCGGCTATGAATTAAACATCTACTATTGAGTTGTTCAAACAAAGATCTGAAAGTTATTTAGTGAGGTGATGCAGAGGACACCAAAATATAATGTTATTGTCTGAAAACATTTATATTCTTACAAGGCGCAAAAAATGTTACTTTGATTTTCGTGAACTTCAGTTGAAGTTAATGCGATTTGGAAATCACCCATTTGGGGGTTACAGTATAATTTGTTTTCCTAGGGGTTCTCTTTCATTCGAAATATAGAGAGAGAGAGAAATGAGGTTATGAATATTCTTTATCAACACTATGAATTTAAAATGAATGAACTAACAATAATCACACTCATAAAACATTGTTGGTTTTTGTTTGTTAATATGTTACAAAAATGCATCAAGTTCATTTTGACCATGACTCCATATAGCAAAAATATCATCAACATATCTCCATCACACCTCTGAACCATTTGGAGAACTTTCTATGAAAGAATCTTCAAAATTTTCCATATAGATATTACTAAGAATTGGAGAAAGTGGTGAACCCATTGCCATATCCACTTCTTGTTGATAAAAATCGTTTTTGAATTGAAAATACGTTTTTTCTCTACAAAGTTTTGAGATGTCCATAATCGTATCTGCATTCAATTTCGTTCTATCGATCAGTATTCCATCATTCTCTCTTCTCATTTTTATTTGACAATTTTTAAAGTTTTCTCCGAAGGAACCTTGCTGAACAGACTTTCTACATCGAAACTCATCAATATGTCTTCAGTTTGTATGTCAATTTGATCAAACTTTTCAATAAGATGTAAAGCATTTTAACTATCACCATTACCTGACAGAGGTTTCAATATTTGGAGTATGTATCTTGCTAGTTTGGCATGGAGATTCAATGGAACTTACGATGGGTCTGAGAAGATGATTTGGTTTGTGTCTTTTTGGTAAGCCGTAAAAATGGGGTGGTTTTGAAAGTCTGTCTTTGTATTTCAGAAATGTTCTATATATTTTCTGTTCAATGAATTTTGTTGGGTCTTGTCTGAGTTTATTGAACACTCGTTTCTATGTTACAGATGTTTTTTGGTAGTATATCTCATTTGTGATGTTTTCAATCAATTGAATCATTTTGTTCTCATATTCATCTGTGTCCATGATATATGTAGCATTTCACTTATCATGAGTAGGTACCCGTTTGGATTCAGATCTATAGTCATCAGCTATCTCTGCTGGTAAATTGTGAGCTGTATTTTCTATTGCTGTTGTCATTTCGAAAGTAAGTGAAGTTTTTGGAGTTACCTCAAAATTCAAACCTTCTGCGGATAAAAAGTTCTCATTTTTATTCAATATTCCGGAAGATAGATTAACAATGGTTTTTTCAGCAGAATTTTGACTAGTGAGAGTATTTGTCAAATTTTCATGCTGTTGTTTTTGGAAGTTGCTGACTAATTGGACTTGTTCTATCCAGAAAGAACTGTTTTTAAATAGAAGCAGCAACTTTTCAGGGTGGATTAAAAGTCTGCCCTTCTTCACTTGTATAGATTCCAATAATATTTCTTATTATTTCAGATTTTGGTAGGTGACAAACACAGAAAACCAAGGAACAAATATTCCATCTTGTTTCGTTCATAAAACCGTGATACGTATTTTTTCAATATATTTTTTTTACATGGTAATAATTTTTTTTCTGAATGTAATGCATCTATATAAAAACTGTTTTTCGATGTTTTCAATACAACTACATGCGATTGCTCGAATATAATTGAGATTTCGAAAGATCTTCATGGAACATCTTCAACTGAACATGTGTTTCCCTTTTTTTTGTTATTTGAGTGATATATTCTCGCTCCCAGCATTCACCCTGTATGATGAAGAACTACCAAAAAAGGCGAACTTCTCTGTATAAAATTTATTCCAGAATGTATAGCAAGAAGAAATCAACAATCAACTCAATTATGATATTGAATTCAAACAGAAATATGAAGGAAATGTAAATAGTTTACCCTACATATTCGATTAGTATACTGCAAGTAATAACAGATAAATTCATCTACCGCCCAGAACAAATTCAAAGAGGAAATAGAGAAAACCGCTATCAATCCAGATAGCTCATTAGTTTTGATTACAAATCGACGAATATCTTCACTGAATAATAATAATTATCTGAAAACTCCTGATAATTCAATAGGTGTTTTTGTTTCCTGAAGAGAAACAATAATTTTTGAGTCCCTTCATAAATGAAAATATATTATATGGCGCACACTTTAGGTCACCCTGTAGATACCCGCAACTGCCATTTAGACATTTTCTCAGTTCTCCCAACTTTGTGAAAGCAACCTCCGTTATTCCATTTGTATTTCTGAGATTTCTATCCACTTTCGCCCCCTGTCACCCAAATCATTATCTTCTTATACACGCTTTCAAACAATACTTGGCATCACTTTCATTATTTTTTCCCCATGAATATTCTCAACAGATCTAATAAATTCTTCTTGATGCTTCTCGCGCCATTGCCCGCATCCGCCATTGTTCGCTTTTTGTTTCCTCTGAACGGTTCCATTCAGGGCCGAAACACAGCATTAAACTCAACTTTTGATGTCCGGAATACGCAATTACACCGTCAAAATGCAAATGTCCAAAATAAAAATACGGACAAAATACTCGGCATCATAAATGGAGAACGGAAAGTTTTTAATTACACATTTTGTACCCGTTGCACGTCCATATCAGAGTTTCATAATGAATAGCTACATTTAAATCTGTTTGGTAATTGTTAGGCTACTATCCGTTCCAGTAATTGTCCGCATTTGCTGTGCCTTGATTTTGGAATGAGCCAACGAGTTTTTTTTCCAAAACACATCATTTACTGAAATGGAACTTAGTAAGTAGGTGTAACGTTCGCAGAAAGCTGTAGTTGATCCTGAAAGTTACATCTGCTGAATAATAAACGCTGTTTCTCGCAACCAACGAAAATCTTTCATATTCAAATATAATAAGCCAATTATGCGTCAATTCAAAATTCCAATAAACAGAAAATGGGTCACTTGCTTCACCAATCAATGATGATAATGAACTTTGCTATAGTTTTGTGAAAATTTTCGTTCGATCACAACAAATGGCAAGTCAGTGATATAATAACATATTCATGAATCTGAGCAGTAACATTGTGATATTGCAACAGAGATATCAATTTTTTTTAAATGACATTACAAAGTTGATTCCTACGACTACTGTAAATTAGCCTCCCCGAGATCATTAAAGAATTGACAAACAGGAGAAAAAAAAAACTAGCCCAGCAAACAAATATAATGAGTATGCAATAAGACCCAAACCGTCGGGACCTAATCACGAAGAATTATCTTGACTCGATCACGATGTCTCATTCCCGACTATACTTTTTTCACAAGTTTATTCGTGCAATTACGCTCATGGTGTGAAAAGGAAAGACACTTTCAAATACTTTTGGCCATCTGCGTGAACTGCAAGAAAAGGATACATACAAGAACACGAAAAGACTCTGAGCTGCATTATATAATCGGTTCAATTACACATTTTGTACCCTTTGCACGTCCATATCAGAGTTTCATAATGAATAGCTACATTTAAATCTGTTTGGTAATTGTTAGGCTACTATCCGTTCCAGTAATTGTCCGCATTTGCTGTGCCTTGATTTTGGGATGAGCCAACGAGCTTTATTTCCAAAACACATCATTTACTGAAATGGAGATGAGTAAGTAGGTGTAACGTTCACAGAAAGCTGTAGTTGATCTTGAAAATCACATCTGCTGAATAATAAACGCTATTTCCCGAAACCAACGAAAATCTTTCATATTCAAATATAATAAACCAATTATACGTCAATTCAAAATTCCACTGAACAGAAAATGGGTCACTTGCTTCACCAATCAATGATGATAATGAACTTTGCTATAGTTTTGTGAAAATTTTCGTTCTATCCCAACAAATGGCAAGTCAGTGATATAATAACATAATCATGAATCTAAGCAGTAAAATTGTGATATTGCAACAGATATATCAATTTTTATTAAATGACATTACAAAGTCGATTCCTAAGACTACAGTAAATCAGCCTCCCCGAGATCATTATAGAATTGACAAACAGGAAAAAAAACCCAAAAAACAAATATAATGAGTATGCAATAAGACCCAAACCGTCGGGACCTAATCACGAAGAATTATCTTGACTCGATCACGATCTCTCATTCCCGACTATACTTTTTTCACAAGTTCATTCGTGCAATAACGCTGTGAAAGGAAAGACACTTTCAAATACTTTTGGCCATCTGCGTGAACTGCAAGAGAAGGATACATACAAGAACACGAAAAGACTCTGAGCTGCATTATATAATCGGTTCAATTACACATTTTGTACCCTTTGCACGTTCATATCAGAGTTTCATAATGAATAGCTACATTTAAATCTGTTTGGTAATTGTTAGGCTACTATCCGTTCCAGTAATTGTCCGCATTTGCTGTGCCTTGATTTTGGGATGAGCCAACGAGCTTTATTTCCAAAACACATCATTTACTGAAATGGAGATTAGTAAGTAGGTGTAACGTTCACAGAAAGCTGTAGTTGATCTTGAAAATCACATCTGCTGAATAATAAACGCTATTTCCCGAAACCAACGAAAATCTTTCATATTCAAATATAATAAACCAATTATACGTCAATTCAAAATTTCACTGAACAGAAAATGGGTCACTTGCTTCACCAATCAATGATGATGATGAACTTTGCTATAGTTTTGTGAAAATTTTCGTTCTATCACAACAAATGGCAAGTCAGTGATATAATAACATAATCATGAATCTAAGCAGTAAAATTGTGAAATTGCAACAGATATATCAATTTTTATTAAATGACATTACAAAGTCGATTCCTAAGACTACAGTAAATCAGCCTCCCCGAGATCATTATAGAATTGACAAACAGGAAAAAAAACCCAAAAAACAAATATAATGAGTATGCAATAAGACCCAAACCGTCGGGACCTAATCACGAAGAATTATCTTGACTCGATCACGATCTCTCATTCCCGACTATACTTTTTTCACAAGTTCATTCGTGCAATAACGCTGTGAAAGGAAAGACACTTTCAAATACTTTTGGCCATCTGCGTGAACTGCAAGAGAAGGATACATACAAGAACACGAAAAGACTCTGAGCTGCATTATATAATCGGTTCAATTACACATTTTGTACCCTTTGCACGTTCATATCAGAGTTTCACAATGAATAGCAACATTTAAATCTGTTTGGTAATTGTTAGGCAACTATTCGTTCCAGTAATTGTCCGCATTTGCTGTGCCTTGATTTTGAAATGAGCCAACGAGTTTTATTTCCAAAACACATCATTTACTGAAATGGAAATTAGTAGGGGTAACGTTCACAGAAAGCTGTAGTTTATCTTGAAAGTTATATCTGCTGAATAATACACGCTGTTTCTCAAAACCATTATTGATCTTCTATGTTCAAATATAATAAGCCAAATATGCGTCAACTCAAAATTCCAATAAACAGGAAATGGGTAACTTGTTTCACCAATCAGTGATGATTATGTTGTTTGCTAACGTTTTGTGAAAATTTTCGTTTGATCACAACAAACGGCAAATCAGTGATATAATTATTACATTTTAATGAATCTGAGCAGTAACATTGTGATATTGCAATAGATATATCAAAATTTTTTTACAGAGTTTTTTCCTGAGACTACAATAAATCAGCCTTCTCGAGGTCATTATAAAATTCACAAATAGAAGGAAAAACACACAGCATACAAATAAAATGAGTATACAATGATACCCAAACCGTCGTGACTTAATCACGAAGAATTATCTTGACTTGATTACGATCTCTCATTCCCGATTGTATTTTTTTCACAAGTCTATTCGTGCAATTACGCTCATGGTGTGAAAGGGAAAGACGTATTCAAATACTTTTGGCCATCTGCGTGGACTGCAAAAGAAGAGTACATACAAGAACACGAAAAGACGCTGAGTGCATTATGTAATCGGTCAGCAATTCCTCATAAAAATTATTCATAACACGACCAAATATTTTTTTGATAGTGTCAATTGGTTTTGACATTTATCTGACATGTGAGGCGTTTCTGAAACTTTGAATACTCTGAAGCGTCACATTCAATTCATTCAACGAAATTGTTTTGAGCTGTTTTTTAGTCATTAGTATATGAAGACCATGTTCTTTACTAAATGCGCAAAAGTCACCGTTTATTCCAAGAATATCCCAGTGATTTTATACAGTGCATTTCTTTAATGGTCCCCACCCCTTTTTTTCTTGAACTGGTCAACTCAAAAACTGATTTGAAACTAAATTGAAACTTGTGATAATGAAATTGATGCATGAATACCATATTTTGGAGTTAAACCGACACATTAAAATTTCAAGATGGCGCCATTCGGGAAAAATTAAATGGAAAGGGGGGTCTTGTGATACATCATTTTGAAGCTCCTTGTGAATCTTTCACAACCCTATAATATGAACTCAATATCTTCACCTACTACAAAATGGAGGAACATTCAATAATTGCCTGCACACATCGACGTTTGACTTCATAAGTTGAGGAAATGAGCTGAGTTCAGTCGAACATTTTCGAACACAGCAACGTCGATATGCCTACAAATATTGTTTAGGTACAGGTTGTTCATGTACGCAGATGACATCTCTATGGTGATTTCGGGTCAAACAATTGAGGAAGTCTCTATTAAAACCGACAATGCTGTGAAACAATTTGTACGATGGTGCCACAGTAATCGTCTTATTGTAAATTTGGAAAAAACAAAACTTATACAATTCTCCACAACACACAGATCAACAAATAATATGAAATTAAAAATAGAGAATTTTACTGTCAGGGCAAGTTCCATCAATAACTTTCTTGGTATAATTATTGATGAGAAATTCATGTGGTCCGAGCAAATTAACAATGTATGTAAAAAATTGAACAAATCATTTTTTGCTCTATACAGGTTGAAAACAAAATTGAACAGATCATCTCTGCTAAACGTTTATTATGCTCTAGCTCATTCATCCATGAGCTATAACATTATTTCTTGGGGACAGGCGACTGAATGTTACCGAGTATTTCTTATACAGAAGAGAATTGTTAGAATAATATTTAATCTTGAATATCGAGAATCATGTAGAACAACATTCAGAGTTCATAGAATTCTCACTGTAACAGGAATATATTTATTTAAATTGTTGATTGACGTTCACAAAAACTTAAAAAATATTTCAAAAAACTCGGACCTGCATAATTATCCAACAAGAAAGCAAGAGAATATTCATCTGAAAAGTTTTAGACACTTCTCATACAAAAAATCTCCAGAATGGGCAGGGAGTTACTTTTATAACCTGCTGCCAGAGGAAACGAAGAAAACTTCCACCATCAAGTTCAAAAAACTTGTAAGGGCTCTACTGGCTAACCCTGTTTATAGCATCCAAGGATTTATAGAACTGATCAACGTCAAAAATCATATTCAATTTTATGTACAATATTTGTCATGTTTGTAATTTTTTGTTATTGTATTGTCTTTTACACCCCCATTTTTAAATTAGGACTTCTTTGTATTCTGACGAACCTACACTATTGTAGTGGTTAATGAGGTAATGAAGTATCTATCTATCAATATTCATTATTATCTGTCGTACATTCGAAATTGAAGAAGTTTGAGTTTCGTACACCTTCTGCTTCAAATAGCCCCATGAGAAAAGTCGAAAGGTGTCAAATCTGGCAAGCTGGCCATTCCGTAGTACCAAGATGGCCAATCCGACGACCATCGAAAGCATTATCCAAATAGTTTCTTACTTGTCTGGAGTAATGTAGTGGAGCTTCTTCTTGTTGGAATAGTAATATCCATATTGAATTCATTAGGATTCACTGCGACGATTTCGGTGTTTAGAGGATGAACAGTAGTTGCCAGCATATACAATTTTCCTGTTGAATTCTGTTCAATTGACCATTTTGGGGATGGTTTACATGGTATTTATCTACTTATAATATCAGGAACTGAATGAGAATATTTGAACTGAACAATGGTGATCGTGGCACTGACATTTTTGTCTTTTTTCATCAACAAAAAAATAACCTATCAAACCTTATCGGGTTGTTGAGATTGCATATGATAGAGAAAAACGAATATTCCCAGAAATATCGATATTAATGTTTTTGTATTCAGGGAGCTATTGAATGTTCCGCCATTTTGTAGTAGGGGAAAATATTGACTTCATATTCTAGGGTGGTAAAGTATCGTCAGGAGCTTCAAAATGATGTATCACAAGATCCTCCTTCCCACTTAAATTGGAGGGGGCACCCAGTTCGGGATTTTCATGTGTCAATTCTACTCCAAAATATAGTATTCATAATTCAATGTTTTGAGTTGACCCGTTTAAAAAATAAAAGGGGGAACATTAATTAAATGCACTGTATACTTGATTCGAATGAGTCAAACCAACAAGTATAAACGTCTTCCCGGAAACATATTTTCAACCCATAATTTGTATTTAAAAGTACAATTTTCTCCGGAATTCGAAATGAGACTTACGTACTGCTCTCATTTCTCATGAAATTCCAGGTGAGTTACAGAAAATAATGTATTGTTTTGAAATACGTCATAATGTAAGTCGTCTTAGGGTATGTGAAGCCAAGTATCCCGAAGAAAACTGCCTCTTCCACAGGAGATGTGTTGTAATTGGTGGCGAGATAAATTTTCATTATTGGTTGGTTTGTTTCGAACGATTGAAGTAGGGTAAAACCGTTATCAGCTCGTCGATAATACAGTAATCTGCATATGTAGTTTCTACAGTTCTCTCCATCCAATTTTGTTCAATATTCGGAATCAAAATCCGCCATAGGAATGAGACGCAATACATTTTGATTCTACGAGTATGCTGTTGCCTATTCAAACCTCTTTCTTTACTCTGTGGTTTTGCACGTTATTTCTGTACTTAATGGAAGTACGAAACATAAATCATATATTGTCCATATGGGTGAAGCGGAATTGAAAAAAAAATGAACAATAGGTAGTTGGAATTCGTTGCAGTGATAAAATCGAATTCTTGAAACAACGACACTCTCTGGACAGTTCTCAGAACACATCAATCAATAATATAATCACCCCGGAGAAACCATTCCAAGGAAGGTAAACCATCATTGAGTACATGCTTACCATTCCGTCTCCGATATTGTTGATGACACACGGCACCAGGGCAGTGGATCCCGTTTGTGACGTCACTATCGTATTGTTGTCGGTAGCGAAATGAACCGGAGGGCTCTCTAAGGGCGGGAAAGAGGCTCCGAGCTCGTTCAGCTCGTTCCCTTCGTCTCCGAGGTCCAGCTCCAGTTCTGAAATCAATTATGGCGACGTTAGAAAATATTGCCGTCGTGAATTTTTTACAGGCATATATGTTGTGTGATTGAATTCTGAGGTAGGGTTGATTGGATGAGTGGTAAGGAATCTTAACCTATCAAACCACTACTGTTAGAATTATCACAACGAAATATTTCGAAATTATAATGACAATAATTATCCGTGAATCGAAAAAAATATTAACATTCCTCACAAGATTTCGTAACTGAAAAGACAAAACTAATTCACGTAACAAGTACGGAAAATACTGTCATTCTGAACGAGTTCTGGAAGTCTGCCAGTCCAAGATAACTATTTTCTGACGTGTTGTGTATATTTTTTTCTACAACCGTGTCAGTGTGAAACGATGGATGCGATATCCTGATGGCTCCGTTTTTCAAGGTCTGGATGAGGTTGATTTCCATTATCGGTTTGAACTTTTTCCATTTCATTTTGATGACGTTCAAACGTACTAACTTTTTTCGCATTCTCAAGTACACACGACTTCACACCGCTGTGATATCGTTTCGTCTCGAAATTGTTTTTCTCTACACCCTTCAGATTGTTTTGATGAAGAAAATAAACATTTCCGAAAGCTCGACTATATGACAGTTCATTTGTCATTACTGTCATTTAAAACTTCAAACTCCATGCATATTCAAATGAACGATGAGAGTGGAACCTTTGGTGTGAAAGTTGAAACTTTTCATAGAGATCAATTACCCTAACACCAAATTGATATTATTAAGAGCGCTTCGACAATGACCACAGAATTGATTAGAGCAATCTTAAACTGATCAAGCATGTGCATGACACAAGACTACTCGATGCATATAAGTCTAGAAATGGCAAAATGTAAAAACAGCATGAATGGTGACAAGGGACCTATCCCTATCAGCCCGCTTTTCAATCTATTGTTGAGAAAGTAATCAAAGAAAAATATTTCACATGGTCTCGGTAGTGTAGAGGTTAGCATATCTGCCTATCAAGCGAAAGGCCGGGGTTCGAATTCTCGCCGGGCCACCGTGCTGGGTGATCGCACGTAAAAAGGTAAGGCCTCGTTGATCCATTGCTCGCACAAGTTTCGACTTCTGAGGGTTGACGTTCGTCAGCTGGTTAACGGAACGAACAATTTTAGAACAACAAACAAAAATCAATAATAACAGATGACTGATCAACAAACTTTGCAGGTAGTGACTGCACTAAATCATTATCGAGAAATTACTTGGAATTAGTAGCAATTACAAAATCCATATCGCACCAGAAAACTCTAAGTATATCAACAATAAACCCTAGTCTTTAGATATAGTATCAATTTTGGCAAAGCTTCTACTATATGAACTGAACTGGATTGACCTGTCCCAGGACCGGTGAAATCAAATTCTGTAACAGAACAATATCGGTTCAATATCTGGACTGTGAAGGCACTGACCTGTGTGATTTGACAATTAATAGAGCGAGATTTCACCCAATTAGGCATTCCAGATACTTGTTAAGTGAACATCTGCCATCCAGAAACTTTCGTTTGTTTTCGCCAATGCTGAAAATGGTGCGCCCTCAGTGTTTTTTATCCTTCATTAAGCATTTGAATAATATAAGATAAAGATACCCGAAATCGGTTTGTTCATTAATTTCACACCAGACGTGATCTGAAATGCCTAATTGCTTTTAATTTGTTGTTAGGTTACTTGAAATCGACCAAGAAATGTTTCGCGTTCCATAATAATAAGGGTTTCACTTGTTACCGGGAAAACTCCAACAGAACTTGAAAAATAAATGTAACACGTGTTGAAACCTCTATATTCGTATAAAATGCTGATGATGCTCATGATTCCATTACCTAAACTTATCGCTTAGAGCACGCAAAATTTAATTTCTTTCTCAAGTCCCTGAGATGAATTTTTCCACAATTATATTAAGTAAAGAGCTCTTGATTAGGATACAGCCTTTCCGGGTTTTAGCATCAGATAATTGATTATCTGTTACCCACTGTTAATTTTTCTGGCGTATGGAGTATCATTGAAAATTCCAAGATATAACAAGCTTCCGGAGTTCTTCATGGAAGCCGATTACCTTCGAAGATAGTCTCGTTGGGGAATCTCTTTCAACAAAATTACTCAAGGATTCATAATGAAGAGGAAGCCAATTTAAGGGGAATTTCATCGTTCAATTCTGAAGGGCATCAGAGAAACTTATATTTCATTTCATATTCAAGGAGAAAGAAAATAATTTTCATCAGACGACTCCCAATTTTTTTATCAGAATAATTTTTTTCTCAAGAATACGTCCAAGAAATGTTGGCATACCAAGATGGTCACCGATTCCAAGAATGAATTGGTGAAAAAACTGTCAGGTACAACAAATATTCCAAAATCTTTTGTGGATGGTTTGAACCTAGAAGCCGAAATGCCATCTACTGCATGACCAAAGACATAAATTTCTAGTAACGCAAAGCTGTAATGAATGGTCTGCCACGAACGAGAATCATTTTAGGTCTCCCTGCAGAGATGGCTGCAACCACGAGTGAATTTTTTTGTTGTGTTCGAGATGATTGCATTCACGAATGCAATGCCAGACAAATGTTCCGACACGCTTCATCTCATCAGTGCATGTTGTCATGATATCCATGAGTACAGTGACAGTAGCAGGGGTCATGACAAGTAACGTCAGCACGATTGAGGTATTTTCAAATACTTGTATTGTAATCCGGTTTGAAACGTTTAATATAAAACCTAGAGTGTGAAGTTTGCCTCGTATATATATATATATATATATATATATATATATATATATATATTGACCTGAAAGATATAACATTACATGGTGACAGCGGTGGGATTATTGGCCTGGCGAATTACCGCTCCAAGACCATATGGACTGGCGTCAACAGATAAAGTGATTTTTTTTTTGTTGAATTTGGCAGGACAGGAGATTATGTCACCAGCTGTTTCAAGTTATCAAACATTTTTGCCCATGTTCTGACCACTGCCATTCGTATTTTTCACTCAAAAGTTATCTCAGAACACTAGTTTTTTTCTGACAGATTAGGAATGAATTTTGCAAAGTAAACGATCATCCCCAAAAAACGTTATATCTCAAATGTACCACCGAATCTACTTTCATTGGAAATTGTGTGACAAGACCTGGAAATAATAAGCAAACTGTTCCTCGTGTTACTCGTTCTGGTAGAAATATCAGAGCACCAGATAGACTGAATTTATAATAATATTTGTTTGTAAATTTTGTACTGTCTCATATGTTGTTCAATTTCATCAAAATGGGGGCATGTCATGATATCCATGAGTACAGTGACAGTAGCAGGGGTCTTGACAAGAAACGTCAGTCACGATTGAGGTATATTCAAATACTTGTATTGTAATCCTGTTTGAAACGTTCAATGAAAAACCTAGAGTGTGAAGTTTGCCTCGTATATATATATTGACCTGAAAGATAAAACATTACACATGTCATACTGTAGATGACGTATCGCCTTTGATTAATATCGAATACTGAAATTCTGATATAATTCGTGAATATGGATATATTTCGATCTCGTGTTGAATAACAGTGTACTGATCTATCCTTGGGTTCGTTTGATTAAAACTCCAAACAACACTTCGCTACTTTTATTACAACTCTTTATCACAATACAATACAAACACTTAAACTGTTCTGCTAACTATCCAATGCTCTATACTAAACGCTCTGATAAACTCTCTAATAGAAACTCTCTCCTTCCGCACTTAGCAATAACAAAGCTCTCTCCACTTAGCTTCGAGTAATCTGCTGAATAACTGTCGAAAAACTAGCTCTCGTCTGCTTATATACCTGCGTACGCCTATGGAGAGTCTTCGAGAGAGGCCTCGATGACGTGTATCGCATTCTCCACGCGGATCAACAGTTCTTGAGAAATATGACGTGCGCTCTTCAACCACTACGTTTATGATCGTCAGGGCCGGCGCTAGGAAATTGGTAGAGAGATAACGAATTTTTCAGGTAGTGAACATTACCTAGAAACAGTTGTGTCAAAGCAGAATTCCGTTTTGTGTTATGAACAGTTCTGAACATTTTGCTCCATGAGGGAAAACAGGAAATATTTGTACATAGACGAAGTGGATACTTAACAACTATATGGAAATATGTGACGGGATGGAAACAACGGGTAGAGAGATTGGTAGCATTAGGGCTTTCGGTTCCAAGTGACAACTCTTCTCATATTTTTTCAGTATTTGAGTTTTAATACCACATACCAGTCACATACTCAAAATACCAGAAGACGGTGATCAATTCAGAAACAGCCCTGGAATTTTTCTTCGATATCGTAGATTAGTTATATTCTGATGGTTATTTCAGGGTAGAGGAACTGATTTCGAAAAGCTTCACTATCTTTCGTTCAACATTTCAGTCGAACCCCCATTTATTTGAAATAGCTCGCCAACCATACGAAATAATTGTTTGTCTACTTAGGCCAAAAATGCCTTTTAGCGTTCCGGGAGAGAGAGAGAGAGATTATCGCCGGGGCCGATCCGGCCGAAGCAAGATAATCTCGAGGTCGCGAAAACATTTCGTGGCCGTAGTATACACAATATTTTCCGTGCAACCGAGAAAAATGTATAATTTCAATGAACATATGTCTTTTTGAAATGGCAGAGTTTCAACGCAAATAAATGAAAGAGAAGTAATGGCGTCAATATCATAGTGTTTCTGAGGAAATCAAATATTGAGATTCAGCAATACAAACGTTCAGTTTGCTGGCAGTCACGCTGGGCAGAGGCCGTCAAAATTTTATCCAGCCGTCATCCTGGGAAGGACCACAAAATATTATTTTGCGGCCTCTGTTACGACTGCGAATAAATGAATGAAAATATCATCCAAAACTAGCACCTACTTCATTCTACTCTCAGAGAAAAAAACGATGTCATATAATGTTACGTAAAGAAAAATATCGATATTATTGTGTGGATACTACCACGAAAACGCTTCGAAATCTTACAACACAGGCATATATAGGACAATCATTTTACCAATCCTACAAACAGATGTCATTAGTAGTCTGAGAAACGGAATAGATGCCGAACTTCACCCATCTGTTTACCGGATGAATTACTTTTCATAGGGTTTCATGAATAGACGAATACGCATACAGTGAGATAAAAAAAATTCTACCATATGGAAAACTATTTTATTATCAATTTGTCAGAAAATTTTATTTTTCATTAAGATTGGTGTATTGCAGACTACTTGCATAACTTGCATATGAGTTGTCAAATTTTCAAATTTACGAACAGTGTACAGGGGAGAACAAAAAAAAGGAAATTTGATCAGGTGTAAACCACATCTCATTTTTCACATAATCGAAAGAAATCAATACTCAAATTCGGAATCACATTCATGGTAGTTTACTCTTGATCAAAACTCTATTTCTCGTTCTCCCTGGTACACTGTTAGGAAATTTTGACAACTCATATGGGAGTATTATTCTGCCACGCACCAAGTTTTATGAAGAATGAGTTTTTCTGGCAAATCGATCATAAAGAAGTTTTCAATATGGTGAAAATTTTTGAATCTCACTGTATATAGTCTGGACCACATTTTGAAAGGCAAATCATCATAGGCGTATTCTTCCAATTATGAAACCCTTTATTTGTTTATACACTTTAATCTCATCTCATTCGTCTCGACTAATTTTTATAATTTTTATACTTCCACTTTTATACTTTACTTGTATTTTGTACCTTCATTAGTTTAATGATTATTTATGACACTTTGTCAATAAAAAGTTATTCTTAGACAATGAAGTATCTATCTATATATCTATCTATAGAAAGTATGTTTCATCCGGTAAACAGATGGGTGAATGTTGACCTCTATTCAGTCTCTTGGACTATAGTGAGTACGTTTCCAAGTGACGTATCTCTCACATTTATATGAAGGACGTCCTAGCTTAAATCGCACATTCTCTTGTTCACTTATACATTATGCCAAAAGATAGCGAATTATTGAGAAAAATTCATATTTGATGATTATTTCAAAGTTGAATGATCAATTTTCTATAGGAACTTTAATTTCAACATTGTTTGAAAGCTTCATCAGATATTTGTCCAGATTTCACTCAAACTGATTTATTCCGAACTCACCTCCCCCTTTTAGAGAAAATTTTTTTTTCGTACTTTGACAAGAATACAGAACTATCTACATTATGGTGTAAATGACATCACAATAATACTTCAAATATTTCTACTAGGGCATCGAATAACTAGGTATTCTTTTCCTCTTCAAAGCAGAATAAACTGAATATTAAACGTCCAAATCTGTTTGATAGTCATTATTTTGTGGTGAATCAATATAAAGTTCCGTCGTTTTCTGGGTTTGTAACCTACCACAATCTGAAAAAATAAGAATTAATATTCTGTATCTGTAGAGTAGGGAGGGTGAGTATAGACCCACAGTACTTAGGCCACAACATGGCCCATTGTACATCCTCCCAAGGAGCCGCCCTCCCAGGACATTGTCCAACCTGCCTTATCCAGGAAGGAGGACAGGTCTCCAGGGGACATCTCATTAATATCGGCAGGTGTAGGCCAAGACTCACCGAACACACACTCTCTTATCGACGATAGCTCCAGACATTCACATAAGACATGCCTGACAGTTTCATCTTCCTGTTTACACATCCTGCATAGAGGTGTGTCCACTAGCCCCATAATATGGAGGTGTTTCCTCAGTTGACAGTGTCCAGTCAGAAATTCCATTGTCAAACGGAGGTTCTTCCTGATCATCGCCAAATATTTATTCGGATCCAGCTTCTCAGGGTCGCCCAAGGTGATCCTGGCAAAACTGCATCCTTTGGTTCCATCCCATCTCTTGAGGGATTGAGTATGGGTGTAACGTTTGGCTAGTTCCGCAATTGTCGAAGTCGTCACCTGGTCCCAAAATTTTCAGTCCAGCGGCCATCCTGGCCAAAGAGTCAGCAATGCGGTTACCTTTGCTCCTGTCGTGTCCTTTCACCCACCAAGAATTAATATTGGAATCTATACAGATGTAGAAGGGCAGATTTTCAATCAGATGTCAATCACGAAAACTATCTATACCAGGTTTTAACACTTGTAAAGGAATTCGCCGAGAAGTTTTGAGAACGGAAACAGATATAGTTTCCGAAACGTTAACAGATAAGTATTTTCATATATATATCAGTTCTTATTATTTTTTTGATAGGCAAAATTTGAGTTATACGAGAAGTTGCTGACTAATTGGACTTGTTCTATTCAGAAAGAATTGTTTTCCAATAGACGCAGCAACTTCTCGGGGTAGATTGAAAATCTGCTATACTTGTATAGATTCCAATATTAATTCTTATTTTTTCAGATTGTGGTAGGTTACAAACTCAGAAAACAACGGAATAAATCCAAAACTGAGTGTATAATTCTTTCATGTCACAATTAATCGTCAGGGAATGCAGATGATTTGAAGGTGGGGATTGCCGGTGAAAAAATAGAATTTGTAAGCAAATTCAAATATATAGGTTTCATGATCGATAATTGTTTGACCCCATTCTGATTACCTATATATTCAAAAATATTTCGAAAAAACAGTGTACTGAAAGATTACTCTTTATAATATAGTATAATGCTAGCAGCATTTTGATCATTGTCCTCGGTTCGTAGAAATTCCTGGAGAATAATAGCTATCATTATTGACTTGTGGTATAATCTACCGATATATATATATTATATATATATATATATATAAATATATATATATATATATATATATATAAATATATATATATATATATAGAATAACGATTTCGTGACTGGTTCGAGTATAGGTCTTGCTGTAGTGAGGTTGCAGTCAAAAAAGGGGCTAAATTTACAAAGAAAACTCTTTGTTATACGTCGAGCTTTCGGTAATGTTTATTACCTTCTTCGGGACAACTATAAAATGGTTGATTACAATATATATATAAGTTATTGTATGAATGGAGTACTTACTAACGTGAGATTAAAATGAAACTGGATCAGAACAAACAGAAAATACATGAATGAAATGGAATGACAATGACAATGACAAGTTTACTCAATCAAGGCGGAAAATTTTGGTTAACGGGTGTTATAGTTTTTTTGTTGAAAAGTAATAAATAAGTATATATCTGACTGAGGTTGTTCAAGTCGGTTCGTTTATTCATAGAATTTTGGACACAGAGAAGAATCTTTCGAAAAGAATATTTCTAGAAATGGTTCATATTCATAAAGAACGACATTCTATGAATAAACGAACCGACTTGAACAACCTCAGTCAGATATATACTTATTTATTACTTTTCAACAAAAAAACTATAACACCCGTTAACCAAAATTTTCCGCCTTGATTGAGTAAACTTGTCATTGTCATTGTCATTCCATTTCATTCATGTATTTTCTGTTTGTTCTGATCCAGTTTCATTTTAATCTCACGTTAGTAAGTACTCCATTCATACAATAACTTATATATATTGTAATCAACCATTTTATAGTTGTCCCGAAGAAGGTAATAAACATTACCGAAAGCTCGACGTATAACAAAGAGTTTTCTTTGTAAATTTAGCCCCTTTTTTGACTGCAACCTCACTACAGCAAGACCTATATATATATATATATATATATATATATATATATATATATATATATATATATATATATATATATATATATATATATATATATAATATATATATATGAATATAGGAGAAGAATTAGTGACTGGCTATAATATAATTCGATTGATTGACTGCAACCTCACAAAATCAATCGAATTATATGAATATATATATATATATATAAATAGTCAGTCGTTCCACCCTCGGCAGTATCAACACAGATGACCTGACAACTGCAGAATTCCCACCCCTTTGTTGTGTGCTTGGAGACCTGTCGCACTCTCTTTGCTCAAGGATCTCCTTTCAATAAAACAGCTGAACTTTGGAACTCCTTGCCGAGAAAGGTTCCTCATGAGGCTGACAAACTTCAAGAATTCAAAATGAATGTTAATTCGTATCTCGTGCCCTTGATTCAAGCGGTGTTCTTTCAACAATACAGGGTTTCCTCTCGTGTAAATATGCATATATAAAAAGCTTTGAAATGAATGATAACCATTTGAATAAATGTGATTTTTTTTGTCCAGTACAGAAATAAATGCTTGGTGATGTGTGGTGAGGTTGAACAAGGAGTTATTTCCGGACTTCGAGTTTCTGGTATTGGCTCGCGCCTTGACAAATAAAATCGACAGGAAAGGAAGAGTTTTCCTCATAAGAAATTATTATTGGGAGGAGCTGTGAATGGATTGTCTTCCCTCAACACAGTTTCTTCAAATTTGAAAACACCATGCAAGAATGATCTCGATCTTTCTCTTCGAATATGCTAAACTTCAGTTCAAACACCGAGACAAAGAAGGAACGTAGAAGGAAAGAAAACCAATATAAATGCAGATGCACATATTTGCACACCAGTCCAGAACACATCACATCCATCATCAAAACACTGTCGGTATTTAAAATCCTTTCGCGATCAAACTGGCGGAATATTTTCCGACAGAACTCGATTTCCCGTTATGTCAGATCGAAATGGGACAAACCACGCCGCCCGGCCCATCCGTTAGGCTGGCTTGAAATGTCAGTTCCGGGCGTCCGATACCGGAAGCAAATACTGAAGGTTGGCTTAAAAAAAGTTGAAGGAATAAGTTTGACCTCAGCCTCCTTACAAAAGCTCACCGCGATGAGACAAAAGCGGCAACACTGCATTCCGTTTTTCGGTCTGACAGTGAGGTTGATAACAATCAGAGATAAATTGGTTTTTCTATAATATCTCAATTCTATCAGTGATTATCTTCCTCAATGCGAATAAACGATAAAAAAGTTGAAGGCTAGACTGCTTGTACAGAGTTTTACAGCGATTAAATGCACTAGATCTTTTAAACGATCGAACTGATCAAAATGAACCGGGCTCACTTCTCAGGCACAATGTCGGGTATTATATTATTCCCAGATTTTAGAACCGCAGAAGTTCTATGTACAACGGACATTGTTCCTGTATTAGATGATGATGTTTCCTCAGTTTACATGTTTTCTGGAAATAATCTCAACATATATCGCTCCTTCACCAAACTCAATTGACCAAGATGGGTGCATTTTCATGATTTTTCAAAATTTTGCCCTCGAGCAAACGCTTTCATGTATAATAATTCAAGATGAAATTCCTCAACCTGCGGTCTCGGGATTTTATCAAATTATTATACACTAAAACTTGGTGCCCTCTGGATATAACCCCCGACAAATAATTTAATCATTATTATAATGATTGTTATAAAGATTTCCACCATTGTTCCAGTACAAATTCTCACCTGATAACGTGTAATCAATTCCATTTCCTCTATTATTCATATCTATATCCATATTAGAAAGTATCAATCTTCAAAGTTAAGGGCAACTGAACGATAATGTGAGTTGCCGAAAAAATGTCAGCATTGTGCTATAATCGAATCAAGTAGCAATTTTTTATCAAGATTGAATATATTGAGTCCATTTGTGAAATGCATGAAGTGTTGAATTTTGTACACTGAAAAAAATGAAATAAACGAATAGTATTAGAAAATATCCCGAACTCTGCACGGAAATGAACCACACTTCTACCGAGATATCTTCAGAAATGGCACCATATGTCCATATGATTTTGTCAGGGAAAATTATTTTTTATCATAGCTACTCCTTATGTCCTCTATACGACACTAATTGTTCGAATGTAATGACTGCCATAACAGATTTAGGACCGTTGAAATTTTCAATAAATTGTAATTCGATCAATATAAGAAATATTCTGAGCAACAATACAATTTTACCGGTTCTAGTAATGTTCTTCCCCTCAGAACAGCTTGAGATTCACATTGATAATTGAAAAAAAATTGAAGCTATTGAACGTCATATTCAATAATTTCCAGACCCAAATTTTTTTCGAACTTGGATGACATTGACTTTCAATTCATGCAACCTTATTCTCGGATTTTTGGGAAGATATTAAACAATGGTTCCACCAAATGTCATTTCAGAAAGTGGAAATTTCACTGTGACAGAAGAATCAATAATAATGTTGCAATTTTAGGGGTGTTCTATGAGGAAATGAAGTTAAGGGAGGGTCTCGGGAGCTCTGGTGGTTGGCATGTTTCGAAGGTTCAGTTTGAGGGCCCTATTCCACTATTTTTACTTGTCCCCATACTGAAACCTCATCAGACCAACGGTCATTCATTCTGACGTTCACTGAAAAAAAAAGACACCAGTTGCACCGAGATGTCCTATGAAGGTTACATAATTCAAAGACACATAGAAAAAAGTTTTCGAGGATCATGAAGTTCGTATCGAGCATATTTATTTTTAAATATTCGAAAAATGAACAATTTGTTCAGGCCAGCCTCAACTCACCTACACTGTAGGTTGACGGACTAACACCTATTAGAAAACAACTACTCCCCTGGCTAATACCACGAAGGGCATTGATTTACATCCAACAGGTGTCAGTGCGGAATTCTTCACAGAAGAAATTTCACATATGCTCGTGGCGATACAACTACCAGAATTGATTTTCAATTACTGGGACGGGACACACTTGCAGACCGGTTTTAGGCTATTTGGCCCCTCATCAGTGCAAGGCAGTGCCATCATCAACACAAGTCGATGACTTTCCATAATTGAAAATCATACTCGAGCAGGGTATCTTCCCTAGACCTAGGCTGATACAAACAACTAACAAAGTAGCCGTTGCTGCGCCATCTGCCCGTAGACTAGGTACAAACCAAGAGCATATCCGCATGGCCCCAATTCCTTGTACAAGGAAAATACGAATTTCACAAAAATTCATGGGGATGCTTGAAGACTGGCTTTAAATCAAATATTCAAAAAATGAACAGTTTGTTCAGGCCAGCCTGGAATTTCTTCTGTGAAGAATTCCGCACTGACACCTGTTGGATGTAATTCAATACCCTTCGTGGTATAAGCCAGGGGAGTAGTTGTTTTCTAATAGGTGTTAGTCTGTCAACCTACAGTGTAGGTGAGTTGAGGCTGGCCTGAACAAATTGTTCATTTTTTAAATATTTGATTTAAAGCCAGTCTTCAAGCATCCCCATGAATTTTTGTGATATTTATTTTTGTCGATCCAGATCTAATAATGATATCGATTCATTACGTACGCGAGAGTGTATTATATTTTTGTCAATATCTCCATCATCTTGTTATAATCAAGATGAATATTTTATAATATATACCAATGAACTCAATAATCTCCATTCCTGTACCTAGTAATAATAGAGAGCTGCCTTTGGCCAGTTATATTTGTCTTCAAACTATATGTAAACCACATTGTCTCAGCTAATGACGGAATCTTCACACTATTTACTGACGGTAAGATTCCAGTCAAATATTTGCCCGATAGTTAACATGTCTGTGTTGAATTCAGATAGCAGCCTGATTTCGATCATTAGCAGTGTGGAACTCTGACAATACCAATCTCGAATAAAGCTGCCTAATTTGTTCAATGTTGAAATTTCAAGATGAGCTATACGTCCTCTGGTGAATAGTTTCAAACAATGTCACAGTGTATTGTTGAAGTATATATGCTTGAAATCAGTACTTATTTATCAAGCACAATTTATGACTAACGTTCACATGGAAAGTAATTGAAAACGCTGAAAACTGTAAAAGTCGCTTACAAAAGTTAACGGTTTGGAATTTTCAAGCAACGTCAAAGTCCTAACCTTGATATCAGCAATCAGGCATTTCAGATCACGTGATGTCTGGGGGGCAAATACCAGTTTAACTATGGAAATCACAATCTTTTGAAAACAACAAACGAAAGTTTCTGGGGGCAAATGACACCGTATTGGTTCATTTGGTCATTCGACAAGATGTTGACATCTGTATTGCTCATTAGTTGTCAAAGTGGTGCAGATGACTTTTAGTTTTTTGAATGTCGTGCTGCGATCTTGATTTGAAATCCCAATATCAGTTGAACCAAATCTACCTCCTTCCAAGAGTCCGCACTTGTCAGCTTTCGACAGCTCTCCAACTCCTTGCTTTATGTACTGGATGATATTGTGATCGTTCACAATCGAAACACAAAAAAAAACAAAAAGTAACCATATAAGGAAACCCAGGCATGTCTCTTCTCAAGAAAAGCCGATCGATCATCATCTAGCATTCAGATGTTAAAAGCAACTATTCCTACAAAGTCAAGTATCTCGATTCTAAGAATTACGATCAGTAATCATGGAAAAACCATGTGAGATCGATCGCTGAAGGTGCTTCGCAGAAACTTGGATTTCTTCTTCGTGCGAAGAAATACTTCACTTCTTGTAACGATTCACAAAGCTCAGATACGACCTGTCTTGGAATATAGTTCCCATGTGTAGAGTTCGGCACCAAAACATTCATTGACTCACTCACTTCATTGGAACATCGTAGAAGGGTCGGAAACTTCTCTCTCTTCTATATATATTTTTACGATCAGTGTTCTTCTGAATTGTTATCAATCGTTCCAACCATGACAATATCTACACGGATGACTCGACGAATACAGAATTTCCACTCGTTTGTTGTGAACTTGAGGACCTATCGAACCTCTCTTGCTCAAGGATCTTCTTTCAATAGAACAGGTGAGCATTGGAACTCCTTGCCGAGACAGTTTTCTCTTGAGGCTTGCAAAATTCAAAAATTCAAAGTGAATGTTAAATCGTATCTCCTGTCCCTTATTCATGCGGTGTTCTTTGAACAATACAGGGCTTTCCTTCCGTGTGAATCTGCATATGAAAAAAATGTAATCATAACAAGTAACATCAGCTCATCAAGGGATCGAATAAGCGATATTAAAAATGGAAAAAATCTCAAATGATATATGAGCGGTATATGGGAGATATATTTTGAATACCTCATGAAAAATACTTTTTTTGATCAATTTTTCGAATGAAATCATGAATTCACGAAGTTTTTTGCGAAATAATATATGTAATAGAATGAAAAGAAACAATCGGATCATCAGGAAAAATATTTTTGTGGTAGTTTGATTGGAATTGTTGATTCTTACATTCATCTGATTGTTTGTAAAAACTATTCAATCAATAATCTCGAACTTTATCAAGGATCCTTTCTGAAACCTTCAAACAATCATACCGTTGGAGTCAACAGACGTTTGGTATTCATTAAAAAAATGGTCATGTTTATTCCTGTGGATTTTCATATTGAAACTCTTTGTAGAGATCATTCAACCTTCCTTCAGGAGAAGAAAATCGATACTATTTCAGTATCAGTTTTCTTCTCCTGATGATGCTAGCCTCGTAAGCGAAACGCGCGTCTAATGCAAATTGGTTTAGAGTGGAGATAATATCTGAGCTCAACAAAAGGTTTCAACTTCTCTACAAAAGATTCCAATCTAATCGTTTTTTGATTTTCATATTTTGAAAATCGCTTCCTCAACAAAAGAATTACTGATCCCCAAATCGCGGGAAAACATTTGAATATTGTTTGGAATATTCGATATCGACATTTCTGAGAAAATTTCTGAAGAAAATGGTCTTTCTTGAGGGTCTATTTCATATTTCGGATATATTTGCAGGAAACGTAACCTGTTCAACTTTCTTTGCACGCTTCCTGGATTCTTTGAAAAGTCGGAAGTGTCATTTTCTGTATTGATTGTTGAAATGAAACTTGCTTGAAAGTGGTTGACAATGTTCCTTGCTGAATGGTAATGGTTCGGACTTCCATTGACTATATTATTAAGGTCAGCGTTCACTTGGGCTTGACAAACTAATCCGGCGACGGCGCTACGATATATTATAATGAATATTTATCTCATATATGAACCCATTTTACAGTTTGTTTTCGTCATCCTTGTTTACATCGATATATCTGGCATCAAAACTAATTTCTGTCTAAATGTTGAATTATTGATGTTGAACTATGTTGCCGGTTCGTTAGTTATCCCTACTTCTTTGATGGTCTCTTAGACCGTTAAGACAAGGACGCAAGATACTATCATCTGGCAACGCCTGTCTATGTTTGGACGAAGGGTGAATTTATGACCGGTCGAACTAATGGAAGAAAGTGAGACGGTGTGCTTGAATGATGTTTGATAATGACAAGGATAGATTTGCTGAATATTTTTTATGACTTATTTTAGTTTTTTTCTCATTTTAGTTTTTAACTGTAGCGTTCAATATATAATCACTTATCTAAATATCTATCAACTGTAGAATTCAATATATAATCAATTATCTATTTGCGTGCACGTATATACATTTATTTATATTTGTCGTTTTGTAATTCGTTATGTTAAATATTACCTTCTAGCATTTCCTGTAATTGGGTGCATACATGTTGGAAATAAAGAGCTATCTATCTATCTATCTATCTATTGGAGTGCAGGTACCTATATTATGTTTCAACCCAAAATGTACAGCTTATCCAATCCATCTTGGCACAGAACTAATAACGTATGTGCCCAGCAATCTCTGTGAAGAATACTAAGATAAAAACCAACTATTAATATGTGTTCACTGTGATGAAATTGATTCCTAGAAGGTGTTTTTTCTTTTTTCATGGTCTACACTACCAGTGTGCAACTGGAAAAGTACCTGAGCTCGTGCCAAGATGGATTGGATAAGCTGTACAAGGAATAACTTTCTAGGTGCATACAAGTATCAGTGGATACGTTCATGAAGAGGGTAATAGGTAATACCTAGTTGATAGAATAAAAACCCGATCGAACACATTTTTATTCATGCACGAGTTTATGCAATGTTAACAAGATAGTCGTCCCAACTATATAGAAAATTTCAGTTGATAAGATTATAATAATAATAATAATGTTGCTTTTATTGATAAGAAAAAAACATACAAAAATAAGGTTATAATATAAGCTCCTATCAAACGGTAGGATTGAATTTCTGACCATGCCACAAAAAAACTCGCGGGCAACAGTTTTTCGCGAGAAACTTGTCTTTTGGGCAGATTCTGAATTTACATTGGAAGGATTTATGATTGATTGTGATGAACTAGTTATTCATATACAAAGGAAATGAAGTAGATGTTTACAATATATGTGATCAGATAGGTTTCCGCGGTCAGTTGTATGTTGTCGTTAAGTTCGGGTTGAACCGCATCTGGATCGACGTTTCTGTCGATTTTGGAGCCATTTTCAAGAAGTTGATACGATTTCACCTTGGACTTTTGAAATATAATGAACTTCCAAATTACATTAAAGATAGTTCAACACTCAATTCGTTCAAATCAATGCTGCTTGAATACATAAGGAAGAATAAAAAGTAGGCAAATAATTAAAGATATTTTTCGCTATTTGTATTATTGTGTTCATATGCTCTTGGTTGAAAATCTGTATCGTAATGAAAAATCTGTTCCGAATTATAAAATATAACTTTTTCACCCGAGTCGAAATAGGGCTATAATTCGAACCATATCTTACCCAAATAATTTTTTCGAGAACCGATGAACAGGAAGGTGGAATCGTCAAAAAGAAATATTTTAATGAAAAACTTGTTGGTATGCCGCGCATTTGATTTTTATTCAATTTTTGCTAGAACTTTTTCGATAGAAGTGCCTAGGTCGCAGCGTCAAAAATATTTCAGATTGATGCGAAATTCACTGAATAATTTAGCATTGTGATTTCCATAAACGAATAAGACATAAGAGACCGAGAGACACGCTATACAGTTAGAAAACCATTGAACTTTTTACGATTCAATTTGTTCAGTAGGTACGTACTGTCACGGAATGTTCAAATGCTACCAGCTTGAATACCCAGAAAACTAAGAAAAAAAATACTCATTCGATGCACAAATTTAATCACTGAAAATTTTCTCGAAAGAAACGCTTCGGCCCTAAGAAATTTTACTAATTACAATTTTTTTCATTCCATTTTTCGATGTATTGATCAGTTTCATTTTTATTTTATACTAAATGGCATCAAAATCATTGTTTATTTTTTTTTCTATCATGTTTGATATACCTAGAAATGTGTTTCTTTCCTAAAAGAACCAATACCTACATATTATACCCATTATCGATAAAGTGCAAATTTCACTCATTGTAAACAACTACGCCAATGTATAAGCCAGCCATGTGGAAGGAAGTAATAATTAGACCTTCCTTCAGCGTGTTTCCGTAATCGAAACTGCTTTCCGAAACCTCATGCCTCATCACCATCTGTCCGTTAAGGGCTGAACTAAAAATGTCGGTAATTTTCGACGTATTCCATGAAACTGGTTCAAATAGTGGGAAATGCCGCCAAATTCCTAATTCTAATTGCATTTTGCAAGGAAGCATAATAACAGTTTGATTTTTTCAGAATATACGTAACTTTCACAGGGCTTTCGGTTGAAATAATAAAAATGCCTTGTTTCCGAATTAATTTCGAAAATACAATAATTTTTTTTTGGAAATTTTGAAAAAAGATAATTTTTTTATATTCATTCCAAAATTCAACATTTTTTCAATAAGTGTGCTAAATTTGAACTCAAGATGACTTATGGTTTCCAAATGCAATTGGAAATGAACATGGAAGACACTGATCGCCGACCTTAACTCTATTGCAAGATGAATAAAAACCCTGGTGCGTCGACCGATGTGCTTTTGTTTAGCCAATTTCTCTCGACCTGAGAAATCGAGGAGTAAACTTACATTTTCTGACGGTAGGTGGTGAAACAAATGCGATTTTCTAAGGGTACATTTTCATTGAGGCGGCAGCTTACGAGTGGTTTTCGATACCGGCGGTCTCATTGGATAAACTCTTGCGGGATCTTTCGTTCACCAATAGAATATCTTGTTTCTTTTTATTTTCTTTTTGTTTATATTCTTTTTGAGTGTTTATCGTTGCTGTTCTTGTATTTGTTTGATATTATAGTGATAGTTAGATTTATTAGGAACCGATTTACAAAGCTCAAAATAAAACGCTCGTGTAACTTACTTATCCCTCATATCATCGACTCGTAATCACATTAAAATTGCATTTTTTCAACACAATGAAGAAAACAGTATTTACCTATCTTCGGTTCCTCGGAAAGTAGAAAGATAAGATATCAATACTCTCAAGTTTCACTCACAACTATTGTTTCGGAAGATTTAAAATCACATGACAATTACTGAGTTTTTGATTTATTTTTCATCAAATTGAAAGCAAAAGGAATATCTTATAATCAGTCAAAATGTGATGACTACATAATTCCTAGCATTTAGCGGGAAAGCAAGAAATTGCATGCAAAACATGAGAGCATGAAATAAACATAACCAATAAATCTATAATAAATAATCGAATGGCCGTCTAGCAGACGGATATCACGGCATCACAGATTGAATTAAAATCAGGTGAGGTGCGCCTCTGCTGGCAAACTCTCGAAGGCATCTCTTCAGTTAAAATTGATCAAAACCAAGATAGCGAAAAGTCGAGAAAATTTGCTTAAAATCTATTAGGTATAAATCAACACACCAGGGTTTTTATCGCTCTATTGAAACCTATTGCTACGAACAGAAGGATTAAACTACAAATTAAGTGAGAAAAGCAAATCGAAATCAAATTTTTCGTCAATAATGGAATCAGGAATTGATTGATCAAAGAAAAAATACTGTTGTTACAAAAATTCGAGATATCGAATTTGAGTCAAAAAAAGTTTTAATAACGAAATAAATGAAATAATATTGTGTCAAGAAAATTGAGGTATCGAATTTGAAATACTAGTCGAAAAATGTAAATAAACAAATTTAATTAAATATTATGAAATATTGTGAAAAACCAAGTTTCAAGTTGGGTGTACTCGGGACGTTTCGATTGCTGATATCCGCAATCGTCTTCTGGTGATGACTAATGGTCGGTTCATACACCACACTTTTACTTTTAATTTATCTTTTACTTTTACTTTTACCTTAAGAATGGAATTGGACCGTTCATACACCAGTGTTAAAGTAAACAGGACGCATGCGCAGTGATCAAAAACAAACGAAGGAGAAGAAGAAGTAATCGTGGGTTACGTCATTGTTTTGATTTGCAATTTGCTATTTTGTATCGGATAATGACAAATATTTCACAGAACACCCATTTTAAATCATTTCTGTGAAATATTCAGAAGAATACGTTTCCTTATAATGTTGGTGGCACTGCTTGCTGTGATGACTTCACATGCACGCATGCGCAGTCCCTAAAATTATTGAATCATCTGATTCTTAAAGTAAAAGTTCTCATCCTTAAATTAAAAGTAAAAGTAAAAGTGCCGTGTATGAACGCCTCGATTGATTTACATTGTGACAACTTTCTTAAAGTAAAAGTAAAAGATAAAGTAAAAGTAAAAGTGTGGTGTATGAACCGACCATTACAATATTTCGAGGTGTGGTCGGTTACAGAGCCCGCAGTTTCCTATGGTGGGGAAAGGGGTGGTACTAACAAGGAGGCGACCGGGTGCTACTACTAGAAGTGTGCTGATCGATCTTCAGCGGGAAATGGATGTATTGGCGCGAGATTTTTCCTCATTGCGGATACCAGCAATCGAAACGTCGTCAGTACACTCAACTTGAAACTTGGTTTGTAACATTTTTACATAATATTTCATTTAATTTCTTGATTTACAGTTTGTGACTAATATTTCAAATTCGATATCTCAATTTTCTTTCCACATAATTATGTTCTTCATTTTGTTACTCAACCTTTTTTTGACTCATATTTTATATTCTCTATATCGATTTTTTTGTAAAAACAGTATTTTTGCCATGATCAATCAATCACGAATTTCATTATTGACCAAAAATTTGATTTCAATTTGTTTTTCCCAATTTGTATTTCAATCCTTTCGTTCTTAACAACAGGTTTCAATATAGTTAATAATATAGACAATGGAAGTCCGAACCATTACCATTCAGAAATGAAACTTGATTATAGTACATGTGGAAAGTAGTAGGTAATATATGTTGAAGTGATATTGGAATGCTAGAATAAAAGCTTAGGCAATTTCATTAAAAGTCGGTACTGAGATCCCCAAATATACAATATCCCCATAGGTCATTGGAGTCGACCTAGATTAACCGAATGAAAACGAGTTACATCAAATCAAAATTGAAGTACAGCGATTGCATGCATTACTATTGATAAAAATATTTCCTCTATGATGATACTGAATTGGATATCGCTTGATTTATTCCCATGCTAACATTACACAAATATTGTGTAATCCCATATATGGACAATTAATCATATAACTAATAATGAGGTGTGGTTAATTGCCTGTCACCTTTAATTAATATACTCATCGAAAAATATATCAGTTTCATTAGATTTGTGATTTTAATGAATTGTTCCGATATTATAAATTTCCATTCGATTGGGTTTAATTGTTTGATGCTATTTCGATTCCATTGTTGATTTGCCATGATATAGTATTTTTCTACTTCAACTATTTTGAACTGTTCATTACGTATTCGACAGCTGTTAGGTAATGGGTTATTTAGAATACACGTTTAGTCTAAATTGGTGGCGGCCGCTTCCGGAGTTTTTTTTTTTCAAAATATGTAACATTGAACGAATTTTCGTTTCAAATTATTCGTTAAATTGAAATAACAATAACATTTCTAAGAAATTTGTCTTCAACAGTTATGTAGTGTGGTCCACTTAGTCTGCAACAAATGGGAAACTTTTTTATTATCGATTTCTCCGACAATCTCTTGACAAAAGTTGGTGCATGTTCCAAAACTATACCAAGTGTACCTGAAATGGCTTTATGACAATCACCATACAGGATAGGCCAAAAAATATAAATTTCGTTCAAGAGTAAAGTACCCTTATTTCAGAAAATATAGAAATATGTTGAGGAGAAAAGTTGCTTAGAATTGAAAGTTATGTTCAGATACGAAGTCATGGCCTGCTATTCTAATTTTTTTGTTCTTTTGGAAAATTTTGAAATACCCCCGTATGATACACATTTTTACTATTTTGATTCAATATGTATTTGAAGTAGCTACAATCAAATCGGTTTGGGGTATTTCTTATCAAATTAAAGTGAATTTGTATAATTTACATGGATTTGTATTTTTTTAGGTGACCGTCAACTTCTTGTTTGTTGAACTCTAAAATAACACGAATACTTTTTTTAACGAGGCAAATACTTTACTAACTACATAAAAATATTTGTGTTATTTTAAAGCTCTGTTAAATATCGTTGCAACAAACAAGAAGTTGACGGTCACCTAAAAAAATACAAATCCATGTAAATTATACAAATTCAGTTTAATTTGATAAGAAATACTCCAAACCGATTCGATTGTAGCTACTTCAAATACATATTGAATCAAAATAGTAAAATTATGTATCATACGGAGGTAATTCAAAATTTTCCAAAAGAAAAAAAATTCGATTAGCAGGCCATGACTTCGTATCTGAACATGACTTTCAATTCCAAGCAACTTTTCTCCTCAACATATTTCTATATTTTTTGAAATAAGGGTACTTTACCCTTGAACGAAAGTTATATTTTTTGGCCTATCCTGTATGGTGATTGTCATAAAGCCATTTCAGTTACACTTGGTATAGTTTTGGAACATGCACCAACTTTTGTCAAGAATAAAATTTTCTGAGAAATCGATAATGAAAAAGTTTCCCATTTGTTGCAGACTTAGTGGACCACACTGTATATGAAGTAAGGAATTGTTTCACCTACTCGCTGTCATTCACTGTCTCGTTAATCATTGAAAATGAGGGATGACGAAGAAATTTGTACAATACACAACTCGAGGATAAGGCTAGTTACGTACACTCGCAAATTTCTACACTCGGCTAAAGCTTCGTGCTCACTATTCTTTCAATTTCAAGCATTTGCTTGAAAGCGAAATCTGGAAAATTATGAAAATGCTCGTATTTTGGTGGACCTTCAACTCCTAGCTTAGAAACAGGAACAATATAGTATCTGGAGAATAGGCCAAAATCTAAATTAATTTCGATCAGTTTAATCGGTAAATATTTCTAGGGCAAATAAAAACTGTTCAAGCAGCCTGTCCTTCAATTTTTTCATTGCTTATCTGTATCAAGGAAAATAATCTTTGCTGAATGGTCATCCCTTTGTAAAAGGCCGATCATCAGACAAACGGGTCTGGGAAAAATACTCAATGTTTATTGGCTTGAAGTGTTTTTTGGGATGTGAATTTCAAGAATCCTGATTTGTAGATAGCATTTTTTTGTAACACTGGTATATTTTCGGAAAATGGTAAAATTTTCAACTATTCGTGCCACATCATCGAAAATATCTCGAATATGCCAAATTCACTAGAGATCAAGAAGATTTGTCATCGAATATCCTCAAGCATGAACGAACCTCTGAATTTCGATAAGTGAAGGCTAGAAGGTCGACCTAAAACGTAGAAGAATGCAATAAAGCGAAATAACCTGTGATAATAAGTTGTTAAGACAAAGCGCGTCAAAATTGACTCTAAAGTTTCCATCATATCATGCTAGAGGGCACTCCTTTCATTTTGGTCATTTGCATTGAGTTGACCACCATTTTGTCTCATCACGTGCTCATTTGCATTGAGTTGAGTTGAGTTTCAAGAGTCAAGGTTTTATCTCAATTCACTTGTAGATTTCTTTCGGTCAAACCACGAATATATTTCATCATTCATGAAAATTCACCGGTATGTGACTGATTTACAACTATTTCCGGAAGGAAACTGAAAGAGGTAATTTTCACGAGCCAAAAGTATACAGTTCCCACGTTTGATGAGTAATTTAACTTCGTAGCTGCCTTGTTCAAGATATATTTTGCTCTTGTTAATTATTTACCCTTTCAACCGTCTTGCGTAGTATTTTATTACAAGTTCTGAGTTCAGAACTTATTCGCACTCACCGGTCTTGGTAATGAATACTTCGTGTTGTTCAATGAATAACCCGAAAGTAACAAGAGGTAGATATATTGGAAATTCAGTTTGGGGGGGTGAGATGAGATGGAAAAGTTTTAAACTCGTTCTTCTTCTCAGGTTCGAGTAGCTGAATTGAGCCAATTTTCACTTGAATTACACCAACAATGATGATTGACTTTAGATCGATCAAAAACCTTTCTTCTGAAATCAGTAGGATATCAGTTTTACCTATCGTATTTCGAATACATAATAAAATCGTTACTTTCATTAAAACAGTCTCCAAGTTTTTTTTTCAATTTCATAGAATTTCTTTTCACCTTCCGGAACGATTGGGGTGATTTGTCATGACCTATATTATCTATCCAACCAGTTTTTTATGCCCAAATCTTTCACATTTCCATCGATATACCATTCAACACTCATCAGGAAGGATAACGTGTTAATTGGTGACATGGGCTAAATCATTCAGATGAGTTCCATACAGAATTTGAAATGACCTATTCCAATTCAAAACTTTATCTGCAATATTCCATTTCAATAATTGGCATGCCAAAAAAAAGCAATGAAAGGATATGAGAAAATTCACTATATTCGAAATGATGAATATGTTTCTTTTCGAAACTCCATAGATGATCTTTATAATGAGAAATAATTACATTCATTTCAACAAATGGGACCAGACTATGAAAAATATATTTGCATTATATTCTCAAATAGTTCAGTGTTATTTATATTCTGAATAAAATTGGGAACTCACGGTCATTGATTTCGATTTTGACATTTTCCATCAGCGTTCATAATCAGTGGATGACAAATCAAGAGTATTCACTTTTTTTTTTCTTTTCCAAATCGTAACCAACACTCGTAACTGGACTGTAAATTGGTTTCAGGTGAATGAATGAACTTTGTATCTTTGGCTGGTGACATAGCATATACTTCACTGAAAACCCAGTGTGTCAATAATTATACAATGGATCAACTTCATCGTACAAATTTTTCATGAATCCTCTCTCCTGTATAACATGATGATGAAAATTTCCCACTACTGAATCATTCTTTTCTGAATAACACTTAGTCAGATGATAATTCATCAAATTTCGAGACATGAAACTGAACCATTCAACTCCATGTCCACGCTTTCTTGTTTCACTAAGGATAAAGCAGTTTATTATCACACCAAAAAATCTCTCTAAGATATAGCAGGAGACCAGTATAACGACAAGAATGAGTATGAAAAACAGCATCTGCTCCACGGTCCATGGTGACTTGATTGATAATGGAAACTGTTTGTACTCAGAGTGAGACATATATTGGGCCAGTCCAGAAATATTCGTGGTTAGTGATTTTGCTTTGACTTCTTCGGCATACAGTCCTTCCACATTAGTTACCCAAATATTTTGATTTCCTTTTATCCTGATTCTCTTCAGCAATTGTAGTATGTATGAACCTCCAGCATGGTCAAAACTTATCAATTTCAGCGAAGGCTGTCGTGTCAGAGTCCATACATTTGCTTCCCCTTCAGATACGACTTCCAGAGTACTATTCCAAACGTATGTTCGACTGTCTCTGAAACATGTTTCACTGGAAAATTGGCATTTGCTTCCTATCTTGATTGAATCTTCCTCTAAATCAACGGGCATCATTCCTTTTTCGCAGAGCTGAACTGGTATATTTTGTCCATCTTGCAGAACGCTGTAGGTAGAATCACTCCTTGCAACCATTTTCTCAAGAAAGAATGTTTTTTTGATCCCTAATAGAGCTAGTTGATTGTTGATAACCACTTTGCAGCTCTCGGCAATTGGCACACGTTGGATGTAGTAGACCATGGTTCTATTGATTGCCTTGAGGATTTCGAAACTTGATTTGACAACTTTTTCGCCGTCACTAGAGGTCTCCAAAACCAATGCCACGTGGATGAGTCCAAGGAAAACCAAACTTATCGTTTTCATTTCTGGAAAGAATAGACAGGTTGTTCACTTCGGAACTCAAGAGTTATGTTTGTTACTATCAGTCTTTCGAACCATAAGAGTGCATTATGAGTGGTATATAATGCTAATGCAATTCAACACTGTTGGACGTGGCGTGGTTAACTTTCGAGTTACAGTGTAGCCAACTGCTATATAATCATTGAATATTCGAAAATGTTATTACAGTATTGATAGAAAAATAAACATTGAAAAAACATCACGGTGAAATAGTAACAGTTTGTCTGGATGAGAAAATTCATAAATATGACCAAAATTGTACCTTTTTATTATCTTAATAGCTCATTCAGAGTTATTTCAAACCTATTCGAATTAACAAAAATAGATTACAGTTTCCTGTATGATTACCACTTACAATGGGTTTTCAAAACCGCGACACGTGTTCCGCTATTACAATAGCTTTTTCAAGCAAGATAAATAAATCACTTTTCTATAATACGCTATTCACATACATGTTGGTCGAATGTCTCTTACAATAAAGGTCCGACTTAGGTCCGATGTTCAAGCCGTGATTAATTTGTCCAAATATCAATTAATTACATTGGGTAATTATTTCTAGAAATAGGCTATGCTGATCATTGGCCGGGAACTTATTCAACAACGGTGATCATTCAATAAATATTCTGAATTTTTCCCTCTATTAATTTCTAAACTTTCTAGAAGGTTGAGTTTCCAACCTGTCTGCTCAAAATGCCGTATTCTGAACTCGTGGTTGAACTCATGACCATCTATATTGAGGTGAGATGCATAATTACAATTTGTTTTTCCATTCAAAGAACTAGTTCTGTGTTCTCTTAGGAGTTTGGCCTACGTAGTACATCGGACATGACCCACATGTTAATTCATAAACTCCTGATCTTTGTGACGATTCATTTTTGTCTTTATTATTTTTGATATATATCCCCAATTTATTATTAGTACGAAATGCTGTATTAATATCATTATATTTCGAAAATCTGGAATTATTTACACTTAGTTGGACTAGAAGAGAACACAGAACTAGTTTTTTGAATGGAAAAACAAATTCTAATTATGATGTGAATTCCAATCCTACGTATTATAACTCTCACGAATGAACGGAGGGGAACTAATTCGATAAAGTGTTTGCATGAGTAATATGAAAAATAAAAACACAATTCTACTAACCTAATAAGACTCACACTTGAAAATATTTCAACTGATGAAGTGAATTCCAGAAACCTCCGAACGACAACTAGTCACCTTTCGCCAGAAATACCGAGGTATTGGAGAGAATATTCTTGTTTGAAGAGTTCGACAACATTTTCCTTATCATTTTTCTTGTGGTCAACCGAAATCACGTATATTTTCAACCGAATGGATATTAATAGAAGACGAGTTGACGTGAACTGACGACAATGTGGAGATAATTTTTGATGAATCAGATACTACATTAATGCTAAATATAGAAATCTGACAGCTGTTTCGAAATGCAATACTCCCACCCTACATCGAAAAGAGTATCACATTTTTTTGGAGATGCGTGAGACATTTATGAGAAGCATACGTTGGTTTTCATATTTTTTTCAAACCACTATCGATGTAATTCAGTCGAACTCAATATCGTTGAAAAAAATAGAGCAGATGAAAATGTTGGTTCAGAGCTCAGTTTGGCATGGAGAAATACGACTTTCTTTATAGGGAGAACGGAGTTTCGGGGTACTACTTTTGAGCTTTTTTTCCTTCGGCAAGAAGGGAATACAAAACTTCTTCAACTGACAGGTAATATGATGATCATACTCGATTTTGAGAAAAATATATTGATTCCCACGTTCCCATTGGAAAATTAGATGTGTTTTTATCCGTTTGGTATCTTCCGATCTGTTCGACGTTTCGACTTCCATTTTGAGGTCATTCTCAAGAACTGTGAAACGAATATCTGTCCATACCGTCCTGGTCAATCACTCCCCTTACGAAGTAACCAAGCAAGAATAAGCAAAGACTTCAATTGTCTGTTCGCCATAGAAACTTGCATTTATAATGACTCTCCTCAGTCATTATCCGACTAGGTCCGATATTATTGATGATTATATCATAAATGATATAATGATTATATATATATGATGATTATATCATAAATGATATAATGATTATATTATAAATCAATAATATCGGACCTAGTCGGATAATAACTTAGGAGAGTTATTATAAATACCAGTTTCTATGGCGAACAGATAATTGAAGAAGATATTCGTCTCACAGTTCTTGAGAATGACTTCAAAATGGAAGTCGATACGTCGACGATTATGTATATATATTACGAATCGAGGGAGATAGAAGCCAATTACGCACTGTACTTTTTCTACTCTCACTAGCCCTCTCACAATTTGCGTGTATTGTGAACTGATTGCGGCCGTCAGTTGGGGTAGAAAAAAAAGATTTCATAAAGAAAAAATTAAAATTCCCAACACCATTCGAATGGTAAGAAGATATTTTAGAACTGAACAGTATGAACTATTGAGTTGAATGTCATGACAGTTTTCATTCGTTCATTATATCCGGAAAGATAAATGTCTATTTGAAATAGCCCTTGATCATCTTTTGCGACTGGCGCTATCATTCCATTCTAAATCCCAGACAAGTTTGTTTCACTTCGAGAAACTAATTATTTCAGCTCATCGGTAAGGATATACAGGGTGTCTCAGAATTTTATAAACAAACGATATCTTCGAACATCAAATTGCCTTCCATACAACGCACTCGAAATGATCTTTTCATATTCATAACCCTAAAAATCCACCCCCACCCCCACATTTTCGAATGGCACCATCCATGTTTTTTCGCAGGAATATAATCATTACATCATTGTTCATCTGGCGACGAACTTATTTCGAACATTTATTCTCGCTTATCGTTTTTTTGAATTCGGAATTGGTTGGCAGTTGCACTTTCCGTTTATTGAAAAAATGATTTTCAGAAGACGTCTAATGAAAATTGTTCTCATTGACATCTCTTATATTTCCCTAAACATATTTTTTACAATTTTATAAAGCGATTATTTACCCTAACAAAATACAGATATTATGTTCACTAGCCGTGCGTTTCGCTAACAAGGTTAGCATCTTCAGGAGAAAAAAACTAATACTGTATCAGTATCAGTGTTCTGTTCTGAAGATGCTAACCTTGTAGCGAAACGCGCTTCGAGTGCAAATCGAATCAGTTCGGTGTTAGGATGGATGATCTTTACTAAAAATGAAAAAATATGTTTGATGAATCATAAGGGGTTTCAACGAAAACAGTTTTCAAAACGCGTCTTCTGGGAACCCTTTTATCTACAAGCAAAAAGTGTAATACCTACAAACCTATACTGACTTTGAAAGAAAAATAAGCGAGTAATAAATGTTCAATATGAGTTTTCCGCCAGATAAACAGTAATTAACGATTATATTCCTGTGGATCAAAAGGTATGGGGCCATATGAAAAAATGGGAGTGGGGGTGGATTCTTAGGGGCATGTTCATGAAAAGATCATTTTGAGGGCGTTATATGGAAGGCAATTCGATGTTCAAAGAAATGATTTTTCGATTATTTTCAACCTCTTTCAGTAACGTAGATATCGCTTGTTCAGAAAATTCCGGGGCCCCCTGTATGTATAAGTATTTTAATTTTATTATGTCCCGAATAAATAAACATTTTGATGACACATTCATTCACATGACTACTGTACCAAGTCTGAATGTTTTTTGTGAACAGGAGAGTGGAAATGTGTTCACATGATATTTTTGATGCGATTAAAAAAAATCGCTCTTCTCAGAACTAGCTGCATTCCTTTCAATTCACTGATTATGCCAACCAGCGTTTTCTGGCGTTGAGCTTGTAGTATTGATTAAAAATAAACATATACACACAGATTGAGGAATATCATCATCTGGCATTTTCTGAATTATTTTTTTGGAATAAAACTGAATATTTCGATACCAAACCATACGACATTCATTCCAGTAACCTATTCAGATGCATTCTCAAAAGACAAATAATGTTTCCGATCCAGTGTCATTGGGATGAGCTTATACGCTTCATTCCAAACTGAAAACTTCCCACTCGAACTGGAAACTAAGAGCTCCAGACTTGAATTTTTAATTCAATTTCTCTAACGAAGATTTATGTTGAGGCAAAACCAGTTCCTACCACAGAACAAAGGGTTGTCGAGAATTCCAGACTTATTTATAATTTATAAAGAACCGGTGTGTTTATTCTTCATTTAATTCTACGGGAGGAGCTGTTGTTTGAGTAAGCCCAGCGAATCCACGTTCTTTTTCAATGGTTTTATTTTCATAGTGGAATGGAAACACAGAAATTCTCATATTTAACCAAGCTGGAGTGTGAATCGGTAGCGTTGATGAATAAAATGTGAATTGGTCTTCAAATGGGTGAAAAACACGATCCAATTTATATTTAATTGTTTTTGAAAGCTATTTACCCTTGGAACATTCGCAAATCACTGAGCTGGGATTGCTCCGAAACATGAAACACAATTATTATAACACTGGATAAAGAAACATAACATTCAGACTATCGGTGTAATATTTCTGAAGCTACATTATGTGGCATGAGATGAAGCATATATTGCGAATCTAACGTTTAAAATTATAATTCCCAAACGACATACGTTTCAAAAACCACGATAATACCGATTTTTCGAACTGTCTGACATTCTCTATTTGACAATATACAATGAGAAATCTCACAAAATGATCGGGATTATTTCAGGTGTGATTTTGACATATTTTGACGTCCCTCTCTTTCATTTTTTTTTAATGATTTTCTCGAGAAAACGCCTTGTTCAGTGCATAGTTTCGCGGATAACAGTACCCTCCGTACTAGTTTCTCTTCCAGAGTCCCAATACTAGCTCAAGAATAAAAAATTCAAAGAACTATTCACGTCAATAAAGTTAACGATGACCTGGTATAAATAATAGTATGGGGTAACATGAATTTGGTGGAATTTCATTCTAGGAAAACCCAGATATGTCTCTTCTCATGGAAAGTCGATCTATCATCATCTAATTAATATTCAGAAGTCAGGAGTAACTATTCCAACAAAGTCAAGTATCTCGAAGCTAGGAATTATGATCAGTAATAATCTGTCATGTTAAAATCATGTGAGATCGATAGCTGAAGGTGCTTCCCAGAAACCTGGATTTTTATTTCCTGCGAAGAAATACTCCACTTCTCGTCAGCTCCTGATGATCTACAAGGCTCAGATAAGAGCTATCTTGGAATATTGTTCTCATGTATGGAGTTCGGTACCAAAACATTCATTGAAGCTTCTCGATTCTATTCAGAGAAAGGCAATCCGTCATGTTGGTGATTCTTCGCTCACAGACTCGCTAACTTCATTGGAATATCGTAGACTTGTCTCTCTTCTAAAGATATTCTCACGGTCGGTGTCCCTTCTGAATTGCTGTCAATCGTTTCAGGCTTGACAATATATACACGGATGACTCGACGAGTACAGAATTCCCAATACTTTGTTGTGAACTTGGAGACCTGTCGAACCTCTCTTGCTCAGGGATCTTTTTTCAATAGAACAGCTGAGCTTTGGAACTCCTTGCCGAGAGAGGTATTTCCTGAGGAATACGAACTTCAGGAATTCGAAGTGAATGTTAATTCGTATCTTCTGTCCCTTAATTCACGCGTTGTTCTTTGAACATTACAGGGCTTCGCTTACGATAAAGAACAACAGACTACGAGCCTTGTTCAGTGGAAACGTTTCAGCAAATACCTAGTTCCAACTTTGAGGCCACATTCCACAAACGGTAATCCAGGACAAAAAATTGAATAATAGTGCGTGGATCAAGTCCTGTTCCATTTTCAGGCCTCCTCTGTAACTCTTTCTTTTATATGATCGTAGAATCTGAAATTATAATTTTTTAATCTTTCTCTACGAAATGAACTGATATAAAGGGTAGAATCGTCACGCTGAACCGGCATAGCGGACTTTTCAGATATCACCTTTTGGTTATTTCCAATAGTTATAGGTAGGATTCAATCAGTATTCACTCTCGATGAAAATTAAACGAATCCTACGCCAGCTTCACCATAAAGGATTCTCAGACGAGTCACTGATACATAAAATACTTCGCAAATCAGTACCAATTTGATAATTGTGGACTGCATCGGAATAATTATTGGCAATGTATGCAATTGAAATTCATGAGTCATACATGGGAAACTAGAAAAATCTGAAAAAATGTTGAGTTTGCCAAAAAAGAATCACTCGTTATCATCCTACTATGTGTCATCCTCCGAATGAAATCTTTATTACCTCAACATAATCCACCAACGATTTATTTTTGCTGCGTCACAAAAATGATAGGTTTCAGAGGTAACAGCGAACTATCGTCCCTCGATGTATTTCAAGTTTGCTTGTGACGTAATTGATCTCTAGTTATAAATTGTTTTTTTCAAACTTCAATGAGTGTGTAACTCGAATGGAAAACAGGCCAGAACATTCCAACAAAGTCAAGTTCTCGATGCAAGGAATCAAGATTAGTAATAATCTCTCATGGGAAAACCATGTGAGATCGATCGCTGAAGATGGTTTCCAGAAGCTTGGATTTGTATTTCGTGGGAAGAACTATTTCACTTCTCTTCAGCTTCTAATGATCTGAAAGGCATAGATAAGGCCTATTTTGAAGTATAATTATCACGTGTGGGATTCTGCACCAAAACATTAATTCAAACTTCTTGATTCTATTCACAGAAAAGCAGTCCGTCTGATTGTAGATTCTTCGCCCGCGGACTCGCTCACTTCGTGGGAACTTCTTAGAAGATTTGTTTCTTTTCTATGGATATTTTCACGGTTGGTGCTCTCCTGAATTGTCATCAATCGTTCTACCCTCAGAAGTATATAAGAGTGCAAAATTCTCAACCCTTCGTTGTGAGCTTGGTGACCTGTCGAACCATTCTTGCTCAGGGATCTTCTTTCAGTAGAACAGCTGAACTCTGGAACTCCCTACCAAGGGAGGTCTTTCCTGAAACTACCAAACTTCAAAATTTTTAAGTTGATTATAATTCGTATCTCCTGTCGCTTCATTCGCGTATATTTTTCAACAGGGCTTTCCATTTGTATTAATCTATTGAAAAGAATTGGTTCGTCGAGTCGCAGGAAGTTTGATTGTTTGAAAAACAATATTATCAGTTATTGATGATGACTCGAGCATAGCAGTAGAAACTTCGAATACAAAAAATATCCCGTACTCGAATTGAGAAACTTGATAATTACTCATGAGAAATCATTATTATTATACTCAACTTTAAATATCAAGGAGAAGCTGGTGCAGATGGTGTAAACCTCCAAGAGGCAACGCCATCTGCTGGGAGACGACCAAAGTCTCAAACTCTCACTGTCCAAGATAGAGGAGACCTCTTACAGCGGGCTATCGTACGACGAAGTCACAACAAATAGCCCGCCACGATCGAGTATCGACTTCGGTCAACATGGAGAAAGCTGCATCCCTTCACAGAAATCAGAATTCCTGTTCGAAACGATTCCATTCACAAATCCAATGCCCGACAGCTGTTTCGACCTACCAGGTCTCATCAGTGACACTTGGTTGGACTGTGAACACAAACATTTCGAAACTATCTCTCTTTACGAAGTAAACCTCTGAAACTGGTGCAGATGGTGAAAACCTTCAAGAGGCCACGCCATCTGCTGAAAGACGACCAAAGTCTCAAACTCTCACTGTTCAAGGCAGAGTAGACCTCTTACAGCGGGCTATCGTACGACGAAGTCACAACTAGGGAATGCAATCTCGTTCTCGTGAGATCTCGTTTTTGCGAGATCTCGGCCTTTTTTTAGCGAGACTGATCTCGGCCAAAAAATGGGCGAGATCTCGCGAGATTAACGAGATTGTACTCGAGCATGAAATTTTCTCATTCGAATCGCGCGAACTAACACAGAGTTCCGGAGGAAGCGTGATATGAAGATATGAGAGATCTCTTCAATTCTTCGGGACCGGGACACAAACTGCCCAAGTCCCAAGACACAATTGAACTTGAAGTTATGAATTATGGCATGACATTGAAAACGTTAATTAAGCGTGAACTGGCTCAGCTGAAGGAGAATGACCACATATTAACGCTATTATTTGATGAGTGGACTTCTTCTACGAACAAGCGATACATGAATGTAAAGGTAAACACATTTTTGAACGGCAATAATGCTTTTTGGAATTTGGGGCTGATTCGCGTCTTTACAAGTATGCCTGCTGAAAGTAGTGTCAGTATTTTAAAAACAAAATCAACCGAATTTGGCCTCATTCTGGAAAAAGATATTATCAATATTACTACAGATGGGGCAAGTGTGATGAAAAAGTTGGGTCGATTGATATCACCTTCACATCAGCTCTGCTATGCCGTTGGAATTCAACTTGGCATAATAGATGCTATTTATAAAAAACAAACTGATGCTGAGGAAACTGTGATATAATCCGAAAATGAGGAAACGACGATAAGGTTTCTTTTGAAAAGGACGAAATATCTAGCAGAGACTCAGAAGATGAAGTTTTGCATTGCTCTATCCCCGGAATAGAAGAAGACCTAGATGCAGAATATGCAGGTATTATTGAGAAAGTAGGGAAATTGGTGAAACTTTTCGAAAGATCATCTACTAAAACTGACACTCTGCAAATATACGTGAAGCAAGAATTCGGAAAAGATTTAAAATTACAACTTGATATTGGAACTCGATGGTCGAGCCTAGCAGACATGATTTCTACTTTCAATAGAATGAACTTTTCTAATGGATTTCATTTCAGTTTTCTTGTTGTTCTGTTATAAAAGAACTGTGTTATTATCATAATACTTTGGTTTTATATGGAAGAGAAAACTGGAAAGAAATTATAGATAGATCGTCAAACAATGTTAAATACATGACAGTTCATTGAAAAAAATCGTAAAAATAAATGTTCATTTCATAAAACTTAAAATTCTTATTGGTTTTTTCCTAACCTATGCGAATATTTTGATTATTTGCAAGAATAAACATATAAAACTGCCAACACGCGAGATCTCGAAATTGGCGAGATCTCGCGGTATCATTATTCATAAGCCTGAGAGATCTCGCCTGAGCCCCAATCTCGCGAGATTGCATTCCCTAGTCACAACAAATAGCCCGCCGCGATCGAGTATCGACTTCGGTCAACTTGCAGAAAGCTGCATCCCTTCACAGAAATCAGAATTCCTGTGTCACTGATGAGACCTGTTAGGTCGAAACAGCTATCTGGCATTGGATTTGTGAATGGAATCATTTCGAACAGGAATTCTGATCAAGGAGGAGATTTGATAAAACCCACTATCGACCTTCTGAATACGAAGATAGAACTCCAGATACAAGAAACTGATAGTTGTTCAATTGTTCGTTTCCGTTAACCAGCTTTCGAACGTCAACCCTCAGATGCCGAAACTTTTGCGGGCAATGAATCATCGATGCCTTATCTTTTAACGTGCGATTACCCAGCAATAATATATACTCACTCGGTTTAGCGTTGAAGGATATATAAGTCAAATTCGTAAGATTCATTACCAAACAGAAATTGCTTGAATTGCATAATAATCTCTATGGCACAGGGATAGCTATAGTGGAAGATTCATCTTCAGAGGGAAGGGAGCAACGAAAACTCCCACGCTAAAAAATAATCATAGAGCCCACATTTTCCGTAAGCTGTATATTGATATCGAAAGTTATACATATAAAGACCTCCTGGAAGCAGGAGAATCTGAACTTCTATCCATGAAGCACCCAACTATGGACGGTTAGAGTCCACCCAAACCAGAAATATTCAAAAACAATATCAAATAGTCAACGCGTCGATACCCAAACAGAACAAAAAATATCAGAGCTTCAGCAGATTCGAGCATAGACACAGCCAACAAGAAACAGAAAAATACAGAATCCGGCCCACGCACCGTTGGAAGGAATCTTTGAAACTACAAAAAAATTGAATAATTTTTTTTACTGATTTTTTCTGTCGATGTGAACATCATTTTGGTGAACTCCTAGAAAATATCTATCTCTAAATATATCCATTGTTTTTCAGCAAACTGAATTGAAATAATGTTATAGCATACGTATATATACCTTTTTGTTATGAATCAGTAAATGAGAATTTTTGACAACAGAAAATTCATGATGGTGATGTATTTTCAAATAAGATGAGAACATGAGCAAATTCATTTTTTATATTTTTTTGCGAACCACCAATACACAATCTCACTCATCATCATCAATGTAACCGCAGACTTATTTCTCACTTATATTTTTGTTGCTAGCTCTGTGAACTGTTGATTAATTGTTATTAATAACTATGTATGATGTAATATTAGTTGAATCAGGATAATATTTTAAGATTTAAGAGAAAATTGATGCAAATTGTCAACCCACGATCTAGTCGCTAGACTTCAGTGGGTCCCCATTCATATTCATTTCAGCTAGGAGTCACTGAAATACATCAAAATTGTTATGTCAATCAAACCATTATGTTAGATTTTGAAGTTACTGTTTCACAGATTTTGAAAATAAATTATTATCATTATTTAATTCAGCAGTGAAACAATACGTGAACCATCACTGGAATATAGTTTGAAAAAATAACTCCGAACGTACTTATTTCCAACCAATGAAGTGAATAATTTTTTTTCACTAATTTTTTCTGCCAATGTAAACATCATTTCGGTAATGAATACAATACAATACAATATATTTATTCCTTGGAATGATCATTTTACAATGATATAGGAGTCGTCAATAGTGAAACATGAAATGTATATAAACATAGACAAGTGTTACAAACTACATAAATTTAATTCAACGCGTGAGAGTGGTCGGATATAAAATTAATTGTAGACCGTCGCGTTATGTGAATATTCAAAATATTCATCAATACTATAAAAACTGCCTTCTTCAAGAAAGACTCTGATTCTCCGTTCAAATACTAAAATGGAAGCTATACTTTTTATACTGAAAGGTAGACAATTGAAAAATTTTGACCCTCCTAGAGATGGCGTCTTTTCGAATAATCTTGTACGATGTTGTTGTAATTTGATTAGATTCCCGTTTCTTGTTGCGTAATTATGGCATTGAGAATTAGTTTCCAATTCAAGTTCACGTTTTTTCACATAAAGCAGACAGTTATAAATATGGATCTCCTAGAAAATATCTATCTCTAAATATACGCATAGTTTTTCAGCAAACTGAATTGAAATAATATAATAGCATACGTATATATACCTTTTTGATATGAATCAGTAAATGAGTTTTGAAAACAAAAAATGGATATGATGGTGATGTATGTTCAAATAAGATGAAAACATTAGCAAATTAATTATTTATATTCATTTTTCGTTTGCAAACCACCAATACACAATTTCACTCATCATTATCAATGTAACCGCAGACTTATTTCTCACTTATATTTTTGTTGCTAGCTCTGTAAACTGTTGATTGATTGTTATTAATAACTATGTACGATGTGATATTAGTTGAATCAGGATGATATCTTTACATATAGGAGAAAATTTATGCAAATTGTCAACCCAAGAGCTAGTCTCTAGACTTCAGTGGGACCTCATTCATATTCATTTCAGCTAGGAGTCACAGAAATATTTCAAAATTGTTATGTCAATAAAACCATTATGTGATTCAACAGAGAAACAATACGTGAACCACCACTGGCATATAGTATGAAAAAATAACTCCGAACGTACTTATTTCCAACCAATCAATTCAATACGAGATCTACACGCCCAAACGGCGTTTTCAATTGGAGCATCCAATCGGTTCGGTTTTTATTTGAATCCATCTGTTCTGTATCGATTTTCGAAGACCAATTCATTTCGAGATGGCAATATTAAAAACGGGCCAACACTCACCATCTTGCAAGGCATTTCGAATGCGCTTTCAGACATTCTCTCCTGAATATTTTATGGCGGATTAGTGTGTTTCAGCTGAAAACCCACTGAGCTCCGGTCTTTCTCACGGTAGGAGATACGAAATGGATTTGTCAGTTCTGCATTTTGCTCAGTTGGATTTTTAACGGGTTCTTCCTCTCGGTCCCTTCCGATTCGGGAATTTCAATATAATAGAATGAAATATGGGGCGTAAGTCAACTTTTTTAATTCAGAGTGAAATGTCACTTCTATGGCTACAAATCACAGATATTGTGACAACTCACGAATGGAAATAAGACGCTGATGCTGAGAAAATATTTTCACTCACGATCTTTCGGAAATGTGATTGTTTTCAATCTACCTCCAGGTTGGGACGTGATCACTGTTCACTGAAAAAAAAAATGAGAGGGAAACTTTCTTTACCGCCAATTTCTAGGTTTTTTGACATTCCCGTCAGAGTTTCTGTCAGAAAAAGTCAAGAAATATTTTACTCACTGTGAGGAGATAGCATTTCCATAGTCACTCAAGTAACTTCATTACGAATGTCAAAGCACCATTTATTTTTGAATAAAATTATTCGCGATTTTTTCGAAACGTATTATTATCTGTCGAATTTCAGGTGAATTGCGGAAAAATATTATGTTTACCTTGTAGGAGAGTTCATGGACTCCAAAATGGTTCAGGAAAGTTCGGCTTTTTCTATTTGGTAAACAATATACTCCCGAACTTTTTTTTTGATCTTTCCAAGGTATTCATTTTCTATTCGAAAAGGTCATTCAACCGAACGTACAATGAAGATTCAAGTACCAACTTTCTTCCTCGAAACCCCAACCCACTATAATGACTGAAGACTTACAGAGCTTTCGGAAATGAAACGTTACCACTCCATCAGCCCTTTTCCATAAGGCATTTGTCTCATTGTCCAGAATGTCGCCAATACTTCAGGAAGAAATCCAAACAATGACTATTTGCAGCAATCCCTCGTGACACAACTGAAAGTTGTGAAATATTATTGTTATGGCATGCATTCATCCATACGAAACCAGAATGATAACGAATGTTCATTTTCATATTCTCAACCTCTACATCGGTGAATGAGTTTCAGAAATGACGACAAAATTGGTATTCGTTTGGAGATCCATACAGCAGTTCAACTATTTGCAATGCCCACTTTACACACAAAACGTATTGAAATTGATCTTGCAAATATTAATTTTCTGTTCTTTCTATGGAATCACTAGCTGACCCGTGCTCCTTTCGTTAGGGATTACTAATTTTTGTGATGCGATTATAATGTGTAGTACGTTCTGTAAGGTACATATATTTCTGCAAAATTGGGGAGAGTTTAAAGCGCTTGAATGAGGTGATGTTCGTCAGTTAAAATTTAATAAAAAATTTCCACCCCCGAGAAGGGGTGGCAACCACCCCCAAGGCTCTAGCGTACAGCAACATGATATAGATCCCTGAGCTATTCCCTACCTTGTGTGAAAATTTCAAGTAAATCCATGGTGGACGAGAAAATTGAGAGCCAAAATGCTTCTTTTCCTGGACTATTATTCAAAAATTGTAGTCGAAGTTGGACCAAGCCATCACGTTTCCCCATACAAATTTGGAACCCGTTTTTCATCCGAAAATACGGTCAAACGAGACAATGCTATCCTCCTACTTCTAAGGTATCTTCCCACCAATTTTTAGCCAAATCGGTTCAGCCGTTCTTGTGTTATAAATAGTGCAATTAACAGGACTTTTTTATCACCTGCATCCCAATTCTGAAGTTTTAGTAACATTTTCGAGTGATAATTCAGAATGGGAATTATTCTGATAGAGCAAATATATTTCTTCGTGGAAAGGCAGGACAAAATGCATTATAGTCGTTTATGGACATTTTTCCTTTCACACACTTTCCATAGCTTCGTTCCCATAAATTGGCAGAAAGCTTCGCAAAGTTGGTGATCATTTCTCAAGATGCTCTCATTCATCGAGTGAAAAATATATAACATAAATACAACAATAGCATTATGGAATTATTGATACCGTCATCCCATGAATCATACTACTCGATGCACAGTGATAGGCGTAAATCTTTGATCATGAAACAAAATTCGGGAATTGTCTCGATACTTATGCTTATGTGGTATTAGTGAGTTACTGGTAAAAATAAACAACATTGAATATAAGAATCACTGATCACAAAAAGCATTGAGAAGACGAAAAATAGAAAAGTATGAATGGACTGAGAACTCATTATCAGCAAAGTGTGCTCACATGTTCATTGAAATGATCCTGAATCATTTATCACACAAAACAATGGAACGAAAAAAAAACTCAAATAGGGTACTTCCTGTGGTTTGCTGAATTTTCATGTTGTTCATTGAATTCAGACCAATGTTGGATGTATCTTCTAAAGAATTGCAAATTATTTTCGAAGCAAGTTCTGTCCAAATCAACACCTCCTGGTGGAACGACAAATAAGTCATATCAGCGATGCATTTCAGCATAAAGGAATGAAAATAAAATATCATGCAGCATACTCTTATTACACAAGTTTTTCAATATTTCGATGATAATAAACATTATATTCAAAATGAGAGTCGCACATTCCGTTGTGATAGGATGGTTGACGTTGCTGACTAATAGGACTGTTTCATTCAGAAAGGAACTATTTTCAATAAGCGCGGCAATTTTTCTGTGTACATGAAAAAACTGTCATTTTACACTTCACATTTCAATATCAATTCTTGATTTTTCCAGATAGTGGTAAGTTAACAACACAAAAAACTACAAAGGAAAAATGTCTACGATACTTGAAATATAGTGGTCACTGGACTAGAAAGTAAATCACCTCTGCCAATGGGAAGTATAGAAGTGATTCAATATATTTTCAACATTTCAATTCAGAGAAGAACAATAATGGTTGTACGAAAAATCATTCGAAGTATTTTTTGTTTCGAATAGGTGAAAGTCTGTTACCCGGTCATCGGAGCCTTTCTGAAAACTCCTCGATGATATTTGCCACTGAACACGAATCTGAAGTCAAGAAACAAGGTGGAATAGGGAGTTGAGGGAACCTGACGAATAAAAACATGCGGGTACCGATCGTGTAGAAGAGAATACGAAATATTCCCTTTTTCTGTACTTTTAAGGGCAAAAACAATGGGAGAGTGCAGCATTCTGATCTCAGATTCCTGATCAGCAGCTCAAAATACTTGAGTAGGTCTGAGTAGTTTCTAAGAAGGCTTTGGTGACATCATAATAGAATTGCACATTTCAGTGGTGCACATGACACTTCAAATTCAAAATGAGTTATCTGATGTTTGTTCCGTAGTTTTCTGGGTTTGTGACCTACCACAATCTGAAGAAATGAGAATTTATATTATATCAGAACAGCATTCAAAACAACAAATAGTCTACGGCCAATACTGACACATGCCAAATTAAATAACACAACAGAAAACACAAAAAAATTCATTTATCAAGTTCCTTGTTCGTGCGGTCAGAATATCGGAGAAACGTTTCGACCATTGGAAGTGTGAAAGAGTGAACACAAGATGTACATCAGGAACAGACAGATAGGTGGTTCTAAATTATCATAACACATTCTTACTGCCGATGAAGAATGCATATCTATGACTTCGCTCGATATGGATCGCGGATGGCTGCTCTTCCTGAAGGACAAAATGTTAAGTCAGATTTGAAATATTTGACAAATGTCAATCACCAAGATTGCCAATAGGAGATATTTGCATTTGAACAGGGATTTGCGTATAAGTTATAAGAACAGAGGCGCGTTCAATTTCCGAAACTTTAACGATATATCAGTTATTTTTTTTTGGGGGGCAAATTTGAGTTATACGAGGAATTGCTGACTAATTGGACTTCGTCTATTCAGAAAGAACTGTTTTTCAATAGACGAAAAAACTTTTCGGGTCAGATTAAGTTAGAAACCCAGATAACTACGAAACAAATATTGATCCACCATAAATTTAATGACGTTCAACGAGTTATCTGATATTTCTGAATATTGAAGCTTCTACAGTACCAACCAAATATTCACGGAAAAACTGATGATATTTCTATTTTCTTCAACTATTGCTGAAGACAACTCATTTAAAATGAAGAATATTTTCCACGGATATCTCCATTTTCGGGAGTAATTACACAAGTGCTTCAAAATTACCGATGATTTTCCATGATAGCATGTTGTCTAAAAACTGCATGAGTGTATTTTCATATTTTGTCGAAAGAGCCCGACTCCGAGGGCTCTTTTAGCAAAATATGAAAATAACCGAATGCAGTTTTTTTACTGACAACATGCTTGAATGGAAAATTATCAGGTTTATTTCGATGCACGAGTGTAATTCGGTAGAATATTTCCGGAGTTAAAACAACGACGTTTAAAATTCAGTATTTATGCCTGTCAAGATGACGAATGTACATTCTAACAATCGTAACTATAGATACACAGACCGAGCGGGTATTTTTCGATACCAACCGGGTATTTACCAGCCCGAAAATGTCCCTCCGGGAATTTATCGCTGTAATTGATCGAAAATGTCGCACTGCATATGGGATTTTTAACATACGATGGAAATATTCACAATGAATGCTTTTTGAATGGGTAACAGCCACCCACACCTATAATCAATAACATATTGGTATGTGAGAACTTTCCATGGAAACACTCATCACCACTCGTGCGTGCGGTGTTCAACCATTTCTCTAATGAATTGAATGTAATTTACGCCAGATAATGATGAAAGAACCTGTCAGCGGAACCTATTTCCACACCATGATACTCTCACAAACGAATAAATTACCGTGTGTCGGCATTAGAAGATTTATACGCAGGGGCAGGATTTGAAATCCATTACCAAAACAATGATGGCCACCGCGTTCAGTGATGAGGTGGGTTTTGAAACAAAGAACCCCGGAATATTTGATCCCTTTTTCTAAACGATGTGGAAAAATTAATCACTAAATCGACGTTTCGATGAAGAATTATTCGATCCCATGTAATGGAACAGTTTCCATTCAAGATCTTTCAGATTTTTCGGTCCTTGATATTGATGGATGCAATCTTATAGACTGGGCGACAGTGATCGATTTTCTGGACCAATTTTGTCAGTCCGCCTTTGGAAAGGGAAGTAATTGAAGATGAAACGAATCGTGATCTGCAAAATTTTACGTGCTGCATGGTATTTCATGTGAAACCCATAACTAATTTGTGTTCGTTAAGCTCAATAAGTACTTGGATGGAAGCCTTTTTCCAGACTGATTTACAATTGTAACACATGAAAACATCGATCAAAATACAAAAATCATGAAGATATACTGTTTTGAATGATACAGGGCGATTTACAAATTTCCCGAATGTATTGCAGAAAAATGTAATGAAAACCCATCTTTTCCAGTACGCCTTTCACAACTCAAACTAGTCTCATCGTGATGAACACGATAATATATGAGGCATACTGTTTGGAAAAATACAGTGTGTTCAATCAAGGAAAAATTTGGGTTTGTCATGGAGTACCACGAAGCGCGTATTTTTCTTGCAGATTATGATTCGTTTCAGATTCAAGTATTTCCTATTCCGAAGGCAGACTGTGAAAAAATTGTTCAAAAAATCTGTCACTGCCGCCTGGTCTATTAAGGCTGTCTTGCACAGTAGTGTCTTAGATATTCACGGAGGAGAGAGAAAATGAACTGTTTGCTGAGAGCCTCAATGAATAAACATTGTTCTTTGAATACGGCTATCTCATCTGAAAGAGAATACAGATCATAACATATTTCAATTGTTTTTGAGTTTGCAACTGTGAATTATCAAACCACTTCTCCTGAAATGAAACAGTTTATATAGTTTTTCATATCGGCAATCCTCTTGAATCCTTCGAAAGAACGCTCTCGAAGAATATGGGGTATCAAAAGTGTATACAAAGCCACTCATGAGTCATGCTCAATGTAATGTAGAAAGGTAGAAAGGTAATCTCATTCAGCAGTTACGATTTCCAACAGAAACGCAGTTGGAGTTTGGAAGATGTAATTTTTTCTTTCTCAAACGATAACATGATGAGAAAGCTTTTTACTGATACTGAGGTTGCAGAATTTTTCTAGAAAATATGGAATCATATAGGTGACTACAAAGCAGTTTGGTAGTTATAAAAGGAATATTGAATGAATACACAATACACATCCTACCAAAACTTCAGCTGACATTTATGGGTGTGATAAATTAACGTTACAATTCTGAATCCCCAGGCTGCTGGAAATCAAATAATCAAATGTGAGGTGGAAAATGCTCTACCATTTTCGACATACAAAATGCATCGAAGAAGCATGAGCCGAATACTTCTATCTGTCAGGTTAGAGAATATTATTTGTTAGTCAGTAATGGTAATTGTGTCTGATAAATATATCACACTTCTTCCTCGAATTCAGACTCATTGTTTTAAAAATGTTCCTCAAGAACTCTGGATTCTCTTGAAAAATAGGTAATGTATTCCATAAAATTGCCCACAGACATTACTTCAGTAGTTGCCCCCTGTGAGGTTTCTGTTGATCTCATTCGTGAGTATTCATTCTCAATACATACTCTCATATGAAATCACTGAATGTGTCTCAGTATCTTACAATAGTTCAGTGAGAAGAACATGCTAGGATACCCCACGTGTAAAACTTTTTCTGATATATGATATGAAGTGTTTATTGCGTTCACTAGCAGTATTCAAATCATTGATAGCTGAAACTTTCACATAATCATATTCCTCTAATCAAGGGTTCCAATGGAAGATCGATATGACACACGTTCTATATGTCTAACAAATCGTCATCATATCCAGGAATTACATAAAAAAAATATCTTCCGAAATCAACAATTGTGAGTCTAGGATGGCCATATAGGGTCACGAACTCCCCTGGGTTTGATTCAAAACAATAAATTGGTATTAATTTAATTCTTCTCCTCAGTTTTGTGGGTTTCTAACCTACCAATATCTGAAAATATCATAAGTAATATTGGAATCTGAACAAGGGTAGACTTCTATTAACCCCGATAAGTTACTGCGTAAATTAAAACTAGTTCTTCTTGGATAAATAAAGTCCAGTTAGTAAGCAATTTCTCGTAAAACTAATAAGACTTGTTCTATCCCGCAGGAACTGTTTTCAATTTACGCAGCAACTTATTGTTGGGGTAGATACTATTTATTTCCTATTCGAACTCGAATTTGAATCCATTATTGTGATTCAACTGGAGCCTGTTCATGCTGAACTTCGACTGTTTGTTCTCCTGATCCGAAGTGTAGTATGTTTTAACTCATTTTCGCACGGTACGGCACGGCTTCTGGCACCTGCGCTGCGGGTGAAAACACTTGTGAAGTTCAAAAAACGACCAAGTTAGACAGTATTTGTGATGTGTGATTTCGGAATATAGTGTGTAATCGGGAGTTCAGCTGATTGAATACCCTTTCCATTACGTTTTTTGAATTGAATTCATTATGGAATCGATATCAAAAATGCTATAAAGCAGGAAGCAAGATAGTGAACTTCTCGTGGAACTGAATGTTGCTTGTCTCAGCTTCAACAAGAAAACTTTACGGTCGCCCATGAATGTAAGATCACATTAATCAGATCATAATATTAAGGAAATTATAGATTTATCGAAAAATAATATAAAATCACAAGTAAAAATAAAAATTATAAAAAGAAATGAAAAGAATAAATGAATAAAAAAAATGGAAATAAATTTGATTGAATAAAATATAAAATAATGTCAAGTAGAAAATTCCATTTCCTCCTTTCATAAGCGTTTTCTTGTTCATAGAATAAAACGTACGCCTCGCCACTTACGAGAGATTTTGAACAGATCAGTGACACATGGGAATCGTTGTATTCGTACTACGTTTCGGGGTAAAAGTGTCGACAGTAAGCCGTGTAGTGGCCGCTGTACGTAATGCCGCTGTGGTTGGAGAGCGCGTAGAGTTTGTAAGAGCAATGGGCTCCATTGGCTGCAGCGTAATTGCTCATGTCTAGACCTCCCAACGGGAAATCGATGGTGACATTCAATTTTCCTCTGGATCTCTCCGTTGGAGAAAAACGTTTGAGATGGATCACCAACACACGAGGGAACTTGTGGATCGATAATGACTTCGTGCATTTTCGCCTTTCTCTACACTGGGAACACGTCTGCTTCTCATCCCCATCCAACGCCTCCTCTCTGGTGAAAGAATCCAAGCACTGAGATGATTTGAGTTGATCGGTTCTCTGTGGAATAGGTAGCGATAGGTCCCAAAAGGGGTCGAAGGTTACAGAACAGTGCCTGCAATGTGTGCATTTTAACGTCGATTTTAATTGGCCGACGAAGATGTCTACTATATACGAGTTGTCCATGTGCAGGTACCTCGACCATGATTCTTGTGCTTTTTCGGTGTCACTCAACCAAGATTCTCGAGCGTTTCCAACGTCACTTGAATTTTTATTATTTTCAATCCAAATACGTTCAAGTTTCTCCTTTCTCCTTCGATTTACGTTTTCATGTAAACCCTTCAATAAATATCGTAAGAACTCCTGGGCGTCTTGTTGGGCGGAACCATTGAAGCGAGGGGCGAGTTTTTGGATCTGGATTTTCAGTAATGCTGTAATTCCCTTATCAGCTTGGCGAACGTTTCTACTAGGATTTCTTCCGAATTAGAAATGTTGTTGGTAATATCCTCCATGAAGTCGTTTCTCCTGAAATATTCCATCAACCATCTTGTGTTTGATAAGCATTGGGTCACACTGTTCATAAAACAAGTGTTGCCTATGTTCTTCAAACCTTGCAGACCAAGAATTTCGATAGACCTCAGTTTTTCTTTCCCAAAAAGTTTTGTCATTTGCTCATGTAGGGTAGGGTTCGATAAAGAGCTCGTTTTTAATGTGACATATTCATTTTCTACTTCATCCAATTCATCAGCTACCATAATTTTCCCGTATTTTTTTTGCGATCCGGACAGTTTCTAAAGATTGTTTCACGAGATAATTTTGGGTTTACAGAATCTTCCATTCATGGGAACCAAAAATAATTCACCAAGAGATTTTGAATGAGGATGAGTAGAATTTTCAACGGTAAAATAAATTCTCTTGAAGGAAACACGTTTTGAATCGACTAATAGTTTCAATTAAATCTCTTCAATATAATGATCTTGATGTTCGATGGTGTGATGACGATTTAGGTTTTTGATATCGAATAAGATGTATGTCCCTTTTTGACGAATATATGTACAGAATTGGTCTGTGATTTGATGCAATATTAAAATCAAAAGTGCAATCAATCATTGATAATAAAGGGTGTTTCTCGATACCGTGCTAATATTTCCAAAAAGCTTCCAAAAAATCATAGCTTTGATGTGATAGGTGCTGATTTGTTGAACATAGGATCATCTGCCAATTTCTGAGTACAGAGGATTCGAAGCGGTTTTGTTGCGCATTCTATACTGTAATGTCGATATTTTCGTTTCCTTCCCAATACACGACAATGTTTCCTTCATAGGTGCCGATTTCTGTATGATAGTTCCACTGAAATGTCGAAAAAAAGGTAACTTCAGGAAAGAGTTGGAAATGAAATTTTATACAAGAAATGAAAGTTCAGGAATAAAAACAATCAATTGACCAAAAAATTCACATGATATTTTCCCTCGCTTCTGAATTGATTGCCATCTCACTATAAAAGTAATCGAGGAAATGTGTGATTCAAGCTACGACGTCAGTAAGAAAAAAGAAAGGAAAGGCATTACTCGGAAACGAAACCACTATTTGCTGATACCGGTGATAAAAACATTTGAGGTGATTTTGTTGCGTCATTTTATAAAATTTTGTCGATATTTCCGTTCACAACAATAACCACGGCATAGTTTTCTTCTCCGAGGAGCAAAATATGCATAGATTCCTGTTTGTCATTTGGACTCAAATAGTGTTTTCAGGGCCCTCTTGGGATATATTGTCATCCCAGCAAGGCGTTCGAAACCATTCCCAACATGGACTCGGAAACTTATCTGCAATACAATGCTATCATATTATGCTTAAACAAACTGCCACAAAGATCAAGTTGATTACTAGCGACAAATCATTCTCCAACAGAGTTTGAAGACTGGCAGACGGACAAATGCTACTACAGTTATTAAGTATTGCAGGAATTTCCCTAATGTAATAATAATCACCTGTTAATTTTTCCACTGTATGTGCTCAATACTCGAGTTTATTTATATATGTAGGTAAATAGTGAGCGGCTGTGTTATGAAACAAATCTGTTATTTTGCAAAAAATTCAGTTTTGACGAATTCCTGAGATGAGGCGTTTTTTATTTCTAAATGCCGATTCCCAAATAATGCTTGTTCCGAAAATATAATGTCATTAGTTGAGACGTAGCGACGAAATCGGTCTTGTGGAGATTCTTTTAATCCTGCCTTCTGTGACGAGCATTCATTTGATATCTTCGCACAGAGTGATCAATTTTCATCTCAATTCTGTGGGAATATAACTTCATATCCAACAAAATGAAACAATCGAGTGAGACGTTCAAAAAAACATCCACCAAAGTGAATTGGAAATGAGCAAATCGAAAGATACATTTCTCTTGCACCTTCTGAAATACTCATGAAGTAATTCTACAATTTCCACTACCATTCGAAATTCCAACTGCTACGAATTCTGCGGTCCACCTCCGTAGACCTCCATAATTTTGCCACAAATTGTATAGTATTTTTTTTTATATCGACTATTGTTTTCTTATACCTCAACACGCCAGGATAGTGTCAAATTGACATACTTCAAGTGTGTAACAAATTCTCGAATTATCAGAAATCGAATTGAATTGGATCATCTTGATCAAAAGGATATTTTAGTGTGAGAGACAATGCTCTTTCATGGGAAAACAAAAGCAAAATCTGAGGGCAGTATGTTCATTTAAAAAATCAACAATGATATGAGGGTTGAGAATTGTACGTACATTTGCTATACACAGGTTATATTATTGATTCAGATAAATTTTGTGGAAATATTCCTATATCACAATGTATGTGGATAATATAGTAGTTATTGTTTCAGAGCGTTCTGGAGAAGTGCTTGGAACATATTAAAATAAAATAATTCAATCGTGAATCATATTAGTAACCAATGTGATTGAAAATCGTTCAATTGTTCGAATTCAGTATGCCTTACCACCCTCTTCCATATTTTTTTATACAAAACAGATCAGAATATTGCATTTGTGACTGTCACTGAACACAAAATGGATGAAATTAATTCAAAAAGTTGAAAGCAATTTATTCCAAATCTGTTGTGAGTGGCGATGCGTATATAGACAAAAAGCATTGAATTAAATTTTTGGATGGTAATTGGATTCAATTTATAATTTTTTCGAAAAAAACATTGAAATCTGTCACTTTTATGTACCTACTCATTTACGTTTCCACTTTCTATTTGGTTTCTGTATTTTCATTCAGTTCTTTATGTGAACAATGTAGACATCTTCTATCCATATTGTAAGTATATGTTTTTTCTGACTATTCCAATTGAATATTTATTTCAAAATTTCCGCTTATATTTCTGAATTGATTGCAATTCTTGCCATCTTATTGAAACAACGATACTCGTTAGGAGAATCTAAGAAGATAAATATCTTGAAAAATCTCCTCTGTTATATATTGGTATTTTCCATTCCTTCGGATGATATTTCCATATGATTCTTGTCTTATTCCTCTATAAACAACAGTGCAACTCTCTCATATATCTATAACCAATGGCAATGAATGATTGAACATCAAGTTGAATATTTTGGAATTGTTTTTTTTTCCGGTCAAGCCAATTTTGAAACTCTAGTTCAGAGAAAATTATTGAATAATCGATCTCAAAGTGAACGATTCATCCTTCGTCCGTTACCTACTGAAACACCAATGACAAAAATATATCATCATTCGGTAATTTCATATGCCATTAAGCTAGGCATTAATTTTCGTTTTCTCTTTTCATTGCCGTTTATCAGTAGAAAAAAATTTCATTTGTTCTGGGCTTTTATTTTCAACAAAGCAACTCTTATTTTTTCGTTCACTTTTTCCTCTGACTCATTACTACAAATGGTGCAAAATATGCAAACGAAGGTTCGAATTTCTCCCTTCAGCTGGAGTGGTGAAAGAAGTGGCTCATTTGAAAAGAGCTTGATAATTATTCGTAAATGATGGCTTTATATTTCAATCACGAATATAAATGACAACTTACGGAGAATTTTTCCTTTGAGTTTCTCGCAAAAAGTTCAACCGCCTAATGGTGCTCCTATATACTCAAGTCTCACTTCTGTTTCATCTGAGAAAAATCAGAGACAGCACATCATATAATATTCGACAGATTTCCAACTTAGTCATAGCTACTTTTTTTATTTCGAACTAGTGACCCGCCCCGGTTTGCACGGGTGAAATGGTTTTTGTGGGTTATCCCTGAAAGATAGATATATACCATCGCGAAATTTTTTGTAGACCTCATAAAGGTATGCAATACTGTATTACATTATTTACATCTATCGCTTCAAAACATTACATTAAAAACCTTTAAAATTATCAGTGTTTCTCTACCACATTATACATGTTCTATACATATTATAAACCTTCCTCTCGAATCAGTCCTTCTATAAAAAAACGACTCAGAATCCGTTGCATAGTTTCAAAAATGTAAGCATGTGGCAGGCAGCCGGAAACTTACTTTGTTTTATACTATTTACTGAAGTGATGTATACAACATCTGAAAGCGAAAGTTTCAAAATCAATAATTATATACTGACGGTACACAAATTTTTGGTTCCGAAGGCAAATTGATATCATTTTGTTTTTGTTAAAATCGAAACCAATAATTATAGTGCAAAAATTGAAAGATATTGGTACGTTAGCACACAAATTGGACCTGATTTGTTTTCAATATTAGGGAAATATCGGTCAGTAAACGATATAATATAAGCCATGCGAGAGTGAACATTTGGCCAAATTGGTTCAATTTTCAAAAACAGTTTGGGAATATATAGTTATGCTACAATATTGTTACTGATATATCAGTCAAAGAAGTGACAGTCGTTATCAATTCCACCTCAGAATCATTTCAGTATCCAAACAGAATTACCCAATCCAATCGAATATCAAACCCTGTGTTTCACTCATATGTACTGGATGAATACATGCCCCAAAGAAAGACTGACTGCTACTGTGATTGAACATTCCATATCACAAACTCTCCACCTGAATGAAGCTGAAAGATGTGAGAATCTTCAATTCAATATCTCATCTATACATCGATTCGAAATCCCGCAACATATCAAAAAAATTCTCCTTCACACGCGTGAAGCCTGTTTTATATTCCAGCTAGTCTATCCAGATACATGGCCAAACATACGTTTGTTTCAGCCCGACATTCGCGTGAATAACAAAAACATTTCATACATAAAAACATTCAAATATGTTTATCACTCAATCAAAAAAATTGAATGAACCCGGTCCCTGCGTACGACGAACGCTGAGCAAAGGAGAGACGTGAAAAGCAATAAGCAACCCACAAAAATAAACATATTTCATATTTCCACCGCCGGTTATAAAAGTGCACGTTACAACCATATATCACTTGCATTAGAACGGTTTCGAGGAAGTGGGCGATGAGTTTGGGATTGAATGAAAGTCACGACATTCGAAATGCTCATTCAAAATTCCAATTAGATTCTAGGTCAGAGGAATTTCAATATGAAAATTCCTGGGTCGACTTGTACTGCAAGAAGCACATATCTTTATAAGTATAAGTGGATTAAAAAGCGATAAAAAATGATGTCTTTCCATTGAAGAATATTGAATATCACATTGGGAACCTCGATATACATCTTCAAAGTAAAAATTGCGTTGGTTTGCTCCTTCATAGATAGACGATTATTATTGCCTACAGGAAAAAAAAAGCATCTCAATCATTTTTCGAACAACTACCACACTCATTGATACATTTTTGTTTCCAATTGAAATACATATGACCTAAATCGGATATATCGGGTGACCCGAAAACAATTTATCCCCTTGTATCTACGTTGTTATTTTGTGTATATATTCCATATGCAGAACTTCGAATTGAAGCCATGAGGATACAATTTAGCAAGCATCAAACCATATATGACTCTTCCGGCGCATCCAATTTTCAAATTCCAAATGAAATCTATGATATTTCTTGGAAATAGCGATTGGGTGTAGATATTTTCCAATGATATATCATAATCATACTTCCAGTTCACAATCATCTGGTATAATTGAGAATCGATAAAAAATATTTTTGTATTTTCATAAAAATATGCTATGGAATATTGAACAATATCTTGTGAGTATGTAACAACAATTCATGGCCAAACATTTCACACAATATTTTCTATGCAGATTAACTATTTTTAATATTGATTTGTTTTTCAATATCAAGTATACCATTTCCCTTACGCTGACATAGGAAATTTTTTAAAATTAGTTATAGACTTCAATACAATACATGATTTGTATTTCAATATGAATTGGAGTTGTTCACCAAATTTGAAAAATCCTCAGCATTCAAGAAATGATAGACTTGATGTTGAAAAATGAAGATAAATTCAATTTCAAATCAATATTCATTCAATTCAAATTCAATTCAATATTGTTACTTACATTGAATTATTCAATTTTCAATAGCACACTTTCATGGAGATATTTCATTACGAGGGAAATACAAAAAGTAATATTAATAAGATATCAACTATATCAGCAGCTAGTGTATTGGAAAGGTTTTTCTATACTCAATCATTTATTTCAAAATAATGGTTTTTCGTTTAAAATAAGAGTATTGTATGCGCTACCGATTAAATCAGACTTATCATATTATGGTTTGATACTTGCTGAGATACACATTTATGACGAATTGAACTACAGAATTTGAAATATAACCACAAAATGACAACGAAGGTACACGTGGGATGAATGGGTACAAAATAACAACAAACATACAGTAGGGGGGTGAACTGGTTCCGGGTCACTTAGTATATCACACTTAGGTTAATTTTACAAAGCATGAACTGAGCCGGTTACTCCATCCAGGCCTATTTCATACAATAACAAGTCTTGTAGCTACAAGAGAAAGACAATGCAGGTACAGGTAAAAAACGAGTAAAAAACAATTGTTTAACATCGTCCATCTTTGTGTTTCTCTTGTAGCTACAAGACTTGTACGTTCTTGAAACAGGCCCCAGGATTAATCAGTTGTCCACTCCATCTGAGACAAGCCTGTTTGATGATATACATGAATCAGCAGACATTTCTCGCTGAAATTTCTGCGTTACTTTTCCAAAGATCCTCCAAATAAATATTTTCCATCGATAAAAAGTTGTACAGCTTGCTTCATGAGCAGAATCATTTCACGCTATTCTCACTTTAGCATCATATCATCATAAACATTATCAGAATTCGGGATACACCTCTATTCAATGAGATTAAAGAATAAGTTCCAAACTACGAGAGCGTAAAGCGGACATGCATTTTTTCCCCAATTTCGAGTTACAACTTGAAATTAGCTCGATTTCAAGTTGTAACTCGAAATAAGGAAAAAAATTGCATATCCGCTCTACGCATTCATATCAGATTATTGTTAGTGAGCAGTTCATGTTTTGAGTTTTATCTCCCGAGAAAACCTGAAGAAGGAATCAGTCATCAAAATTTACTGTTTTTTTTTGAACGAAAAATAATTTGAGGGACTATTTTCGGGATTTTCTCTTCTCATAATCGAAGAAATAGGAATTACAAAATTTCTTCGAAGAAGTGAGATGAAAAAAATCTCTCTGTTGATAGGTACGTGTATATCATTCATTGACTTTTTGGTTCATTCACAAAAAGAAAAGAGTACACCTAAAACATTTTCTCCTCTGGTACTATATGGTTCAACGGGCATTGAATCACATAAAATCATTTTTCCTTGCTCAATTTGTAAATCAAGCATATAAAATCAAGTGCCCGTCGCGCTATATTGGCATGGAAGGAGCTGCTCTAGATGGTTAGGTTTTTTGTGAACGTCTATGACTGGTATACACGTACCTATCAACAGATATTGTGGAATTATTTGATTTCACTTCTTTCAGAACTCTTGTGATTGTTATTATTTTTGAAAAAGACAAAGTCTAAACATAGTTGTCGAACATTGATTATTGATTTGATGGTATCTAGACATGTATAGAGGGATAGACTTCTACCCTACGGCGATAATCTTCCCTGTTTGAAAAGAATGTTTCTCGTTTATGGAGAAAAACAAAAAAATCACATCACAGTAAAACAAAGATTGAAAAAAATTGAAAAAAGTACCACATACTTAACTTTTCGCGTTCTGGCAGCATCAAATAGCCTGTCGTGTGGAATGTTCCGTTGACGTTTGGGAATCCTAAAATGCAATGACTCTTGGATACTAATAATAAATTGAATGGAATTTGTATAAAAACTTTTTTCTGTACTGTATTTGGTAATAGTATATTACACACCGAGGTGGGAAGTGATTCATTCCTGTCGTGAGATCAGTTAGTAAAGCAAAGCGCCGAGGTTAACTATGATCTCGAGACAGGAATGAAACTTCCTAACGAGGTTTGTATACTATTTTATTTACAACCATCATATTTCGATTAAAATTAATAAATCTCTGTTTCGTTCCGAACATATCTATAATATTTCATTTTACGACAAATTACCAACAACGCAGTTTTCTCAGAATAGTCGAGTAGATATATTGTTACCGTGACTCTGGGGAATACAATTGTCACCAATATAGATAAATGTCAGATAAAGTCGATGAATGACAGATAAAGTCTAGAATAGATGAAATGAGGGCGGGAATTGAGGGCGGGAAGTGAGGGCGGAAGTGAGGGCGGGACGTAGAAATGCGTAATGTGACACTTCCCAACCTTCAATGACGTCACTAATGACAGCTTTACATATATGGTTGTGAATAAATAACCATTGCCAGTTGTTTTAACTACGAGGCGGGGTGATTTAAAAAAAAACATTGCTTGTCAAAAAACCAACACTAACGGATGAGGGTATCAATATTAAAGAAAAAAAATATTCCTTCAACTATAAAGGTTTAAGGCAAATGTCAAATAGATCGTCGAAGGTGGGGAGAGGTAGCTAAGGAAAAAATATATTGGAATACCGACCGAAATTCAGAAGTAAACGAATTAGCAGAAACTTTTTCACTTCAGAATAATATTCAAAACAGATATCAATCAGTATTGAATTTGACTTTTATTGAATATTACAGGGCTTCCCCTCCGTGTGAATATGTATAACGAAAAATAATTCAAAAAACTAATAATCAAAAAGTATGGAAGTATCTTTCCATTTATTGTTACTGACCAGAAGTGATTTAGAACGAACGCAGTTTTCCCATCGATTTTTATAGGTGGAAATAAAACCTGATAATTTGTGGACTCACTTCCTCATTTTTTATTCCTTACCATTTGAATTCAGCCACTTTTTCTCATACCAAGGACGATATCCGTTCAAAATATGGTGTGTCTAATTAGTTCTAGGGGGTCTGCATTCAGCAATGGTGGAAAAATGGTTCAAAATGGTTTAGAAAGGTTATTTTTCGTGAACCAGCTGACAAAAGTCAACCGTCAGAAGTTGTAAGTTGTAGCAGCAATGAAGTAATGAGGCCTTACAGTGAGAACCACAATGATCACATATTACACATACTTCAATTTTCTCACACATAGTGGACAGATAACTTTGAAAGTTTGTCAAAACTGTGATTCTTTCGATTCTAACGAAATGAATGTTAGCATTTTCAGGAATTTTTCTTGAAATGTAATGCTGTCAAATTTCGTAAAGGAAGTAGAATTACCACTGATTTTAGAAATGGTCCGGTTACATTGATGGGAGGAAGAACCTTGAGCGATTTCAAATTCTTCTCCACCAACTGGAAGCATCCAAGCAAGAACAGACACTTTTCTTTGTCGATTAAATACGGGTAGATGATCATGGCAGAGGCTCAAGGAAATCAAGCGTATGTTTCAGTATATATTCAGGTAAAGTATAGTGTGAATAATCGTTGAAAATCCTGAATTCAATTTTTCCATTTATTGCCAACTTTTGTGATGACCTGTCTTAATGTGCCACACACGACATCATAAAAAGTTCATTCAGCTGAACTGAGCTCCATCTCGATAAACATACGATGAAGACGCATTGAAGATTCAGAACAAATCAGCAGAGGAACGAACGTACATGTTGCTTTGTGCTCAACTACCAAATGCTAAAATATTAAACGTCAGTTTACAACTGGAGTGAACTTTACAGATTAGATGACCCTCTGATTGCAAATTCATTTTTCACCAGAAATTTATCAAAACCAATAGAAGAGTGTAACGATCAAAATACGCAAACTACAGAAAAAAGGAATGGATAACCCGAGGTATTATGACCTCCGTAATAACAAGAGATCGGCTCAATAGAGAATATCAAAATAATAACCAAAGCCAGGAACTAGAAGAAAAATTCATATGATACAGAAATAAACTGAAAGATTTGATGAAAACAACAAAACAAACCTACTACAAGGCTGAAATAAAAAACGTAAAAATAATTCAAAAAACATGTGGCGGGTGATAAATAATATAACAGGAACAAAAAATAAATCGATACCTAACAACAAAAAATGTACTTCATAGCATTAAAGTCCTGAAAAAACCGATTATGAAACCGCATAAATTTTTGCTGATTATTCCACCAATATAGGCCCTGAAATAGCTGAAAAGATTGCCAAACCCCATACACGACCCCCAGCGTCAAAGAGGATTAACTCTTTATGACTTTTTCCTACGGACAGAAAATAAATTATTGAAATAATTAATACCTCGAAAGACAACAAAGCTCCTGGAATTGACGGAATCACTGCAGAAACGGTAAAGTGTATTGCCAATGATATAGCATCTCCCCTGTCATATATCATCATCAAAATATTAGAAAAGGGACTTTGTCCCCCAGAATTCAAGGTTGCAGTGATTCAGCCAATTCACAAAACCGAAGATAAACAAGTAACCTCTTACTATCGACCCATATCTTTGATAAATAATTTTACAAAAATATTCGAAAAGGTGCTGAAAGCCAGAATAAAAGCATTCATGCAAAAATATAAATGCCTTTCGAAATACTAGTTCGGCTTTCAGAAGAATAAGTCAACTGAAGATGCAATATTGGGTGTAACATCAAAAATGTATAAAGCCATAGACAAAAGTGAACCAGCTGTGTGTGTTTTTCTGGACCTTGCAAAGGCCTTTGACACTGCGGACCACAAGCAGCTTTTTCCTGACTCTCTTCGAAAGCTATCTCAGTGATCGAAAACAACTCGTGAGAATTGGTCACCAGAAGAGTTATGAGAGAACGATAAGGTGTGGGGTACCACAACCATTTTCTCTTTCGCTGATGATACATCAGTTTTCAACACTGCCGACTCTTGGATTGAACTAAAACATAAAGTAGAATTAGAATTCCGAAATGTTATTAATTGGTTCAATCATAAATTAGTGACCATTATTTCGAATAAGACGGTGTTTCTCCCAATATCTAGCTATGTGAATAAACTGCCAGAATACACCTCTCTATATATCATAAATGAAAATAAAAAACTAATTATCAAGAAAACGGATAGAGTGAAATACTGAGGAGTAACCATCGATTGCCACTTGAGATGGGATCTCCATGTCACACGAATAATTGAAACTCTGCGAACCATGTTACATAAATTCAAAATTTTCTCTCACATCATGGAACTACCCCAACTGAAAATAGTTTATTATGCACTTATAGAATCAAGATTGAATTATGGAATACTAGGGTGGAAGGGAGTGGTAAATTGCTATTTAGAGAAATTGAATATTTTGCAGAAGCTCTTTCTCAAGATTATTCGCAAAGAATAGGAGATATTCAGGCGATCTTCTGTACAAAGAAAATAAAATATTTGACCCTCGACAGATATATTTTTATAAATTAGCCACACACTGTCATCAAAATAAGCAAAAATCTGGTTCATATACACATTCATACGAAACAAGAAATAAAATAAATGAAAACCTGCCAATAGCCACTAGTACGAAGACTGCAGGACAAATAAATTATATGTTTCTATCGTCCAGATTCTTACCCTTGACCATTAGAAATATAGTTCCTCGCCATATTTTCAGATTTAAAGTCAAATCGTTCTTGCATTCTGTAGAAAGATTGAAAATTCACCAAATTATAAATAATTTACTCACACAGTCTCAAGTGATTAATTTATCATTTGATGGCTTTATCCTCATTTAACTCATCATCAAATTTTCCTCAATAACTACTTCTATCCCACCTCTTTTCTATTTATTGCTACAATTCTAGTCTTATCATCATTTTAATGTAGTTAACCGTTAGTGATGTAATATCTGATTAGGAATTGAATATTTGATAAATCACCCACACCGCGGCAGCCAATGGCTTTTCGGTTTCTCCCAATGTTTATTTGGTGCTATTATAGTCTATAAAATATTTTGTTCAATTCGTATTCAAATAAACCATATTATCATATTTGATTATCCTAATTGAACCATCTCATGAGTGCTGGCACAGAAATCTTTTCCTAAACACTATTTCCCATGCCGACTTATATGACAGCACAATCAGTTTCCATCTGCAGTACCAAGACATAATTTCACATTCTAATTGACTTCATTCCACGGAGATTCCTTTACGGTGAAATACACAGGGGAAAGTTTGGCGCCTATGAAATTATTCTCCCTCGGACGAAACCCAGCAATAACTCGGCTAACAACACAATCTTGTTTCGTGGAAAGGATAAAGACGTTAAAACAAGACCCTCGTAACTTTTCCTTCGGGAAATTGTCGGAAATAGAACATCCAAATAATTGTCACGCCCGAGTAATGAGAAAAAATGGTGTGCGCTCATAGGGGATTTGTTAAAATGAATGATGGTGTTGGCATGTCATGAGTAGTATCTACCGGGTGAATACAGACACGTAGTCCTTGTGATTTCGTTGTGGAATTTCCTTTCAACGAATATACCAGGTTTCTGGAAAATCCTTCAGAAGCTCATTCAAGGGTTTGTGTGAGGAAGGGATACCCGTGATCTACAGTTTATGAAGTGGAATCTGTCCGTGACTGGACAGCAAATGCCAAATTTGAAAAAAAAATTCTGGTACTCCCATGATTCCAACGTGGGTCGATCGGCTGAGATCTGGAGTTCATAATAGTACGACCATATTCACTGATTCCTTTGGGGTATCAATGTATTGACGAACATGTTTTCTACAGTAAAATTTGCAGTCTCGTTTCATGATTTCTTTTATTCAACCTATAGAAATGGAAAATGTATCAATAACACGAAATTATGGTATATTATGTATCAAGAACGGAAAGCACGATCTACCGATACAAGATAATTGTTTATTGTTTTTCATATGGTTTCAATAGATTTTTTCTTGGATCAATTGAATTCATTTCCACTTGATAAATGTAAAGTCAAAAATAACGATTACATATGCGTGCCAGCATTTTCCGCTGTCAAACTCTCATTTATTATCAAAAATCTGTTGGAGATGTTGACATGACATCTTTGAGCTTTATTGATAACCATAATCAGTTGTTGGATTTAACATGATGTATTATTAAGACGTAATTTAGGCATCGGCGTCGGTGAGTGGAATACTATCCTATCCTTATTAGGCCTAGCCACAAGGGAACGAGATTTGCCATTCTCACAATTGATACCGTAGGCTATCAAGAAAGCGTACAAAATTTGATCATGAATGAATTGGGGATTTTTGTATAATTTTTAATATTCTATTGCAAAGCGCTTTCAACTTTCGTCATCTTCAATGCTCGTCTGGAAGTAATTACTCTGATTGAAAAGAAAAGGTGGTGAAAATTTGAAATTTGAGGTTATGAAAATTTGAAAATCGATTGAGTACTTACTCGTCATGAGACAGGAAGTATCGATAACATGAGAACAGTATACATTGTGAATTTGATTTATATAAAAGGTAATTTTGCTAATAACTAGCGAAAAGTATGCTGGAGATTTAGGCCATGCGACTATGTCAAATGAAGGACAGGTGCGTCAAGTCAAGTGTCATTTTAAATTAATGTGGAAAGTAATGGTACCAACTTGGGGAGAGGCCCATCATGAATCAGAATTGTAGAAAGGATGCCAATCTGAAAAGTTTAAATTTGAATGATAAATTATATTAGAAATCCATGATCCTTTGATGAAGTGGAAGGAAATCTCCGTTTGAGTTTACTTGAGTATTCAAGCAGTGAGTGTTGTTGGAAAGTTCTTTGGGAATCTCCAGTTTCTCGAACAAGTCCAGCGTAAGGCAATTTTTATTATCAATTCCGTGTAGAATTTTGGAATTTTTATTTGGGCTGAAGTTATAATTATAGATTTAGAAAAGGTTGCCAAATGTAGATTTGTCTGGTCATTTTAAGTCTTCTTAGGTGTTCATTGAAACGAATGATAAAAAAATTCGGGAAGAGTAATTCAACCTGATTTTGATATATTATGACCACATTCAACTATATACAATATTTTCAAGTTTAAAATGTCAAGTACCGATACTGCTTATTTGCATCCCTCCACTCCACCTAAAAACAAACAAGAAAACTGCACATTGAAAAATAAAATTTTGGTTGTTCCTTAGTGTGACTCTGTAAAATCATCCTCGTCTAGGATATGATGTTTTGGAGCACTGCTTTGATGGACAGAGTATAGTTATATCTATAAATCGACAAGCAATTGTTTTACAAACTTGGTGTTATGACTTGCTCCGATCATTGGAAATGGATGATAACGAAGGAATTAGTGCTACATCAGCAGAAATAATCGCACAAGCAAGGTGGGAGTAGAAAAAGTACATTACGCACCTCGAGAATAAGGCCATTTACGTGAACTCGCAAATTACCGCACTCAGCTAATGTCTCGTGCTTACAATTTCTTGCTCGTGCGAAATAGGCTACTGCTCCTCCACGTTACGTAATATACTATTTCAACTCGTAGAGAATGATTCGCTTACCGCTTCGGTTTGAAAATCGCATTTACCTATGCCTAAAATGTTTTGCATTTTGATGAACGTCTATATCAGTTTGTGCATCATTCTAACTTGCTTTATTGTGTCAATTCAACAGGTTTGATAACGTGACACCATTGGAAAGTAAATATTTATCAAGACCTCATACTCACCGACTGACTTTTTGAATTATTATGAGAGGGCCATGGAATGGATAACACATATTATGCAGAACTCTGCTGCACATAAACAGACCATTTCTTCTGAATATGCTTGATATGAGCTGATGCAACTGAATGGCAATTGCACTTTGAAAGCTAGTGCTCTCACCGAAACGGACTTTGAATTTGCATGATTTGGTGCTCTCGTTATAGAGTGCTCGTGACTCCTCTGGAAAGGCAGTAAATGCAAATGACATACCCTCATTTCATATGAAGAAGTATGGCTCTCAGAGTCGGCGTTAGGAAAGTTGATGGAATTATTTTTTTCTTTTGCTATATTTCGTGAAATATATACTCAAAACTTTACATTACGTGAACAAAATTTGGAAAAATAAGAACATCATATAAAAATGTATATTTCACAATCCAGAAATCAATAGAAATGATACTGAGAGTATGAATATATGATACAGTCAAAATCATTTTTTTTCGTGTGGAGCTGTTTATATAAAAACAATTCTAAAATCGAGATGTCCAAGTTCTCACTCAACAGACAAATCTCCGTTATTGAAAAAGTAGAGATATGAACAGAAAAAAAATGGTAACATATCGTAACCTCCTTGTATACCGTTTAGAATTCAGTCATCCTCTTACATGCTCCAAGATATTCCACTTTTTTTTTTTCGTTTTTTCGAATTAACTACTTTATTTCAAATGAATCTCTATTATATTCTGTTTATGACAGTAGGAATATATTTGATTCTGAAATTACTAGAATACAGAATAATTTTTTTTTCTATTGGATGTTTTATATGATCTCATTTTCTGTTTTTCCTAATGGAAAAAATGTAAATTTCACACTTTTTTGAAAATATCTGTCTACCAGCGATTCCATTCAACAGATATGTGTCTACCGTATAGAATGAGCTCCAATGGGTGCTTTGGAATAAAAAAAATATATTTTGGGAGGTTGACGATTTGAAAAAAATGGAGGCTGGATATCTTCGGAAATGTGCAAGAAAAACTGATTTTGAGGAGGCATACAGAGAAGGTCCGACACATTTTCACAACTCTAATTTGTTTCACAGCTTTATATTTTTCAATAATATCTGTTGACTTGTACTGAGACATCCATTGTAACATCGTTGAAGAATGTTCATGGTTGGGCTTTCAAGGAATAAAGTGAGGAGATATCCAACCACATTTACTTCAACTGAACTACGTTTGCATCTTTTATCTACACCCGTACTCTAATAATACACTTATATGCCCACAACCCGTTTTATAATAAAATCCATTACGATACAGATTTTCAACCAATAGAAACCCATTATTTTTCAATCAAGCATGATGTGCAAGCTTTGCATTTTGACGTTTGTCAAGTCAAAATCAGTAGGTATTGAATTTTTGAAGAATTTAGTCGATGTTCGATAATCGTATGAAAATGTCTTATAGCAGTGATATAGAAGAATTATCAGCGACCCTCCACAGATGTCTTAGACAAGAAAAAAATTCAATCGAAAGGATTATATTTTTCATTTGACAAATGGAACACATATGTTTTTATTTTCAACCAATCTTTATGGGCTCTCATGTCCGAGTGGTCAAACGCGCCGGCAGTGGAAAGTTACGTCCAGGTTCAATTCCTAACCTCAGCAGAATTTTTTTTCTTCTTTTCATTTCTCATTCTTGTATTTTCCGTGGTTATACCATTAATTATGATTTTATAGAATTTTTCAAAGAAATACGATTGATTACCTACTATTATTGTGTTCAATATAAATACCTAATAATATAATATTTTTACTTCTTCATTATTTATTGGGTGTAGATAAAATAGCGTATGCAACTCTCATGTAATGGTTATTAATACACTCGCATAAACCATATGAAACTCACCTTCGCCTCGTTTCCTATCCCGGTTTATACTCATGTATTAATAACCATCATTTCACGATCGTTGCATAATATACTATTATAGTGCTAACAAAACATCTTGCTCAATTATTGTTCCAGCTGTTGCTGCCTAAGGGGGTATCCGATTTTAAGGGGCCTTCAACTAGCATTAATTTTGACTCTGGGGCTCTCAAAACTATCCTTCAATCTCGAAATATGCGTTGAAAGTATTTTATTTATATTTTCTAATACTGAGAAATAATTTGCCTTCAGTAACAACTCAATATATTTAAAGAGATAGACATTACATTCGACACCATTAAACACAACAAACAGTGCAAAATGCTTCATTGTAAAAGTACCTGGATGCAAAAAATCCACTGAACCATAAAGCAATAGAAATGCTATGAAAGTGGGACGAACAACGTGAAATGAATATAATTGAATATTAGGATTATTGAAACTTTCAAACGCAGTCGAATTTCGAATACTTCAAATCGAAGTATCACATTGTGGAACTTGTAAATAAGGGGTTAGCAGAGTGTTAGCTATGTAAAGGTGGCCTGTCTGCATGAATTTTGTGTACTGGGGATTCTCTTGATGAACGAAAGATCCCGCCAGAGTTTAGCCAATAAGAACGCGTTGGCTTCGAAATTAACTTGTGAGCTACTTTGGAACTGCGGATTGGAAAAATCGCATTTCCATCATCACCTAAGGTCAAAAAATGTAATCTCTCACTTAGATTTCTCAGATCGAGAGAACTTGACTGAACAAAAGCATATCAGTCAATGCACCAGGGATTATATGCATCTTGATCAATATCTTACTTTATTTTTTCAATTATATCGCCCTTTTCATGTGGGAAAACCAACATTTTCCAATCAATATCAAACAATGAATAAATTATCATTTCAATTATTCCATTCATCAAAGTATCGATAGATGATTTTTAAATATCTGGTTTATATCATTCATATTATTTATCAATCACTTCCAGTAGCTCATGAATATTCCAAAACTCTCAACGTTCAGTCATGATGAAACCCAACAACAAATATTTGAAATTATATTCAACCTGGTAATTGTGTGAAATAATCCCATTTTTGAGCAATCAGACGTTAATTGCTCCCTTGTCACTAATTTCAAATTTTGTGCGCTCACCCCAAATTATTTCCTTCTCGTCATCAGTGAAGCCAATAGAGCGTAGATAATGAATTCGGAAGATATTCGTTTCATGCCATTTTGTTCTTGATGATGCTCCCAAGGTAGTCAGGGATTTCTTGTTATAATGTTGAAAATGAGGAAAAAGAATATCTGAAATTCCATGAATTCAAAGAGAATATTTTCCCAGCTTCAAGCAGCGATTGTCGCAATTGCTTCAGGTTTGTTCTCACTGAGTTTCACATTTTTTGCGACGAATGAATATATTCCGGAATTGTTTTCCTGAAACGATGGGATATGTAACAATGGACCTGATAAATTTGATCCCATGACGACTTTCAATGGCACAAAGAACAAGTTCAGCAAATTTTCGTTTGGAATTCTTCGTAAAATTGAACCAAAAATAATGTTTTCAGGGAATCCATTGTTTAATAGTTTGTGGATTGGTACTGTATCTAGTTATAAGAAGCAAGCAATTGTTTTATCTTTTTGCTGTCATCCAGTAGCTCGTTGATCAATGACAATGGGGGATAACGAAGAAACTTCTGCTACACCAGTAGAAATCACCGCAAAATCGTGGTGGGAGTAGAAAAAGTACAGTACGCAACTCGAGCACTTGGCTAAGCCTCGTGCTCACAATTTTCTCTAATGCGTAATAGGCTACTTATCCTCCTCGATACGTAATAAACTATAAACATCCCTAAAAGTGAGAATATCCCCAAAACAGCAACCCTTTTCGATTTGAATCGATATTAATGGAGTCTCAATTACATTATGAGTCTGAAGAATTCAGACAGTTCTAAATTGTTGTTTTGATTTGAACTCATAATTTTTGAATCTCGGCATGCGCTGATTGAGCTGTCCAACGTGATCTTTACATTTCTTGAAAAGGGCATAACCTAATGAAAAGGAGAATCATAAGCGACATTGCACCAAGAGGATACTGTTGAGCGACCTTGACAATGAAGTACGGCCCTGGACCGAACGAACAAAGGCCAAAAAATAGGGAAAAAGAAGAATAAGAAACCTTCATCTGTGAGTAATATTCGATTTACTTTTGACAGTGATATTTTCTTTCAATATTATCGAAAAGAAGCCAAAACGAGGAAATACAATCTCTGACTGACATGAATAAAAACCGAAAATGTTCTTCATTGTAATTGCGGTTTCAATGAATAAAGACGATTTATTATTATTATTAAAAAACAGGGCTAAAGTGTGAGTTTGATTCTAACTCGATAATGTAACTGTTACAGTCTACAGGTTGCTACAAATTTCATGAAAAAAACATGCTATAATTACCACACCCGGTATTTTTAAAATAGAAGTTTTCATGCGCATACAGTTTTCACACCAACGTTCAGAAGAAAATTAACATGCCATTCAGAAAAATAGGTAGTAGTTTTGACGATGATGTATCTTGAACTTCTGCCTAATTTTTGGTGGTGCGTTAATTAGAGGTAGAGAATGAGAGGTGTGAATAATATATCAGGAATATAAATCGAATTCTTGTTGAATATTTCCCTCATATATAAAATGTCCCATAAGAGCAATGCAATTATCGAAAACTTACAGCGGTAATTGCATAGAATCGAGTCACCATAACAACTCATTTGAAACCGTATCGCTAGACGTCAGTAAACAACACAAATGAATGTCAGATAGACTTCAAAAATAGAAAAATATTTCGCGTTTTGGTGAGTGCTCCATACAATCTACGGGGGGGAAGTATAAATGAACAAAAAATAACATTTCCTTGAGAATTCATTTATTCGTGAAATATTCCAATGAATTACATTCGTGTATAAAAATGACCAGATAATTTTGCATTCAAGCGTGATATCTTATACAAATTGCATTCGGTTATTTTCATATTTTGTAAAAACTTTCGCCAAAATATGGAAATAAACTTGCAATTCTCATATTATTTTTTATGCACTCGTGCAATTATAACCGATAACAATTCGTTGATAATATTAGAAAGACCGTCTTTCAAACTTCCATATTCTGGTCAGTTGCGTTCCGAAACGAACAGAATCCAATAACACCAAATCTTCGACCCTACCAGAGTTTCGGTGGATCTAACCTAATCAGACAAGTCGAATGAAAAAAGGTCACAAAGAGAATCGTTATGTGAGAAGACTCAGCAGCTAATAATTGTGAAAATTCTTTTCACATACGCACATACCCAACACGGGGTGGATATCAATCCGTAAATTGGGTTGCGTGAAATTGACAAGCTTGTCTGCGGGTAAAGGTGAATTTTGCTGAGATCGCATTCTAGTTGAATTCTAGAGAAATGAGGATTTTTTTGTTTTATTCGCAAATAAAATGTATTGGTAGATGATTACAGGAAGAACTCTTTTTCCGAAAAAGTTTCTATATGATAGTGACGTAATTGAAAAAAAATCCGTTGTGTGATTCACACTAGACAGTTTACGGAATCTCTATACGTGTTTTTTCAATTTTTCAAATAGCTTCTCTCGGCGAGTTATGAGACAACAATGAATCCATCCTTGTGCTTCTATATAAATGCCTATCCTAATTACTATCGACACACCCTTCTCAGAGAAACTCATTAGACAAATTGCCTATGTTCACTTGCTAGATTGGGCCTAAAAGTATATTCATATTTCCTGATAAACAAAAGAACTGAGCAAGGGGAATTCATTAAATCAATTCGGTCCTTCATAAAATGTCCGCCTTCTTAACTCCATTGATATCCAAGGATTATAGCGTTTTCTGTCATTTCTCAAATGATAGTGGAGGCCCTAAGATATTGACTCACCCAACAATAATATTGCTCGTTTCTTGAATGAACGAAAAGAAGAAAACTTCCGTGTCGGAAAGATCGAGAGTATACCATGTTAACATGTTGCCCTTCTTTCAAACTGTATATTGGTCAAACGGAAAGGCCTTCCATCACAGAAATAAGTGAGCAGGGAAGTAGATTCTTGAATGAAAAAAACAATCAATATCGGTTGGTATTGAGAATTTTAATTTTTGAGCATTTATCAATGTTCGGGGGTTATTCGGATATTTTTGTGCTGAATATTGAAAAAACTACAGAGTAAAACGAATTTAGATAGATAGATAGATAGATACATTCATTCATCTCTATAGATCACTTACATGACATGAGATAGGTCAACTTCTATGTGTTATTACAAATTTCAACATACTTATGTCTAAATGAGGTATATGTGCAAAGTGTCTATATAATACAGATGGGTAAAGTATAAACAAAATAGAGGTTGAATGAACATTAATACAAACAAGTGAAACATGTAAATAGTAAAATAGTACGATTAATTGGATAAGCTTGACTACTGTTTGGTTTGTTCTGTATACTCGTCAAGTGAATAAAAAGAATTGCAGAGTAGGTATTTTTTGAGTTCGTATTTGAATTTTTTTATGTTTTCTATCTCTTTCAGATACCTAGGTAGTGAATTATAAAAATAGCTCCCTGCATATAAAGGTGACTTCGTATACCAAGTCCTATTGAATTTTATCAGATGTATGTCGTTTTTTGTTCTTGTATTGTAGTCGTGAAAGTGGGTGTTTTTGTCAAGTTTTCCTTTATTGTCAAAAGTATACGTCAATAATTTATATAAATAAATACATGGGCATGTGAGAATTTCGTTTGCTTTAAAAACATTTCGACAGGTTTCATTATATTTCATGTTGAAAATAAGGCGCAAGAATCTTTTCTGGATTATAAATACACGGTCCACTTCAGTAGCTCTACCCCACACCACAATGTTACAGCTAATTGCACTATATACCAAGGCGTAGTAGATATTTATCAAGTATTGTCTATGGAAGTTTGTTTTAAGGTTGGTAAAAGCATAGTATAATCGGTTTAATTTTGTACACAGATTATCTATATGATTATTGAAAGATAGTTTGTTATCTAATTCCAAACCCAAGAATTTTGTGTTGCTGGAAGTTTTAAATATGTTGGAGCCAAGATGGAGTTCAGGAATATTGATATTTCTCAGGGGGCTAGTAAATTCAACTATGACCGTTTTGTTAGTGTTATTGATCATGTGGTTTTTTACACACCAATTGGTGAATTCCTCTATTACTATCTGAGTTTTCTTTACTAACTCATCTGTTGTATCAGCTGTGACAATAATGGTGGTATCGTCAGCATATATGAAAACTTTACCATTCTGTATATATAGTGGCATATCATTTACATATAGAAGGAACAGTAACGGTCCTAGTACTCCTCCTTGTGGTGTCCCAGTTAAGATATCATAGTCCTGGGAGAGCTCATTTCCAACCTGTACTTTGAGTGTTCTTCCAGACATGTACGAGGAAATGAAATTCTGTACAGGGCTTCGGATGCCAATTGCTTCTAATTTTTTTACTAGATATCTGGGGTTTATCGCATCAAAGGCGCGAGAGAGATCGAAGAATAATCCGATTACATATTTGTTTTTGTCGATATTGTCATATATATGCTGAATCAGATCGTTTGAGGCAGTTTCGATGGAGTAATTGGATCGGAACCCGTGCTGGCAGGGGGTTATGATTTTGTTTTTATCTAGATACTCTATTAGTTGGTTATATACAGCAGTTTCTATCACCTTTGAGAAGCAGCTGAGAACACAAATCATTCTGTAATTCTCAATACATTGAGGGTCACCTTTTTTGAATACTGGAATGGTTTTGGTGTATTTGAGTTCTTTTGGGAAGTAGCCCTGACAAACACACTCATTCACAATTGGTGCCAGTTCAGCGGATAGTTCTTCTGCACAGTTTTTTAGAAGTAAGGTTGGTATATTGTCAATACCAGCTGAATACTTCTTTTTCAGTTTTTGGATGGTGGCCATGATATCATGCTTAACAAGTGGTGCAAAGAACATAGAGTTTGAAGTATTAAAATTACTGGTGCTGCACGTTTCTTGAGGAAGGTTGAGAGAGTCTAATTTTTCTTTGACTGAGTTGCTGAAATAATTCCCGAACTGATTTGCAATTATGATTTCATTAGAAGTTTGGATGCCATTGCATGTTAGTGTTATATTTTTTCTTGGTATACTTCCTCCTTTTTTCGTCTTTACTAGATTCCAAAGTGTTTTTGTTTTGTTGTTTGAATTTTCAATCAGGGTAGAGTGATATATTTTTTTTTCAGTGTCAATCTTTGTGTTAAGTTCTTTTTTGAATTGTTTATATTTTTCTTTCAAATTGTCATCTCCTATTCTTTTTTGTAGCCAATTCAAATTTCTTAGACTCTCTAGATCTTTGTGTATGTCTTTTGGAAGAGGAATTTTTTTTGAATATTTTTGGGTCTTCCACTTTGTTTTTTTCTTAGGAAAAGCAACATCAAAGCACCATTGAAAACGTGTGAAAAAGTTCGTGAACATGATATCAGCATCCCCATGCTGAATAGTGTCTTCAGAATTTTTTTCATATAACGTTTTGAATTCAGCAAGAGAACTATTGCTGAACCGACGCATGATTACAAATTGTTCGTTGGGTTCATTTAACATAAGAGGTGTGGACCAATCAAAAATTTGTGCAAGATGGTCGGATACTCCCAGGTCACAAATTTTGCTGTATGAATTTTTTATATTACTAACAATATAATCGATTCCACTGTAGGTAGTTTGGTTACCGTATTTTGCTATTCGAGTTGGCTCGTTGTAAGTTAGGCATAAGTTGAACATTTCGAATATGTCAAATAACTGTTTTTTATATGAGCTACTTCCCAAAAAATCGATATTGAAGTCGCCACAAATTATAAAGTTGTAATACTTATCTGCTATCCAGTTCAGAGTATATATTAACTTATCCAGAAATATTCGGGGATCAGCCTCACTTGAGGAGCTCCTATATATGGTCACAATACACACGTTTTTATTAACTTCTATAGCCGAACATTCAAAGTGAAGTTTTATGGATAAATTTTCTAGATGTGGTATATTTGTGCAATCCCTAAAGTATTGGGTCCTAATAAATATAGCTGTACCACCGTGCTCATGCTCGGATCTACTGAAGTTGGAACCCAGTTCATATTCCGCTATTTTTATATTTTCTAGTTTTTCCTCACACATCCAATGCTCAGATATACAAATGAATGAAGGTTCTGCAATGCTAGCGAATAACTCGATTATGCTTAATTTGTTGGCCAAACTTTGGATGTTTAGGTGGACTAATTGGTAGTTGAAATATTTTTGTGCGTTGGGCTCAGAAATGAGGCGGGATTGCGAAAATTTTCTTCCTTCTTTTTCTGTTGACTCTCCTGTTGATTGTCTAGAAATCTTCGTCCTAGTTCAAAGTCGAAACGGCCGTAGCGTACCTTGTTTGGCCAGAAGGTTGTTTCATAGATTTGTTCATGGAATCTAGGGTTCACACCAACCATGAAGGCCTGATCGTCTTTCCTGTGTGATCTTGTGTCCAGTTTTTTTGCGTAAATGTCATCGGAACCTATCCGTTTTCGGATGTACTTTCTCAGGACTTCCGTGGTTACTTCCTCTGGTACTCTGGACACATATAGCCAGATTTTTCTATGTGTCTTATCGTGACCTGCAAATTCGTCATCGCCTTCACCGCTACCGATGTTAAATTTGCGTCCTCTCGTTGTACGTCGTCTGGAAACTGTTATGAATTTTTCTTCAGAGTCACCGAGATTAGGCACTTCGGAAACTCTGGGCTCCGATGGAGTATCTGCGGATCCACCAACGTTCGCGAGATTAATTATTTCCTCTGCCTTTTTCTCAGAGAGAATTCTCATAATCTCTGCTGCAACTTCATTTGTTTTGATCACTGTGCCGCCCTGTGTGTTGGGAATTTCCGTATCTGCTGATTCATTCATACATGAGAGATTTCGGTCTGGCCGATCACTTTTTTGTTGGTTTTTTTCCGCTGCTTCGTTGTTTACCTTACTTCGACTACGCTTTTTTGTAGGCTGTCGTGCTTGTTGTCTTTGGAGTTCGCAATTATCACATTCTTTTGATTTATTCTCTAAGGAGTTGATTTTCTCTTTCAGGAGTATGATAAGTTCTTCTTTGTCGGCAATGATGGTTTCCTTATCAGTTATTACTTGTCTTAGTAGTTTGTTTTCTTCGATAAGGTAAGTTTCTTCTTGGATATATGAGCTTTCAGATTGTTCGATAGATTCGTGCCTGCATTCAGCCTTTTTTTGTTCGCTGGCTTGCTTGAGACATGCTGGGTGGAAGTATTCCCTACACTTGATGCACTTCACCTTGTTCACTACTTTTTTACTACAATGTTTACAAGTGAAATTGTCTATTTCTTTAGGACTTGGCGACGAGCAGCCTGAACTACCCGCCATCTTGAATATCCTGTAACGGTTGTGACCGTAGCTCATTTGAACTCCCTAGCATCTTCTGTTCTCATGTTCACAGCCCAATTCTTCAAAATTGACGCTAGTTCTTCCTCCACCTGATTTACATCCAATTGATGCTTTCTATAATTGTAAATGTTCATGAATGCTTTCCATACAAATTCTTTATTGTAAACGGTTATTCTTGGTATGATTGGTTCCATTATTATTCTAGATAGTATTACAACCAAATGGTGACATTTTGAAATATTAAATATCTGAAACGTCTAAATAGACATGAATGAATGTGTATGAGTCCATGGCAACATAATGAAATAAAAAAGGCCCATGAAATCTTTTCGGTTATAATTGCACGAGTGCATAAAAATTACCGATAATTTTGCAAGAAAGTGTGATATTTAAAAATTGCAAGAGTTCATTTTCATATTATGGCGAAAGTGCCTGAGTCGGAAGGACGAGGGCTCTTTTACAAAATATGAAAATAAGCGAATGCAATTTGTATAAGATATCACGCTTGAATGCAGAATCATCTGGTCATTTTTATGCACGAATGTAAATAATTGAAATATTTCACGAATAAAGAAATTCTCAAGGAAATGTTATTTTTTGTTCATTTATACTTTCCTCTACAGATTGTATAGAGTACTCACCTGAACACGAAATGTTTTTCTATTTTTGAAGTCTATTTGACATTTATTTGTGTTGTTTACTGACGTCTAGCGATACGTTCAAATGTGTTTTTATGGTGACTTGATACAATGCAATTACCGCTGTAAGTTTTCGATAATTGCATTGCTATTATATTCAGTATAATGTTGTCTTTATTGTTGTGTTCCATCGAATGATGATAATTTTCGGGACGTGTCACTACGTCGAATTCCCATTACGTCGAATTCCCACTATGTCGAATTCCCATTACGCCGAATTCCTACTACGTCGAAAAGCATCCCTACCACTTACGTCACCAAAACACGATCGTTATCGATGCTGGATTCCATTCGACGTAATGGGAATTCGACGTAATGGGAATTCGGCGTAATGGGAATTCGGCGTAGTGCCACACCATGCACTTTCAATATCAACAGCACAGCGAAATTCATCCTTCTTTTAGGTTAGGTTAGTTAGGTTAAGTCAGATTGTGTTAACAGGAAATTGCAGAATATCCGGTAAATTTTGCGAGTGCGTATCACTACGTCGAATTCCCATTACGCCGAATTCCCATTACGTCGAATTCCCATTACGTCGAATGGGATCCAGCTTCGATAACGATCGTGTTTTGGTGACGTAAGTGGTGGGGATGCTTTTCGACGTAGTGGGAATTCGGCGTAATGGGAATTCGACGTAGTGGGAATTCGGCGTAATGGGAATTCGACGTAGTGATACGCACTCATAATTTTCAGTAGTGATAACCCAAGGACATTGACAATTGTTTGAAAATTTTATAACAGATTTCGAATGCTTGTCGGTAGGAAACAGACCGACGCTAACCTCGTTAGCGAAAGGCGCGTCGAGTGCAAAAATATCAGTTTGGTGGTAGGGTAATTGAAAATTTTCAGATTTTACACCAAAGGTTTCTGTCTCATCGTAAAACTTGATACGTGAGTTGAAAATCCTCGGGAAATAAGTGAAGTCAGAAACAAACGACGAAGCAACAAAATGAACGAAAGTGAAAAAAAAGAAAGGAATGAAAATTGGAATCTGAAATTTTTCTTATTCGGAATAACTAACCGACTTTACGACTCATGCTCCAACTTCAATCATAATAATTGGGAGATGAACATTGTTCGGTTCACTTTTCCTGATCAGAAACTGAAAGAGACGATTACTGTAAACAATGAATAATCTTCCACGCGTAAATTTTCTTTCATTTGTTTGACTGCTATCAACGTTCTCATCAGTTTTTCCTTATATCATATCTTTCTCATTTTCTTCAGTTCCTCAAAATGTTTCACTAACTGAACATGCAGTATAGGATGGAGTGAATTCCATTTCTCATGAAATGAAATAAAGTCACTGAGTCTCTGTCGCTTTACTTCTGTTTAACTCGCCTTGATCGACTTCAAACTCATTTCTGTCTCTTATTGAGATACGAAAATCCATTTGAGTGAATTTATTCACATTGGTCTGACAATATATTCCATGGAAGATATATAGAAAAAATCTCATAGAATTTTGTAACAGGATTGAAAGATAAATTTGAGCATGAGATCGCATTTTTTAATTCGGGATGAACTCCGAGACAAAACCGTGATAAAACAGTATCACAGTTTTCTGTACGATTCTCACTGACCAGTGGTTTACGAAACCGCGACACGTATTTCGCTGTACAATAGCTTCCCCCAGCAGCATTAAACCATAATCGCTTGGAACCATATTCAAAGTTATCATTGGTGACAGAAGGTCGCCGAATAATGCCCATCAAACCTCAGAACAAACTTCCGATACCAATTTGAAAATAACCATATTACTGCTTGTTAATTTATCCTTCAAACGAGCTTTATTTTCCTCCTCTTCGTCAACTCATTGATAATTAATATTGTATTTCTGAATTCACCAAAAATATATAATTGTTTCTTTTTGTAGTTTTTAGATTCAATTGCCAATAACACTATGACAAAATTCAGATTCACTTTGGAATATGTTCTAGTGTAGAAAGTAGGACTCCCAATCATGACATGAATTGACGAATTTTCACAAAGGAACATTGCAGAATAATAATCAACCGACCCAAAAAAACTCGAAGAGGAAACTTCTCCTCTATGAAATGTTAATATATGTTCTAGTGTAGAAAGTAGGACTCCCAATCATGACATGAATTGACGAATTTTCACAAAGGAACATTGCAGAATAATAATCAACCGACCCAAAAAAACTCGAAGAGGAAACTTCTCCTCTATGAAATGTTAATTTCGAACACAGTTTGACAACTATTCATTGGGGCGACTGTAAACAAAACTCAGGAGACATTTTCATTTTCCCCGAGTTGAACTCTGTGCGTATTTACATTTCCGACAAGAAAACTCGGATGTAATTATTCAGATCTCAACAAACAAAGACTGTTGTTGCGCCACTGTACTTTGACCTTTCTAAGCGGATTTCAGAGGTTTCTCCATGCAAATTGGACGTAAGAAGATCGTTGCCATACAGCCGCTTAAGGATACGAATCTCATTTCATACGACATTTTTTATTTTCGCAATGAGCAAACAGGATTTTGTACTACCATATTTGAGAAACTAAATGCCGTACGTGTTTATTGGTTACAATTTGGGCGTCCCACTGAGAACTTTCAAACAAGAATAATTCCGAAACAAAAAGAAAAAAAATAATGTGTTCCTGGAATTTCCAAAGAAAAATGGTAAAATTTTTCCACAGTTTTTGAAAAATGTTCACATAGAGGTCAACAACCACTGAAGGGGTGACGGCGGTTATTTTGTTCCAACTAGGAGTGAAGATACTGAAACACAGACTTCTATGATTGTTCTATTGACTTTGACATGTAATGCGTTTCTGAAATTAATGCAATTTCACCCAGTGCGTTTCTTTACTCAGATCAAGGTAGTCTAACCAACAAACTATACAAGTTTTTTCGGAATCCAGTTTTCAACCCATATTTCATTTCTCTTGAAATTCCAGGTGAGTCACTGAAAATGATATTTTCTTTCAAGCTGCATCATATAATGTACGGCGTCTTAGGTCTTAGGGTATGTGAAGCCAAATATGCCGAAGATTGCTCCTTCACACACAGGGAATTTGTTGTAATTTCTGGCCTGATGAAATTCTATCATTGGTTGGTTTGTATCGAACGATTCAAGTAGAGAAAAAACGTCTTCAGCTCGTCGATAGTACGGTATTCTACAGCAGTTTCTACAGTTTTCTCCAATCCATCCGATTTTGATGGATGATTGGGGCCAACAAACGCCATATATATGTAGCGCAACACTTCTTGATTTTCACAAGTATGCTGGTGCCTATCTAAACCTGCTTTTTTTTGTCATTTTCAAACAGAGTATTTCTTCATTATTTTCAATGGCAGGATTTCTTTTTCTACAAAATGTCTCAAGTATAGAGAAGTAGATAGAAACTTAGATAGATCATCAATCTTCAGACTAAAGTAACGCCGTGGTTGGCAAAATGTTTTTCTAGCTCAATAATGAATATCATGTATAATCGGCAAATTTGATAATTTGAGAAACGCCGTAACCATTCGGCTTGGCCATATTTATCTTTGACTTAAGAATTCATACAATATCGGAGTCAAAAGTACCTCTTCCAGTGGTAAACTTTTTATGAAAACGTCGGGAACAACATGAATTGTAATAAGATATGGCTTAGTTTATTGTAAGATTGGCTACAAAAATCAGTGAAAGAAATAGAAGTCTGTATATGATATTGAATTAAAAATAATATTGATGATGGAATCTAATGAACGAAACGTCTCATTGGAAATAGGTTTATATCAGATTGAAACAAATATATGAAACAGTATTGAAGTCGGTAGGGTCACAAAAAAGGGAATTCGAAAATTCTAGTTGTTGGCGAGTATTTCAAAAAATATCACGAATATTGTCGATCTGAAAGAATGTTAATATACAGTTCAATTGTCAAGTTAACCGACCTTATTGGTTGTTGAACTGTGCAGTTTCAACTATATTTATTTAGTTGAATATGCGTGAAATCGAAAAGAATTTCTGCTGTGACTTTTTATTTTCAATCAAAATTGACAACATCAACTAAACTACAACTAAACACCTCCACAGGGTGAATAAAAGAGTATTCACATAAAATCACTCAACTGGGAGAATCAACTACTTCTAACACTCCCCCTGGATCTTTGATCCCCAATTGATGCAAGTGTTCTACCAAAATGACTCCCGTAATGCATTTGGTTAGTTGGTCTGCTAAATTTTCTCGTGATGAAATATATCTCAAAGTTATCTCCTTTTCTTCGATCAAATCTCGGATATGGAAGATACGTAAATCAATGTGCTTCGACCGGTCCGAAATGATATTGTTTTCAGCTAGCTTCATTGTGCCCTGATTATCGATGAAAATTGGAAAACCATCCCCGAAAAAATGTTTTTGGTTGATTTCATACGCCAACTTCTTCATAAATATCAGTTCTTTAGCTGTTTCACTCAAGGCGATGAGTTCTGACTCAACAGTACTTAATGCCACACAGTGTTGCTTACGACTGGACCAGCTTATTGCTCCACCTCCGAACTTTAGAACATATCCACTATACGACTTCCTGTCTGTTTCATTTGCGCCCCAATCTGCGTCGCTGAAGGCTTCTGCACGCTTTCCAGTTCTAGAGTATTCCAAACCATATTCTCGTGTGCCACTCAAATATCTGTATGTTTCATGCCCTTCCAATGATGTTTCGAGGGCCTGTGATTGAATTGGCTCATGAACGTAGCAGGAAACGCCAAATCCAATCTTGTAGAAAGTGCCAAATATAAGAGACTTCCGATAACTCTTTGATATAACTTTTTGTCGTCTTCATTCAAGGGTTCATCGTCATCAAGTTTATATTTATCTCCAATAGGTAATGGTGTGGAGACCTTTTTTGCGTCCAGCATGTTCATTTCTTTCAAAATTTCGATGGCATAGATTGACTGATCTAATCTTATTGAGTTTTTATTTCTTGTGATCCTGATTGATAGGATATTCTTCAGTACGAATCATTATTTGTACTGGTCCCCAATATTATTTTTGGCCCTTTCTTCCAATCGTATAAACAAGTATTTGCAGATTAGTGACGATGAACAATTTTTACATTCAAAGTATTTCATTGTTACCTCTCATGCTTTTATTTTATTTCGGTGTCTCGTTTTATTCCTGCTGTTGAATTTGAATTCGTTTGACGTTTTCCATGCTGACTAATCTTGAGGAAATTATTTTTGCAGATTTTGGATTGATTGGTTGGTGGGTTGATTGGTTTCAAATGTTTTTTTTTCTGTTTACCAGCTGACGAACGTAAACTCCCAGAAGAAGAAACTTGTGCGAGCAATGGATTAACGAGGCCTTACCTTTCAACGTGTGAATCCCAGCAGAGTGGCCCGGTGGGGGATTGAACCCAGGGCTTCCGCTTTATAGGCAGACGTGCTTACCTCTACACAACCGAGAACTACAATGATTGACTGAGTATAATAAATCGGGACATGAAAGTAGTTGGAGATTGAGGTGAAAGATTTTCCACTAACTGCACAAAATACAGAAGATAATGAACCGAAATAACTCTGCTGCCGAAGCAGCTTTCATTCGTAATAACGCAAATGAACCTGACACGATTCGGTCTGTGAAGCACAGGATAATACATTCAGTTCACGTGTCTATACACGTTCGTATCGAATAGAATGACATAGCAATTACTGAAAACGGTGCGTTTTAATGGAAACGTTTCGTTCATTCAATTCCAAAAAAGTGAAGCCGTGCAGCGATGTCGGATAGACAGTGTCACTGGAAATGAATTCATTTATCCGATTTCATAATATGAACTTTGAATGATTCTAGGTAGCCTTTCATGTATAATCCATATAACACGTAGTGCTGGAATAATGTACTTGCTAAGATGATTTAGAATTAGGTAAGTATCACACATGCATTCCGAATGATATGAGAGTTTCTTCAATGATGGATTCAATGTACTTTTTGAAATGAACACAAATGATAACCAATCTATTTGCCCCGTAGTAAGTTCAACCTTACAAATTCAACATTGAAAATGAATAGAGTTCCTATTAGAAATCTCAAAAACTGTCTGAAAAAAAAAATGATTATCGTTTTTCAATTATTTTCAATGCTGAATTTCAGATCTTTGCTGCCACTTTGAAATGTTGCAATTTTCTACCCGAATTCCGCTCAACCTGCTCGAACAAAACATGAACGAAACTTCGTAATTCCATTCCAATATCTAGTCCAGAATAATCGATTTCAATAAGCTGTTTACTGAAAAAATAGATCTAGAAATAATATTCTCGAGTTCCATTAGTTCATTCAATTTAATGTGAATCTGAGGGAATCAGAAAATCAGAACTGAAAAACGTAATGGAAATAGTGGATCTGGATCAGTTTGATATCGAATTCGTTGAAGTTTGAGAACTTTGCACGAAGAAATGATAATTTATAAAGTTGATTTCCCGCGTACAGTGTAAGGTGTGGCCTCTAGTCGTCCATAATATAGAATTTGGCATTTATAATATTCTTCACAGTTTTCTCTAATCCATTTGATTTTGTTGTCAACAGTCACTACATGAATGTAGCGTAATAGTTTCTGGTTGAAATACGTATGCTGTTTCTTCACATTTCTTCACATCAATATCAGTCGATGAGGGATCATACACATTCAGGCATTCAATGGGTTGAGTGAATGAAAGTGCCCATGTGGATAATGTGATGAAGTGATTATTTCAAGGCTAATATGTTGTATAGTGATACCGTTCCAGCACTTGGGTTTATTTGATATTTTTTATTATAGATGCTGCAAAAGTTATTCTTCTATCTATAATGTACTCTCCTTGTAAACACGTCCTAGCTTCATTGTAGGGAGCAAAATCTTTTTTTCCTTCCTAGGAAGGTAAAGAAAAAGTGACGTCATGTAACGTCATCAATGATATAACTTAAGTGGCATTACGCTATAAGGTAGACACGATAAAATTTCCACAAAATTTATTGTCTTCGCGACATGTTTCGGTACACTGTACCTTTATCAAGCGAATGTATTTAAACACTAAATTATTCTTCGCTAAAAGCTCCTTAAATATATCAGGGCCTACTCTAATTATCTATGATTCCTAGAATAATACCACTGACAATGATGATGATTCCTAACTGATGCTGATAACTGATACTGATTCCTAATAATAATTATGATATCGGACCATAGTTACTATATACTTATTGATTGAATAAGTTCAACAAAGGGGAACTATTGAGATCCAATTGATCATTTAGCAAACAATTTGAATTTTTTAATTTATTGATTTCCAAAAATTCTAAATAATTAAGTCTAATGCCCTTATTTTCAACATGCAGAATTTCGAAATTTTTATCGAAGTCATGGCCTTCCTCCAAAATATGATTGGCATATGATGAATGAGTTGTTTTCTTTTCATAATTCATACGATGTTCACGTATGCGGTTTTTGAATGGTCTACCTGTCTGGCCAATATATACTTTGGAGCAAGATCCACAATTCAATTTATAAACTCCTGATTTTTCATCTTTTATTGTTTTATCTTTGTTATTCTTGATAAACCTTCCCAACGTGTTATCTGTTCTATATGCTACTTTTAAATTTTGTTTATGCAAAAATGAAGCTACTTTTTCCGTAGCAGGTCCTGAATAAGTTAAGATTCTATAATTATTGTCATGGGTCCTCAAAGTGGGGTACACTTCTTGGATAGCTTTTCTATGTAGTTTTTTAGCAAGAATATTTTCTATTAATTTGACTTGATATCCATTGTTAACTGCTATTTGTTTTATGATATTTAATTCTTTGTTGAAATTGTCCACAGAAAGAGGAATGTTTACTTATCTGTGTATCATACTATGGTATGCTGATATTTTATGTTTATATGGATGTACCGAATTATTATGAATAGTGATATCAGTGTGGGAAGGTTTATGAAAAATAGCAAAGTGGTGTTTGCTGTTGGCTTTACCTATTGTCAAGTCTAAGAAATTAATTGAATTATCTGTTTCCATCTCTATTGTGAATTGAATATTTGGATGAATAGTGTTAATATATTTATGAAATGTATCTAATTGTCTGTTGGTGCCTTTAAAACAAACTATAACGTCATCTACATATCTGTACCAATACAAAAACTGTTGCGACAGTGGATGTTTATGAATTATATTTTCCAGATTGTCCATGAAAATTTCTGCCAGTAGAGGACTTAGCGGATTTCCCATGATCAAACCGTCAGATGAAGAGTATACTTTATTGTCAAATTGAAAGTAATTTTGTTCAAGACATATCGACAAAAGGTCTAATATCTCTTGTTTAATGAGCGGATTAACATGATTTTTATCTAGTAAACCTTCGACTAAGATTATGGTATGGTTCGAAGGTTTACTACATTCGATTATTATGAATATAAATTTTATCGCCTATTTATAGAACTTCCTGTATTTTTCAAAATGATAAAAAACCAGTAAAGAAGGTAAGACATGTTCAAGAAGTAAATATATTGAGGAATGAAAGTTGAACGGCAAATATTATAAAAGAGCTATAGCAATACGCTATGTCCATGATTCTGCAGAAGTTGCCTGTGAGTCCCGGTAGCGCAACGAGTTGGTACAGCGCTCACTGTTCATTATAGGCTTGTAGGTGATGGTTCTAATCTCGGCGTCAACATCTTTTTTCCTTTTTTTTTAGATTCTTATTCTCTCTTTGTTTTGTATGTTCTCCTCATTTTAGGAATTTCAGGGTCTATACTGTACCTACTATTCAGTTTCAGTTTTGTTTTCTAGTTTCATAGATGAATTATTTGAAAATGACTTGTTAGTTGAGGAAGGTGGTGAAAATTCATGTAAAACATGGGGGTAAATTGCCTTCACCTACTTTGAATGATGACTGTAAATTTTATCGTCGCGTTGGGAGGAAAACTAGCACTTTCTCCCTTGTAATACAAATAACTATTTCCAACCTTGTGAGACACTTTCGCCCCTCTTATTATTATTTTATCCGAAGCGTCTTTCTCCTCTTCGGAATTTATGAAGTGTCTCGTTTCCCACTAGCGTGTACTCACTAATGAAGTTTTTCGAAACAAAGTACCTCCGACAAGATATTACAGTTTTCACACAATATCGGTATGTTTACACAAGAAGAAATTTTTTTTTTCAAAACCCTCAATCTTCTTTATCAATGACGCCTTCAGTCGCTCACCGCTGTCTATCTGTCCCTATGTATGCTCAGATCTTTGTAACTACACGACAGATTTTGATGAGTTTTTTCTCCATACATAGAGTGATGTGAGTGGAAGGTTCATAACAAGATGAATAAAAATCCTGGTGCATTGACCGATATGCTTTTGTTTAGCCAATTCCTCTCGACCTGAGAAATCGAAGAGTAAACTTACATTTTTTGACGGTAGGTGGTGTGGAGGTGGTGATACCAATGCTATTTTCTAAGGGTACATTTTCATTGAGGCGGCAGCTCACGAGTGATTTTCGATACCGGCGGTCTCATTGGATAAACTCTTGCGGGATCTTTCGTTCACCAATAGAATTATCAGTATACTGTGATATATCAAATGATAGGAATATTTGAATTTACCGCCTTGACCTTCCCCCACCACTATTGTAACACCAACCGGTTGGATTTGGCACCAGTTGGTATCAGACCAGTGAAATAAACAGTTCATCAACGAATCAGTTGTTTTATTATAAAATCTATAAATTCTTTAAGATCTGCAAAATTATAATTCACAAAACATCACAAAGTGGCGCAGTCGGTATCTTTGAACCAATGCTCAAAAAAATTATCAGTGCAAGTTTCTGTTAAAAAGTAAAAAAATGTCGGAAAACGTGGGACATCTCCGCGAGTTCTCCTTGAAAAATTCCGAATGGAGCATTTTTCAAGCACGCTTAGAAAACTATTTCGAAGCAAATGGAATTAAACTGGCTTCCCATGCAGATAAAATGCGTGCCATACTTTTAAACACGTTGGATGAAGAAGCCTATAGACTAATGTTCGATTTAGTGAGCCCGTCCAAGCCAGAAGAAAAAACGTATGAGCAGTTGGTCGAGCAGTTCGATACATATTTTAAAGCAGTGCAAAGTCCGTTTGCTGCCCGATATAAATTCTATTCAGCCAAAAAGGATTATGGTGAAACAGCAAATCAGTGGGCCGGTCGATTACGAAATTTAGCCATTGGATGTGAGTTCGGATCGGAGCTTGCAGTTGCTCTACGAGATATGTTCGTGTTTGGTTTTGAGAAAGGGCCCGTGATGGACAGGTTAATGTGAAAAAGTGGACAGAACCTTGGAGGAGGTGATCAAGCTGGCGGCTTCCAAAATGGCGACCTTGGACATGCAGCAAGAAGTAAAGGTCAAACAGAGCCGATACATTATTTTCGGAATCAAAGCGAAGGCACGACGCAAGCGCGAGGTGAAAGCAGCGCCTGGAGCAAATCAGACCGGCAAAGAATGCAACAACGGAAACTGGAGGTCAACGTCAAATGTGACATCTGCGGAAGAAACAATCACTACAAAGATAAGTGTTTTTATAAAAATTCCACTTGCAACTATTGTAATATACAGGGCATTTAGCTTCAATGTGCAGAAAAAGACAATTTAATGTAAACAAAAAAAGAATTCAGAATCACTTTTTGAATTCGGGTAATGATGAAGATGCTAACTGTAGTCAAAGGTCAGATGAGGATATACACCTGTTCAACATATCTGGAAAAACTGTTTTTAACTCTGATCCCTATACAATTAACCTAGCAATTGAAAACATGCCAGTTCAATTTCAAATCGATTTTGGAAGTGGGGTCGCATGTTTAGCAGAAAAATTCTATTTAAATAATTTCAAAAAATTTCAGTTACAGATGACAGAAAAGACATTCATGTTTTATAATGGGCAGCAGGTAAAACCATTAGGGTTCCTGATATTGAATGTTTCCTACAAAAATACAACAAAAAAAGGTTAAATTTTACATAATGAAAAATGGTGGCCCACCAATTGTGGGAAGAGATTTTTTGAACTTGTTCAACATTGAATTTTCATTCTTTAATAATTCGAATAACCTTTCAAATACCACAGCGAATCTCATTAAAGAATTTCCTCAAGTATTTTCACCTGGTTTAGGTTTGTTCAATATAGGCTTAGAAAAGATATATTTAAAAAACTCAGACACACCTCCCAAATTTATTAAAGCTAGGCCAATACCCTTCGCTATAAAAGCAAAAGTAGAAGCAGAAATTGAACGACTTTTGTTTTTAGGTATCATCTCGCCAGTGCAATATAGTCAATGGGCCACCCCAATAGTGCCAGTTTTCAAAAGGAACGGTGATATCAGAATCTGCGGGGATTTTAAAGTCACCGTAAATCAAATGATAGAAATTGATAGACACCCACTACCTAGAATTGAAGAGCTTTTCTGCAAGTTGCAAGGAGGAAAGGAGTTCTCAAAGCTAGACCTTTCACAAGCATTCCAGCAAATAGGCATAGATGACGAAAGCAAGGAGCTTTTGACCATTTCCACCCACTTGGGCCTCTTCAGGTATAATCGTTCAACTTTCGGGATTTCCTGCGCATCTGCCAAATTTCAAAAAATAATGGATTCACTGCTAGGCCATTTACAAGGTGTTGCAGTATTTCAAGACGATATTTTAATAACGGGTCCTGATGAAAAATTACATTTTGATAAATTGAAAAGAGTACTGGGCATTCTGCAAGAGTCAGGGTTGAAAGTTAATTTTGATAAATGCATTTTCTTTTCAAAAAACATAGAGTATTTGGGATTTGTTATAGATAAGGAGGGTTTGCACCCCTCCAAAGAGAAAACAATAGCTATCGATCATGCTCCAGCTCCTAAAAACGTTAAGGAATTGCAATCTCTGCTGGGCACTATAAATTACTATGGAAGGTTCATAGAAAATATGTCTTCTCTCTTACACCCTCTATACAATCTGTTGAAGAAAGATACTAAATGGGAATGGACAACCCAATGCAATTCTGAATTTTTGAAAGTGAAGGATATTTTGAAGTCTGAGCCAGTTCTAGCACACTTTAATCCGGATTTGGAGTTGAGGTTAACGGTGGATGCGTCGAGCGTTGGAATTGGAGCTATTTTGAGTCATAAATTTCCCTCAGGTCATGAAAGACCAATAGCTTTCGCCTCCAGAACTTTGTTGGAAGCAGAAAAAAAATTTTCACAAATAGAAAAAGAAGGTTCGTCAATAATTTTTGGGGTTTTGAAATTCAATCAATATCTGTATTTGAAATAATTTACACTGGCCACAGATCATAAGCCCCTGGTAACAATTTTTGGAGAAAATAAATCGATACCTCAGTTTTCTGCAAATAGACTAAGAAGATGGGCAGTGATTTTATCGGGATATAACTACAAAATAGAATACGTAAAAAGTGATAAAAATAATGCTGATTGGCTTTCTCGTTTGCCTTCAGGAGGAAAAATTGATATGGTGAATGAGGATAATATTGACGTGGATTATTGTTATTTTTTTTTTCTAATAACTCAGATGTAGTATTGAATTTTGAAACTCTCAGAGAGAAAACAGCTTCAGACAAAGTTCTACAGAAAGTGGCGTCATACATAAGAAATGGTTGGCCCAAAGCAATAAGAGATCCAGAACTCATTCCATACTCATCAAAAAAGTTTGATTTCAACATAAGTGATGGTTGCATAGTTTGGAATCATAGGTTAGTCATTCCCAAGTCTTTGCAATTGCGGGTTTTGAAGGAACTACATAACTCACACATGGGAGCTGTCAAAATAAAAAGTTTAGCCAGATCCTATGTTTGTTTCCCAAATCTAGACAAACAAATTGAAAAAACAGTAAAAAATTGCGAGGCATGTATTATATTTGCGAATAACCCTACAAAGGCCCAAATAACTCCTTGGACTTGGCCAAGCGGTCCTTGGGAAAGGATACATTTAGATTTTTTTGAATTACGAAAAAGAAATTATTTGATTGTAGTAGACACCTATACAAAATGGCTGGAAGTTTTTGAGATGGCTAACATTAGTTCAATACACACAATCAATATTTTGAGAAATTTGTTCTGTACTTTTGGGTTGCCTGTCTCAATTATATCAGATAATGAAAGTTCGCTAGTGTCCGAAGATTTTGAAAATTTCTTGTCAAAAAATAATATTAAACACTTAACAAGTCCACCCTATTCTCCTGCATCAAATGGAGCTGCCGAAAATTCAGTCAAAACTGCTAAAAATGCTCTCAGAAAGGCTCTTTATAATTCGGGTGAAAATTCAGCTTTGAGTTTGTGCAGATTCCTTTTCGATTACCGAATTACTCCACACTGCACTACTGGGAACAGCCCTGCTACCCTTATGTTTGGTAGAAACTTAAGAAGTCGTTTTTCTACTCTATTGCCAAATGAAATAACAAGCTCTCAAGCATTGACAAAAAAAATAGATACTGAGGAAGTTCGCAAAAGGGTAGAAAAATGTCAGGCTAAGCAAATAGTAAATAGTAGACCTAATATGATTGTAAACTTTAGTGTAGGAGAAAATGTGTTAGTCAAGAATTATAAAAATGTAAATGCTCCGAATTTTGTTAAGGGTGCGATTATCAAAAGGATAGGTAAAAAAATATATTTAGTAGAGGTGCCATCATTACAAAAAACTTGGAAAAGGCACTGTAACCAGATCAAAAGATTTTCAGTTCCTACCACATATTCATGTATTACAAATTCTGTAGATAATGAATCTGTTGAGTTTGAAAATAGAGAGATAAGTGACGCCGATGTAAATAGGGCTAGTAGTAGTTCTGAAGCAAGCATGTGTGAAATAAACTCTGAAAGTCAAAGGGAAGTTAGTCCTAATGTTAATAAAATGCATGTACCCAATGAAAGCCTTGCTGTGGAGGTCATTAATAGACCAAAAAGAACGGTAAAACCAATTGAAAGACTGCAATACGAATAATTTGTAACCAAATTTTCATGGAATTAATTTATCCATAAGGTAAAATCGTTATAAGTGTGGGGATAATTGTTTTAGGTTTTTTTTTTAATCTGAATTTCAATAGGGCCCTATACATGCACCGAAATTGTGTTAATTGATAACATTCCGTGGGTATTTTCTGGTGTTTATAGTGTACCTAGATAATATATGGTACATTTGTATTTTGGGATTTTTTGAGGGGGAGATTATGTGATATATCAAATGATAGGAATATTTGAATTTACCGCCTTGACCTTCCCCCACCACTATTGTAACACCAACCGGTTGGATTTGGCACCAGTTGGTATCAGACCAGTGAAATAAACAGTTCATCAACGAATCAGTTGTTTTATTATAAAATCTATAAATTCATTAAGATCTGCAAAATTATAATTCACAAAACATCACAACCTATACAAAATACGTACGGTCAAGTTCGTCTAATAATTAATTATTAGCTATTAATTTTTTTGAAATGTTTGACAGTTCGATTTGAATTTGAATGCATTTGAAAAAATTTTTAATATTCAAAATCTTGTATCCTTTTTAAGTGTTTATCGTTGCTGTTCTTGTATTTTTTCGATTTTATGTGATAGTTAGATTTATTATGAACCGATTTACAAAGCTCAAAATAAAACGCTCGTGTAACGTGAAGGTATTACTTATCCCTCATATCATTGGCTCGCAATCACAAACTGCATTTTTTTAACACTATGAAGAAAACACTACTTACCTATCTTCGGTTCCTCAGAAAGAAGAAAGATGAGATATCAATACTTTCCAGTTTCACTCACAACTATTGTTTCGGAAGATTCAAAATCACATCACAATCACTGAGTTTTTGATTTATTTTTCATCAAATTGAAAGCAAAAGGAATACCTTATAATCAGTCAAAATGTGATGACTATATATTTTCTACCATTTCGCGGGAAAGCAAGAAATTGCATGCAAAACATGAGACCATGAAATAAACATAACCTATAAATCTATAAATAATCGAATGGCCGTCGAGCAGACGAATATCATGGCATCACAGATTAAATTAAAATCACGTAAAGTGCGCCTTTGCTGGCAAACTCTCGAAGGCATCTCTTCAGTTGAAATTGATCAAAATCAAGATTGCAAAAAGTCGAGAAAATTTGCTTACAATCTATTAGTCAACACACCAGGGTTTTTATTCATCTTGGTTCATAAGTACGATACATGCATAATATAGTAAAGAAACACTGACCTTTTCAGAGGTTTCTGGTGTGATGTCGTAAATATACACATTTTTTGAGCTAACATTGCAAACGCTGGCTGAATACTACGAGATTGATCAAAATAATGTACCACAATACTGCATACTTTGAAAATGTCATCAAAAACTTCTGCGATGAATAATGCCTATCTCTCAGGGATAGATAACCCACAAAAACTTTTTTATCGGTGCCAAACTGGAGCGGATCGCTAGTGTTGATATATGTATTTCAATTTTCGTTAGAACCTCTGTGTAGGTAAATTGCATTTTTTATCATAATGACCTCTGGAGCCTAATGGAGTTGATCAATTTGCAATGCCTACTAGGTTTCTCATTCATTTCATGAAATTATTTCAAATGATTGTGAATAGAATAGTGCACAATCCTCGGCAAAAGATAACATTTCTGTTTCGAAAAATATCTCAACTTGGCCTTTCGCATCATTCAACAATATTCCCTGGAGATAATATATCCGGAATGTATTACACTATTATTATTTTCAGGAAGAACCTAATTCTTCAACGAAAATGTGAAAAACAGTAACATCCAGATAACGATGCCAATGCTTTCCAATTCCATATCATATTTTCCTTTCCTGAAAATGATCTCAATTTAAATTTATTTCATACTAAGATCACTGGATCAAATATCAAGCAGTTGCATGATGTCGAAATTTTGGTTTCAGTTCAAATGTTTTCGTGAATATCTTAGCCTGGAATATTTTCATTCTATATCATTGTGCATTCATTTGCAATTACAATGGAAACGATTCTTCCGCAGAAATGTAGCCATGCAGAAATATCTTCCAGACAGCGTCCCTGGAAATGAATATGTTTATTAGATTCCATATGATTCCAGCAAATATGATTCCAGCAAATAGTTGCTGAACTAGGGAATAAAACAAAAACTGTTCGAGATGAAATCGAAATAAAAGTGGGGGACTATCTCGTGAATGAACCAGCGACTGTAGCAAACTTATTTAATAATTACTTCATAGAAGAACCCCGAAATATCGTCAACCAAATCGACTGTAAAGGTCCTGATTCAGATTTCTTTATTCAAAAGATTGCAACATCATGTAACTCTTTTTTCCTCACCCCGTATGACCAAGCAGAGCTATATGACCTACTACGAATAAAAATGAATAATAAGTTTTCTTCAGGCCATGATGAAGTACCCATGTTTCTCTTGAGAAAAACACTCCATATCCTATCCAGTCCACTTTTACATTTGGTGAACTTATCATTTTCCACTGGCCACTTTCCAAATATGTTAAAAATTGGAAGAATTTCACCAGTATTCAAAAAGAAGGACAAACATTCAGTAGAAAACTATAGGCCAATAACAGTACCATCAAGTTTTTCGAAGGTTTTCGAATACGCGTTCCTAAACAGGCTTCTTTCATTTTGTTATGAATTCAATATTTTCTCTAAAAGCCAACATGGTTTTCTTAACAAAAGATCGACCACAACAGCAGTTCATTCATACTATGATAGAATAATCGAATTTATTGAGGCGGGCGAATGCCCTGTGGGAATCTTTTGTGATCTTAGCAGGGCATTCGACTGCGTCAATCATTCTATATTACTTGAAAAATTGGATAAATATGGTATCAGAGGACTACCTTTGGAATGGATATCGAATTATTTAACGTATAGAAAACAATATGTCACCGTGAATAATAAAAATTCTGATATGAAGTACATTGATCTTGGTGTGCCCCAAGGCTCAGTTTTGGGACCGGTATTGTTCATCCTTTTCATCAATGATCTGAGTATTTTATCAGTACCGGCATCATTAACTTTATATGCAGATGATACATCCGTGATCATATCAGATAAAACCGATCTAGCCTTGACAGATAAATGCAACACAGTTTTTTCCAGATTGCACGAATGGTATTCTGCAAATCAGCTGTTTCTGAATGTTGGAAAAACACAATCGATAAGGTTTCATAACCGTCAAAAATTGTGTCAGGATATCACATTCGGCTCAGATGAGGCCTCAACGCATTATGTCTCAAGTAATAGTAACGTTATAACGTTTCTAGGATTTCAAATTGATTCATGTATGGACTGGAAAATTCACTGTCAATCACTGATATCAAAAATGAATTCATTATCATATCAATTCAGAACCACTAGGAAAGTATTGGAAATAAATCAGCTACTTGCACTCTATTATGCACAAGCTGACAGTAGATTGCGATATGGTATATGCCTATGGGGTTTATCTGTATCCTCGCACGATGTTTTTATCTCCCAAAAGCGAGTTTTGCGTTCTCTCGTTGGTTTATCGAGCCGTACAAGTTGCAGGGATGTCTTCAGAAACCACAAAATTTTAACACTACCTTCATTATTTATTTTTGAACTCTCTGTATACTCATTCGAGAACAGAGGAACTTTATTCAGTACCAATAAAGTCAGACATCAATTTGATACCCGAACCAAAAATGACCTTCATGTACCTTTTAATAAACTTAGTGTATCATTCAACTCTCCTTCCTCTATGGCGCCCAGGGTATTTAATAAATTGCCAAAATATATAAAAGACAGTAAATGTATTAAACTATTTAAAAAACAATTGCGAAAATTTCTACTAGAAAAATGTCTGTATAGTGTTGAAGAGTTTATGTCGTAGAACCGTAGCGTCTTGTTTGTAAGCTTTTATTCTGACATGTTGGCATGTTTGTTTTAGAGTATTTTTAGGACAATTCTCATTGGGATAGACATTTTTGATTTTTGTTCTCAAACCTGTGATTTCAGATTTTTTATTATGTCTGAAATTTTAAAATTTAAAATTTTTCGTGTTTTTATATTTACCTAGATTTAAGTTATTGACTATTCCTATACAATGTTGTGTTGTCTACTGGAAAATAAAGATCTTATTTTATCTTATCTTATCTTATGAACTCTGAACGATCATTCGCGGTTTGGGTGCAGAATTGAATGTCGAAATGCATGACCATTCATCGGTGCCTAATTAGTAACATGTTTACTGAGTTCACCGAGAAATCATAGAACGAGGTTAAATAGTTCGCTTCATGGCTTCATCTAACTAGTCTGCACCGTCAATTAGGGTGACTACAAAGGGCTAGTCTAGGAGTCCCAATCAGATGATAAACAATCTCCTTGGTATCTTCCTCCAGGAATAGTTCCAATCAGTGACAGATAGCATAAAATGAATTGAAATAACGAGCAACAGGGGTTGAAAAGCCTAGAATTGATCAACAACTTCAAAATATTCACTCGAAAAGTTTTCTCTACACCCAACAACTGAAAACATTATACTTTTCGTTGAACCAGCCTCATTTCAGCTATAACATATGAGGAGGTGCGGTGCGTACGATACATACCGGAATGAATTGAAAATAATTCAAAAATGGACTTCGAATATAATTCATAATTTATACTATCCGAGATCATTAGAGTCTTAGGTGCTAGACAATCATATTTCTGAGAAGTTTTACTGAATATATTCGAACAAAAGATCAAAATGAAGATAACTCCTCACTCGTACGGAACTAGGAATATATCTAAGAACCACTTCCTACCTAGAAGAAACGAATCCATAGGTTGTAGATCGATAGCATATCTGGCACCTAGAATCTATAATCTATTATCAGAATAATTATAAAAAAACGATTTCAATCGTGGCTTGTGACACTGGCTGAATAGTCAAACAAGAAATACAGTTCATGATTTGATGAAATTAAAATAAATTGAAAAACAAACAGATAGCTATCATCTTTTTCTTCATCGATTAGAATAATTATTGTCATCATTGTTCTCGATTTTGGGCGGTTTCATCTAATTATTTTCACATTTACTTACTTTTATATTAACTTATATCTCACCACGCACAAGGGTAATTTTTTTAATATTATTCCGTGGTATTCTCTTCCAGTTTATCAGCATACTAGACTTTGAACAACCTTTTTATTTCATTCTGAATTTTTTGTAATGAACGTTATTATTATTTATTATAACCCAATTTATCACAATCGCACACGTTGCTTATATCATATACAGCCCCTATATGCGATCACACTGGCGACATTTTCATTTTTTCTCGCACTATTGAGAAATAACTTCAACATCCTTTTTTTTTATTTTGGATTATTATTGGATACCAATGGTGAAAGCAACTTCATGCCGTCACTTGATTGGAGTTTGCGTTTACCTTCTATCATTCTCTAAACATTATTTATGTTTATTATCAAGGAATAAGGAATCGAAGAATGCACTTCTAACATCATTTTGGTCGAGTCGTGGAATGGTAATATATTACTGAATGAATGTTCTTATGTTCTCTGTCCACATACATACATACGTCCACATACCAGTAAAGCGACACCTGACCTTCTAAGTACATCGTCAAATTATCTCGTTTTAATCATTGAGGTTGGAATGGTCAATTCATTTTTTCCGATCACAATAGTGATATGTGATAAGTCGACAAGTATATATATATATATATATATATATATATATATCAAAATATCAAAAATATTCAAAAGACCTAATAATTCCAGGAATTCGAAGTTGAAATTTAATAAACACAATATCATCACAGTTACACGTCAAAGCTACTGCAGAGGTATTCGGCAACAGTATAGAAGCATTCATCTACAAGAAGTTTTTTCGCACTAGTCTTGAAAGTAAAAAAGTTGATTTCAGTTCAGCTAACTTCCACCTTCTGGAACATTGGGGTAAAATTGCATCCAGCTGAATGAATTTTCGACTACAGTACTCATAAACAGAACTTATAGAATATTCGTTTTATTTCAATTTACTCCACAGTAGTGACGAATCTTTTCAAGCCAGTTTCAAATAATGACACCACGCCTTATTCTCAACTTAATATATTTTGAAGATAGGTATTCGAGACTTTCACGAAGGAGCCATCACCAGCAATTCTGTGGTTGAATCGATACCAAATCCCTTCACTAGTCCGGTCGACGTATATCTACCAATTTTTCATTCATCGAGAATAGTTTATTCAGTCTGCTTTACCTTGAAAGGTTTCTTTTCCACAATTCCATTATCATTCGGGATAATCATACAATGTTTTTAGCTTCAACCTGTTTCGATGGCTCTTGAAGAAAACCGCCATTTGATTATAGAAAACCATTGATTTCGAGTACATGGTGGAAACCTGAGAACCACATTGTACTTACGGAAGGTGAATCAGCCCGAAACAGAACTCCAAGTGTGCCCGTCCCAGTAATTGAAAATTAATTGCGGCATTTGTATCGCCAAAAGTATTTGCTGGATTTTTTTTAATAATCTCATTCTGACTCCTGTAGTATAAAGTCAACGCCTTTCATGATAATATCCCGTAGGGAAAATACATAAAATATCGCGTACAATCAAAACTGTATCGATAAAACTTGAAATTTTCAGGAAGTCATAACATTGCTTTATGAACTCCTTTTCATTTTTGATAATATGCACTCACATAGCTTCATGTACCGTGAACAAAAACTGTCTCGTGAAATTTGGTGCGCTCATAAATTCATATTCAACTCCTAAATAGCTATGCTATTACCGTTACTTTATGATCTCAATAAACTCCCGTTTCGCATAAATATAACATACCTCCTGAGGGAGAAATACTTGTGTAAAGATTTATGGATTGTGAAATGTATGAACAGTGTTCACTTCAGCTTATTTGTGTGATACATTTCATAAGAATCATTTTGTTGGAATGAAGCACTCTCTCTATGAAGAATTACTTTTGTAAGTTTTCGAGATAGAGTGCGATTAAATAGTGCAAACAGAGTTGATCGATATCGGCTCTCCACAGCAAGAACACAGTTATTGCATTTCAGTAAACATTTAAAATAATGCATTTTCAATATAATTTCATAGCATCACTCTATTTATTAAGACTCACGCACGATACTTGGAGAAACTGTCAGTAGGACCTCAGTTATTATTGTGATATTTTATCAAAAGATTCAAAAATTGTATCGGAGTCGATACTGGGTCATGATTTATTGTTTTATATGGTACTTCCAAATGCAGTTGACGCGAGTCTCATGAAAGAACACAGTTTCAATCACTTGAATGAAATCCACCCACGGATCAAATTCACCAAAGAAATTGAAAAAGAAAACCAGCTCGCATTTCTCGATGTTTTAATCATGAAAAATTCCGACAGTACGCTAGGCCACACGGTGTATCGCAAAGCAACACATACCAACAGATACCTGAACGCAAATTCACATCACCATCAGAAACAGATTCACGCTGTGGCAAAAACTCTAATTACACGTTCAATCAGGTTGGCAGACAACGAACATCAAAAACAAGAGCGGAACACGATCGAGGAGACTCTACGAATGAATAACTACTCGGAGAGAATTATAAAAACGGCTTCCAAGAACAAACCGAGACAGCAGAAAACCCCAGAAACACCGGTCATAACAACCAGACTACCATACATAAAAGGAACCACAGATAAAATCAGCAGAATTCTCCGCAAACACGACATAGCTACTTCGTTCGTACCAGAACGTACAATAAGATCGATACTCCGTAATCCGAAGGACCAGATACCACTGGAGTCCCAGGGAGTCTACGAAGTGCCATGTCGAGACTGGAACAAGTCCTACATCGGCCAGACCAACAGACGGATCAACGTACGCAAGGATGAACATGAGCTATCAGTGAAAGGAAAAGTCACCACATCTTCCATCTTCCAACACGTATTGGAGACAGGACATAACATCAATTTCGAAAACACGAAAACATTAGCGAGCGATGAAAACTTCTACTCTCGAACAATCAGAGAGGCTATCGAAATTGAAAAACGACAGAGTAGTATAAATAAGAGAGATGACGCCCAAAGATTACCAAGAACGTGGAAATCCATCCTATCACAAAACAAAAACAAGCCGATCACACCAGAAGAACAAGGTCGGACCTTATCAAGTAATTACCATATGGACATAATGAAAAATGCAGTCGGACCAACGAAGAAAGTGGGAGGGGTTGTGACAATCATCCTTCAGAGGATCAAAACCACAGAACACGGAATGAAACCCGAAAACACAATTCATCATATATTATATATATATATATATATATATAGAGTTTGCACTATTTAATCGCACTCTATCTCGAAAACTTACAAAAGTAATTCTTCATAGAGAGAGTGCTTCATTCCAACAAAATGATTCTTATGAAATGTATCACACAAATAAGCTGAAGTGAACACTGTTCATACATTTCACAATCCATAAATCTTTACACAAGTATTTCTCCCTCAGGAGGTATGTTATATTTATGCGAAACGGGAGTTTATTGAGATCATAAAGTAACGGTAATAGCATAGCTATTTAGGAGTTGAATATGAATTTATGAGCGCACCAAATTTCACGAGACAGTTTTTGTTCACGGTACATGAAGCTATGTGAGTGCATATTATCAAAAATGAAAAGGAGTTCATAAAGCAATGTTATGACTTCCTGAAAATTTCAAGTTTTATCGATACAGTTTTGATTGTACGCGATATTTTATGTATTTTCCCTACGGGATATTATCATGAAAGGCGTTGACTTTATACTACAGGAGTCAGAATGAGATTATTAAAAAAAATCCAGCAAATACTTTTGGCGATACAAATGCCGCAATTAATTTTCAATTACTGGGACGGGCACACTTGGAGTTCTGTTTCGGGCTGATTCACCTTCCGTAAGTACAATGTGGTTCTCAGGTTTCCACCATGTACTCGAAATCAATGGTTTTCTATAATCAAATGGCGGTTTTCTTCAAGAGCCATCGAAACAGGTTGAAGCTAAAAACATTGTATGATTATCCCGAATGATAATGGAATTGTGGAAAAGAAACCTTTCAAGGTAAAGCAGACTGAATAAACTATTCTCGATGAATGAAAAATTGGTAGATATACGTCGACCGGACTAGTGAAGGGATTTGGTATCGATTCAACCACAGAATTGCTGGTGATGGCTCCTTCGTGAAAGTCTCGAATACCTATCTTCAAAATATATTAAGTTGAGAATAAGGCGTGGTGTCATTATTTGAAACTGGCTTGAAAAGATTCGTCACTACTGTGGAGTAAATTGAAATAAAACGAATATTCTATAAGTTCTGTTTATGAGTACTGTAGTCGAAAATCAACAATTCATTCAGCTGGATGCAATTTTACCCCAATGTTCCAGAAGGTGGAAGTTAGCTGAACTGAAATCAACTTTTTTACTTTCAAGACTAGTGCGAAAAAACTTCTTGTAGATGAATGCTTCTATACTGTTGCCGAATACCTCTGCAGTAGCTTTGACGTGTAACTGTGATGATATTGTGTTTATTAAATTTCAACTTCAAATTCCTGGAATTATTAGGTCTTTTGAATATTTTTGATATTTTGATATATATATATATATATATATATATATATATATATATATATATATATATATACTTGTCGACTTATCACATATCACTATTGTGATCGGAAAAAATGAATTGACCATTCCAACCTCAATGATTAAAACGAGATAATTTGACGATGTACTTAGAAGGTCAGGTGTCGCTTTACTGGTATGTGGACGTATGTATGTATGTGGACAGAGAACATAAGAACATTCATTCAGTAATATATTACCATTCCAATACTCGACCAAAATGATGTTAGAAGTGCATTCTTCGATTCCTTATTCCTTGATAATAAACATAAATAATGTTTAGAGAATGATAGAAGGTAAACGCAAACTCCAATCAAGTGACGGCATGAAGTTGCTTTTCCGACACCATTGGTATCCAATAATAATCCAAAATAAAAAAAAAGGATGTAAGTTATTTCTCAATAGTGCGAGAAAAAATGAAAATGTCGCCAGTGTGATCGCATATAGGGGCTGTATATGATATAAGCAACGTGTGCGATTGTGATAAATTGGGTTATAATAAATAATAATAACGTTTATTACAAGAAATTCAGAATGAAATAAAAAGGTTGTTCATAGTCTAGTATGCTGATAAACTGGAAGAGAATACCACGGAATAATATTAAAAAAATTACCCTTGTGCGTGGTGAGATATAAGTTAATATAAAAGTAAGTAAATGTGAAAATAATTAGATGAAACCGCCCAAAATCGAGAACAATGATGACAATAATTATTCTAATCGATGAAGAAAAAGATGATAGCTATCTGTTTGTTTTTCAATTTATTTTAATTTCATCAAATCATGAACTATATTTCTTGTTTGACTATTCAGCCAGTGTCACAAGCCACGATTGAAATCGTTTTTTTATAATTATTCTGATAATAGATTATAGATTCTAGGTGCCAGATATGCTATCGATCTACAACCTATGGATTCGTTTCTTCTAGGTAGGAAGTGGTTCTTAGATATATTCCTAGTTCCGTACGAGTGAGGAGTTATCTTCATTTTGATCTTTTGTTCGAATATATTCAGTAAAACTTCTCAGAAATATGATTGTCTAGCACCTAAGACTCTAATGATCTCGGATAGTATAAATTATGAATTATATTCGAAGTCCATTTTTGAATTATTTCCAATTCATTCCGGTATGTATCGTACGCACCGCACCTCCTCATATGTTATAGCTGAAATGAGGCTGGTTCAACGAAAAGTATAATGTTTTCAGTTGTTGGGTGTAGAGAAAACTTTTCGAGTGAATATTTTGAAGTTGTTGATCAATTCTAGGCTTTTCAACCCCTGTTGCTTGTTATTTCAATTCATTTTATGCTATCTGTCACTGATTGGAACTATTCCTGGAGGAAGATACCAAGGAGATTGTTTATCATCTGATTGGGACTCCTAGACTAGCCCTTTGTAGTCACCCTAATTGACGGTGCAGGCTAGTTAGATGAAGCCATGAAGCGAACTATTTAACCTCGTTCTATGATTTCTCGGTGAACTCAGTAAACATGTTACTAATTAGGCACCGATGAATGGTCATGCATTTCGACATTCAATCCCTTGAGAGTTATACAAATTCTGCACCCAAACCATCCTATCACAAAACAAAAACAAGCCGATCACACCAGAGGAACAAGGTCGGACCTTATCAAGTAATTACCATATGGACATAATGAAAAATGCAGTCGGACCAACGAAGAAAGTGGGAGGGGTTGTGACAATCATCCTTCAGAGGATCAAAACCACAGAACACGGAATGAAACCCGAAAACACAATTCATCATATATTATATATATATATATATATATATATATATACAAAGTTGTTTTTCTAAAAAAAGATTATTCTTTTCAGTTAGCTTTTTCGAGGGCTACAATATAAAATGGACATCAAAAAGTATAAATATAAAATATAAGGTACATGCATGTGCTATTTGAGTTTTTTTTTGATTAATGGAATGCAGAGAAATGTAAATTTTGACAATGAAAGGTAAAGTTATTGATTTGGAAATTCATAGTGTTCTTTTCACTGACAACACTTATATACAAGATGTATTCATTTGTTTAATGGAAACGAATAAATTTTACTGAGGTTCTCAATATCTGATTTTTTGTTCATGTTGGTTTTCATCGTTTCAATTTCAGTCATTTCCAAAAAAGGACGTTTGTTCAAGTTTTTTCCAATATGAAGAATTTTTGTGTTATTATAATCAATTGTATGACAATTTTCAATAGAATATTTGGTTAATGCACATGAATTTTGTCTCATATTTCTACAGTCACTTTTGTGTGATGCTATTCGTGTTGTCAAATTATTTTTCGTTCGACCAATATATTTTTGTCACAATCATTGCAAGGAATGTCGTACACTACATGATATAGAAAAAACAACTTTGTGTACAAATAGCCGGTTGAGAATACTTATCAACTATATATATATATATATATATATATATATATATATATATATATATATATATATATATATATATAAAGAATTCCGTCCAACCTGAGCCAACAATTGCAAACCGTACATGCAATCTTGAGCCAGTTTAACAAAGATGAGCCGTATATGTGGCTCAGGTTTGTTTTCATGTGTTTAAGGGTTTATGTGATCTGAAAATACCATAGATTCTTGTTCCAAACGAGGCCCATTTTATACCAATCCTCATCCACAACTCGTTGCACGTGATTAGTTTTTATGATACCCTCTACCCGCCACTTTTTCCCTCCATAAATTGGCTCAGCTTGATACGAAAAATATGAATTTTAGTTCAGCATAAAGTCTACTGTGGCGCTGCAGATCTAGCCACATATACAAAATGTCTATATGTGAAACTAACTTCGTACATTAAAACCTGAGCCATATAAATGCGGCAACATTGGAATTCTATGAATAGATATTTATCGTTTTAGAGTTTTGGTTGGTTCAGAAGTTGTACTGAGAAAGCGTGTCTTACGATTAAACAGTTCTTTAGATTGCTGCATGAATGGTGTATATTTTGTTACGAATTAGACTCACGATTTCCGATTACCGACTTCAGAGCTACGATTGCTGCATGAATTCGCCATTAGTTGTTTCGAATGTTTGGAATTCGATACTCTCAGATGGATGATAGATTTCATTGAGGATAATATTTCTGCTGACAAAATTGTATATTACCTCCGGTCTGACCGGGAAATTTGGATATTTTATAAAGAAAGAGTTACTTTCTGTATTTTTTTATTGAATTGTTAGTTGGCAGTGAGAACTTTAAGATAAGTAGAATCAAGCTGAAAAAGTCACACTTGCCCTGTATTAGAGTTGCAGAATAATTCTCGTCACAGGTTTTGCCAACAAGTTGACACCATCCGGAGCTGAGTAAAATTGTTTCATGTCTTGATGATGCCAATTCAGTTTTCGGAACGTGTCAAGAATTGGCTTTTCATATAATTCATTGGCCTCAATAAATTATATTTTCGATCAAAATTATTAATTTCAAATATTCGAAGCAACTGAATAACGGAATGTACAATAATTTAATTAGCACCATGAAGTACTGATTCAAATATTTTTAATGAATAACTTCTAGGAAGAGTGATAATTCCAAATATGAAAAGCCTTCTCCTGAAAGAGAAAATCAATTTCATGAGAATATCGAAATAGCTTCAATGAATAGGATTGAAAAAATACCGTACAAGGAATGTGATGGTCAAATTTTATTTTCAGAGAGTACTAACAAAAATCATCTGCTTCTCAGCTGTGATAAAAACTAACTAAAATATCATGACAATATCAAGAATATATCCACAACAGAAAGTTACTTCAAGTTACCATTAATTGAAGTTCGTCAAAAAGAAAACGTTGCACATATTAATCTTGAATCAGAACCATTCGATCTCCCTATTATCATTGAATCAGGAAATGACAATTATCATAGTGCAATATTGAATCATCATGAAAGTGATAGTTTTCATCCCTATTTCATTTCGAGTGAAAAAAAAATGTCGATTCATTGGTGAGTAAACTTATCTACAATTTTGTTATACTTACACTATACTTTTTCTATGGTTATAAGAGGTAATAGCGAAATGATATAAAAAAACATGAATTTCAAATTCGTCACTCAAAATTTCCATTTAGGTACAATTGAATAAGTAAATAGAGCTGTCATTACTTGGAATTTGATATTCCATGGGAGACTTGATTTGTTATGTAATAATAACTACAACTGTAACACAATGAAGTAATTGTTTTATCAGGTGAGGAAATTGAAGATATACTGATACTGTAAAACAAGGAGGTCATTGTATTATCATGATATTATCTAGAACAGTTAGAAAGAGCAGTATTTTGTGTTATAGCTTTAGAAAAAATATATTCACAGTCATAAAGTGACACAGGACAAAGAAAGAATAATAATATATGCATTTCAATAATGGTTTCCGGACTACTTCATCAGATAACAATAGTAAATACTATGAGATCATGGAAAAGGAAAATACAGAAACCTCACCCAAACTACACCGAAGTATCATTCCCATAAAGTGTTATCTCAGTATGTTTTTCAACTCAGAAAGCAGAAATGTGTTCGAGGCAAACAACAATAATAATAGAATAGATCGTGATGAAGCCTGCGAGTTGCCTTCGCCTGTCTATCCTAGCAAAGAATTCAATACACATTTACCCATTAGATCTGATTGTGTGGTCACCCAGGTTTCGAAGATCCTTATGAATTCCAGAATGAAGATACTGAAGACATCAAAAATGATGGGAGGAATGCGTTTTTCAATGACTCTAGTGACGAGAGTGTGAATGCTGAGGTTAATATGAATGAAATATGCATAAAATTTTAATGTCTCAATAATTCTTTAACCGAATCTTTATTATCGTAATATTATAATCAAAAGCTAGTTTTTTCATTCAATTAATATTTCAACACATAAAATAACATATCAGAATCAATGAATTAGGGGGGGTTATTCAAACTTCCAAACCGGTCAGCATTGGTCGAAAAGAAATGTGGCCTCAGACGTTACAACAGTGGATTCAAATCTCGATTTCACTTACGAAGAGATCAACATTATGTTAAATGATGTATTTGAGTCTATAACATAGATTGGTGTTCATGATAAATGCCCACAGCAGATATGTGAATTATAAATCTATATTCTGAACTTTGTTAACTAGGTTAGGGTAGGTAATAGTGTGTACAACCGAATTTTCCATTGTCAAATAGCTAATATACTTACTTCTGACAATTCACACTGAGCTGTATATAAATACAGCACAGTTACGTTAAAATCATCTTTACAACAATAAAATACAACAGAAACATTCTGAGCAGTATTTTTCTCAAACATTGATAGTGAAAAATATCAGAATAATTATTTGATTTGTCTATTTGTGATATGAAATGTGTTTAAGTTATGCACCTGTGTTCATATGCATCAATACATCATTTGTATAATTAGCACAGTATATTGGCAAGTTCCAAATGATTGCCTGTAGGTATCTTTCTTGTACACGTTCATTTAAAAAAACTCAACCCGCCTTTTCTCTAACAACAACTTTGTCAACAATGTAGGGCTCAGGATTGTTAAGTCAAATAAAGAAAGTTGTATATCTGGTTCAGTTTTGATAGGTATCTCTTAATGGATCAGGATTGTACGGATCAAGTCTTTGTATATAAAAAAGTTCGTTTTTATATATATATATATATATATATATATATATATATATATATATATATATATATATATATATATATATATATATATATATATATATATGTATATATATATATATATATATATATATATATTTCCCTGAATGTGGAATGACAAATTTCCGATTGAATGAGTTTTTATTCATATGTAAGTGCCATAGTATCATTGATATTCTAATAAATGAACTGAAAACTAATTGAAATTAATTCCTTGTTATGAAAGATATCTGAAGTTTTTTTTCTAATGAATGCATGAAAAACATCTACCAAAGTGAACAAATAAATACTGATTCCTTAGATTCCCCATTAAAGATTATTTAGAAACCTCAATCGATCGTTGATTATGATGTTTTTGAATTCGTTTAACAAACGGGTGATATTACAATCAATCATCTTCTTCATCAACAAAGACTTATCGATTTATGATAGGAATCACTAGGCACGTTGCAGTTACTGGAGTGAGGGAAAAAATTCTGAGCTAGTCAAAAAATTAGCTATATCACCATTCACAAACAGAGTTATTACATATCCCATCGTGAAACGCAGTAAATGCTGTGCACTTCCTGTGTTTTTCCGGAAGGAGTTGTATACAGTGTGTTTTCTTATGTGTTCTCCATCGAACTCGGGTCAGTAACTGTGTTGAGGAATGTAATTCAGATTCAGACTCCTCAAACGATCCCAGATATTAATATTCTGATAAATACATTCCTTTTTCTTCCAATGATAAAAAACTTCCTATAACAGCTTTGAGTCTGCTCGATTCATTCCAAAGTCTAGAAATAGTAGGATGTGAAAATAGTTCAAATGTTCGATATTCAGTTTCAAGTTGAGAAATGGATAGGAATAATCAATAATAATCATCAGAGGAAGTCCATATCGACAAAAGAAAGCCACGCGGGTAGTTTCCAGTAGTAATAACCCGAGGACATTGATAATTGTGCGAAAAAATTTAATAACAGATTTAAAAAGCTTGTTGCTTGGAAACAGACCAATAAGCAACAAGCTTGGGAAATCTGTCATTGAATTTTTGAGGATTTATCAATGTTTGAGGGTTATTCGGAAGACATTTTTTTGCCATTCTTGGAATAAATACAAACACAAAATTATTTCTTCAAAAGTAAAATTAGTAAATGAACAATTCGAAAAATCAAACGAAGAACCAGAGGTGTTAGTTTCAATGACTGACGACGATGTTCTTGGTCAATATTCAAGTAAGGTTTTATGGAGTTAGCGTTGTTGTGGCCTGTAATCTTTATGAGCTGCTGCTCTTGAACCCCATTTTTTGCCAGTTGACTAACTGCGGTCGATCTGTTCCAGTGATTTGTAATCTTTTTCTCCTGAGTATTCAAGCCAACTGCTTCTGCAGATAATTTTGTCCAGTTTTGAATTGTTTTTTTTCCTATAGGCATATTATCATACCAGTGGTCGTTTTCCGAATTCCAGTGACAATTTGGTCTTAAAAACAATCTGTTTGTTTCAATATTTGAGCCTCTTTTTGAAATTAATATATCATACAATCTGACAGGACAAATGTTGCTGTCATCGTTTTCCACTAAAAATTTGCTTTGTGTGCACATTTTTGATCCGCTTTGGCTAGTCTTACTAAATATAGGATTATATTCAATTCGATTTGTTTCAGACCTATCGTTATTTGTTTCGATAAAAAAAAGTCGGTTAAGCATGAAGCAGCTTCCCCACCTCTCCAAGGTATTTCTATCGCGGCTATATGGTAGAATTTCCGTTGCAGCCCTTCAGGAGTTTTTTCATCCCACAAATTGATCATTTTGGTTACTTCTGTCAAACTGAATGCTACAGAACTTTGTTTTCTTTTAGTAGGATCAGACTGCAGTTTTCGCCGTGCACAATCGCGGGCTGCTCGCGCTTCTTGAAAAACAACACTTTCAAACGGGTCGATTATAACATTCATTTCCTCAAAATACTTTTTTTGTAAAAGCTTACTTGAAACATTCCACATAGTTTTGACCGTAGCTTCTTTAAAATGCGTACCATCTTTACTTCTCATATTCACGGCCCAATCTTTCAAAGTTGACGCTATTTCTTCTGCAAAAGTCAATGGAAGCTTTCCAAACAAATTTCTTACTGTACACAGTACAGAAACGTCAAAATTGACATTCACGCGTATCTGTAGCAACGAAGTGAAAACAGCCCATGGGATCTGTTATCAGGGGTAATATAATAAGTGGTATGATTATTACCGATAATTTTTTGGAATATTAATGAATTGCAATCCCAAAGCTGAAAATACAACGAGTCCGCAGGACGAGTTGTATTTTCTTGCATTGGGATTGCCAATGAATTGATATTCCAAAAAATTATAGGTTATTAATCATACCACGAATTATATTTAGGACGACAATATAAACCCTGTTTGAGCAAAAATTGTTGAATTGCCTGGTAATTGATTCTTTATTTCTGGCCGTATTCAAGGGAATACTCTTTTCCACTGCTTCATCTATGATACCAATCGCCATTTGTCCCCAACGATCGCTCATATTGATTAAGAAATATAATTAATCAAAACACATAGATTCGACGTTTATAATTCAAATCATTATTTTCACTTGACAGCTAGTAAAACAAAAACTAAGCAGGTTTATCACCGTGAAAATACAGCGACAAGCTATATTTTCACTGTAATTCGGATTCTATTGGCTGAATTTCAAAATTTGAAATAGACTGATTGGTTGTTAAGCAAGGAGATATATTGTCAGTGTAATGTTGCTCTAATTCGTTATTTTCATTCACATGACCTCAAATATATAAATTTCATTGGATTCATGAGTAAGCAAAAAATTTTCACCTATACTCCAGTCTATGACGGTGAAAAAAGTGTAAACTGTGTATTTATCCCATACAGCACCGATTCGTATGTGAATTTGGATATAGGTTCTACTTACCCTCTATTCCAAAATCTACCCCGTGCCGAGGGTTGCTTTCTCCCTGGGGGTGAAATTTTTTTTATTGGAAATAAGTGCGGAAATCAATAGATTGACTAATTCTAAGCACTTTTTGTTCAATGAAGTTTTTTTTGAAAAGCAATACTTTTCGCCTTATTCGCGAGTGAAATTGTCGGTTTTCAGGATAAAAAAACACGTTTTCAGGTCCTTTTTCGCGAATAACTGGAAAATAATGCATCTAATCGAAAAAACCTGTGGAGAGCAAAATTATAGCTTTTGAAAAAACAAAGGCGTTTGTTCGTTTGTGATGTATGCAAACCCACTACAAACTGAATAATTGCTTGTTGAAAGTTGATTGGTATTTTCAAACGCCAAAATGAAAAGTTTCTACGTACAATAACGAAAAACCAATGCATTTTTCGGGAAAAACTTATTGAACTTTTTCTGAAGTCCTTCGAAAATCCTTCATTTTTGTTATTTATGAAAGTTTCTAGCATCAAAACTGACCGAGGTATGAAGGAAATAATGTTGAATCCTATTTTTTCGTTGAAAAAAAATTGTGAATAACTCATCCTCTCATCTCCCCCCTTTGAAAAAAATTTTTGTTACTCCATAATTCACTTCAATCATGTTCTTTCAATGAGTTCTGAGTTTTTCATTAATCGAAAGTACGTAGTTTTGGAAAAAATTGAGATTGAAGAGAAAAAATCATATACGTAATTCAGCGAAAAATTACAATTTCTTCGAAATAACTCGAAAACTATTGATCACATGCAAAATGTTCTGGAGTACAAAATTGAAGGCTATTCTTTTCTGGAACTTTCGGTGTTAAATTTTTTTCTGCAGGATGAAAATAGAGTAAGATATGGCCAGTTAAATATTGTGAGGGTTCGTGCAAAGTACCTTTTTTGAGCCCTTTCAGCATGAACCTTTTCGAAAATATAATCTGAAACAAAAAATAATGTGAATGAGCTCATAGCTCATGAAAAAAGCTACAAAATACTCCTTTGGTGGATTTGATTGCTTGAAAACTAAGCGAGTTATGGGAAAAAACCAAAAACAATTTTTTCAGAAATTAGAGTGTATACATTAGTATATTGAAGAATGCACATAGTAACTATATTTTAGGCCTAGTATATGTATATTATATAAGTATATATACATATAGTTCCACTAGACAACGATTTTTTCCAAAGAGGGGGAAAAGAGAGGATGAGTGATTCACAATTTTTTTTCAAGGAAAAAATAGGATTCAACATTATTTCCTTCATACCTCGGTCAGTTTTGATGCCAGAAACTTTTATAAATAACAGAAATGAAGGATTTTTGAAGGACTTCGAAAAAGGTTCAATAAGTTTTTCCCGAAAAATGCATTGGTTTTTGGTTATTGTACGTAGAAACTTTCCATTTTGGCGTTTGAAAATACCAATCAACTTTCAACAAGCAATTATTCAGTTTGTAGTGGGTTTGCATACATCACAAATGAACAATCGCCTTTGTTTTTTCAAAAGCTATAATTTTGCCCTCTGCAGGTTTTTCGATTAGATGCCTCATTTTCCAGTTATTCGCGAAAAAGGATCTGAAAACGTGTTTTTTTTGCCTGAAAACCGACAATTTCACTCGCGAATAAGTCGAAAAGTGTTGCTTTTCAGAAAAAACTCAATTGAACAAAAAGTGCTTGGAATTAGTCAATCTATTGATTTCCACACTTATTTCAAAAAAAAAAAAATTTCACCTTCAAGAAGGGGTGGCATCCACCCCCAGGGAGAAAGCAACCCTCGGCACAGGGTAGATTTTGAAAAAGAGTGTATGTAGATCCTGAATCCAAATTTTCATGCGAATCGGTGCTGTATGGGATAAATACACGGGAAAATGATCATAGACTGGACTACTAAACTACCTCAGATTGAATAATTTATGAATGAAAAACCCTCCTTTTCAGATTCAGTATCGATTAACTTCTCAAAATATTTACCATATTAGCGAAATGGGCGACGCGTGCAAATAGTATCAGTTTGATGTGGGGGTAATTGATCTCTACAAAAAGTTTCGAGTTCCTAACAAAGTTTTCAATCTCATCGTTCATTTCAAAGAAAGCTTTAATTGTTGATTTTTTCTGTAGGAATATGATTGAACTGAAAAGAATTATTATTATGAGTCGCTCATCGGTGAATGTTGAACCAGTCACCATATATTCAAAACATCGATTTTAACTCAACCACAGTTGCTGACTCTATATTATGCTCTAGTGGAAAGCCGCTGGCCTATGTCCATGAAAAAACTCAAGGTCATCACCTATTCATCATTACATTACATATTCATCTAACGAAAGAATTTAATTCTTTGTTGGCCTCATTAATTGAGAATTCGCTCCGTCATTCCTGAAAATTTATATACGATTCATTGCAATGAAGACTCACATGTATGTGAAACATACTATGTGAAATAAAGCTTTCCATATCCAAAAATAAAGTCAGTCGATAATAATAATAATTTTTGTTGATATTTTTCATACTATCACACACACGTTTTGACACGTACTCCAGTCTATGACGGTGAAAAGAGTGTAAACTGTGTAAATTTGGATATTAGGTTCTACTCACCCTCTATTTCAAAATCTACCGTGTGCCGAGGGTTGCTTTTTTGGAGGGGGGGGGGAGAAACCACCCCTATTCGATAAAAAAAATTCAAAATTTTAGATTGGAGCATGTAATAAACTGCAATCATATCAGTAAAATCAATCAATTGATGATATTCAATATAATTTATGGTTCAGTAATCAGTGTCAGCCCTCAACCCCCCCCTTATGACAGAATAATATCATCAGAAAATAATACTTTACATGTTATACAGTTACTCAACTTATTCAGTATCTATTTGCATTTGATTTGAGATTCAGCTCCTATCTTTCATCTACTTCAAAGTTGAGGTTGTGCCTGGGGCTGATTTCTATTTATTAGAGGTGAAAACTACCCCCATTAAAGAAAAATTACAAAATAATAGTTTTGAGCCTGCAGTCATCTGTAATTAACGTTGAATTAACCTTGATAGACAATTTCTGATCTATTGAATAGTTTCGACCCCTAAAAACCACCCTTATGATAGGTTTTATTGAAAAATGATATCGAAGTTGTTATTAAGTAACCGGGAAACCCAACAGTATGAAAATTTAGATTGAGAATCAATCTACTTTAAAGTTACCTCTGCACTCGGGGTTGCTTTTGATTCTTTGAGGATGAAAACTACTCCGTTAAAAAAAGGTTGTCTAGTTTTGGAATGAAATCTTTTCAATTGTATTTGAAATATTTTTCAACTTCTTATTAACTCCACTTCAAAATACAAGTACCGACTGGCTAATAAAACATTTAGACTTTTCAATTGCCTCATCGAATTTTCTTGGCACTCCATTCACAATATATATATATATATATATATATATATATATATATATATATATTATAATTTATTTTTGAATAGGAACATGCTGATGAAGGATGAAGTTCAGAGAAGCCAGTAATTTCAGTGTTTCATTCATTCGAACAGAGGCATATATATATATATATATATATATATATATATATATATATATATATATATATATATATATATATATATATATATATATACATATGTATATATATATATATATATATATATATATATATATATATATATATATATATATATATATATATATATATATATATATATATATATTATAATTTATTTTTGAATAGGATCATGCTGAAAAAGGTACTTGGCGCGAACCCCTCTCAATATTTAACTGGCCATATCTTACTCTATTTTCATCCTGCAGAAAAACTGACTCACCAAAATTTTCACAGAGGAATAACCTTCAATTTTGTACTCCAGAAAATTTCGCATGTGATCAATACTTTTCGAGTTATTTCGAAGAAATGGTGATTTTTCGCTGAATTAAGTATATGATTTTTCCTCTTCAATCTCAATTTTTTCCAAGACTATGTACTTCCAATTGATGGAAAACTCAAAACTCATTGAAAGAACATGAATAAATTGAATCATAGAGTAAAAACGATTTTTTTCAGAGGCGGGGGAAGATAGGATGAGTTATTCACAATTTTTTTTCAAAGCAAAAATAGGATTCAACATTATTTCCTTCACACCTCGGTCAGTTTTGATGCTAGAAACTTTTATAAATAACCAAAATTAAAGATTTTTGGAGGACTACAAACAAAGTTCAATGGGTTTTTTCCAAAAACTGCATTGGTTTTGGTTATTGTACGTAGAAACTTTCCATTTTGGCGTTTGAACATACCATTCAACTTTCAACAAGCAATTATTCAGATTGTAGTGGATTTGTATACATCACAGATGAAAGATCGCCCTTATTTTTTCAAAATCTATAATTTTACCCCCCGCAGGTTTTTTGATTAGATGCATATTTTTCCAGTTATTCGCGAGTAAAGATCTGAAAACGTGATTTTTTTGCCTGAAAACCGACAATTTCACTCGCCAATAAGTCGAAAAGTTTTGCTTTTTGGAAAAAATTTCATTGAACAAAAAGTGCTTAGATCCAGTCAATCTTTTGATTTCCGCACTAATTTCCAATGAAAAATTCTTCACCCACAAGAAGGGGTGGCATCCACTCCCAGGGAGAAAGCAACCTCCGGCACAGGGTAGGTTTTGAAAAAGAGAGTATCTAAGTCCTGAATCCAAATTTTCATGCGAATCAGTGCTGTGAGGGATAAATACACGGGTAAATGGTCAGAGACTGGACTAACACCTTCAATTCCTGAGTTGAAATATATTAAAAGCTTCCCCAAACTGTAAAAAACATGTCCGTCAAAAAGCTCGATTCCATCCCATCAACGCTTATAATCATGAAATCATTCTTGCTGAAATATCTTATATATATCCAACAAATCTTAACCAATCTATCAACACTTTCGAGTTCCAACATCGAGTATGAACCGGACAGAAGTTCCACCGAATTCTTGGTGTTGGTGAATAACCCTCCAAACTTCCAAAGTTTCCTATGCAATTATGGCCAAGTTCAAATGGCCCAATATGAATGAGTTAATCATCAAGTTTCGGCATGTTCCATCAAATTATATTCGGGCATTCGGGGAATTGATAATTGTAGAACTTCTCTTGGTTAACATGCCCAATTGTTTTATTTTATATGTACTGAGTTTCTACAGGAACTGATTTCCTGTAACTATAATGTGGGGGACAGCGTCATTTTCCGATGTTGCATGAACTTCTAGTGATCTTTTCTTCCAAGACAAGGAACTTCCTAAAATGAATAAGTCATTTTCCCTAACGGATTGAGTTCATTAGCAATAATCCTGACATCACCATAATCATCAATGTTTACTTTACGACGTATTATCTGAGGCTGTTTGTTGCTTGCTATGCCGATCGTTTTAACTCGACCAAACTGCACCAATAAACATCATCCACCATCTTGCTCTAATTTCCATTCAGGTGAATATTGTGCAATCTATTGAAAGTGAACGCCATCTGTTGGATTCGACCAAGAAATCAGACTACTCGACTATTGATTGATTTTTCAATATTGATGCTAAATAATTCAACATTGATTGACTGTCTGACATTGGTTTTTTTTTGTTTGCTCCGTGGATGCCGTCTGACCTGTCTTTCACAACCAGGTCTCCGGAAAGCACCTCAGCCTCTAGGGCTTATTGCGCTTTTACTTCCCTATAATTCATGACACTCATTCCAACAGCCTTGTCTCCTGCACAAGTTTGTGCAGGTTGATTGCTGGGTGTTTGTCATATTCTTCTGGATCCAGAATTGGTTTTCCATATATTTGTTTGTTGCCTTTTGTGATCCAGAGCCTCACATTCGCAGAGTACGTGTCGAGCTGTCTCCGTCCCTGTGTTACATTGTCTGCAGCTAAGGTCACCGTTGTACAGCCCTATCTTGTTCAGGTGTCCTTTGAATGAACAGTGTCCAGGCAGTAGCCCTGTTATAATCCTCATCTGATTCCTGTTACCGTGAGCACTGCTAGGTAGATTTTCCCAGTAATCTCTGTGTTTTGTTCTCACCCAACATTGGGGTCAAGCCAATATGATGTACTTCATCAAAGTCGATTACACAATGCCCAACATCGTATTGACTGGTATCGATGCCGAAATATTTACTCGTTTCGACCATTTAACTAGTACCGAACAGGCGGGCAGATAACTACAACAAAAATCAACTATGCAATACGAAAACGATTTACACCTAGAATTTGTTCTTTGTTGTTTCTTTGAAAGTGAAAAAAATAATTTTGGAATCTATTCAAATGTAGAAGGGCAAATTTTCAACCCACCCCAAAAAGTTATTGTATTAATTGAAATGTTCCTTCTGAATGGATCACATTCTATTAGTCAGCAACTTCTCCTATAACTCAAATTCCCCGATAAAAAAATAAGGAATTAATATTCATCAAAATACTCATCGTTGTTAAATTTTCGTAAAACAAATGTTCCTTAGTTGATTCTGGGTTGTTCTTCGGGTTTGTTTGCCGTGGTCAACAGGTTTTTATCCCTGACGTTGTGACGTTTCGCCTACAGCTGGGGTGAGCATTATCAAAGTCTATGAGGTAATGGATGCAATATTCTCTTTCTCACAGTACATAATACAGTATTGGCCTGGTGAGTTAGCGATTCATTGCTCTACTCTACTGCTTTCTCTTGGTGTTTTCAATATAAATTATGTTTTATACACTGCTGAACAAGATATACCCTCAGATATACTTCAGAAACTTGCTTTTAAGATTATTTTCACGTTTGGAGTTGAATCAGTTATTTCACGGACGGAAGGGTACATTGAATCAAATGATAACAAGAGAAAGCAAATGATATTCTTTGTTGTACATTTTAGTTGAACCCAATCATATATCTCAACAAAAAATACTCTGTGAGATCAGAAGTCAAAATCTCATTTGGACGACACCGAATATTTCTACCATATAATTGTAGATAAGCGTAAGCTCCACGGAATCCCATTCCTAAAACCAGCAGGGATTTATGTCAACACGAACCGCACATCCTAATGAATGATGAAGTTCAGAGAAGCCAGTAATTTCAGTGTTTCATTCGAACAGAGGCACGATTATCTGCCGGATTATTCTCTTCATACGTTACGAAACGTTTACAGTTTCAGGTGAGGTGACAATATTCACAGACATGAAATACTTCAATCAAATCATCGTAGTGAATATATAATTCGAATGTTTTCCAGGGGGTGGATGTATTATCTTTGACTTTTAGATAATCTGGGAATGCAAAAACTCCAAATCCTCACCGCCATTTTGATATGTTCCAGAGAGAATCCAGATTGAAAAAAGGAATTGATGCTCATCAGCTCCTTATTTTGAGTCTTTTTTGATTACTCTGATAGCAAACAATCATGTAACATTATCTGAACGGACATGAATAATAACGAAAGATATTTCATCTGCATCCAGCTGAGTACCGAATCTGTGAATGTTTATTTTCTCAATGTTTTCAGTTATTCTCAGTAGGTAGCACACTTCCCTTGGCGACGTTTCGAGAACCATTCTGATATCTATTTTCAGGCATTAAAGAAATGTTCATGGAGATTCTATAATTGTTTCTCATGTCGGAAGTCATCCAATTTTGATGTAATTTCAAAGAATGAGTAGTTATTGCATAACCGTGCAACAAAATATAAGAGTCCTTTTTCAACTTTGTTTTTTTTTTCAATTTTTTTCTGGATTTGTACTATCTCATGTATTTTTTCATTAATTGATATGTGTTTAGCCAATTTGAACTTTTCCATATATCGTTTTCCCAAGTCCATCAGTGATTATTGTCAAAGGTCTGGACAAGAATCGAGAGATACCAACTTTTGTTTTGGGATCTGATTGAAATAAATCACAGGTAAAAATGTTTGCTGCGGCAATAGACACCATGAAAGAGTTCGTTGTTTCGAAGCGAATCAGAATTATTCTTTGAGAATGAATCGAAAATGCTGGTATCTTGATGGAATTTCTTCACTGGCTGCTCAGATTGAATTGGTAGCTCAGTGAAATCGTGTCAAAGCTCGAGCAGGCAGTTGAAATATAGGAAATCGCTGTATTGCCACACAGTATTTTTTTTGTAAGATTGACACTTCAAACTGTACATTATTTATAATCGATCATTCAACATCAACACTTTCAACTATCGATTATAGCTAATGATATTAATGAAACATCAAGACCTTCGGAAAGAAGAACCACTGAATACAGAAACGACTTCAGAAGACGGGAGTTTGAAATCTTCTACAAAATATTGACTTTCGAACGTTAAATATTTCCAAGAGAAGACACACATGTGGTTGCTTGTGATCATATAAATTTACTCATGACAGAACAAAATTAATGTTGGAAAAGTATCTGTGTATGCTGAATAGGAATGAAGAAAGCGATATTCGTTTTCCTAATGTAGATCAGTGTTACAAAAAATAGTAGTCATCATCAAGAAATCGCAGACATTATCTTTATCAATAACGCAATCTGAGTAATCAAACCCCTTACGAATTGACCAGCCAAATAACAATACTAACTTCGATACTTGTTTCGCCTTCAGGTTACTGGTGTACGGAAACTACTCTCACAATTAGGTCTGACAACTGAAAAACTCTTACAGTTCCATTGGTTGTCAAACGTCATCGCTCGATCAGATCCCCTACCTTCCTGCCGTTTGACGACCAATGAAACTTTAGGGTGTTTCATCAGTTGTCGGGCCTAATTGTTTTTTATTCACACGAAGGGAAAGCCCTGTAATGTTCAAAGATCACCGCGCGAACCAAGGGACAGGAGATACGAATCAACACTCACTTTGAATTTATGAAGTTTGCAAGCCTCAGGAAAATCGTCTCTCGGGAAGGAGTTCCCGAGAGAGGAGATCCCTAAGCAAGAGAGGTTCTACAGCTCTACAAGTTCACAACAAGGGGTGGAAATTCGGTAACCGTCGAGTCATCCGTGTAGATATTGCCCAGGGAGGAACGACTGATAACAATTCGGAAGAGCATCGACCGTGAAAGTATCTATAGAAGAGAGACAAGTCTCCGACCCTTTTACGATGTTCCAAAGAAGTAAGCGAGTTTGTGAGCGAAGAATCACCAACAAGACGGATTGCCTTTCTATGAATATAATCGAGAAGCTTCAATGAATGTTTTGATGAAAGTAGTATTTATATACCAGTGACCTGAGGGCGAAACAGGCTATCAAAGTTATATAAGTTTTATGATTCGGCTAATCAATTCGTAGGAGTGTTTATCAGTTAGATGCATTATTAATGAAGATATGTCAGTGATAATGACTCCAGCATTAGAGTCTAAACGTCGAATATTCAACGTTCTCAACACGGATTGTTATTCAAAAGGATCCATGAAAAATAAACATTTTAGCATAGATCAGTGTTGTTTGCCTCTTCTGTAAAGGAAATTAACAGTGGCCATATATTCCGGAAATCTCAAAGCAGATCGTGCTAGATAGGATGACGATTACTCCAGCCTTCATTTGGGTAATTTTTCAATGATTTGATACGAAAGTTATCAACATTTTATTAATTTATTTATGAATGCTCCGACGGTTCAGCCACAATTATTCATCATTTCCAATTGAAATTCAGTCATCCTTTCAATCGTTCGAAGACTTCAGCCGTGTATAAGGGTGGAAGTCCACAAACGGCAGCATTCTGCCGATTTTTTTCTGGCTCTCAACTTTTAAATATTAAGTATCACCAAACGATCAATTGCCACATGTGTTGCAATACAGTTGACCAGAGAGGATATCAGGAAAAATGTTGTTTAATTTCTGTATTGCGAAGTGATTGTAAACTAGTTTGCTACAAGAGCGAGCAAAAGTGCTGAAATTCTTCGAATACTCTTATCGATATAATCATTCAATATAGGTCAAACAACTACATATTATAGGACGAGAATATTTCAAAATGAAAGGTGCGGACTTGTTAGAGGGTGTTCTTCCTTGGTGAATTCTTCAATATTAGTATTTCTTATTGATATATCTTGTGTTTCATTTTGCTATTTGAAACATGGGTTTTCATACACTGTCGATGGTCTTTACGATGTTATTCAAACTTTTCCTTTCACTCCATTTCTGTTGTGAGTTCTAAACCCAAGATTCATTGAATCTGTCTCAACAATATAAGTATGATAAGGTTTTTGTTTCTTCGTTATTGGCTACTCCCAATGACTAGTTTCTGATGCTTTTCTGTGAGAGGTGTAAAACTCATGGAGTTATACCGAATATATTGTTTTCCATGAATTTCTCCATAGTACAGTTAATGGTAGGAAACGAAAATGAGTAAATCGATAGAGCACTTTATTCTTCTCAAAGGAAACTTGCTGATTCCACATTTATCTTGGAATATATGGAGCGATTTATCGGAAAGCTATTCCAAAATAAATGAAATGGCCTATAACCATTTATCATCGAACGCAACTTATGCAAATATAGAATGGAGAGATAAACATATATTCGATGTCACATTGTTATATCTGATTTTGTGTAACGGTTGCCCAGCTGATGGTATTCATTGAATGTGAAATGGAATACAAGTAAAAGTGGAAATTGATATCTCATGAACTTATGGAAACTGACAAAATGATGATTCCGTTCCGAGAAAATTCCGTTTTTTTATTCAACCAAAATCATGATGGATGGAATGGTGATAATGATAGTGATATTCTATAATTCTCTGACAAATTTTTCGACTTTTTTCCTGAACATATCCTGCGAAAAGAGATCCAAATATATAGTTAGTGTATTTGATTTTTGTAAGATAAATATAAGGTTCGAAAGAATTTTTGATTTAAAATGAATTATAATTGACCTGAAAATATGTTTTGAGTTTTGAAATGAAAGAGAACTTTGTGTGTACATTGCAAACAGTATTTTCTTCAAATACTCCAAAATGTTATAATCAAGATGACCAAACTGATATATGTGAAAGTGTGGGGTAGAATTGGCGAAACATACCACAATAATAGGCTTCAAGGCTTTTTCATGAAAAAAATATATACTTTTACTTTTGGTCGCTAACGAGTAGGCAGCCTATATTATTCGTTCACGATATCGGCCAAATTCTACACACTTGAATTCGATTTCGTTATTCAAAAATATGGCATAAGTTTTTCCTCATTTTGTTGACCTCTCAAACATCCAATATCCTAACTGTATCAAAGATTTAAAATCGCCTTTTTCAATGTGGAATAGAAACGTTCTCTGGAGAATAGAATGAAGCATGTTGAAGGTGTAAAAATGTCGAGTAACGTGTGCCTCACTGGTTATACTGGGACTTCAGGATGAGCGATACGCTCTCTGGTGAAGAGTTTCGAACATTGTTAGAGTATTGTCATATATATATATATATATATATATATATATATATATATATATATATATATATATATATATATATATATATATATATATATATAATATATATATATATATATATATATTCGGAGGTCGATACTCAATCATCACCTAGAAGATGGCAAATGAGACTTTGCCGAAACGTTGTTACAATAATCCGTCAGAGGATCGAAACCACAGAACACGGAATGAAATATATATATATATATATATATATATATATATATATATATATATATATATATATATATATAATATATATATATATATATAATATATATATATATATAATATATATATATATATATATATATATATATATATATATATATTAAGTTCACAATGGAAATCGGAAGCAGTAACTCCCTTCCAGTCTTAGATGACATCATCACAAAAATCAATGACTCCTTCACCCACACGGTCTACAGGAAACCAATATACACAAACCGATACCTTAACGGAAACTCCCACCATCAACCAGCACAAACCAATTCCGTTGTAAATTCCGCCATCCACAGATCTATCATCCTCACAGACCTCCATAACAAACCACAGGAACTAGCCCAACTCAAATCAGCCCTTCTTCAAAATGGATTCACAGACCATCAAATTGACAGATCCATCCGCCGCCATAAAACTACTCCTTCCATTCCCAGAGACCCAACAGACAACAACGTTCCCCACAAAGCAATCCTCCCTTACATTAAAGGTGTTACTGACAAAATCAGCCAATTTCTCAAAAAAACAGGAAATAAAAATGATATTTACAGCCAACAATTATATCTCCACATTCCTCCGCTCCCCCAAGGACAAAATTGTCAACGAATCACAGGATATATATGAAATACCATGTTCTGATTGCCATAGAACATATGTAGGCCAGACCAACAGACGTGTGATAAGTAGAGTATACGAACATCAACTTGCTGTCCGAAAATCAGACCCATCTTCAGCTCTGTTCAAACATCATCAAGAGACAGGACATGTGTCTAGTCAGATTGTTTAATATATCTGTTTCAATTATTTCACTACAATCATTTTTGTTTTTCCCATAAAATACACTCATTTTATATATTTTATCACTCATTTTATACATTTTATGTTATTCACCTAATTCAAATATTGTATTTTCTGACCTATTTATCTCACTATGACTAATTTGTTTGTTTTCTGTATATTTGTACATTCCATTTTATACATTCACACTATCACATTCATATATTTTATCATTTCCAACATTTCAACTACTCAGTTGATTTTATTTTTTAGCACACTGTTTACCATATTATTCATATGAGATGTAGTTGAAACCCCAATGATTTGATTTGCTAAGCTTTATATGACTCAATATTCAGGAAACCCATGCGCAACCCTAGGGTCCTCAATAGGTGCCCCTGATTATTTGGTTATATTCCATAAAAATGGGAAATATGTACACCCTTTCATCATACACCCGCAGCCATGTAACTACGCAACTGCGGTTCATTCTTTTATTATTTGCAAATACTTTGTATTGTTTTATGTATATTCTTTTAAATGATGCAAATAAATTTATTATTATTATAGACTCTGAGAACACTAAGACCATCACCTCAGCAAAAACACTACAAGCTCGTATAATTCGCGAAGCCATCGAAATCGAGAGGCGACCTTCCTGCTTAAATAAACGTGACGACGGTCAGAGACTTCCATTTGTATGGAAACCCCTAATTTCCAGATGCCCAGTCCCCACGAAGACATCCGACGGTGCTTTAGCAGCACCCGCTGCTATAAATACCACCCAACATCCCTCGATACCCCAGTTCGATCGATCTAAGGAGTAGGCAGAGTGAGACCTTAGAAAGAACTCGTGACGAGACCTCTCCTTGCCCCCTTTGTTGTCACAGGTGGCAAGAGTGTGTGATGTATATATATATATAGAAAAAAAGTGAACTATTTTTATCTTTCAAGCTTTCGAGTCTTTATTGGCTCTCCATCAGGAATTGAAAATGAAATTATTAGTCTTTTTTCTGTTAAATGTTTTAGATAAAACTCTAAAATATATGAATTACTTTATCAGTTAAAATGAGGAATGAAAATGTGGGAGAAGTTACTTCCCCTAACGCAAAGTGGAAACCATATTGTAAAATTCAACGGAAATGATGTAAATGACTGAACCGAGAATAAGTTCAGTTTCGGAACCTGAATCCGCTTCCGTTCTCTAATCTTATACTCAAATAACTCTTCAAATGCAATTATTTGTTGTTAACGATAATCAACCCTTCGTAGGAATTCCTGTTGACGATTCATGATTGAAGAGATATCATCACCAACATAAATCGAAGTCGTGTCGTCAACAAAAAAGAGCTATGGCATGGTCTCATATAATTATGTGAATCATTGTTATAGATCACGAACAAGAAAGGTCCCAGCACTGAGCCTTGAGGAACCCCATAATTAATTGGGGTCACCTCGGAACTTTCATTGTTATGAAATACACTCTGAAACGATTCTTTAAATTCAAGATGATTAGATATCATTTCTCTCGTCTAAATCCACAACCACGTTCCTTATTTCAATTCAAATCAAAAGCCAATGTCAATTATTCCACAACATATTTCGCTCATACTTCAAAGGGAATGAATTCTAATAACGTAAAATGCGGATCGCAAGGAGAATTCCTAAAGATTCCAGCAATGCGGAAATTTGATTAAATCACATCTTCAAGAAACGCATGTTAGCTTTGTACATTTCCTTTCTTGATGAAAATAATTTGTACGATTGCTTGACAAAATCCCTCCACCGATAAAGTGATTGGGTAATGATTGATTGGATTCGTGGGCATTCGAGCTTTTTAAGGTGATGAAAACATTTTCAATTTGTTTTGTGTCGATTGTTGGGTCATCTATAAAAACCATTGAAAGAGGAAAGGTGAAAAGTTGGGGTAGAATAGAATAGCATGTTTGTCGTTTGCAGTTTTGTGGGTTCTCCATCTACGGAAGAAATGGAGGAGTGATATTAAAAACCATACAATAGTAGAAAAACATACTTCAATCTATTATCAATAGTTGCAGCGTTGATTGAAAAACAGTTGTACACGTCATAAATTTGAATGGGAAATTTGGAAGGGAATGACCACTTGAAGAATTCTGTTCTTAAATGGGCGGGGGGGGGGGGGGGATAACGTATCTTTAAATCGTATATTCAAACTGTCGATGTCGGATCAGACTCTCAAACTTCTGTGAAGGCAAGCACTGCGTAAAATTTGTTTATTTTCGTAGATTCATTCATTCATTCGTAGATAGTGATTCATTGACATCTGCTTTTACCATACTATTATATTAGTCTCAAACAGGAGTTTAGGACCTTCAATCTTTTTTAATCTGATCCGTTGAATTAGGACCATATAGCGTTTCAGAATAGTTGAATACTGATAATACCAGAGTTTCACATAGGGTAAGATTTGATAGATGATGAAAGGAGATGTCGACTGCAATAAATTAATTTTATTGTAAGCATTTGTATCGATTTGTTCACGTATTTTCGCACCCCAAATCAGTGTCAATCAGTACACCTAGATTTTCAGCTGATATTTCAGCTGAAATATTCATTTCTAGTTAATATCCCTATTTATTCTCGGACCAAAGGTCATCATATTAGATTTTGATGTAGTTATTTGAAGACAGTGATCAGATTCAAGACTGACTAACGCTTCATTGATTAGAGTGGATCCATCTTTACATTGATCGAATGGAAATTTGAAATTAATTTGGGTGTCATCTGCATAGAGATGAACAGAACAATAATTGTTAAGTGATTGTACTGAACCAGAGGTGTACATGGTGAAGAGATATGGACCCAAAATTGGTCCCTGATGTATACCTGAAAACAGTTCAAGATAATGTCATCATCTTCTATGTGTACTTTTTAATGTCTGTATTTCAAATATTCTCCTATCAGTGCAACGGCTGTATCAGAGAGTCCGATATAATATAAAATGGTTAGAAGCAAATTGATATTGATAGTGTCAAACGCTCGACTGAAGTCGAGGAGAACCAAAGCAATAATAAGACCGATATATTTTCAATAGAATAATGCTGGTCGAAAAAAAAAATGAATGGTAAAACTGAAAGGAAAAACATAAAAACGAAAATGAGTGAGAATTACATAAAAGAAAAAAGTAAAAATATTGAAACGATATACTTTGTATTGTTTATGTATATTCTTTTTAATGATGCAAATAAAATTTATTATTATTATATTTGAAGTTGAATGTCGTCATTAAAATGAATGGGAAATTCTTTGTAGCATTTTTACATATAGAAATTATTGAGGATGATTTGCTTCAAAACGGTGTTTTTGCCGAAAAATGGTTATGAAGATAACGTAACTTCTAAAAAGAAAATATAATTCATTTATACATAGTGCTGTCATAGACTGAGGAATCATAACCAAAAAACCAAACCTAGTTTATATTTCCCGAAATTTGTTGTGAAACATTATCGATATGGACATCCAAATCCGAGTGGCTCCTCCTCATCATCGGTATGAAATTGGCGATTCGATTTTTCAAAATTCTTCGTGAAGAAGGAATAATTTTGCTATCCCTCTTGGAATTTTGCACTATCTGAAGGAGGGTAGGCTACACTGAAAAAATCGAAATCCCTTATGATAACAGCCTTTGAGCCCAAAATTATTAATTTGATCCCAAGTAGAGTATTCAACTGTAGCAGCTTCTCCGAGAATCAAAGGTCCAAGAACAGTGATAATAGGGATAAATATTTTTTTGCAATTTTCGAACAAATGTTTCTCCTCAAGTGCACTTCCAAGCAACTTTCCTATGAAAATTGTTATGGAATATTGTGTATTAAGTACAGTTCGTGATTTTTTTTCAGAATTCATTCAATCCTCAATCGAACTTGATTTCGGAGAATATAATTGAAGAGGCTTATGTATAGTGAGTTTTGTAAGTTGTCTAGTATTTTTTTGAGTCATATGAATAGACTTGACGTGATTGCCCAAGAACATACATAGGACAGACGAACAGTCGAGTATCAAACAGGTCCTTCGAACACGAACTTGCAGTAGGTAGTTCGGACATGACCTCGACTCTCTTCAAATATCACCACGAAACCGGACACAAAATTGACTTCAACAACACAAAGATCATTGCCACAACAAAAACACTCCACTTGAGAATAATTATTGTTCTGATTGAATGAATAAATTTCTCATATGTGTACCAAATTCCCAATCACCCACCTAATAGGTATATAGGTAACTCCACCCTAATAAAGGTAACTCATGAGAAAATCATCGGAATCTTCAATATATCAGCAATAAAACAAATTGAGAAATTGTATCACTCTGAACAATATTGACGAATGTCTATATGTAAAAGGAATCATGCCTTCCACGAAACAACGGATATCGAATATCAGCGAATATGTAATAATAAATCTATTTCGGCCAAGTGAGAATTCAAACGAAAGTTCATAGAGCAGAAACTCACTTTCGAGAGATACGAATTTCGAATACCACCCCTTTCACAGTTTCAAACGATTCCATTCATATTCAGAGAAACTAGTAGGGGTTGAGTATAAAGTCGCTGTCGGGAACTGACAAGAATTTCCAATTCGGTTCAGTATAACAAACAAGTTGATCGAGATAACAGATGTTCACTTCTGGCATCCATCTGTCTGGATTAGTTCAGCGAACTCACTTAAAGGGTGAGAGGTATGATTTCATTAAACTTGTGTATATGTTTCTGAGTTGTAAGATGGCTTGATTTGATGGATGCCAAATCCAGAAATATCACTCGATACAGAAATAAGAAAAAAGGTACCCATGTACCATGAAAACTGATATTTCAAGTCAATGCTTCTTATATCTGAGTTGAAGTGGTCAGTTTTGCATTGTCTGTAGCAGAGATTGCACGAATTCAAATTTCAAATCGAATTTATTCTTCTCTTGGGAGTATATTACAGGTAAAACAAACTATTTCTAGAATGAATTCCCAAATTGAGCATCTTAGCCTAGGCAAGATTTGCCTGTCTTGCTGTTTGCTCGATCTGAGGATTTTATTGGTTCAATGTACACTTTGTATTTAGTCGTGTGTAGATAACATGATTACTATATATTTGTTGTGGTTTTCACAATTTGAAAACAATACTTCCTGAAGAGGTTCTACAGGGTCGAGTAGACTATAAAATTTCAAATAGTATATTACACAGCGAGGTGGGAAGTGATTCATTCCTGTCGTGAGATCAAAGCGTCGAGGTTAGCTATGATCTCGAAACAGGAATGAAATTTCCTACCGAGGTTTGTATACTATTTTATTTTCAACCATCATATTTCGATTGAAATTTATAATTCTCTGTTTCCTTCTGAAAATATCTAAAATATTACTACATTTAACGACAAATTACCAAGAACGCGGTTTTCTCAGAATAATCAAGTAGATATATTGTTACAGTGACTACGTGGTATACAATTGTCACCAATACAAATAAGTGTCAGATAAAGTCAATAAATGAGGGATAAAGTCTAGAATAGGTGGAATAAGGGCGGGAAATGAGGGCAGAAAGTGAGGGCGGGAAGTAGAGGTGTGTAATGTGACACTTCTTAACCTTCAAAGACGTCAGTAATGACAGCATTACATATATGGTTGTGAATGAAACGCATTACAATACCTCAATATCCTGAACAAAAATCTTTATACTGAAAAAACTGTATGTAATTTCAGTCACGTGCGATAACCAGTTTGTCTCCAAGCAAGGTCGAAAAAATTCAAAAACAATGGTGAGATAAACGTTATGAGATTTCAATACAAATGTTTGAGGTGATTCCTTGGAGCAATCATAAAAATGAGATATGGAACAGACTCAAAATCTGAGAAAACTTGTCATACTCTCATGGAAAATTGAAATATATCAAATAGAATCTAGGAAGAGAAAACATAAAAACCCGAATGGGATTTGTAAAAGAGTGTTCTCAGCGTTTCGGATTCTTCTGGAATTTTCGACTTTTCTATACTGATTTTTTGAATTTGAAAGTCTGAGGAAATATCTCTCTTTGAACATTTCAAACTTCCAGATAGAAAAAAGCTATGGTATTTTCATTTTTCAAAGAACGTACACTTTTTATTCAATGTTTGAATTGAAATGACCAATACTTGATGAAAATTCATATTAACAAAAAATATAACACGTGTTTCGCTATACCATAGCTTCCTCAAGCAGCTATTGTATAGCAAAATATATATATATTTCACCAAGCTTATAGATTTAGAAATATTCTTCACATTCAATGCTCTACTCGGGATTTTGGTAGGAATATCCATCATTAACAAGGTGTTTTTTTTTTTAATAGCCAATGGTGATATGCTTTTCAACAAAATGAATCTAATCTGTTGGTAGGTTGTGTATGGAGTGTTTACGTGATGTGATATTTGTGACATTTACAGTCTTTTAAATTCCAAGCGTATCTTTTCTTCTTTGATTTATTTTTCTTATGTTTTCAAATCAGAATTCACAATGTTATTGTTTCCTCAATAATAGTTTTAGTGCCCTTAGGATGAACAAGTGAAAATTGGATCCGTCAACACAAACAGAATTCAATTTCCTGTTTCTTTGAAGACAACAAACTGAAAAACTGTACATAAAAACTTTGCATCACGATCTCAGAAAAATAAAGAGTCATTGCTTGAAAACACGTCTGAACGATGTTTTCTGGAAATGAAACCTAACTAGATCGATTTATCGTCATCGATAACCCCTCCATACCAAATTTCATGAGAACCGTTAGAGCTGTTTCCGAAATTCAGGTTATATAGGTACAAGAATTGCTCCTCTAGAGGTGTTAGATAGATAAATATTGATATATTAATTAATATACTCATATTATATTGATGATTGCATCAATATGAACGAAATCATTTCTAGAATGTTCCTCATTTGATTCTATATAAAAATATATTGAAATCGAAATTACACAGATGAACGTAGTTCGCCATTTCATTGCTTAGAATGGGTGTTTCCTCGATAATAATGGTCTCAATAAATCACCTATTATTCTCCCAACAGCAATAAATCAGTTTTCCTGTAGAACTGTGTTATACTATTTTAGAGCTGAATGGAGGGTATTACACCGATATCAATACACCTGATTCATAATTGGAACTGAAGGCATTGTTAATTGTTATACACTAATATATGCTTTGTTACTATCATTGACCATTGGGTGGAGAGAGAATTCATCGGAATCTTTGTTGTTTTCTGAATTTGTAGCCTGTGATCAACTTGATATAGAATTCGTTTCCGTTTTCATTACTTCAACCGAAAGAAAATCGTGCCTAGTATAAATATGACAGATAGAGGGAAATTCTCATGAAATGACAGGAATATTACAAAAAGAAATGTTATTTCGATCCAATGGAAATTTTCGATAAAATGTTGTTGTTGTTGTTTGCGAAACGATGGAGGAGTAATTTATAAAAATTATAACAATTATATCATCATTCTTCATAATTTCATTCATTTTATTTCATTTCGTATCAAACGATAGAGAAATCACAGGGTACTCGATGATTTTGAGTCGAATGGAGTTTTTGAAATGAAAAGAGTGTTGATTTTTCTATATGTCAACAAAATTGTGGCAGATAAAAAACCGAATGATCTACAGATCTGAAAGATTATTCGTCCCAAAAATTTGGTGTTCGATAATAATTTTTTTCTAGCAGATACCTGAGACAATAGATCTTGCATGAATCCGATCTTGTGTTCTTTCATAATCTTAGATTATATATTAGGAAGTATTCATCTCACGATACCTTGAGGCAGGTGTAGGCAGGAGTAGTCAATAGCAAATACATACTATTCTTTTATATGGAGATTCACACGAAAGGGAAGCCCTGTTATATTCAAAGAACAGAGCGTAAATCAAGGGACAGGAGATACGAATTGAAATTTACTTTGAATTCCTGAAGTTTGTAAGCCTCAGGAAAAACCTCATTTGGCAAGAGGTTCCAAAGCTCAGCTGTTCTATTGATCATTAGATCAATAGAAGATGACGAGAAGTGAAGTATTTCTTTGCACGAAATAGAAATCCAAGTTTCTGGGAAGCACCTTCAGCGATCGATCTCACATGGTTTTCCCATGAGAGATTATCACTGATCGTAATTCCTAACATCGAGATACTTGACTTTGTAGGAATATTAAACCTTACATCTGAATACTGGATGATGATAGATCGGCCTCTCTTGAGGAGAGATATGCCTGTGTTTTTGTAGCATTAAATTCCACCAAGTTCATGTTACCCCATTCTATTATTTCAACCAAGTCGTCTTTAATTTTATTGACGTGAATGTTTCTTTGAATTTTTGTCTCTTGAGCTGGTATGGGGACTCTGGAAGAGAAACTAGTATGAAGAGTACTGTCGTCCGCAAAACTTTGTACTGAACAAGATATTTTCTCGAGCATATCATTGATATGAAGCAGAAATAAAGTGGGCGCCAGAACTGAACCCTGTGGAACACCTGCATTTATTGGGTGAAAATCCGATGATACTTCATCAACAACGACATACAGAGACCTATCAGACAAGAAACTCTTCAACAAAGCACACAACTGAGGAGGCAAACCATAAGACGGCTGTTTAGAAAGGAGACACCGATGCCAAACTCGATCAAACGCTTTTGAAATGTCGAAAGCAACAGCTATCGTTTCTCCGGATTTTTCGATTGAATGCTGCCAAATATGAGAAACATAAGCCAATAAATCACTGGTTGATCTCCTTCATTTTGAATATTAACGAATCAGTAAGATATCAATGGATCTTTGGGGTCCTCTTCCGCCTTCCTCACAACGTATTCAAATGATTACTTAGTGTGATATTTATATAAAAGTTTTTCAACCTATTATTGGAATATTGTTGTTTCACCCATAGAGCCTAGTTCATTGAAAGTGTTTCATGATTTCAGTATAAGCTTCAATATTTCAATCTTCAAATATCACTATTGACAAAATATGTCTCTTTGTTATTAACGTTACCGACTGAAAATTTCGGTATATCAAACAAAGTGAAAGCAGTCACTTTTATTCCTGTATGTCAGTATTTTGTTGAAAATTTCAATCAATGTCAATGTGGTGCAATATAGTTGAAGTCTTGACAAAGTAATAGAAAAAAAAATCGCTTACAAACACTCACGGTTTCAAATTTTGAAATTGAAATTTCCAATGTCCCTACCTTGATTAGCTATGATTCGTCAGAGTGGAGCGAATTATTGTGGTGATCTCAATTTGAAATACCAATGTTCTCTTTCGTATTGATATTGGTTGAGGACTGAATTTTGCTCCATCTATTGACTAATAGAAACTATGGATTTCAATATCGGCATTGTTTATAGAGATATAGTCAGTCACGTCCCGTGTGAAAAGGATTTGAAGCGTTTCTGATACGCCATCTACAGTATAATGTCGATATTCGCGTTTATCTTTACAATGCACAATAAAGTTTCCTACTCTGAAGGGAGAAATAAGTGCAGAGTTCTGTCTGTCAGTTCCACTGAAATATTGAAAGAAAGATAATGAAGCCTCAAAATAGAGTTGATGATTAAAATTTGTGAGAAATGTGAAAGTTGAGGCATTTCAATAATCTTCCAGGCATGAATGATCTACGACATTGACAAAAAACTCCACTTTCATTTCTGATTCATCGATTGCCATCTTTCGGTATGATGTATAAGTCATCAAAAAAAAATTAGGTTTCAGGCTACGACGTCCGCAAGAAAAACGAAAGAAAAGACATGACTAAGAACGAAATCACAAGCGCCATCTACCCTTGAAGTGATATTTCCATATAGTTGATTAACTAATCTTCATAAACAACGGTGTCTGAAATGATATTGCACCAGAGCAGAAACCAGGGGTTCCATATTGTTAAGGAATCTCAACATCGGCTGAAAATATGATGAATCCCTGTTACTAATAGTTGAAGACTTGCACGGCATTTCATTTCAGTCATTGAAAAATATAATAATTCAGTCGAAAACAGAATAGTATCCGTTGACTACGGAATTTTTTATCAAGGAGTGGATTTCATGTAGAACTCAATTATATCGAATACATCATCAACTGTATGAAAGGTTCCTGATATAATTCCGTTACTAAAATACGTATTTTTCAGTTTATATTTTCATTTGAATTCACCCCTTCTGGAAACACTCCACGAGTGCGTCCATGAGACAGAGCCGATATATTCATGAAAAATAAGAAGACTCCATCATAAATTCATGAACGTGAACTTGCAGGTCAAAATGTGAGTTGATGTTTTCTTTTCAATTTTATTCATCTGTTTTTTTTATATGCAGATTCGCACGAAAAGGAAGCCCTGTGATGGTCAGAGAACACCGCATGAATCAAGGGATAGGAGATTCGAATTAACATTCACTTCGAATTTCTGAAGTTTGTAAGCCTCAGGAAAAACCTCTCTTGGCAAGGAGTTCCAAAGCTCAGCTGTTCTATTGAAAAAAGATCCCTGAGCGAGAGAGGTTCGACAGGTCTCCAAGTTCACAAACAAAGGGGTGGTAAGTCTGTACTCCATGTAGATATTGCCAAGGGTTGAAAGATTGATAACAATTCAGGAGAGCACCGAAGGTGAAAATATCTATGAAAGAGAAACAAGTCTCCGACCCTTCTACGATGCTCCAGTGAAGTGAGAGAGTCCCCAGGCGAAGAATCACCAACAAGACGGATTTGCTTTCTCACCAGTATTCAATCATTCACGTTGGAACCTATTGCTTCCACATGTATACCAAGCATCTTCATCCGAAGTGAAACTCAGAACACGAAATATACAAAATATTTTTGATTACTGCAATAGACCAGTAATCCCTTATTTTGTGTCTGTCAGGAACTTCCCAATCCATATCAGAATCCGTTTTGTTAGAACGCCCTTATATAATTTTTTTCCTGGAATATTCTAGCTTCTCTTCTAATACCAAGCAAAATTGACAATTCTTAGTTGTGTCTTGGTTCTATATGAATGAAATGCAATAAGTTTCTGTCTGAGCTAACAGTTTCTAAAATATGTCAGAATTCGAGTTGTGTTTTTTTCTTGGATAATCGTTGAGAGTTTGATTTCATATAACGTTTTGGATTTGTAAATATTCAGAATTGCGTTCTGTAATTCTATTTTTGAAGCTCATAACACGTTATATTTTGAATAAAGTAATTCCTTCTTGAGGATCGTTGTTAGTTTTAGTTTTTGTTTGCGATCCTCAGTGATAGATTTCGAGTTATGCAATTATCATTTCGGAAATCATCTCAGAAAAACGAAGTTTCAAAATATCAATTTAACAATAGGTAATACCAATGAAAGTTTTGTAAAATACACTTTTTTTGAATTGTATCAATTCTCTCATGGATACGTGATATGTCTCACCTCCACACTGTGTCATTCCAAGTGGACATATACAACAACGCTAATAAATTGAAGCAAAACTTCGCTTCTCATCAATGAGATGTAATGGCTATTATTGTGGGAATCTCGACTACAAGAAATTCTCAATTGCAAGTTCATGTACTCATAATATTCCCATATCAAAATAGGTATTTCATAAGACTGCACCAAACTGCGAGTCACGAGAAATTCAATAAAAACTTCGTTTTATTGTAACTTCAACTCCTTACAAACTGGAACACGGAGACCTCAATCTTCAATTCAAGCCATCAACAGTATAATAAAACCAAAGCGTACTTCTCCGGATGCCTCTAAGCCACATATGTTTTGAATTACCAGCAGCAACTTGAGTGTTTAGCTCGCAATGAAATGTTATAAAAGTAATAGCGGGGAATTTCAAAACCACTAAGTTGAGGAGTTCGTTTATTTTTAGTAATCTGCTGTTTCTGGAAAGGTTTAATTGGGTTTGTGGTTCACTGGTTTCATGAGAGATATAAATAATGTGAAAAGTAGGTAGTTCCTTTCAAGAAAAAAACGATTCATAACGTATCAACACAGGCCCAGGAAGGAAAAATATCGTTTTTTTTCCAATATAACAGTCCACTATATCGAACGATTGCGTATTCATCTAGTGTCTTGTTCAAATAGTTTAAAATGAGAGGGAAATCGGTTGCATTGTAGATTTAGTTTATTTTCGCCTCACCAAATCGAGATGATGGATCACACAGAGATGTTAGAAGGGATTCAAGAAAGTTGACGTGAGTTGTTGTATGTCTAGGTAGTGAAACAATGGCCTTATATCCAACGCAGCAGATATTTCTTTTTTTGTACATTTTTCCCTGTCGTATTGATGGATGACTTGATATATGTCGTAGGGAATCAGTGAAGAACCCTATGCTGAAAGTCCCTTGAACACTCTACATGTTAATGCTATTGTTTCATTCTCACATACGGATGAAATAGTGGCTAACATTGCTCAATTCCTGACAATTCCCCTTTTCACGTTATTCCTCTCAAATTCAATTTGAAAATTACTTTCAAACATTTGATGCCCCCACAAAACCTCCAACCCTTCTTTGTTGATTGTTTAAGTAATACGATTTGTTGTCTGTCCTTGAATTCCTCAGATTCGACTGGGTCTTCGGGATAGTAGTGAGTGAAACATTCCTCAGAACAATTCCAATTCCTGAAAATTAACTTTCTTGTTTTCGAAGCACGGTTTCATTACAGAGTTGGCCTCTCGAGGAGAGATGGCAAATTGACTTTCGATTGAGACAGGTTCATACTAGATTTTCTGAAATAGCAAAACCGTGTTCTGACATGATACAAAAACTATCTCGAAAGTCGATGAATCAGCACTCTCACGATTCATTCTACTTTATAGGAATTGAATAGAAATTCTAGTGCAGAGTGGGAGACTTTCGAATTTTTGCGTTATATAGCTAAAAAGTCGGAACTTTTAAGAACTGATCATCAACGACGTCTCAGCTTTCTATATGTGATTTCCATTATTATTTTAAAATCATTATGATAATTGTTGATTCCTGCAGAATCATTCATTCATTCTTTGTGATCACCACTATTTTCAATACGGAAGCGAATCTAAACGAACGCGAAACCGTGTGTAGTTGACCATATCATTGGATATGAATAAAACTTGTAAAAGTTTTTTCGATAATTGAGAACTTTGATGTTATGGCGAAAGTTTCCAGTTTTACGTTTTGTATACAAATCTATATTTCTCTGCTTGAATTCGGCGGTTGATCCTGAAATATAGCTTCCTGGAGATATAAATTGTTTGCCGGATCTTCGAGAAGTTTTCAACAACAGTTTGATCACAATAATTTATTGGACTATCTACTTTATTGGCGAAACGTCGAAATATATATATATGTGCGATTGATACGAAAAAGATATCAGCATTTTCAGTTTTATATATGAATCGTACACAGAGAGATTTATTTTGTACATTATCATCAATATACTTATGACAGGAATTGAATCGCTTCAAGAGATTGATTGCTCTAAATTTTCAATTACCTTGATTTTCAATGTCGGTAAGGCTCAAAAGATGAAATATTGATACTGATATACAGGTTACGATAGAACTGTTCTGTATCATGTGAAAGAGCGGCATAATTTGAAAGGTACCTCCAATTATTTGTGCGAAGTGTTTTATTCAATGAATATCAAAGTCCAACTGTTATTATTATAATTGATATTCAATTTTCGAAATTGTTCGTCGGATAAAATTCCATCTAGATCATAAAACTGACTGATCCAGTCTTGGTCTAGCTGATTCTATGCTCCATCGTAATGAAAGGGGAAAGCTGCAACAATTCAACTTTCTAATATCGTTTCGACAAATAAACCATATCTTCCAGCACACCGACACTGCTTCAAGAAGCTCCGTGATATTTCAATTAATTGGCGCGTACCATCAGCATAACACGTGATCAATTTCATGAATAATATTCCATACCATTATTGGGCTCAGAATTATTGTTCGTCACACTTCGTATTCACCAAAAATAAAAAGACGCACCTCCACCAAAATTTGAAAGAATCTTCCCCAAAACTCGAAAGACACCACCAAAATTAACATCTTCACCAAATTTTTGAAATGACCCTGTTCTTATATTATCTCCACCAAAAACTGGAGTTTCACAAATCGTTGAAATGATAATGATAGATAGCACAGTTACCAAAAAAAGATACAACACACCAGACGGTATCCAGTTGAACTTCAAACATACGAAGGTAGTAGTCCATACTCAAAGTGGAAGACCAATTTTATTGAAAAAGGAGACACGAAGTCATCTCCACAACATATTATATGTCAATAAACTTCAAACAGTTCAGAATCACCATGTCAGTGACGAATTTCTGATAGACCAGGAGGTGGTGACAGGTGACGTTCTCCTATTTTACACTGCATGCCTTTTTAAGGTATCATAATTAACCCTAAAATATAAAAAATCAGACAGGTTCCTGGCATATAAAGCTGTTGGATCATAAAAATTATATGAATATATTCATCATTAAAAAAATACATGAATGCTCGAAATAAGAGAGTGAATTATGAAAAGGCGAAGTTCAGCTGGTGAGATGCTTTTGAACCCTACCATAAAAAACAAAAAAAAACTGAGGTTCGAAGGGACCCAAGTGTATAGTGTATATGAATCAATATAAAGGGAAATAAACAGAAAATGTGCAACCGTAACAAAAACAACGACAGTACTACATTGAAACAATGAGTAAAGGAGTATTCCAAGATAATAAAAGTGATTATTTCTTTCATTTGTCGAATATCAGTCATCAACAAATCACACTTTCGTTCCCTGTTTGACAAGACCAATCAACACAAACCATAAGCGACTATTTGCGTAGTACACAATAATAGTCACCGACTATTCAGCAAGATAATTGTATCAAACAGCCCGTGCGTCTGACAGTACCCCAAATAAATAGATCTCAAAGGTCAAATTGAATCAATCGTGTTGAAGCGTTTGAAAATGAATCGGTTTGGCGAAACCAGAAACGAAGAAATAAATTGTGTAATCCAGTCTACTATCCCTCATAATACAGTAAGGAGTAAAAACAGCGTATGGAATGCTATTTCTGTTTGGATTTTGTTGTTTGTTGTTGATATTTTGAATAATTCATTCCAAATTGTTCCATTTTGTGAACATGTCTCCCTGATAAAAGGAATTGGGTTCGAGGAATAATCTTCAAAAATATAACACGACCTTTAATAATATCGTACTATTTTGATTGCTGCTAATTTTTTTTGTATCTATTGATTTGACTCGACATTTTTTGGCATTATTAACCAGATATGAAAGCCCTTCGATTTTTGCACTCTGGCTTCCATCAGATATTTTCAATGCCATAATTATGTCTCGTTGAATTACTATAAAATTCAGTCGAAATTTAGATGCAATCAAAATAGTCTATTTATCAAGGTCTTGTTATATTACCTTTGGATATGAGTTATAGGATATGTTGTGAAAAATCAGTATTTATGGTTCCATTAATTATATTTTAATGAAGGCCAGAGAAAAATCGAGTCGACAGATCATAATATTCCTTCTTATCTTTCGAAAAACACAGCATTCCATCATTTCTTGAAATTTCTGAGAGTCAACTCTTTGAATTCAGTGGCGATGTTTTTGAATGATTCAACCGTATTGAAGGAGGAACTGCGTGTAAAACGTACCGTAGTATATCATTCTTCAGAATATTGATAGGAACATATCATGTTCGGAATCATGAAGTATTTCACTTCTTTTTGAAGCGATTGATATTCAGTATACATTTGACTGAATTTGGAATCATATTGAAAAGCTTCGGACTACAGAAAAATATTGTATTTTATGTGCGAATTTTTTTGAAATTTGGTGAAGTAATTGACTGATTCATAGCAAATCTGGTCAACAAGAGGAGTTAGCTGTTGAAATAAACCAATAAAAAAATTAAATGACATTTCAATTTTACTATTATAAATAATAATTTCATGTTACTATTCGGCAAGACATCGTGTGTTGGACCTCGTCATGTTGTTGAGAACGCAATGACATTTTTGGTAATGAAAACATAACATTTCTCATAACCTGTCATTTTATTTACCCTTTTATATGTTTGAAAATGAGTTTCAGAAAGTACGAATTCTAGAAAGCTCTCAGTGGAAAGTAAAAAAAAAATGTTCTCAGGGAGGGAAGATGTCATCCTTGAAAATTACCATTATCTCCCCCCCCCTTCTTTACGAATGGAAGTTCTCTAGTAGGGTAGAAGAAAACAGCTCTTTGTAACACAAGGATGGAAATGGCTACTTTTAACCCGAAGATGAAGTTTACTGTAATCATTCAAGGGAAGAAATGGCACTTCATTTCAAGTTATACATATGATTTTTCTGCAGTCTTTCTCATATAATTCAGTCATTGAAATAACAGAAAGAATTGATTAAAGAAATAAAGCTGAGAAGAAGAAAGCTGCGGGAATTCCGAAAACGACATGAACCTGAAAAACAAAGAGAAACGAATCAACAAAAAAGGAAAGGAGCTGCCGACACTGGAATTCGAACCAACACCCACAACGACTAGAAACCTATCATGAACAGTGAGCGGTGCAAAAACTCGTTGCGCTAGCGGAATCATGAACAGCGTATTGCTGTACCTTCAACATAATATTTGTCGTTTTACTTTCATTTTCTTGAATATCAACTTCTTGAAATATCGTCTTTAGTTATTTGTACCATTTTCCATAATACAGGGTGTTATCTATAAATAAACGGTAAAATTTATACTTATATAATAGCAGATAGCTTAGGTCGTCGCATCAATTCCGTATGAGTAATTTCATTGATGACGTACCACGACTTTGCGTCCTACAATGAGGCCAGCAAATGCATACTTCGGATAGAGTTAGGTATTTTCCGACCTCTTTCTCTTCGGAGTGATTCATTTGCCATTATTCAGAGCGAAAATAGTTTACAAATACTCAGTATTAATGAACTCGGAATAGAAATATTTATTTTGATAGAAATTCTCACCGGGATTCCCTGATTTTTATTTGTATTCCCTACAATTATTCCAGTCAAAATAAAGTTTTGATGAAATTTGAAGTCAGTCAAGAATCGGAATGATAAAATGGACATCTCATGGGCAGCATTCCTTCTTCATACAGGGATAAATCAAGAACTTATTTATGATAACGCCAAGTTTGGCAATGGAAGCTGAATACCGAATTCGGATCAATAGGAATGTGGCTGCCATCCAGACCTGAGAATAAATCAAGTTCTTTCACTCTCTCGCACTCGGAGCGGAACCATCGGAATTACCGCGAGGGTATTATTCTTTCATCGGAGAAAAATTTCGATTCTTGAATAATGAAACGGAAAATCGTTCATGAATTGCTGATTATTATAATGAAAAACGTCGTCAATACCGTCCCTCGCAATTAAATGAAGTCGTAAAGTTGGTTACATCGGAAGATGGGAATTCATTTTCATGAATTACTTCGAAGTGGTGAGGGATTGGGGTTTTGAAGACCAATAGATTATTTCAAGGAAGAAAACAAGAAAGAGTGTGTTCATATCGTTTCTTTGACACGATCATATCTGAAAATGTTTCAATAAATAAAATCTTGACGCTTGTTCTGAATTCAAAACTTGAATCTGAATTTGAATGAGATTTATAGTATTTGACGAGTTTTCATAATTTTTACTCACAAAGTTACTTCGAAATTGGTCTGTCCTAGTTCATTATTCTTCATAAAACAATCACAGATTATAGCAAAATATTCATTTCTATACCCTTCAATTATATTTTTTATAACAGTCGTTCATTCTGTGATCTTTTCGGTTTTACTTTCTTCTCAACACCAAAATCGTTCAACTCAAGAAGACATCCTTGATTGATGCTTGGTTCATTGATCATTTCTCACTTATGGAACAATTCATTGACATATAAACATCTTCTTTGAGATTTTTTGAAGACTGGTGAACCATCAACAACGATACGTCTAAGCCAGTGACGAATACCCACACAGTAGATTTATGAACTCAACTCCTCTAGAAAACAACTACCCTCCTGGCTAATACCACACTTCTTATTGAATAGTATCCAATAAGTTCTTGTATATAATATCTCCCTACAAAAATTACTGCACATGTGTCCGGTGATACAACTTCCAGGAATGGAAAATTCACAAACGGTTGCGTTCTGTGTCTTATATAGTTCGGAGTTTTCTCTAGTATCAAAATGAAATAGAACAGGATTTCACAGTTCATTCGCAATAAGGTTACATTTAAATTTCATTCGTCATTTCCAGAGATATTGAGGCTATGGATCATAGTGGAAAAAAAAGGTGACATGACATCTGTCTTCGATCAGCACTCGAATGGGTCCTATCACTTTTCTGCCTTTTGATAGTCATCTCAATACATATATTGTTGATTCTTTGAATTCCCGAAGATTTTTGATGACCTTATTTTGATTGTCCTGTACAGTTAAATGGAACACAAAACTCTTCAGAGTTAGAATTTAGTCAACACATATATTTTTATGAATGTTTTGGTACAGTTATTTCCATTTGGTTGGGTTATAAATTGATAGTAAACATTGTATAAGATACATAATATGTTGTTCTTCAATACGTTTTCATGTTTGTGATTCGGCGCCAATGCATACATTACAGCTGTTTCATTTTATTCAGATGATTTTTCACATCAGAGAATTCTTCCATTACAACACTCCTCTGGAATATTGTTCATAAATTGAACTATTCGTCATCACTTTCATTGTCGATAGTTCAATCGAGGTCAACCAAACCAATAAGTACACTTTTTCTTTTTTTTGTAGTTAGTGTAGAGAACTTCCGAACGTGTCTCTTCTGAAGCTCAAATCATTCGAACAAAGCGTTCAAGTATGCACATCGACTGTAGAATGTTTTTTTCTTCTGGAGCTGTTTCCTCTACCCTACAAAGCTTCAAACTTCATTTCCCTGATTCTGGTTTTCCTAGTGTTCAGCGAACAACACAATATATCAGTACAGTACTTGGTGTCGATGAAGATTTTTTGAGAGTTCCCTCACCTGTTAGGATATCAAGGTGGAACATCAATTCATTTACAATTCGGTTGATGAATCAAAAGTGTAATTCTTCCTCAAGAGAGCCCTGTTGTTTTTTCTCTGAAATGGATATGGGGCTTCTGATATCCAAACACTTGTGTCTTGTATGTTTGACTAGCCACTATTGACTAATCACCATTCCTTCTCTTTTTGGAATAATCTTCTGAATGACAAAATGTCATAACACCAATTGAGATTCAACTTAAATGTAGATTGGATTTGTTACAATAACATTTACTATAATTTCGCCCAGCTTTGGTGTCAATGAACATTATTCGGATTATTCCCTTCAAAAGTCGACACTTAAGCCCAAGGAAACAATTGTTGAAACACTCGAATTTGACTACTGATAATTCAGAAACAGTCGATCCGATTTTTGGAAGTAAACAAGTATTGGATAGATGAGCGAGAAATCTATCAAAAAAAGTATCACATGTTTTCCTTTTGTTGAAAGCTGAAACTACACCGATCCACCGGATGAAAAGCATTTGCTGATGAAGATAGGAATTGAAGAGTTTCGAATTGTTATCGAGAAATGAATGTTTGGTTTCGATTTTAGGCTGCTTCAGCTATTGGCCCTACAGGGGCATGCCGTTGTGATGAACTTCGAAAATTTGAAATTGATGACATGGATGATCTTTATTCGGCCCTTTTGATGAAATAACCCGATACTAGAAACAAGGTTCCTAGAAATTTCACATCCACAGGAGACTTCTAGCAAATTTACAAAAAAATATGTGAAGCTTCGACCATGCACAAATGAAACACGTTTTTATTACACGAAAATAACAAATGTACGAAACAGCCTGTGGGAATGAATAAATTTGGCACCATGGCGAAAGAAAGTGCGATATTTTTGCAATTACCGAACCCTGAATTATATGCTGGCCACTGTTTCCGAAGGCCATCTGCGACTATTTTAGTTAATGCAGGGCACAGGGGCAGATCTTTCAACTTCAAATCGGCATGGGGGTTGGAAATCCACCAATGTTGCTGAATCTTATATCGACAACTCCATAGCTAACAAAATGAAAATTTCAAAAAATATAGTAGAATCCATTCAGCCTCCAGCGCCATTAGAACCTGAACACAACAATGCCGTGAAAGCTCAGTACGTTTCCCCATCAACTTCAATTTCGACCGCAGCTAATATTTCAATTACCAAAAACATGTTGAAACAAAACAACCTACTTAGAATCACTTTACAAAATTGTTCAAATATAACTGTTTATTACTATTATTTTGAATAAATTAAAAAATGAGTTAATGAGATACAAGTATTATTATATATGTGTTTCAATTTTCAATACTTGAAAACAACGCAACTGTACAAAAAGTACAGTGTAGAATGCGTGAGAAAATAATATTTTTCTCACTCGCTTGACTTGCAGCAAACTTCTGCGCTCGTGAGAAATATGTCGTTTCTCTCACTTGTTGTATAGTATACTATTCCTTCACTACAGCGTTTTCAATACGTGAATAATGTACGACGTTGATATTCATTCACTTTCAAAACTCAAGAAGAGGCTGCACTGTATGAAGCATGAACCACAGACAACCTTCCAACCACAAAACAATTCTACTGGCAAAGAGCTTATGTTGAGGGTTGTACTTCCCTAGTAAATAATGGAGCCGCATCAACCACTCCAATTCAAAGGCAAGAGTGTTTCGGATAAGGGTTACTGATGTTTGGCAACTACGAGAGCACAAATCTACTCTAATGCACAAATGATATCCTGAACGACCTCCCAGAAAGTTCACACATAATCATAACTCAAAACGAATGTGTCAAATGACCTTCCCAGAAGTTTGTCGAGTAACATTTGCGTCGAAGTTGAACTTTCAGCCATCTGAACCTTCACCTCCTATGGAAGACCATTATTGGCTATTTTCGCCTCCACTCATCTACCAGTCGGAGATTCAGTTGATCGGGTTCTTTATTGGGCGCAGAAGCTTTTTTCCCAGCTTTTCATTAGTTCGCCATTTGCCGTGCATTGAGATTTCCAACTTTTGACGCGTGAGCAACACGCTTTCCCTCTGCTTTTGTATTTCAACTTCACGTATACACTTAATCAACTTATTTTTTGTTCGTACTCTCCGAGACCCTTCCTTTTTGTTTTTATAAGTCTGGCCGCTTATCGCCGTTACGTTTTCAAGGGAAAGTTTTTCCAGTTCTTCCACGATTACGAATGAAGGGGAACGTTTTGAAGTGGATGGATTTCACGGGTAAATGTCTCGATAAAAAGTTTCCAGCATGCCGTTTCGTTGCCCTTCATTATGATTAGGCACACAGATTGTATAGAATCTCGCATCTCTTTTCAATTTTGTATTCTGTTGAATTGGGGGTTGAAGATGATTTGCGAACCAATTTTTTACAGTCTGTCTATGAAAGCGAAAATAGTTCGAATTGAACTGGTCAAGTCGTGAAAAATTGATTTTCATAATTTTTTTTTCCCTATACATTCGGGCTAAATATAAGTCGTCCTGTATCATTTCAAACCAGTAGACCTCTATAACTTCTGTTCTTTTTATCGATGTTTTCATGTTCAACAAAAGCGAGTCAGCCTGTAAAGAAGCTTCCATCAAAACTGTTGTCGGATTTGAATAATACTTATTCTGAGTTTAACGTGAAGTAGCTCTAAACGTCTAGTTTTTCTGCAGATTGAGGTTCGTTTGACCTCGAAGTATTTTTCCTTCGAAGTCAGTCTATCAATCAAATAGTGGTGCAACTGAATCAACTGAAAATATTTCTCGAATGAATGTCAATTTCTTAGGATCGGAGAGCTGTATTCTTCTGGAGATCTGCTCAAATACTCGTTCCTTGTTCTAATTGCTGAATTATGATTTGATTACTAATATATATTGTTGTTTGTGATCGAAAGATCGTTAGAAATTATAATTAAACGTAGGTATATCTTTGGACAGTTATTGAACTCAGTACGATAGCGTTCATGGAGTCAGATTTATAAGTAACATTCTCCAGTATAGAGACGGTGCTCCTCAGGAAACACAATCATAAAAAAATTTAAAGCACATGCTTCCACCTTCAATAGTTGGAATAGTAGATAAATGGAACTGCATAAAGGTACACACCACATTTCATAACAATCCTTCCAGACAAAATGGTTAAGGCTTTCGCGGCCGAGGTTTTTAGTATAACTACTTTTCTTCGGGTTTGAAGGCCGTCGCTCTTTGGAATTTCTTTCTAACGTTTCGCTAGTGCGGGTGGCCAGCCTCTTCAGAGGCTCACTCATTTCCGACAAAAGGAAGAAATTCCAAAGAACGACGGCCTTCAAACCCGAAGAAAAATTTCTAGGTCCAAGTTAACTGCAATTTTTCATATTCTGAAGAAAGAAATTCTGTTTATGAAAGACAAACTTCCTATTCTTCTATACCTTTACACTGATTCAATAATATGCCTGCTCGATGAAGTAACAATGAATTGTGATTCAATTCAAAATCCTCGTCGGGAATTGGAAACAGTCCTTATTACCAGTTCGACCATGATCAGCTCCGCCTTCTTTCATGAATCTGAATCTCACCTAGTTTCATCATACTGGGGTTCTCTCATTATCGCACACATAATCTTAATAGTAGCCAATTCTTGATGAACATTTCCTTGAGGAAAATCCTATGTAGCAATTATGGCACTATGAGGCGAAGGGCAACGACTGCACTGTTGATGGAACAGCACATTCTGTGGCTAGGGCCAACTTGGGACCTATTCAGAGCGATTTCGTAACTGACCGCAAACCAAACAGTATACTAGTTGTGGTTGGTGTTTCGTGGATTACATTATTTATCATGTGGTGGGGAAGTACGAAACAAGATTATCTGCCTCCAAGAAAATGATAACCAATATAAAGAAAGTTTTTGGAGAGTATAACGCAACTAGAATAATGTTCTCCATTAAACTTTGCTCGTTGGACGGAGAAACAACATTACCTAAACGAATATCTAGGTTTCCTGTCGTGAACATTTGCGAAAATTATTTGAAATATCCTTCCAAATGAATGAAAGTTGATCCAATTCCAGTCTCTACTCATTCGAAAATCATAAAAAGAAATGATTAAGCTCAACCAAATTAAAATAAGTTGAATTCTTATTGTGGAATGAATTGAATAAGATATTCGAAAACATTAAATAGAGATTGAAGAAGGAATTGATGAGTTGAGATTATTGAAAGGAAATGAAAATAAATGAAGAATACCGAAAAATTCATATAATCTCTCAAATGAAAACATAAAAATCAATTGAAATCAGGAATGACAAAATCAATTGTGATCTACAGAAAACTTGTAGAAAAAATGAATACAAGAAATCCATAACCTGGTGAAACTGATTGAATGAAATGGCAAAGTGCTGACATGATGAAGAGAAGACGATTTGAAACATTCGAAAAGATCGAATGAATCGCAACATGTAAAAAATAGGAAATAAATTGTAGAGTATATTGAAAGTCAACAATATTGTCAAATATGGAGAACCGTCATTAAATAATTCAAAATCCATTCAAGCAAATACATGAATTGAAAGATGTTTCAACCTCAACTTCAATATTTTAGAACAAAAACACCCAGTATTCAGAATTCCATCTTTAATAATCCAAGTTCATAGACATCAAATTGATACGATCACAGGATATGAGAATATAAAACAATCTCGAAATTCGCAAACTTGCAGGGATGCGCGCTAGGCATTTCACCTTAGTACGGTGACCGGAGCAAAGTTGCAACCTCAGCGGATAAATCTTTATAAATATTGAGGGTGGTCAAGATTCAGTATTCATTATTCAGAAGTTAGTCAGTATTCATCGATCACTCTTCAGAGACGGTCTCCAGAGCATTTTTCCGGAATGCAGCACATCTCCTTTTCAACGATCCTGCTCGGAAGCAGTATAATGTAAGTTTTCAGTGTTTCTTTATATTTTCTCGATTATTTCATGTTCAAAGTATTTTTTCTTCATAATTTTTGTAATAAACATTCAATTGAGTTTTGAAATGAGTCGTTTTCATTATTTTGGATGAATGACAGTTGGGTGAAACAGCCAAAAATCCTCTCGCAAATAAGCCAAGCGAGTACTGAGTTGCGACATATGGTGGAGGCGCCGTTCTCGTTCTCAAAGGCTTCATTCTCCACAATGGGCCTGTGACATATTTTTTTCAATACAGAAAGTTAACATGTTAGGCAAAATCGAGTTGAAAGATTGTTTTTCCTCCTTAACTTTTATACAACTTATGGTGGAAGTTTGCTGGTCTTTTTTTATGATGATGAGTAAATTTAATAGCTGTTTCATCCAGTAAAATCACGATTTTTTTCCCTCTTTTTTAATTCATCTAAATAAATGACTCAGTATATTTTTTGTTTCATTATATGCTTCGAACAGAGGATAAGTTGGTTTTTGTTTTTCAAGTGCAATTTTTTTAAAACATTTATGTTGAACAGGGCATTTTTATAATATTTCATTCTCAACCTATTATATAAATGGTCAAATTCCCATTTTTTCCCTCTGTACCTCAAATTATGAGTGATATACTTTCTAATATCTGTTCATCAGCTTAGAAGTGTATTACTGAGGTTGAATAATCATAAAGAATATCTGTTCATTCAGCTTCTTATGATTACCAACTAAATAAATTGAGAATTTTTCGATTCCGTCATGTAACTTCCTGAAATATGAGCGGTACATATTCCAATATCTGTTTCATCAGCTTGTAATTGTACTGTTGTAATTGGCTAAACGTATGGAATATCTGTTCATCCAGCTCCATACGATTACCAATTAATCATTTCCGAATTTTCCTTCCCTGTGTCGACTTTTTGGAATATAAATGATACAACTACCAATATCTGATACATCAGCTTGGGAATGTGTATCATAAAGATTGCCTAATTACAACGAATATCTGTCCATTAGCTCGTTTTAGTTAGCGATTATGTATATTCAATTAGTCAGACTCCTATATTACTTTTTCCCAATAATTTTTTTGTATTCTCCAATTAATCTGTTCTGCTGAATGACATTTTATTGAACTCTTATCAAAAAAAAATTCGACGAATATATGCTGAAAATCAATCTATCAAAAACTCAAGCTATATCTATTTTGTTTTTCATTATTATACTACATTTTCAGAATGAATGGAAGGTTTTTGAAATATCCTTATATATTATCAATAATTTTTTAATCTGTTCTATTCCTTTTTTTGTAAACAAGTTTTTTTTTCGATCCCGCTCAAGGATAATTTTTTTGGGACCTTGCTTTCTCTCTCTCAATCCGATTCTTTTCAATATTCGAAATATAAGGTTTGGATAAAATGATGAATCAACTAAACCACACATTAAAGGAATGTCTGTTAATTCTCATATTTTTTTTTCAATTCAGATCTTGGACATGTATCACAATCATTCCAATACCTAGAAACCAACAAGCAGTGCAAATAGAAAACGTAATTGAATATGAGGTTATGATATAAGAAAAGACAATATTTGCTCAGACAATGTATTCAGTTAGAGATAGGGCTAAAATTATTTCCCGACAATGGACATTCTCTTTCATTCTTCAACTCCTTTCAATCGATTTCTTCTCACACGTTGGTATGGTTCTAGTAGAAAGCACTTTTTTGTCAGAACGTTAATTTTTATTCAATATTGATAGGTAGTTTCTGAATCAATATTCATTAAGCTCTTCCGTCATAACAAAAATAATTCAATACAAAAACCTGAAAATAATGTATCTCATAGTTATGCAGTAACTTTTTTCACCAAAGTCATCTCATAAAAAATGGTTGCTTATGATTATTACTTCTACCTTCTCAAGTTTATGTAGATTTAAAGAATATATGCTTCATTATGCATACGGAAGTATGATTCGTTTCATTCGAATAAATGTTAATGGTCTCGAAAATGATTCATTCCCCAAACAGTGGTTCATGATCGAACCCAGAATGAGAAAAAAAGGAGTAATGTAGTCATAGGAGAAGTTTTCAAGGGTAGTGGGTAGTATACAGTATAATCTTTTCGGTAATATGCAACTTTATTAACAAATATGCACAAGATAAGACAAATAACTAAGTAAAAATAATGCCTTCTTTCAAAATTGCGATTGAGACTAGACGTTTCTTAGTCGAAAAGCTTTCATATGATTTTTAAAGTAACTTCAATTAGATTAATATATCAAAAAAGTTGTGAAAGGTTATCTTTTGGCGTTTCTCTAGTTTCTGTCGAGTATCCAGTGAACGACATACCTATTATGTTGATGAAAGCAAAATTTTGAGCATGAAGTGATGGTCATTTCTATCATTTCTTGAATAATTTGTCGTACTTCAACATGAATGGTGTTGGGCAAGGTTAGCTATCTGGCAGCTGATCTCCGAGACACTGAACGTGATTATGAAGATAAACAATTGAAATTTTCACCGTGATTGTGACTCAGATAATGAATTTTTAATGATTCCCAGTTATAATTTAGTAATTTATTTTTGAAAAAGTAATGAGGAATTCGGAACTGATCCCCCCTCGAATCATACTTGTTTATTTTTCCTTGAATATTTCATAGAGATTGATAACAACTATTAATGAAAAATATTAATAATTATGTTGCAAAATAAATATAATGCAAAAATTACTCAGTCGTCATTCGTATAGTTGAAAAACGCTATAAATTGAAATTTGGAGATTTGAGAAGACTGAACATTCTAACCTTCTGGAATTGGCAAAACAAAGACTCACCCTTATGTTTTGTTAATCAGGAAGGTAAAAAGTAAGCCTAACGGGGTGCCTAACAATTTCAAATCGAAAGTTGACGATTTATCGGTGATGAAAAAAAATATTCATGCATGGCAATTTAGCGTAAACACCTTTGTCTTCAATTTTTTTTTAGTGATTAACATTTTCGTTTGATTAAACGTGTGCAACTGAAGTATAAGAAGTGACTGATTATTGGAATATTTGACTTCCTATGAATGATGATTTATAATGATGAAGTAAGGATTATAATATGATAATAGGAGAATATTGAGAATATATGTAGGACAATATAGGAGGAATAATTGTCCACTTGGTAACAAGAAAGTTACCGTGTCACAAGGGAATTATGGAAGATGATCCAAAAAGGGGTTGAATAATTACCTGTGTAAGGTGTTGTACTAGTAGGGTATGTGTGGGAAACTTGGAAGAATTTCCTCAAGCTTGGGTTGAAAGTTTTCCTATGCAAATACTTTATGATATAAATAATGAGTTTATAAGATGAAATGAAAAATGAGTTTATGAGATGAATATATGAGTTATGTGATGATTATTATGATGAGTAGATATGATGATTTCGTTAATGTTAATGGGAAGTCAAAGAATCACTTTTAATTCATACAGTTGCACAACTTTTCTTCAAAGAATATATTTTTGCTGAGGTAGTGTAAGCCATGCTTCAAAAACCGTTTCATTAAAGTGATTCAATCAAGCATTATATTTGTTTTTATATTTTCAATAATATTTATGGACAAAAATGGGAAATGAACGATAACTTTTTATTCACATTCATAATAGTTTTGTTTTTATTTTGTGTGGAAAGGAAAACTGAATTGCATCTCAGGCAGACAGAATAGCATACAGACAGTATACTGTGTGAATAAAGGAAGCATAATATAGATTTATTAAAAAAGTGAGAATTGATGATTATGTATCGAAGAAGTATCATTTATATAGGTTCATTATGCACACGAGATAAATGAAATCGCTGCCTGTGGAGGACGCTCCCAAAATAGCATATCATTTGTGATTTTTTGTTAAGGTGTGTAAAATGCGCTATGAAACGTATGATAAATGATTATGTGGAATAATGATGATAATAATACGAATTTTATGAAAGGCATGAAATGAAAATGCAAATATATGAAGTCTTTTGAGGAAAGACAATAGGTACAATGTTGTAGAAAATACGACAGAGAAAGTTGTCTCATTAGAAGACAAACAGTTTTCAAGATGTAGAAAGTAACTACGTCATGGTGATCATGGAGAAGTGAAAGAAAATAATAATTATAATGATATATTCAGAATCTTAGAGATGCAATTTGAATGTTGTTTCCAAGAAATATTTATCAGATATAATTCAATATTCGCCGTTGGTACTAGCCAGGAAAGTAGTTGTTTTCGATAGATATTTTCAATGACATTTTTATTCAATAAAATCATATGAGGTGACACTTGAAGGCAGGTGACAAATGGTGTAAAGAATCAGTAGAATTGCAAAAAAGAAATGAATGGAAATATTGGGCCTGTCATAAGGAACCAATGAGCTGTGAAAGCTTGTTTAAAAATAAATCGAAAAGTTTGCTCTAGAGTCAAAAAAGAAAGTTTGTAAGTGATTTACTATGGTTTGTCGAATAAACTTCAATGTATACTATGTGAACCCTACCAGTTAGATTATACTGTCATTTTTTGTATACGATTGTTAACTATACATTGCAGCAGTCTATTTCTGTTTTGTTTTTCATTCTCATTATAAAATATTATCATTAGTAACATAACCTAGCTCTAAGAATATAAAATCATCATGAAAGAACTTACTGCCGTTGTTTCTCTCTTGTTTCATGCAATCGAGACACCACCACACCCCCAAGTCACGACGAGCAGTCACAACTCCATCAGTCTGTTGCGGTTTTCCAATACAAAGTACATCCGCAGACTACCAGAAAGAGCTTGAGGACCTACGGAAACATGAAGTTCAATCATCATGGCTCAAAGGAATATTGCAGTCACTGGACAATATTCAACCACAAAAACATACTTACGTTGTTGCATTAGCAGTTTTCATAAACGGTTCATCTGTGGGCAAGTGGGCAGACAATACGAGGTCAATTGAGTACGAGGAAAATCCAATTCTCAGGAAGCCTACCGAGGAAATATTTCACAATTTATGGAAAAACACTATTTTCATAAATGCTGACACAGCAAAACTTACCAGTTCACGAAGATGATGCCTGAAATATCCCAAAGAACCGGAAGAAGTGAATCTCTATAATCCAGGTCCTCCAACAACTCGATTACACTATTACACCATAAACACAAATATATGAAAGTGTAAAACCAAATATATTTCAATGAAGGAAAAATGCCGCTAAATATTCACCTACTCATATTCAAAATTACTCGATGAGAGGTGTACGTCATATGTCATGTCAAGTGTAAACTCTTCTTCTCTATTCTCTATAATCCGAATTGAGAACAGACATGGAACAGAATGACAGATTCATCCCACAGAAACCATAATAATGTTCTGTGTGTGAATTCGAGAAAACTCAAAGCAACACGTAACACGTAATTATAGTCCAGTCCACTACTACGTTGCCGATGTTACCATCCAGTTGAGTCGAGGTAGCTGAGCAGCCGTCAACCAGAGCAAGATGCGAACTTCGAACCAATACATGGAGAGCTGTGCGGAGCGATTGATGGGAGTGAAACGAAGAGAAAGTTCAGTGCCGGACTATGACAATATTAGTGTGGGAACTCATAATTGCAAAATGAATTGTACAATATAGTTTTTCTTAATTTTATGGAGCACGTAATTTGTAATTGATGTTTATTGTTATATTTCATAGAATTCGTTGTTCTTATCCAAAAGTATTATTTTTATTGAGTATTAAAGTTCATTTGAGTTTTCATTTCAATTTCGATCTTTTCGTCATTTTTTAATGTTACCACCTGAGAAGTTGGGGGCCAGCTTCATCGTGAAGGAGAGATGTGTCAAATATGGAGGACCGTCATTAAATAATTCAAAATCCATTCAAGCAAATACATGAATTGAAAGATGTTTCAACCTCAACTTCAATATTTTAGAACAAAAACACCCAGTATTCAGAATTCCATTTTTAATAATCCAAGTTCATAGACATCAAATTGATACGATCACAGGATATGAGAATATAAAACAATCTCGAAATTCGCAAACTTGCACGGATGCGCGCTAGGCATTTCACAGTACGGTGACCGGAGCAAAGTTGCAACCTCAGCGGATAAATCTTTATAAATATTGAGGGAGGTCAAGATTCAGTATTCATTATTCAGAAATTAGTCAGTATTCATTGATCACTCTTCAGAGACGGTCTCCAGAGCATTTTGCCGGAATGCAGCACATCTCCTTTTCAACGATCCTGCTAGGAAGCAGTATAATGTAAGTTTTCAGTGTTTCTTTATATTTTCTCGACTATTTGATGTTCAAAGTATTTTTTCTTCATAATTTTTGTAATAAACATTCAATTGAGTTTTGAAATGAGTCGTTTCCATTATTTTGGATGAATGACAGTTGGGTGAAACAGCCAAAAATCCTCTCGTAAATAAGCCAAGCGAGTACTGAGTTGCGACAATATAAAGGGAGAATTACTTCATGGGGTGGAATCATCCTATTCTAAAAATGTTCATTGCTTGGTCATCAGATCATTTAAAGAAACAGAACTGAGAAACATAATTAGAGAAATATACGATATATTTTCCACCAATAAATATATCTCCCATATCATCCATCAATTTTGTTCATAATGTAAATCGACACCGAATACTATTTAAATTGAAAGTACGAATTTTAACAGATATATTTGGGAAGTATCTACTTCTCGTTCTGAATATACCTTTCGAACATATACCCAAGTATAAAATTTATATTACTCGTACTCGACTCGCGTTTCTCTAACAAAGCTAGCATCTTTAGGAGGAGAAATTGATACATAACCTAAAATGTTATTCCTACAAAGATTATATTATCATCGAACTACCAGGAAACCTAATGGGGCTTATAAAACTTCTCTTTCAATTTTTCTTGATAATTTGATATCATCAGACGAAACAGCGTGCTGAATCGGATACTTTCCCACTTCACTATTCATAGCATAATTACATTTAGCCCTTTCTAGACTTCGGAATGTAACGAAAAGCCTTGATGCCTTGATCAGTCTGGAATCACTTTCACGTATATAGAGATCCTCACCTAGAACATGCTGGGGGAAACTGGATTTTTCTCGTCTTCCAGATGAATGTTCATAGGTCACCCAGACCAATGTACTTTTCATTGCAGTCTTGTCATATATCACCGACTTCCATACTTATTCTGACTCAGAAATAACTGAAAGTTATAATTCGAAAGAATTTTTTTAGGCCACTTTCATACTCACTTTTCCGAAAATTTGTTCCAGTTCTCTGAGTGTTCTAGAGTTCATTTGGAACCATTATCAATCCGTAGGGATTCGAATATCATCTAAGAGTAAAAAATTAATGAAGAGTTTTCCTAGAGTTATATTTCTCATTCTTCCATTTGCGCCTGGAGTCATAATTTTTCTACTTAAAGGAAAGTGTTATGAGCCTTAGAAGGAGTAATTGTAAAGCTGCCCTTCATTCACAGCAGAGATCAATCCTTCCAGTTCTAAAGATTATATTTGACATTTGAAGTTCAATCGAAACGATTATTAAAAATAATTGACAAAGAACATAATTTGCCCTTATGACTTCTATTTACTTCTTTATGTATGAGTCTAAAATAATGTTATGCCCTGTGGAATTGAGTAAAAGATACATTTTCTCAAAAGGATCCTTAACTCGAATCATTTTCATGCCTAAGATCCATCATCCACAGTTCTTCCCCGCTGTCATGAGAAGTATCAATATTCAAGATTATTCAGCTGTATATCCACATGCTTGTTGTTTTGAAACTGTATTGACATACAAATTGAAAAATTGGATGTGTGGTGTAACGAACGGTAGGGATATTGTGATTATTGTGATTCACTTCTCTTGCTAGGTACCTACAATAATCCCACGATATTCTCTTTCAAACACTGTACCTCTATTTCAACCTCTCTGTATCAGTTTATATTTACAGAATAGACAACTTTATAATTTTTATAATTGGTGAAAGGATTTTATTTTATTATTTTGAACTCATCATTTGCTTATCAACACTCCTCAACTAGTTCACGATATAGCAAAAATAATCCCAAAGCTAGCTCATCAGATGTGACGGCTGCGAGATTCAATGTTATTCTGTATAAATTTCCTAAAATTTTTTCTGTTACATGAAGCTCGTCTCCACCAAAAACGAATAAAAACAGATAACAATCCCACCGTTGTCACCATTGTTATAACTCTGGTAGGGGTATTGTGAGTGTATTCTGATTTCCTTACTCTGCTAGGTAACAACAAGAATCGCAAGATACTTTTTTACCAATACTGTACCTCCAATTCAACATATTTGTATCGATTTATGTTTTCAGATCAGCCAACTTTACACTTTGCAATCTCAATCGGTCATCATTGAAAAGATTGCCTGAAGGGCTAGTATGTCATATCAATTAACTTGAAATAATATAATAAAACATACCAGCCCTCCAGGCAATCATTACAGTGGGAAGAAATTCAATACTGTTTCCAGTAATCATTAGAACCTTACTATTAGGAGATATATTGTTAAAAACATTGGTTACCTTCATGCGATGAATTTTACGAAATGGCCATTACCTGAAACAAGAAACATGTATTAATGAAAACATTTGCATGGAAATATTGATATGTAAATATAATTCATTTTCAACAATGTTTGAATGAATATACAATTCAATTCAATTCGATTCAAACCGAATAAGGTTATTTTTGTGCGGTTTTTCCGGTATTGTGAGGATTTGTATTTTTCATAGGATAATGGTATGATCATTCATTGGGTATTTCATAACTCATCAACTAATTTCAGATTGTTTTGAACGCTTCATGTTGAGAGTGAATAAATTGCTGCTTCCAATACAGAATTGCTTTTTTTGCACTCCCAAATTTTGAAACGATCATCACGTAATTGACAGTTGTTATAGGTAATGGCTCATTCAGAATGCACGTGTATTCTAAATCAATGGCGACCGCTTCTGGGAGGTTTTTCGTAAAATGATGGGATATGTAACAGTCAACCTGATGGTTGACTACATTCAATTGTCCCAAAGCGAAATTCAGCGAATTTTTGCTTCAGATTTTCTGTGGAATTGCGATAATAATCATATTTTTATTTATTATTGGGTCTGAGTGAAAATATCTCTTCAAGTTTCAACAATCGTGTCGTAACTCTCATATTTTCAATGATGTTCGTAATTGAATCTTGTCCTTTCTCAGAGTTCCTGGAACTTCCAATTTTTAGAGCAGAGAGTCCCCATTTCCAGTTGCACTTCAAAATTAACTTTTTCTGTCATTTCCTTTATCGCATCAGCGGCAACAAGATTAAAACCGTTATCGCACGAGCAAATTATAGTTTAACTACGACAGCCTGAGTGAAATCAGCATTCCAGCTCAGTTTTATTCAGCACTTTTCTATTTTGCAATTAGCTAACCGATGAAAATTACTTTTATCTGCTCCAGTAGCAACGGTTTCAGATCTTGATAATTAGTTTCCATTAGGAGCTGCAATAACATCGAACTCTCGATGGAAGTGTTATTCGGAAAAGTTGCCAGAGGCGAAGTTTGGATGAGAATCATTGAATGTGACCTTTTTGACTAAAAGAGAGTTCAGATCACTTCGACCTTCAGTTGACTCGAAGATGACTTGATGATAAAAATAGTTTTTACCGTTCTTATGGAATATTGGTTTTCTAAGTTCACACGAAAAAAATTACATCACTTCCAGAGAACAATTGGATAATTGATTATCGTATGTCTAGGAATATACAGTGTCCACAATGAAAGCTCACCATATGGATTTCAATTATTCAGTTGGTTTCTCGAACTATCTCATTCTTTGCTGAGAATCATACATTGTCTCCAACCCAAAATTCAATGGACGAATTTCAGATTTTTTCAATGCTATACGAGACATGTCAAATGCGTTTATTTTCGGAAAGTTTCATTGAAAAACATTGTTCACGAAAAAAAAAAATGAGATTCGTAATTGAAGCTGTACTACAAAAAAGTTTTTCCCATATTTTTTTCCGGTAGTTGATGCAGACCTCCATTATGAGCTGTAATATATTCATTATACACTTTTGAGAATTGAACTGTCTTCAGATTGTCCCTATAGTTTTCCGTGAAATTACTAGTTTAAATCGAATGAAGGATGAATAAATAATTATGACAATAAATACCATTATGGTGGAGTTGGTACACTCATATATTGTCGAGTAGTGGTCGAGTTGTCTTTGGTGCCAACTTGCATTCGATTTATATTTCTGACTGTCGCACCAGAACAATCCCTGATCAATATCAACTACAAATGAACACAAATTCAAGAAGTACTCAGTAGGATTTACCAATTCAATTGTATTTTGTATGCTCGAATCATATCATCTTGTGAATATTTCATTATTTTCAAAAGATAGATGAGTGTTTATATTTTGTATTTCAGTGTGTCATGAGACGATCACGAAATAGTCCAGTGCATGAAGGGACGAACCTGTGAATAAGTCTATGAGTTCTTCACTTGTGGCTCAATTTGTAGGTCGTCACAGAAGTTTCCAAAGAACCCAACATATATATTTTTTATGGCTAATAATTTTTTAATTCGCGGTTGTTCCGCAAATTCTACATAACTCCGAAATCACATGAAAAATGTAAATAAACAAATGGATCATTTATTAGAACGCGGGGAAATTACAAAAAAAAATCAGAGATCATTCAAGACCCCCCAAGGACCCATTATAAAGAAAAATTTCCGATGAAAGACTATTTTTGAAAAAAATGTAAACAAATTAATGAAACAGTGTCGAAATGGCGCGGAAAAAAACGTTTACAGCTTATTAAATCTTTTTGCCAAATAAGAAAGAACTTCGAAATACATGGAATGATAGCTACGGGTTTCCTCATTATCTTGAACTTTGAATCATTGAAAAATGTCAGTTTTTGCCTGAGTTATGAAACAATTCGTCCGCCCGCCTCCAAGCGAATGCAAAGACAACAGAATTCCTATAGAGAAAGCGGCAGCTGGAATGAGTAGAGATTTGGGTCCCTTCATCTCGAAAACTGTTGAGTTTTCGGAAAAAATGATGAGGGCATTTTTGTAGATTATGGGACGATCTTTAATTTTTGTATGAACGAAAATTCTCTAATTCGTATATTTAGCCAGATATTGGCGGAAAACCCATTTTTCTGGGTTTGGGGAGCCATTTTCGGCCATTGCCATGAACGCAATCGTGTTAAATTTTGGGTCCTTTGAAAACATCTGTGACGACCTACAAATTGAGCCACAAGGGAAGAACGCATAGACTTGTTCACAGCTTTCCCTAGTTTCGGATCTTCATTTCCTGGACTAAAATGCTACTCATATTCCACGAGTATGACTTGTAGCACTCGCCTACCGCTTGTTCAGAGTCATTCTCGTGAAAAATGAGTATTCCGGGTGTTCTGCATACTATACTTTTTCGATATGTATTGATATACAAGGGAGACCAATACAAACTTTCAAAACCTTGTATGTGACTAGATATTTCAATACTCATATCTTACTGAAATATAGTTACCTTGGCTGGAGATTGATATCTGGATAGGGGGGAAACATAAACAAATTATCGTATTTGTGTACCTTCGAAGCACCTTACGCCGGTGGTCGGTAATGGGCATGGATAATGGCCTTGTGTAAAGTGACATATCAACCGTTTTGAGTCACATTGATCATGTATGAAAATGTGATAGTCATTTGTGAATCATTCGAGACGTATTCGTAGAGTTTACATTTATAGATGACCGGCAGCTATATGTTTGCTGCAACGATACTGAACAGAAATCTGGTATTCTACGATTTTTTTTTGGCGATGCAATATGTGGACAAAAAAAAATCGAGTTAATGTATGAGAGAATGTTTCAAACCAGAACATATATCAATTGAACTTACAATAACTATTGCGAACTACTTTGAAATGAACAAATGAGCGCTCTAATAACTTTGTAGGTATATTTGTTTTTTTGGAAAGATTAAAAATTTCAGGATTCTCTCGAATATATTCGTTACGAACATGAAATGAAGTATACACATCCAGGGGAAATAATGCCGGAGAGATTTTATTTTGCGTACTTCTAATATGTAATCAATCAAAATAGTGAAAGAATAGTAGTTCAAAATTTTCTTGAAAATTATGAGAATCTCAATAGATGGCCATAACTTTGGAGTTGAGTGTATCTTCTAACTTTGAATATTTTTTCTTGAAAATATTCTCATTGATTCATCAAAACGAAAAGGTACTTCATTCTGAAAAGGAGTTATTTCGTTTTCCGCCTACCTGTATCCTGAGTATACATTTCCTGGCTTCATTCTAGGGAGCAAAGTCGGACTTTGCCCCCCTGAATATGCCCCCATAATATGTTATACTGTATCTACTCCTTAGTTTTTGTTCTTCAATACATTTCGTTCGTTAGTTTCATGAATAAATCATTCAAAAATGACTTGTTATTTGAGGGAAGCTACGCGTCGGTTAGTGAACTTCATGGAGATCAGGATTTGTAATGAACTTCAAGACAAAGCAGTGACGATTTCGCGTTATCTATGGTTGTACCAAAAATGGGTAGAAGTTTATTGTTCTTCATTCTGAAGAAGGATAGTAAGATTCGAAATTATGATCATTGCACCTCACTTATGTATTGGAAGCTGGTATATACAATATATACATCAAATCACTCAACCAATGAATTTTTCTCCTACACATCATCGATTGGAAGCAGGTAACAATAGCAGGTAGACGGATGAATGAGTTCAGGGTAGTGATATTTTTATGATAATGACCAATTACGTTAATTTTCGGTCTGGTTGCCTATGCACACGAGATACGTCATCACGGTATGTAAACAACGACGAAAAAACTGCAATTCCAGCTCGTTCGTCCCATTCTCTCTGCTCACAAACATGTGATGTATGTATGACGATAAATAATTGGTTGTTTTCGGTATAACAGAGTCATCGCCACAAGCTGCGCATTCCCATGTGAAAATAGAGAATAAAACAACAGCGAACCAGAGAATAATTGAATTTCGAAATGCTGCTATATTTCAGATTTTCTCATAATTAAATGGTTATCTTCAATAAGCATATCCATAAATTGAAACTTCCCATATTGGAAATCCCGAATATGTCGAATTTTAACAAACTCAATATGTTATCGAGACTTTTGAAACTTTCAGTAAGTTGAGTCTTGATACAGAATACTCCTGCTTCAAAATTTGAAAGTCTACTGATCCATTTGAAATTTTCCAACCACGAGGATATCCTGGATATTTTTATTTCATCTGATATATTCATATCTCAAACAGTTCAGTGGGTCTAGGAGGTGAGAACTCATGCGGGTTAGAGATCTAATGATCCTGACGGCCAGTTGCACCGCTCTACTTTAGTTGTGATTATTCTGAGCCAGGCTTTGTTGCTATGGACTTGCCAATCAGCTTACTTGTTCCTTAACGATTAAGCTGAGCTTAGTTGAATCTCTGTTGGCTTGGAGCAGTGCAATCGAGCCTGGAGAGGCGTAGCTCTCTGGGGTGTTGGAGAGGCGTAGCTTTCTGGGGTGTCATACTGATTTTTAGCAGCGCATTGGTCATACTAGCTATGGGAAAACCCACAGTGTACATTTTCACCTATAGCAGGCAGGCGCTGCTATTCTTGTATAGACCATAGGTCGCATTGACATTCTTCTATGCCCTGGTTGGGACTATCCGGATTTTATTCAGCGTATGGCTGGATTTGAGAAATGAATAAACTATCAAACCATAGTACATAGTAGAACAGCCTCCACGTGGTCTAGAGTAGGCATCGTGATTACATTACGGCTGAATAATCTATAAATCCTGCTACCAGACTATCATTTGAGATGTCCTAGTACAATTAGGGTGCTAAGAGAAAAATTGTCATTCTGAGGGCCAATTGCACCGCTCCTAGTCAATGGAGGTCAACTGAGCTTGGACCAATCGCTAAGGGGTAAGGATTCTGATTAGCAAATCCATAACAACAAAACCTGGCTTGGATAAACTAAAGCTGAGGCGGGAAGATTCAATTGGCCCTGACTATGACAAAAAAAAATGAAACAACAAGAGTTAATTGCGTCGCTGATTTTCCAGCTATAAAGACTATCTACTTTGATTTGTTGGGACCTGAACCTTTCATTGGTATGACGGCATCGGAAACTGAGATTCTGATGGAAGAAAAAAACGCATCATGCAAGATCTTCTGGGGAATCTCGATGCAGAAATATCCGAAAAATAGAATATCTGAATCACTAAATGTGCTTTGACATGACATAGCTATCTACGATAACACCTCTTCAATATTGAGGGAACAATCTATGTAGGGACTGTGGATGAGGAGATTGAAGCGTTGATCATGTAATATGTAACTACACTGCATACTCTTCCGAAGAAGATCAATACTCAGGGACTGACGACTCGACTGAGGGACATTTTATATGTCTCAGGCTAAGTCCCCGATCTTGAATAAGAGTTAGTTCCACACTCTAATCCAAAGAATCAGGTGGTTATTGATCAATTGATCATATTATACCTGAGTAGTATTTTTATGACGTAAGAGAAGACTGAAACAGACTTTGTTCTACAGATTATTCTGAATAGACGTCTAGAATCGACCACAACAGAGACGTCCAAATTACCCCCCTCCCCTCAGAGCTCAGTTTTCACTCACATATTATTACTAATTGAAAATTGGATCATGCGAAGGTTGAACCCACCATCTTCTGATCCACAAGCGGGTGATTGAACTATTACTCCACAAAGGAATTCTTTCGATTCAAGAGAAACAAAGTATAGATATACTAATTTCGAGTTAGGCTCGAGGTAGCTTGTTACATTGTTACACATATAAAAATGGTTGAATCAGAGTTTAAACAACAACTTCGATCATATAGTCCAGTAAATGAAGGGACGAACCTGTGAATAAGTCTATGAATTCTTCACTTGTGGCTCAATTTGTAGGTCGTCACAGATGTTTTCGAAGGACCCAAAATTAAACACGATTGCGTTCATGGCAATGGCCGAAAATGGCCCCCAAACCCAGAAAAATGGGTTTCCCGCCAATATCTGGCTGAATATACGAATTAAAGAATTTTCGTTTATACAAAAATTAAAGATAGTCTCATTATCCACAAAAATGACCCCTATCATTTTTTCCGAAAACTCAACAGTTTTCTAGATAAAGGGACCCAAAACTCTTCTCATTTCAGCTGCCGCTTTCTCTACAGGAATTCTGTTGTCTATGCATTCGCTTGGAGGCGGGCGGACGAATTGTTTCATAACTCAGGCAAAAACTGACATTTTTCAATGATTCAAAGTTCAGGATAATGAGGAAACCGTAGCTATCATTCCATGTATTTCGAAGTTCTTTGTTATTCGGCAAAAAGATTTAATAAGCTGTAAAAGTTTTTTTCCGCGCACTGTTTCATTAATTTGTTTAAATTTTTTTCAAAAATAGTCTTTCATCGGAAATATTTCTTTATAATGGGTCCTTGGGAGGTCTTGAATGATTTCTGAATTTTTTTTGTAATTTCCCCGCGTTCTAATAAATGATTCATTTGTTTATTTACATTTTTCATGCGATTTTGGAGGTATGTAGAATCTGCGGAACAACCGCGAAATAAAAAATTATTAGCCACTTTATCGATTTGCCATGCACATCGTTTTGAAGCCAAGATGTCCTAGTTTCCGAATACATATATTCTTTATGGCTCAAATGTTGAAAACTGAGTTCAGAAGAGATGAACAAACAATATCATAATCTCCGTATTGTTGCACTGAGATTCAACCATAACCAGATATAGAAATCTTGATATAACTGAAAAGCTATCAAACCACCGATGAAATAGATTTATCCTCCAACGTTTCCGGGTTCAGTAGTCAGAGTGCTTCCCGGTTTGACAGAGTTTTTGATGAAGGTAACCCACCTTCCAAAATTGACACCAAGGCAAGCTACAATCATCGTCTATCGCACAAAGTCAGCCAGAAACATTTCTGCCGTAACCCGGGCGCAATTCATTGAATTCATCTTTGAGGAGCAAAAACTCGGAATCATAACTGAAGTCACAGACTCATTAAAAATTCCTCAGAATCGGTGAAAACTGCAAAACAAAGATTGTAGTGTTCGAAATCATACGCTGATTTAATGTTTTATTTAAAGATTATAGTCATTCTTCGAGAAAACGTATCGGTGTGTTCAACAACCAACTTCAAAGATTGAATTACTCTCTCCCAGATTCCAATACAATCCGTATTCCCGATAGAATCAGATGTTATAATAAAACCAGGACTCACAGAGAATCGCAGGTTCCCATTTTCCACATGGGAAATAACTTAAAACGTGTGTGCACAATAGCACATATCCGAACGGCTTATATGCTCTCAGGAAACTTCGCTCTATTCTGTAATACCTTGCAGAAAGACAGGGATTGTTTCATTAGGAGAGTGTTTGTTCCATCGAATCCATTCTGATATTTCCTTCGTTCCTGCGACCACCTGTTCCTCTTCATGTGAGTAACGAGAATCTGCACAATTATGCAAAAGAGCGAGAATGTTTCGGGGAAATGAATTATCATAGTTATTAAATATACACCCCAACCATATTGTTCCACAACAAGCGCTTTATTATGATTTCCTCAACAGAGAGTATCAGCAGGATATTCTAGCCCAGAACGATATCAGACAAACATAACGGCACATCTCTTAGTCGATCTCTTGGCATTTCTGCAACTCCGTTCTTCTTCTCTTATTCGAAACGTCATTTTAATAAACTATCGGAATTCATAAAGTGCATTACCCCAGTATCAAACGGCCAGAGAAGATATATGTACTTAGTTCCTTACATTGAAACCACAAACCCCTTCAAGAACTCAGCCACTTGTTTCCAAAAATAGCCTGTTACCATTTCATCTCCTATTTCCTCAGGTACAGGATTCAGCGCCCTTGTCAATCAAGACCAGTCTATTCTCATAGCCAAAAATGCTGATGTTGCTAATGCAGATTCCTTGCCGAACGCATTCATCAAAATTTATATCCAAGGTTTAATGGGAAAAATCAAACGTACTGGTAATAGATTCAATGTTAAAACAATATTCAGAACAGAGATCACGGTAAGATCACTGTCAAACAAACTTTTGAATACGGAAAAAAATTCAAAAAATTGTGTTTGCAGTATCCACTGTTTGTAGCAGTCTTTATTCTGTTGGAACATCAAGCAGGTAATTGAAAATAAGGACAGCTGAACATGAACAAGAAAACTAAAAGAGGCTAATTGCATTTTCTTGAACGGAAATGAAGAGTTTGCTACTTGATCATTGAGCATGAATCAATGTTGGATGCCTTTCTGAAGGGGAAGTTGAAGTAGGGAGTTTCAATTCGAAGTGGGTTTTGTCAAAATCGACCCTAGGTATAGGTATGGATGAATAGGTCATGTGTCACATTTTGACACTATGTACGGAAATTGCAATTCCATTGAATATTTCCCTCATATATAGAATGTCCCATAAGAGCAATGCAATTATCGAAAACTTACAGCGGTAATTGCATTGTATCAAGTCACCATAACAACACATTTGGAACCGTATCGCTAGACGTCAGTGAACAACACAAATAAATGTCAGATAGACTTCAAAAGTAGAAAAACATTTCGCGTTTCGGTGAGTGCTCAATACAATCTATAGAGGAAAGTATAAATGAACAAAAAATGACATTTCCTTGAGAATTTCTTCATTCGTGAAATATTCCAATGAATTACATTCGTGCAATTATAACTGAAAATTTCACATGATAGCCTTGAAAGAGGAGGCAGAATAGCTTTCGATACGTCGCCAAGTCACTCAATTTTGCATCTTCCCAATTTTGGTGTTACGTACCGGGGCAAATATACCAATTTACCCGAAGTACCGATATTATAAGAACTCAAAACTCTTTACAGTTTTGATAGGTTTGGTGATCCAGAGTTAAATTCTTCAATGGTGGTATTGGTGAGATTGGGATCAATTTGATTGAAGAAAAACTATTGTTTCTTTGCCAACGTTTTGAATTTTGATAAATTCATCATCAGGGCTCTATAACAACGAGTTCCGTGTTAAAGTGGTAGGATATAAATAAAATAAGAGAATGCCAGAATGCCAACAAACTATTGGAACATTTTCAGGAGTTCAAACTGTTGATTAATGAATAAAATTTTTTAAAATACTTACCAAAAATCAGTTTTTTCGAGTAAAAATATTAAAACTATGTATAAAACAGACATTTTAGATACACACTCTAGGTACAAACAAATCCACATTGAGCTTTTCCATTTCGAGGATGAAGAAAACCCAAGAAATGGATTCTAGAATAATGTGAAACATCATTTAGCTCAGCAAATTATTTGTGGAATACATTCATAACATTCGTAAGTGCAATGTGCAACACGATATATATTGAAATTATTCTTGCAAATATTAGGAGAGTGTTTGTTCTATGGAATCCATTTTGATATTTTCTTCATTCCTGCAGCCACCTGTTCCTCTTCATGTGAGTATCAAGAATCTGCACAATTATGCAATTATGAGCGAGAATGTTTCGAGGGAAATGAATTATCATATTCTTCAAATATACACACCAACCATATTATCTCACAACAAGCGCTATATTATGATTTCCATAACAGAGAATATCAGCAGGCAATTGTAGCACAGTACGATATCAGACAAACATAACGGCAGATCTCTTGGCCGACCTCTTAGCACTTCTGTGACTCCGTCTCCTCCTCTCATTCGAAACGTCATTATGTCTTTCGGAATTCATGAATAGGGATTGCAATGATAGATCCAACATCGAGCCTATCCAGCTGGATCAAGCAGCTTTTTCCAGAAGCTTGATCCAGCATACCAGCGGCGGCGTTGATCTGCAAATGTATCAAATTCGAAATTGACAAAATGGTTAAGGCTTTCGCGGAATTTCTTCCTGACGTTTCGCGGCTAGCTTCTTCAGAGGCTCATACATCTTGAGTTAGACTCCGATGAATAGACATTACGATTTCGTAAATTATATTTATATGGATTCAGGTAGCCAGGTTTTTCTGGATTCTGAGGAGTATCATCAGCATTAACTGTCGCACTACCTGGAGGCATGTTATTTGTTATTTTTGATATTCTTAAAATGGGATTCCATATGAGGTTGAGGTTCACAGCTTCTTCTTTTCTGTTGGAATTATCCGTGTGTTGGTGTATCTCTATTTTCTCCCGTATCAGTCGACTATGGTGTCCCTGATTGGAGGCAATGAGTTTCGCGTTTGGGCAACGCTCATCTGCATATTTACTTGCTCCAATTCTGTCAACCCTATACTCCTTCATTAGCAATAAATTCACCTACATGTTGGTATACATTTATCGTAGAAAGCAGGTGAGCGTAATAACTAATGACAATTCACCTATTTGTACATGAATACCAGGTAATAGGGAACAGAAAGAGGTAACCTACCGATCAACTGTATATAGCGAATGTTGTATACTTTTGATTAGACTGAGTTATTCAGCAACCAACACAGTCAAAAAAAATATTATCTTTTATACTTTCAATTATTCATAGCCATGATTTTTTTTCACGGCAACTCCATTGACACATGTTCACAAACATATTTTATTTGTTAATTATAATTTTCACCTGGTTATCAAATCGGAGAAGATTGACCTAACTTGGGATCATGTACTTGAAGTTATTATTCACTCAGAACAACAATGAAAAAAGTAATTGTGGGTGAGAGCGTTACTCATCTTTGAGTTTCATACGTGGCTCACTGAAATAATCGACCACTTCAACTTTTCCAAATGGCTATGTACAAAATGTAGAAGATCGTGTGAAAACTCTTATCGTGGGAAAAATTCTTCTAGAATTCCATATTTCAATTTATCTCAACCAATATGGAAACGTTCAGCTTCCTCAAAATTTACACCCAAATATTCCAGACAACAGGTTTCATCGAGAATTTCTGAAATCTGTTACTAGAAGACCGAGAAGGAGTGTATTTTGACGATTGTAAGCTTATTGTGTCATATTTTATTATATTGTACCATATCTGATATATTGGTCGAAAGGCCCCATCAGGAAAAACATCTTTCCGAAATTTCGAATAATTGCCCTGAACCAAATGAAAATTGTGGCTACATTTTCATGTCAAATGACCTTTCAAGAACATGCAATCCAAATAATTCAAATTATGGTATGGAAATTTCATGCGAGTTCATCCTTCTGTATCTCTGTATCTGTAGAGTAGGGAGGCTGAGTGTAGTCCCACAGCTCTTAAGCCACAATATGACCCATTGTACATCCTCCCAAGGATTCGCCCTCCTAGGACATTGTCCATCCTGCCTTATCCAGGAAGGAGGACAGGTCACCAGGGGACATCTCCTTAATATCGGTAGGTGTAGGCCAAGACTCACCGAACACACACTCTCTTATCGACGATAGTTCCAGACATTCACATAAGACATTCCTGACAGTCTCATCTTCCTGTTCACACATCCTGCATAGAGGTGTGTGAACTAGGCCCATAATATGGAGGTGTTTCCTCAGTTGACAGTGTCCAGTCAGAAATCCCACTGTTAAACGTAGGTTCTTCCTGGTCATCGCCAAATATTTATTCGGATCCAGCTTCCCAGGGTCGCCCAGGGTCATCCCATCTCTTAAGGGATTGAGTATGGGTGTAACGTTTGGTTAGTTCCGCAATTGTCGAAGTCGTCAAGCCATGGGTGTTACCCGCTCCCAAAATTTTCAGTCCAGTCGCCATCCTGGCCAAAGAGTCAGCAATGCGGTTACCTTTGCTCCTGTCGTGCCCTTTCACCCACCTTAGTACGATATTGTTATCTACCGAGGCGTTAGCTGAATCTTGGTTAGTAGGGCTTGTCTACTATAAATGCAGATTATTATGTTTTTGCCAGAAATTCCTCTTCTGGTTAGCTCTATTGTGGCTATTGGGATACCAGACAGTTCTGTTCGAACCACGCTGGTAGTTTTTACCATTTTCCACTTGATCCTTAGGCTAAGTGATCTGGAGTAAACTCCAGAACCTGATACTTCCTTGGTTTTTGAGCCGTCTGTTTATATGCGTATTGCATTTGCAGCATCTGTCTCAGTGTTCTGTTTTATTTGTATTTTGTAGGGTTTATTAAACACAAACCTGGGTTCAATTGTGTCACTGGCTGCCTGTAGCAGAGGTACCGCAGTGAGCGCCTCTCTCCACAGGCCCAGCCTCAGTTGACCCATTTCTACCTCGGGGTTTACACCAGCCGTGCGCAATCGTAGCATGGCCATAAGCGCAACCTCCTTGACGTGCAGGTCTAGAGGTGTCAGACCAGTAACTAATTCCATTGCCGCGGTTGGTGTTGTTCTCATGGATCCTGTGATGTTCAGACAAGCCATTCGCTGTATTTGATATAATTTTTGGATGGCCGTTGCTTGTAGAGTTTTCGATCCCCATGCAATGGCTCCGTACGTTAGCATAAGTCTTATTATTGCAGTGTAGATCCAGGTGACTACACGGGGCGAGAGACCCCATGTACGTCCCACTGTCCTCCGACCCTGCTCATAGGCCACATATGCTCTTTTTGCTCTGCTCTGAATGTGAGAGTTCCACGTTAACTTCCTGTCGAGGGTAATACCAAGGTATTTCACCTCTTCAGGGAAGTTGAGTTTGCTTTTGAAGATTTCGGGAGGTTCTAAGCCCGATAAGCTTCTTTTCCTAGTGAAAACGACCATATCCGTCCCCTTGGGATTGATCGACAGTGAGTGTTCTTTACACCATGTTTCTGTTAATTTGAGACCAACCTGCACTCTATCACACAGTGTGTTCACAAAACTGCCGGTCTGCAAAATAACTATGTTATCTGCATATGCAATGGTGTAGAAACCATTATTGTTGAGGTGATTAATCAGGGTATCCAGGACTATGTTCCAAAGAAGGGGTGATAAGACTGCTTCCTGCGGACATCCCCTCATGACCAGTTCTCTTACTGTAATGTCTTCTACATTTATAATTATTGCTCTACTAGAGAGCATCTTGAGTATCCATTCTCCTAACACCAGGGGTATGTTCCTGGAGTTGCTGGGTGATTGTTGGGAAGGTCGTTTTATCGAAAGCTCCCTCGATATCTATGGATATATACCCAGAGTAGATTCTTTATTATCCAATGATCCCTCGATTCTGCCAACCACTTGGTGGAGGGTCGAATCAGTGGACCTTCCCGGAGTATATGCATGCTGATTTGGATGAAGTGGATTGTGAACTAAGACTTCATCTCTTATATACCGCTCGCACAGCCTCTCCATTGTTTTCAAAAAGAACGATGTGAGACTAATTGGTCGGAATGCTTTTGGTAAGGTGTAGTCCATCCTTCCTGGTTTGGGTATAAACACCACTCGTACTTCTCCCCACCTACTAGGAACATATCTAAGAGCTAATGAGGCTCTGAATATTCCAACCAGGTGCGGCATAAGAATATCCAATCCCCATTGTAGTAGGGCTGGTCTTATACCATCAGGTCCTGGTGCTTTGAACGGGGAAAAGCCCGATATGACCCACCTTATCTTGTCCTCAACAAGTATAGTACTAGCAAATTGCCAGTCGTATTGTGAGGGTGTTATTGGTTCTTCCGTCCGGTTCGTCTTTCCAGGGAAGACAGAACCTGGGAAGTGAGTGTCCAGGAGAATCTCGGCGCTCTCTTGGAGGTTGGCGGCTGTGTCGCCATTTTTCCTCGTCAGGATGCGGATACTCTTGTGGTGGTCACTTGAGAGTGCCTTCTGTAGCCTTGAAACTTGCGGGAATTCTTCGATTGCCTCACAATAGGCTTTACAGGTTTCTGTTTGCTTTCGTCTGGAGACTTTTTTGAACTCTCTGAGGTTGGCTTTATATATTTCCCAGTCCTCTTCGAGTTTTGCTTTGTTAAAGGTCGTTCTCGCTGTCTTTCTGAGGTGTTCCAGTTCAGGGCAACACCATTTATTGGTTGTGCCTTTTGTCTGTTCCATCCTCATCGGACAGGATTCCTTTTCGGCAATGTCTATTTTGTTTTGGATAAATACCGTGTAGCTTCTTTTGAGAGTCGATTGTAGTTACATCCGTCCTCTTCGGATCGCGGGATTTTACAGTGGTCCTGAGATCCTGGTTTACCGTATAGGTCAACCAGCGATGGTCTAACATAGAAATATGATCAGATACTTGCCAGTCTTGAATTTAGTTTGATATTTCAATGTTTGACTACGGGCGTTAATGAATGTCGGCTCCGTGCCCCTGTTTAAGATTGTCAGGTCTTTCTTGATTATGTATTCGTAAAGAGACTTACCTTGGGCGTTGATATCCTTGCTGCCCCAGCCCAGGTGGTGAGAGTTCATCCTTATTGAAGAAGACCCGTTCCAAAATGAAGTTTTTCACATGGTATCTTAGCGATTGAAAAAATCAATTCTCTTCAGGAAGCCCTGTATGAAAATTGTGCTCGAATTCAACCCAGGTTAACATTTATTATGAATAGTAACTTTTTTAAAATATTTCATTCCCATAAATATAGAAAGGCAAATGCCAGAATTTTTGCAGGATGCTCTCAGACCGTTTTCCTTTTCGAAACTTTTGAAAATGTGTTATCGAGTCGAAAAAAAGAATAGAAGAAACGAACCTGAACAAGGAGAATCGAACAGTTAGTGAACGAAACAATGACATATTAACAAGAATTAGTCTGTGAGTAACAGTCTGACAGATCAGACCTCAGTGATCCCCTGACAACAATTTGTTAACAAAACACACGTAGCATTTTCTTATGATAGAAACGTATGTGAGACATGATTTGAAGCGTTTTTTCCAAAACATATTCTTGAATATCCTGAACCATTCTTGTCTTCCGAAATGACATCGACAGATCATATTGCGAATCAATCTCAAATATAGTCGAAATGAATGAAGATACTGATCTCCTTCGCCATCAGACACTGAAACGTCATAAGGGAGCATTCATATATGTACAATCAATATTAGTTACTTCAACCCCACACACCTCAGCACCCCTCACCAAATTTTGATTGAAATCTATTATACTGAAATGGAAATGGTGGGTTTGTATTAGCTGTACTTGAATCAGCATGAATCACGTCTTCATACTGTATGAGTGCTTCACCTATATCCCATTTAAATACGTAGATTTCGTAATTTCAATTGAGAGTATATCAAGGAGCCAATTCGCCACCATTTTGCCTTAGATTGATAGATTTCGTATGATGTACCTATTGAACATGATGAACATTCCACACAAAAAAAGAAAAAGTCTATTCATAACAGCTATTCTCCTGAATCACATAGAAGTGAATTATGATGATGATATTCATGAATGTGACCATTTTCGAGGGGATAACAAAGTGTCGAGAAACAAATTGAGCAAACGAGAAACAAATTGATCGAAAAACTTCTAACGGATCATCGCCTGTCGTCTCATATATAAAAATTTACGAAAAATGTATAAACACAACATGAGTATTACCCAACTCGAGATTGTGGTCTGTGCTATTCTGAGTACGGAATTGTAATAATCATAAAATGTTTGAAGCAGTCACGCACGTGTAAAGATCTCTAATCCTGCGAGAGCGGCAATATTTTGTTTTATTCTGATGGAACCGCCTTGAATTACGGTAATCGTATTTACCCTGGGAAATATAAATTCAGTCTGCCTACGTTGCCGATGAACCTAGTTCGAATGAAAGGTCACTTCAAGGATTTCTTGGATTCCGTTCAGGAAAATACATGTTCAAATGAAGTGGCTTCTTTTATCCCTAACGCGGGTCATCGCAAAATTCGACTTTGACTTTAAAGCATAAAATTTCGATATTATTATAGGTCGTGACGGAAACGAAATATATGACATGATCAAATTTGTTTTCATATATAGGAGATCGATTGAACGATATTCTACAAAATCTGTGGTTCCAATTTCTGTTTGCAGATGAAACCATTCAAATGAATATGTTCATTATTTTTATTGAGTTCCACTATTGAAATAGCTCACAAAAAGCGGATAATTATTTGAAAATGTGAACCATTACTTTTTTCATGCAAATAAGTAATTTCTCTAAACCCCAAATATAGTTTACCATAACTTTTTATTGGAATGGCCTGGAAATCGTTGTTCGAAGCTCATAATGTCGTGATGAAAACGTTCTCCTTGTTCCATGGACCTCTTCTCACCTCAATACCAAGCTCAAATATGAAATTTAAATTTTTCATTCACAAATAATCGAAAATTTACAATAAATCGTTTACAATAACATAATAAATACAAGTAACATGTGGGGCCCATGGGTTGTCTTGATCCCGAACAGGTCAGTCAAAATATGCTTCGGAGGCTTTACAGAGAACTTTGATAGCTTAACCACATAATAATATATAGCAAAATGCATCAGCATAATATTTTTCTAAACTCGTACAAAACACCTGTTCGTTATTAATCACTGCCATTTAGGGGCAATATGTGAACGTAAAAAACCGACTCTGATCACGGGGTATCTTTGAATGTATCGCAGTAATGAAAATGTATGAAAAAAATCAAAAATAATAATTATTATTAAAACTATTGAGTGCAAACTTTACACCAAAAATAGTATATTGTACAACAAATGAGAAATAGGTCATTTTCTCAAGCATTGTACACTGTAATTTTTCTACGTTTGCGTTGTTTTCAAGTGATGAAAATTGAAATACATATATAGTAATACTTGTATGTCATTGACTCATTTTTACATTTTATTTAAAATAGTAATTAACAGTAATATTTGAACAATTTTGTAAAGTGATTCCTAGTAAGTTTTTTTGTTTCAACATGTTTTCGGTTATTGAAATATTAGCTGCGGTCGAAGTTGCAGTTGATGGGGAAACGTACTGAGCTTCCACGGCATTGTTGTGTTCAGGTCCTAATGGCGCTGGGGGCTGGATGGATTCTACTATAGTTTTTGAAATTTTCGTTTTGATAGCTATGGAGTTGTCGATATAAGATTCAATAACAATGCTGGATTTCCAACACCCATAGCGTTTAAAAGTTAAAAGATCTGCCTCTGCATTAACTGAAATAGTCGCAGATGACCTTCAGAAACAGTGGCCAGTATATAACTCAGGGTTTGGTAATTGCGAAAATTTTCAATTCTTACCTTTATCAGCAAATTCTTTTCATCAGGTGCATCTTTTAAAAATAGGTAAATTACTTCAAAAGTTAATGTTTTTGACTGTTCGGAACATATTTTTTATCAGATTTTCGTTTCAAAAATGCACACAGTTTCACGTATTTTGATATATGAACACAGTTTTTAATAATTGAGGTACCCCTCAGCGTCGAGTACTGAGACATTAATGTTGATGATTTCAATCTCCTTGATAACTCTTCAAAATAAACTAACAAAGTATTATCAGAACAAGAATTCACCTCGGCTTTCATTTTCCAGTCCATAAAGTTTCTGAAAGCGATTTCATATTTTTCTCTCGATGTGCTTGGTAGCAGATTATTGCAAACATCTATTGCTTTCTGAACAATTTCTGGAAGTGTATTTTCCAACTCTAAATCTTCGTATTCTATTATATTCAATGTTCAATAAATCTGAACTGTTTATACTATAACAATCAACAATAAAACTCTCTTCGTTGGGTGAGTTGACAGCAATAATAATGCAGTGATTTGGTTTTGTTGTTATGGAAACTCCAACAATGGGCTACTTGGATATTGCTATTGAATCGTCGGCGTAGCGTTGTCAACATGGAGAACCTGTTATATAAATCTGACATGAAACAAATCATGACTGACATGGGTTATCGTGAGCAATTATTTCTCACTGTATGGCGGATATTCCTTATTGCGTGAGAAATCTTTCGTTTTGAACGTATGAAAGCGATGAGAGAAGTGGCATATTGTATAGCATCCGTAGGAAAAAGCATTTTTCCTTTTTGTGCAAGATAAATCGATTATTCATAAAATAAACTTTAGGACGAAGTACGATTTTTTTGTTGAGTCGTGTAATCGAATGCTCGAAAAATCTTTTGAATATATATAATAATAATAATGTTCATTCGCAGAAAGTATAGAATTATACAAAATTTACAGAATTACTAATACTCCAGATACAATTATTCAGCTGTCTGCAAATAAAGTGAAAAACCACAAAGCCGAATGGCTGTCCGTGGTTGTAGTAGTAGCAGACGCTACTCTAATATGTATGAATTATTAAAAGCTTAAATAGTGGTGTATATAAATAGTGTATGAAATAGAATTTTCAAACGGTATAATCTCTAGAAAAGGTGAATTGGTAACGAACATACAACAAGAATTATAAACTAATACTAATATAAACCATAAAGGAGATGCGGATGGAGAATAATAAGGGATATATTCAAAGGAGATATTCAACTGTGGAAGCTCAAAAGAAGTGAGATATTAAATTCCTGTCATTCGTGAACAAAAAAAAATTGACTGATTTTTTGAATTGGTAAAATGAATTTGTTGTTACAATGGTTTCTGGGATGAAATTGAAGAATCGAGGGCCCAAATACATAAAACATTTTTGTCCAATAGTTTTTTGGACATTGAGAACTTGAAGTTTATTTTTTTCTTTAGCTCTTGTTGAATGCGAATGAGAGATAACATTGAAGTTTTTTTTTGGTTTTGAAAGTGTATATGCTTACGGTGTTAGCGAAACGTTCATCGATTGCGACTACTATCAGTTTAGTGTTGATCCTTCAGAAAAAGATTTAACTTAAACACGGAATAATTCAATCTCTTCTCTTCTTTCCACTGACGGGACATTGCGACATTGTCCATTAGGATGGAAGTGGGGAATAAAAGTGGGAGTTTGTTCTACGAATCAGCCTCGATTTGAATAATCTTTCCATTGAAACTGGGTCTCAAACCGAACCTCCCTCAAGGCATATGCGGCTTTCCGCACTTTGGAACTCCCTTCATCAAAACAGAACACGAGATTGTCAATTTCCCGGGATCGGAGATCTTCTCACGTGCGTGTCCCTATAAAATATTTTACGGTTATTACAGATCTATACCCGGGACCCGTATGTCGATCCCTTATTTTATGTAAAACTTTACGGCTCCCGATTTTTGGATTTTAATAAAAAGCACCTGCTTGCTTCGCCTTAGGGCTGATCATTATATTGAAAAAGTTTGGGAAGACGTGATCTGATATTCATTCGTATGAATATGAACGTTTTGAATTTTGATATGTCGGAAAGGTTGATCATGAGGGTAGAGAATGAAGGTTTTGAGATATATTATTCTTGAAGGTAAACCAAAGTGGTTGCTGACAGTTGAAAGCGTCTTGTATGTAGTACCTAATGAGCGAAGCACTTGTTGAGTTCTTGAATACGGCAATTGTTCGAAACTGAAACTAGTTGTGAACTGTTTATAACTACAATTTTGCTATCCTGGTGTGGCTGCAGAAGACACTATTTATCGAGAACATTCTGTTGAAATTGAAGTATTTGATTTTTCTCTCAGAATAAAGATACGATAGAGAATTCTTTTTATAAGAAAAATTCATTTTCTGGTCGTATTTCGAAAGTCTAGAAATTGCTAGGATGAGTGATACTATGAATTGTGGCAGACGGTTTATCTGTTTCAGCTCCTTATCTCGACTATAGTTTCAATTTCAGCCTAGCAGAACTACAGCATACAAAAGAAGAAAAAATGTTGTACGACTCAATATATGTCAAAGAAATCGAATTTAAATGGTGAATTGATTAATTGTTTTTCGGAATTCAAAGTTATATGTGTATGAATATAAACATACCATTGTTTGAAACAAGATTATCGTCACGGATGATTATCGTAATTTCGTATAAAAATCAAGAAAACGGTCGTTCTCTGTGTGAAGCCAGGAACAGAATGGGCGCTAATCGTTTCAAACCTACGAACGTACAGAAAGATTCGGTTCGAAGATCAATCAATTAGTGTAACTTATTGATCACCTATTTATCAGTCCTTGCTTCAAAAAAAACATTACTGTCCCCCTGGCCTCAGCCATTATTAAATGTGAGAAGAAATGTTATTATGACGGAACAGCGATCCAATTCGAATTTAAATTGATTATGTCGAAATATCGGCAGATTCCAAAATAAATGAAATATGATCTCGAAGCACCTCAGCAGAGTGCTGATAGGAATCCCTGAGCTGTCAACATATGGAATTGATAAATGGTATATTACAATCCACAACTGAAATTGCATTAAATCATCTTTCGAACAATTCGTTCAAGGCCAGTCTCAAATCTATCTACACAGTAAATAGATAGATAAATGTTCGAAAGTTGATTTGATTCAACGCCAGTCTCCAAGTGTGCCTATGTCGAATGTTTTTTTTTTTCGAAATTGCATAGGAAGGTAGTACTTCGTGTTCTTATTGCATTAAAAGACAATATAATCAAAATTAGTGAAATTTATAAGTTACAACCCCAACTCTCTTCAACAACGATAGACTTACTCAGTTTTCGAGAATGAAATGTTCCTCTTCCATTTGTTATTATATATTTAATATTGCCTGAATGCAAAAATCCTACTGACAACTGAAATAATTCATTCATTGGAACGAAATCAAAATGACATGCATGTACGTTTTTTTATCAATAATGCCAATAGTATCGTTTGTTGGGAATTGCAAGCGTAATTCGTCTATTTGCAATGCCTACCATACATGGACCAAAAAAATGTATTGCAATTCGTTTTGCTTATATTTATTTCCTGTTCATTTCATGAAAATATTTTGAATGATTATGGATAGTAAACAAACCTCGGCAAAAAATGGAATTTCTCTCTCGAGAAATAGTTTACCTCGGCTTCCATCCTTAGTGAGCTGGGAGGAATTATTCACTTTTTGTCTTGGTAATTTGCATTTTTTCAACCCTTCGAAATTCGATTAATTGTACCATTATTGGCAAGTAAAAAATGGTCATCAAGGAATTATATATTCCAATTCAATTCATAAAGTTAACACGTTTTCAATATCGTCACACAAAGGATAGTGAATATTCTGAATTTGATTTCTTTCGCGGTCACTGCGAAAACAGTCATAATTCCCAATTCTATAGAATATGGTTAACAGCTAACATCCACATCACTTTTTCTTGAAGGTGTCGTGAAGCATTTTCTCATAACAGAGCCCCATAACTTAGTACTGAATGTATTAGTGCAAAATATGTGTGAGCGGCTGATTTGCTCAGAGTAATTCCACTTTTTCTTATTGCATGAACTGTTTGTGATAATTTACGTGTCAAGTTTGCTATATGGTCAGATCATTGTAACTTGACATCCATGGATATACCCAAAAGTTGGGCATACGTAATTGTTGACACATTTATTGGTTTCATAGTAGGTAAAGGGGTAGTCATTGATATAAATTTCGAGAAGAGGCGGCCCAGTATCGATCCTTGGGGTAGTCCTTTCTCAATTCTTGCTTCATTTCTCTGTCGTTGTTTGGTATATTGTGAATTCAACTTCAGTATTTTCAATGCCATAAAAGTAGAGTTCATCCAAGAGTAAAAAGTGATTCATACAATCGAATGCAGAAGGTAAATCCGTGAACACAGTCATGTACTTTTTTTTTCAATTGAAAGCATTTAGTGAAAGAACCGCATTATGTTAATGAGAATATACACTGTATCCCAAACTACCGCCGTGCTACGTGTAAACACAATTTTCGTAATGACTTGTCCATAAACGGCATGCATGAGCGGAAATGTGCAGGGAAACAAAACTGCTTCCAACTGCCGAACCGCTTATTTGGAACGAATTCAAAGTACGAGAAAAGTAGCCAGACCATAGCGCCGAGCTCAGTTTAGCGCAACGGTAATTTCGACTTGAAACTGCAGGACATCGAAACATCTGCAAAATAGTACAGATACTTTAGTGTCAACTTATACCTCTGCCAAGTATTTTATGGATTCCGAACTCGTAGAAAGTTTGCTGAGATTTATTATTCTACTCTCGTGACTCGTATCGGAATATGTTTGACACTGGTACGTAAACTTCCTGGACTCTGGCAATTTAAAAAGTAGAATTTTCAGAGTTTTATATTTGTTTCCTTTCGGATATTGAATTCACAAGATATCAGGCAGGATATATTTTTTTAAATCATCCTGAAGATCTACGGAATTCAAGTTTTGTTTAGTTTTTAGTGACGCACTTGACACATGCATTAGATATTGTTTGCTTTCACGGCCAGTGATTATTGACTTGTCAGGTGTTTCTGAGCCGTGATCTGCAGGTTCTTGAGCCCGACGTATCGTCTGAGGCAGATATTTTCAATGATTAGGTGGCATTGGTCGAAGTGTTCTTTTCTGCTACAAGGCTTTGGTTGGGTGTGAGTCAACTGATAATTCCCTATTCGTAGAATATAAATGAATTAAATGAAGGCGTTCTTGTCTCACGTACAGCCAAGGAAAACACCACCGATTGATGAACATACCCCCTTGACACAAGCAAGCGAGATACTACCAGAAGTTCATCAAGGAAAATATATAAACTGATTCGTAACTCATAGATAAACTAATTGAGAGAAAAGGGTTGCAAACAGAGGCATTACCACCAAGGTTGTATGAACTACCTTGAATACACAAATCAGGGGTTCTACCCAGGCCGATAGTCAGCGTAATACGGTCTGCGACTTATGAAATAGTAAAACACCTGTTGGATCTACTGCGAGCAATAGTGAGAAACACTAAGTCTTTTGTCAGAGACCACACATTGAATCGAGCAGATAGAAGATTTGTCGTCTGCTTGAAAGTGGTTGACAATGTTCCTTGCTGAATGGTAATGGTTCGGACTTCCATTGTCCAAATCATCAACTCTATTGAAACCTGTTGCTAATAATGGAAGGGTTGAAAACAAATCAAGTGAGAAAATCAAATCAAAATAAAATTTTTGGTCAATAATGAAATTAGGGATTGATTGATCAAAGAAAATACTGTAGTTACAAAAAAATCGAGTTATCGAATATGAAATATGAGTCAAAAAAAAAATTAAATAACGAAATAGGAAATTGAAATATGAAGACCTGGTCAAGAAATGTAAAAAAAATTGAAAGAAATATTATGAAAAAAATGTTGAAACCAAGTTTCAAGTTATGTGTACTCACGACGTTTCGATTGCTGGTATCCGCAATCGTCTGCGGGTGATGACTGTCATAATGACTGTCCGAACCATTAGCATTCAGAAGATTCGTCATTGAACCGGAATAATATGCTAGTGAGCACTCTTGATATTACCGTAATTTGTCTGAAGTCTGTTATTTACCAATGGACGATTCCCATTCAAAAGTACTTCAATTTAGATAATTGTGATCAAAAACTTTGTATTTCGATGCTTCTATAAAAAGTATCAGTTTCTAGCCTCTTCGTAAAAATGACGAAAGAGTTAAAAACTATCGCTGTCAAGACTTGGTGACATCTTCAATCAGTTATTACGAAAGAGAGCAGGATAATAATGTTTCTTCGCTTCCCTTAACAGCTGTTATAGAGCTAAATTGGATACAATGTGGTGAATTATATCTATGATCTACAGTCAGATATTCATTTTTATCGTGTTGAAGTCTTGTATGCATACTGTCAGTGCGATTTCTCAAAAGATCAAGATAACAATGCTCACAAATCACCAAGAGGTTACAAACACTGCAGTACTGGATATAGGTATCATGCGTGACAATATTTTTTTATATGTAGGAACGCAGAATATCTGCTGTTTATAAATATGGAAAAATCTCGATTCTTCAAAATACTTTTTCAGAGAACTTTGTCATGGATGAGCTTTCATATTTCAGTGGATGATATACACGTACCTCTTAACAAAGATTGAGAAAATTTTCGATTTTCCCCCTTTCATGTTCAAGACGTCACTTTGATTTATATTCCAAATTCCATAATTATATAATCTTGCTACAGGGTTAGACCAGGCGGCAGTGACATATTTTTTGGGCCAATTTTTTTACATTCTGCCTTTGGAATAGAAAATACTTGAACCTGAAGCAACTCATAATCTGCAAAAAAAAATACGCACTGCGTGGTACTTCATTGGATAACTCGAAATCTAGGTCATGGCCCAGCTCTTTAGGTTGACTGACAGTCATTCGATGATCGCGAGAAACCGAACGACCAGGTTGGTCCTAGTTAGGGAAGGCAAGGACATCCTCCCGGCGGATGTTTTTGAACTCATTCGCGAGAGAAATGGAGCGAGGAAGAGGTGGCAACGCACCGGAGACCTCGCTCTAAAAACCCAAATGTTGAACCTCGCTAGAGAGGTCAACAGGAGAGTGAAGGAGTTCACCAACAGACGTTGGGCGGAGAAAATTGCCTCCCTGACCGCGCAGGACAACTCTCTGTGGACGATGGCTCGTAGGCTCGACCAGAGACGAGAGCCCATCCCCACACTGGAGAGGGGGAATGCGCGGGCGGTAACTGACAAAGAAAAGGCATTGCCACTGGGAGAGTACTACCAGAGTGTGAACAGAACTAGTCCGGACGTTGACGGAAGGCAACGTAACGTCACTGACGGGTTCCAGGAACTCCGAAACATGGACTAGGTGGTAATCGACGAGGAAGTCCTTGAAAGATCATTCACCGACCATGAGGAGGTCCTGGAGACCATCAAGTATCTTCCGCATAGGAAAGCGCCCGGCCCAGATAAGGTTAATGCACTCCTGCTCCGGAATCTGCCACGTAAGGCGATTGTGCAACTAGTGCACATTATAAATGCAGTACTCAAATGGCAGTACTACCCAGTCTGTCTAAAGCTCGCTGAGGTGATCCCCATCCACAAGACGGGGAAGCCGAAAGTTGCAGTGGAGAGCTACCGCCCTATTTCGCTGCTCAGCGTCGTCGCCAAGGTGATAGACAAGATCATCCTGACAAGGCTAGTGCGCCTCGCGGGAAGGATGCGCCTCATCCCGGAGGAGCAATTCGGTTTTCGGAAAGGCCGAAACACGACCTCGCAGGTCGTCAGAATTGCTCACGGGGTGAAGGAGTCCTTTCATCGGGGCAAGAACACAGTCATGGTCCTGTTGGACGTCGAAAAGGCGTTCGACAGGGTCTGGATTGAGGGATTGGTCGACAAGATGTGGAGTGCAGGCATGCCATTACACATCGTGAAACTTATTTATAGTTACCTCACCAGAAGGGCTTTTCGCGTGAGAATCAACGAGAGCGTCTCTGATATTTTTTGGACGGAAGCAGGTGTCCCGCAGGGATCCTGTTTGTCGGCCCACTTGTACTCTCTATATACGCACGATGTACCTAAATTCCCGCATACAAATTTAGCTATGTATGCCGACGATACAGCTATCTACGCTCACTCGTTCTCGAGTGAGGTAGCAAATAGGCAAATACAAACTCACATGGATAGGTACATCGTGCCGTATATGGAGAGGAATAAGATCAAACTAAACTCTACAAAAACAGAACTCATAAACTTCACGAAAAAATTTACCAACAACAAAATATTCAACAAATTGAAAGTCCAGGGCAACAGAATCGACGAACAGGAAAGCGTTAGATACCTGGGAGTTGATTTAGATAAGCGCCTGAATTTTCACAGGCATATCAGTCTGGCAATTCAAAGGGCGGGGGCTGCGGTTAAACGCACTTATCCGTTGATCGCCCGAAACTCCAGGCTCGATATGGACAACAGGCTGCTTATATACAAGCAAGTAATTAGGCCGGCTCTGTTGTACGCTTGTCCATTATTCTGCAGCCTCAAGAAGACTCCAATGATGAGACTCGAGAGGATGCAGAATAAAGTCCTCCGTATCGTTACTAACAGTGACGCTCCGAGATCTATTAGAGACAGCTCGTATAGAAAGCCTAACAGAGTACGTTAGACGTCTCCCGTACAGATTCTACAAGTTCTTCTTGCGCAAAAGTCCTATGAGCAGAGGGATCACGGCCATTAGAGCGCATCATAACCAACCCCGGAAACACGGGTTGCTTTATGAGTGCCTGAATCTTTTTCAAGAAAGGGATTAACCCGTCCAGAATATCCCCACTGCCAATTGTCTATTAAAATCGACCTAAGCAACTGCATAAGCCCTTGGGCAGGAGGCAGAATAAGCGTACAATTGCTGACAGGTTCGGAGGTGCAGGTGGCGAGAGAGACCCGTTATCATCAGCGGGCGCGCTCTCCACTGTCGCGTCTGGCGGCCGTGCGGGTGCGTGTGGGAACTTACCACTTTTCCCCCTCCGGTCTTCCCCGCTGGCTGGGCAACCAGGCCAAGGAGAAAAGCTGTGGAAAAACTTTTTAATGTGTTGTAATGTGATTGTGAAATGTATATATTTTTACCGTTACATGTTATACAATTATTAAAAAGTATTGTCAGAATGTGATCCAAACACAATGTATTACTGAATGACCAATAAAGTATTTTGAATTTGAATTTGACAGTCATTCGATATCTGAAATTTAGCAACGCCGAGCGCGGTTAGTACTTGGATGGGTGACCATACAGGGAAATACCGTGTCGAAAGCCCGTACAGCTGCAGCGGAATAGCATATCATAGCTCACAGACAATATATCAATGAGCACAAGATATATTGAGGATATGCCGTCCTTCGGAGGGGACGTAAGGCCGTCGGTCCCGAATCTATGGATGTTGGGCTCGTTAAAGATCCCTACCTCTGGTTGGAATACCAGAGGGTTCGGCAAAATTTCCGGTTGGGGGAAGTGTGCTCACCGGCGTCGGTGATTGGCCTTGGTAGCGGAAATAGGCCGACGTTAAATAAAGAATTAAAAAAAAACTCGAAATTTGATTTTGATGGAACACACTCTATGTATACTTCCCCAAAGAGTATGCCTCATTGATTTCCGTTATTCATACGATGAGACTAATTTCAGTTGTAGGTAATTGGCGTACTGGCGTGTTAATAACCTTACACGCTGTGGTCCATAAAAGACTATTTTAGATCCTTGATACATAAATCACTATTTTTTCACCACAAATGTAAAGCAGTATGTAAAAAGGCTTCCATCCCAATTCTTGTTGAACATAACGTGAATTATGCGTTTTACATGGAGAACCACGCAGAGTATAATTTTCTTCTTGTGGATTACATTTGTTCTATTTTCAATAACTTTCCTTTCCAAAGGCAGACTGTAGAAAATTAGTCCAAAAAATCTGTTACTTCTGCCTGGTCTATGTACTTACAATATTGAACCACTCCCATATTGACGACCAATAGTTTTCAAATTGTATCAGCTATAGGGTCTCATTACCAGTATGAAAATGAATGAAGCAATGATGGTAATTATATACTCTTGAACCCAAAAATATGATTATGGAATCAGATTCAATTCTTAACTTCGAAACTGACAAAGATGAAATATTTTTGTTGTTATACATTATTCGTCACTTCGTGGGAAAATTCTGCTCTAGAGTGTATGAACTAACTCCTATTGAATTTTTATAACACTTTTATGAATTGCTACTTTTTCATAAGTAGAAAATCTGGAGAAATATGCCATTCCGCCTACTCAACTTTCTTCATCATGAAGTTTGGAAAGGAATAATTATCCATTCAATGTGTCTTCTTGAAATTCTGATAACGTATGTATTGATCCCAAGTAGATAAAGGAAGAAATCTCATTATCGAAAATATAAAGTTCATCCGATATTCTCTGGGAGCGTTTACCATCTCATTGAATACGAGTATATTGTAACGGCACCATATACTGTTACGGTAGGCACTACGAGACCGTATAAAATGTAATAGCTAACTTCTCCCAGAAAGCTGGAAGTCGCTAGATACACAACAGAGATCCAAGGAGGCGTCTTTTAGAGCCATACAAAGATAGAACACTGAATATTTCATTAGCAGTTTGGTTGGGAATTGAATACAAAGAGAGTCGAAAGTTGAAAATCACGCTAGGAATTGGTTGTAAATAGGAATGAAGAGGCTTTACGAACCGAATGAAACATCTTGGATGAAAGGCAAGTTTATGTTTTCGAACTCGTAAGTAATGGTGTATCGAGTCATAGAAAAGATACCTTCAGAAAGAGTTGTTTTATGTCAAGTTAGTGTAGTTGAATTGCACCATATATCTCGGGTTTATACTTCTTGCCGTCAGATATATAGAATGGAAGAATTTCGAATGGGGACGGACATGAAATGGCAATTCGAGTTCGAGTTATGGAGTTATTCAGAAGTTTACGGCAACAGAGTAGTGGCGAGACAGTCCACAAAATTTGTCGCCCAGTGATGAATGATTTTAAAGGCACCAATTGAAACGTTGATATCATTGCAATGCAGATGTTCCAACGCAAATTTCACCGTGAAGTTTTCATTTTACAATAGAAAATTTATTTCTGTTCAGTTGGATTGCCAAGTTTGATCACGTTTATACGAAAGTACATGAGTAGCAACTAGAAACAAATTTCTAGTTGCTACTCATGATTTACATTAATTTCGAGTAGCAACTCGCAATTAAGTCAATTTCGAGTTACAACTAGAAATTAGTGCTTATTTTAGATACAACTCGAAATAAAACTAATTTCAAATTGTAACTCGAAATAAAAAAAGGCATGTCCGCTCTACGCTTCGGTACGTATGACCCTGTAACAAAATAAGAAATGTACACTTCATATTCTGTAACTCTAGGAAAATGATTATAATTTTGATAAAAATACATAAGTTCAAGAACACTTCGAAGGTTCCGGAGATCTTATCAATATTTGATATGCTATTAAACTGTTTTTACCTCCAACATTTTTGAAAAAACTTCATCGATACTACAAATGAAATTTCTACATATAAATACTGTTCCATTCCTTATATTCCAGAATTATCAAGCAAAATCATAAATGTATTCCAACAAGAAAATAGTATAAAAATTTCACGAAGAAAAATAAAACCTTTGATCAAATTTCATTCAAAATTGAAAGATGAAGATCGTCTTTTTGAAAAATCTCATGTAGTCTACGAAATTTCTTGCGATGATTGTGACAAAAAATATATCGGTCAAACAAAACATAATTTGAAAACACGAACAGCTCTACACAAAAATGACTGTAAAAAATGAGACAAAATTCATGTGCATTAACTAAACATTCTATCGACAATGATCATTCAATTGATTATAATAACACAAAAATTCTTCCTATTGAAGAAAACTGGAACAAACGTCTTTTTCTGGATATGACTGAAATTAAAACGAGAAAAAAAAACATAAACAAGAAATCAGATATTGACAGCCTCAGTAAAATTTATTTGTTTCTATCAAACAACTGAATACATCCTGTATAACTGTCGCCAGTGAAAAGAACACTATGAATTACCAAATCGATAACTCACCTTTCATTGTCAAAATTTACATTTCACATGTTTCATCTTATTATTTCATTAATGAAGAAAAACCTCAAGTAGCTCATGTATGTAACTTATATTTTGTATTTATACGTCCATTTCATATTGCAGCCCTTGGAAAAGCTAATAAAAATTAGCGTAAGCTCGAGTAGCTAGAAAGAGCAATCTTCTTCTATAGACCGAATCCCTCATATAAAAAACATCTTTGTGTACGAATAGCCGGTCGAGAATACACTTATCATCTATATATATGAAAACCTTCACTGTAATATATATATATATATATTCACCATTCATCATATCCGATGAATACCGTTGTAACATCCCTAAAATTCTACAGTGAGCATTTTTTTAAATTACGGCTCGTCCTGTAAACTTTTTACTTCTTTTGCGAAATATCACTATTGTTAAGTAAATTAAATTATCTCGATAGGTCAGAATAAGTTGAGTCTTCAGAAGTGATTGAACATATATTTGTAAGTGATAAGTCAGAAAAAAACTTGACATCTTTAAATATTTGGCATTACTATTGAATTCTCAAAATGCCGAAATGAATCGGTCTGTTATGTCGGTAATGAAATTTGATGATTCTATACCAATAATTCAGGAATATTGAAATTCATTATAATTCTTGTCCATCTTCACAAGGCTATAGTAATTCACACTGAAAAAGGTACAAGGGGAAGTTACAAAGTGGCATCGTCATTGTACTACTAGAGATTTACATAATCTCAGCTCAAACAGATTTGTTCGTTTCAACGATCTTCTCATTGAATGTTCAATTGCTCACCATAGCATTTTTTATTGTATTTCGAAATGTGTAACCTAACCTTTCCTCTACAGATGTATCTTCGAATGAATGAAAGTAAATTATGGAGTCAACAGTTCGCTTATGCATTGTTTCTACGTAACAAAAGAAAATTTGACGAATTTTTAATAACGCTTTTGTCCCAAATGAACGATGTCAGTTGGAAATTAAAATGTCACCCTTTTAATTAATGGCTTTCATGAAAACAATTTCCATTCTTTATGATCAAGTTGGGAAAGCTCACTCCTGTTGAAACTCCTGAATCCAAATGAGAGCTGCGAAGCGTATGTTTTCCAGGCTATTGTGAAGTAATGTTTGACAGTTAGTGGAGATAACTACCTGGAAATTTTGTGGAATACTCCCTCACAATGGTTTTGTTTTGGCTTATGTGACGGTGATCTGATTTCGGGTAAAGAGAATAGTCTCAGTAACGAAATTGTTTGCGGGGTCGAAGTTTGATGAGTTTATTGAAATCATTGTTTTCACGGAATGTGGGAGATACTCTTTTTGGGACTCAATCAATGTGAGATACGTTTATGTTTCGTCACAAGGTGGACTCACTTTTGGGAGTAATGAACATCTATCTGTCATTAGTATTCTGATCAGTCCCCTACGATCCGATCGATTTTAATAAATATTGACTTTGATAACCTACCTTTTCTGCGTCGAAGTATAATGCTCCTCTCAATTCCAGTCGAACAATCAGAATACTTAAGGATTTCTGCAGCCAAAATAGCATAGATCAATCAGGTCCTCCGTCGCTCTTCGAAGAGATCTTGCTCGTTCGGGTATAATATTCTCATTCTTACGTTCAGCAAGTATTAACAGAGACATCAACCATTGATTATAGGTTAACTCATGGATATAAGTCTCACATTCGAGGGAATTGACAATACTTTGGTAACAATACAATGAATATCAAACTGATATAGCTGAAATGTAGATTCAGGACGTATATCTTTCAACAGATATTATAGTTATTGGGACAAAATAGGTAATTACAAATTTCACAAGGTTGTCATATTTCATAGGAAAACATTATAGAATTTATTAATCCTTCATTTCCTTTTCAAGAGAAGAAAACTGTATCGAAAATGACTGAAAATATATCATTCAAAACTCAACCTAAAACAATTCTTCATACATTTTGATATGTATATCATCACTACATATTCGCGCACCGTGTAAAATGCGTATTCAATCAAGAAATTTCCAATCGCTTTCATGAAACATTTTTCGTTTTCACATTAATTTATTGGGCTAGGAAGTGTATTAAAAACTTTCGAAGCCAGATGATGAGGTGAGTCCCTTATACTTTCAAGCCTTCCAAAAAAAACATAGAAACACTTTTTTTTCGTGTCGCTACTCCATGGTAATTCACGTTGGTTTGGAATACATTTTTGTTTTTATGAACGTATACAGCCATCTTCAGTATATAAAGTCTTGGTAGATTCAATATGGAGAAGTCTTAAAATAAATCACTGCATGGATAGGAGTTGGGTGTTCTTGTAATTCCCTCAATTTTACGCTTTTTTGAAAGGAACACATCATTTGAGTTTGTGGAGCTTCCCCAGAAACAAACTCCGTAACGAAGGTGGAAATCAACATGTGAATAATATAGGGCTATTATTTGTTTCTCGTCCAAAACAAATCTAAGATTTGATAACAAACATGCCAGAGAAAACAGCTTCGAGAAAAAAAATGCACAATGTTTCTTCCAAGTTAGAAGCTGAGATTTGTAATGATTTTCAAAACGAAATTGTTTTCCGAAACGTCAGCTTAATATTTTTTTCATATATTTCATTAGTTCATGTATTCTCCTGATGCGTCTTTCATTTAGAAGGGACTGTTTTTGATTGATGCAACAAGTTCTCGCGGAAGATTGAAAATCTGCAATTCTTGACTCGTATACCTAAACTTCAAGATAATTTTTTGATTTTTTTCAGATAGGGTCACTATAACCCAAAATCTACGAAATAAACAATAATCATAGAATTCATGTTCCCTGATTCAACCGTAATATAATATTCTTCAGATTATATTTTTCACTTAGAAGATTGTCTATATTGAAACAAACACATGCGAAATGTTTTCATTGGTCGACATTTCGACTCCATAAAAGAAAAACTGAAAATGAAAGAAAAATCCAATTTTGAGGATGCCATCATATGGTAAGTATGGCATTGTCAGCACCCATCTACCAGTTCTTGCCTCACTTCATCTAGGATGCGCAGTTGGACAGATGGACATGTAACGTTAAATATATAAAGTCTGTAGCCTAACCTAGTTCACAAACTCATAGGAGATCAGATTTATAATATACATATCTGTTGTGTGCATTTATGAATACCAAATCATGTTTTGGACTCAAATACATCCTATAGCATTTTTTGCCTTGTAGCTTTCACTCATTTGATTTCTGCTTAGGTAAAATCGAAATTTGATGCAAAATATGATGTGAGGTACATAAAGTATGCAACAAATGGAGGAGAATGTTATTAGTTGTACAACTGAGATTAAGATAACGCTAAAACTAGGTGCATGTCCGATAACAGACTAACATGCATTTGGATTGGCTTCTAGCCAAATAGTATACAGGACGGAACAAAAATATTAAATTTGTTGGAATATGAAGTAACTCCATTTCGAGAGATGAAGGATAATTTCATTTGGGGGGGGTTCAAAGGAATGGAAGTTATGTCCTAATATGAAGTCTCAGCCTAAAACAAAAAAAAAATCTTCTTCAACTATTCCAGCATAATTAATCAAAATTCTGATTAGTACGTATCATAAGGTATTGCAGCAAAGTTCATGCTGAAAGTCATGAAAAAAAAACATGTGAATTTTGAGAATGTGCTTCAATTCGATGAAAATGATTTGAAAGGGATTCGGTTATATCCACCTCCAACACGTACCAAACAGAATGTTGATTTATCATCCGTGGATAATAACATTTTGTTTCTCGAGTTTCAGGCTGAAACTTCATATTTGCGAGAAACTTCCATATACTATTCGTTTGATGATGTCCATATAGGACGAAACTGCAGAAACGTTAATTGTAAACAACACAAGTGGAATAAAAATAGGAAGTTTTATTTCCCTGTTTCTAGTATTATATTGAATTAGGAAGACGTCTGTTTTCGGACTAGCAACCAGTAATCAAGACTTACCGTTTCAACAACAAATGCCGTTAGTAATCAAGAAAACTCAATACCTAGTGCAAATATTTCATTTTCAATGTATACATTAGAAAAGTCATTTCCTAATAATGTTCGGTCTCTGTTCAACAATGAACTTTCCCAGTATCTATCTCGATCCTTCGAAAACAAGACTTGAAACAACTCCACGTTTCCACCAATGGAGGAATATTTTCTTTTACTATTTATTCCATTTCAGAAACACTCTCCAAGTGCTGTTGTTGAGTCTACTTTCGGCCCAAATCCAACAAACTAACGAACTCTTGTGCACAAAAGAAGCACGTCCACTGTTTTGTTCCGTCTTCTGTTTTCAGTGCTAGTCATTACGGAAGTCCTGACACTATTCAACACAAAAATCCAAATAAATGGAATATCTCCAGAGAATATGACCTGATATCGTAATGAGTTTAAATTCGTTGGACAAACTTCCGTAATTCTTGGGTAAATACTTCGCAATTTTGTCGACACGACAGGGAATCATTTGAATATTAATGGGATTTCAGACGAGAAACAGAAAGCGCTTTGCTGAAATTAATAATTTGAAATTGAAAGAGGGTCTTCTATTATATCGCATTCCCCTCTTTCCTTTTGTCGGATATTGAATTTCACGGTTCGGTTTAGCAATCTTGAAAGGAGATACATATCTAACAGTCGAGATGATTGACACTGTGCTCGACAATAATATTTTCAGCGTGATTGTTAACGATGCCTTGTTGGATATATTTCGAAAAGTGATCAAATGCCGAAAACTCGGAAGAGGAAGTGTTTGATGATCCTTCGATGTGAAATATATTATATTCACTGTAAATTTAGAACAACAATTTTTGGTTGTACAGGAAGTTGTCTTCCCTGTTATGAATAGACACCCTCTTCATTTAAGGTTTCATTCATTATAATTCGTACCATTTTCGAAATATCCATGTTTGAAAGAAAAATAGCGAGGAGATGATTCTTTTCAATACAGAAATTTCAATGATTTGTGTTAGAAAAATAAGCGTTTCATTCTCAAGCAAACACATAAATGTGGTTTAGTATGAGAATTTGACGTTCAATAATGAGTATTACCTGATGAAAACTCTATCATATGTCAGTTTCTATATAATTGCCTATACTTTCGATGAACGATTCAGGAGATAGCATGTCCTTGCACCTACATTTCTTAACACCCACAGTCTCCGAACATATCCGAATGATTAAACTTTTGCAAAATTCGTCCTTCTTGTTGATAGGCCCACAATGAATGTATTAGGATGGGTCGAGTTAGTTAAGTTGAGTTGATAAAAAATTGAAGAATGTTCGGTGAATTTTTCAACATGCATCATTCGGAGACTATGGGTGTTACGAAATGTGGGTACAACGCAGCGCACTCATTCAGGATACATTCGATTATTCAGAAAAAACTACTGAATTTTTACATACAGCTTTTTCTGATAACTGGTAGGACCCGAAAATTTGGTGTACAAATGATATATTCAAACAGAGATCAACTAGAGAAATTATTTTTTGGCGTTTTCATTTTCTGAATGGGAAATAGAAACTACAAACTAGAAAATCAGAAGGAAATTCACATACTCTCTGTTACGGCTAGACCAGGAATAGTATATTAAACACCGAGGTAGTGTGCTTCATTCCTATCGTGAGATCAGTTAGTTAACCGAGACGCAAAGCATGATCTCGAGACAGGAATGAAACTTCCTACCGAGGTTAGTATACTATTTTATTTTCAACCATCATATTTAGATTGAAATCAATGAATCTCTGTTTCGTTCTGAACATACCTAAAATGTGACATTAACACGTTGAGCGCCACGGCCGAATCGACATACTCACCCTTGGGACCAATTTTTATTTTGGATGTTATATATCTGAAACTTATTTTTTGGTTGTTTACAAATATAATTATGACTTTTTTTTCGATTCAACTTTTTATTTTCAGTTTTCGAGTAGTGCCCACTGGTGGCCACTTGGTTTATTATTGATACCTACCTGAAATTGACCTGACATAAAACTACTTTCGACATCGAATCTGCTCGGTCCATAGTTAATTCGGATGTTCTCTGGGACCAAAGAAAAAGCTAGCATACGTGAAACCCATATAAATCATGCCCACGAGTGGGCACGTGGTCTCAATGGAACAAACGAAAATGACCCACCGGTGGGCACATGGCGCTCAGCGTGTTAAACGACAAATTACTGGTTTTCTCAGAATAATCAAGTAGATATATTATACCCTCACACCAAATGGGATCCATTCTCCACCAAATAATTCTTCCCATATGGAAAAAACAATTTCGAGTGATTTGGAAGTTTTAAAAAAATGGTGTGACGCAAACAACTTGTGTTTTAATATAAAAAAAACAAACTTGCTTAATTTCAGCTCTAATATCGACAATTTAAACTTGAATGGACATATTCTTGGGAATAAAAACCAAGCCAAATTCCCAGGAATCTTCATAGACAACAAATTAAAATTTTACCAACATATTTCAGCTTTAACAACGAATTTGGCATCAGGATGTTATGCACTTCGAATAGTATCAAATGAACTGAGTTCATCCACAACAAAGAGGGTATATCATTCACCGATTGAGTCCCACTTGAGATATGGTGTTGCTTTCTGGGGGTTTTGCCGTCAAAAACTTTTTCATTGAGTGTTCGTTTTGTAAAAGCGAGCGGTTAGATTTTTATGTGAGGTGGGAGTGCGTGAGTCATGCCGTTCATTATTTGTGAGAGAAAAACTTCTTACTCTTTCCTGTATTTTCATTCTGGAAACTGTTTTTCTTGTTCACCAAAAACAGAATATTGTTGGAACATCTTCCTGTTCCAAAAACAAGTCAGACGAAGTACTCTGTAATTTATGAGAGTAAAAAGCTGTATAACCATATACCCTATGACATTAAGAGGGAGAAGAGCTATAAAAGGTTCAGAATTCTTGTTTGAAGAAGCTCTTATAACAAAAGATACTACCTACAACCCCGAGGAAAATTAAAATGGAACTTTGCTGCGAATAAGATTTTTTTATGTTTATATTGACCCCTCTAGGTTGAAACTCATTTCAAACTGTAGAAGGTATATTATATTTCAATTCCATGACATGTGAAACCATGTTCAAAATGTGTGGCCTTGTGTTTTTCATTTTTTTTTCGTAAGGACTATACAGAACTCTTTTTCAACAAACTGTCAAACATTTATGTGGAATCTCATTTCATATTGTTATATTTTACCTACTTGACACGTGAACTCCTTTTATGCAAATTGTGTTTGTGAATATTTGTGCTACGGTATATATATATATATATATATATATATATATATATATATATATATATATATATATATATATATATATATATATATATATATATATATATATATATATATATATATATATATATATACCGTGTGACACAGACTCGTGGTACACCCCCGTTTCCTCCTTTGTTTTTCTAGCTATATTTTTGAAATTCGGAACATTGAATTCGCTCACTGAACAGCATTTTTGGACATATCTGAAAAAAAAAAAACTTCTAATTTTTCCGGAAATGACATCAACTTTCGATTCTTGAATGGGACACCCTGTATATTGTTTGATGATCGGCTAAGGAAGATCATGAGGAATCCAACGATACCAGGTTTGATGATGTTATCTCCAATGACTGAGGAGATATCGCCATTTATATTATTCCTAAGCTCAACGAGTAGGAGAGAGAAACTTTTTCTGGCGGGTCAATCCAATTCTCTCTCCCACTCATTGAGATTATGAATAATATAAATGGCGATATCTCTGCAGTCATTGGAGATAACATCATCAAACCTGGTATCGTTGGATTCCTCATGATCATTTCTAGCCGATCATGTAACAATATACAGGGTGTCCGATTCAAGAATCGAGAGTTGATGTCATTTCCGGAAAAATTGGAAGTTGTTTTTTTCTTTCAGATATGTCAAAAAATGCTGTTTAGTGAGCATATTCAATGTTCCGAATTTCAAAAATATAGCTAAAAAAACAAAGGAGAAAACGGGGGTGTACCATGAGTCTGTGTCACACGGTATATATATATATATATATATATATATATATATATATATATATATATATATATATATATATATACATATATATATATACTTCACTGTCTAAGAAAAATAATTCCTTGTTGACGAAGCTTGTTGAAAAACTTGTTGTGTATAGTAGGTACTTAAAAATGTGATGGGATAAAAAATGTAAAAGCACAAATATTCACAAACACAATTTGCATAAAAGGAGTTCACGTGTCAAGTAGGTAAAATATAACAATATGAAATGAGATTTCACATAAATGTTTGACAGTTTGTTGAAAAAGAGTTCTGTATAGTCCTTACGAAAAAAAAAATGTAAACACAAGGCCACACATTTTGAACATGGTTTCACATGTCATGGAATTGAAATATAATATACCTTCTACAGTTTGAAATGAGTTTCAACCTATAGGGGTCAATATAAACATAAAAAAATCTTATTCGCAGCAAAGTTCCATTTTAATTTTCCTCAGGGTTGTAGTATCTTTTGTTATAAGAGCTTCTTCAATTAAGAATTCTGAACCTTTTATAGCTCTTCTCCCTCCTAATTTCTTTGGGTATATGGTTATACAGCTTTTTACTCTCATAAATTACAGAGTACTTCGTCTGACTTGTTTTTGGAACAGGAAGATAATCCAACAATATTCTGTTTTTGGTGAACAAGAAAAACAGTTTCCAGAATGAAAATACTGGAAAGAGTAAGAATTTTCTCTCTAACAAATAATGAACGGCATGACTCACGCACTCCCACCTTACATAAAAATTTAACCGCTCACTTTTACAAAACGAACACTCAGTGAAAAAGTTTTTGACTGCAAAACCTCCAGAAAGCAACCCCATATCTCAAGTGGGACTCAATCAGTGAATGATATACCTTCTTTGTTGTGGATGAACTCAGTTCATTTGATACTATTCGAAGTGCATAACATCCTGATGCCGATTTGTTTGTCGAAGCTGAAATATGTTGTCCATTTAAGTTTAAATTGTCGGTTATAATTGCACGAGTGCATAAAAATTACCGATAATTTTGCAATTTCATATTTTGGCTCTTTTACAAAATATGAAAATAACCGAATGCAATTTGTATAAGATATCACGCTTGAATGCAAAATTATCTGGTCATTTTTATGCACGAATGTGATTCATTGGAATATTTCACGAACAAAGAAATTCTCAAGGAAATGGTATTTTTTGTTCATTTATACTTTCCTCTATAGATTGTATGGAGCACTCACCAAAACGCGAAATGTTTTTCTATTTTTGAAGTCTATCTGACATTTATTTGTGTTGTTCACTGACGTCTAGCGATACGGTTTCAAATGTGTTTTTCTGGTGCCTTGATACAATGCAATTACCGCTGTAATTTTTGATGATTGCATTGCTCTTATGGGACATTTTATATATGAGGGAAATATTCGATATTAGAGCTGAATTTGAGTGAGTTTGTTTTTTTTATATCAAAAAACAAGTAGTTTGCGTCACACCATTTTTTACAACTTCCAAATCACTCGAAATTGTTTCTTCCATACGGAAAGAATTTTTTGGTGGATAGTGGATTCCATTTGGTGTGAGGGTAACTGATCTCTATTTATGAACTTGGGTATTTTCCTGGAGAGAATGAAGTTCGATGAACTATTTTCTGGTTTATTACTTCGAATCGAAAATACAATCTACAAACTCTATGAAAGATGGCTGGTTCGGTAGCCACGAGAATAGAGCAAGAGCCCGCGTCCGCCAGACCTTCGTTATTTTATAAAAGCTGAAAGTTTCTCTGCGTATTCTCCTAACACAGGTGAGAACGATCAGCGACTATGAAGTTTGGATGATAGTTACTCCTTCAGATACCAGGTAGCAAAGGCGTATAAAATAGTACCTCACTTTCGTCAAAGTATAAAGCTCAGCTTTTTCATATCTTCTTCGGAATGATATTAGAAATCACATCATTCATTGCCAGACACTTTCTCTGGTTTCAACCCCCTGCCAGACACCCCTCAACTTCATTAAATCATAATTATACTTACGTTTGACAGTATTTGAAGGGTTTTTGTGACGCCATCTTGCCTATAATGTTGATATTTCTGTTAACTTGTCAATGTAAGAGAAATTCATCTTTTCTGTAGGGTAAAGTAGGTGCAGATATCTATTTGTCAGTTTGATAAAATGGTTTGATTGAAATATTGGCAGAAAGATGATGAAGCTTCACAGGAGTGTTAACAATAGAAGTTTATACGGAAAATAATAGTTCAATCCTGAAAGTACTTATAAAAATACGAATGATCTAAGATATTGATGAAATCATTTCACATCTGTTGCTGAATTGCTTGCCATCTTTTGACGTTATGTATAAGTAATCAAGAAAATGTGCGCTTGAAGCTACTACATTCGTAAGAAATATATAAGAAAACACATGACTTGGATAAGAATCTTTGCTGTCTGTTTCCTGGCCAAGCAACCAAGATCCAAACTCCACAGTCGCTGATTGTTTTCACCTTTGTTGGGGACACGCGCAGATGAACTTTCAGCTTTCATAAAATAACGAAAGTCTGGCGATCGCCGGCTCTTAGGCTAGAATAAAAGTCACCGAAATATTAATCAAAATTGATGACAAATATTATCCTGATGAGTGAGATTTTTTTTACAAACAGCTCTCCATTTTTGCTTCATCGTGTTAGTATTTTATATGTATGCTATTCATTTGATTCAATTTTCATATGATTGGTATACAAATTGCGCAACAAAAAATGATTTCTATGTAGCTCAGTGCCTTACGTGCCATATAGGTTGGGAAGTAGCTGTTTTTAGTAGACTCTTTCTTCCTTTATGTAAATGAATCGACGTCTTTGAATTATATATTGAAAATATAGCTAGAAAAACAGAGAAGGAAACGTGGGTGTACCATGAGTCTGTGTCACACGGTATATATATATATATATATATACATACCGTGTGACACAGACTCATGGTACACCCACGTTTTCTCCTTTGTTTTATATATATATATATATATATATATATATATATATATATATATATATATATATATATATATATATATATATATATATATATATATCTCCCCCTCACACCTGGAGTTCTTGTCTTGAAGAAACAAACTTGTCAGATGCGTATATAAAGAGGGGAATTACACTAATTACGGTAATTATCTCATCGTGGAAAGAAACATTGAAATGTAATTACTCACTTCGAAGGAATTCCATTGAGGACAAACATTGAATTGGTTCAAAAGAAAGTGGTGTATGCGACCGTGATTTGGTTGGCGTAACGCACACCTAGTGCGAGCGGTTTTGATTTGGTGTAAGTGTAATCGATCTCTGTTAATATTGATGATTTTTCAAGTTTCTTTCAATTTAAGTGAATTTTTTTTTTTCAATAGTTATTCCATCAACAATTTGTACATTTGTGCATTTGTGACAGAAACATAATTACCTATTGATCGATGAGCAAAAGAGAAAAGCATGAAAATAACTCCATCTGGAAACCTTTCACGTGATTGTAAATCAGTTCTATAGCATCACATTCCCATCGAATAATGGTACCTGAACATGAATTTACCCTATGAATATGTTCACTTCTCTGTCAGAATATTCCTTTCAAGGAGATGGATAACTACATTAGCTCTCTGGAGCGACTCACATTCCCACATTTGTCGTTGGAATAAATCAAGACAACAACTTCCTTTCAGCAAACGGTGGAGTCTTCGAGGAAAATATACGGAGGATAATGAGATGAGTATCTGAGTATATTATTCACACTTCCCTGGGAACAATAGCCAAAGTCACGCGAAGGATTCAGTATGACTGAAGATGAAAGAGCACTCAAGGAGAAGGAAGGTGCGATATTTCACTTAATGATGATATCAGTTTTGTAATGCCAGGGTATTTCATTCGGAATATAGGCAGGCTTGGCTGATGTTCGAGATGGTGGCAACCATGTCTATAGCCTATTTTTTGTGATGAGTTACACGGGTGAATCCGTTGGTTTGTCGGTATTAAGTTTCGACGTTTCGCCAAAATCTCAGTTGGCATTTTCAAGAATGTTACTGCTCCTACTTGGTGCTAGCGACTGTTGTTCGAAAAACTTCTGCCAGTTTTCAAATAGTTTCCCGCTCGTAAATTGTAGCCGGTATGATCCGTTCCATCAGCCGTCGGGTCAGTTACTGTTGTCGGACCCTTGGCTAATTACTGTTCAGATAATAATGGTCGGTCTGGTTTGTGGCGACCTGCATCCACCAAAGGACCATTTTCTAAACTGTTTTTCTTTTTTTTGATGAGGGCCCTCCAGACATTTGGTGTATTTTGGGAGTCGTCTCTTTTGTTTATTTCTTCATGTTTTTCTATCTCGATGACTTCCTTAATTTGGTGTGTTCTGAAATGGTTCACCTGAGCTATTTGCTTTGCTGCCTCGAAATCTATGTTGTGACCCGTCTGGTGGTGGCCTTGAAAGAGAGCGGAAGATGTTTGTTTTGTCCTTATGTCATTTTTGTGTTCCTGCACTCTAGCTGACATTCTCCTTTTCATCTGGCCAATATATTGCTTATCACAGTCCCCGCATGTGATGCTATATACTTCTTGGTTCTCGAGAGGAATCCTGTCCTTTGTTCTCGGTAAGTAAGACAAAATGGTCCTTTGAGGTTTGTCGTTTAATCAACACACAGACTGAACCAGTGACCGTGAAGATCTGAAATTCGGAAAGTGTGATCTTTGTATGACGTACAAAGGATTTTTTACCCTAAAGGAGTTGAAAATGTTGTCAAGTTGTATGTGGAACAACGTTGTTCAATATACTTCGAATTTTGCAGAAATATTCTCAACAGATGGAAGATGTGTTTCGCATTTTATTGAAATTCCTTGTCTAATGGGGTAAAAAAGGGGTTTATATCATTTTCAACTTCTTCCAAACGCTCTTTCAAGTGTGCACGGAATGCAGAGCTGTGATGAACCTGATAAAATAACTACTAAAAACTACACAATATAATTATTCGCATCACAAAAATAATTAACCGCCAACGATTTGGGAACGGGTCAGCTAGTATCATACAAATTATGTAACTTGTTGTCAAGAAAGTTTCTCTACTCTCCATTTATCATATACTCTTTAGTTATCACTGGATGAGTTTTTCTGTCTGTTCATCCAATCAAATGCATCATTGTGACCAGGTCGTTTGTCGAATAGTTTATCCTAGCTCCTGGATAGAAATAGCTTCTAAAAATTTTACCATAATTGCTGCTTACCAGCAGTGAATAGCTTCCAGTATACAACTGAATAATCGACAGTACTATGAGTACCAAAGAACGATTCGTACATGAGATTCAATAATCCAACATAAGTAACTTAATCTTTTTATAAAAGGGTAAGAAATAGTGTACAACAGAATTCGCTCTGGTTCCCCGAGGTGGTACGTTCGCAACATCATGTTGCACACTGATGGAAGTCAGGCCTCGACACGGCCTCACCTTGGGTGTCAGCAGAAATGCTCCATAAATTTCAGTTCTGAGTTCAGTTTTCCACGTTTTATTCTGGAGTGATCTTTCTGTCAGACAAATTGCAAACCCGTAGTGTTGACACCTATCTCGCTTCATGATACGACTCGAAGTGAACCAACCGATGCTTCAGACCCCGGTATCGTGATCTAGTGCTCCAAAAACCTCAGCGCAACAAAAAGTCAGAGGAATTGAAGCAACGGAGTTGAACTCATATAAAGTCGATACCCATAATATAGAGAAACACAACAGCTTAGTCCCCCATCTTCGGTAACTTTATTTTTCTATTCGTTCTCAGCAAGTTTTGCCGCCTTGTTGTCATTTGAATTGACTCGAAGAGCACATCATGCATTGTCATCCAAAGTAAACATGTATACAGAATGTCAGCTCGATCAGTAAAAGATAAATACTTCAAAATTTTGTTGAGAGATTTTGTCCGATCAAATATAGTTTTACATACATATATTCATTGAAAGTAAATTGAAAGCTTGTGAGTAACGACGGGTTTATAAAAATAGTGATGGAAGATGAAATATAGTTAAATGAGAAAGTTGAATGTACACAGTGAAGGCAGAACGTTTTGGAAATGTAGAAGCTTAGATAAGGAATAGACATTACTGCTTATCCAATCCATCTTGGCACAAACTCAGATACTTTTCCAGTTGCACACTGATAGTGTAAACCGTGACGAAAGAAAAAACACGATCTGGGAATGAATTTCAACACAGTGAACACATATACTAGGTGTTATTTTCATTTAGTATACTTCACAGAAATTGCTGGGCATATACGTTATTAGTTCTGTACCAAGATGGATTGGATAACTAAAAGTTTGGTCAACTTTCAACTTATTTTACCTCATTTCGTAAATCTTCCTCATCATGCGACGATACGCCAGTTTGACTCTTCATCATAACCAAACTTTTCACTCCTAGTTTTGTTATTACTATGACATTGGTGTGTTCAATGACAAAGGGAAGCTGATATGGTACAAAGTCTGTCGCATGAACGAAGAGGAACTGTGGAATGCCACCAAAATTTGGTCAGTTTGTAGACATGAATTTGATCAAAAAATTCAACCAAGTGATTCGACATTCGAGAATCGTGTGCTAATATTTGGAAAATATGCTGCCTACCCAAAAGTTACATCAATATCATTGGCTTAGTTTCCATCTTACTTTTTTATGAACGGGTACATTGTTATTCTACTTACTGTTATATTTTATTTCGTTTCTTATATTATATTTCTTTCCTTTATGAACCTGCCTTGAGAAACATATGAACAATCGATTCCGATGGGATCATTTGCCAATATCATATAGCCACTCAATTCAAGCATTCGTTAAGTTCACCTACTCTTAAAATAATTACTAGAAGTAATGTAAATTCTTCTGAAACATGTTTCATACTCTTTGTGATTTTTTATCGTCGATTGAAATAATTCCCACGCAACGCGAATAGTTCCACAATTTCCAGAGTTACGAGTTTTTTCGATACAAATGGGCACGAACAACTCCGTTATAGCATATAAAAGTGGTTGAACTATGGCGCATCAGATTTGATCGTAAACGGGGAAGATGACTTCGATAACTGTTGGCTTTGGTCAGATAATAAAAAGATATAATATCATCATTCAGTTCAGTTAGTCTGTGCCATAACTGCTATAATCGAAATGAATTGATCCACTGTCGGTCGTAACTAGTTTTATGATCTGGAGAGTACTTGGGGCACATTTATACATCTTTGTTTTGATCTTAGTCCTTATTTCGTTTGAAACAAATTCAATTTTAGACGTCTATGTCTGTTTCATTCTCCCCTTATCAATCTTGAAAATGTTACTCAGGCAGCATATGATCAATAACCACCTGATTTCTTGAAATAGAGTGAGGAACTGTCAATCAAGGATATAGGATTGAAATAGAGATGTATAAATTGGCCCTTTGCCGGCAAAGAATAACTCGATTGAATTGAATGTGGCGAAAATTACCTTTTTCTTGTTGGCTATAAACCGGACGGTAGGGACATATTTCACAGTCTGTTTTTGAAACAAAAAATGCCCAGATCCTATTTGAAAAATGAATGCGCTGTGGAAAGTACATTAGATGTGATACATTGAGTACTTCCCATTATTGTACCCCATAAATTTTCGTAAATCTCGCGATGAACCTTACTCAAGTTGTAAATGGCTATTATTGTGATAGTAGTTATTTTCACGATATAACATATGCCTCTTAGAAAATATCGATTATTTCGATGTCATTCGAAATTTTCATTTGGCTACAATAAAATAGGTTACCTAATAGAGCAGTCATTGTTTGAAATTTGACCTTCTATGTAAGACCTGATTTATTGTGTTATAATAACTACAACTAATACACTGAAGTCATCGATTGACCAGGTGAGGAAATGAAATTGAAGACATACTACAACCATAACACAATGAAGTGTCATTGTGTTATCAACTGAGGAAATGAACTGGAGATATGCAATGAACCTCAGTGATCTATCAAGAACAGTTAGGATAGGCCAGCTCTGTGTTACACCAAAAAAAAATACCACCAGATTTCACGGTCGGCCAGGAAAGTGAAATTTTTCCCACCAGTTATGCATTTTACTACTATTTTCAATATTCATCTATATTTGTGAAATTCAGGAAACGAAAGAAGCTATTTTTTATTGAAAGTGTTATGCCAGTGTCAACGTTTTTATTGGTATTATGAAATGGAATATCTTGAAGAATTAGTGATGTTAGCGCAGGATTTCGTTTGGTTGCTGATTAACATTACCAAGTGTTTTGCTTGGGATGAATATGATCATCAACTCACTTATAGTTCGGAGCAGTTTTGAAGTGAAATATTCCTCATGCAAGAGCTCGAATGAATAACATATGTGGTAAGGACTCGCTGGAATTGGGGAAGCCGTTGCGTTGACCAGGTTCTCCACTTTCTGATTCATGTAAATATTCGATAGAATTTTATATTGGAAACTTGTAATTCGGCTTAAAAAACAGATATTGCCACTTTCTTGTTGGATTACGCTAAGACCTACGAGAATCTAGAAGAACATTTTGAATAACTCAAATATTCAAGGCGTAACTCCTATTTCTATATAGGTAACTTGAAATTTCATATTCTCGAAAAACTTTTCAAACCTATTCTTTTCACTCAATTCCTGAATGTACATGCAGAAAAAATCACTCTGATTTTTTTGCACCTTCTCGGCATTGTGGAACAAGTGCTATAGCGACAAGCCAGATTAACGAAAATCAGTCATTATTGCTTAAATATACAGTGTGGTCCACTAAGTCTGCAACAAATGGAAAACTTTTTTATTATCGATTTCTCAGAAAATTTTATTCTTGACAAAAGTTGGTGCATGTTCCATCCAAAACTATACCAAGTGTACCTGAAATGGCTTTATGACAATCACCATACAGGATAGGCCAAGAAATATAAATTTCGTTCAAGAGTAAAGTACCCTTATTTCAGATTATATAGAAATATGTTAGGGAGAAAATTTGCTTAGAATTAAAAGTTATGTTCAGATACGAAGTTATGGCCTGCTATTCGAATTTTTTTTTTTTTTGAAAATTTTGAATTACCGCCGTACCCAAGTGACACACAGGGAGCTCTTATTCCGCCTAAAGCTTTATAAATTATATATTCTTGCAACTTATCAAGCTAAATGACTACATTGATGCTTTGTTCGACACTAAATTGCTAATAAAGATATTTGGTGGAATAAAATGGCTGATTAAACGTTCTTAGCGCTTAAATATGACTATGCTTTACTAAAGCATCTTATATATCTTGTTCATTACTTTATAAAAGGTTCAGTGAGATGCATTGCACAGAAACAAATTATGCACCTTCATAAGTGTTGTTTAAGCTTTCATATAACCATCACGCAACTGTTTCACAATATCGGTAATTCTCTATAGAGGCTATGAAATATTGAGTTTTAACTACTTTGAAAGCAAAATTCCACAGCTTTTTGCAATTTTAAGCCCAATACCATCCAAGCTAGACCTTATATAGTAAGCGTATTAAGGTTTTATGCTTGTGAATGAGGCATCATTCATACAGCATTAATACAACAAAAGTTATATTTTGAAGCTATATAAAGGCAGGAGTCTTCTGCCTCAATAGAACTTCCTTGTGGTTGAAGGACACTAAACGTCAGAGTTCTATAACCTCTTTAAAATTGTACTACTAAATTTGTTCATATTAATATTCATTGTGCAAATTGTGTTACTCTAAAATATGGATACGAACTGGAAGAAAGTGAAGCGAAGTGGGAATTTCAGAAGGAAAGTTAATTTGAAACTGTTGTTCTATCTGATGGCCAGGCAACTGGGCTAACATCGAACAACTCCTGTCAAATAGCTACTAATAATAGCACTAATATAGCAACGGAAGAGTTGCAGAGATAGAGAGAGGAGAGAGCTTCTATTTGTCGAATTCATTAACGTTCGAATGGCGACTCGGACGGCGAATCAGTCGATCTAATAATTTCAACTACATCTTTCTTCTACATAGGAATAGGCAAGCGCCAAAAATATGTGTAAAAATGTGGTGGCGAAGTGAATTCGATTTGAGATGCCAGAAAGGCCCGTTAGAGGTCAGTCATTTGTACCCTTTTCGAAGATTGCTGTTTTGATACATTATCCTCGTTTCATAACTGAGCTTAATCGAGAAATGTCTAGGTAACACTTTAATATAGCCGAAATCACTTCTATACAACCGAAACGCTGTTTAAAAGCTTTTGTGGACACCTTCTGTGATTTCATTCGGGCCACCATGTTGAAAACTCAACAAAAATCGTGATAGAGCGGCAATTGTTACCATTTCAAATGTTTGGGGTGTATTCGATAACTTTTTCTGAATAAAAAAAGATATTTTGTTGAAACATCACTCATGAGGCATTGTAATAGCGTGAGTGCATCATTTCAAGCCCATTTTATGAAAAAAATAATAATAATTTTTTTAAATTATTATTTTTCAATTAAGGAAATTTAGATATTTTGAAAGCGCGTTGACTTATTTCGAAGTAGAAGAGCATGTTTCAACAGAAAAAAATCCTTCCCATGGTAAATTTGGGTCAACATGGTAGGCAGCAAGTACATAATAAGTTAGCAAATAACTTCCAGTGAGTTTTATATGTACGCCATAACAATATCATTCCCGATCGTTTGATAATTCAATCTCTTTTCACAACACATCTAACAACACCATGATAGCGCAAAAAGTATTCATAAATGTAATTGTTGGAAACTATCATCCAGTAATTTTCATCTGTCACAAAAATGTATAACTCTCTAAATGTTTATATAGCCTTTCAAACTCAAATATACCTCTGTTTTCAATCAACTGAAAAGATACTACATTGAGTCAATTGCGAACACCTTAATACGGTTGCTTCACAACTGCAACTCCTAACCCATTCATAAAACAACTTTATACACAGGCGGTATACGGCAGCTGCTGAGAAGTTTTGTAATGTGATTTATAAGAACTGATAGAACAAAGCGGAGACGTTTTCATATTACTACATAAGCATCAATATACCCCTTATAAATCTTGTCGAGGCTGTATAACTTGTGCCTATTTTGGATGTATAGATACTTCTTTGATGCTGAAACAGTGTTGTCAACTCTCATTTATACAGTATTGAGTTATATTAGATTGCTGTATAACTATTGTTAGAGTTTTTAAAAAGTAATTTGTGCTACTTGGGTATGATACAAATTTTTACTATTTTGATTCAATATGTATTTGAAGTAGCCACAATCAAATCGGTTTGGAGTATTTCTTATCAAATTGAAGTGAATTTGTATAATTTACATGGATTTGTATTTTTTTAGGTGACCGTCAACTTCTTGTTTGTTGCAAAGATATTCAACAGAACTCTAAAATAACACAAATACATTTTTTAACGAGGCAAATACTTTACTAACTACATAAAAATATTTGTGTTATTTTAGAGTTCTGTTAAATATCGTTGCAACAAACAAGAAGTTGACGGTCACCTAAAAAAATACAAATCCATGTAAATTATACAAATTCACTTCAATTTGATAAGAAATACTCCAAACCGATTTGATTGTAGCTACTTCAAATACATATTGAATCAAAATAGTAAAAATATGTATCATACGGGGGTAATTCAAAATTTTCCAAAAGAAAAAAAAAATTCGAATAGCAGGCCATGACTTCGTATCTGAACATAACTTTTAATTCTAAGCAACTTTTCTCCTCAACATATTTCTATATTTTCTGAAATAAGCGTACTTTACTCTTGAACGAAATTTATATTTTTTGGCCTATCCTTTATGGTGATTGTCATAAAGCCATTTCAGGTACACTTGGTATAGTTTTGGAACATGCACCAACTTTGATGAACCTTACCGATATCTCTTCAGGAAAGTTTCTTTTAGATGGTGGATGAGTTTGAAACCAGTACTTCATAAATGAACCTCGTTAAAACAAAAATGAATTTTTGGAAACATTGTCGTTTAACCGTGATTTATCGCTTCTACATGATTTTTGCATAGGACTTATTTTGTAAATTTCATTACGGCGCACATTTTTCGTAAGAGACATTTTTCGATGAATCTCATTTCAAAGATAATAACATCAAAGTATGACATTCGTTTTTTCAAATTTTTTTTTAATGCCAAAAGTCGTCATTTCCTACAAATTTCACACTATATTCCTTGAGGTCCAAAGTACCTACAGAAAAATTGGCGATTTGGCACGGCTGTTGAATAGAAGTCGTCCAAATTCATGTACTTTCCGTCTGGACTATAACTCAATTTTCTCTCATTATAACTATATGCTCTATGACAGGCAATTTTGCCTTAATGCAACCTCACCAGTAACTTCTACCGTTGTCGATATCACCATGCATCGCTTTGAATGTCACTCACCTGGTATACACAAACAGCATATTTCGCCAGAGTTCGCTAACCATCTATCTTTGTTTCATAAATGTCGCCTTATTTTATGAAGTTCTCGATTGCGAAATGGACGTTATTTGAAGTAGCAAGTTCGATATGAACAGACAGTGCAGAATAATTGGGTCCCGTTTGAATGAGAGTACAGCCAAACGTCTACCAATTAGGTATATCATTCTCTAAACGTTCATTGCAGACGGAGAATATCACTCCTTGTTTATCTGAGAACAAAATGAGAATCTGGGAAAGGAAGAGATGAAAATTCTATTTTCTTAACAAAAGATGTTCATTTCTCAAAATAACCTCTTTAGCCCTTTAGGGTGGTGTAGAAACTGGACTCATAGAGAGAAAGATTTATTTTTCAGGTCTTATCACTTCTTCAGCAATAGAACATATTCGTTTCGAAGATGAATAATAGTATTTTATGCAACGATCGTGTAATGATGGTTATTAATATATGAGCATAAACCGGGATACGAAACGAGCCGAAGGTGAGTTTCGTATGGTTTATGCGAGTGTATTAATAACCATTACATGAGAGTTGCATACGCTATTTTATCTACAACCGATAAATAGTGAAGAACTGCAAATATTATATTTATAATTGTATTGCACACAATAATACTAATTTAACGAATTTCTTTGAAAAATTCTACAGAATTGTAATTAATGCGAGAAATAAAACGATGAGATATGAAAGGAAGATCAAAAATCAAAGAAAAAAGTTTACTTGAGAACGGAATCGAACCAATGTCCCCTACAGCTAGAATAATCAATGTCAGCGCCACAGACGGCTCGGCTACGGAGAGCCCACAAAATTGGATGAAAAAATAAGTGATAAATCATGCATTTGTCGAATGGAAAATTTAATCATTCTAACTGTATTTCTGTGGGTGAAGGGTGAAGATGTCGAAGGTGATTCTGCCATATCGCTGGTATCAGACATTTTGTTATGATTATCGAAGTTTGGCTGTATTCTTCAAAAATTCAATACCTATACCGATTTTGACTTGACAAACGTCAAATGCAGAGCATGCACATCATACTTGATTGAAAAATAATGGGTTTCTATTGGTTAAAAATCTGTATCGTAATGAAAATCTGTATCGTAATGGATTTCATTATAGAACGGGTTGTGGGCATATAAGTGTATTATTAGAGTACGGGTGTAGATAAAATATACATATAATCTTCACTGTCTATGGGCAATTTCTGTGGAAAATTCAGCTGAAGTTTCTTGTGGTCCTAGATTCCTGCAAAAATGCTTCACTTCAATATTTGGGATAGAATAGAATATATTTATTCTCGTCAGTTTCGGATGAACCCAATATAGGGTGTTCCACAGTGGATGGCACTGAACCAGACAACGGAAGGCTTTGAAAATTCAATGGAGAGCATAATCGGACATTCTCTACCCAACCATAATATTTTTGACAATACGTTGTTGCCACTTCTTTAGGAAAGTATTAGCAACTTCGTTTTTTCAAAAGGAACACCGTGCATATAATATTATTTTTGGAATCTACAACAATAACCCGACAACTTTTCCTCTTAATATGTTCCGATACCGTTTTTGAGAGATGGATTGAATCAATTTTTTTTCTTCGGTATCATGACCAATGGAAATGCTGATATATTTGGGAAGTACTATAGTATCGAAATTTGGTTTGGCGTTAGGTGATACCTGGGGAGGCTCCCCACAGTTCCGCGTGATCTCTGTTACGTCAATACAGGGTGGAAAAAAATACTGTCATTTCGTTTGCTTCAAAAAGTGATTGAAAGTTTATTATTTCGAATAGAACATCATGTATATTATTGAAAATTCGTGAATCTGTTGAGATTTGTTTCTTTTCTATGTATTTCATGCGCATAGCTAATGAGTCAAGTTCCGGACTTATGATCATTTATTTGTGAAAATGTCCTTCAGAATAGTATTCCCATTTGATATTTTGTAAGCAGGCCACGCTCACTATTTGACAGCAACATTGTGACATTCTTCTATTGATATCGACATTTTCGTAACTTTAGAAGTTTGAAAAACTGAATGGAAGTAGTCGACACTTGACATATCGAACAAATGATATATAGTGTTGCCTGCAAGATTTTCACATATCAGGGTTTACTAAACCGCGACACGTGTGTCGCTATACAATAGCTTTTCTCAAGCAGTAACATTGAACTCATTTCAACAAGATCACATTCCAAATTTATACAATGAATTATATGCGACGTCAAAATTATTATGGTCCGATCCCTTATCCTCATTAGCCTAAAATCGCATATATTTCTTGATGATCATTGAATACCATCATTATACTCTCTACATTTTCTGCTTAGTAATCATGATATAAACGATGAGATTGGAACCTTTGGTGTGAAAGTTGAAACTTTTTCTAAAGATCAATTACCCTAACACCAAACTGATACTTTTGCACACGACGCGCGTTTCGCTTACAAGGTTAGCATCTTCATGAAGAGTGAATTGATACTCATAGTATGCTTACAGAATGCTGATTGGAAATGCCATCCTGAAGGACGTTTTCACAAATAAATGCTAATAAGTAATAAGTAATAAGTATTCAGATATACGCATGATATACATCCATTAGTTTCCTAAATATTCAATTATTCACAGGGTGTCCCATTCAAAATAATCATCTTCCAGTCGCTTTTTAAGAGGACGAAAAAACTGCATTTCTTCATCACCCTGTGTTGAAGTTACGCAGATTAGGCTGAAGCGTGGGAAGCCTCCAAATATCACCTAACTCCAAACCAAATTTTTATACTATAGTATTTCTTAACTTGAAGATATCAGCATTTTCAGAGGACATAATTTCCGAAGAAAGAAATTGAAATTATTTCATATTTCGAGAACGGTAACAGATACTTTTAAGGAAATATCATGAAAAAAAATTGGTGGGGTTATTGATGTATATTCCAGGAATGCTTTTTATTTTAATTTCATTTAATCAAACACTGTTCTACAGGTTACACCCAACTACAACTATAGAACAGAGGAATAAATCAAATTGAATTAAAATAGAATACAATATCATTGAGTTTTAAGGATAAAACAATACATACAATACATACAGAATCATCTGAAGTAAAAAGACCTAATCGCAGAGATGGAACAGTTGAAAATATCTAGCTGACGATTTGCTGGATAGCATTCGACACACATATGTTATGCAGAATGTTTTAGAATATTCGTACGTGGTGTTGGTAGATGAAAACGATTATCTACCCTAGACGTTAGTCTAGGTACACTAAAATTAAGTTTCTGCAAAATGTGGGTTGATAATTGAATTATCAATCAGTTTAAAAGGATAATTCTGGAGTGACAATCACGAAGGCAACTCAAACTATTTATAGCATGTCTACTAATAATGCATCATGGGAAAATACAAACGGTGGTTAGAAATTGTCTATATATATTTTCTCTATACAACTGATGAGATGGATTCCAAATTATGAATGCATATTCTAATTTTGATATGAAAATACAGGATATTCCATTTGAAAAATCAAAGTTGCTACTACTTTCGATCAGAAGTGGCAACACCGCAATATCAAAAATGTTTAAGTTGGGTTGACAATTTCCGAAAATCAGCATTAAGCCAGTTACAAGAGTTTTCGGATTCAACCCAGTGTTATCTCGGATCTATCTCAGTTTCAGATGGATTCCAAATTATGGATGCATATGCTAATTTTGATCTGACGGTACAGGGTGATCCATTTTGAAAAATCAGAGTTTCTACTACTTTTTATCAGAAGTGGCAACACCGCATTATTGAAAATATTTCAGTTGGTAGAGAATTTCCGAATATGATATCCATTGAATTTTCAAGTAATTCGGTCTCTGGTTCACCAGAAACAACTGATTTGACATTCATCGTGAATCACCCTCTATATTCCAGATCAGCAACAACATTGTTATAAGAGCTTTCGGATCCAACTCAGTGTCATCTCGGATATAATTCAGTGCTAGATGGATTCCTAATTATGGATACATATTCTAATTTTGATCTGACGATACAGGGTGTTCCATTTGAAAAATCAAAGTTGCTACTATTTCCTATCAGGAGTGGCAACACCGCATTATCAGTAATATTTCGGTTGGGTGAAGAATGTCCGAATATAATCCCTATTGAATATTCAAAGTGATTCGTTGTCAGGTTCACCAGAAATGTCTGATTTGTCATCTACCGTGAATCGCCCTTCATATAACGGACCAGCAACAACTTTGTTACAAGAGCTTTCGGATTCAACTCAGTGTTATCTTGGATCCATGTTAGTTTCAGATGGATTCCAAATTATGGATGCATATGCTAATTTTGATCCATTTGAAAAATCAAGGTTGCTACTACTTTCTATCAGAAAGGGCGACAACGCATTATCAAAAATATTTCAGTTGGAAAGAGGATTTTCAAATTCAATCCCCATTGAATACTCAAAGTGATTCGTTGTCTGGTTCACCAGGAACGTCTGATGTGCCATCCACTGTGAATCACCCTCTATATTACAGACCAGCAACAACCTTGTCACAAGTGCTTTCGGATTGAACTCAGTGTTATCTCGAGTCCATCTCAGTGATAGATGGATTCCAAATTGTGGATGCATTTGCCAATTTTGATCTGTCGATACAGGGTGATCCATTTGAAAAATCTAAGTTTCCACTACTTTTTATCAGAAGTGGCAACACCGCATTATCAAAAATATTTCAGTTGGTTTCTGGTTTACCAGAAACGTCTGATGTGCCATCCACCGTGAATCACCCTCTATATTACAGATCAGCAACAACCTTATTATGAGAGCTTTCGGCTCCAGCTCAGTGTCATCTCGGATATAATTCAGTGATAGATAGACTCCAAATTATGTACACATGTTCTAATTTGGTCTGACGATACAGGGTGTGCCATTTTAAAAATCAAAGTTTCTACTGCTTTTTATCAGAAGTGGCAACACCGCATTATCAAAAATATTTCAGTTGGGTGAAGAATGTCCGAATATAATCCCCATTGAATATTCAAAGTGATTCGTTGTCAGGTTCACCAGAAACGTCTGATTTGTCATCCACCGTGAATTACCCTTCATATAACGGACCAGCAACAACTTTGTTACAAGAGCTTTCGGATTCAACTCAGTGTTATCTCGGATCCATGTCAGTTTCAGATGGATTCCAAATTATGAATGCATATGCTAATTTTGATCTGACGATACAAGGTGATCCATTTGAAAAATCAAAGTTGCTACTATTTTCTATCAGAAAGGGCGACACCGCATTATCAAAAATATTTCAGTTGGGTAGAGAATTTTCAAATTCAATCCCCATTGAATACTCAAAATGATTCGTTGTCTGGTTCACCAGGAACGTCTGATGTGCCATCCACTGTGAATCACCCTCTATATTACAGACCAGCAACAACCTTGTCACAAGTGCTTTCGGATTCAGCTCATTGTTATCTCGAGTCCATCTCAGTGATAGATGGATTCCAAATTATGGATGCATTTGTCAATTTTGATCTGTCGATACAGGGTGATCCATTTGAAAAATCAAAGTTTTCACTACTTTTTATCAGAAGTGGCAACACCGCATTATCCGAAATATATCAGTTGGGTAGAGAATTCCCGAATATGATCTCCAACGAATTTTCAAAGTAATTCGTTCTCTGGTTCACCAGAAACAACTGATTCGCCATTCACCGTGAATCACCCTCTATATTACAGATCAGCAACAACCTTGTTATAAGAGCTTTCGGATCCACTCAGTGTTATCTCGCAAATAATTCAGTGCTAGATGGATTCCAAGTTATGGATACATATTATAGTTTTGATCTGACGATACAGGGTGTTCCATTTGAAAAATCGAAGTTGCTACTATTTCCTATCAGGAGTGGCAACACCGCATTATCAAAAAATATTTCAGTTGGCTGAAGAATGTCCGAATATAATCTCCATTGTATATTCTGAGTGATTCGTTGTCAGGTTCACCAGAAACGTCTGATGTGCCATTCACTGTGAATCACCCTCCAGACCAGCAACAACCTCGTGTCAAGAAATCTCCTATCCATCTCAGTGCTATCTCGGATCCATCTCAGTGATAGATGGATTCAAAACTATGGATGCATATGCCAATTTTGATCTGTCGATACAGGGTGATCCATTTGAAAAATCAAAGTGATCACTACTTTTTATCAGAAGTGGCAACACCGCATTATCAAAAATATTTCAGTTGGTTTCTGGTTTACCAGAAACGTCTGATGTCCATCCACCGTGAATCACCCTCTATATTAAAGATCAGCAACAACCTTGTTATAGGAGCTTTCGGCTCCAGCTCAGTGTCATCTCGGATATAATTCAGTGATAGAAAGACTCCAAATTATGTACACATATTCTAATTTTGGTCTGACGATACAGGGTGTGCCATTTTAAAAATCAAAGTTGCTACTGCTTTTTATCAGAAGTGGCAACACCGCATTATCAAAAATATCTCAGTTGGGTGAAGAATGTCCGAATATAATCCCCATTGTATATTCAAAGTGATTCGTTGTCAGGTTCACCAGAAACGTCTGATTTGTCATCCACCGTGAATCGCCCTTCATATAACGGACCAGCAACAACTTTGTTACAAGAGCTTTCGGATTCAACTCAGTGTTATCTCGGATCCATGTCAGTTTCAGATGGATTCCAAATTATGAATGCATATGCTAATTTTGATCTGACGATACAAGGTGATCCATTTGAAAAATCAAAGTTGCTACTACTTTCTATCAGAAAGGGCGACACCGCATTATCAAAAATATTTCAGTTGGGTAGAGAATTTTCAAATTCAATCCCCATTGAATACTCAAAATGATTCGTTGTCTGGTTCACCAGGAACGTCTGATGTGCCATCCACTGTGAATCACTCTCTATATTACAGACCAGCAACAACTTTGTCACAAGTGCTTTCGGATTCAACTCAGTGTTATCTCGAGTCCATCTCAGTGATAGATGGATTCCAAATTATGGATGCATTTGTCAATTTTGATCTGTCGATACAGGGTGATCCATTTGAAAAATCAAAGTTTTCACTACTTTTTATCAGAAGTGGCAACACCGCATTATCCGAAATATATCAGTTGGGTAGAGAATTTCCGAATATGATCTCCAACGAATTTTCAAAGTAATTCGTTCTCTGGTTCACCAGAAACAACTGATTCGCCATTCACCGTGAATCACCCTCTATATTCCAGATCAGCAACAACCTTGTAATAAGAGCTTTCGGATCCACTCAGTGTCATCTCGGAAATAATCCAGTGCTAGATGGATTCAAAATTATGGATACATATTCTAAATTTGATCTGACGATACAGGGTGTTCCATTTGAAAAATCGAAGTTGCTACTATTTCCTATCAGGAGTGGCAACACCGCATTATTGAAAATATTTCAGTTGGTAGAGAATTTCCGAATATGATCTCCATTGAATTTTCAGAATAATTCGGTATCTGGTTCACCAGAAACAACTGATTTGCCATTCAACGTGAATCACCCTCTATATTACAGACCAGCAAGAACCTTGTCACAAGTGATTTCGGATTCAACTCAGTGTTATCTCGGGTCCATCTCAGTTATAGATGGATTCCAAATTATGGATGCATATGCCAATTTCGATCTGTCGATACAGGGTGATCCATTTGAAAAATCAAAGTGGTCACTACTTTTCATCAGAAGTGGCAACACCGCATTATCAAAAATATTTCAGTTGGTTTCTGGTTTACCAGAAACGTCTGATGTGCCATCCACCGTGAATCATTCTCTACATTACAGCAACAACCTTACGAGAGTTCTCGGATCCAACTCAGTGTTATCTAGCCCACCTAATTACCCTCTCATTAAGTCGTTCCGATATCTGCATCGAACCGTTCACGACATCAATTATCTGCATCGGCGTTGAGTTCACTAAGTGAAGCAGAACCTATCGGTAATGGGCTAAAATCGTTAGCCGTCCGGTTCGGACGTGACCTGTACTAAATTGACCGTGGCGTATACATGTTGGGCCCGCGGGCCGTCTGCCAACCTGCAACAATCCCCTTTCATCCCGCATCCGATAAGATTTAGTGCCGAGGCCACGACAACGGACCCGATAGTTTATATCCCTAACGAACTGCTTCGGAGAACGGCTTTTTCATTCGGAAGGCATTTTTTCGTTCGAATGGGAGAGCACAATATGGCCCTGTTTGCGACTCATTTAGATAATAGATCTTGGGGGATTACGATCTGGAAGTCGGATAACTGGATATGCTCTCCACGGTTGGGTGTTCCTCGGAGATTCGTTTCTTGATGATTTCCTGGATATGAGGGCTGTATACGACTTTTTGTATCTTCCGAATTGAATATAGGTAATGTATAGTTCAATAGGAATGCTGACCATTATAGAAATAATTGTATTCCGCATTGAATTATAAAAAAAGTAGCAAGTGGTAGGTGAAATGAACCTGTAGTGCTTCTACGCTAAAATTCTGAACTTTTTTAATTTCACCCAACAAAAAATGTTATTTTTATTATTATCATTACCATTACCGCAGCAACCGAGGTGTTATTAGATCTCAAAGTTGAAACTGGTATCCATCTTCATTATGAAAGAAAGTATTGTATGGACATTACATGGCAATATGAGCAGGTGAAGTATTTCATGAATTTGAGAATTCCACATTTACTTGTTCCGTAGTTTTTTGGGTTCATGAACTACAACATTCTGAAAAAATAAAAATTAATATTGGAATCTATACAAGTGTAGAAGGCCAGATTTTCAATCTACCCCGCAAGGTTGCTGCGTCTATTGAGAAACAGTTCTTTCTGGATAGAACAAATCCAATTAGTCAGCAACTTCTCGTATAACTCAAATTTTGATTATCAAAAAAATACTAAGAACTGATATACATGAAAATACTCATCCGTTAACGTTTCGGAAACTGAATTTGTTTCCGTTCTCAAATCTTCTAGGCGAATTCCTTTTCAAGTGAAAATACCTGGTAAGGATAGTTTTCGTGATTGACATTTGTCAAATTATTTGAAATTTTGTCATTTTGTCCTTCAAGAGGGGCAGCCATCCGCGATCCATATCAAGCGAACTCATAGATATGCATTCTTCACCAGACAGCATGATGAAAGCAGATCCCTTTCATTTTCATTTCTTGCCATTGCTTTCTCTCGTTATAATTTTAGTGTCGTTTCATTCTACTGTGTGGTCTCCATCGGCGATAAGAATGTGTTCTGATAATTTAGAACCACCTATCTGTCTGTTCCTGATGTACATTTTGTGTTCACTCTTTCGCACTTCCAATGGTCGAGACGTTTCACCAATATATTTCTGACCGCACGAACAAGTAATTTGATAAATACAATTTTTTGTGTTTTCTGTTGGGTTATTCGGTTTGGTATGTGTGAGTATTGATCTTAAAGTATTCGTTGTTTTGAATGTTGTTCTAATATTATACCTGTTGCCGATCCCTTTTATCTTCTCAGACAAACGAGGGACATAAGGTATAATGTTTGATACAGGTTTTGTATTTTTTAGCATTTACGTTATACCATAACGAATTTCATGGTAGTGATACTACAGAACCTCAAGATTTCAACCAAATATATACATTACTCTGAGAAAACTCATCAAGGGATACCATGAAAGCAACCATTATGATAAAACCACGAATTCTGAACGAAATATACTCTTTCTGAAATATTTTGCTACGTACTACTTGCATAACTCGTGAAATGTTATCCAACCCAATGTATTTCTCACTTTTTAATGAAATAGAAATACAAATCATAATGAAAAATATAAAAAACAAAAAATCTGTAAGCATTGATGGAGTTAATACTTCTCTGATCAAAAAGTGTAGTGTAGTAGATCTTTTTAGTCCCTATCTAACCTTATCTATGGATACTTCAGTAAAACTCGGAAAGTTTCCTTTCCCCCTAAAAAAATTTAAAAGCACCCCAATTAATGAAAGAGGTGGCCCTCAGCAGATTGAAAACTATAGGGAGGTTTCTGTAATGATTCAGTAAAATTTTTCGGGCCATTATAACCTTATTTCTAGAGGCCTGTATGGTTTTCGTGGAGGATTTTCAATAGGAAGTGCTACCACAGTCATAGTGCAATATATACATGGAAAACTGGATTGATTTAATTTTGTTTCCGAATTTGTTCGACCTCCCAAATGTAATCGATACCCTAGATCCAATATAATTAACAACAAAACTGAATGCTTTAGGTATTAGAAGTCCTATATGCGGAAAATTTCATTTTCTCATCGCAGAATGGTCGGAGTGAAACTTTATTTGACTTGATACCAAGTATTCCTTCACATAGTGTCCTAAAAAAATTATGAATACAAACTGCAGAAGTTCGATCAAAAATATTGTCGAGAATCAAGAAAGGTTCACGTGGATAATAGATTTTCCAGTACTTTTTCCAAGAGATGATTCTGAAACTCATTGCCACGATAACGATATTACTTCTTCATTGAATGGGAGAAAACGTTCCGTAGTAGGTACCTCGATTGGAAAGTATTTCATCAACAATGGAGATGGAGATGGTTATCGGGTTCAGTCTAGTTTTGTGACGTATCTGATGTGAAACAACGTTTATAGCGGATGACACTGGGATGGAAGACTGCAAATGATCATTCATGAGAGTGCTGGAATGGCACGTGGCTCATACATGTTTCGACTTCAGATGGTTGTCTGTTTGTGAAAAGACAGGAATGGTTTGAAAATTCTGTGATATGATAATCAGGTCAACGCCCCATCAGATCCAATAATTCTCAATAGCAATTATATCAAATATACAGAAACAACTAGATTCTTAAGGTTCCTATTATATTGACGAAAAATTAATAAACACATTGAAAAAACTCGAAAAAGTATCTCTTCTTTTCAAAATAATACACTTCCTTTCTCTAAGTATTTCGAAAAATATTTATTTCAGTCTTATTCATTCACAACAACATCACTTCATTTCTGTCTGAGGTACAGCAAGTAAATCTATCATGGAACCTCTCAAAACTTCACAAAACAAAACATTCAAGTGTATTTACAAATTATCGTATACAAACTAAACAAACTATTGGACCTAGATTCTTTTCATAAACTCGAAATCAGCTGTTTTATCCATTCTATCAGAAATAATTCTAAAAAATCTAATCATATTTTCAGCAATATTTGTCATATCCACCATCACTCTACAAGACGAAAAACAAGTGTTGGCAACGAATAAAATTCAATCAGATATTGGGAAAAAATCGATATACCATAGTGGTGATAGGATATATAATTCAATTCCATATGAAATAAAAGAATATCGATCGATAATAAAATTGAAGCAGATTTTGAAAAAGTTTTATTCAGCTAATAGCTATTGAAAAAACATTCTTTCACACTTTCTAGTATTCATTTATTTTTTCTCCGCTCAATTGACCTTTGCTTAAGGCAAAGTCAAGCTCTTTAGTATGTTCATTCATACATTTTTCTGTTTTTTCTACTTCCAATACTCTTATAATGATTTTGTGCTTATAGCTATTCCCCTTATTATAAACATATAATGTTTCTTAGGATAATAAATAACTTACTAATAATTGTTAGAATGGAACTAGCCCTTCAGAAATATTCAAAAGTTATAATCTGTTTTCAAAAATATATCTTATTATATCTATGTATATATTTATTTGAATCGATGTTCGAAGTATTCATCAGAAGTAAAGTGAAACTTGGGGTAGCCTTCCAGGAGCAGCATGCACTTTTCCAATAACGTCGACTGGTTAATTATATGAAGTTGTTTTCAGATATTCCAGAAGAATCATCTAAAAACCACTGCGATCACTCCGTTGCTCAAGACTTTCTGTCATCCATGGGATAGATATGCGAGTAACTCGGTTGGTGTCAATTTTTCAGAAGTGAGTAGCCTCACAATTTCCATCCGATTCCAAGAGATATTCTGTGTTCAGGTTTTTCAGAATGACGATCTGACTTGTGATGCTATATATTTGTTTAAGTTTTTTGTGCTTGGTATAATAATTGAGCAGGAAAAATTGAGTTTATTTTGGGTCAGCGCCTGTCATGCCAAACAAACAGAAGATTATCTTTTTCAGATAGACACTTCCTTTTTGCTAATGGATCAGACGTCTTCGAACAAAATATACCTATGAACAGAAATTGACTATTGTGTTTTTGATACTTCACTCACATGACTTCTGTATTCATTCTCTATTGATCCAGAGAAGAAAATCTCTTCAATATAAAACTCTTGATCACGAATTATTAAAGAAAAATACACAATACGAGTTCGACTGAAAATAACTGGCGGTGGATAAACTTCTCAAACAAGGTAACACGAGTGCCCTTTTCTGATTGAGAAGTTAACACGGCCATGCTGAAGAAAAATTTGTGAATTAGGTTTCCTTACGCAAATTTTATTCGATTTGATATTTCATGTCCCTCAATGGTTGAACAATGCATCGATGAAGATTTTCTCATTGCTTCTTAACTGAATATTCTTGTGATTGGCCCTTGTTTTGATCTATGAATGAATCGAAACTTTCATTTCAATAATCGAAGTAGGTATCATTCACAGAATTTTCACGTTGCCTCCCAGGCTATTATTATGCCAGACCACCCGATCACAACTCTGTCTTTCCATTATTCCATTTCAATAAATGGAAACACGTGGCCCGTTTCCGCGCTGTCGATCGAGATCGTGTCTCTCAATAATGAAGCGATTTCTTTCGATCACATTTTGCTGGGAACTTACGTTTCCAATCCGGATTCTTGAATAACATTGCAGAGTTTGAATATGGTGGCGCATATATTCCGATTCAAACTTTTAAAAACCGTCTGGTTCAAACGAGGCGTTTGCTTTTGACGTGCAGGGTGCTGAAGTGTATTTGACGAAAACTTTCATTATGAAAAACCATCAGGAGTGAGTAGGTTGTTTGCGGAGTCCAATATCATCATTATCAGTCAGTATTATACCCCATCTCCTCATCTGAAAATTGTTGTTTCCTTATCAGAATTATTGTCGTTATCTTAGTACCAGTCTTCGAAAACAAGATTTGACAAAATAGATTTTGTTCTAACCCCATAATGAAGAATGAATTATAATCAACATTTTGACCAAAACATACATATATACTGAATATTATATGATTTTCCGCTCTCCTTCATTTCGTAGAAATCTTGCTGATTGCATATAACTTTATTTCATATAGAGAATCAAGATTCTGCTTCCAATTAAGTCATTCGACTTATTAGTTAATTGCTGAAGTTCTGAACTAGGCGAGCATTTGTCTATGAATTCAAAGTTTCTGGTTGGTCCCATTATCAAAGAAACTTTGTGGAACTTTTGATGATATCTTGAATATAATGAAAAGTAAATGGAAGTGTTTTTTAGGTTCAATTTTCTCACACAGTAATTGTCACGCCAACTTTAGGATGAAGTAGATTGAAGGTTTGTGAATGATCTAGGGAATATAAAAAGAATCATCTGTGGTTAATCAAGGAGAAATGTACGTGAAATTATTCTTTTGGTACATGGAGGGGCATTATGCAGTTTGCAAATAGTATCTCCAACATCATTAGTAGAAATGATGCGAAAAAACAAGCATGTATACTAGATTATTGGCCTCACCAAAGCAAAATGCAACCTGATATGTATATGTGCATATGTTAAAGAAACCATGAATGGAAGCTGTTCATCGAGCATTTGAATTCATTTCAATCCATTTCAAGTTTCTCAAAGATATTTACTATTCACTCCGTATTTGATACGGAAACTTAAGTATGTTCCAATTCCTGAGTTCATCCACGTAGAAAATGCAATCTCGTGAGATTTTGGCTCAGGCGAGATATCGAGAGATTATGAATAACAATACCGCAAGATCTCGTCAATTTCGAGATCTCGCGAGAATGGTAGTTTTGTGTATCCATTCCTGCAAATTCTGACAACATTTCAATTAATTATACAATAATAATGAGAATTATGAGTATTATGAATTGATATATTTGATATATTCAACATTTTTTGAGAATTTATTCAACAGATTTTCAAATAAACTTTTGAGTACGTGGTGAACACAGACATATATTATTAAATGAGAAATAGAATAAACAACCATCTAGTCTTCTATATCGAACAAGAGTCTTTCAATAATAAAACAGTCCCTAGAGGCTCAACTGCTTTCCAGAGATCTGGCGAAGACAGGTCGACTTCCACGAAGCCATAAAGATTGCATTCCCTACACCTACGTTGAGAACAATGCATCTAGCGTGAAAAGCACGTGGACAGAAATTCCTCGCCTTTCGATTGGCTGGCTGTGAGATCGAAGAACGCACAGAGTTGTACCAGGGTGTCAAGTCAAGTACCGATTAATATAAATACTTATCGTTAGCAGTGCCTGTGTTACTTTAGTCAATGTTCCAATACAGATATGGATAAATTTGATAACAATGTCGTATCAAATGCTAATAGACTGAAGATAAGGCATTTGCGCAGTGAATGAATCGAGGACTTTTGCATAAAGTGTATAATTTTCAACATTCTATTGCAGAGCAGTTTCGACATTCGTCACCTTCAGTGCTCGCCTGGAAGTGAATACTCTGATTGAAAAGAAAAGTATGTAAAATTTCTAAATTTGAGGTTATGAGAATTTTGAAATTGATTGAGTACTTACTCGCCAGGAGACAGGAACTATCGACAACATCAGAACAGTATACATTGAAAAATTTTATTAATATGAAAGCTAATTTGGTTGATAACCAGCAAAAAGCATGCTGGAGTTTCAGGACATGTGACTATGTCAAATGAAGAACAAATTATGACAGGTGCGTCAAGTGTCATTTTAAATTGATGTGGAAAGTAATGGTACCAACTTGAGGAGAGATCCATCATGAATCAAATTTGTTGAATGGATGCCATTCTGAAACGTTTGAATTTGAATGAAAAATTGTATTAGGAATTCATAATCCTTTGATGAAGTAAAAGGAAATCTCTGTTCAAGTTCACTTGAGTATACAACCAGTGAGGGTTGTTGGAAAGTTCTTCGGAAATCTACAGTTCTTCGAACAAGTCCAGTCTGAGAAAATTTTCGTTTTCAATTTTTCACAAAATTGACTTCATTCAAATTTGAACTTCTCAGATTGGCATCCTTTCAATAATTTTGATTAATGATTTTACCTCTCCTCAAGTTGGTACCATTGCTTTCCACATTGATTTAAAATGGCACTTGATTCGACGCACCTATCACAAGTAGGTAGTCTTTCATTTGACATAGTAACATGGTCTTGATCACCAGCATGCTTTTCGCTGATTATTAGCCAAATGACCTTTTATATAAATGAAATTCCACAATGATGTTGTCGATACTTTCTGTCTCCTAATGAGTAAGTACTCAATCAATTTTCAAATTTTCATAACCTCAAATTTCAATTTCACAATCTTTTCTTTCCAATCAGAGTATTTACTTCCAGGCGAGCACTGAAGATGACGAAAGTCGAAACTAACCTAACCTAACCTCAAATTTCAATTTCACAATCTTTTCTTTCCAATCAGAGTATTTACTTCCAGGCGAGCACTGAAGATGACGAAAGTCGAAAGAGCTCTGCAATAGAATGTTAAAAACTCTATTCTTTATACAAAAGTCCTCGATTAATTCATAACAGGAAGTGTATTCAGCTTCCCAAAGTCATTTGAGTAGTATCTAGAAATATATAATCTCAACGTATACAAAGATGAAGTGCTTGAAAATCCCAAAAGTTCCGGGTTGTCACAGTCTAGTACTGAATATTATTGTTAGCAGTGCATGTGTTATTTTAGTCGATAATTCCAGTACAGTTGTGAAAAGCATCCTAGTTGGAGATTTTAATTTAAATTATTTAAGCGATGAATATTACTGCTCAAAAATGAGAAATATTCTTAATATGTATGGAATTCAACAATTAGTAAAAGATTTTACCAGATGTACACTCAGAAGTTCGACTATCGTTGACTATGTTCTAGCTAACTTTGAAAATATTTCTGTAACTGTTCATGATGTACCTAAAATAACAGATCACTCTATTATAACCATCGATTTATTTTCAAATTATACTCAAAAAAATGAAACGGTTCTAAAAACATATAGAAATTTAGGAGAAATAAATTTACACAAAATAAATTTGGAATTGATAGCGTGTGATTTTAAATTAAATTGTGTAGATGTAAATGAATTGTATGAAGATGTATCTCATAAATGTGAATCTGTCATAAACAAAATAGCACCAACAAGAATATTTCAATGCAACAACAATAGTTTACCATACTATGATCATGAATTGAAGATTAAATCTAAGGAGAGAGACCAGGCATATAGACTGTTCAGGATAAATAGTACAGAAGTAAATTGGTCAAATTTCAAAATTATCAGGAATGACTATGTTAATCTATTAAAAAATAAAAAGCAACAGTATTACTATGACAATATTGATTTGAATAAAAATGATGCAATAAAAATGTGGAAAACTTTGAAAAATCTAATCAATCCAAAGAGCTCTGATAATTGTTTCAATAATGGCATTGAATTCGAATTAAATGGGTTTGTGAAAACTGTAAATTGTCACAAAGAAATTGCAGACAGATTTGATAATTACTTTGTGGACAGCATAAGTGATGTGATAAATTCCATCAAGGATGGTGATGGGGAATGTATTAATACATATGAATATGACTGTACTATTAGCGAATTTAAACAACTTGAACTCTCCGAGCTGAGGATTATAATCAATGAATTAGAAAATGAGTCAGGAAATGAGTTGATAGACACAAATGTAATAAAATCATCTTTTCAAGTAATTGGTCATGTATTACTACATTTTATCAATACTTCACTTTATTATGGGGTTTTTCCAGAGAAATTAAAAACTAGCATTGTAGTGCCTATTCGGAAAGTGATTGGATCAACAAAATCATGGGAATTTAGACCAATAAATACTCTACCTTGTGTAGAAAAAATTCTTGAAGTTGTTGTTTATAAACAACTTTTGGAATATTTTAATAAAAACAACATACTAATGTTGAATCAATCGGGATTCAGAGCCAACCACTCTTGTGAATCTGCATTGCAATTAACTATTACCAATTGGAAACAAGCCATAGATAGAGGAGAATATGTTATTTCGGTATTTCTAGATCTTAAACGTGCTTTTGAGACTATTGATCGTTCAATATTGTTGAAGAAACTTGAGAGTTATGGTATTGTTGGAACAGTACTAAAGTGGGTTCAAAACTATTTATCTGATAGAAAGCAAATAACAAAGATAAGCAATACATTTTCAGAACCAATTATAAATAATTTTGGTGTTCCACAAGGCAGTGTTTTGGGACCACTCCTTTTTTTAATATATATCAATGATATCAATTTTCATCATGGGTGTAACTTTATAAACCTATTTGATGATACACTTCTTTCAGTATCAAGTAACAACCTAAATCATGCTGTAGAAAAAATGAATGAATCATTGTCACTAGTTAGTACGTACCTAAATAACAACAGGCTCAAGCTGAACACTAGCAAAACTAAAGCAATGATTTTGACAACATCCTTCAGATATTCTAACATCAATATCAACAACTGTACTCTTACCATAGACAAAAAGACAATTTTTATATATCACGTGTCAATATGGGTAATACAATGAAGTCCCTATTTTATAAGGGCTTGAAGGAATATAATGAACTACCTGAAATCATTAAAGATTCTAAAACTGTTGTTGAGTTCAAAAGAAATCTAAATGTTCATATTAGAAGATAAACCATCATTTTTGTTCAGACATACAACAGATGGTATTCATATAAAGTTTTATTTATAGTAAGTTTTATTTAATATATTATATATTATTAATGATCTCACCTAATGATTGGTCATTTTATTGTATACTCTGTATCGTAATTGTATACTTAGTTAATATGTTTTTGTTCAGAATATTTTTGTACCTTAAATTTTTCGTTTATTAGGATTTCCTATTTTCAATAAATTTCATTCATATACAGATATGGATAAATTTGATAACATTCAGGTACATCTGGTGGCCTATTGATTCTTGAATATTACTAGATTATTGAGAAATATTCACAATGGGACAAACTGCAATTATGGTGCACATCGAGAATTTTGATTATTCAATATTTTCAGAAACTTCTTCGAGAATTGAATCATATCGAAAATCCAGTACGATATTTCAGAAATCTAGATGGTGCATCATGAAATATTTTTTGTAACAGTTGTCTATTATTTTCAATAGCGAATAATCAATATCGAATGTTATTCAAGATTCACCAGAATAGACCTGATTATCATAGCAGATGCTAATAGTCCTCGGAAAAAAAATGAAAATGAGACATTCGAATAGCATATAGAAAAATATCATCTCAACATATACGAAGATAGAGTCTATGAAAATTCCGAAAGTTTGGTTGATCATATTCTCACGAAAATAGCCAGTAATATAGACGTATGTAAACCTGGTGTATATTAGTAATGTTCGTAACTTTCTCCATATCAAAAAAACATAACAGTCAATCTGAGATATTTACAAAATATATCCAAGAAGACATGAATACGAAAGGTGTGAGATGATGATTCAGATGGTCAGAATCCATATGGAACCTGGTTCGATGACTTATACCTGAGAATTTAGTAAAGCCACATCTCTCGCGCATCTCATGTCAACTTTTGGGATATACCACCAATTTTGGTGCTGGAACATTGAAAATAACCTTTTTTCTTTGAGTTGAGGGGATGACATATTCTCTAAAAATTGTGAAACTAGGGTAGCTATTAAGATGAACATAGGATTCTGCATCAATACCGCACATGGTGCAGACATTCTTTATATCATGAGAAGATTCTACGAGTGGGAAATCAATCCCAACAGAAAGGAGAGATACAATAAAAACGGAACAGCAAGAGAAGGAAAAACGTGTAATGAAACGATAACAGAACTATTGAATATCAAATCGAATATCATCTAAACTTCCGAACGCATTCTCATTTCAGATAGATCAATTTGAAATATCGGACCCGGTCTGAAAGGGGGTAGTTTTCTATTTGTCAAAATTCATACATTATTTGCTGCCTAATTGGGACTTCATCTTCGAGAAATCGCTTTAGCATTACCATCTTCCGTCAAAAAATACAAACCTTTGATTTTCCTCATTTAGAGAATTTTGCGAAATAAAACCATTACAACAGGCATTTTAGGTATGTTGCATGTTGAAGAGGGACTCAATATTTTGCAGAATGAGTAATGACATCCTCAAACTGCTATGGAATGAACTGTGAGAGGCTTCACCAATTGAGTAATCAAAATATACCAATGGCATCAGAATAAAAGTCGGTTTGTATCAAAATACCGGGACTCCTTCAATACGGATATATTCACTGGCCACTCTTAATGATTCGGTCCAATACAGTAAAAAAGTTCCGAAAACAGGAACATTCATGTTGAGAGTAGATGAAGAGAGAGAAAATCTGCCCTTGTACTACACTTGTAAAGATTCCACTATTATTCTCATTTCTTCAGATTGTGATTGGTAAATAACCCAAAATAACTGAAAATAAAGAATACATCCACAACAAAAAAATACTCAAAAACACTTCTATTTCTTTCAATAAACATATTTGAGTCATACAAGAAGCTGCTAACTAACAGGACATCTTTATTCCAGACGGAACTGCTTTTGATCAATAGCAAATTTTTGGGGCAGAAAAGAAATCAACCATCTCACACTTGAATAGAATTATTATTCTTTTCAGATTGTGGTAGGTTCGAAACCCAAAAAATTACGTAATTGAAAATCATTTTCCATCAAATTATGGCTTCCAAACAGTCTTGTGATTTTTTTTCCAGGAATGTATAAGAGGAAAAGAGATATAGATGTATTGAGTCCCATCTGAAACACCCCCCATATCATTTCTCGATTAGTCAATAATGTGTTTATGTCAATAACCTCAATAGATCATTGCATTGCACTAAATTGGTTGTGAATGATAAATCTCAAACCTGAAGTCCGGAAGTTTTTCATTTTTCATATCACCATATTTTACTGAAACGAATGCTCCCAAAAAACAATCCCTCATGAGGTAATGGACCTGCAACGATGTCCTTTCTTCTATTAGAACTCATAAATCACAAGTACAGACGGTGTGTAACAACTTTAATGTTTTGAGAAGTTGACTCGGGGCGATATTTCATTTTTATTACCCTGCACGTTAAAAACAGTACGTGTAATAGTTGTAACTTACGTCCTTATGCTATTCAGTCGTCACATTTATGAATTATGTCTCATACGCAACACTAGATGTCTCTGAGGTAATTGCTTGGGAAAATTATGAAGATGCCAAACGTCTTCAGGAGAAAGTATATTAGACGTTCGATTCTTACAGAAAAAGGAAAAATGGTCCATATGGAACAACTAACTCTCCATCTTCAGGTCAAGATCTCGAGAAAGAGATTGTGATCTCTAGAAAAAGGATGAGATTTGTGATTAAGCTTATTGTGGTTGTTTTACGTCTTCATGACCATTTCAAAAATCAACTAATAATCAATTGATCTGTTCAACAACAGTATGTTTGCAGCATTGGGTCCCATGGTAATGATTTTTCTATGAGAAGTTCACCGCAGTGAACACAGCAGAGGGACTCGCCCTGAACCAACACAAGAACTCCGAACTTTCCTGAAAAACTACCAAACTACGATAGTCAAACAAACCCCTCCACACATTGTACACAGAATCCCAAACCCTGAATATTGACCGTCATGCTCACAATATTGTCGATATCATCCATGATAGTGTATTATATGCAAACAGATTAGCAGCTGTGTTGCTGTGAAATCTGGTAATGTAAATGGAGTTCATCGAACAGTCTCATTCAGATTAAGCAAAAAAAAGTTTACTTCGTCACTGCTGTTCCGCTTGTTCAGCGATGGACTTAGTCATTGACTTTTGATTCTTAGCATGGGGGAGAATTTGACGTGAGCTGAAATACATAGGGTTGAGCCCAAATTGCTAATAGTACTACCCCGTAACAAAAACCAGAGGGAGTTTTATTATGACTTGTATTGTGATATAATATACATTGTCATGTTTATTTTGGATGCCTCGTCTATCGACAGATGGCGCGACAACAGTTCATTTGATCGTTGTCAGTTTGAGCCATCATTCAGGATTGATATTTTTACAGAAGAACATTAATTTGTAAGAAAACACCAGCCGTCGAAGACATATGCTGGAGTTTATTTCGTTAAGAATCCTACACTGAAAATCCAATTCCTCTACCATTTTTTTTAAAGAAAACCTGGTGACGCTCAATTCAAACATTTTTTTTCTCCACATAGCGAAAATAACAAGAAGTTTCCTCCAACTCACGATTCAAATGCTCCCAGACGAAGGCCACCAGTGCTGTTTAACAAAAATATGTTACAATATAAGAGAATTTATAATTTTCCCTCCAATTGAAATATCGAAATCCCATACAAATTCCAGGTAATATTCAACCCAATATCATTGCATATCAAAGTCCTACACTTTATATCATTTCTATGTACTATCATTGAAGGATTCGACTTCCTGTTCTCCTCCGAGGATTCAACAATTACCTTCCGAACCCTTTTATCTTCCTGGGCATATATCATTCCATATTTCAGTTTCGTATGAATGTCCTGGAAACAATAGTTGTTCCGTGAAATTATTCAATTTCCATTCTCTTCGTTCATCCAAATCTCTATTGCGCATCTTGAACGACAATATTACGCTTTTGAACCGGAATCCTAAGCCCGGACTCCTCTGATATATCAACCCAGCTTTTGGAATCTTCCTAACTCTTAGAATCTGCTCGTGTAGAGATTTAGAGTCTGATACTCTCGTTAGATCAAAGGAATGTGGGATGGAAGCTGCGTTATATATAGGCATTTACCCTCTTCCGGTGCCACAAGATAAGTATATAGTGAGATGAAAAAAGGAAAAAGAAATTAATGTGATACTTTTCATTGCTTCAAACAGAGTTGAGAATTTATCTGCTTCAAGAGACATAAAGTTCCTCAACATCTTTTTCAACTTCAGTTTAAGTGGAAAGATAAATAATTTTACGAGCACCTCGAAGTATCGATTCACAACAAATGTGCTTGCGTTTTGTCAGGGCAGATTTTCTCAATGTTGCCTGGAATCAGATTTCTGGACAATTGGTTTCGATAGTATTTTCACTGGAGTGGGGTTTGTTCTTCATATGGTTTCATGAACATATGATAGATGAATAGGTGGGATTTCCACTTGAGATCCTTCTTGAGCATTAATCATCCAAGAAAATCTGCAAATAAGGATCAAAATTCTGGAAAAATCTCAAGATAGTGAAGAATTTGGTGAGACAATTTCATGCCATTACTATCTGAAATTTAAAGTAATGAAGTTGAACAGGTACAGCTTATCCAATCCATCTTGGCACAGAACTAATGACGTATATGCCCAGCAATATCTTTGAAGCATAGCAAGATGAAAAAAAACACTTATATGTGTTCATTGTATTGAAATTTATTCCTAGTGGATATTTTTTGTCACGTTCTGAAGTACCAGTGTGGAATTGGAAAAGTAGCAGAGTCTGTGCCACAATGGATTGGACAAGCTGTACATATAATCTGAATCGGGTTCATCGATAGTTCAGTTGAATTAATTGAAATCGTTTCGTGAAAGAAAGGGATGAGAGAGAGAATATAGAACCATTCCAATTGGTTATGCTTGACTTGGTATTTCTATATCACCGTGACCACATGGCTATGTTCACTGACATATTTCATTTTGTAAATGTTGACTAAGCGTTTTCATGCAACGACAAAAATCAATTTATATTCTATTCCAGTATTCAGAACATTCAGTGTCTCGAAATTAATATTTGGAGTAGTTTTTCTGACTTCACGTCGTTTCAGAATTCTTTCGATAAAACGTGAATATTTTGTTTGAAAATTCCCACAACGACATTCACAAATACGACGTTTCGAGTCAGGGAAATGTCAACTTTTCAAGGTTGTGGATAGGCAGGAAAATTCTAACGATCACTCCATTTGAAATCATACAGAAAACTCTATCAGTATATTGGAATATCGACAAAATCTTTCGAATGTTTCAAGGACTCTCCCTCATTGGACACCACTCAATGAATAATTTCGCGTGAGACGTGTGTTTATTTTTTTTTTTTCGAATATCTGGTTTGATTCATCACAGTATAGAAAATGACGAACCTGATTCTTCTTCAGAAAGTGTGTTTCAATGGTTTGGAGAACATACCTGTAACAAAAAATATATTGGTGATTCAGATTTCACAAACATGAGAGTTATTAGTGATGACACTATGTTACCCCTCAAAAAAATATGATTCAAATGATTTGTACACCCTGAATTATGTAATGACCGGTAGATCTACTGAAAATGCCGGAAAAAATATATCAAATGCAGGGGGCCTAAATATGGATGATGTGAAGTCACATGAACATGTTGGATAAATATGAAAATTTGACTTTTTATTGATTCTCATTGCTTTTCTTGAATAATTGAAGAATCTATATCCAGTAGAAAAAATTCTCATTCAGTATATAGACTTGTAATACCACCAGTGCTCGAATTATTTCCGGATTTTTTTCTGAAATCAGAAATATTTCGATGATTTTCTCAGAATATTCGTGATGAAGAAGAAATTTTCAAGAATATTTCAAATACGGTATTCGGCAAGAATTTTCCACACCCTACCAGCTACCTACCTATCTAGCGCAGTTTTAAAGGTACCCCTCCACGTTAAGTTTTCCGTCAATTTCGAACTGTCAGTCCATCAGTTCGGGACGTGTCACTACGTCGAATTCCCATTACGTCGAATTCCCACTATGTCGAATTCCCATTACGCCGAATTCCCACTACTTCGAAAAGCATCCCCACCACTTACGTCACCAAAACACGATCGTTATCGAAGCTGGATCCCATTCGACGTAATGGGAATTCGACGTAATGGGAATTCGGCGTAATGGGAATTCGGCGTAGTACCACACCATGCACTTTCAATATCAACAGCACAGCGAAATTCATCCTTCTTTTAGGTAAGGTTAGTTAGGTTAAGTCAGATTGGGTTAACAGGAAATTGCAGAATATCCGGTAAATTTTGCGTGTGCGTATCACTACGTCGAATTCCCATTACGCCGAATTCCCATTACGTCGAATGGGATCCAGCTTCGATAACGATCGTGTTTTGGCGACGTAAGTGGTGGGGATGCTTTTCGACGTAGTGGGAATTCGGCGTAATGGGAATTCGGCGTAATGGGAATTCGGCGTAATGGGAATTCGACGTAGTGATACGCACTCCATCAGTTCAGGTCGAAACTGAACGTGAAGGGATGCAATAGTTTCCGCCTATCTCAGTCCCGGCGCGGACTGAAGAAATCAAATCGAACAAATATTCAGACGCGGCCTGAAACGCGGTACAGGCAAGACCGGAGCATGTAGGTGCGCTTCAATTGTCAGTTGCCGATTAGCAAGAGTGCGTAAACACTATCAGTTTCGGCCATAGCAGCTCAGTAGGTAGTGCCTTCTGAAGTATATTACAATTTCAATACATTACATTGTATAATAATTATAATTATTGTTGATTTGAGGTGACACCTCCTTAGTCAATTGATTTCGTAACAGAGTTCATAGAAATTTATAGAGGATATCCATGTTTATGGAAAATTAAAAGTTCACAATACGCTAACAAGCATTATGGGGAAAAGGCGTATGAAAATTTAATTGAATTCTGCCGAACGGTTGTACCTGATCATCACTGTATTTTGCTTCACTATATAGTCTCACTAAATTTAACAAATCCTTAAAAGTCTCATAGTTCATTCTCAAATAGTTTTTAATATCTTCAGGATTTGTTTCATTTATTTCTTTCAAGTAGCTGATATAAGAAGATTCGCCCCTCCGCAAATACCACGGTTTTGTCCAATAACTCTCTTTTGCCCTTCGAGTGACATGTTCTGTTCCGTCGGCTTCTGCTAACAGTGACAATGCAATCGCTTTTTTGTGCAAGCTCATTATTTCAAAGCGCATTCGGTTTCTTTCAGTGAGCAATGAATTCTTACGTTGACGATTCTGGACTTGGCATACCATCAGTCTAGGGCGCAGGCCTGAAGGGGTACCTTAATGGACTGACCCTGAGAGAGAGGACTGCGATGTGAGCAAGCTAGAATACTTAAAGTATAACCTCTAAGCGAATTCCTTCTTCAATGTAGCAGATAAAGAGAGGTTGAGAGGGATAGAGTGATTCAAGTATGGAATTATTCTTCTGTCTTTCACAATATCACTTCAATGTGCATACTCTTCCTCTATCTATTGAATTCCTTATAGTGTCGCATGGAAAACTGTCATAGAGGCCAGTCCAATAAATGTAATGTCTATGCTTTCACCGAGTATTCTTGTCGAAGTTTTCAATAAACATGTTCGTCAACAAGAGATCCAGCCTAGAGAAACCAATCATTGAATCTTATCACAATGATGACTTGGAGATCTGGTGAGTCTCTCCGTTCAGAAATGAACACTCGCAATGATTACAGTATGAATCCTGATTTTACCAACAGTAAATATAAACCCTAAATTTCTGTTGATTTCAGGTTCACCCGATTCCAAAAAATAGTAAATTATAACACATTGAGTGAAATGAGTACCACAGAAATATATCAACGCCATGAAAGGACACTAATGCTGAGGTATTTATTTTTTTGATTTCTTCATTTTGAGGTGAATCAGCTGATTCAGTTAAAATATTCACCATTTCGTAATATTTTTTTTTTAGGTAGACATACCCATTTTGTTTTTTTTATATGCAGATTCACACGAAATGGAAGCCCTGTAATGTTCAAAGAACACCGCGTGAATCAAGGGACAGGAGATACGAATTAACATTTACTTTGAATTTCTGAAGTTTGTAAGCCTCAGGAAAAACCTCTTTCGGCAAGGAGTTCCAAACTTCAGCTGTTCTATTGAAAAAAGATCCCTGAGCAAGAGAGGTTAGACAGGTTTTCAAATTCACAACAAAGGGGTGGGAATTCTGTACCCGTCGAGTCATTCGTGTAGATATTGCCAAGCGGGAAACGATTGATAACAATTCGAGAGAGCATCGACCGTGACAGTATCTATAGAAGAGAGACAAGTCTCCGACCCTAATACGATGTTCCAATAAAGTGAACGAGTCTGTGAGCGAAGAATCACCAACAAGACGAATTGCTATCCTCTGAATAGGATCGAGAAGCTTCAATGAATGTTTTGGTGCCGAACTCTACACATGAGAACTGTATTCCATGACAGGTCGTATCTGAGCCTTGTAGATGATTAGAAGCTGACGAGAAGTGAAGTATTTCTTCGCTCGAAATAGAAATCCAAGTTTCTGGAAGCACTTCTAGCGATCGATCTCACATGGTTTTCTCTTGAAAGATTATCGCTGATCGTAATTCCTAGCATCGAGATACTTGATTTCGCAGGAATAGTTACTCCTGACATCTGAATATTTGATGATGATAGATCGGCTTTTCTTGAGAAGAGACATGCCTGGATTTTCGTAGCATTAAATGCCACCAAGTTCATGTTACCCCATTCTATTAGTTTTGCCAAGTCTTCGTTAATTTTATTGACGTGAATGTTTCTTTGAATTTTTTTTCTCGAGCTGGTATGTGGACTCTGGAAGAGAAACTGGTATGGAGAGTACTGTCGTTCGCAAAACTATCTATTGAACAAGATGTTTTTTCGAGCAAATCATTGATATGAAGCAGAAACAAAGTGGGCGCCATAACTGAACCCTGTGGAACACCTGCATTTATTAGGAGAATATCAGTCAAGAAACTCTTCAATAAAGGAGGCAACTGAGGAGGCAAACCATAAGACGGCAGCTTAGAAAGGTGACCCCGATGCCAAACTCGATCAAACGCGTCTAACCTCACTACACTGTTGGGTCATTTTGTTTTATGGCTCCGTTAGAGAGCCTTAGAATGGACCCACCCTGGCCCTGTACCAGAAGATGGGTGAGGGTCCCATGACTGGCCACTTTTGGCATTTAACAACTTATCCTGATTCCCTCATTCACAAAGTAGTGCCAACCACATTATTTGGGTATTATTGTTTTGAGGTAATTTTTTTTTTAGATTTCGGGACGGCAGCTCCCTAATGCTAGACGATTGTTGTGCTGGATTCATTTTGGCGACTTGGTTCTGCTGTTGGAGTTCCGGTTGATCCGCTTGGATATCCTTGTGGTCATAATCTATCTATTTAGAGTTCGTTGGAAGCCTAGTCAGCACATATATGTCCTGGGGGTTTTTACTGGGATTCTGGTAGTATTGTCGATTTGATAGATTGGGTCCATCACACAGTGATCAGAGTGGAAAATGACGTAGATGGTGGTCTACTACCATGGATTTCAACCCCACAATCTCTTACGTAGAATATCATTTCAGGTTTTCCAGTATAACAAGATTGGGCCATTTGGTATCAAGCATTCGAATGCCAATATCACTCCAGAATAGTACAGCTCAATAATATTAGTATAAATATAATATATGTAGATGATAGATATAAATATTATTTGATATAGTTTCAATCGAGATACTACTCCATCGCCTATATTTTCAGAATTTATCATAGAATGCACAATATATATTTCCGAAATATAAACTCGCCGTGATTCAATACTCTCCGTTCACAATTTCGATCTGATAGCTTCATTCACTTACAATCACACTGAGCTATTGAAGTACTGAGAGATGCTGCTGAAATTATGTCGGAACCAACTCCGTAGTACTTCCCAATGAACATATAGACAACGAAGGTAAGCCCTTATCATTCTCTCATGATTTTTCCTTCCTCCAAACTCCCGACGAAAGGTACGCAATAGTATCTATGTACACTGTCGAAATGAGCAGTTAAAAAAAAAGTCTTGTGATATTTCACTCGACTGCATCTCTTCCAGTAAAATCAGCAATACCAACTGAGAGGTGTTAACGTTAATTTTTCAAGTTTCCTTTATTATACCTCTATGAATATATAGTGAAGAATATTCTGAAAAAAAATCTGTTGGGCTTATTTTAAGAATGTACTATAGAGAATATTCTGCGAATTGCCCGTTGAAAACATTATAAAAATGAACCGTATCGAGAAAATTCACCATAAAGTTGGCGGTGAAAATACTCTGATAGCACTGTATGGTATCAACTCGTGTTGATGAATATGATTTTTTTTTTATTTTCAACGCAGCCACTTTTTGTGTTATGCTTTTGACTTATTCCGAATCGAAATATATATCAGGTACCCACTATTTTTTGGGTATTCATACAAGTGTAAATGAAAGAAGTTTTTGTATAGAGCTATATTTCATCTATTTATATCTATTGAATTCCGTGTATGGTTGATATGGTCATATTTTATTTTGCCATGGAGAGCATTTTATATCCTTGTTCTTCGAGGCAATGGTTGTCGTTTGTCGTACAAAAGCATTTCGATTAGTCACGTTGAAAATCAAAAATAATTTCCCACCGAACTCCAATTGGAATGCAAAGCAATTCGTTATGATGATTAATTGAAAATAATCTGTTCAATAATGTTTGTTATCCACCAAACCAAATGAATTGTTATAATGGAATTGATTATTGATGTGTAGGTACTGTGTACTCAGCTAATTACTCAGAAATATGTAGGGCATCGTAAATGAACATCCAGTAATTTCGAACTCAATGTGAAAATTGAATTTTCATCAATTTTGTGCACTCATTGAATATTCCCTTTTTTGATCTCAGAATGAATAATGTAGCAAAAATCTTCATTTCCGGTTATAAACCTACCAAAATCTGAATCTGGTGCAGATCGCGTGAAACTCTCAGGCGGAATGCCATCTACTAAATGACCAGACACTCAAACTCCTATTACACCAAGTAGAAAAGACCTCTAACAACGGGCATATCGTACGGTAACGCCGGAAGCAAAAATCCTCTTTGGTCTACTTGCATAAGAGGCTGCAACTCCCCACAGAAATCATAATTTCGAAATTCGGAATGATTGCATTCGAAAATCCAATGGCAGACAGCTGTTTCAGTCCGCCAGTGACACTCGACTAAACTTGCGGACACAAAACATTTCCATCAGTCTGCTCCTTACGGAATAGAAGTCCAAATCTGGTGCAGATGGTGTCAACCTCTAAGGCGGAACGCCACCTGCTGCATGACTGAAGCATCAAATTCCTACTTTGCCAAGTAGAGGAGCCTTTTGGCAGGGGCCTGACAGAGGACCCCCCATGAACGACAATCGTCTTACATTTCATTCGCATGAGTGAGTGCCGTGTTTGTTATCGGTAACGACCATCTACAACTCGTTTTTGTCTATAGCCACATTCAGGATTCGTTTCTAGGCAATTACCAGTTTTCTATCGCACCCATTATAATCCTACCCCTATCGTGGATTGAATCAGCAGTGAGTCAACCGAATTGAATATACAGCCGTAGTCCGGCCGACCACACCAAACTGACCTTTGCACTCATAGCCTCACAGAAATCCGAAATATCATCATTTTCAAATGGATGATTTGAATGAAAATGTATATGTTCTACTCTCACCCGTTAATATGCTGCCCAACAAAAAGCCAATTTATTTGCAAATATGTTTGCTGGAAATTATACACTGGACTCATCGGGAAAAATTCCCCCGAATATCACGCCTGTCGACAGTCATATGGCTGAGATAATGTTTCATCAACAAAGTATTAGAAATATTTTAATGGACTTTAAGACGAGTAAGGCTCGCGGATCTGATGGAATCCTAGCAATTGTTCTGAAAGTATGTGCCCCCTGATTGACACCAGTACTTTGCGAATATTCAACCTTTCATATAACCGGGGGATTTTTCTAAGTCCTGGAGGACAGCAAAGGTTCAGCCAGTTCCCATGAAAGGGAAGAAAACGTTACCTTGTAATTATAGACCAATTGCATTGCTTTCTATCATTTTCTGGGTCATGGAAAAAGCAATCAATATAAAGCTCATCAGATATCTAGAGGAATCAGGATGAATTGATGATCAACAATACGGATTTTGCCATCAGAGATCAACCAGCGACATATTTGGCAGCATTCAATCGAGAAATTCGAAGAAACGATAGCTGTTGCACTCGATATTTCGAAAGCGTTTGATCAAGTTTGGTATCGGGGTCCCCTTTCTGAGCTGCCGTCTTATGGTTTCCCTCCTCAGTTGTGTGCTTTGTTGAAGAGTTTCTTGTCTGATAGGTCTCTGCATGTGGTTGTTGATATAGTATCATCTGATATTCTCCCAATGAATGCAGGTGTTCCACAGGGTTCATTTCTGGCGCCCACTTTGTTTTTGCTTCATATCAATGATTTGCTCAAGCAAACATCTTGTTCAATACATAATTTTGCGAACGACAGTACTCTTCATACCAGTTTTTTTCCAGAGTCCCCATACCAGCTCGAGAAACAAAAATTCAACGAAACATTCACGTCAATAAAATTAACGACGACTTGGTGAATATAATAAAATGGGGTAACATGAACTTGGTGAAATTTAATGCTAGGAAAACCCAGGCATGTCTCTTCTCAAGGGAAGTCGATCTATCATCATCATAGTATTCAGATATCAGGAGTAATTATTCCTACAAAGTCATCTCTCATGGGAGAATCATGTAAGATCGATCGCTAAAATTGCTTCCCAGAAACTTGGATTTCCATTTCGTGCAAAGAAATACTTCACTTCTCGTCAGCTTCTTATGATCTATAAGGCTCAGATACGACCTCATGGAATACAGTTCTCATGTCTGGAGTTCGGCACCAAAACATTCATTGAGGCTTCTCGATTCTATTCAGAGGAAGGAAATTCGTCTTGTTGGTGATTCTCCGCTCACAGACTCGCTCACTTCATTGGAACATCATAGAAGGGTCGGAGACTTGTCTCTCTTCTATAGATACATAGTCGATGCTCTTCCGAATTGTTATCAATCGTTCCCCTCTTGGTAATATCGACACGGATGACTCGACGAGTTCAGCATTCCCATCCCTTTGTTGTGAATTTGGAAACCTGTCGAACCTCTCTTGCTCAGGGAACTTTTTTCAATAGAAAAGCTGAACTTTGGAACTTCTTGCCAGAAGAGGTTTTTTCTGAGGATTACAAACTTCAGAAATTCAAAGCAAATGTTAGTTCGTATTTCCTGTCCCTTGATTCACGCGGTGTTCTCTGAATATTACAGGGCTTCCCTTTCGTGTGAATCTGCATATGAAAAAAAAAGTTTACTAAACGGATAATCAGGAAATCCAATTTGATTGAGGTTTTTTTTGAGGAATTTAAGGACTTACATCTACTTTCCACATCAATACTTAACGGAAATTATACAGTCCAAGTAGCTCAGTTGGTAGAGTGTTAGCCCATTGAGATGAGTTGCTTTATAGTTGTAGGTTCGAGTCTCACAAAAAACTGCCTTTTTTCATTTCTTTTTATTTGACATAAATTATTCAATTTGTATAGTTCAATATTGAATTCAATGACGTTTCTTTCCTTCGAGTTTTTCATAAATATCGAAATAATACTGAACTAACTCAATTGCTCATCAATATGATACTCTAACGAGAGTTCTGGAATATTCACCTGGTCGAAGGAAAAATCAACTGTACAACTCGAAGGGATATTATCCATATCCACTCTTGTTGTATTAATTACCATTTTCTCGATTCGCTGGAAATTTTAACATTCCAGAGAAAATGTCCTGAAGAAAATGTCAAGATTTCCTTTCTGTAAGCAGAAGATCTTTCCTCACAGATTTGTTCTACAAAAATTATTGGAAACAGTTTCCATTGTAACCTGAGTAAGTTCATTACGAATTTCAAACCACAATTAGTTTTTGAACGATATTATTAGCGATTTTTTGAGTAAAATCTGTTGAATTCCAAACGATTTCCGGAAAAATTGTATGTTAACCTAGGAAAAGCCAAATTCCTGGACTCTGTGTTGATGAGTCCCGGCTTGCGGTTCGAGTAAACTGTATACTCTTCTAGGAGTTATTATGTTCAACTTATTATACCTATACGCATCCGCTGTGACCCCATTATATCGTTATAACATTGAAGTGAAGCAAAATACAATTTATCACAGTTCCGAAAATAAAGGATGAGTGTCGAAAAACACTTTCAAGTCATTACATTACCATAATCAGAACCTTGTTTTGCCGTCAGCAAAAAATCCTGATATCGTTGTTAATTGTTTTCGGCAACAATTAGTGCCTGAGTCACTCCAAATACAATTTCGTGAAACAAATACGACCCTCGTTCTTGCGCCACTTTTTACTCATCTGCTTGTTACGTAACGATTCAGCTTGCCTGCGTACCGTGAACGACCCCTTTTAAGGAGGAACATGGCTTCCTAATGGGGGCATCCCCATTGATTTATTACTTCCTACAAGAAATTCTGAGACGAGTTTCGGTAATCTAAACCCTATAATGTAATTATCAACAGACATGCCTTTATATTGATAGTGACAGGAAACTATGGATAGTTATTTATTCCTTCAATTTCTTAATTTTCTTTTTCAACACAATGTGGAAAACGAAATATTTATTATAGAATCATATGAAAATGTGGGGGAACAATTCTCTAGTCTACCCCAAAAAAATGTTGTGCTGTTCCTTCTGAAAGAGAATGATTTCAAAATTAGTTAGCATCTTGTAGAACACAGAATTGCTCTTTAAAATGAGAGGATCTAATATGTATGAAGGAATAAATTCGTTGTTCAAGTTTTGGATACCAAATTCGCTTTTCAAGACCAATTCAAAATTTAACTTTCTCACACTACCTGGTTGAAAACGTCACGATCGGAAAAGTCAGTGATACTCTCATTAACTCACAAAGTAGGTTGGTGAATCAACACCTGTCAAAAAACAGTTACTTCCCTAAAAGTAAGAGGAAAGGTATTTTCTGTCTGACTTGGTGCGAGATTTAATAATCGGTCCTATACTCTGTCCATCCAAGCAAAGGAATGATCCAAAATATTATCATGCATTGTGCACTCGATCACTCAGACAGAGCTGCTCGAACAGAGTCGAACTGAGGAACACCTGAAATTGTAGCCGTATCCGTACTTGAAATTTCAAAAATTTTAAACTCCAAATTACCATATATGAGCACACCACAAGCGTTAAAACGTATCTGACTAATCCAACTGCACCGCGAATTCCACCAGTCGATTTCATTTGATTTCGATTGGCCAGCGTAAGGAGGCATGTTCATTCTACCCAATAGATGCAAATGTATGTGGTAATCACGCTTCGATCACGCGTTGATCACGAATCTACCGTTGTTTGGGTTAAACTCTTTGTTGAATGGGTATAGTATAGATACCAATCCTGCTAGGTGGGATATCTTGATTGAATACACCAACAGACTCGGTAGCTTTTTCTTTGATTTCTTTGTGATTTATATATATATCAAATGTGCTACTGTTAAATCAGTAAGTCGGACAGAAGGCTCCAGCACCCAAGATAATCAGCCGACTTCTGGGTGCAGTCGTCGGAGAGTTTGAAAGGGGGAAATAAATATAAAATATATGTGCCTGTGCAGGATTTTTCATGAAAGAAATATTCACATATGTTTCTTGAGATATAAGAGACGGAATGAGAATAACTAACGTCTGCATGATCCATTTCCTATATTTCGACATATAAAGTGGCACTTTTCAAAATCAACAGAAATATTTCATAATCATTCATCATTACTTTCTATCACTCAGTTACCAGAGATGAAACAAAAGGATCTAGCCCTACAATGAAATCACTCATAGGATCTCTCATATAATCGTCATTTGAGTGAAGAATAATCCATTCATGTCATTCATTTGCTGTTGACGTATCGAAATAGTTGTATGATAACGAATCTCACAATTCTAACACTGCTCAAACATTTGATATTATATTCATCAGGATGATTACCTTGGTATTACCCTCGATAGGAAGTTAACATGGAACTCTCACCTACAGAGTAGAGCAAAAAGAGCATATGTGGGTAATGAGCAGTGTCGGAGGACAGAAGGACGAACATAAGGTTTTTCGGCTGGTGTGGTCACCTGGATCTACACTGCGATAATGAAACCTATGTTAACATACGGAGCCATTTTATGGGGACCCAAGGTTCTACAAGCAATGGCCATCCAAAAATTATATCGAATACAGCGAATTGCCTGATTAAACATCACAGGAGCCATGAGAACAACACCAACTAGTTACTGGTATAACCCCTCTGGACCTGCACGTTGGAAACGTTACACTGATGGCCATGGTACAATTGCGCACTGCTGGTGTGACTCTCGAGGTGGGAGTGGGTCAATTGAGGCTAAGCATGTGGAGAGAAGCACTTACTGCGCTACCTCTGCTACAGGCAGCCAGCGATGCAATTAAACCCAGGTTTGTGTATAACAAACCCTGCAGAATACAAATCAAACAGAACGCAGAGCCAGATGCTGCAAATGCATTACGCATATACACAGACGGCTCAAAAACCAAAGAAGGCTCAGGATATGGAGTTTACTCCAGATCACTAAGCCTGAGGATTGAGAGGGAAATGCGAAAAAATACCAGCGAGGTTCGAACAGAACTGGCTGACATTTCAATCGCCACAAGAGAACTAACCGGAAAAGGAATTTCAGGCAAAAACATAATAATCTGCACTAATAGAAGAGAAGCCTTATCAGCTCTGATTAGACAACGTGTTATCTCAGGGCTAGTACAGGAGGGCCACCAAGACTTAGCTAACGCCTCGGCAGATAACAATATTATCCTGAGGTGGGTTAAAGGGTACGACAGGAGCAAAGGCAATCGCATTGCCGATTCTTCAGCCAGGAAAGCGGCTGGACTAAAAATTTCAGAGCCCAGCGACACCCACGGCTCAATACCTCCGACATTTGCGGAAATAGCCAAAAGTTTAACAGTAGGATTTCTGACAGGTCACTGTCAACTAAGAAAACACCTCCATACTATGGGGGTGGCTGACACACCTCTATGCAGGATGTGTGAACAGGAAGATGACACTGTCAGGCAAGTCTTATGCGAGTGTCTGGAGTTATCGTCAATAAGAAAGTGTATGTTCGGTGAGTCTTGGCCTACACCGGCCGATATAAAGCAGATGTCTCCTAGTGGCCTGTCCACCTTCCTGAAAAGGACAGAATGGACGATGATCTAGGACGACAACTCCTCGGGGGGATGTACAATGGGTCACATGTGGCCTAAGTGCTGTGGGCCTACAGTCACCCTCTCTTCTCTACAGATACAGATACCACCCTTTGGGTAATGTCTCGATGTGACGGAGGCCATTTTTTTTATTTCCACAAGCATTCGGAATGACCGTTGCATCCCAGAAATTATAAAATTTCAAAATGCTACAGAAAAACCTCTAGCTTTTAGGCTTCACTCTGCCACGTGCCTATAATCATTGGATACGTCTCCAGAATTGTTATTACGTTGGGATATTTTTGGTGTTTGCAATTTCAGATGTCTATGTTTCGTATTCTTCCTCTGAGCAAACATTCAATAAAAGCATTTTACCTACATAGTTCATTGGTAAGGGTGGAAGCGAAGTGAATTTTTTGTCAATATGGTGAATCATTTATACTTTGAAGATTACCAGTTTCCTGCATCAACTTTTATTGTCAACTCTATTTTGAAGTTTCTTAGCTTTCTTCCAATATTTCAGTCGAACTGAAACACATAAATTTGCACGAATTTCCTTATTCAGAGGAGGAAACTTTGTCGTGCATCGACAAGTAAACAGATATATCGTTGTAATCCTGTAGATTGCGTATCAAAATAGCTTTGAATCCTCTTCAAACAGACCTTGACGAACTATCTCAATTCTCTATAAACAATGATAAAAGTTCACAAATTTTTGAAAGTCGTCAAACCGACAGACGATATGATAAACAAACTTCGAAACTGTTATGCTGGCTAGTCCATTACCTACTCTTTGAAAATTATGAAATGATGTTATAAAGGGAAATTTAAAGAAAATTCGTATGCAATATAACAGGAAATTTCATTTTGTATACGCTGTAATCTAGTTCATTTAACAAAATGTAACTTTTTCCATTTGTTTTATGAATGAACGATGAGAATTGAACCTGCATTCGTTTGAAGCTAGGACTTTTTTTATGATATTATTCTCACTGGACGCCCGTTTCTGATTGATTTTCGTCTCCTGAAAATGTAACTTAGCGGAACGCGAGTGCAAATAATATCAGTTTGTATCAAGTGTAATTGGTCCCTGCGAAAGGACGGTCAATTCCTCCATTTTCAAAATGAATTTAAAAATACCTTCGAATTCACCTCTTGAGTAAAATTACCACTTAGCTGGAATATTCAATGTAGATTCACCTGAAAAAAATATTCAATTGTTGAATAGTTTGGATAAAGAATTGAATCAATAATAACATGTCGGTTAGTTTTTTACTTATCAATTTATTTTTTAATAAGTCCAAATTTCATTTTCGAGTCTACAGTAACTCTCTTTGTGGAAAAATAATATACCAATGAATTGGAGCTACATAATACGGTAAATATCCATTACTCTTCGCACGAAAACAAGCAAAAGTACAACGTGTAATTCGTTGACAGACGTCCAGGCTCCAATATCCAGCGATACATTAATAATTCCCTGTGTCCCCAATGGCTGCCGAACATTGCGAATAACAAACACAATTGGTCTTTATGCTCGTCGTTCGAAACGGCCGATATGAATAAAAGCGTTTGATGTATGCATATTCCATTGACACAGTAATCCAAATTTTGATAATTAACCATGATACCGTGAAAACCAATTGCGAATCGAACGTGGAAACGTCATAGCCGTTTCCGCATCCGTTGCGGTTCTGTCAAGGAATTTGCATTTTACGAGCTTGTCCATCATTACGTGGCATGTTTGGGGATTAGATCCCGGATGCGACATTTGTTCTCTGCGATAACAGGTATACTCGAATTGGAGCGCTGAACCAATAATGTTTCCGTTCGGAAAATTCAATGCGGATTTCCGCTTTGATTTATTAGCGCATTCTCCTGTCCTCATGATGAACAATCATTGGAATTCGACCCTTGGATTTTCTGGTGATTCGATTGTCACTTTATGTAACAGACATCAATTTTTTTATTTACGATTAATACATAATGTAAGTGTTATACTCATCAATCATTGAACTCGTTTTTCCTAGGAGAGACAAATAATGATAATGAAATATATGGATATATTGATAAATTAAAGAAATTTCACTTAAAACGCGTTTAACGGAATATTTAGAAAAATATGGCATACTATCAGAAAAACAATTTGGTTTTAGAGAAAACAGATCAACTCAAGACGCCATAGTATATGTTACATCGACAATATGCAAATATGTTGACAAAACCAAACCAACAAAGGCCATTTTCATAGATCTCGCTAAAGCATTTGATACCGTTGATCATCTTACATTGCTAAAGATATTGGAATGTATTGGGATCAGAGGAAGGTCATACGACCTATTAGAAAACTATTTGTATCGAAGAACACAAAGAGTTAAGATCAATGATAATCTCAGTGTAGAAACAATAATAAAATATGGTGTTCCTCAGGGCACAGTCCTGGGGCCTATACTTTTCAATATTTATCTCAACGATCTACTGAAATTAGACCTAGAAGGAGATATGGTGAGTTTTGCTGACGATACAGCAATTATATATGTAGATGAGGATTGGCAATCTCTGAAAGAAAAAGCTGAAAGAGATATGAAAATAATTACAGATTGGTTTAAAAATCGGCTCTTGACAATGAACATCGGCAAAACTCACCACATACCTTTCACTTCATATGCAAAGAAGTTACCTGATTATGACACTCTTAAAATAGATGACAAACGAACGATATCGATGGCCCGGCATATCAAATATTTGGGAGTCTTCATAGATTGTAATTTAAAATGGGACGTCCATATCAACTTCGTCATAAAAAAACTACGGAGTACATTATCAAAATTCAGATATTTCGCAAATCTCGTGAACATTGACCAGCTTCGAATACTATATTATGCTCTAGTAGAACCACATTTGAACTATAGAATTTTAGCATGGGGAGCGGCAACGAACAATTCTACAAAAAATCTAGAAAAAATACAATAGTGGATCATTGAGATAATTTATAAGAAACCATATACCTTCCCCACTAACGAATTATACCGGGAAACGCAATTATTTGATACTAGACAATTATATTTTTTATCAGCTGATGCGGCAACACGCCTACAGAAATACTTTGATAGCTATAAACCATAACTACAACACACGTTATAGAATCAATTCCTCTGTTATACCAAGACCCGAAAAAAATCCCCTACAGAGAAGTTACGCCTATTTGGGACCTAAATTATACAGCTTGATTCCTCAGGAAATGAAACAATTCAATTCACGTCATCTATTCAAATCAAAATTGAAGAAATGGATATGCTACCAATCACGCCTTGCAATCCATCAATATATTGACATAAAAAATGTATGTTACAGTAAAAATGAAATTTGAATGGAAAACAAAAAAACTGTTGCCAAGAGATTGTTAATCGCATATGTACATAGATGTTATTTCTCCATGTATTACTATTACTCCATGTATTATATATTTTATATTTTTTATATTTGCAACTACAATGGTTCTTTATAATGTGGTATTTTACATATCTTTAATTTCTTTGAATTTACTACACCCATTTTTATATCGTGATATTTTATATTTTGGTATATTCTATACTACACTTCACATTGAATATTTTTTAGGATTAACTTGATATCGAGACTCTGGATCTACGTAGACAATTGAAGGGTACAGGGGAAAAATCGGCTGAGTCACTTTTTGTTACATTCGATCTAGAGGCATTTTTAAGGTTATATTCACTTTTGTGAGGACATGTGCTGGTAGATTGATGAACTATCAAGGTATGTTGACTTGTCAAAAGGTTTTACGTGTGTACGCTCATGCGTAATAAAAAAAATATCCCCAACGCGCTAATTTGTGGAAAATATGATAATGAAACCCTGACTTAGCTTGTTTTTCCCACAATATTACTCGCAGATCGGGCCAATTTCGTCTATATATGCTGATTATCAGGTAAGTTAATTCATAAATAATATTATCACACATTTTGTTACAAAGTATATTTAAAGAAATGTTTAATGTGAACAATGTAATTGAATTTATTTTTTAGCTTGAAGGTGTGGAATATTTCAAAATAGTCTTGCGCTATGGGCCCACAAAACTTTTTTAGACACTGGAGGTCAGCATATTTTTCGGCAGATTTATAATAATTTTTGCAACTATCTTGTTACCTTCGTAACTTGGTTCAGGCAATATGAATGCCGATCCTAAGTGTCGTATCGCGATAAGAAGACGTGACTTAGCCGATTCTTTTCCTGTACCGCATGGACTTAGCCTGTTTTTCCCCTGCATGGGATATTTTTGGTCGTTGGTTACAGCAGACTAAACCGCTTTTTCCCCTGTTTGATTTACTGAAACGAAAGACCTTTTAATGGGCTACAATCTGCGCGCTCTATCTCAAAATTCGCAAATGACTGACTTAGCCGGTTTTTCCCCTGTACCCTTCAATCGTCACTGTTCACAAGGTCCGCCTTCTGGTACTTTGCCTGCTTCGACCAGATCTCTGATCATGTTGATACAAACTTTCAATCTCTGACTTAATGTAAAAATATCTTTCTTATCACCTGAGGATACTAAGTTAGATATAGATTAGTTTTAACTCCCACTACCAAGGCTTGCCTTGTTGGGTATTTATTTACCGTTATGTACCTTCCCTCTTATTCTGTATTGTTTCAATTAATGTACCTTTGAGTAAATAAATATTATTATTATGGTTTCTGCATTATTATGCCATATTTTATTCTCTTAGGAAATAATGGCGAGAGATTTATAGTAATATAGTCTTTTTCTACGGATGCTATACAACGTGCTACTTCTCATCGCTTTCATACTTTCAAAACGAAAGATTTCTCACGCAGTGAGAAATATCCGCCATTACAGTGAGAAATTATTTCTCACTGTTATCACGATAACCCAAGTCAGTCATGAATTGTTACATGTCAGATTGATATAACACGTTTTCCATGTTGACAAAGCTACGCCGACGATTCGCATGCAATATCCCAGTAGACCATTGTGGGCGTTTCCATAACAACAAAACCGAATCACTGCATAATCAAGCTGTTCTATTGTTGATTGTTATAGTATAAACAGTTCAGATTTGTTGAATATTGTATATAATGGAATACGAAGATCTAGAGTTGGAAAATACACCTCAAGAAATTTTCAGATAGCAATAGATGTTTGCAATAATTATCTACCAAGAACATCAAGAGAAAAATATGAAATCGCTCACAGAAACTTCATGGACTGGAAAATGAATGCCAAGGTATATTCTTGATCCGAAAATATCTTGTTAGTTAATTTTGAAGAGTTGTCAAGAAGATTGAAATCATCTACATTAAATTCTCAGTACTCGATGCTGAGGAATAACTCAATTGATAAAAACTTTGTTGAAATATACAAATACGTAAAACTACGTGCATTTTTAAAACAAAAATCTGAAAAATATGATCAAAAACAGTCGAAAACATTAACTCCTGAAGAAATTCAACAATTTTTAAAAGATTCACCTGATGAAAAGTATTTGCTGATCAAGGTATGAATTGAATTTTTTTCAAATGTTATCGAAAAATTAATTTTCGGTTTTGATTTCAGTCTCCTTTGGCTATTGGCCTTACAGGGGCATGCCGTTGTGATGAACGTCGATAATTAAAAATTGATGACATGAGAGATCTTAATTCGGCCCTTTTAATAAAATTACTCGATACTAAAACCACTCGTGAGAAATATGTCGTTTTTCTCATTTGTTTTACAATATACTACCACTCCCTCTTCTAGTCCAATCAGAGAATTTCTCGAATTGAATATTACCATAGAAACGATGAAACCAAACGACATAGTGTCAGTGTCAAATGAATAGGTTTGTGAATTTATATTGAGATGAATGAAACTGAAAAATCATTTATCCATAATGAATAAATTAGTCGTAGATGAAGTACAGTATACTTCTGGCCATAATGACTATTATTCTCTCGGAATATTACTCCCACTTTGTTTCTAGTTCATATCAATGATTTTCTCGAAAAAACATCTTTCTCGAAAAAACATCTTGTTCAGTACGTGGTATTGCGGACGACAGTACTCTCTTCATACTAGTTTCTCTTATATAGTCCCCATACCAGCTCAAGAAACAGAAATTCAAAGAAACATTCACTTCAATAAAATTGACAATGACTTGGCAAAAATGATAGAATGGGGTAAAATGAACTTGCTGGAATTCAATGCTAGGAACACCCAGGCATGTCTCTTCTGAAGGAAAGCCGATCTATCATCGTCATAGTATTCAGATGTCAGGACTAACTATTCCTACAAAGTCGAGTATCTCTATGGTAGGAATTACGATCAGTTATAATCTCTCATGGAAAAACCATGTGGGATCGATCGCTGAAGGTGCTTCCCAGAAACTTAGATTTCTATTTCGTGCGAACAAACACTTTACTTCTCGTCAGCTTCTAATGATCTACAAGGCTCAGATAAGACCTGTCTTGGAGTATTGTCCTCGTGTGGAGTTCGGCACCTAAACATTCATTGAGGCTTCTCGATTCTATTTAGCGAAAGGCAATCCGTCTTGTTGGTGATTCTTTGCTCATTGGGGCATCGTAGAAGGGTCGGAGACTTTGTCTCTCTTCTATAAATATTTTCAAGGTCGGTCTTCTTCTGAATTGTTATCGATCGTTCCACCCTTGGCAATATCTGCACGGATGACTCGACGAATATAGAATTCCCACCCCATTGTTATGAATTTGGAGACCTGTCGAACCTCTTTTGTTCAGGGATCTTTTTCAATAGAACAACTGAGCTTTGGGACTCCTTGCTGGAAGAGTTTTTTCCCGAGGCTTGCAAACTTCAAGAATTCAAAGTGACTGTTTATTCGTATCTCTAGTCCCTTGATTCACGCGCTGTTCTCTTACTTCACAAGGCTTCCATTTCGTGTGAATCCGCATATAAAACAAATTATTTTATTCCTTCTTCAGAGTTCAATAACCTGTACACAGAACTTGTTACTTGCACTCGTCGCGCGTTTTGCAAACGGGGTTAGAATCTCCTGGATAAGAAGATTGATACTAAATCGAAGACTAGGATTAGTGGTCATAATTTTGATTTTCGGAATGATTCCATTCACGAATCCAATAAGGCAGCTGTTTCGACTCGCTATAGGTCTCCTCAGTGACACTTGACTGGACTTTTGAACATAAAACATTCCCTAAGGCACTGGAGTTTCAATCTGTGCAGTTAAAGATACCTTTAACAGCGGGCACATCGTTCGACAAAGCGGTAACAAATGACCCGCCGTGATCGGAAATTATCTTCGATCTACTTGCACACAGAGTTGCAACCCCACACTTCCCAAGAGTCATCGAAGGAATAGTCTAGATGAGTGAAGAAGCTAGCCACACGCGCTAGCGAAACGTCAGGAAGAAATTCCAAAGAACGACGGCCTTCAATCCCGAGAAAAAGTAGCTACTTCAGAAAAATCATTTTTGTTCTTCATCCGATAAATTTCTGGTCCTGATTCACTTGCATGGGTAATACCTACATCAGGTCCGGATCTGGAAATGTTCATAGATAAGCCTAGCTGATAGCACGTATCTTCCTCAAGCTTATTTTCCACATCCACATGAGGTAGAATACCCTACTGAGAGATTTAACTGAAAATATGGCCAAAAATCCTCCTAATTCTATCTACTGAGTCGACTCGGAATTCACTAAAAAACATATTTCCTTCCAGGAGTATGCTGGGGGTCACATAAATATTATCTCATCTTCTCACTCATATTTCCTACAATTCCTGAGGCAGTTATTTTCATTCTGAAGAGGTGCTGTCGGATCTAGCAAGATTTTGTGATAATACCTCCTAGTAATCCCAATATTGCCCCACAACATGGTATTAGCAAACTTTCCAGGTCAAAATCATGTTTTTTTCCAGTGAGTATTCCCATTACCAATTCCCCATTGGCTAGGATAGAAGAGGAAGAGACTTACACATATACCTTCTACGATCGATTTGCCTGATATTGGTGCAAGATTGTATGGCGTCCAGTGGAACTGAATCCAGGTGCAACTGTATATTCGCCTCTGAGAGTGCAATTACACATCCGTTGGCGTTGGTCGGGAAATTTGCATATTTCGGGCTTGTCCATCATTACGTGATATGTTTGGGAATCAGATCCAGATTCGACAGTGTTTTCTGTGATAGCAATACTCGAATTGGACTGAGCCGATACAATACGATCTGGTTTCGATAGATTCAATGTAGGTTCTCGCATTGATTTATCAGTGCATTCCTTTCCCATGATGAGAATGATTGGATTCATATCCATGGATTTTTCATGATTTCATTATCACATTCGTATAATATTGAAATATCATTATATCTTGTGAGCTATATCCCTACTTTCTACACTTCGTTTCCTTTCAAAATCTAGTGGGGCTCGATTTGAAGAACTTGGAGAATGAGTATGGCTCACAACACTTCAATCTCTATCGAAGGTAAAGCATACCTTACTGTATCACAGCCCCATTTCATGTCCATTGTGTATTCTTCATATGAAATTGGGTAAGCAACTATGTTATTTGGTAGTACTAGATACGACATGAATGAACTTACTCGCCGAACATCGATCGTCTTTTCGATGAGTAAGCTTGGCAGTCACATAGAGCATGTTCTACACTTTTTTTCATAGATATCACTACGAGGTGCTGATTTAGTATTATCCGGAGATTCTTTCGAAATATTGACACTTCCATAATTGGGGTAACCTACCAGCTCATTGCATTCAACATATCTATTTATTTACAACCATATATATGTAATGCTGTCATTACTAATGTCATTGAAGGTTGGGAAGTGTCACATTACACCACTACTTTCCGCCCTCACTTCTGGCCTTCACTTTCCGCCCTCATTTCATCTATTCCAGACTTTATCTGTCATTTATTGACTTTATCTGACATTTATCTATATTGGTGACAATTGTATACCCCGTAGTCACGGTAACAATATATCTACTTGATTATTCTGAGAAAACCGCGTTTTGGTAATTTGTCGTTAAATGTAATATTTTAAATATGTTCGAAACGAAACAGAGATTCATTAATTATTCGAAATATTGTGTTTGTAAATAAAATAGTATACAGACCTCGGTAGGAAGTTTCATTCCTGTCTCGAGATTATCGCTAACCTCGAAGCTTTGCTTCTCGGTTGATTAACTGATCTTACGACAGGAATGAATCACTTCCTACCTTGGTGTGTAATATTCTATTTCAGCTATCTTTTATACTATGCCATACTTTCCATCACGATTTTCACTAATAATGGATAACAAATTCGCGACACATAATTCGTATACAATAACTGAATCCTGCTGAAGGGAGCTGTTTTGTAAATCTGATTCGATTAAGAATCCTACAAGAAAATGTGATATATCATTTGTTAAATGTACTACAACTGTATCTGACAATTTTGTAGAGTGGGCATAGCTCACAGCATTCAGCACTCATTGAGCTTTTTCCACAAAGGCTATTTCATAAAGGGAAAGGCGTAACTTATTTTCTTCAAGCCTCATCAGGTCGAGACTTCCAGGATAAACATTATCGTTGATCCTGAGGAAAAAAGTTGTTTGTTACTGTGTGTAAACACGACATATTGCTATATCAAATTGATTTGTGTATGTAATCCTATTCACATATACATATGTAGTTAGATACAGATAGACTACTTAATATTATCGTAATAGTTTCCAGTTACCCACTCTACTTCATCCTGACCCGTACCGTTCTGAATTGAAACAATTCTCATAAGAATAATATCCTATAACTATCATTATTATGAATACTCCAAACTCATAGCAAAAAAATATACAATCACTAACAACTACAAACCTATGTGCCTTTCCAGGCAATAAATAACATATTCACTCAATTTGTACACTAAATTCAAGTAATACTCTTCCACCTTTTCTTACTTCCTTCGAAATCCGAAATATATTGGTTTTTACTCCAAAGGAATGATTTCGTAGGCCCTGTTAACAGGCATTCAAATGTATCAACTACCGTCTTTCTGGCCATATATATTTTCGTCAATTGCCTTCCAGATCACCTTCTCCTTCTAAAGACAAGTTGACTCCAGAACTCACTGTTATGGATAAGAATGTAGGTATTGGATTCTTTCTACTTTCGTGGGTATTAATTTACCGTGCGAAGTATTCATTGATATTGATAGTGCTTTCCTCAGAATTTATTTTTCCATTGATTTGAAGACGAAGAGCCTGACAAAATTCCTAATACCAGAAATATAAATTGATTATATTTTCAACGTATCGCTCAATATCATTGCTTTTCATTTTGAGCCCCAATTTATTTTCCCGACTAGAAGTTATATCTGAATGCCTCGTTCGCTTTTATTCCTATTCACTTGAATTAGACGACTCATTAAAAGTTCATTCATTCAACAATATAGAGGAGGCTTCGTGAACATTTCAATTTTCTGGATGAACGGTTCTATAGAACAAACAATCAAACAAAAAACACAAATATTTTTATCAAACTTTTCTGAGTAAACGAGCATGTTCATTAATATGCTGTCAATTATCTGAGCTTGAATAAGCAGTTTGTATGATTCGTTGGCGTATTCGTATTATGCGAATTGATATATTTGGATGAATGAAAAAAATTAAAAGTTCGAATGATATTGAAGACCTCCATGTTTGGATAAAAAAAAAGCAGTTATCGTGAAATGAAAGTATGTGCAAGGCATCATTTCGACTTTGCAGAAGATATTGTAATAGAGGTCGGAGATTCAGACAGGAAGCTATTAAACCAATTTAAAATTGTACGGAGAAAAAAATAGTAGGTAGGTAGGTGAATGGGCAAGAAAGTCTGTAAGTTACCGTTGCGAAAGATAGACAGATCGGAACTTCTCTACTGTGCATGAAACTTAACCCCCAGTTCACGTTGACACCAACATTTACAGACTTTGTGCATGGTTGATACTAATGACGTTTTTGAGTGGTGAACTTGTGTATACAGGGTATCCCAAACTCGATGGCCTATTAGACATTTCTGGGAAACGGGATATAGGATTATTTTGAAAATTTGATTTCTTGGATAATTAGTTCTGTTCTATCGATCTAAAATATTTTCAGCGCTGCGACGTTGCCGCTTATATTGAAAAGTAGCAGCAACTTTGATATTTGAAATAGGACACCCTATATATTATTGCATTTCTCGCTTTGTTATTGCTTTCCGATTATTTTTGTATGATACTTCCCTATACCTATCTCTAGTGGTTTTCGAGAAATTCATTGATTTCCTTATTTTTTGTGCGAAACATAGCTTTATTCAAATGCTTATTACTGCGGTATTCGGACTCAAAGACAGCTTAAATTTTGGATGTAGTTTGACAATGCCCTGTGTATTAGTTGTGTCTAAAGAAATTCTTTCTCCATTCTACAGGGTCGTTCAAAATTTGTGATTTTACCGATACATACGAAAGTGGTGAAAAGTACATTTTTTCAAATGGAACATCCTGTATATTATCGAAAATCCTGAAAGACAATTGAAGTTCCTTTCAAATGATGTGTCATGTTCCTATACCTAAATAGTCAGGTTTCCGAAATAAATGCAAGTTTCTATAAAAATTGGATTATTTGTACATATTTTGTATCAGGTGGCTATGAAATGTCATGGAACATGCCATTATGAAAATTCGACAATTATTGCATCAATAATGAAACGTTTGCGCGTCATTAACGTGAATTTGATTAGAAATGAATCAAAATAGAAAGCAATAATAATTCTAATGGAGTTTGATTAGAAAAGAATCAAAATGGAAAGCAATAACAATTCAAATGAAGTTTTGATGAAATTGATTATTCTTCATGGCCAATGTGATCAAATTATAGCAAGAACATGCAAATTGTTCTGTAGTATATTGAAGTGTGTGACTATCATTTTCAATTCCTATAACTAATCAAAATCAATTATATTTCCCAATTGAAATGATCTAGTGTGCCGTGACCAGAAAAGAGCAAAACAAACTTTAAGTTTGACAGGCAGTGATTTTCATAGTGTTTCTGTCAGAAGAAAGTATTGAAAATAAAAAAAACTCAAGTAAAAAAAGAGATATTTGAATTAGAGTTGGTCTCATTCTGGTAGCAGAACAAATACAAAATAATCAATATTTGATAAAAGGTAGAGATAGGTATACGACATGTTTAGTAAAAGTTATTTGTATTTATCAGTAGAATTCAAATGCGGAACAAAATACTGGCTGTTCGCCATTCGAAATTAGGAAGTCGATATTAGTTACAAGCAGATGTGGCAACACTGTAACGGTGAAAATATTTTCAAGAGGTAGATCGCAATCACTTATCGTGGAATACAAGATTTCAAGCATTTATGTCCCACATCTCCAAAAACTTCTAATAGGCCATCGAGTTTGTAATAACCTGTATATTAATCATTCTTTGTACAGTCAGTTCGTCATCTTCATAAACTTCAATATACTACAGAACATTTTGCATGTTCTTGCTATAATTTTATCGCATTGACCATGAAGAATAAACAGTTTCTATTTTGATTCTTTTCTAATCAAATTTACGTTATTGAACGCGCAAACGTTTTATTATTGATGCATTAATTGTCGAATTTTCATAATGACATGTTCCATGACATTTCATAGCAACCTAATACAAAATATGTCAAAATAATCCAATTTTTATAGAAACTTGCATGTATTTCGGAAACCTGACTATTTAGGTATAGGAACATGATACATCATTTGAAAGGAACTTCAATTGTCTTTCAGGATTTTCGATAATATACAGGATGTTCCATTTGAAAAAATGTACTTTTCACCACTTTCGTATGTATCGGTAAAATCACAAATTTTGAACGACCCTGTAGAATGGAGAAAGAATTTTCTTAAACACAACTAATACACAGGGCATTGTCAAACTACATCCAAAATATAAGCTGTCTTTGAATCCAAATACCGCAGTAATAAGCATTTGATTAAAGCTATGTTTCGCACAAAAAATAAGGAAATCAATGAATTTCTCGAAAACCACTAGAGATAGGTATAGGGAAGTATCATACAAAAATAATCGGAAAGCAATAACAAAGCGAGAAAAGCAATAATATATAGGGTGTCCTATTTAAAATATCAAAGTTGCTGCTACTTTTCAATATAAGCGGCAACGTCGCAGCGCTGAAAATATTTTAGATCGATAGAACAGAACTAATTATCCAAGGAATCAAATTTTCAAAATAATCCTATGTCCCGTTTTCCAGAAATGTCTAATAGGCCATCGAGTTTGGGACACCCTGTATAGAGTACTGAATCCTTTAATGTCTAAGAGATGGTTAATATCCGAGTGTGACGAGTTTTAGTATGTTGAGTATGAAAACGACAACCTGGCAGAACTCTGGCCCTGTAGATTATTGGAGTGCAGAATATAGAAAGTGTGGAATTTTGGGAAATACTTGCCGCTGTAGGGTTGAAATTTCGCTACAGTGTATCATAGAAAACGAAGTGAAAAAATAACAAGTGATTATGCTGTGCAGTACATGAACAAACTCTGTTCAGTAGAGCTGAAGTAGGCACTCAAGAACTGATAAATAAAATGACAGACAAAAAATCTGATTAGCAATAGTCATTGCCAGGCGAAAAAAAAGGTTCTAACTATGTCAATATGACGTATTGACAGGAATTTAGCGGTGCAAATTACATTTCTTGGGGTGTGAAAATATATTCAAGGTCCTGAAAAAATAAAAAAAGTTCATTATTCAAAACATCAAAGGATTCTTTGTTTGAATCCTGACAGTTGATTTCAGGGACTTTTCTTGGTTTTATCATTCATCTTCTGGATCATTGAGTTGCTGTTGTTCTAGATTCTATTCTATACTATAAGAATGAGGTGCAGTAGGCAAGGAAAAGAGCCAAGTTAAGTGACCAAGCCAGAGGGCAGTTACACAACCTAGGTGAGAATTGTTTTGATTACCGAAGTCAATCATTCGAATCCTATTATATCGTGAACAAAAGATGAATGTTTGTGAGGGTGAATAGAAAAGCATTGCAAAATTGCAATCCATGTGTGGCTCCTAACAAATATCATAATTTTTGGGGCCTGGGCGACAGACACCTATGCTAAAGGTGTAATGATGGAATGACACAACAACCGGTAACGTGTTTATTTCTGGCTAGTCAGAGGTCATAGTTATTGAAGAGGTACGATGTTTCAAAGGTAGAAACTGGACACCTATTTCTTCTCAGTCCGTTTGGTAGTGCGAAAGTGTTTGATGATATATCAGCGCTGTTCATCTAGGAATACTATGAGAATAGAAAAGAAAAAATTAATTCCAGATATATAGCCTAATCACCAATAGATTTTCCTGAACTGGGGTATCTGAATTGGCGATTTCAATATAATTATATCTGTGTACGTACAGATACATCAACAGAAAAATATCCACTTGGAAAAATAATCTACCAGGCAAATTGTCGAAACAAGGAAATGGCAATACCTATGAAAAGATCTCATTTCATCTTTGAGTCATTTTTGAAAGTTTCTGACGAAGGAATGCCTATACTAGTGAGGGAGATCACCATACCATTCGAAAAAGATACAAGCCCGTGAATACTGCAGTTATTTCTTTTGGTAGGGAAAAGATTTTTGTTCTGGGTGTGTTCTGTGGACTTGGTTTATTTCTGTAAGAATTATCTTGACCCAATTTCGTTTGAGGAAGTGAATATGGACTTTTCGATTTGATGAAGTTTCAGCCAAACTTTCCTAATTCAGTTGCAAATCATGCTGTAAGCGTTTCAACTTCAGGCATGTTGGTATGCACTCGTTAGCGGATATTTGAATACTTCCTGAATTCAGATAAGCAGTTCCTTCCAAACAAAAAAATTAATAAATAGAAGTTTGAAAACTGCCAAGATATCCAACTTGGAAGTAGGTTAGTGATACTATCATTCTCGAATGATTTTGAATAATAGTATATTATCAAAGGAGCACGGAATGCTACTCATTACATACCCCACTTTTCCTGTGATTATTGATATACCAGGGTGATAAATGCATTTTTTCAAAATATGAGGGTGAGGTGAGATAATATTATACTTATATGTGAAAATGTGACTTTTGCTGGAGAGTGGTATTTGGATGAAGGGGTTGTCGAAAACATAAACAAATAACCGTATTCCAGCCCCTTTGTAGCACCTAATGCCGGCTGCTTGTGATGGCCGTGTGTAAAGGTCATATTGACTTTTTCAAATCACATTAATGATGTTTTCAAATGTCAATCACAAATCAGCAACAGAAAATGATGTTATATATCCATGATAGATAAAGGGATGAATGAAAAGATGATGATATTTGCCAATGTCCGAAATTCCTTGAGGTTTTTCGAGAGGAAACTACTGCTTGGGAATGAGTATCCTTACCCCATCTGTTCAAACACTCCGCAAGAGTATTTCTGAGGAATCTCAGCAACGATAGTTCTGGAAGACATTCATATAATGAGAAATTTTAGTGAACGTCAGGGAGTCATTTCAAATGGAAAAACAACAATGATAAAACTGTAAATTGCTAACTTATCCCTATGCCATAATAAAAGCGTAATATCTCCAAGAATTTCCTGGAGAACTTGGAGAGCAACCGCAAAGTGAAGTAATGGGATTCGAGAATAAATATCAAGAACGGGTTTAATTCATCATACATTCAATCCCCCCACTGTTTTGTTGGAAACATGATATTCTCGTTTGCTTCAAAACGTCAACATCAGATTGTTCAGTTGTCAACAGTAATAATGCGAGTGGCAACATAACAAATGAATCAGTTTTTTTTTTTATATGCAGATGCACACGAAAAGGAAGCCTTGTATTGTTCAACGAACACTGCGTGGATGAAGGGGGAGGAGCTACGAATCAACAGTCACTTTGAATTTTGAAGTTTGTGAGCCTCAGGAAACAAACAACTGTTTCGCCAATGAGTTCCATAGTTCATCTGATCTGTCGAAAAGAGATCCCTTAGCAAAAGAGGTACGACAGGTCTTTAAGTTCACAACAAAAGGGTGGGAATTCTATAATGATCGGGTCATCCGTATATTTATCAACAAGACGGATAACCTGAAGACAATCAAGAAACTTCAATGAATGTTTTGGTGCCGACCCCCATAAATGAAAACTATATTCCATGACAGGCCGTATCTGTACCTCGTAGATCACTAGGAGCTGACAAGAAGTGGAGTATTTCTTCTCTCGAAATTCCAGCATCTGGAAAGCACTCCCTAGCGATCGATCCCATATGGTTTCAATGAGAGATTATTACTGATCGTAATTCGTAGCATCAAGATACTTGAAATTTGTAGCAATAGTTATTCCTGTTTTTGTTTTTGATATTTGCTTTACAAAATCTACTCAATTTCCATGAAATCCTTTGAGAAATCACCTTTTTTCGTAAGAAATATTCTTTTTTTTTTCGAATCGAATAATTTATTTCAACATTTTATTTTGAGATCACACCTATAGAATTGGGTCTTATTTCAAACCAGGAAGGCTCACGTTCTGGAACAGTTCACTCTTGAGGAATCTGTAGGGGAATTCATTGAAATGATAAAACGTAATTCATTTATTTCTTCGAACATTTTCAATCATCCACCGAAATCCACAGTTGAAATCTTTGAATAATGTGAAATTCAATTTAGACAGTAATAATTCATTATTATCTGTAATTCAGTATAGATAGTTATTTTACAAAAATCACGTAAACAACTTGTTTGAATTTTTAGGAATGTATATCTGATAATGCAAGAAATTCGGAAATGTTATTTTCTCAAAAATCATAGAATTGAATTGAAAACCCATGTTTTTTATGTTTACACATCTTCCCGAAATATCAGATATGTTGAGGTGAGGAGTTTCCTTTACCGGTTCTAGCCGCAGTCTGGCCGAATTTTTCTTGCTGACTCGGTGCGATAAGCACTCAATTGATTAAGTACACCAACCCACTCGATAGCACGTTTTTTATGTTTTTCATGATCGTAATAGTTGAATAATCAGTGGGATCAGATTCCACCGCACAGGGCTATAGCCTAGTATCGACAGTGCGAGGCAGCTCGCTGCGAATGCCTCGTGGCGAATGCTCGGCTTTGCCTCGGACTGGGGATACCGGGGTTGCTCGCTATGAGGCGTTCGCGTCGCGCAATGTGAGGCGAGCAACCCCGGTATCCACAGTACGAGGCAAAGCCGAGCATTTGCCACGAGGCATTCGCAGCGAGCTGCCTCGCACTGTCGATACTAGGCTTATAACTTCTGGGCGCATGAAAACAGCATATTCGCCCAGAGTATCAGAGGTTATCAATTTGGGATGTGGGTACTGTGTATTCATTTCAACGATATGGATGCTCACTTATTGCTTTTCATTATCCTCATCTAAACATTCGAATATATTCACCAGAGAAGTACGATAATGAAATCAGAATTGAGATTTTAAAATTATATATATACCTATATACACTTCGTATTTTCAACAGAATTCAATTTCAAATCGAATTTCGACCACTTTCTTCATTATTTTCACGTTATGCAAATATAACATATTCCAAGGTCCCTTTTGCGACAACGTACCTACTAACGTCACGCTAAAATCCATGTTAACGGAGGGTATACTTTTCTGGGCCGTCTGCTCCCGGTCATAAGGTTTTGCACAATTTTAGGCCACTAAAAAAAAAAATTTTTTCAAAATTTCAGCTTCCAAACCATTCCGGAACATCTTCAAATGAGCCCTTCTTCAGTACAATTTTTTAAGGCAATACAATATTGAATAGACATTTTGGCAACGCCGCTCATGTACGTATTCTGGATTGCAATCTGGAGTCTGTGGTCGCAATGTAATTCATAGGTAGAGAGCATATTATAGTAAAACTTCTGTGTTTTAGAGATATCGGGTTCTGCTTGTTGCAGAATCTATGAAATCTCTAGTGTTATAGAAGCGTTTTGAACTAGGCGAGGTCGCAGAATAATTAATTTGTGGCGAGGTTTTGAACATATCAAAAGTTATTGTGGTGTTGATAGCATTGATATATAGCGGGCGCAATCAAATTATTATTATTAGTCGCTTTTTAATAATTTTTTTTATTGATATACCAATTTGGAGTCATATAAAATTACTACTAGATAGACAGGAAAATTGTTAAAATAAAGAATATGCCGATTAATTCAATTAAATGAACGAATCGGGAAGAAAACGATGCATTTATTTGTTATCAACAACACTGATAAGAAAATGTCAGTTGAAAAGCAATATTGCCACTTCGCATTTTTTGAAAAGAACTGATAAGAAGTTATTATTTTTTCTATACATAAGATAAATAATACTAGATTGAGAAAAAAGGAAAAGTACTACCACTTGACTCATTTATAAGCATTCGAAAGCGTTTGAAAATATTTTCAGAATAGGCCCAAATTGTCCTATCTAAACCATACCCTCATTCGAATCAACGTTGCTGTTGAAAAAACAGATAACAAAAATGAACACAATGAAATTTCATGAATACTCAATCCAATTAAAGAGTGTTTACTCATACTCTCAATGTTACTTCTTTCATGTTTGTGTTCTGTCTTCGAGTTCTTCAGGGAAAGAGAAACTGTGAAAAGTTTTCAGCGGTACGAGTATGGCTTGGAACCATGGAGCCGGGAAAGTTTAGAACATCCCAAAACACATTCCCAATTCCTAATGAATTTCTTCAGTTACCTCGATACCTGTAATCCTACTAAAACAAGCGCCTCTTTCACCACCGAGCATTCAATGGTAAATTAATTTCCCAATCAGCAATTCAATGGAACTCCGAACTAAGAGGATCACGAAAATGAAGTTATCTTTGAACAAAACCACGCTAGAACGAAGGACTCGATTTGAGAAACTTCCGCAGCTCCTCGAAGCTCCCGAGCACAAGGAAAGCAATAACACGGAGGAATTACATTCATCATCCGTTCAATCGGATTCTGGTCTGAAATAATCATCTCTTGATGATTGGCGTTTGGATTGAAAGCTCATGCACGTACCGCGAACATATCAGCGCCATTTGCGTCAAAACAATCGTATCAGAATCCATTTTCCTAACTATTAGTTATGATTAGGGCCCTCATCGATTGTCACGTCAAATCATTTTACGATTGTTTGAACGTTTGATCATACCAACAGCTTGGTGCTTTGATGCAATGCAATGCATGATTGCGGAAGCCGAATCCAGCAATTCGATACCGGTGTGACAACCCTACTGATAGGCAGGCAGACAATCCTGGAATTAATAGATTGATACTTGAAGGAATACATTTTTCGGCAAAAGCATTATATTCAGATCGAATTGAAAAACTCTTTCCTACTCCTATATGTTAATTACCTTTTTTGAAAATCTCACTTATACCCAGACAGCAAGCAGACAGTTCTGAGAATTGCCAAATGAATACTTAGGTGATAACGGTTATTTCGAAACCACTAACGCCCGGTGATACCATATGCTATCAAGAAACCATGTGTTCGGTTTCCCGCAATTTTATAGCCCAACATTTTTGGTGAACATTATGTTCGTCTACACCGAACCGTTTAGTCAGTGCATACCATTGAAGCATCAAATCTTGCCTGCTTTATCCTGACTTGATTCACATAAACTATCATTCCTCATTGAATTTGTTGTTCAATCATAAAAGAATACCCAACTAGCGATTCAATATTTTATAATAGTTGCTGAAACGTTTCGGAAAAACAAATTGCAAAACTGCCTCATTCTCAGAAATGTTCTCTATGTGTTTATGAAACATCTATAAGTGGGAAGTTGGCTCCGTTTAATAAAACATCATAGTGTTTATTGATTTTTCTAAGGTCTTTCACAAACACTGCAAAAGAGTGTTATTAATAATTCGCCAGTTGTTATAAATTTTTTCTAACGCCCTTTAAAAGTAGTAAAAACTCCCCTTACTGCACTTTTGCAACATATTCGAGCAATACCTATAAAATATTTAAAACACAAAGAAGTGACAAACATTTTATTTCAAAGTGAAGAAGTAAAAATAAAGTAGATATGTCACAAATTATTTTCAAACAATAACAAATAAAGAGGTTGAAACCATTTTGCTATTTACCTTTGTACTTATGAAACTGTTGAAGAAATTACCCGTACCTCAAAGATTTATATTTTTCCTGCAAATGAAATTTTATTGACAAACATATAGTATGTTATTAGCAAAATTCAAGCACGCCTCTTATTCATCAATGTTTCTGGAACAATTATTAATCATAGAAAAAATCACTGTGTTGACTCATTAATTTTCTATTCTCAAACTTAACTCAGTTTGTTCTACATAATATAATCTTATAATATCTATGTACTGGTCAGATGTAAATATCACTATAGTTGCGATATTTCATATTTTCAACTCATCCAATGTCAGTATTCAGAATTGCTATCATTTAAAAATGGCGTCAATCTATAATTTAATTTGGTATCAATAGCATGTATTTTAACGTATTCCACCTACTTTATTACCTCTATGAAGATGTTAATAAACACTACTATCTATCGGGATGTTTCGGCTAAGAGACTTTTTACATGGATTATAAAGGGTGAATTCCGAAAAAGTTTTGAGCTAGTGGTTTGGGGGATATAAACCCCTAAACCTGTTTTTATCAAAAGAAAATGGGAGCACTTTGTCACGTGGGAGAGTTCGGGCTATTTTATTTTTTCCAATGACCGATTATACAAGACTTTATTGGGTATATAGTTATTGGAACGCTAGTCAAATGAAACTGACAAATTATACTATCACACGACCTTTAAAAATCAATGTTAGCTGGTTCCTCTTAAATGCTGCATTTTATTCTTGGAGACAGCAAATATATATTCGCGGAATCAATTTGATTTTATAAGATTTATTTTATTGTTTAAAAATTGTCGTAAATAGGCCATACCATAAAATAGTTGGGAAATTATCATTAAGGTGACGATATGGTGATAAAAACAAAATTGTGTCTGAAAGCAATCTAATGAAATGATTTCCCTGAAGCTACAGGAAGCAGTTATAAAATAAGCTTGAGATAGATTCATAAAGATGATAAAAACCTTAGAAAAGTGCTATAAAATTGCTACGTATAAATTTACTTTCGAATGAAAATATGTTTCATAAGTTGGTGGTAAAAACATTCCTGTGATAATTCCGTGAATATTTTATTAATGTTTTTCAAATTTATTTCATGAACGTTTCTATGACAAAGTAGTGAAACACTTCCATTGCCTACAAGTATATTGTGTTAACGGTACGTCTAATATCAATTAGCATTTTTGAAGTGATTATGAAATGAAAACTAAATGAAACTGATGCAGCATGAAATTATGGAACAGTTCTGCTGGTTGGGTATAACCTATATACTGAATACTGTAGCTTTCTGTTAGTGAAATAATTTTCATGAACGGATCAGTATTTTCGAAGATTACTGCCTACAAAGTTAAAAACAAACCTCCTTATAATATCAGTATGAATTCTATCGAAAGGAACTTGCGGAAAGCAGAGTTAATTTGTTATTCTTCAACCGGTACAGTTCGATTTCCGCAGAACTCCAACAATTCTTCACCCTGATCACAAACCATTTCGATAACTCTGGCCTGAAGGACAATAAATAAACCTCAACTCGATTCCATAAGCCCGTATTATTCTCCGTATCGATAAAAAAAAACAATTACGAGGAACTTGCTTTTCTCTCGAGACCCGACGAAAAAATGTTGGGATAAATCAATCCTCACCGGAGTTTTTCGATGAAATAGCAGGCAACTAACGAGGTAAGTAGAACTTTTGGCGCAGATCAAGAATGAACGTTCGACATCAATCGGATTGAATCACAAAGCAGAATCGGAGCGACTGCCATTTGAGTTTGAAGTTTTCTCTAACGAACCGCCAGCGTTGAGCGGCAAGCGGCAATAAAAAGATTCGAAATATGGCCGCCGGAATATTCCGGTAGTGTATTCAAGATTTAACAATGTTTGACGGCGGATTGTTACTAGGAATCCATCGGATTTTCCGCCGGGATTCGTTTGTGTGTGTGTTTATCGAATCCGTGTTTCATTCTTGCATATGCTAGTACCTTTGCGGCTTGGAAGGTCAACCACAAGCACATCAGAATAGGGAAAATGCATGGAATTCAGATTCGCCTTTAATATTTTCTCCTCTATTCTTTATAATGTTCATATCATGATTAGAATGTTTACGTTATCAGAGATCAGAGGAGTGAAAGCTGCAAGGTAATTGTTATGTTATATGATATATTCCTCTCCATAACATAGATTTTCAGCATGATTGCAAACAGCACTTCCTAGTAAACCAAAACGTAATCTATACATTTCTTGTGGAAATTGCACCAAAATTCCTAGTCAACATACATATCATAATATTATATACCTATTAATTATGCAAGAATGTTACGTTTATTTACTTTTTGTTAATATCAGATGAATATGAAGTGACTTGATATATATTATATATAAATCAGCAAGAGTTAGGTTGAGTTTCAAACCAAATTTCCCACTGGTTAAAAGCTATTGCGAAACTAATTTTTGACTGATTCAATTTGATTTTTTCTTAATGTAGCTCACTCATATTGAGATGGTCTTCCCAACAATATAAACACGATATTTTACACCAATGTTTCCGTACGTTTGCATCCTTTGGAATACAAAAAAATGCTTTATTTGTATGGTATTTTTAATAGTGCTTTTGCCATTCGGTATGTTACAATACTCAGTTTTTCCCAAGATCTATGGCAATTCAAACTGTAAATATATCTGCGTAAATGATACGCTACAGTAAACGAACACATAGAACGATTATGCCATGTTAATAAAAAAACCTGCATTTTTCCTATTGTGAAAAAAGATAAGATGGAAACTAAGGAATAATTTTCGACTAATCATATCAAAGTAGTTTTTAGGTTGGCAGCATATCCTTATGTTGGCACCTGCATGACACTAGAATTCCCAAATGTCAAATTGGTGGGTCATATTTCTTCACTGAAATTTTGGTGTCCACAATGTGACCAACTCTTCGTAGCAATCCACATTTCCTCTCTGCCTGTTTGTAGGACTCTGTATAGCCTCGGCTTTATTGTTTTTGAACACCAATGCGTAGTAGTTAATAACATGAGCATCGGTCCCATATACGCTTCGTCCCACTACATTTGTCCCTCTGCAGCATTTGTTTCACAGGAAATAAGAGCATTACAAAACTAGAATTTCGAAGTTCGGTTATCGCATGATCAGGTAGATTATTGGAATATGGTAATAGTTATTTGTATATATATATATATATATATATATATATATATCTATATATATATATATATATATATATATATATATATATATATATATATATATATATATATATATATAGGAAATATAACTCGTGACTAATTAATGAATATGTAGTGAATCTTTTGGGGTTGCAGTCAGTTGTGTTGGGCTCTTTGTTATTCGTCAAGCTTTCGGCAATCTTCATTGCCTTCCTCAGGACGTCTTTAATACATAACAATTTATCATATGATAATATATCAAGAATGGTTACTTACTAACGTGAGATTGAATAATAAAAAAGAGGCAAAAATTGAACATGAATATATGAAGGTGACGTTTTAATGAATTTAGACATATGATATAATTTCACTTCTAGATTACGGTAGAAAAGTCGAAATTGAGGGTGATTTTTTCTTATCCTTCTCATACTTTATCAAAAAGGTGTAAATTTTGCTAAGACCATTTAAATCTGTGTTTTTGTTCATGGAATGGTCATTATTATTTATATGTATCATTTCCAAAAATACACGCTAAGAAAGATTCATTTCACTATATATATATATATATATATATATATATATATATATATATATATATATATATATATGTATATATATATATATATATATATATATATATATATATATATATATCTATATATATATAATATATTCAAAGCGAATAAAGAAAAGTAAACTGATGGCCTCCTCAATGTTACAGTGTTTTTATGGAAACTAAATAACCAAATATTCAGCAGTTCAGACCAACAAAATACATTATATATATGATTATTATCATATATCAGAAATATCAGAAACTGCAGTTTGCCCGCAGTTACTCTGGGCATTGATCGTAAAAAAAATGACGGTCGATAACCTGGGTAACGGCCGCATAAAGAAAAAGAAAAACAGTTTGAAAGGTTGTGAAACTTTCAGCTCACTGCTTATTCCGTATTTCAGCTTGGTCACTTTTCGAACGCTCTGCCTCAAATGTGTATATCAAACTTCCTCATTCTTTCCTATTCTGTTTTTCATTTCATCCCACTTCTCTGATCAACCCGCCATCAATTGAATACTATTTGATACATCTTGGCATAGTGTGAAGAATAACATAACTTATTCAAATTGATCCTGTTGAAAATGTGTACAGATTATGAGCTTGGAAAGAGAAATATTTTATGATCTCCTAAACAACCTTCAGGTGATTTGCACTCGAGTTGGTGAATGTATTTCCTAAAATTTTTGATTCAGAAGCCTCATAACGCATTGTTGCAGTTGCAGTGACAGACGGCTATTTTTTTACAGCCCCGTGTTTTCGCCAGTCATCATTGAGGTTAAAAAAATGAATTTGTAATAAATGCATTTTATAAATTACATTTATGGGTTCAGAGGATTGATTGATTGATCAATTTAAAACTATTTTGATTCACTCATTCCCAGAGCCAATAAAATATTTTTTCTTAAACATTTTAAGATTATCTCTTTCGATTCGTTTCGAGTGAAACATTTCATAGAATATTTTTGATTCATTTTCACGTTTCACAAATGTTTTTGAGAGTTCTTCGACTATAATATTCAAACCTGAAACACTCCATTCCAATGTTGAAGAGTCGAATTCGAAACACCCGATATACATGAAATTCAAGGAAAAGGATATCGGCCAATTTTTGCTCTCTAATAAGAGTAATTACCCCAGCAGCATGCTCGTTGTAAAATGGTTTGAACGAACTGGAAGCAATCGAGTTACCCGTAATGCGATTGTGTCAAAAAAGTTTTCCGCAAACTCAATACTTTGTTTACGCCTGCTGCAAACTGCCTTATTGGATTACTTCGCAGGAGGCAACATCTTGCTGAAGGTGCACGAAATAGTTGCGGAAGTTTGCAATTTTTCTTGCCGGTAATTATCAAGCTCGAGTCGGAGGCCAAGAAGATATTCGTTAGACAAGTTGGTGAACACTTCGCTTTATTGGTTCGATGAAAAGTTATGGACCCTATTTGAAAGCTACGTGAGAGAACAGCAGTTTGTGCAACGAGGAAGAATATAAGGGTCATATTTACACCTAACGCAAGTGTTCAAAGAGTGTGATGTGGCAGGTATTTACTTGAGTTATACTCTTTATTTTTTATCACCATTGTTTTTTAGTTATTTATTAAAATGTTTTCTAGGTCCATTTTATTTTCCCATTGCTCAATTCAATAGCTATTAGTATAACAAGGAACATAAAAACTACTTTTCCTCCCTATGATGAAATTTACTGCACGATGCGTAGCGGAGTATATATAAAATGAGGGATGAATGTTGTGATAAAAGATGTCAATCCATGTTTTACATGCAAGAAATTAGCTTCTGCAGTTTCTTTCAATTCATCTCATGTATCTGCCTTATAAAATATGGCTGTATCATCAGCAAATCCTATGATGTTATCATTTTTTCCCGTTGCGAATAAGTCGTTAATATATTAAACAAGGTGGGTCCAAGAACAGTTCCCTGTGGCACTCCATAATCAATAATTCAAAATTCAAATTCAAATTCATTTATTCGTAATTGCAACAGCAGCCATCTATAAGATGGATATACACGTCATTTTCACATTTTACACATATGCACACATTATCAATTACTTAGAAACAGATAGTCCGTCAAAATAAAAAAGTATAAATATATAATGGTAAATGAAAATGGTCGTTATGACTGATTCATTCTAATGAGTCATTGAGGAATTCTCTCACAGAGTAATATGCTTTCTCCAACATTTTATTCTTAATCGTTTGTTTGTATTTTCTGAAACTCATGTTCTGTATGCTGCTCGGTAGTTTGTTGAAAAACTTAGCTCCGACATATCCCGGGCTTTTCTCAAATTTTGTTAATTTATGTTGAAATACGCTTAATGCATTTGCAGTTCTTGTTGGATACTTATGGAAGGATGAGTTTCTCTTGAATGAATGTATGTTTTCTTTTACATAAAGTAATGTTTTATAGATATATATGCAAGGAAAAGTCAATATTTTGTTGTCGATAAATTTAGTCTTGCAGCTATCATCGGATTTCATACTGTACATAAGTCTCAGGATGCGTTTCTGGCAGACAAAAATTCTATCAGCGTTGGTGCAATCTCCCCATAGGATAACCATATATGAAAGGTGACAGTACACTAGTGAGTAGTATATGTCTATCAGTACACTTTTGTCCAATGTTTTCTTTAGCTTAAGCATAGCAAAAAATCCAGAATTAATTTTTGTTTGAACGTGTTGAAGATGGTTGTCCCATGATATGTATTGATCTAGGTGAAGTCCTAAGAATTTGGTTGATTCTGAGTTTTGAATTCCGGCAAGAGAAGAACTAGAACTGTTTCTCCTGCACTTGAATTGAATATATACAGTTTTTTCGATGTTCAGTATCAAATTATTGGCATTGCACCAATTTCTGAAAGAACTCATGACTTCACTTACAGTATTTTCCAATTCCTTCAGGGTCCGTGCAGAGGCCACCACTGAAGAATCGTCTGCAAACATTGTGACTTGTCCATTCGTGATATGGTCGGGCATATCATTGACGAATATTAAGAAGAGTAGTGGTCCCAACACTGACCTTTGCGGAACCCCTATATCCACGGAGTAGGTTTCAGAACATTCATTTTCTATTTTCACATAGGCCTTTCTTTCAGTAAGGTATGATTTCATTACTTCAAGAATCTTTCCTCTTATTCCATTCCTTTCTAGTTTATTTAAAATGAAGTTTATTTGTAGGCTGTCGAATGCACACGAGAGATCAAAGAAAATGCCAGCAACAAAATTGCCTGCATCAATATTATAATAGACACATTCCATGAATTCAACTGTTGCACTCTCCGTTGATCTCTCTGCGCGGAATCCATGCTGTCGAGATGAGAGAATCTTTTTCCTTCCCAGAAAATCGACAATTCTTTCGTAATAGGTACGTTCAAAAATTTTGGAGATAACGTTTAGTATTGTCACCTGTCTATAGTTGTCCGGTGAAGTACGTTCGTTTTTTTTATGAATAGGTATGACTTTACCCATTTTCAAATGGGACGGGAATACGCCTGTGTCGAACGTCAAATTGATTAGGTATGACAGGGGTTCAGCAATTGTTTCGGTACTGAGGGTATTATCAATTCTCACCGCTTGAAACCTATTTGTGAGGTTACTTTCGAAAAACTTCAGATTATTGTTACGTATACCAATATCTTCCAAGGACTGCAAAAGGAGACGATGGCTCACTGTATCGAATGCTTTCGATAGATCTATAAATATGCACAAGCACGGCTTGCTTTCATTAAGACTTTCGTTGATTTTTGTTGTGAGAGAAATGACAGAGTCTTGTGTTGATATTTTTTCTCTGAAGCCATATTGCTGGTTTGATATAATTTGCTACTTGTTTGAGTAGTTAATGAGTCTAAGTTTAACTAGTTTCTCAAAGATCTTTGCTATGTGAGTGATCAACGAAATCGGTCTATAATTATTATTGATATCAGTTTCGTCATCTTTCTTGAATATAGGTGACACAATAGATTTTTTAAGGGTTGATGGGTAAATTCCGTTTTCTATACAGCTGCTGACGATGAATGTGAGTGGATGTACTATGTAACGACTGAACTGTTTTAGGGTTTCGAATTTTATATTGTCGTTTCCTACTGCCTTTCCGTTTTTCAATTCTGAAATAGTCCTCTGTACCTCTTCTGCGGTGATAGGCGCAAATAAAAATGAATTTGCTCTGGATTGTCTTTTGGCCCTATATTTTTTATTTACTTTTAATCGATTTGCTGGTGTTTTACCAATTTTGCTGAAACCATTGTTGAATTCTTTGACAATTTCAGATTTATCTACCAGTAATTTCCCTATTTCTATACTTTTTATAGATTCAATACGATGTTGTTGTTTTTTTGTCTTACTTCGAGGGAGGAAAAGGCACTTTATCAACATGATATACACATGATTTTTCCGCCTCCCCCAAAAAGCTGTCGACGTCGGAATTCGAACCAACACCCACAATGCCTGGAAACCTATCATGAATAGTGAGTGGTGAACCAACCCATTGCTCAAGCAGGACTTACAGGCAACTTCTGCGGAATCATGAACATGGCGTATTGCTGTAGCTCTATTATAATAATTGCCGTACACTTTCATTTTCTTGATATATTTCCTCATCTTCTTTAGTGGTTTCACCCATTTTGCGAAATACAGGGTGTTCTATAAATGAATAGAATATAGATTGAGTCGTCAATGTCGTATAAGAAATTTATTGATGAGGTACCATGACGTCACTTTTACTTTTCCTCCCTAGGAGTATTACGAAAAATTGATTTAAAATCTGATTGGAGTTTGAAAGCGTTGTTCTAGCCTGAATTCATTGTGGTTAATTTGGGACATTGATTCAGAGCGAAAAATTTCTCTCAACTATCGACAGGGTAGGAATCTTTCGAATGTAATAGGGAAAAAGAAAGTTATGAACTGCAAGTTACGAACTCAGGTTCGCTGACCAAGCGTCTCACAAGGATAGAGTTACATCCGTTATTCCAGAAATGCTGAGATGCTGGCTCATCAACACCAACATTGTAAATATACCCAAATTACATTTTTATTCATTCTGTTTAACGCTGTCATACTGTTTGTTTCTAAAATAGAGTCTTTTAAAAAAATACTTTTCGTATATCGAATACGTAATTCGCAGCTGTAGTGAACATATTATATCAAGATCACAATCTGATTTTCGAGCATTGCTCAATTCAATATGTGTGAATATATTTTGTATTCAAGTGATTTTCGTTTTGAGTTTTCAATTATTTGATCATTAAAAATTTTTACTTCCACACTAATAGAGAACATGCATGAAAGTTCCATTTGTCCCGAATATTCTTTCTCGAATTTGTGTTGTGGTCACATTATAATCCATTTCTTTCATTTCACTATTATACACTATTATATGAGAGTGGAAAATGTGAGGAAAATTCAAACTCACAAAACACGTATGATAGCATAATTTGCATCAAATCTCGATTACGTGAGCAGAGATCAGAGCAGTGGAAGCCATAACATAGATTGGTATCGTAATACAGCAGTTCATAACATACCAAAAGGTTTATTGGCCATTGAAATCGCACCAAAAATTTTATTTCAAGTCTTTATCGTAATAATGAATACATGAAACTATATCATTAAGGTAAACTCGAGTAAGATGAGTTCATTTGATTTTAGTGATTATCAGATGAATATGAAGTAATTTGATTTATATAATAAATCAATATGGGTTGGGTTAGTTTTACTGCTAAATAGCTAATGCAGAACTTACTTCTGACTCAGCTGCATATTAATGTAGCTCACTCACTTTGAAATGGTCTTCACAAAAATATAAAGACGATATGGCTTGGGGTTTTCATGCCTATTTAAATTTTGTTTGTGTTGAGAAAATGTTAAAGATCCTTGGAATCTTACAAAAAAATATCATGCTTATTCCCTATTGATCCATCCAATTAATGACTATCTATCTTAATAAATATGTTAAACTGGAGTGGGTCGAGAAACAAATGCTATAAAACTGTTCGCAATATCATACTCGGGAAATGCATTGTTTCTAGTATGCCATCCTATATCGAAGGACAAGCATAAAATTCCTGGTTCGTTGCCAAGTTGGCCATAATAACCCAAGCAAACTCATGATGATTCAATAAATAGTGAAACAGATCTCTACCCAAATATTATAATATTTGTAGATAGCAAGAAATGAGAATTCGTCAATATTTGCACATTTTCTGCCGATTATATTTTCATTAATCACATTCCATCATATTCCCTGTCGACAACTCGCTTCTGGAATTATGGAATTGCTTTCCAATGATATATGGGTATTCGTAAATATGAATTGGCGAAAAAATGTTCACATGAAAGAGTGAAACTGTTGAAAATTCAGATCGAAATCAACGAAGGACTATCGTGGACTTTCAGAGAAATTATTGTTTAAAAGTCATTATTTTGTGGTGAATATTGTGGATACGTACTGTTTGAACGTCATTATTTTATGGTGGATCAACATTTATTCCGTAGTTTTCTGGGTTTTTAACCTACCACAATCTGACAAAAAGAGAATTAAAAATGGAATCTATACAAGTGTAGAAGGGCAGGTTTTTAATCTACGCCGAAAAGTTGCTGCATCAATTGAAAAACAGTTCCTTCTATTTTTCAGATTGTGGTAGGTTAGAAACCCAGACAACTACGGAACAACGATTCGAAAACGGAAATGGATTTTGTTTCCGGAACTTTAACAGTGATTGTGGTAGGGAAAAAATCTAAAAAAACTACGAATAATTCTTACAGATAATTTGTGGCTGTACTTTCCAACGTAATCGTACGACTAACACTCGCTTCTTTTTCTTCGGTTCTGAGAGATAGAGATTTACTTGGTTGAAATTAACCATCAAACAAATGCTGCCAAAAATAATTCAAAAATCGAAATTTCTTGATGTATTCCCCGCTATGAAAATAATTCTGAAAAAGTTATATTCGTTGTATTCATTGATTTTGGATCACCACCGTAACTTTGATATGACAAATGATTTCTACAATGCCCCGATCAGATTTTTTTTTCCATATGTGTTTGTATACTCCTATAAGGTGTCGAATAGGTTCATCAGTACAGCATTTTGGACACGATGCTGTTTGAATTAGTCCGATTCAAGATACATTTGTCTCTTACCTTCTTAGGTCATTGTTCGGAATGAGTATGGACCAGCTATTTTGAATCTCACTGAATTTGTTTATCAAGAAATCGGGACCAAAATAACAAGAGAGGATAACAGCTCAATTCAAAACACCATTCCTATACCTGTTCAAATGTACCGTTTCCTGTGGTCTAAGGGAATAGACGTTATTAGTATTTCAATGTTATCTGATACCTGTTATATGATGAAAAGAAGAAAGAGGTTCGACCTACTGTTCAATTTGTATGGTGGGGTTCCTCGAATACAAAAAATTTGTTTGAGTCTAACAGAATGAAAAGTATTTGAGGCATTTTCATGTGATAATCATATTCGTTTTCAATAGAACCGATTAATGATCTGGTTCTACGAATTAATTTGGATTAACTGAATCCATGAAACGTAGTTCGGAAATGAACAAGAAAACATAAAAAAATATGATTTTTTTTTCACGAGAGGCTATATCAGAAACACACCACTCAGTATTCACAATTTCATCAGCCAGCGTTTCGGCTGTTGACTTTCGCCATCCTCAGGGCTACAAAGATGCATAGTATATTAACCGTTTCAAACCATAATCTTTTATTTGTCCATATTTTCGTGATTTCAACAAGAAAATATCGTTTTTGAATCTACTGAAATACACACACTGGGTGGTATTGCACGGGAGTTTTTCTGATGCTACTTTATGTATCATATGAGTGAAATCAAAAAATGTTTACAAACAGTTTCTTTCGATAGGTACGTTTATATAATTCAAAGACGTTTGATTCATTTGCAGAAAGGAAGAAAAATATCTATTACAGCTACTTTCCTGCCTGATCAGCAACGACGGGCACTGGTTACATATAAATCACTTTTCTTGCTCAGTTTGTCATTTGAGAATTTAATCAAATAGGCAGCAAACATAGGAGAATCTACACAATTCAAAATAGAGAGCTATTTGTAGACAGAATCACACTCCTCTGGATAGTATTTCATTCTAACCCATACAAGATCTCGTTTTGCTCATAAAAAATTATTTTCTGAGCTCTTCAGTAGAAATTTTCTCTCCTCTGAACTAAAAAAAGTCATGGAATGATATTCAAGTACCTCTCAACGGGGAGTGTTAGTAATTTTTTTTATTTTGCTCCTTCCATAGAAGTTGTATTTTCTTTTTTTTGATTCGGAAAAGAAAAAATCTGAAAAATATTCAATCAAATATTCACAATCTTATCCAACTTTGAGGTGCTTAGCATGGCGAAGATCAATCGCCGAAACATTGGCAAATAAAATTGTGAACTCTGAGAAGTGTCTTTATGTTCCAATAACTACTCGTGAAAACAACCAACCAGAACTTATCTGGACGGAAAAATTCACCAGTATTGAAAAATATCTGCTTCAAAAAATACCCATAATCAATAATAGGGTTTTATATAGAAAACACGTTTACAAATGTCCAACCTTGTAAACTACTCAGCCATGTTAACAACAATTCTCAAATTTCGATAGTTTTGTTACTTTAAAGATATTGCTGAATGTTATTAACTCTGTGTGGTGGAAATTTTAAGCCATGGCCGTAGCATTGAAAACGAACTGAAAGTGTTTGACTTGAATAATAATAATAATTCACATCCATATCCATACAATATTTTGGCTTGAACTCATCCTCACATGAGTATGAAAGATTGCTGTCAGGTTGAAACAGTACACGAACAAAGGGAGTGAGAAGTGATGAAGTGGTTGTGATACGATCGATGCTTTCATGCTTGACAAATGCAAGTTTTCCTGTAAGAAAATTGCAAGCAATTTATTGTTGAAATCATCTGAGTTTTACATGGAGTACATTTTTTTTTTCTATCGATAACGATTTACTTCAGTTCTTAGTAATTCCCATTTCGAAAACACACTGTAAAAAATTTGACAAGATGTAAGGTGACTGCTGCCCGGAGTAATGATTTATTAAATATCCCGTATATTAACCATGACATATTTTCGGAATTTCATAGTTGCTATACATATAGTTGCTTTCATTATGGGGATATCATTTATCACAGTCGAATATTTCGGATGCAAGAAGATTACACCAATTCATAGCACTTGAACATCAATCAGTTTCATGGAAGTCTTGGGAGAGATGATGGGATAGAAAGAAACAGAATCCCAACCATACAGTTGGTTGAGTAACTATTTCGTCATGTCTTCATCAGCATGAGTTTCGTCTGATAAAGAGAGTTGGCAAGTGAGAAAAAGTGAAATGGTTGAAAAATGAAGTTATAAAATCGAAATTAATATACGAATTGCCATATTATTATCGAAACATTCATTGGAAAATCATTGGAAATGATATTTTTTCCACTCCCACTATTCAAAACCGTTAATTACGTATTTGACAACTGTTAGTTAATGGCTCATTTAAAATAACCAGTATTTCGAATATATGTATTTGTAATATGGGCCACTTCAGGAATTGTTTTTTTATGATGGGATATGTAACATTTGACCTGATGACTACATTGAATGACCCAAAAACCAAATTCAGCGAATTCTTGTTAAAAATTCTTTGTAAAATTGAATTTTCAGGAAATTCTTTTGTTTTACAGTTTGTGAATTGGTACTGTATCAAGTTATATCCATGAAGCAAGCAATTGCTATAATACAGTGTCTCGTTGATCATTTGAAATGAGGGACAACGAAGAAATTTGTTCTACACCAGCAGAAATTACCGCACTAGCCTAGCATAGTGGGAGTAGAAAAAGTACTTTACACAACTCGAGGATAAGGCAAGTTACTTGCACTCGCGAATTACCGCATTTAGCAAAGGCCTCGTGCTCACAATTTTCGCTCGTGCGTAATAAGCTACTTATGCTCCTTTTTACGTTATATACTATTATTCCACTTTATTGTGAAAATAATGTCTCCCTTCACGATCTTTTCTAACACTGTAGATTTCATCCCATCCTCCTCTCAGCAGAGAAAAATCACTGCATGTACAAAATCCTTTCAGACGCTCACTGTTAGATGAAAATGAACTGGAGAGCAAACACAGCTGTCAGCCGAAATCCATATTCTCCACCGGATGAAATTGAATGCTCTGTCAACTTTCCGCAACGGGGGGAACTGATTCGAGCAAAAAGGTAAAAACCCATTGAACCAACAATTTTCACGAATTGTAACGGTAAATGAGGAGGGCAGATCTCACACATTCAGAACACAATGTGACAGTCGGAATAAGATTGGCCTACGTCGAGTGCCCCGCTTTCGGTAGAAAGGCCAATCTTGTATTTGATTTGATTAGATGGAAGAGGAGATGGGGCAGAAGGAAAGAGAATTACCCAAATAAAAACTTTATTCGGATGGAATACGAGGATGATGGTGATTACCTTTATGGATTTTCAGAGGAAGAAGACACAGAAGTATCGACTCCCATGATAGAAAGTTCACTTCCCATTCTCTAATTATATTATCTATGAGATGAGAGTCGATTTTGGTTTGGGCTTCTGAATAACATTTGACAAAACATCAAGTACTCTTGTGACTGACATACAGTTGAAGTGCTATTGTTTTGACTAGTCATTTCAGTGAAATTTGTTGAGAATCAGGAATGTGAGTCATGGAAGAATTGTGCTGTGTAAGGCGTATGAATTTTGAAATAATGGAATCCAGTGCAGGTCAATGAATCCTAATAAAAACTTTTGGGCTGCATTTTTAGAAGATCAAAAAAAAGTTAAAAAACAAAAAATGTGCGAGCTTGATCACAACGAATTTCAACAACAATTTACTAAAAATGAGAGAGACAAGGAAAAAAAATTTCAAGCAGAGAATTATTTCCAATGAATGATATTTGCATAGTAACTTCAATACTAATTCATTCATAGTTCGCAGAACAAAAACAGCAAAACATCTATCATTTTGAACTAAATTCAGTGGCTTTCTTTGATGTCCTCCCCCCCTTTACTGTTCGAACGGGTCAACTCGAAATATTGAAAGTTGGGATGATGCAATTGATGCATGAAAACTATATTCAGTGAAAATGTGAGATGAAAATTTCGAGATGACGACTGTGCGTCACCTGGAGAGAAATTTATTGGAAATGAGAGTCTTGTTAAACATCCTTTCGAAGCTGCTGACGATTACTTTACAACCCTTGAATATTGAGTCAATATCTAACTACAAAAAAATGGCCGAACATATAATAATTGCCCGAATATATCGACGTTTATTTACTGTAGAAGAAATACAAGCCGTAAGGCCCTAATTCCAGGATTCCTCTTTCCTAAAGCTAACTATGAACTAAATGCTACTATAAATTGGTACTCTCCTCTATACAATTTTTTTTTAATTCATAATTTGACGAAATAAGCTGAGTTCAGTTCGAAAGATATTCGAAATAGTCTCCTGGAATTTTTTCACATCAGAACAGCCTATTCGATATTTCACGCTGTACATTTTCGAACACAGAAACGTCGATATTTTTCCTACTATTTCATGGAGTTGAAGGTCGATATATTCAGGCAATAATTGACTGAATATTCTAGGGATGTACGTTATTCGTCAGCAGATTGAAAAGGATGTGTCACAAGAACCCCCTTTCCATTGATTTTTTTTTCCAGATGGCGCACAGTCACCATCTTGAAATTGTCATTGTCCCAGCTTTCAATTTTTAGAGTTGCCCCTTTCGAAAAATGAAAGGGGGAATTGAAGAAAGACAGTATATATAGTGTATATAGTTAATAATGATATTTTTTCGCTGTAACTCATTTTTTTGCAGAATATGAATGAATTACCATTGAATTTAATAGTCAAATATCATTTATTAAGTATAAATATTTACCTTGAACATTTTGTTTCCTTGTATGTCTCATTTTTCAGTAAATTGTTGTTCTGTATCTGTATCTGTAGAGTAGGGAGGGTGGGTGTAGGCCCACAGCACTTAGGCCACATGTGACCCATTGTATATCCTCCCGAGGTGTTGTCCTCCTAGGTCATCGTCCATCCTGTCCTTTTCAGGAAGGTGGACAGGTCACTAGGAGACATCTCCTTTATATCGGCCGAGGTAGGCCAAGACTCACCGAACACACACTCTCTTATTGACGATAACTCCAGACACTCGCATAAGACATGCTGTTAGTTTCATCTTTCTGTTCACACATCCTGCATAGAGGTGTGTCAACTAACCCCATAGTATGGAGGTGTTTCCGTAGTTGACAGTGACCTGTCAGAAATCCTACTGTTTAACGTGGGTTTCTCCTGGTCATCGCCAACTACTTATCGGGATCCAGCTTCCTAGGGTCGCCGAGGGTAATCCTGGCAAGACTGCATCCTTTGATTTCATCCCATCATTTTAGGGATTGGGCATCGGTTTGACTTCTGGCTATTTCCGTAAATATCGAAGTCATCAGATCATGGGTGTTGTAAAAAATTTTTGTGATCAAGATCGCACATTTTTTCAACTTTTTCATTTCATCTTTGAACAATGCAGTCCAACAGCTATTATGAAGATCTAGGGACCTGCCCTAGATTCCGAGGTATAAATCTTACAGCTGTCCACTGAAGGACATTGTTTCATATATGCTTGGTTCTTATTCCTCCCATGTGTAGGCCGAAAGTAATCGTTTCTTTCGTTGTAGGACTTGCTATGCCTCAATTTCTCGAACTCAATTCCACCGAGTAAGAAACAAGAAACTGCACACGAAGAGCAGATATTAACTGTACAGATTCGTTTGAACTTCTCCACATAACCCCTTGATATTACCATCACTAGCAACCCCAAACGGCCAATCTTTCTGATAACTTCCTGTGATTCGTCGCATTCATTAACCCGCCACCCTTCTGCTCCACCGCGCAACTTTGAGGTCCCGAGAATTCGCAAGTTGACTTCCCTCCGAGTCACAACAATAACCCTAAATACCCCGGGGGAGAGTCAACAATGCTGCCGAATGCCAAGGACCCTCCTGATGATTTTCTTTTATGTTGTCGCAACATCGGCTTAAACCACTTAGTGTGCACACTCCCGTGAACGTCAGATTTGAATTTTTCGAAGTTTTGCTGGAGTATGTGTGGCGGTGGAATTGCTTGAGTTTGGCGTTATTATTTGAAGTTTTAATGAAACGGTTTTTCGGGAATGAAGATGGCGTGATAGCTAGTTTCATCCTGTTCAGAAGTTTCTTCTGACTATAAGTGATTTTTCTCTGGCAGGGTCGAATGGACTTCTAGGAGTAGGTTCGTACTCCACTCTCGGATTTTTTTTGGTAGGTTTCGACTGGTCATTTTTACTGACTTCAGATTGAATTATCCACAAGAAACTGTAATATCGAAAGGAAGCAATGGTTCATAAGGTGAATCAAATATTGTGAAAATTGTCAAGCTTTGTGCACGTTCCGATAAACTTAGAGTATGAAATTATTATAGTGGTACTGATTTGTTCCACCTTTGGATAGACCTACATCCATTGAAGACGGGAGTGGACCCACACGGCCCACGTGACCGGTGGAATCACATAGACATAATCTATTTATATTCAAATCTTTTAGTGGAAATTGTTTTTACTGTGACAGGAAAGACATTCGTCATTTTATCTTCGTTGGCATAACAAAATATTCTTTCTCAAGAAATTAGTTTTTTTCCCGGGAGAAGCAATAAATATGTTTCTCCAGAATTACATATACAGGGTGTAACATAAGTACGTTAAAAATATTCGAGTGACGTATTCCTGGGACAATATTAAGAAAAAAGTCTATATGAACTTGTTTCCGAAAATACTTCGTTCCGGAGATACAGGATGTTGAAATTGAATTTTTTTGTTCGCTTTTTGAAAATTACTCTTGCAAAAAATGGGATTTTGCACAGAATTCGGTACCCGGGGTCTAGAGGGCGCTGCGTACGTAAACGTATTGTGAATATCTGGAAAACGATCTGTAAGTACCAAAATTTTACTGTCAAAAAAGTTAGAGCAATTTGAAATGAATATTGACAGCGTACGCAGCGCCCTCTAGATGTTACATGAAAATTAGTACGAAATTATGATTTTCCACGTCAAAAACACCCCGGGTACCGAATTCCGTGCAAATAACTCATTTTTGCGAGAGTTATTTTCAAAAAGCTAACAAAAAAAAATCAATCTCAACACCCTGTATCTCCGAAACGAAGCATTTTCATGCACAGGTTTATATAGACTTTTTTTCTTAAAATTTTCTCAGGAATACGTTACTCGAATATTTAATCGAACTTATGTTACACCCTGCATACCCATAAGAGAAGTTAGAATAGAGAAAAATCAAAATCAGACAAGTTTTGACTTGATATTGTTCATAATAACCTCAAGTGAGCAATTTAGGAATCATATTGACGGATTTTTGTTCACTTCAATGATTTTGTTAGCAACGCAGATCCTATTGTCGCTATAAATACTATAGCCCCCAGTTTATAAATAAAAAATGCACACCGATGATTTTCTAACTTGAATATATTATAATAATATATTTTGGAATTCCTTCGTCGTTATTTCCGTTACAGAAAGGAGTTGGATGTCATACATTCTGGAAAAAAATATTAGCTCATCACAACCTCGAAGCACCCTCTGACATCTGCCTATAGTAATCTCAAATTATCACAAAAATATTCCATGAATCTGGGTTAGAACCTAAACCATATGATTCTGATATATAATTGAATGAACATCATTAGAAATTGATACAATTGCATGATTGGTGTAGAGCTATATGACGGAGATGATATTGTATAGAGAGCACAAATAAAACTCTCAATTCCTCAATTCAGTTCTCTTCCACGTTTTTTCTGATCATTCCTTAAATGTTATTTTGCCATCCTCGCTCCTCTTTGCCATAATATTCATCTACTTTTAATACTCTTTTCTGTTACCGAAATCATACCTAAAGTAGTCGCACACGTAAAAGACAGCTGTTTCTCAATTTTGATACCTGTTCAAACAATATCCAACTAGCTAATACACACGGACCAATTTATTCATAGTGGAAAGATACATGGATGGACAGTTCCGTTCCCTTAGACCAAATGCGTCTATTGCAGGGTTTCATACTGAGCGCTCGATAATCCAACGTTAGTGGCAACGTACTTATGAAATTTTTTATTCTAACATATTTCATTTAACCTCAAAGAGCATGTTATGATAGAATTAGAAATGCTAACTCAAAATTTGGGGTACCGATAATACTCCCGAGGTAGTACCAGAGAAGTAGTAGAACATACCATAACAAAAAAAGGACTAGCTAGAAACAAATTCCGATACATCAATACATGTATTTTTTCAGGCTATACCCCATATCGATCGCTGCACATATTCCTTGAGCTGTGCATCCATTTTTTTTTCAAATCATTTGAAGGAATAATTGGTTCCGGCAGGTATCAGTTCATCTACTCAGGAGGTTGATGGTCATCTATCGAATCGCATAAAAAATGCAGTCTTCACTGGAGAATCCTGCAATGATACCTTTCGGATATAATGTTACGCCCTTCGAGGAATCGAAAACGACAGTATTTGTGACATGTGATATTCCATTAGCCTTCTGTGTTGTAGCATGGGGTCTTCAAATAAATTATAATCAAATGCCAGTTGGAAAGGGACTTTATTGTATGGGTGGTGATTCGTGGTGATTCACCATCTCAGAGCAGGCAAACCACTCGTAATTTGTAAAGACGAATTCTGGTAATTGGACCAGAGGGCTTTCAAATAACAATTAACTCTTTTGACAAAATGGTTGAGGCTTTTAATCTACTCTTTTAATTTACTCTTTTAATCACGATCGCAAGAAATAACGGAATATTAAATGTTATCTGGAGGTATGAGCGTTCGTAATAATTCTGAATTAGGGCAGTCATGAATAGTCATCTATCGGGTAGAGCTGACAATACAGGTCGAGTACATAAAAATCTGCAACAGCAATCTGTCAGAGTGTAGGTGAGTTGAGGGTGGCCTGAACAAATTTTTCCTTCAGATGATTTGAGTTTGAGCAATATGTGAAAATATGAACCCTGAGCAAGGATGGTTCTGCAAGTTATCAAGTTCTCAGCGTATCAGATGTGTCTGAACTGTCGTGTTTAGCGCAAAGGAGGGACAATTTGCGAAAGAAGTATCATCGACAACAAAAATGATTCGAACTGAATAGTTCCACCGGCTTCATTGCAGCCTACAGGAAAAAATATGTCTGTATTTTATGAGATCCACACTATGGTATCATTCATCCAGTTTTCCATACATATAACCAACACCTTGTTAGTCTTTCTACATTTTTTAGGAACTCCTGCTGAAACTTCGTAGGATGAATTCAAGATGCATATATTCTTGGTGCGATCTCCGATTCGATATTGTTCCGTCAAAACTCTAGTCAAGATCAATCATATCCACGGAATTCACTGATTTCCAGTGGATGGTGCAAGAATCAAATTCTGCATTCCAATTTATTCGAATATTGCTTTTGTTTATTTTTTATCTGGTTTTATCTGGTTTATTCCAACCAGTTGATGCAGATGTTATATCATCCAATTCAATAAATCCTTGTATTTACATTCTCAAACTCGCACTCAAAATCTCCAACTACTATCCATCGCCACTTCTCTACCCCAATCTTTTTTCACTTTTTTTTTTCTCAAAATCGGTTGCAAATAATGATGTCCGAGTACATAGTCCTTCATTGCGTGACACAATGGGTGAAGTGAATAAAAGTGAGCATGAGTTCAAACTATAGATCCGTCCTTGTCATATCTCAACAACCCGTATAAGTTTGTCCCAAAAAATTTGAGTGCCAGCATCTGCTTCAACTTTATTCACTCTAGCCAATTATATTCATAAACGTTGCATGAGAGACATATTTAAAACTATGATATTACTGTTTTGCTACACACGAGCTTGCTCTGTAGTGAGTTGTTTTATTGTTTTGTTTCATTTGCATGTTCCTATTGTATTATTATACACATTATGATGCGCTGCTGCACACATAAATTTTATCTATGTATATATTTTAAACTATATCATATATTATATTTATTCTATAACATTATTCTTAATTATATTCGTGGCGCGCTCTACTCTTTGTACTCATATATTATATCTATGTATTTTGATGAAACAATAAAATTCTATTTTATTCTATAAATTCTATTTTCTTTTAGCTGTTTCCCATTTATTTGGTAGTTAATTCGAGTGTTGTTTTAAAAAGTGTTTCATAATGGATATCAAACGCTGTTGAATTATTTGTGGACGAAATAATCTATTATCAATTCATCTATATCAAGTTTCGATGGTTAGCATAAAACATTAAATACACATGTACACAACTTCAACTGGGCAAAATAAAGCGAGATTATTCTGAAGCTGATGAACTCAAAGTTCATTTTGCTCAGTTTTTACTTTGATAGATGTTATATTCATCACAAATGGCGGATAGTGAATAGACACGATCGATTGCTGTCCCAAAATACCTTCTTATATATTGTTGAGAAGATAACCCTATATATATGCATATTTGATTATCCCTATATCTGTTTCATTTTTCTTAGTATCAAGTCGTTCCGAAATGAGATGTATTGTTTTTGAGAGAAAATAAATAACTACTGTCACTGTCACGATTATTTTCAATTGGTATTGAAATCTATAAAAAGGCAGTGGAAGCACAATAAAATACAGTCCACAAATCACAACATGGTCCTTCTGGAGCCGAATCAGTAAGAAACCAGTACGAGGAATTGTGCGAATCGTCAATAGCCTAATAGCAGACGCCGGACAGAATCCATCTGCTAGTATCAAATACGAATCAAGTTGCGAGTCGGTGAGACGTTTCCAGTTTCCTCATTTCATTTCTGTTTTTGCTTGTACGAGTCAATAGCTGTACAACTCTTCAAGGGTTATATACGCATTTAGAACGCTGATAAAGTAAACATAATGTCACAAGTTGAACTGCAAAGACAAAAAGCAATTAATAAAAGTAAGCTATCTAATTTTGGGATGTTTGTCAGAGATTTGTGTGACAAACAGAAAAATCAAACCATTGAGAACGTAGACATTTTCGAACTACAGGAGCGTATTTTGAAAATTGAAAGTATTCTTGATACATTTGAGGTTATCCAAGATTCTATTGAAAAGAGCACTGGTATAGTTGATGAAATTGAGAGAAAGTCTTTCGAATCAGACTATTTCTCATATTTGTCAATCACCAGAAAGATTTCATATGAGTACGAATTGACTAATTCTACTAATCGTCGTGAAAATGATTCAGTACATTCAGGTTCGAACATGAATAATGCACACCTAGGTCAAATAAGGCTTCCCACAATCAATATTCCCAAATTCAGTGGCAATTTTCAGAATTGGTTGGAATTTCGCGACATTTTCGAGTCTATGGTTGATAAAAATGGTTCCCTCGATAATGTACAGAAATATCATTATTTAAGAAATTGTTTGGAGGGCTCTGCCGCAGAAGTCATTAAATCTCTTGATTTCACATCAAAAAATTATGAAATTGCATGGAATTTATTGTTGGAACGTTATAATAATTCAAGGATTTTAATACATAATCATGTTAAAGCTCTTTTTACTATTGAGAGTATTTCCAGAGCGTCTTCAGAAAAAATCAGAACATTGATAGATATTGTATCCAAGCATTTGCATTCCCTTGAACAACTGAATGAGCCGACTGCGTCTTGGGATACTCTCATAATTTATTTGATATCAACCAAATTGGACTTTGTTACTGTTCGGGAATGGGAACAGTACAAAAATAATAACGATTTTTCGAATAAATCTCCAACTCTCAAAGATTTGAAAAGTTTTTTGAAAAATAGAGCTGATCTATTAGAAAGTATCAAAATGAACTCATCTTCTTCTGATAATAGTAGAGGAAAAACAAATAATACTGTTAACGGTTTCTTTGTTGGTACTTCAAATTGTATATTTTGCAAAGAAAAACATTTCAATCACAATTGTGAAACATTTTTGAAGTTAGGAGTACAAGATAGAATCAAAATGGTTCAAAATCTGAAGCTATGTATCAATTGTTTAAAAGTTGGGCATCATAGTAGGTTTTGCAAATCATCTTCAAATTGCAAGCAATGCAATCGAAAACACAATACGTTATTGCATATTGAACATCAGAACAATGCTAAGAGTACAAAGTCACAAGAAGCTACAACTTCACATACAAAAAATGTCGAAAGTGTTAGCAATCATGATAAAGAGAATAACTCTTCAGTAGTCCTATCATCGTGTAACTTTTCATCAGATCAAGTGATCCTTTCTACAGCGCTAATCGATATAAAGGGTAGTTCTGAAACTTGTCAGAGAGTTCGTGTTCTCTTAGATTCCGGTTCTCAGTCAAGTTTCATTACAGCTGACCTTTGTGATCGTTTAGGTTTACAGAAAAGCAAATTAAATATGAGTGTATCGGGTTTGAATGGATCTTTATCACAAATAAAATATAAATGTGATGTTACATTACAATCTTTACAATTCGATTTCAGTACAAATATTTCTTGTTTCGTACTCCCACGAATAACTGAAAATCTACCAAACATTACAATAAATTGTTCAAATTTGTCAATTCCTGTCAACATTCAGTTAGCCGATCCAACATTCAATACACCAGGGCCAATTCAAATGCTAATTGGCGCTGATTTATTTTGGACTCTGATCTGTACTGAGCAAATAAAGCTGGGCAGAAATAAACCGATTTTGCAAAAAACGCTATTTGGTTGGGTTGTTTCTGGTCCCATGGCAACTGCATGTCATTTCAGTAAAACACATTGTACTTTGGTACGTAACATTGAGTTAGAAAATCAATTATCTAGATTCTGGGATATTGAAGAGGGTTATAATAATCATGTCAAATTATTATCAGATGAGGAATTGGAATGTGAACATTCTTTCAAAAATAGTACCGTTCGCGATGAGGATGGCAGATTTGTTGTACGAATGCCATTTAAAATATCTCCAGATGTACTGGGTGATTCATATGAGCAAGCCAAACGGCGTTTTTACTCACTCGAACGGAAATTTCAGACTAAGGAAAATCTTAAATCACAGTATGTGAGTTTCATGGACGAATACGAGAAAATGGGTCATATGATTAAGGTTGATAATGATGATTGTTCAAGTATGAAAACCTATTATATGCCCCATCATTGTGTTATTCGGGAAGACAGTTTGACTACAAAACTAAGGGTGGTGTTCGATGCATCTGCCAAAACTACGACTGGTCTGTCTTCGAATGATATTCAAATGGTTGGTCCAAAAATTCAACAGGACTTGATTTCTATATTGCTTCGGTTTAGACAACATAAGTACGTCGTGTCAGGAGATATTGCCAAAATGTACAGGCAAGTGAATATAGATCCTTCTCAATATCCCCTACAACGAATTCTTTGGCGAAATAATTGTAATGGTTCTTTAGATACTTATCAATTGAAGACGGTAACGTACGGTACAGCATCGGCACCTTTTCTGGCGGTGAGATGTTTGAAGGAATTGGCAAATGAATATGAACAAACCAATCCAAGAGTAGCAAAAATAATAAGGGAAGATTTTTATGTCGATGACCTTTTGACTGGATGTGATTCATCCGAAGACATGTCAAAAATTTGTTCTGAAGTAGTAGATATTTTGCAAAAAGGTTGTTTTCATTTACGAAAATTTTACTTCAACCATCCATATCTTCTGCAACCTACCATGAATAATATTTCATCTGATGATATTGTACATTTTGGTGAAAAAGAAAACGCAAAAACTTTGGGGCTCATTTGGAATTGTAGAACAGATCATTTAACGTTTAAAATTGAACTAAACAGTACAAATAATAAATGTTTTACCAAACGTGTGATACTATCAGAAATATCCAAGATTTTCGATCCTTTGGGTCTTCTGAGTTGTTCAATTATAAAAGCAAAAATATGGTTACAGCGATTGTGGCTAGAAAAAATTAATTGGGATGAAGCTTTGCCTCACGATTTATGCACTCAATGGACTGATTTTCGAAATCAGTTACCAGTTTTCAATAGTTTGCTAATTCCACGTCACATTGTTTGTAATAAGCCAATTAGCATACAAATACATGCCTTCTCAGATGCCTCCGAGGTGGGTTATGGAGGGTGTGTATATGTACGTTCAAAAAATGACAATGGTGATGTTTTTGTTAGATTACTATGTGCCAAAAGTAAGGTTGCACCTTTGAAGGTAATCACACTTCCACGTTTGGAATTATGCGCAGCGCTAGTTTTGTCTCGCCTGGTAAATACAATTTTATCTTCAATAACTTTGAACATTGATAATTGCACATTCTGGTCTGATTCCTCTATTGTACTTGGGTGGTTAAAAACTCCACCGAATCTATTGAAAACTTTCGTCAATACACGAGTTGCTGAAATTCAATCAATAACTGGATTATATCAATGGAAGCACGTACCAACCAAAGATAATCCAGCAGATTTGTTGTCGAGAGGTATAAATCCCCATCAGGTTCAAAATTCACTATTATGGTGGTATGGACCCGAATGGCTCAAAAATAGTGATACAGAATGGCCAAATACTAAGTTTGATAATGTTTCTTTACCAGAAATGAGGAGCATATCGAATACTTTCTCATCATTGCAGGTGCGAGAATTTCCATTTGAGAAATTTTCGGACTTAGAAAAATTGAAACGAACTGTTGCATTCATGTTCAGGTTCAAAAATGATTGTCAAGTTGAAAGGTCTGATCGCAACTTCGAATCCCTCAGTATTGCAGAAATTGGCCATGCCTTCAAAACATTGCTCAAAATCTCTCAATTCCAATCTTTCCAGAATGATATGAATTATCTCCACCGCAAAAAAGAAGTTGATCGGAATAGCAAAATTTTGAGCTTAAATCCATTTTTAGATGACGATTTGATCATTCGCGTAGGCGGTAGACTTGATAATTCCGATTTTTCTTTCGATAAAAAGCATCCGATCATATTAGACTCTAAACATTATCTGACTGAATTGATATTTGAAAACGAACATAAAAGACTGTTGCATGCAGGTCCACAACTTTTATTAGCATCAATTCGGGAAAGATTTTGGCCACTTGCGGGGCGCAATTTAGCTAAAAAGATTTACAGGAAATGCATTGTATGTTTTCGTCAAAATCCAAAAACCATACAGCCTATAATGGGTAATTTTCCTAAACAAAGGCTACAGCCAGGTTCTGTTTTTGAAGTCACAGGGGTAGATTATGCTGGACCCTATAATATAAAAGATAAGAAGGGACGTGGCTCGAAAACATCTAAATGTTATATCGCTTTATTTATATGTTTTTCTACCAAAGCCATACATTTGGAGTTGGTTACGGATTTAACTAAAGATTCATTCATTTTAACATTGAGACGATTTATGTCTAGGAGAGGTAAACCCTCACGTATCTTTTCAGACAATGGGTCGAACTTTGTTGCAGCTAGTTCTGAGTTGTCGAGTTTGGGCGATTTTTTGAAAAAAAATGAAACTGAACTAGCTGAATCATTTTCGAAAGAACAAATATTTTGGGAATTTATACCTCCAAATTCTCCTCATTTCGGTGGAATCTGGGAGGCAGGAGTTAAAAGTTGTAAATTTCATTTGAAAAGGGTTTTGGGAAGTAATTTGCTCACTTTTGAAGAGTTTTACACTTTACTTGTACAAGTAGAAGCAGTTTTGAATTCTCGACCGCTTTACCCGATGTCCGATGATCCGAACGATTTAGAACCGTCGTTGACTCCAGGCCATTTCCTCATCGGGAAACCTGTAGTTGCACTGGCAGATCCAGACCTTAGAAGCATTCCTATTGGAAAATTATGCAGATTCCAACTCATTCAACAAATGCAGCAGCATTTCTGGATCAGATGGCAGAAGGAATATGTGTCACAGCTTCAACAACGTGTACGTTGGAAACATAGCCAAGGCCAACTTAAAGAAGGAACACTTGTGTTGGTGAAGGAAGACAACATACCTCCTATGAACTGGCGATTGGGAAGAGTTCTCCAGATTTGTCCGGGACGAGACCAAATCGCAAGAGTGGCAATAATAAAAACTTCCAGAGGCACCATCAAACGAGCATTTTCCAAAATATGTCCGCTTCCTCTAGAAGACTAATGTTATTTACGTTTCGTTATTATGTTGAAAGTGGGTACTTCCAAGGCGGGGGGCATGTTGAGAAGATAACCCTATATATATGCATATTTGATTATCCCTATATCTGTTTCATTTTTCTTAGTATCAAGTCGTTCCGAAATGAGATGTATTGTTTTTGAGAGAAAATAAATAACTACTGTCACTGTCACGATTATTTTCAATTGGTATTGAAATCTATAAAAAGGCAGTGGAAGCACAATAAAATACAGTCCACAAATCACAACATATATCTAATCTCGATAGATTTCATTAGTGGAAGTTATATAAAAAGTGCTATAAAAAGTGACTTGTTGTGACGAAAAACAATTGGAAACACAAACATATGTGAATACGTTGTAAAGTGCATTTGAATCTTTTTACATCTACTGCATACCAATAATATCAGCGAGAGGTGCGCAACAGGGGTGCGTACTCGTTCTCAAATTCATACAGCCGCGATACTTTCGACTCGTCAAGTTCAACAATAGGACAATACCAGTACTCTGCTAGCAAGGAAGTGGACATGATCAACGCAAACCTCACATCGGAGCAGAATACATCGCTGCAGGATAGGGAACTTAGATCGAAGAAATCATATAATAATCCAGCCATCATGAATGATGCAGCTATCAAACAAATCATCCAACAAATCTCAGCTAATCTAAATGCCAGCATAGAAGCAAAATTCAATGATCTGCGAGATACACTATCTGGTTTTGATGCAAAGCTCAATGTACATAAGGAGAAAATTAACAATCTCGATCGCAGACTGGACTCTTTGGAACAATATTCGAAGAGAAACAGTCTTCGAATTTACGGAATGAAATTAAACGATCAAGAGTGCGTCAAGGAGAGTGTGAAAAACCTTGTCGTGAATCAATTGAAAATTCCAGCCTTTAATACTGCTCACATTGAGAATGCTTACACAATTCTCAACAATGTCATTATCGTTAAACTTCAGAGTAATGATACAAAAAATGATATAATCAAGGCCAGAAAACTCCTGAAAAACACAAATATAACCATCAAAGAAGATCTTACTTCTTTCCGACACTCGGCTCTAACTGCAGCTAGTAAAAAATATGGTAACAAGAATGTTTGGACCATAGACGGCAAAATACGAATTCTCATCAACAACAAGGTGGTCAAACCGAGTATTACGGACTTAAAAGAAATCCTTGCGGAAGGGCGTCAGTTATGAACGAGTTTATTCAACTCAATCAATACTCACAACTTATTTTTGAACTAATCTCACTTCATTTCGAATTCTTTTATACATCAGCCAATATAAGCGCTATCTATTGTTATAGATTTTTTTGAATATTATTATAAGGTGAAAACACTTGATCTTCAGTCATTTGAGCATATACATTTTTTTTTTTTCACTCATTTCAATTTGGAAAAGGATCAATATTTTCTATAAAATGTACTTTTGAACATTATACGAGGGATTTTGGGGGCATGAGCCCTTTTCAACTATCATGTACTTTAAAATTGCAACATTGAACGTCCGATCATTGTTCACTGGATTAGATTCATTCAAATTACTAGTGAAAAATTACAAGTTCGACATAATAGTAGTCACAGAAACATAGTTATCACCAATGATTTCAGATGATATAGTTGATGTGGAAGGATACGGCGTGGTAAGAAGGGATCGGCTGGGAAGGGGTGGGGGCATCGCTATTTTTTACAAAGACGGCATCAAAATTGAGGAAATACCGACAAATGATTCTATTTTGGAACAGCTTTGGGTAAGTTTTAAAATATCTACCTCTACCATAGGACTTGGGGCTATATACCGCCCTCCTCACACGAATGTTTCTGAATGTATATCTATACTTGAAAACACAATATCTACAATCATTCCTACAACAGATGAAGTTGTTATTGCAGGTGACATAAATATTAATATGATAAATACAATAAACTCAAATACTGTGAAATTTGTTAACTTTCTGGAAACTTATGAATTTTCTGTCATAAATGATCAACCTACAAGAATTAATAACTATAGTAGTACCCTAATTGATATTATAGCGACTACCAATCCGGAAAAAATGATTAACTGTTGTACCCTGAATGCTGATCACATAACCGATCACTGTCTGGTCTACTGTGAACTCGCATATGAAGCTATTAAACAAAAACAAACTTTCAAGACATATCGTGATTTCAAATTCTTTGAATATGATAATTTTGTACATGATCTACAAGCTATACCCTGGTACAACCTCTTCTTAGAAAATGACACTGAAAAAATTGTGGATACTTTTAATAATTACATATTAACTTTATTTGATATCCATGCACCCATGAAAACTGTAAGACTGAGTAAACCAAGAGCCCCCTGGTTGACGGATGGTCTGAAGATGATGATTAAGACAAGAAACTTGGCACTAAGAAAATTCAAAAAAACTAAAAACGAAAACGATTGGAATAATTATAAAGTGCTTCGTAATATGGTCACATTGGCAGTGAGAAATGAAAAACGAGGATACCTGAATTTTGTTCAAAGACAGTATGATACAAAAAAATTATGGGATACTTTACGCCTACTAGATATAGTAATGAAAAAACGGAAATCTGACATTCCAGAAATTCTCAATAACCCTGAAGATATCAATAATCATTTCATCTCATCGGTGAATCAGGTGGCTATTGATCCCCCCAATGAAATTATTGATTTTTACCAATCAAATAAATTCAAAAATACAGCAAATTTTCATCTGGACAATGTTAGTCAACAACAAGTGGAAAATATTTTGCGAAATATCAAATCAAATGCAGTAGGAAGTGACGGCATATCTCTTAAAATGTTACTACTGTGCATTCCGTACCTAACACCAATTATAACTTTCATTGTTAACAAATGTATAGAAAATGGGACTTATCCCAATATATGGAAGAAATCGCTGATAACACCGATCAACAAAATATCCAAACCAGAAACTTTCAATGATTTAAGACCTATCAATATATTACCGTCCCTCTCTAAAGTTATAGAAAAATCAGTATATGAGCAAACATATGCCTATGTTAACAATAATCATATTCTACCCATCACACAATCTGGCTTCAGACAAAATCATTGTACTACAAGTGCCCTCGCTAATATAACTGATGACATAATACATGCGTATGACCAGAATAAAGTTACACTTTTGTTGTCACTTGACTATACTAAAGCATTTGATACCATGAACCATGCTCTACTATGTGCGAAACTTAGCTACTATAGATTCAGTGAAAAAAGTCTATTATTCTTCAAATCTTTCCTCAATAACCGAACACAGCGGGTTGTTATCAATAATAATGAATCATCAGAACTAAATGTGCTACACGGTGCACCCCAGGGTTCGATACTTGCACCTCTCTTATTCATTATATACACATCTGATTTTTCGAATATATTGGAGAAGTTTCAAATGCATACCTATGCGGATGACACCAATTTATATTTTTCTGCAAAAATTGATGAATTTTTATCCTCAGAACATTTACTGAACAACGATATAGACCGATTATTGAGAATATCGAGAAATCACTGTTTGAACATCAATCCAAATAAATCGCCAGCTATTATTTTTGGCACTAGGAGAGATCGGGAAAGGGCCACACACGATCTGTCAATATTCGTAAACAATCACAGATTGGAATACAGTGAAAAGATTAAATGATTGGGTTTGACAATAGATTGCGATTTGAGATTCATTAGCCATATTAATTCTCTCATTCCCAGGGCCTATGGTTTATTGAAGCATCTTTACCCTCATAGACATTATCTAACCAAATATTTGAAGATTCAACTCTGTGATACACTTATCCTATCAATTTTCAACTACTGTGATGTTGTGTATGGCCCATGCTTCGATCTACATACTTCTTCCAGAATCCAGAAAGTTCGATTAATTTTCTCACTTAAACGAAGAGATCATGTCACCACTTATATAAATGAGCTTGGATGGTTAAAAATGTTAAATAGAAGGAAACATCACTTTGTCTGCTTCATTCACAAACTGCTGAAAAATCGATATCCACATTACCTTTACTCTAAAATTATACCACGCTATGCTTTACACTCTAGAAATCTTCGAAACATAAACATGCTCACCCTACCACGCCATTCGCTATCCTTTTACGAACGCTCTTTTTCTTATTGCGCTGTGACCGAGTATAACTCCTATCCAGAAGAACTGAAATCGTTGTCTCTCTCCTCTTTCAAAAACAAAACAAAAACCATTCTATTCAGTGAACAATGAGTCTGACCAACATGTAATAATTGCGATATACCAAGTTCTCTGTCAGAAAATCTGTTTTTTTTTCTACTCTAACATAGGAAAAAATTATTGCATAAAAATAAAATTGTACTCAATTAGATTAAGGCCTAGTTTTAAGTTATATACTGGAGCACTACTTATGTAGAAATGTATAAAAATGATCTTGGTTGAGTGGTAGAATAGCGTAAGCTAAACTCCGCCAAGTAAAATAAAGACCATTTATTATTATTATTATTATATTCGTGTTATTTGCTGATTGCCTTTCAGAATTTCCCTGTTTATCATATTCATTCCAAAATCCAGTTTAATGACAATGGTTGTTACATGTCAGTAAGAGGATGCAATGAGAAAAATCTAAAATCATAGAATAAAAGTTATTTCGGGAGAGTGTTTTTTTCAAATACGGTCTTCTTATACAGCGTTATGATAGCCTGCACTGCAGCACTCTTCCCTCCTAATGAATTGGAATTACTCAGCTTTATGTGGACTATGGAGGGTTCAATTCATTTCGAACTGAACACTACAATTCTATCTTGAACTTTCTATTGAAGTACTATTTTTCACATGAAGTTCAACTGCACTACCTCTCACGTTGATACCGATATAACGAAGAATCTCATCAAATTATCTGAAAACTTTCAGCACCGAATAGTCAGAATTTCTATGTAACTCAATATAAAACAAAACAATTTATATATATATATATATATATATATATATATATATATATATATATATATATATATATATATATATATATATATCTTGGTTGAATTCTACCCATCTAAGTTTCGAAGTTCAACAAGCCAAACGGTTCACTATCACGAAACAGCCACCCATAGAGCTCTAGGATCTTCAGCATGACATAGGCACTCTTGACAAGAATCCTTTGACCAGGGAACCCACAACGCATCAATCAAAGGCTCAAAACAGCCCACTCCCACCAAGACGGTTGAGAAGGTCGTAACTGGAGCTCTTCCATCATACACTGAGGAAGATATGACGTATTTAGCCCTTTTGTTGTGATTGAGCTATTTTGTGCCTTTCATTGGTGCGTTATGGGAATCCTGGACAAGGGATTCTTGCCAACAGTGCCTTTATTATGTTGAAAATTCCAAAGAAAGATGAAACCGGTTTATAGCTGGCTGTAACGCGATGGTGGACCAATCTGACATCGCTGCACAGGAATTGGCTTGGCTGTCATTCGATGACCCACGTGGCTTACAGCCAGGATAGTAATTGTTTTCCTGAAAATAGCTGTTCAAACAACCGCCAAGTTGGTGGTGCTTCAACGGATAAATAACGAAATAAACGTTGTTTTTTTTTCAATACCATCTGTGTTTGCTAACAGTGGTGTGATTCCTTGATCAATATCATAAGTAATGATGATAATAATGAAACGTCTTCATTCACCAGGAGAAAGAAAGCGAAAAAAAGTACGGCAGTGTGAATTTTAATCTATATGGTGTTCACGATCAATATTATTTTGGAAAGAAGAAAGATGTCACTGTATACAACCGAGCTAGTATTGAAGTCCATTTCTCCATATCGAGATAATCGAATGTCGAGCTACTGGTAGTGAATGAATCATCATATACCATATAACTCACCGTCATCTTACTGAAGATACTACGTCTCTTGACATTTCAATCCTATACTTTCCATTTCGCCTCGCTATCGGATTTGTATCAAAGGCGAAACTCTCACTTCTACCAATCTCCAGGAATAACGAGCCTGTCAACTGATTTCTCCAGATTCGCGCACCAAAATAAATGCAAATCCCCAAAAAGTAATTTGAAGTTTCGTCGCGAGACGTATGTCTGAAATGAATAGATTATTTGGTGTGCCGCGATAGTCTCATATATTGCGGTTTTCAATAGACACACGTTACCGAAAATGGGCGCAGTAAATGGTTTATGGGATCATGTATCACCTTTGTGAATGGGGAACCCGCACTTTATTTTCGTCATTTCCAGGCGAGAGTGTGATATGGAGATTTTTTCCGAGAAAGGAGCATGATAGACTAGGTGTTTCGATTTATTACGTGTTTCGGTTTCGAGTTTGAAAAGCGTTGACGACGTAATATGGATATTTATACGGGAAGCTCAAACTCTCTACGGCAGACGAGTTGCAAAATGGCACATCAAACCATTGGTTTTCATCAGTTAGAGGAAGAATTGAATTGGTTGCAAAGAACGAGAAAATAAGGTGTTGAACGAATGTAGGGAGTAACTACCATCAACGATATTACACATAATAATAATAATATAATAATAATAAATCGTCTTTATTGGTGAAGGTGCAAAATAGGCGCAGTTTAGCCAAAGGCTACTCTCACACTTAACCTAAAATGTACAGTTCGAATCAGCTAATGTGATAAATGGGGAGAAAGAAAAGATGTATAAACAATTCGCATAACAATAATTTATAATATGGGTACCTGGATGAAATATAGTGAAGGTAAGTAGGCTAATATAAAATTCAAGGAAAGGGATTCTAGTTCAGGTTAGTTTGTATTCAGAAAGTGTTTTTTCAGAGCGATTCCCATCCCTCTCCTCGAAAGTTGCATAAAGTTGATTAACAGGGAGTTGTAGAATTTGACGGAAAGATAAGTGAACGATCTCTGAAACAAGGACGTTTTATGACGAGGAACATGCAGTTTGTTTTTTGATCTCACATCCAATGAATGTATCGTAGACCTAGGAATCAGTTTATTGTAAAGTGACGAGGGAATTTTGTTACTTAAAACTTTGTACAAAAAGTTGCAGAAATTATAATTGGTACGATTATTCATTGTCAACCATTTCAATTCGATGATTTTACCAGAGACATGATCGTATTTTCTCAGAGAATAGACAAATCTACAACAGAAGTTCTGTACCTTCTGTCTCCGATTCAAATCAAATTTACTCAAAATATTACTGTACACAATATCACCATTGTTGAACCGTGATAAGTACAACGACTCGGTGAGAAGTTTCCTGATTGGTTGACTGAAAAAATGTCTTTTTGAGTAAATCAGTTTAAGAATACTAAACGATTTTTTGAGCAAATCATTCAAATGCAAATTAAATTTCAGATTAGAGTCAAAAATAATACCCAGGTTTTTGATAGAATTCACAAAAGGAAGTATGGTGTCATCAATTATAATTGTGAAATGTTGTGAGATAATAGCCCTATTCTTTTTATTACCGAAGAGCATCAAGTGACATTTGTTTTTATTCAATTTTAAATTGTGTTGCGTTGCTAAATTAGAGATGGTTTGTAGGTCAGAATTGATGAGGCTTTGAATAGTTCCATAGTTGTGGATGTTTAGGTTGGTATATAATTGCATATCATCCGCATAAGCCTGAACTTTAGAATATTGTATAGAAATCAAGATATCACTAGTGTAGATTATCAGAGTTACGGATTATGTCATCTGTAACCTGAACGAGGGCTGCTGTTGTACTATACCCACTCCTGAACCCGGCTTGACAATCTGGAATAATATAATTTTTCTTCAGATATAAACTTACTTGATGATGAATGAGTTTTTCTAGTATTTTGGAAAGCGTAGAGAGAATACTTATTGGACGGAGGTCGGTGAAGTTCTGTGGGTTCGAAACTTTACTCAAAGGTCTGACGATAGCAATTTTCCATAAATTAGGAAAATAACATTTTTCTAAACAACAATTCAAAAGATGGGTGATATATCTGTCTATAAACGGACTACAATGTTTAATCATATTGATGGACAAACCATCAAAACCTGTGGCATTTGATTTTATGGTAGATAATACTTGTTTCATTTGTTCAACAGATATGAATTTTAATGTGAACATATCCTCTTGATTTTTCAATTTGGGGTATTTATTACTGTCGTAGTATTTCAAAAGGTCGTTATCAATATCATCATCAATAAATACCGAAGCGAAATAATTATTAATTTCTTCGGGATTTTGCAGAGAAATTGGTAAATCGGTATCATTTTTCATATTATTTATGTTCTTTAGGTTTTTCCATAAGGTTTTAGAGTCTTTAGATTCGGATGAAGAGTTATAATAAGCCTTTTTTTCGCGACGAACAGATGATAACGTGGAGTTTCTCAAATTTTTATAGTGTACCCAGTCAGCTTCTGATTTCGAAACCTTGAATTTAGAAAGAGCTGTGTCTCGTTCTTTCATCATTAATTCGATAGGATATGTCAACCAGGGAGCAGGAGCTTTGGTCATACGTGCTACTTTGATAGGTGCATGTTTATTAAAAATAGATAGAATTAGCCCAGTAAAAACTTTTTCATCAATATCATGGATTTTATAAATATCATGGAAAGGTGCACTAAATCTGCACAGAACTGATTATAATCAAAATTCTTGAAATCTCTATAGGTATAAATTTTTGCCGTTTGTTTTGGACAATCAATCTGAATTTCAGTGAATACCAGGCAGTGGTCCGAAACAGAGCTTGCATCTTTTACACCCGAAAAAATGACGAATCCCGTATTAGTAATGAATATAGGATCTAATAATGTCATACAATTACTTACAATTCTAGTGGGTTCATTGATGAGTTGTGAGAAATAATAGCCTTCAAAATACTCACTTAAGATATTGTTGGATAACAAGTTCACATTCATGTCACCAAAACAAATTATTTCATCAACCATAGGTATTATCTGTGACAAGGAATCATCTACAGAATCAATAGAAGAAGCTAAATTACCTTTCGGAGGACGAAATGTGTTTCCGATTGCAAACGAAACATTATTTATTTTAATTTGTATCCATAGTTCTTCACAAGGTTCATTGATGCTATTGAGATCAAGCATTCCTGAAGAAATATTATTCTTAACATATATGACGATTCCTCCACATGACGTGATAGAATTTAGAGAGATAGTTGTCTATATTTATTATCGATATTCGAGAGTTTCAAGGTCAATAGCAATTTATGCGAGCAGGAATTTATGAAGCAAGATAAATGAATGAGAGTTTGAAAGTCAATACTTCGTGGTAGATGAATCTTTCCATCGTAGTTTTTTCTGTTGTCAATCTACCACAATCTGATGAAATTGAGGATTAATATTGTAATATATACCATTGTAGAAGGGCAGACATTTGATCTACCTCAAGAAATAATGTGTATTGAAAATGAGTTGAGAGAGACATTCTCCTTAGTAGAAATGATAGCTTTGAATTCGAATGGTGGATCTGTCAGCAAAAAAATATTCGGTTTACTTATATGACGCTGGATTTTGTAATTCGCTCCTGATTGAGTATATGGAAAATATATATATATATATATATATATATATACATTAATTATTGCATTGGACAAAATTAGTTCATTTTGGTTGACAATCGATAACCGAAATTGAGAAAGTTGAAGAAGAGTGGAATTTATGAAGCAATTTTAATCGAGTGCTTGTAAATATCATATTCCTCTTCGAAATCGAAATATTGATGATAATAATGAAAAACACTTGCGACACAATTTCATAGTTCAACGAGACGAATACTTGATCAATTAATGAGAAGAAAAGAACTCCGCTTTGTTTTGGAATTCTCACCTAATTTGCAATAACTTTGGCGCCCACCAGGTGGGAACAATTATTGGGGAGCATGTTCCTTCATATCGATATCATACTAACTTCAGTCAGTTACTCCAGTTGCTTACTCAATTTTCTGAAATAGAAAAAACCTTTCCGATTTGTTCACATCACGGGCTGCAGTCGATATCACTACCCCTACCACGTACTTCGAACGGTCCCAATTCTGATAGGTAAAACAACCAAAGAAACTACGAAGAATAGAAAATGAATTACCTTAAGCATAGCCGATGAACGTATTCAAATGCTGGCGATGAATCGAATTATTTCTTGAACAAATTGTCCAGGCCAGTCTTTACTACCTATACGGTGAGTTGAGTTGCTCTGATACCTGGAAGAACTTTCCTGGGATGAACTATGAAGATATTCGATATATGCCACAGAAGAAATTCCTGCATATGATTCTGGTGACACGAAAATAATTCACACGTTGAAAGGTAAGGCCTCGTAGGTACATTGCACGAAAGTATCTACCCTTGAGGGTTAACGTTTCTGAAGGGACATCAGCTGGTTAGACAAAAACCCCATTTCAAACCCCATTTCAAACCAATTCCAAAGACCTTTCAACTTTAATAGGATAATCATGAATGAATGAAATTTATTGAAAATAGGAAATCCTAATACACGAAAAAATTTTTAGGTACAAAATATTCTGAACAAAAACATATTAACTAAGTATACTATCATCTGGACCTATATGAATAATTGACTCAATTTTCAATACTGTCTCTTATTCCTGTGGTGTGAATTCACCCCATATCAACTAATATCACTCGCTTCCCAAGTGTGATTCGCTAACAGTTATCCAATTCGAAAGAACCAGATCTTGTCAGTTCCTGTTTCTTTCAGAATTGAATTCATGTATAAGTTCAGTAATATTTTCACCTTCATGTCATCAAATCGTATAATTCTGCGTTGGTGGCAATCAAAAACAAGATACAAATTATTATGTCAGTTTTTGAGTGTGACTCTCTATTCAATAACAATTGATTTCATAACGATGGTGCAATTTCCTGGTGGAAGTCGCTCTACGACGTACCTTATTCGGACGTCTTTTTCCCAACTCCGTGGTGTTTCATTGAATTCAAAACTTTCTCAGTTGTCTACCCGAGGTAAATAATGTACATGGTGAAGTTCCGAAGCTATGAACTAGAATGAATACGACACTGAACGCGAAATGAAAATGAGTTGCTGAAAATGAAAGTTGTCAGCCTTTCAGGAAAATTCAATGGAAAGTTAACGTTCCTGCTACTTCAAAGGAAGTTATATAAAGTGGCGAGATAAAGAGGCTCTTCAAAACTTTCGTGTCAAAAGATAATTTATGACGAAATAGAATCATGAGTTTGTGCAACAATAATGGGATAATCAAACTGAATGATGTCAATGGATATAAAGATGTGTGTATTTGAAGCAGTTCACTATTTGTGTGGCATGAGGATATTTAATTTGAGAAACGAATAATACTCCATTGATTTGTGAAGAGATGACAAACAAGATAATACCAAAAAATAATGGGTTGAGAGAGACTTTCTTCTCCGTAGAAATGATAGCTCTGAATTGTGACGGTAGATCTGTCACAAAAAAATACTCACCGTGCTTCTAACACGGTCGATATTGCAATTCATTCGTGAACGATTTTCATCACGGATGAAATATGAAATTGTGATTTCTCTAGTCGTTCGCTTAGAACTCATTCATGGAAAGAGAATTTGACTGACAGTTCCATTCCGATAACAATTTTTATAATATAGATTATCCACATCGGAATTTTTCTTTTAAAGATTCTCTGCACAAATTCATTGGGAACTCGTACCCCGGAGAATTCACCCTTCTATTTTTCTGAGTGAAATACGAATAACTACTTCAAACAATAATCGGAAAAGCAATTTCGAAATCGTCCAATCTGCGCCGAGATGAAATATAGATTTACTAATTCGACTTTATGGCCTACTTCCCTTGTGAGTTATGGTTGAACTTAAGGGAACAAACACGTCCATTTCGATGAGTAAAGCTCTGAAATGTCTTCATAATGTATCAAAATGAAAACTCTAACAAAATACACGAAAAAATGAGAACATGTTTTGAAGATTTTCGTTTTGAACGATATCGATCTTTAGCTAAGAAAGGCCTGGATTCAATGAATTGAGAAGTGACTCATGAAAAACATTAGATGTTTGATTAAATACAGTTGACAATGTTATGGTATTGGTTCGGACATATCCATTGTCTATATAAAAATTAAATTAAATTTATTCATACCTGCAGTAGTATCTCGAAGAAATATGTCACAATCCACTTAGAAAAAATATTCATAATCACTTTTATTCCTCACAACTAATTCGAAATAAAACATTAGAAACTGAAGAAGCAACAGTACAAGATCCATCATCCAGATACTCTCGTTCAGAGTAGTATAGGCTTTCTCGAGTAGAACTTTTTTATTTCGTTCTCGTAGGTTTCGAGGCCCATACTCTGCTGTCAACAGACAACTTGAAAATTTTTACTCCTGCTTATCTAGGACTCTTCTCCAATCAAGTTAAATTATGTGGAGCTACACTGAAAGCACTGGCATTTCGTGTTGAATGATTATGGACTCTGTATATGTCTTTCCCATGATAAAGTCTCATCCAGGTGAAGGCCCAAAATTGTTTTACATTTCGAAGTCTATATTTCGTTGGGAGATATGATATGAGTCTATCGACACACGTTGCAGAAAGCTTGTGAGATCGAATGAATCTGAAATGTAAAAATGAATTACAAAATAAAATTGAATCACACCGTGAATGTATAACAAATGTCTATCTTTGAAAAATAATAGGAAGTTAATCGTAAATCAATATTTTGATAATAGAACTCGTGAAATTATTGGGTGAAAAAACACAAAAAAATGAGGTCCTCATATCTGAAAGACTGAATTGAAATTTATTTTGATCGAAGCATTGAATTGAAAATCCAAGTCACACAAAAAATATTGCTCTGAATGAAGAGAAGAATACTAAAAATTGAATGGTACAGTGAAAGAATATGAATGAATTAATATAAACGAATGTTGAAACCAAATTTAGAATTGAGTTTACTAACGACAACATTCTGAGGTATGGTTAGTTATAAAGGTTCAAATCTTCCGTAGTGACGAAATGATGATGCTACCAATTCAATGCGCTGATTTCTTTCAGCATGAAAAGGATGTATTGGCGCCAGATTATCCCTAGTCATTTTCTTCAACACGTTTAGATGTAGTTGTTTGTATAGACAATACATTTCAGATCTTTCTTCTTTGTTGAATTATTGATGAAAATTCAAATGGGGGGGCAGTGAGGTATTTTGGAGAGATATCCTTGACAGAAATGATTTTAACAGTTGTTCATTTTGACTGACCAATTCTACATCATATGAGATTCTCAACCATGAGTCTTCCATGAGAGAACTGAAATGAAAAATGTACAAATACCCCCTATTGATAAGTAATTGAATACGATTCATGGACGTTTGTTCCGTTCAGAAAAAAAAAAGAGTCTACCTGAAGAAGTTATTTCCATGATAATAAAGCAAAAATAGAGAGTTCATAAGTGAAACTCACCAACCAAAATAATATTTAATTCAAGCCCAGACAAGATGTTTTTCCGCTCAGAGAAAATCATCTCTTGAGAACCTGAGTGGGCAAATGGATAAAATGTAGATCACTTACCAGTCACACAAAACATTTTCGAAAATAATCAACACAAATGAAACTTTGTGTGCGAATCAATCATATAAGATGTTCACGGAACTATCAACAGAGGGCATTTGGAGTTTTTTTTATTTCACTCCTCTCGATATTTCGAAAGCCTTTGATCGAGTTTGGCATCGGGGTCTCCTTTCTGAACTGCCGTCTTATAGTTTGCCTCCTCAGTTGTCTGCTTTGTTGAAGAGTTTCTTGTCTGATCGGATTCTGTATGTGGTTGTTGATGGAGTATCATCTGATATTCTCCCAATAAATATGCACGTGTTCCACAGGGTACAGTTCTAGCGCCCAATTTGTTTCTGCTTCATATCAATGATCTTCTCGAGAAAACATCTTGTTCAATACCTAGTTGTTCTTCCAGAGTCCCCACACCAGCTCGAGAAACAAAAATTTAAAGAAACATTCACGTCAATAAAATTAACGACGACTTGGTGAAAGTAATAGCATGGGGTAACATGAAGTTGGTGGAATTCAATGCTATGAAAACCCAGGCAGGTCTGTTCTCAAAAAAAGCCGACACATCATCGTCTTAGTACTCAGATGTCAGGAATAATAATCATTTCTAATTAATTAATTATTTCTCGATGCTAGGAATTACAATCAGTGATAATCTCTCATGGAAGAACCATGTGAGATCTTATGCTAAAAGTGCTTCCCAGAAACTTGGATTTCTATTTTGTTGCGAAGAAAGACTTCACTCCTCATCAGCCTCTAATGATCTACAAGGCTCAGATACGACACGTCTTGGAATATAGTTCTCATGTGTGGAGTTCGGCACTGAAACATTCAATGAGGCTTCTCGATTCTATACAGAGAAAGGCAATTCGTCTTGGTGGTGATTCTCGCTCACAGATTCTCTCATTGAAATATCATAGAAGGGTCGCAGACTTGTCTCTCGTCTATAGATACTTTCACGGCCGATGCTCTTCCGAATTGTTATCAATCGTTCCACCCTTGGCAATATCCAAACGAATGACTCGACGAGTACAGAATTCCCACCCCTTTGTTGTAAATTTGTAAACCCGCCGAACCTCCCCTGCTAAGGGATCTTTCTTCAATAGAACAGCTGAGCTTTGGAACTGAAACTCCTTGCCAAAAGAGGTTTTTTCTGAGGCTTACAAACTTCAGAAATTCAAAGTGAATATTAATTCGTATGTCCTGTCCCTAGATTCACACCGTGTTGTTTGAACATTACAGGGTTCACCTTTCGTGTGGATCTACATATAAAAAAAAACATTCGAGACCCCAATTTTCTTGTCACAATATTATTTCATTTCTCTCTTTAAATTTTTTTGACTCATATTTCATATTCGATATCTCGACAACATTATTTTCTTTGATCAATCAATCCTCAATTTCATTATTGATCAAAAAATTAATTTCAACCTATCGTTTGTTATTTCATTTTCTCACTTGATTTGTATTTTTATTCTTCCGTTCTTAGCAACAGGTTTCAATAGAGTTAAAAATATAGACAATGAAAGTCCGAACCATTACCACTCAGCAAGGAACAATGTCAACCACATTCAGTCAAAAGTTATTTGAATCTATCAGAGTTTTTGTTTCACTGTTGAAAAAGCCTTCAAACGTAGCTAGAAATTGGTTGAAATACAAAGAAGGGTGCTCTCACATAACGATATTCCACGAATTGAAGTGATAAGTGAGGTTGGAACTCCCTCATCTCTCGAAAGCTTGCGAAAGCTCTGTTGATTGAGCTTTAGCGCTCCCCTAATCAAATAATGCGAATCGCACGCCTGCTGTCTCGTCGTTATTACAAATTCATTTTGCGCGAATTTCATAAAAAGTGACACAGTGCGAGTTGAAGGAGATTCTGGGAATGTATTGTAGTATTCGAGTTATTGCGTGTTTTATGGCTCCGTTTTCGCGAAATGGAGAATTTTTGCAAGGCCTGGTCCCTCTGGGGTATTAGAGTCGACATAAGGGGAAAAGATAAATGGAGTTTTATCTTCCAAATGCAGAAGTCCCGTAAATTCGTTGTCGTCTCAGGCATAGTAAATTGTACTGGGGATTAAATGTGCCTGAATATGATGGATGTCTTCTCCGGCAGTTAGCACTAGGATGGAAAAGGTAATGTTCTACCATAATCAGATGATCTCTTCTGAAGAATGGGTATAAATAATACCCTTTCTGTTGGTTGAATCTACATACATATTGTTTCACTGGGTACACTGAGCATCTGAATAAAAAAATGAGGAACTCAACGATTCGGTCTTCCTACAAAAAAACATATGAAAATTTTGGCGGTCACATCTATTTTTGGAGATGCAGGTGATTTTTTTTTATATAAACTATCATTGTATATATTCTCCTGCTACGGAGGTAGATTTACAACCACCACCGTGATGCTTTATGAATGTAATGTTGCCCCTTGCTTTGGCCAGAAGAGTTACAGAGCTTCTTCTGAAACAGTGACCTGTGTAGCTCTTACAAATTTGTTTTCCAAGCCATTCTGCAATAAACTCAGGAATGTCTTCTATTTTATTCATCATCATTCATTATATCCTTATTATTATGAGGCGGCCGTCTTGCTCTATACTTGCGGTATATCTGAATATAATCAGAATTTGAAACAGTAAACGTTCTTGCGCAGAAGGTCTCCGTATCAGGTATTTCAACAATCAATATAGATCCAGCATCATAAATGGCATCAATAGTTATATGTGATAATTCTTCAGGGCGACAAGCAGGGGTGTTATGCGAAATTAGAACAAACTAAAAATTGAAATTTTGAAATTACCACTAATCTTACGAAATTATGAAAATATTTTAACCTTATAAAGTGAATTTGTTTCGTTTTCAGCATCTTGAATCAGTGTGTTGATATAATTCCTTTATAAAACTTCAGATTTATCTTCTCGGTATCCAACGCTTTTGTTCTTAATGAGTGGTACCAATTTTGAAAACTTACTTATATCAATATTTTCCTAAACAATTGATCTACTTTTCAATATTGATTAAACACTCCATAACGAAGGAGGTTTTATAATTATTCATTTTTCCTCGAAATAGCATATAAGCACATTTTCAGAAATCTTTTTTAAATTTTTCTTGTTGCAGCATTCACGAAATAGGTCATATGTATCATCATTACTAACTTGGATTTGGTCGGTAACATATTAGATACTATCGCATTTGCTTTCTCACATATATCTGATGGGCTATCACTACCATTACCATAATCAACATCCATTTTCTTGAAAATAACTCGAAATTGAAGCAACTACGAGCAAACACAAAACAGTCAAACACGCGGCGTGCCAACAAAACGACACAGAAAGACCACTGAGTTCTGTAGAATTGTTTGGTGACTTATCGGGATAAAAAACGCGTCAAAATGTATTTATTTTCGATTATTTCCCTCAATGCGAATAAACGATGAAACAGTTGAAGGCTAGACTGCTTTTACAGAGTTTTACAGCGATTAAATGAACTAGACCTTTTAACCGATTAAAATGTTCGAAATAAACCGGGTGTTTGGATCACTTTTCAGGTACTATCTCTGGTACTATATCGTTCCTGTGTTCGATTTTGATGTTTCCTGAGTTTACACGTTTTCTGGAAATAATCTAAAAATATATCCCTCCTTCACCAAGTTCAATCGACCAAAATGCGTGCATTTCCATGATTTTCAAAATAAATAAATAATTTAAAATAAAATCCCTCGACCTGCGGTCTCGGGATTTTATCAAATTATCATACACTCATGTCATTTGCTAAGCAAAATTTCGAGGATCATGGAAGTGCAGCACACATTTTAACCGATTAAACTTGGTGCACTCGGGATATAACCCCCGATTAATTTCATACGATGTAAATTCACTTTCACAGCTGTACAAAATATGTTGTTTGTATTTCGTGTATAAAATTCGTGTTTTCCTGACACATTCAACTTCATTTTCATTAATTGATACTCTCATGTGCCATTGAAAAAACATTCATTTCACGAACTCAATACAGAAATAACTATTTCCACTTTCACCCATAATTTATGCTAATTTCTTTATAGTTTACTAAACGGATGAGGAGGCGATTCCAGTCAACTGGATGGAAATGATTTTCATATCCCAAGGTAGAATATGAATTTCACCAATCACAGAGAGAAAAACAGTAACCAGCGACAACCTTGCAGAAACGTCACAATTCTGATTTGTCTACGAAATTATGAAAATTTTTCAAGAACACATTAAAAAAATCAATGATTTTAGCGAATTATCTTAAACAATGTTAGTGTTGTTAACATTAATTGTAATATCACAATTTTCCTGTCGTATTTAGGTATAACATTTCATCTTCAAAATCACGGCTTCCTTTGCGAATTCCAAGATGAATAGAAACCCTGGTGCGTTGACCGATATGCTTTTGTTTAGCCAATTCCTCTCGACCTGAGAAATCGAAGAGTAAACTTATATTTTTTGACGGTAGGTGGTGTTGGGGTGGTGATACAAATGCGATTTTCTAAGGGTACATTTTCATTGAGGCGGCAGCTTACGAGTGATTTTCGATACCAGCGGTCTCATTGGATAAACTCTCGCGGGATCTTTCGTTCACCAATAGAATTATCAGTATACAAAATAAGTATGGTCAAGTTCGTCTGATAAAAAGCTTTTGATTTTTTTGAAATGTTTGACAGTTCGATTTGAATTTTAATGCATTTAAAAGTTCCTTCAATATTCAAAATCTTGTCCCTAGTTCTTGTTTCTTTTCACGTTTTTCTTGTTTATATTCTTTACAAGTGTTTATCGTTGCTGTCCTTGTATTTGTTTGATTTTATAGTGATAGTTAGATTTATTATGAACCGATATACAAAGCTCAAAATAAAACGCTCGTGTAACTTGTAGGTATTACTTATCTATCATATTATCATCTGCTCGTAATCACATTAAAATTTAATTTTTTTACTCTATGAAGATAAAAGTACTTACCTATTTTCGATTCCTCAGGAAGTAGAAAGATAAGATATCAATACTTTCGAGTTTCACTCACAACTATTGTTTCGGAAGATTTAAAATCACAATCACTGAGTTTTTGATTTATTTTTCATCAAATTGAAAGCAGAAGGAATACCTAATAATCAGTCGAAATGTGATGACTACACAATTTCTAGCATTTCGCGGGAAAGCAAAAAATTGCATGCAAAACATGAGACCATGAAATAAACATAACCTATGAATCTATAAATAATCGAATGGCCTTCGAGCAGACGGATATCATGGCATCACAGATTAAATTAAAATCACGTAAGGTGCGCCTCTGCTGGCAAACTCTCGCAGGCATCTCTTCAGTTAAAATTGATCAAAATCAAGATAGCGAAAAGTCGAGAAAATTTGATTACAATCTATTAGGTATAAGTCAACACACCAGGGTTTTTATTCATCTTGGCAAATTTTGAAACTTCGTGACTCTTAATCTGTCATTAATTTCATTGTACTTATCAGTGTGTCTGTGTTTTCTGTAATAGATTGATTCATAAAAATGAGTGATTCTAGTAAATGTATGTATTAATGGCACTCCACCAATAATTAACTGTGTTTGTCCAGTCCAAATGGTCTCGTTGTCTGAGACGTCCACTATATAGTCGTTGGTTCAAGTCCCACCACCGATTATTTTTGTACTTTTTTCAACTTCTCATGTACCATTGTTTTTGGAATTTTCGGAGGACATCTCCGGCAATAATTGAATAATGAATTAAACAAAGTTCCTTTCCTCTGATTTTCACATAAATATCGAAAAAATACTCTAGATGAAATTGATTATCAATATGATACTTGAAAGAGAGTTCTGATTGCTAAGTCTAGGCGCAGGGCCAATCTTCACAGTTATCCGGGAATGGGGCTTTTCCTATGAGATAATAATAATAATAATATATGTTTATTCATCAACAACATTGGTTAGTACAGATTATAACAAAAATCATATGTGAAGGAACAAACACAAGAACAGCCATAAGGAAATATATCCGCGCATGGCTATAGTTCTGGCTATAACTCCTAGTGACATATTATCGCAGGACAAAAAAATAACAAATGAAAGCACAATTTTTTTCATAACTGAAGGTAAAAGTTCATTCATTGAAATATCTAGTAAGTGCAATTCTCTGACTTTTAGAGTGAAAGGGAAATAACGTTTTGGCACATTAGCTTGTTGAATTATAGTATACCTAGGTAAATAGGAAGTGAGGTTACTTTCGCAATATCGACTATGCTGTATCAGTTATAGAGAAGGAAGTTGGTTCTTCCATAGTAATGAATTATATTGTTCATAACTTAAAACATATATGTACACATGAATACGCACACATATATAAACACATATACATACCAACATACATACACATATTCACATATATACACACATACAAAACACAGGCTCATACAAAAGCAAAACACCCTAATTATTTTTGAGGTCGATGATTTGGTGAATATAATTGCGACTTTGACTGCTTATCCATTTTTTAACTTTTGATTTATACAGTTTGAATGAATTCATTGCTTTGAACTGAGGAGGAAGAATATTGAATATTCTTGGCCCAAGATAAACATGGCTTCTTTGTCCCAAAGTTTTATACATTCTAGGGACCATCACGGATTTAGCACTGTTTCTAGTCTGATGTATCATCGTAGATGTTTCTGTTTTCATTTTATATTGTTTTAGCAGTAATGTCTGGCAGTACAATTGTCTAATATCGAAGAACCCGCTTTCAGTATATAGTAGATCTGAAGAATACCTGAAATTTTTTTAAAAAATTATTTTCAATATCCACTTCTGTGTGACTTCCAGTTTATTGAGGTAGTTGTTCGTCAATCCTCCCCAAGCAATTATACCATAACTGAGCTGGGACTGTACAAGCGCAAAATGAAGTATCCTTAAGTGGTTTAATGAACAGAAATTCGAGCAGATTTTGAATTTTCTTGTAAGGCCTCGTTTTTTTGAGAGTAGTTTCTGAACATGTATGTCCTTGAGATGACAATCAATATATATTCCCAGATACTTAATACTCGTTTGCATCTTTATTTCAAATTTTTCATCGGAGATATCAATGTTGATCCTATCATATTCAGGCAAGTTAGAGGAGTAGCTGGTGAAAGGAACGAAAAATGTTTTATTTGTATTAATGGTGAGTAGATTACTTCTGAAGTAGTTCACAATGCATTTAAAATTCATTTCTGTTTTATTTTTCATTGAGATCCACGATTCATCTTCAAAGAATATTGCCGTATCATCAGCAAAACTGATGATATCTCCATTAATAGGTAGGTCGAAAATGTCATTCATATAAACAGTGAATAATATTGGGCCAAGTATGGTCCCTTGTGGCACTCCATACTTAATGTCTCTAAATGAACTGATTGAATCGCCAATTTTAACACATTGTTTTCTGTTATTCAAATAACTGGTTATCGACGAAAGACATCTCCCACGAAAGCCTATTCTTTCCATTTTTTCGATCAGATCAATATGGCTGATGGTGTCGAACGCTTTAGCCAAGTCAACGAAGACGCACAATGCTGGTCTTTTTTGATCTATCGCCTTTTAAATTTTTTCTGTTAGATGGGCTATTGCATCCTGCGTTGACCTGGCGTTCCTACATCCAAACTGGCGATCAGAAATTATTTTATATTTGTCTAAATAGAGAGATATTTTATTTTTTAGGATCATTTCAAATATTTTAGCCGTATTTGATATGAGTGAGATGGGCCTGTAATTCTCAGGTTGTGTTTCATCACCTACTTTATATATTGGAGATATAGTTGCAATTTTCAGTGATCGTGGAAAGTGTCCGTCATTAATACATTTATTAATGATATGAGTCAATGGAAAAACAATATATTTTGCTATTTTTCTCAATGTTTCGGCCGTTATGTTGTCATGTCCAGGAGATTTATTCAGTTTGAGACTAAAAATTGCCTTATTTACTTCTTCATTTGTGACCTCAGTTATAACTATCGAATTCTGGACTGATTTATGACTATGATTCATATTTGGTCTTTTGATATTAGTGGCAAGTTTTTCTCCAATACCTGTGATGAACATACTATTTTTCCGTAAATCGTTTAAAATTCGACAGATATAAATAGTTTCGAGAATATCGCGAATAATTTCATTCACAAATGAAAACTATGAGATCTTCATTTATCATTTTTCGTTTATGTAGAACACTAACAACTTCAAAGAAATAATCATGTCTTCGCTACATGTAAGGAAATCTTGACTTGTTCTTCTAGATATTTTATCTGGAATGTCATAATTTGTCGATTTTCGGAAAATGTTATTGTTTCAAATCTATCCTTCTTCAGAACGTCAACAATTCCTTCCATGCCATCCTTCAAACTGATTTATATGCAATGTTGCCGCTCGCATTGTTACAGTTTACATAATATTGAGGTAGACGTTTCGAAAAGTGAATTTTAGGAAACAATATTTTTTTTCTGACTGAAAATATTGCGAAAAAATAATGTCGTTTGTGGTGTTGTGATCAAAAGGACACATTTTGTGTGTTACAAACAACAGAAATTTGAAGTGGAAACTGGTGGAGTTTTTCAGCAAAATGGACTTGTATCTCCGGAAATAGGCGTGACCGCAAAAATTTTCATTTGAATTTTTTGTAGAGGAAACCGATTAACGTAAGTTCCACTATTTTTTTTCAATTTCGATGCTCTGTGTAACCGGAGTATTACCGGAGATTCATCCAATGATTGAGGATTGAACATTTAGGGATTCTGGTATTTTACGTTAGGTCAAATTTATGGTTTTTCGAAAGTATCGGCGATTTTTATCAACTCTTTCAAACTATCAACAATGAATTGTCTTGTTTCAATCTGAAAAAAATACTTAATTTTTGACTGAATGATGGTGGGGGAATTGACTAGATTTTGGATTGAGGTGGCCTTTACTTGATGGAAATCCATAGTTATTACGCTATAAGATAGAACACGATTAATTTCCCACAAAATTTTTATTGTCTCCGCGACATGTTTCGATACACTGTATTTTTATCAAGCGAATGTATTTAAATGTTTAAATACGATTGAATCATAATAATTATAATCAAATTACCATTGTAACACATACGAAGAGTGAATAATGTCATGATCTACAAATGATTCCAGAAAACATTGTAGGAATATATTTTTTGGTCGAATGATATGGGACGAAAACTTATTTTCGATAAATCTTGACTTATTTTGTAGATTTCACAACGATGAAATTTGAAAAGGAACTATATCAGAAGTGAGAGTAGAGTAGTTGTTATTGCATCACTGAAATTCTGATATTTCTAACTAATTATAAAAAAAAATTAAGGAAATATTTGAATTCAAATGGAACAGTCCAAATGGCCTAGTTAGCTGAGGCGTACGCCCTCTGAGACGATCCACTTTATAGTAGTTGGTTCGAGTCCCAACAAAACCGTTTTTTTTGTAATTTTTTTCAACGATTGAAATACCATAACTTCCAGGTACTAAGTATTGATTATTGGAATATCCGAAATTGTTCATCAATATGACATTTCAAAATGAGAGTTCTGAAGTATTTACCTGGTTGGAGAAAAAATCAATTGTACAACTCAAATGGATATTGGCCACAACGCCCGCTTACGTTTGAACACTCTCCTGAGGCATCATGCTTAAACTTCGTTCTCGTGCGATATGGCCACCCTTTCCACTCTTGTTGTACAAACTTTCATTCCATATTGTGCGAGACTTATATGTTCTACTGTACCACAGCCATTTGAAGAAGTTTAAGGAAGTCTCCAAGAAATAATAAATACCACTAAAGCTTAATGTCGTCTGATTGCTCATAATGTACCCAAGTCCCAAACACTTTCATATCCTGAGTTTGTTGGCATGAAGTTGGTTACTCAATTCCAATTCAAACAACTCGCATATGTGTGCATAGGAAAATGTGGTGAGAACTGAAAACAAATATTTGAACAGTATGAACTGGCATTTAATTATTACTTGGAAGATAGATATACGTGTCAAGTTCTAATTGCATCTGGGTCGATACTTGGAAGTCGAAGGTTGAGGAACTCTAGAAGCGATACCAAATTCTTGAGGCGAGATGAATATTTATCACTACATTGGAACATTAGTGCATCTCAAGTATGAACATAAAAGAGAATGAGTGAAAACAAAATTTTTGATAGTTGTCGATTGATTGTTCCATTTTACTCTCAACCTTTTTCTGTTAGTGTTGTGGTAATGGGTGAAAACTTTTTGTAGAGATCAATCACCCTAACAACCAAATAATATTATTTGCACTCGATACGCTTTCCGCTAACTAGGTTAGCATCTTCAGGAGACGAAAGTAAATTTATATATTTCACTATTATTGACAATATTGACTTCATCTGTCAACTACTGAATATTTGAATCAATTTCTAAACAATGAACTGAATAGAGGGCTGGAAAAGACAGGATAAAAATGGTATGAATGATGTCGAAAGGCTCGTTGTTGACCACCGAAGAGATCATAGACACATATTCGATTTTGAATATTCAACCGTCCCTGATGTCCAACCGTATTTATCCACATGACTTTTGAGCGGAATCATATAACACATTCTCGAACAAAGTAGTGTGAACACAAAAAAGGGGCGACGATGGTCTCAAAACGGAATATTTCAGTTCAATAAATGAAATATCAAAAGAAACAATTTGTTCCTTCAATTTTCTTATACCAATGAGAAACAGGCACCACTCCATTATGAATCCATTCATGTATTGTTTCATATTTTCCGTGTTGGGTTTCTATCGAGTAATTTGCTACTACAGTGTTGTTTACTCTTTTACCATATAGGTAGGTATCTAAAATGTCTCATTGTTTGAAAATTTGAATTTTCGACACGAAAATAGTTATTTTTCTACTCCCCCAATTTCAAACCGTTCATTACATATTCGACAGCTGTTAATTATTAACTCATTTACTATTCACCAGTCTCATTTAAAAAACTTGCATTATCAGACTTATCCATAATAATGAATGATCTATAAATGAAATATAGTGATGATGTTATTGATTCTAAATTCATTAAGAAAACTTTCGGTGTGATAGGACATGCACTGTTACATTTCATAAATATTTCTTTAGAAAAAGGTAGATTCCCAAATAAACTTGAAACCACCACTCTTGTACCAATTCAAAAGGTTCCAAACACCATCATCTCTGGGGAATTTAGATCTATAAATACCTTACCGTGCGTGGATCAAATTTTAGAAATGGCAGTATATGGTCAGCTTATCGAATATCTGGAGAATAATCAAATTCTATCAAAATTTCAATCTGGATTCAGACAACTTCACTCATGTGAATCTGCCATTCAATTAACGATGACAAAATGGAAGCAGTCAATTGATGGGGGTGACTACACTGTGGCAGTATTCTTGGACTTGAAAAGATCTTTCGAGACAATTGACCGAGGTATTTCATTGAAAAATTTAGAGCGAATTGGCATTCAAGGTGTTGTTCTTCAATGGTTCGAAGACTATCTATCTGATCGCCAACAAATCACCAAAATAATTCAGAGCCTACCGAATCCTCGTAACACCTCATATGGAGTCCCTCAAGGAAGTGTATTAGGTCCTGTACTTTTATAATTTATATGAATGACATACATTCCATTCACGATTGTGACTTCATCAACCTATTTGCGGATGATACCTTATTGTCGATTTCGGATCCTAACACTCAAGTGGCAGTCGATAAAATGAGTATGAACTAGGGAAAAATATTCTCATATCTGAACCAGAATAAACTAAAACTAAATAATTCCGAAACTAAGTGTATGATAATTTCAACTCGTCACAAACTATCACCAGAGAATGCAGATGATTTTACCTTCAGTGCTCACTTTGATTATATATCTAAAAAGATTTCAAAGAAACTGTATTTCTTCTCAAGGATTTCATCAAAACTTACGATATGTTCGAAAATAACTCTTTATAACAGCATTATACAGCCACATTTTGATTATTGTGCCAGCATTTTGTACTCATTCGATCTAAACAAGACATCAGCATTACAGAAACTACAAAATCGTGGCATGCGAGTCATTTTGAGAGTTAATAGATACGCGAATATTTCAAATATGTTAGACTGCCTACAGTGGTTATCTGTCTCCCAGAGGTTGTATCAAATGGCCATGATTTCCATATTCAAATTCCTACATAATTTGTTGCCCAGCTATTTGGAGGATTTTTGCACTTTTCGATCTGAAATACATAACTACCAAACACGAGCTAGTATTCAACAGCAGTTTCATATTCCGAGAGCCAACTTATCTATTACAATGAAATTCCTTTTTTCTTAAGGGCCTGAAAAAATATAACAAACTTCCAGTATTTTTAAAAGAGTGCACTAGTGCTCATCAATTCAAAAAAAAACTCACATAAGATCTCTTTCGTAGTTGTCATAACATTCTAACATTACAATAGTCATCAAAATAGTCATTGCAATTAGATTGGGTTCATTTATTATGTCTTTATAATATTTTTATATTATACAATTCTAGGTATTGTTTAGATAATTGTTCATGTACATTTATAGATATGCTTTACTTAGCTATCGTTTGTATATTAGGATATTCCTATTCGAAACAAATAAACGTCTTATTATTATAAATGTAAATTGAAGGCGGCCGCTTCCGTAATTGTTTGTTCAAAATAATGGGATATGTAACATTTAACCTGACAAATTTGATCTCATGACTACATTCAGTTACCCAAAAACCAAATCCAGCGAATTTTCATTTAAAAATGTATTGTATAACATTATATGTGTGGATTGAATGATATATCTAGATATATACATGAAGCAGGCAATTGTTTTACCTACTTGCTGATATCCAGTGTCTCGTTGATCATTGAAAAAGGGGGATAACGAGAAAAAAAGTGTGTTACCACAGCAGAAATTACCTCGCTGGCATGGTGGTAGTAGAAAAAGTACAGTACGCAACTCTAGTTACTTGCACTCACGGATTGCCGGTCATGGGTAATATCCCACATATGTAATAAACTGTTGTATACTAATGAGGCCGCAAAATGCTTTCTAGCGTTCCGAGAGATATATTATCGCCTAGGCCGCTCCGGCCGAAGCAGGATAACAAAAGATTTCGTGGCCATAGTATACACAATATTTCCCGAGCAACCGTAAATAATTTATATAATTTTAATGAACTTTACGTTCGTTTGAAAAGACAGCCACAATATCACAGTGTTCCTACGAAAATGAAATGTTCAGCAATACAAACCGATTTGACATTTCAAAATAAATTTTCATATTCCAGAATGGCCAAATTTCGGTTAGTAACTTCTTTGGAAGATTATTTCCTATAACATCAGAGGAGAAGTTATTAGAAGTAACTGGTTGTTATAGAGCCCTGAAGGAGAAGTTTGTTGTATTGGAAGCGTTGGTAGGAATAAAATAGTTTTCCTAAGGAAGCCTGATCTTGGTCCCAACCACCTGTTAGAGGGTTAGAGCATTATTTTTCAATCGCTTCTTGGTTATTCTGAAACGTAACTTCTTTCAAAACTTCAAATATCCAGAAGGCATATAATCTTGATATTTCGAATATTCAAGAAATACGTTGTGAATTCAAATGGACAGCTTACCAACTCTCCAAATGATTGAGTGATGAGATTAGAACTTATGATGTAGAAGTTGAAACTTCTTGTAGAGATCAATTATTTCAACAGCTATGGAGGCATTTCCAATATTAGTTGAAGATGCTAACCTTGTTGGCGGAACGCAGCAAGTGCAGATGATAATGTATTTGGTGTTAGGGTAATTGATCACCCCAAATTGTTCGAGTGATATAAACAATGACAACTGTAATCAGTAAAACAGAATGGGTTTTCTATTTGGATTTTGGTGGTCGGTTTCGCCAAACATTGAAATATTTGGCTATTTCTCTCACGAAATATGTTTGGAAATGACCGCTTCCGTGAAAAACACGAAATTTTGAATAAGTCATTGTTGGCATTTCCTCCTCCGCGCCAATGCAGAAAAAACAAAAAACTTTCATTAAAGTAATATCATCAAATATTCAATGAAAACAGTTCCCGATGAAAAGTATATAGGTATTATTCTAATAATATTGATACATTAACAAAAAGGAAGAAAGAACTCGAAACAACTCCTTCCCTGCTTTACATTTCATTCTGCTTCATTCGAGTACCAAGTAAATAAAACTTGAATTGAAAAAAAACTGATAAATTAGTGATCCAGTATCAATTTTTGTCGAGTTAAGTTGGGATTGGGATCAATGTTAGTCGAAGAAAAAACTATTGTTTTCTTGTCAATGTTTGAAATTTAATTAAATTCATCCTCAGGGCGCAGAAGTTGTTTTTTCCATGTTAAAATACTCAAAATATAAAGTATGCATAAACAAAATTTTGTCTTAGAGAATATCTACCACGTATCATGTTGATTTGTTTGTTTCGAGTATTACTTATGTCTGTCCATACTTAGTATTTTAAGGATTTAACATGGAATAAACAACTTTTTAGCCCTGAGAATGAATTCAATTGGATTCGAAACGTTGGCAAGAGAACAATAGTTTTTTTTTTCGACTTATACTGTCCCAACTGAACTCGACAAAATTTGAATAGATTACGTTCGTGGGATGTTTCTACACAATAGAGCGGTTTCAAAAAAAAAAGTATCATGAGGATAACATTTCATGCATAATATTGTTAAAAAAACTTTCTATCGCAATACCATCATCCATACTTTCCATCATGATCCACAAATATTTTGTGAGAGAGGAAAACTGTTTAGAGGTTATATTATATTCAATGTGCAGACAAGGGTTCACCATAATTATGTTCCATCCTTTTATAATCTCAAATGGAAGTTTGGAAGGTCGCTCCCACAAAAAAAGCTTTTTCTGATCCCAATTTAGATGCCGTCTCCGATTTGTGTTTAGAATTCAAGTTTCCTCTATCGTCGCATTGCAGCTTCTTACGCTTGATGCCGTTTATAAAGCAGTTGGACTGACAAGCAATATCCCCTTTTCCTCTACAGACTCACAAAATAGCTCTGGGCACGGGATGGTTGAATAGAATTATTGGACCAGTGATAGCGAGCAACCCTAGAAGAGATTCGTTCCCATTATCGGACGATAATTCTAGTTTGTGCTGGATTTATGGAACTCTGCTAGGAATGTTGACAGAAGGGTCAAGAGTCTTTGTTAATTATCACTGAATTCTTTCAAGAAGCATGAGGTATATTTTCTATTGCAAATTGAAAAACAATCGGAATTGAAAATACTCAAATTCATCAAAATTTTGCATGGAAGTGTGTTATACTTCCAATAGTCTACTAGCTGACCCGTGCCCACTTCGTTGATCGTTGATTATTTTTCTGATCCAATTATTTTGTGTAGTTCTCAGTGCGGAGTTCGGCACCAAAACATTCATTGAGGCTTCTCGACTCTATTCAGAGAAGGACAATTCGTCATGTTGGTGATTCTTCGCTCACAGACTCGCTTTCTTCATTGGAACATCGTAGAAGGGTCGGAGACTTGTCTATTTTTTATAGATATTTTCACGGTTGGTGCTCTTCTGAATTGTTATCAATCGTTCCACCCTTGGCAATATTTCACCTCTCTTGCTCAGGGATCTTTTTTCAATAGAACAGCTGAGCTTTGGAACTCCTTGCCGAAAGAGTTCTTTCCTAAGGCTTACAAACTTCAAAAATTCGAAGTGAATGTTAATTTGTATCTCCTGTCCCTTGATCCAAGCGGTGTTCTTTGAATATCACAGGGCTTCCTTTGGTGTGAATCTGCATATAAAAAAAAAGTTTTATCATGTTGCTCACAGCTATGCCTTCGGGGCGCACTAGAAAGTGCGCTTGGAAGAAGTGGGCAATGTTGTAAACCCCTATTTTACCCTGTTAGACAATGAATTTCAATAAAATACGAAACAAATCTTCCACCAATTCTGTTGAAGCATATTTCTGCAAAATTTGAAGTAGATTGAAGTACGTTGTCCCATACAAAATTCGACCTTGTTTTTCACCCAGTTAGGGGTGGAATTTCGGAAAACCGTCTGTTATCGGATGACTACGTCATACACGCTCTCCAAGTTACGATCAACCCCTAAAATAACTTTCTACCTCTTTTCAACGCCTTCAGGCGATTACCTCACAGGTGGTGTACGTGTCAATTTGGCAAGAGATAATTAAGATCTACAACTTTGGTCTGGAGTATTTTTGTGATTAAACTCACCTTTCTCGGGAAAAACTCCAAAAACCTGAAATTTTTACATTTGACCTTGAATAACTTCCTTAGCACTCACGGGAATGATGGGGACTTGCGAATTATCATTCTTTATGGTGAACCCAATGTCTTTTCCAAAACTTGGCTTTAACCGAATTTTCATTATTTGATCACTATTTTTATGTCTAACTTGACCGGATAATTAGGTCATACTTTATTGTTATAAACACCCAATTGCCAATATTGTACCCAAAACACCGATGAGCATTTCCTTTCTGTTATGAAGTTGGTAGTGAAATGTCTTTTCCTCTTTCAACTCCTGTATGATACTTAATATCAAATTCGGACAAAAATACGTGGAAAGGGATTGTTTCCACTACTCTTCAAGAAAAATCACTGGTGTGACGACATTCATCGTTTAGAGAGCGCTATCAACTTCTTTTCAATATAAAGGGGAGTCATCTGAGTTGTCAGTAGTTAAATTCGGTTTCGATTGACGCAGAAACTGGCCGTGATTCGAAAGCATAATGTTCATAATCGGTATGTAGAGCAGCATAATCCAATGTGCCCATCGTGCCCTAGAAGAGAGCCACAGGAGCAGTGGAAGCAATTGAAGAATTATATTCAGACACAGGGCTTCTCGATGCATTCGAAATTCTAGGAATCCTAAATGTACTACGACAAAGAGTAGTGACAGTGGACAGATTCCACCGAACCCGCTGTGAAGTATAATTTGTAGAATGTAATTTGGATAATGAAATTTGAAGAAGTCAGTTGAAAAAACTTTCTACCAAAAAATTCGCAAGATTTTTTCATTCACCAGAATATATTGAATATCTAACTTCAAAGTGAAAATCACGATCTTAAGATCGTACTCACTAAACATGAAACAAAAACATTGAAAAAAAAATTAGGATCAAATTGCAATATTTACCGTGTTAGAAAGATGTTATGTATACGAAATATTATTCTCATACATGTATGTAATGTTATTATCTGGAACAACGATGTTTTCAAACTAAATAACATGCAATATTATTATACAGGTGAGTAGTTATTGCAGACTATTTTCTGCGTAGAACACGAATCTGAAGTCAAAAATTGCTGCTATCATTTCGTTCGAAAGTTATGGACAATAAAAATATTTGGGCAAATAGTTTCGAAGGAGGTGGGATCAGATGTAAGAGGGGCATAAGCACGGGCCTACCGATAGTAGTTTCAATTGTGATATCAACAAAAAAGCAACTAGAATATATAGGCTATGTAAACTGCGAAAGACCCACAACTTCCGAAAGCAAGAGAAACCCTGATTTCAGATTTGTGTTTCAAACTGAAAATGAAGAATGACAACTAACATATATTTTCATTACTGATTTTGAAATGCAACTAAGCACTGTTTTCCGTACCCCTCTGAAATAAATGTTTCAGAAAACAGTGACAGAGGTTTTCTGAACAGTGAAAAAATAGATGGAAAAATGATATAATAATTACAGTTTTCATTACTAGAATTCCTATATATTTATCTTTGTTACATTGATTATTCCAATAAAGATTTCTTCATGTTCTTCCATATATATTTCAGAACCATTTCTGGAATATAGATGGTGTGATTCTGTCAAAAAACATAACCCTTAACGTTATCTATAACATACAAGTAGTTACATATTCCAATAATGTTACATATAATATTGTAATGTAACTGTTGCATTCAGGTTATATCACAATGTTCAGTGGTTAGGTTTCATTGCAGTTTTTTCCTGGAGATGATTATTTCGATAAACCTATTGAACGCATTCAGTAATGTGAAGAAAATACAAATGATTCCATAAAATCGTCTATAGTGTAGTAGGAATACAAATAGCCACCATGTTGCAATTTTGAGTAAAACTCGTTCTCACGAACAACATTGCTCAGTTGAAATATCCTCTGTTCTGGAAAAAGGAACGTACTATATTCCTGAATCAAATTCAAGTATCTAAGCTTCAACACTTCGAATAATAATAATAATAATAATATTTATTTCACTTGTTAAACAGTATGAAAGCATTACAATAAACATTCACATACAGTAACAAGAAAAACGTCTATGCAAAACAAAACACAAAAATTTGTATAGAACACAAAACATAACAGATACTGATTTGTACTACTGATATAAAGGTAATTAATAATTATTTGCCGGAGGTAGCTAATAAAACTCATCAACGGTGCAGTTTCTTTCTATGAGATATTTTTTTTTAAATTTTCTTTTGAATATGGAGATATTCATTGATTCCCTGATAGAAACATCAAGCTTGTTGAATAGTTTGGGTCCGAGGTATAGGTGACTCTTCTGGTAGAGAAAGGTTCGGTGGGGATTCACTACCAGCAATCCTCTAGCTCTAGTTGCATATGGGTGGTCTTGTTGGTTTGCCCTAAATTTTTCTCTATTCTTTTAAACGTAGAGACACATCTCATATATATACAGACCAGCCACTGTGAGTATTTCCAGCTCTCTGAATGAGTTTCTGCATGAGGGTCGCCATCCTAAATTAGCAATTATCCTCACCGCGTGTTTTTGTAAAATGAATACTCTTTCCGCAGGAGAGCTCATACCCCAATTCAGGATTCCATAGCGCCAATAGTTGCATAATACAGGTTTAGCATAGCCTCTATTCCACAATGATTCGACATGAATCTCAGTGCATAACAGTTCTTCCGTAGTTTATCACATAGTGAATTTATATGAGGACCCCAATTGAGCTTATGATCTAGAACTAGACCTAGCATTTTTGTTTCTGGGTTGGATGTCACCTCTAGTTGGGTATCCTCATATATTTGGAGAGGTTCAGTGGTGTTAGGTATTGAGAATTTTACTAATGCTGTTTTACTAATATTTAGTGCTAAATGATTTTTATCAGCCCATTTCATTATTTTCTCATAAATGGATTCTGTTGTTTCTGCAAGTGCTAATGTATTATGATTAGTGACCAGAACATTTGTATCGTCTGCATATGCAACTATCTGTATCTTCGAAAGGCTATTTGGGTATTGTATCAAATCGTTCGCATAAATAAGAAAAAGCAGGGGTCCAAGTATAGACCCCTGTGGAATCGACTGGATAATGTGAGGGATCAGAAAATTTGCTGATTCTTCACCCCATACATTATTTTTTCACTTCATTCTGAACACCTTAATGGGGTTTACTTATGAAATATTTTCCCAACTTCACTGCGTACGCTTGTCTAGATTCCAATCCAAATATAATTGAAACATTTCAAGTGAAACAAATCGACTTTGTACTCATTTTCCATTCGGTTCATGAATCTGACTGGAAAAACAACAAATGCCATTAGAGTCAGAAACCATTTATCAGTTCTAAATGTATCAATCTATTTCGGAAGTTTGCGTGAAAGGAATGAATCGAGGCAAAGATTGCAGAAATTCCAGAAAGTAACGAAAGTGCCTTTCCAATTTATATTGTTTTCACTCGATGTGTTGCGTGCCATTTGTTCATTTCCAGGTTCACTCGTACCCTGCAATTTGTGCTCGTCTTTTTAGCAGTTTGAGTGGATTCTCGTGAATGATTGAAGCTTTGCTGCTTTCGGGAATGGAACCGAATCATGGAACATCGATTGTATATTGTTACTCTCAACGAAATGAAATGTAAGCCTAGAACCACTCTCATTAGGATTGAAGATTTGGTCGATCTATGTATTCTTCTTTATTATCACCAGGCTGAGGCGGTATATTTAATTACTTACTGTCTGGAGGATTCACTGCATAGTGGAAGTGAATGAAAACGCATCATTTTGATCTATGCGAATATTCTTATTGTCGTCTTCTTCCCTTTTTTGGAATAGTTCACCAAGTTATTTCACTTACAGATATTTTCTCACACCTTTATAAGAGGATGCCAACTCCGTCAATTAAATGATTTCCATCGGATGGCGGCTATCATCATCGTATCGCGTGCTAGGAATCATACTTTGAAAGAAGAGACTTTGGTTATCCTTAGCTCGAATAAGTTTCCACCCTTTTTTGTAGAAATTGGTAGGGTATATAAGATAGTCCAGAAACTGAAGTTACGAAATGGTAAAACCTCGCAATTTTTCAGTCCAGTACCGATTTGTACAAAAATTTGGGATTAGGCTTACTCTACCCTCTATATTGTGCCGTTGTACGCTTTTCGTTTTTTAGGGGTGAAAACTACCCTTATTGTCAAAAATTATAAAATAACAATAAAAACCAAAATATGGAAAAGATAGTTTAATAATGATTGTTTCATGCTCTAGGATACAATTTCAAAATCTTTCAACCTACCCTTGTTGAGAACTACCCTTGAAAACATTGAAATTTTTATATGTCGTCGAACTTTAGAACACACTGGTGAGAAATCAACGAAATATACTCTCACACACGCGTCTCTGGAACATATAACGTATAACGGCTGGATATACCGGTTATGTAGATTACTACGCTCCGAAGCGGGTACATCAAATTTTAAAAAAAAAAATTGATTGTGTTTTCAAGCATAGCTCCTTCATTTTAGGTGATAGAAAATTGTTTCAGAAACGATTTTGTAGGACTTTTCAAGAGCTATGAAACTATGTGAATTAAATTACTCAACAGCCCTTAATTTTTAAATGGGGAGAGTTAAAAGCGCTTGAATAAGGTGATGTTCGATAGTGAATGTAGGTGTTAAACGGCTATATCTCGCCGAATATTCACTGTACAAAAAATCTGCACACAGGGAAATTTTTGTCATTGAGAATCATTGAAAAAGCTACAATTTAGTATTCTATAGTTTTTTTCGTATTTGGGAGATATTTTTGAGAAAAGGGTTGAAAACACGAAATTGAAAAAATCGTTTTCTCTTTAAACTCCAATTTTTCTAAAATGAGCTATTTTAAGTTGGTCAAACTTCATGGGTGTGATTATAGTACATTTATAAAGAAAATCAGAGAAGGGTGGCGATCAATTTTAGTTAAGGGGTACTTTGGGGGTTGTTTTCACAGATTTTTTTCGAAGATAAAAGCGGGTACCGATCCTACTTTGATCATAAGTCGGCCAATTTTCATGCTAGGGAGACATTGTTCTTGTGTTTTTAAAAGCTACAATTTGGCTCCCTACATTTTCTTTGATAAACTGCATATTTTTAGAGTTATTCGCAAAAAAACATTTCAAAAAGTAGATTTTTTCGTCAAAAAAGTGTTACTTCCAACTTCGAATAACTCAAAAAAAAATAATATTACGTAATAAACGTATAGAACACTTTCTTAGAATCACTTTTTCCGTCGATTCCTACAGTTGAAATGTAATAAAAAATTTCCACCCCCGAGATATGGGTGGCAACCACCCCCAAGGCTCTTGCGTTGAGCAGCATAGTATAGAAAACGATTCTTGAGCTATTCCCCTTCCTTCTTTGGAAATTTTAGGTGAATCCATGCTGGACGAAAAAATTTCAAGCCAAAAGCTTCATTTCCTGGACTAAGATAGTTGAAGGTAAACCCCATTTCCACTTATATTTCAGGAAATTTGTGATAATATTTTGTCGACTTGTTGTGCCCGAAGAAATTATTATTTTCAATGAACTAAAATATTGCAAGGACGGCCAACTTGGTTAGACCCAAGATCTACTTGTTCACTCACGACACCCTGTACAATCTTACAATTATATACTTTTTGAAATAAAAAATGAAACAGCATTGTTTAGTACACAATAAATATGTAGTATATTTCACATTATCAACTGGAGAAATATGGAACTGGAAATTATTCTCAGTAACTACCGAGGTAACTACTTATTTATATTGTTTGTATTGATTATATTGTTTGTATCGAGTGAGTATTGCGATTGAGCATCTTTCTCTATATAAGCAAAATCAGGTTTGTAGTTACAAATTGACAACCTTACGGATTCATCTAATGTGTGAACGTCTGTCAAGCGATAACTGTGTTTATTTTTTGTTTCTTTTGAGTAGGAAAATGCTGACCCACCTAAATACGTTGAACTAAAAGGCAGCAGTTGTTCAACACATTCTCTCCCATTTGGATATTCTTCGATGGAAACCAATGCTCAGAATTCTACACCTGAGGATGACCTTGTCTTTAGAAATATGTCCCAGCGCAGAGTAATAATTTCGTTTTGGAGTATTATGTGGTCCATTTGGAATGTATCTGCAAATCATGTCGCCATTTCATATATATCACTATGAATAATAGAATTAATTAACGTATAACTGATTGATTCCATCAACTTCTCAATTTTTTTGAAATTTCGACGGAGCCAGTCGATCGCGATTAACCGGTTGGTCACCCCTGAAATATTGTATACTAAAATGGAACAAGACAACGACAAACGCAATCGTACTTTGGAGTCCTATATGTATTGCCCTACAACGGTGGAAATGGAAATGAAAAATGATTATCCTCAAAGATTTCCCAAAAATGAAAAGTTATTGATTCTTATTGGTGATATCCATCATTCATAACCCAAGGAAAATTGTATCCTATGTTCCATCGAAGCAAATAAACGGACACAATTCAAGCGGAAATTCACGCCATAGAAAGGTGCATTCAGCTCAACCTCGACAAGAAATATCGGAACAAGGAAATTGTGATCCTCTCCGATAGCCAAGCAGCCATCACAGCGTTGAGTTCCTCTTGCATCAATTCGAAGATGGTTTGGGAATGCCTAGACAAACTTAACGACCTAGGCAGGAACAACAATGTGACCCTCCTCTGGGTGCCAGGGCACGTCGGAGTGGAGGGTAACGAACAAGCAGACATCCTGGCACGAAAAGGTGCATCAACACCACTGATCGTGCCAGAACCATTCTGTGGACTTGGAAGCTCTTACTTCCAAGAAGAACTCAATAAAACGGAAGAAGCAATGAGAGCAACACATTGGGAAAGACTTCCAGGGCTGCGGCAGGCCAAAGATCTCCTCGGAAACTTCAATCGAGCAAGATCGAAGACACTGATTAACCTCAGCAAAACTAGTCTAAAGGCAATCACGGGATTTCTAACGGGGCATTGCAGACTCAAAGAACACCTAAGGAAGCTAGGCTCAGAGGAGAACATCCAGGAACACCCCATCACATCCTGATGGAGTGTTTTGCTGTACATCACAAAAGATCGAATATACTGGGACCATTCCAGCTGACTGTGGGAGAAATACCACGAATAGATCCCCTCAAAATCCTGAAGGAATTGAGGCTTGAGGGGCTGCTATAAACGAGAACACCTTGAGATAGCAGAAGAAGATGAGACACAATAGATCTAAGCAGGTCGCAGCGCATCTGTCAACATCCAACTCACCAATACCAATACCAATTAACGGACACAATCCCCAATAAGATCAACCATTTCTTGTTGAAAGTTGAGTCTTCACTTCATTTTCTTATTGAACAATAAATGCTTTCATTGGTGTTTCGTTTCATTCCAGTATCCATTATTTCATAATATGAAATGTAAAAAACATATCTCCTAAAATTATTGAATAGAATACAACAGAAAATTTCCAGATAGCGACCTCCACTAATAATTCACGTGATATAAATGTCAGCGATGCCAACAGTTCAACCCCGAAGATATACTCAACCATTTTCAGGCGAATATGTCCGATTAACCTCACATTGTGCAACGATCAATGAAATGCTCTTCATTGTATTGGCATGTTTTTATATTGCTAGAAAAACAGATAAATCCCATCCCATAGGACATTTTATTTCAGGTTTTATTGAACTCTTTATATATCATCAAAATTTGGACCGCAAGTAGTTCTATATCTCACAACGTAAAAATAATCTGCTGGTGAGGCAATAAAAAATATATGGACCCTCAATCGCAGAATTCAAAGCAGAGCATGGCCAGAATGATAAATATGAAGTTGTGGGTGTTGGAGTATCGAAAAACAAAGTGAGATTTTTTGATGCTACATACACGTGACTGATAAATCAGGGAAAAGTCGTATTTTAGTTAAATATATTCATTTGTAAGTTGCAAAGCGCTTTCGTCTTTCACGCCATCATCAGTGTGATACCTGCAAGTAAGTAATAGTCGTGAAATTTGTTTGGAAATTGAGTTTGAATTACTTACTCGTCATTATTTACAGGAAGATATTCCTGTTAATACCATGAAGGTAAAATGCCGTCCACTGGATGACGAAATGCTCAAACCTCAGACACACCAGCTGCTGAAGATCACATCAAGCTGTGAAAACGCCGTCAGAAAAAAGGATCACTTCTGGTCTGTTTTTATTTATATAAATCCATATGGAATGTAGGCCTTGTAGTGTAAAAAAAACACCGCGTGAATCTAGGGACAGAAGATACAAATTAACATCTACTTTGAATTTTTGGTTGGTAAGCTCCAAGAAAAACTTCTATCGGCTAGGTATTCCAAGGTTCTGCATAGGTTTTCTTATAGACCATGAAAATCAGATGAATGTCACGAAAATATTTCCGTCTTCTCTTGATCCTTTGCATCAGGAGCTTATGCCGTATTTGCTCATTCTATTCACTTATTCCTGTTTGAAAGTCATTCTTTTAGCTTTTTCTGGCTGAACTTACCACAATCTGAACAAATAGAAAATCTGCCTTCCTACACTTGTAAAGATTTCAATATTAGTTTTTATTTTTTTAGATTGTTAGTATAACTACTTTTCTTCGGGCTTGAATTTCTTCCTAACGTTTGGCTAGCGCGTGTGGCCAGCTTCTTCAGAGGCTTACTCATTTCCGATGACTAAACGTTTCGATTTCTTAAGGCGTATTTATATTGATGCAGGTAGTCTGGAGTGTTAATTACTTCTGTCGGGTTAGGGGAATAATCATCATTATTAGTTGCCGCACTACCTGCCGTGATTTCATTAGTGATTCTTGATTTCCTCAGAATGGGATTCCAAATTCTGTTTAGACTCAACGCTTCTTCTTTTCTGTTGAAATTGTCCCCATGTTTTCGGATCTCTATTGCCTCCCGTACCAGTTGGCTATGGTAACCCTGGTTGGGGGCAATCAGTTTAGCATTTTCGAACTGAATCCTGTGGTCACCCTCACTCAGTGCGTGTTCCGCCACCGCCGATTTGTCGGTTTGCCCCAGCCTGCAGTTCCTTTCATGCTCTTTGAGCCTTGATTCCATGAATTTCTTTGTGGTACCGAGGCAAACCTTCCCACAAGTGCACGGTATACGATAAACCCCTGCTGCTGACAGTGTGTCTCTTTTGTCTTAAGCCAACCTGAGGCTTTGTCTTCTTGGTCGGCTTGAAAACCGTTTTTATGTTATATTTCCCCAAGAGTTTCCCAATTCTGTCGGTGACCCTTGGGATATATGGCAGATATGCATTTGCAACCACCTGAGAGTTCTCCCTGTTATGAACCGTGGAACTCTTCGGTTTCATGGCCCCGAAAAGTTCCACCCGAAGCCCGAAGAAAAGTAGTTGTACTAATAACCTCGGCCGCGAAAGCCTAAACCATTTTTAGATTGTAGTAGGTGAAAAACCCAAAAAAGCCAGAAGAAATTGTTCCGGTTGTCAGTATACAACAGTGGCTTTTCTATGTGATTCCTATAAATATACGCTGAAAGTTCACTACTTGAGAAAAAGGCCTCGCGTCCGGAAGTACAAAAAAATGTTGGGTCTCATCACCAATTCATTCTATAATTTCTGCTTCATCGGCGAATTTATTATTTTCAAGTTTGAATGTTACATAATAGCTCAATTCTCCTCGCAGAATAGTTCCTACTTTTGTTCGACTTTATGATATCCCTTTTCCCGGAGTAACTTAGTTATGCTCGTTTATTTTCTACCCGAAGATTTATTGTGCTTCTTGAATATTTCGAGTGGCACATCAAACTTTTAGGGGCAAGTCTTGTCGAGGAACTATGTTCATTAAGTTCACTTCTGGCACAGTTCTCTAGGATTTTATCAGGGTTTAATTGCCCCAGTGAATTATTATGCGGAATCGTAAAACTTTTTCAGTGGGTTCGTAACCGTGGAGAATTTCAGTACGGAATTCTAGATATTCATATAAAACAGATCTCTAGTTCGAATTGGCTAATGGAGTTACTTTGCTGTCTTGCCTAGAAATTGATAATTTGCATATCGGTTCACTGAAAAGGTTAGACAGTTCAGATGCTATTTATATAAATTAGAAGCTATTGTCTGGAAATGAAAGGTCCTTAAATTTTTCTGGTGGTAGCTAGTAACGAACAGAAAAACCTCTAGGTGGCCCGAAGAACCACATAAAATTGGAACTCATTTCAGTCTTCCGCCTATAGGCTAGAACTCCTGAAAGGATCAGCACCACAAGTACCGAGCTGCAGAGGTTGTAACATGTTGAAAAATGGCTGAAAAGACGAGTTTATATTACATGCACAACTTCCACTCAAAAAACTGAACATTCCAGAAAAAATCAATATATGACGAGTCAAAATTGATTGATATCACATGCAAAACTTCCACTTGACAAACTGAACATTCCCGAGAAATTCAATATGTGACTAGTTACAATTGATTGACATCTCAGTGACATTTACTATTATGACAACCAGACCTAGCCATCCGTAAAATGATATTCAAGAACTCGATTGTGGTGAAGAGAATGAAGTTTGTTGAGGAGGAATAACAAAGCTTTCATTGAAGAAGTGAAATGATTATTTTTGACAAGAACTCTCTGTTGATAGGAAATTGTGAATGAGTTGTAGACAGTTGATTCATACAGGAAAAAGTAGCTGTTTCGTATAGACTTATTGCTCTGAGGATAAAGTGAACGTCTGAAAATGATGTTAACCTACCTATCTCAATTATTGTTTGTGAAATTTCTCGACTTCACTTTTATAATAGTATATTATGCAACGATCGTGTAATGATGGTTATTAATAAATGAGCATAAACCGGGATACGAAACGAGCCGAAGGTGAGTTTCGTATGGTTTAAGCGAGTGTATTAATAACCATTACATGAGAGTTGCATACGCTATTTTATCTACACCCGATAAATAGTGAAGAACTACAAATATTATCTTTATATTTGTATTGCACACAATAATACTAATTTAACGAATTTCTTTTAAAATTTTCACAGAATTGTAATTAATAGTATTACTTCGAGAAATAAAACGATGAGATATGAAAACAAGATGAAAAATCAATGAAAAAAAAAATTACTTGAGACCGGATTCGAATCAACGTCTCCTCCATCTAGGATATTCGCCACAGACGGCTCGGCTACGGAGAGCCCACAAATTTTGATGTAAAAATAAGGGATAAAGCTGGATTTATAAACTTGCAGTTCGTCGTTGGCTTTGGCGTTCGCGTTGGCGTTCCCAATTAAAAGCACAGAAACCCGTAAGATCATTTATATCTATCGTCGGTGTTGCCGTTCGCTGTTGGGCTGTCGTTCGACTTGGATAAACTTTAACTTTTGCCGTCGGTGGCTCGTAGCACAGTTCGTAGCAAGTCTGAAGAGCCAATCAAAACGACTCAAGTGGTTCACGTCATATGTAAAATTTTCTAGAAAGCTCAAAAACTAAAGGTGCTGCTCGTCTTTTCGAGATTACAGACCACCTTCGCTAGAAATAAAAAATCCTTAAAGAGGTGTAAACAAACAAAACGCGCAGTGACAACTCACTGTCAATTCACATGACACATTATAATGAGGTTATGATAATTTTCGTAACGGCCAATGACAAGTTTATAAATGGTGAATTTCGTTGCCAAGAATTGCTGACGACGGACGCCAGCGCGAACGCCAAAGCCAACGACGAACTGCAAGTTTATAAATCCAGCTTAAATCTTGCATTTGTCGAATGAAAAATTTAATCATTCTAACTGTATTTCTGTCGGTGAAGGTGTCGAAGGTGATTGTCCCATATCGCTGGTATCAGACATTTTGTTATGATTATCGAAGTTTGGCTATATTCTTCAAAAGTTCAATACCTATACCGATTTTGACTTGACAAATGTCAAATGCAGAGCATGCACATCATGCTTGATTAAAAAATAATGGGTTTCTATTGGTTGAAAATCTGTATCGTAATGAAAAATCTGTATCGTAATGAATTTCATTATAAAACGGGTTGTGGACATATAAGTGTATTATTAGAGTACGGGTGTAGATAAAAGTTATTTATTTCCCATCTTCTTTTCTATTTATTCTGATGATGGAAAGCCAAGCTGTTTCGTAGAGATGCTTGTTACCCAAAGTTTTTTTTTCTGTTTTTTCAGTTCGTTGAAAGTTGGCAGTAAAACAGAAAATCAAATTCTGCTTATGTCGACGTTTCGATTCTTCATTTGGTCATCCTGGAATTATTATGTGTGGTTGAAAACATTTGAAATGTAAAGAAAAAAAGGAACAGACATGAAATTCAAAATTCTAAATGTCAGATATCAAACAACGTGAACACCTCATTCACTGAACCTACCAACAGTTTATATTCCCTTTGTTCAAAAGTAAATGAAATTTTTTTTTCACTATACTTGGGGCACCCATTCAAAAGTGAGCTGTTTTCAGAAATACCTTTCGTGTATACAGTTGAAACATATGTTTGTCTTTGACAATAATTCAGCGAAGGTTAAAGTCCGCAAATAATTCGCTGGAAAAATGTATAATTCGTCAACTGATATGGTTATACCCAGTGGGGTGGATTCACTTTTCGACAACTTCTCACATCATTTTTGATTTCTTTCATTTTTTTTCCTTGTGGAATTGAGTTTATTGGGTTGAAATAACTGTTGCTTGAACCATCCGTGTCTTGTTCTTCATTCATGACATTTTCACATTTCTCTATGGAAATTATGTCTAGAAATGCTAGCTTTTGTTCGTTTCTATCGTAACCACTTTCGTATTTTCGAAATCATTTTTTTTAATATTTTGCAGCGTGTTCACTCGAAGCTGTTTTGGCCGAGTTATTCACTGAATAATCAGCTTTTATACTCCTCTAGTTGTCAGAAATACGAGTTTCGAGATATCTTTCTGATTGTCCGATGTATACGCCATTACATTCCGCACAAGGTACTTCATACACTAAACTGCTCTGTAGTTAATTTGGTGTTTTTGTTTTTGAGTTTTGATTATATTTTTTCACAGTATTCTCATTGATGAAAAAATCTTTATTTTGTCAGTAGAGAGTACTTTTGCCAGTCTCTCAGAAAAATTCCTGTATGGATTTTTTTAGGTCCAGTTAATTTTTATATCATTATTTTTTCAGGGTGATCTGATCGGGAGTACCGTTGTTTGAAAATTCATTGATGAGATTTTGTGGTTAGTTATTTCTGAGTAGGAATTTTTTACCTGTTTTAAGTTTTTTAAGGTTAATCAGATGGAATAAGTTCAGTGCTCTGTTTTTTAGATGGTTGATCATATTGATTTTTGTGAGAATACACTGTTCGACAGCTGAAAAAGAATATCTCTGAAAAGGTTAGTTTGTGGTACCATTCAATATTGATAACGTTAATTCCATTTCTGATAAGGGAGATGTCGAGAAAAGAGATTTTGTTTTCAGTTTCACATTCGATGGGGAATTTTGATCGTAGGTGATAATAATTGAAAATATTCTCTACTGAGTTAATTCCTTTCCTTGGAATTATAGTTTGAATACGATCTACGTATCGTTCGAAAAACGGTATTTGGAAGGGTAGGTTTTTCATGTGAACGTTTTGTAGTTCCAACATCACTTTTGGAGAGTTCCAGCGAGACAGCAATTCACTTCTGTTATCAGAATAACATCAGTCTTCGAATCTGAAAAACCATCGTTAACGATGCGGGGGAAGTCGATCGATACAACTATTCCTTCCAAGGAGCCATCACCACCTAATTACCGAAGGCGCTCAACTGCAATAACGACTCTTCTACGAAACGCAATATATTCACTATAATTGAATCATACTGTTCAAGGATCACACAGCTATCTTAACGAATGTTTGCTTGTGCAAACCAGAATTCAGCTCCAACACATGGGCCGTATTATGAGAGACTGACTTGAGAGATGTTTGAGCCCGAGCAAACATGAACTTTATGCATATCCATAGCTGGATGCGTTTTGATATTATAGGTATGGGAATACGTTCATCTCTGTATAATCACCCTCTGGGTAACAGGTGATAGGAAAATTGGCGCTACTGCTGCTGTAATGGCATACAGGTTATTAATGATCTCGAGGTACCCATAGAAGCCTGATCGCAATTGTTGTTGGCAAAAGTTTGTTCAACATCATAGAGGATCATTATTGCTGCTATAATTCAGAGGTAATCCTAGTGAATGATGAATGTTCATAGTTCCAATCAACCCCAAGCCAACAATAATCTCAACTGAGTTGTCGGTGTACAAAACGTCTCTTCAAGAGCTGATAGTCAGTTCATGCACTAATCATCAGAATATAGTTCCATTAAAATGTCGATAGATTTCAAAGTGGAGACACTTTCATCTATTTCTTATAGGTCCATTGCTTGGATTATTCCATCGAGTGCCAAGATATAAATCAATGAAATTTACTATTTCCGCTAGTAAATTGAGTAGCCAATTGCAGACGAGGAATGGATATTCGAAATTAGGATACACGTTACCCGACATCCAAATCGCCGAAACGCTGCGATACATTGCCGGAGTTTTCAAAAGTATTCAGGGTTATGTTATTGTTAGTTCTTAAGTGCCCAGAAGTTTTGCCTTGCATACGGTTATTGTTCCTGCTGATTCACAGATGATAATATGAACCCCTATTTTGGTTTCGACATAGCTGGGTTCGATTTTTGTCTTTTGTACATGAAATGGTAAACAATGTTTATTGTTGCATTATTTCAGGGTCGAAATGAAATTTAAGAATGAAGACGTTAGTAACCCAAATCAAAGATTATCGTGAAAGTTGAATAAAATGACTCACATCGTTTTAGAACGAAGAAGGTGTCAATCATGTTGGTTATGTTCAGGTGTGAACAGAAGGGGGTTACTGTATTCTGCCCTGCTCAGCCGAAAGGCCGCATGTGCAGAAGAAATGTAAAATGATATATTGATATTGGCCAGCTCAAAAGCATTTGTTCATCGATCCTGTCAAGCAAAAATGCCGTATATAGCACCGAATAGTCTTAATAGAGACACAATATTGCTGTATCCAACAAAAATATCGACTCAAAAAATACAACATTCTTACATTGCCTAGGAGAAGCGCACTATTTCGTCGTAAGTTATGGAGTTCTTCCTGAACACGCATACCTGAGTTACTGCATTCTCACTAAGCGCGAATTACTTCTTTATACCTGTTGAAACCTGAAGGGCTTGATGAGTTATACATTATACTATTCTCTCTCAATCTGTGAGTTTTTGGTTCTAGTCGATTGTGTGGTGGTTATGCCCAGAAGAAGTTTTAAAATTTGATATTGAGAACATGTCATGTAGAAAAATCGAAGTACGGCATTTTTCCTAACCACAGGGTCGAATTCCCTATGTTGACCGTTTATGAAAAACCAAGTATCTGCCATAATTTCCAGTCAGTAACACATTGTTCATTTTTTTTGAACAAACAAAATTCCTATGATACCAGATATTTATATCCCATAGAAAAATAATTCTAGAATTATTAAATTTAAAATAGCTGTTGAGAAACACAAATAGCTGTTAATATCCATTTTTACTTTGCAACAGATACGACACTTACGCTGATCCGGGCAGTATTGTAAAGTATAATGAATGCCGAACAAAAAATCAATGAATTATGAATGCAGAATGTCAAATTTGAGCTGCATCTTCAGGTACATATATTTATGGTCTAATTACTATGGCTGATATGTGCGTAAGAAATTGATCAATAACGCCAACTTGACTTGTGTCGAGGTTCATTGATCTTAAGTACGTATAGGAGTAATCCCCTCATTTTGCAGGGGGGTGTAGCATGAGAAGCATATTTTCTGTGGTTACACAGTTGGTGAAATGTGTCTTCCTCTTGAATACACGGCAATGAGTCGAACTACCAATATTTGAAAATTCTTCAGTTGAAGTATCTGGAAGAGGATCATTCCATTGGAAGTTGAAGGATTTCTTGACTTGGCATTCGAGTTCTGAAAATTGAATGTTTTCCAGAAGTTGTCAATGTGTAAAAATAAGAAGATGTGTAGATACTTCCTTACTAACGTACAACTCGAACAGAAAGCAATTTATTCCTTCACAGCGGAAACTAATTGTAAGATAGCTCCATTACAAAAAACATCATCGTGCGATTTTCATTAAAGAGTTTACAAAATCAATCCACGTGTTTCACCTCACAATAGCTTTTCAGACATGTTTTGGTGGTGCATAGGTAAAACCATAACACGCCTGAGAAAGCTATTGTATAATGAAGCACGTGTACTGATTTTGTAATTTTGTAAAATTTCTAGTCACTCAATAAGTTTTTTCATTGCATTACCATGGATTTTAAGTACCGACAAATTGTAATATCAGTTATTTATATGGTAGGAAAAGCTGTTGGCTTTGGGCACCAGATAAATAAAAAACTCATTCAAAAAATGAATGGATATATCATCAACAACTAGCCTACAATCTGTTAAAAAATTGAATTGAAAAATAACTTTCTTGCATCTATGGCTCACCTGGCGTGGAGTCAAGTCCAGAGAGTTCTATTGTTTCAGTAGAACGTAAGATTATTCCCGCCCTGATGACAACGACGTCACCTTCGATGTTTACATGGGTGAAAGTTATATTTGTGTTATTTGCTGATTGTTTCTCAGAATTCCCCAGTTGAAAACCAACCGGAGAGACCGCATTTGAAAACACTCACGTGAAGAAAACTTTCATTCCATGATTTTGAATCAATTTGAGACGGTTGTTTTTATCGGCGTCAGATTAATCTCGCGTTCTATATACTGTTACATATTAATTTTCACAACTCTTGCGTTATCAATACCAAACCACAGTATAATGTCAAAGCATTATACAGTGGCCTTTAAATATTTTTCGTTACTTCTTTCGTTAAACTTTCAAGGTACCGCTAGAGGTACTAAACGTAATCTAAGTGATGAGTGAGTAATTTATTAAGTCCTGTTGGGTCGAAATGATAATATAGGACACGTCAAAACAATATAGCAGAAAGTAAATATGGAATAACAAAATAACTTATCTAGAATTGTTCATAACCTAGGTATATAAAAAAACAATGAAATAAGAAACTTTTATTGCTAAGGGTTATTCAATGATATTTGTTGTTGTTATTTCCAGCTGAGCAATTCAGAAGTTTTACAGAAGCAGTGTTCTTGCAATTTTTTTTTAGTTCCTCCTGAGATATTTCCTGCATGAGTGTTTCATTCCACGATTGGAGATTCATTTTTGTGCAAGAGGCATTTTTCTGGCACTTCTAGGACATCCTCAGATGCTGATGTTATAGCAAATATGGGAGTAGATCAAAGCATAAAATGCATTTAGAAGTTGTATTGTGTTGAAAAAGTTTTTGAATTATAAAATAGCGTTATAACCAATGTTGACTTTTCACAAATAGCATTTTTATTTGTATTCCAACTCAAATCGTCTATAACTCATCACTACGATTGCTCATTCGATGTCTCCTTCTATTTTAACTACAAACTTGCATCAGAACAATTCTTAGTTTTAGCAATTATGTGATCAGTTATATCAAACCATTGATTCTAGGCAATGCACCTCAGAAGCTGATAGAGGCATTAAACCTCATGTGGTCGTAACTGGAGGGGACCAGCACTGCGACTGAATAAATCTTTATAAAATTTGTGGAACAGTTCTTCACTTTGTTATACTTTGCGAGATATGTGACAATATTCAACATCTTGTCTTACCGACGAACTGAACCATAAGTTGCAGAATTAGCAAGTTATTTCATGAAATTCCGTTAATGCTGTTTGCAGTATTGTAGAAGAATCACTTTGTTCTGCGTCAGAGATTTTTCTCTCAGAGAGTTACATAAAAATATCCTACAAGTGTTCGAATCGATTGCCATAAAGATATCAAAAGACATTATTATAATTATTATCTCGATAATAAGAGGTTGTTTGGTGAAAATCAAATTCTTTTCTAAGATCTCGATAATAAGAGGTTGTTTGGTGAAAATCAAATTCTTTTTTAAGATACTGAATGTTTGCTTGTGCAGAAGCGGAATTCAATTCCACCTTACTTGCCGTATGGGACACTGACTTGAGAGATGTTTCAGGCCGAGCAAACATGAACTCCATGCATATTCATGACGAATAAGTTTTCGATGGCGTGTGAGTTTATTCCTGTGTTATACCCTCTAGTAGCGGGTAATGAGGAAATTGGCTTCACCGCTTCTGTAATGATATTCAGGTGATTAATATTCTCCGAGTACCCATAGGGGCCGTGATCGAAATTGTTGTTGGCGAAAGTTTGTTTCATATCATCAATCGAGGTAATTGCCCTGGTATATTGCCACGTTGGGAATAAACCCTTTCCTTATGTCACGATGAAAATGAAATGGATGAAGATCAAAATGGTTCAGTTCTGGAGCCCAATTTTTTTCTGCTTCATATCTGCTCGAGAAAAATCTTGTTCAATACAAAGTTTTGCGACGACAGTACTCTCCATACTAGTTCATTTTCTAGGGTTCCCATACCATCTCGAGAAAAAAAATTCAAAGAAACATTCTTGTCAATATAATTAACGATGACTTAGTAGAAATTATAGAATGGGGTAAAATGAATTTGGTGGAATTTACTGCTAGGAAAACCCAGGCATGTCTCTTCTCAAGGAAAGCCGATCTATCATCATCTAGTATCCAGATGTAAGGAGTAACTATTCTTACAAAGTCAAGTATCTCGAGGCTAGGAATTACGATCAGTGATAATCTCTCATGGGGAAACCATATGACATTGATTGCTGAAGGTGCTTCCCAGAAACATGAAATTCTATTTCGTGCGAAGAAATACTTTAGTACTTTCGTCAGCTTCTAATGTCCTACAAGGCTCAGATACGACCTGTCTTGGAATATAGTTCTCATGTGTGGGGTTCGGCACCAAAACATTCATTGAGGCTTCTCGATCCTATTCAGAAAAAGGCAATCCGCCTTATTGGCGATTTTTCGCTCACTTCATTGGAACATGGTAGATATCTATAGATATTTTCACGGTCGGCGTTCTTCTGAATTGTTATCAATCGTTCCACCCCTGGCAATATCTACACGGATAACTCGACGAGTACAGAATTCCCACCCCTTTGTTGTGAATTTGGGGACCTGTCGAACCTCTCTTGCTCAGGGATCTTCTTTCAACTCCTTGCCGGAACAATTTTTTCCTGAGGCTTACAAACTTCAAAAATTCAGTGAATGTGAATTCGTATCTCCTGTCCCTTTATTCACGCGGTGTTCTTTGAACATTACAGGGCTTTCCTTACGTGTGAATCTGCGCTTGTGAAAAAAAGGTTGATTTACTATAAAAAAATTAAAAAATTTCATCGTATCATTGGACGTGAGTTTCAAGGGAGTTTTTGGAGAAAACCACCCTTCCAAATGGAAGTAATCAATCAATAACAGACATGAAATATTTAGCTTGGTGAGAGGTGATTTCGACTCAATGTGTGAAGTGAAAGAAAAGTGATGATGAAGATAGTTTATCATTAACAGAAGATTGTAAAAAAAATATTTTATATAGTCTGTGACAGTCAAGAGATGAAATAACAAGCCAAAATCATTGCTCTCAATAAAATGAAACAGGTTGGAACATGCAGTCATGACTAAAGAAAAGTAGTAAGTACTCACATTATAGTTATGCAAAAAAAAGAGATTTGTTGTTTTTATTTTTCTTGAAGAGGACCCCAATTATTTGAATGAAATGGAATAGAAAAACGAAGAATCAGAGTATGGGGATTCGTCCATCATTCAATCATTTCTTTGCCTTTTGATATTACTTGGTTTTTCTTGTACATAAACTAACATATATCGGGGAGAATGGAAGAAGTAACTCATTAAATACACCCTTTCATAAAGGATATAGGTCGGAGCATGGAAACACAATGAATAATTAACTAGTACATTATACGTTCAGTAATTGAAGTCATACTTTCTATCCTGAGAAAAATGAGAATTCTGGTGTACAATGTGCCTGGCACTCTCAATGCCTGATGTACACGAAGATTAGATTAGATTTAGATTGAATTTTCATTCGTCCACATATTTACAAAAAACTCCTACAAGTTATAGGACACGTCAACAACAACTCATGACGAGTATATATTGTAACGACCGGTAGGGTTTGTAATTGTTGTTTTACTTTTATTGCTCTTCTAGGTACCCACAATAATCCCTTAATATTTTCTCTCTAACACTGTACCTCTATTTCAACCCATCTGTATCAGTCTATGTTTACAGAATAGACAACCTTACAATTCACAATCCCACCGCTCTGTTACTAGTGTGGTAATTGCTGAAAGGGTATTATTTTTGTATTTTTTTAACATTACCATTTGCTCATCAACATTTCTCAAATAGTTCACACTTTAGCAAAAGTAATCCCAACGCTAGATCACCAGATGTAACGGTTGCGAGAGTTATTGTAATTCTGCATGAACGCTTCTAGTATTTTATTTCTCTTTATGTAAATCATTTATCAACAATTACTTTATGTTTCCCTGAAAAAAATCATATATCTGATTACAATCCCTCTGCACGTTACTTGATTCAACAGAGACATGAATTCGGCCCTTTGCACGAAGAAAGGGTCTTTAGTGAGAAACCTAGGGTTTAATTTCTGCTTTCTCGTATACTCTGAAATCTGAAAATAGGGCGGCTTGTAGGAAATGATATCATCTGATAACTTTAAGCAAATATATTAGCAACGAAATGAAAATACGAACTTACAAAATAGATTTAAAAAAAATATTTAACAAAAGAAATATGCAGTGAAAACAATTTATAACAAAAAAAAGACATTTACCGTACTATTTAGTTCAATCAAAATATTGAAAAATTAACTGAGACCGGCAATGGTCTTCTCTATGCATGAGAATAACAAAAATTTCACAAACAAAAAAATGTGTACTCAGAAAACAAAAATCTGATGTACTTATATCTATAAATAAATGCCTCTAAATTTGCCTCACTGGCTAAATGTATATTATAGGCCGCCCTACGGCCCATCTCAATTACTACTCGATGTTCGAGAGAGTCAGAAAGATTTCTCAACTTGTGATTCAAACAACAGATATAAAATTGAGGATGGTTTCTCTTCCCAAAAGTGAATAAAATGGTTATTTACGTTAACACAGAGCAAAAATTGACCTACCAGTTGGTCTTCTGTCTACCTTGTATGGCGGTTTCTTGTTCGACTCCTATTCCATATTTTTTCTTGGTTTCCAAATACGAATATATTCAAAGCCAAACGACACTTATGCACACAAATTACTACTATTCTTATTTTTCCTGATTGTAATTAACTTCTACCCTCGTGACTTGAGACGCGACCCCATGATTTAGGGAGGGACTACGAATCCCTCCCGCGCTCAATGCGCGATTCCCGCTCGCGGAGATCTCTCGATCTTCTTTCTAGCGCGACCTACGTTCAACTACCTAAGAGCGACCTTTTCTCGTCCACTCTCATTTTTGCATATTTTGCAAAAATCGGAATTCTCTCGCCCACGCTAGATGAATGGAACCATTCGTCGGGCTGATTCTGAGAGAATGTTTGTTTAGTCCACCGATTATCTTATTTCTTTTTCGCCTGGACCTACCCATATTTTTTATTCATGAATAACTCGTGAGAGAGAAATCTCAAATGAAATTCCCATACGCTTGAATGAGACTCGCATACAGGGTGCGAATACTAACATGAATTTCATTTCCAATGCACAGCATTACAATATAAAACTATTGTAACACAATTTACTTTCATTACATATAAATTAAAAACAATACATATATTCACTGAAATGCATATTTGTCAATGAAAATATTCAGTGAATCCTTCAATACTGTAGGGTACAATTTCCAACAAAAGTAGTCTTAGTTTCGCCTTGAATTGTTCTAATTTATTAATAGACTTATATGCAATGGGTAATGAATTATATAACCGAGGTCCAAGTATTTTATGAGATTTCTGACAAAAGTCAGATGAGTTAGTGGAATATAAATATCTTCATCGCGGTTTTTGTGCACATATATTAACAACTCCATAATATATTAACCGTAAATTGTGATAATATTATACTCCCGGAACAACTGACGGCATTATGTTCTAACAGAAACATTTGATACACAACTTACTATTCTTTTTTGTGTGAGAAACACATCTTTCATATCAGAAGTGCTACCCCAGATCAAAAATCCATATAATAATCTGGATTGGAGTTGTCCAAAGTAGAATAACAAAAATGCTTGTCTGTTCATAACATTTCTGAGCAATCCGATTTGATAACATTTTCTATTCAAACTTTTCACAAGATTCACAAAATGGGTATTGAATGTTGAATTAGTGTCCATTTGTATTCCTAAAAACTTTACAAAATTCGATTTTTGAATGATCAAATCATTCAATTCAACATCGAATTGTGACATATTTTCATATTGTCTGAACTGAAAATGCATGAACTGACTTTTTTTCGGGCTTGAAGGCCGTCGTTCTTTGGAATTTCTTCCTAACTTTTCGCTAGCGCGAGTGGCCAGCTTCTTCAGATGTCATCGGAAATGAGTAAGCGAAACGTTAGGAAGAAACGTTAGGAAGAAATTCCAAGAACGACGGCCTTCAAGCCCGAAGAAAAGTAGTTATACTAATAACCTCGGCCGCGAAAGCCTTAATCATTTTCTGCATGAACTGAGTCTTACATGGATTGAGAAATAAAGAATTATACGCTAACTAGTCAGAAAGGCTCTAAAGGGTGAACTGAAGGAAATTTTTCAAATAATATTCATCGTTTCCTGAGAAGATGATTGTAATATCGTCTGCATACTCACAAGAAAACGTCTATGGTAACATTTCAGGTAACTAATTTATATATAAAGTAAATAAAATCGTCTCCATAATCGAACCCTGGGGTTCACCAATTTTATTACGCATGTGTTGATTATTCACTACCTATTTCATGCATGAAAATGACTCATTGCGTAATAGTATATTATGCAACGATCGTGTAGGTAATGATGGTTATTAATATATGAGCATAAACCGGGATACGAAACGAGCCGAAGGTGAGTTTCGTATGGTTTATACGAGTGTATTAATAACCATTACATGAGAGTTGCATACGCTATTTTATCTACACCCGATAAATAGTGAAGAACTACAAATATTATATTTATATTTGTATTGCACACAATACTACTAATTTTACGAATTTTTTCGAAAAATTCCACAGAATTGTAATTAATAGTATTACTTCGAGAAATAAAACGATGAGATATGAAAAGAAGATCAAAAATCAAAGAAAAAAAGATTACTCGAGACCGGAATCGAACCAATGTCTCCTCCAGCTAGAATAATCAATGTCAGCGCCTCAGACGGCTCGGCTACGGAGAACCCACATAGCTTGATGAAAAAATAAGTAATAAATCATGCATTTGTCAAATGAAAAATTTAATCATTCCAACTGTATTTCTGTCGGTGAAGGTGTCGAAAGTAATTCTCCCGTATCGCTGGTATCAGATATTTTGTTATGATTATCGAAATTCGGCTATATTCTTCGAAAGTTCAATACCTATACCGATTTTGACTTGACAAATGTCAAATGCAGACCATGCACATCATACTTGATTGAAAAATAATGGGTTTCTATTGGTTGAAAATCTGCATCGTAATGAAAAATCTGTATCGTAATGGATTTCATTATAAAACGGGTTGTGGGCATATAAGTGTATTATTAGAGTACGGGTGTAGATAATAGAAATATATAGAAAAAACACTTTCGAATGTTTTAGAAATCATGAATAAACGCAACTCATCATTTTTGGTTCACTTCCAAAGCCGGTATTTCCATATCATACTGAATATTCATAACATTATTCATCGCAGCTGCAGACCACAATTTTCGTATTACTGTTTACCTCACTGGAGGATGATGATGATGATGAACGCTTATTTTCTTCCACGTTTTTTGCCACCCCGGCTATTCAACACCGGACTACTAACTACGTCATTAATCATATCAAGGTAAACTCCCGGAATTGTTGAGGCTGCAACAACTCATATTCATCTGTTTGCTGGAGGGGGTTATTAATTCTGAAGTTGATTTGTGTACCTGTGTTGCAAGGAAAATGAGACGAGCAATGTTTATGTTTTCAACTTGGCGCTATCAGAGGAAATAATGAAACAAGGACAAAGGGATCGGAAGAGAACATGAATCTTGACTGATTTGTTGTTTCATTAGCAGCATATTACACTCATCAAAAAAGTAGGGTAACAACAAATCTAATTTACGTAACTCTCCAGGGACACCTGCTGTATTCCAAAAAACTCATACAGATATTCTTCACAACCATTATCTCAATAATAATAATAATAAGAGAGTGGAGGGTTCACCATGGCGTGCCAAGACGGTGCCTTCAATACCCTTGTCTATCGGAGCCGCGTGATGGGTATAGAGGTCCCTGATACTAGATGCAGGGCCTGCCGACAGGCGCCCGAGACTTTGATGCATTTGCTGTCATCTTGTGCAGTTCATGCGGTCTCGGCCTATATCCATCGCCATAACGCGGCCTTACGAGTGCTGTACTATTTCCTTCGGCACTCGTATGAAATAGACAGGACACCGGTACTGCCTTACGCTCCAGGGGATATCGAGTCCGTTGTGGAAAATGAAAGGTGCCGAATTTTTTGGAACTTTTCATTCCCCACCCTCAGGCAAATATAAGCCAATAAGCCTGATATAGTTCTCTTCGACCACCGAAGTAAGACGATATTCGTTATTGAGTTTTCGGCCCCTGCTGAAACGAATATCGTCCGAAAAGAGGAGGAAAAACGGACAAAGTACCAGGATTCACTTTACGAACTCCGCAGGCTCCACCCGGTCTATTCTGTCAAAATAGTGGTTCTGATCATAGGTGTTCTCGGTGGTTCCAGACCAACGCTACTCTCGGAGCTCAAGATCATACCGGCATGCCGTAATGCGTCAGAGATCTTGGCCGGCCGCATGCAGAAGGCCGTTATTCTTGGTTCGTTGCGTCTGCTCAGGACCCATGATTCTCGGAGCCAGTGACCACTTACCCCGAGGTGTGGGGAGTGGTCATTGGTTAATTATACTAATATGAATTGCAGTAACAGATTTCAAATCTGATGGTAATTTATTGAAGAGTTTTATGGACATTATATTCGGCCCTTTACTCACTATTGCCAATTTATGTTTAGGAATTTGGATATTGTGAGTATTTCTGGGATTATGACCACTGGTGTTAGATATGTCATTTCGGAAAATAAATTGATTTTCATTCTGTTTCATATGCGTGACACAGTTCAAAATGTACATAGATGTCACAGTCAGGATGTCCAGTTCTTTGAATAGGTCCTTACATGATGATCTTCTATCTTTGAAAGTCATAATTCTGATCGCTCTTTTTTGAAGGACCAGTACCTCATTCATCCTGGAGCAATTTCCCCAGCACATTATGCAGTATTTTATGATTGAATGGATATGGGCAAAGTAATATGTCTTTAATACATCAAATGAAACAAAACAAAACTCCTCAACTGCTTCAAGGCAAAACAGTGACTAGCTAGCATCGACGTAATAAAATCTATGTGATAGATCCACGAAAGATTTTCGTCGATATGGATTCCTAAGATTTTCATAGTCTTCTTTTGCACTACCGATTGGTTTTCGGAACGGACCAGTACACTGAAATCCACTTGCCTTGTCGAGAACACCAACATAATAGTTGTGTTACAATTTAAGGTCAAAATAGTTGAGGCTTTCGCGGCCGAGGTTTTCAGTATCACTACTTTTATTCGGGTTTGAAGGCCGTCGTTTTTTGGAATTTCTTCCTGACGTTTCGCTGGCTCGAGTGGCTAGCTTCTTCAGAGGTACATTCATCTTGGAATTCACTCCGATGACTGGAGATTGTTTCTTCGCAAGTTGTATTTATGCCGATTCAGGTAGTTTGCGGTGATAATTATTCCATTCGGATTCGGGGAATTGTCATTAATATTGATTACAAAGGTAAACAAGGTAATCAATATTAATGACAATTCCCTGAATCCGAATGGAATAATTAGCACCGCAAACTACCTGAATCGGCATAAATACAACTTGCGAAGAAACAATCTCCAGTCATCGGAGTGAATTCCAAGATGAACGAACCTCTGAAGAAGCTAGCCACTCGAGCCAGCGAAACGTCAGGAAGAAATTCCAAAAAACGACGGCCTTCAAACCCGAATAAAAGTAGTGATACTGAATTTAAGGCCAGTCCATTTTTGGAACAGTAGAACCTCATTTCGTCTATGGCGACTCTGGCTTTATTGCACAGAGAGGGTATATTTTTGTCATCTACACTGAATGATTTATCATCAGCGAATTGTGTAATTGAAGAACTACTTTGGGTTTTACTCAAATCATCAATGAAAAGCAAGAGTAGAATAGGACCAACCACGCTTCCCTGAGGGACACCTGATTTTATGCCTCGGTGAGATGATAAATACCGTATCTGGTTGTGATTAAAAGAAAGTTTCCGAACTCTATTGGACATGAATGATTTTATCCACGTCAGCGCTCGGCCTCTTACGCCATATAGTTCCAGCTTATTGAAAAGTAACTCATGGTTTACTGTTTCAAAAGCTCTTGAAAGATCAAAACATAAACTCACAACTTTTTTACCTTCGTCAAATGTATTCAAATTTCGATTATATAAGGCCAGAACAGTATCCTGAGTTGAGAGGCCTCTCTGAAATCCAAATTGGTACGGGCAAAGAATATGCTGTTTTCCGAAAAATTCAACTTATCTGGTTTGAAATGATTTTTCATATATTTTTGAAAAACCTGATAACAGTGATATCCCACGGTAGTTGGCCAAGTTCTTCAAGTCCCTTTTTTGAATATAGGGATCACAACTGCTGAGTTCAGAACTTGAGGAAACGAACCCCCAATGAATGATAAATTTATTAATTTTTCCATGGGCTCCAATATGTATTCAAGAGCGTGGCCGAAGATGAAATACGATACTTATTTCATCAGGACCAGATGGGGTCTTAACTGCAACAGAAGCAATTATATTTCGTAGTTCACTAGTGGTAACCGGATACAGAAATAGAGGATCTTTCGGAGTATTACTGTTAATCACATTATCGGTAGAAATGTTTGTTTCTGACACAAGCGCTTTAAGGGATTCGGAAAAGAAGTTTGAAAATGATTCCGCAATATCTCTAGGATTCGATACAGGAGAACCTTCTGTATTCATGAAATGTTTTGGATATTTGGCTGTTTTCATTTGTTTACTGCACGTATTTTGATTTATTATTTTACAAGCAGCCTTACTTTGGTTAGGCGCACTGCTCATTTTATTGTCAAAATATTTCGTTTTCTCTTGATTTATTTTTTTCTGACGATTACTTTTGATAATCTTATAACGATCCACAATAGTTTGGTCACCTGAACCTTTGTATAGCTGAAATAATTCTCTCAAGAAGAAGCCTTCATCTATAATTTCTTTTGATATCCATGGTTTTTTCCGTTGTTCATTTTCTATGGGATTGATTTTACAAATTTTCACTGGAAATGCCCTCTCAAAAATACCCACAAATATCCGATAAAATACATTGAATTTTTCATCAGACGATATACGGTAGTTGTTGGTCGCGAGAGAAATCCGACATGAACAACAAAAAAAAATGTAGTCTCGAATAATATGCACATTCTTGAGTTTCGTTTCGAGAATATAAATCACGATATGCCTGGTTGGTGTCATTCAGTCACTGATTTATGACTGATGCCAGTGTGATCAATCGATTGTGGGGAAGATACCAAGAGACTGGCGATGAGAGAGAGCGACAAACAGGCCCCGCACAAGAACCACAGGGCTAGCTTGTTTCCTAGACTATTTTGATGTTTGTTTAATAAAACTTTGTGGAAGGTGGACTCCGGACAATCGAATGGTTTTACGAGTTATGATTCAATTTAAATCAATCGAAACCGTCATTTCATCTCAAATACTTCATTGTGATTCATATTTATGATTCACTGACTGATGAAAATTGAAAATATTATTGGTTGAAAAATTATATGAGGAAGGAATACGTTTTCGACCGGGATTTTCACTAGAATGTTTACGAAAGAGCTAAGAAATGCCTTCTCCTCAGTCAGAAAATAAATGAAAAATTCCCTACAGAAAGAGATAAACGAATTCTCATATGATAATGTTTTTCGCAACCAATAAAAATAAAACAGGAACTGTGACTATTGAAATAAAGTACCCCATTTCATCTTACCCATCTTACCATTTTTCGAATAATATGAACTATATGCAGGGTGTACCAATAGATGGCATTTGCTCCATATATCGAGAAAGCTGGAAGATATCCGATAAAAGTTTAAATTGAAGTTATATGACACCAAGAAGGCCACACTTTAAAATTAGTTTCGGATGTACAGGGAGTTACATTTTTCCATGGAAGCAAATTTTTTAATTATTTTGAATGGAACAACACTTTTGTTTTTCTGTCAATACAATAGTCATATAGTTCCCTACTCGGCCCTGCATTTTTTCTTGCCACAATACACCGTTTTTTTTTCTTGTAAAATCCGGAATTGAATCCGGATTTGGATGAGAAGACAAAAGATTGTTCTATGTGGAGAAATATATCATTTGCACTCCCGGAAAAAATTCACTACCTTGGACTGAAACTGATTTCAAAATGTGGCCTCTCATATAAGTTCCGTCTGAAACTTTGTTTTTGTCTTTTTGCATTATTGATATATCTAGTCAAAGTGCACAATTGGGACACCCTGTATAATGAAAGCTTCCAGGAATCAAGAGTTTGGTCAATCAAATAATTTTACGAGTTATGGTCGACAACAGCATTTCATTTCGGTTATGTTTTTCGAGATTCATATTTTTCTTCAAAGGGTTAGAACAAATTTTTTAAAATTATTATTGATCAAAAAAATGAATGGGGAATGAAAAGGTTTTTTCTCCTGAGAATTTCACGTGATATATTCAAGACGGAATATAAATTCTGCTAGAAGATGTCTTCTCCTCAAGCAAGAGAAAAATGGAATTTCGACAGAACCAGATGAAGGATTCTTGAATAGTCATTTCTGTAACCAATGTTCATGAAGAAATCCCTTTGACTATTCAAACGAATATAAACAATACATACATCCGCAAAAATTGTTTCAAGTCGAAACAATTCAATTTCAAGGAAACAGACTCAAATTGAATCGTTCAACTTTTTTGATTGGTTAAACACGATTTTTCACATATTTTGAAAATGCGAGCTACTCAATGACAAGAACCCCTTTCAAAGGATAAATAACCCTTACCGTTGGAGATTTCTGATATTTATTTCTTGTGGAAATGAACCACCATCACAGCTCACGAAATTATGGACAAACGAACTTTTGCAAGATCAAATAACTATAAGCAATAGGTGAGGGAAGGTTCGTGCGAACACTCCTGTCTTCGCACCGACTATAGGACGTCTGAAGGAACTATTTCGGAAAGGAATGGTTGAGAGCAGAAGGCACATCCTATGATCCCCTCCGAGAGAATCATCTGATACACACCAAGCTTGAGAATGGGAAATTCTAGTGGTACCAGTGTATATGAGCAATCTGTCAGAGTCAGCTTTCATTTTTTCCTGGGAAATAATGCCACTATATTCCAGGTAGAAGTATTCGCTATACTCGTCAGTGGGAGGGAATATCAACAATAGCACTCATAGCCAGAGTATCACGATATGTACTGATAGGACGACCCCGAGACTGGGTCGGATTATATTGGAAAATTCCAGAAGCTAGACTCAATCAACAAGGACCCCAAACATTGAGTTCCGGAACACGTGAGATAACCTGGGAATGAATGATCTTCAGAAGAACTTTCAACTTTCACACCGGAGGTTTCCATCCAATCATTTATTTGTCAAATCATCAGTCATCGAATTGATAATTTCTCAAACGATCTATTGGCAAAGAATCAATGATCAATGAAAATACTAATGTCTTTCATAAACGTCTCAAATTGGATTGAATTCTATCTCAGGATTAAGAATAGCACCAAAAGTGAAATAATACAAAATATTGTAACATGCACTAGATATTGAAAATACTGAGGAAGAATGAGACAAACGGATTCACCCAAAAGACGTGATATGAAATTTGCCAAAATTCGAGGATCTTTTCGGTTATAATTGCACGAGTGCATAAAAACTACCAATAATTTTGCAAGGATATCTTGATATCTAAAAATTGCAAGTTTATTTTCATATTTTGGTGAAAGTGCCCGAGTCCGAAGGACGGGGGCTCTTTTACAAAATATGAAAATAACCGAATGCAATTTGTATAAGATATCACGCTTGAATGCAAAATTATCTGGTCATTTTCATGCACGATTGTAATTCATTCGAATATTTCACGAATGAAGAAATTCTCGAGAAAATGTTATTTTTTGTTCATTTATACTTTCCTCTATAGATTGTATGGAGTACTCACCTAAACGCGAAATGTTTTCTATTTTTGAAGTCTATCTGACATTTATTTGTGTTGTTCACTGACGTCTAGCGATACGGTTTCAAATGTGTTGTTATGGTGACTTGATACAATGCAATTACCGCTATAAGTTTTCGATACATTACAATTATCGCTGTTAGTTTTCGATAGTTGCATTGCTCTTATGGGACATTATATATAAGGAAAATATTCCATCAGATATCGAGAGAAAAAACAAGAAAAATGAGTTATACTACCTCACGGACAGAAACGAAAACATAATCATAAATTGCCGACCCTTCTTCTAGTTCTCACAATGGAAAAAAAAAGTTTCAATCGAAATTATATTTTTATTCCTGAGGGAATTGAACCGAATTCCCATCGAAACGAAATTTTCAATGTTTGATATTTCTGACAGAAATGGATTTTGAAATCCATCAGCACATGTTCCATACGGATAACTTGATATTTGAACTGTATTTGCTATATGGAAACATAGATGCGATTTCAGCCTGATGCATGATTGTTTGCACAAAAAACACCACGTAACTTCCATAAATTCCGAAGTGGGCAATCACTGATTTCGATCAATCATCATTTTGTCGACCGCTGATGTTGTCGATGAACAAATGTTCGATTCTGATGAAAATGCACCACAGATAAATCTAATTTTTGAAATTCTGCAATGGAGAGACGTGTGTCTACAATGAATCATTTGTTGTTTGTATTATCTGCGAAAACGCTGGGGGGGCACAATGTACTTTTTGTATCAGCAAAAGTTTCAACAGACAAAATAGACAGATACAACTGTCATCGAACTATCTATCAGATAGTTCAAACTATCGATTATGGCCATAATATGGTCAAAATTCAGTTCTTTCTCTTAATGCGAGATTATGACTATTGACTATTATCGATAGTATTTAAGCACATTCGCCTTTCAAGTGGAAGACCTGGGTTCGATTCCCCGCCGGCCAAACGTGCTGGGTAATCGCACGTTAAAAGGTAATGCTTCGGCAAACTATTAACAATATTACATTGGGAAGTCTTAATAGTACAGGAACATGTAGTAAGGTTCAATTCCTGTATGTTTCTCAGATGAGTAAATAAATAAATAATTCACAGTTTGAAGTATAATCTAGCCATAATCTACAGTTTCAACGATCGATAATACATAATCGACAGTTTCAACTGTTGATTATAGATGATATACAATTTGAGGTGTCTATTATTAGCACTATTCGCACTGCTGATTATGACTATAATCAACAGTTCTATTTTTCTATTATTGTTATCATCGACAGATTGAACTGTAGACTATAGATAATTCACAGTTCGATCATTTGATAGTTGAATTTTGACTGATAGACAGCTTGAACTGTCAATCAGGGATAATCGAGAGTTTTTACTGTCGTTTATAGCTAATATGCAGTTTGAACGGTCGTTTATAGATGAAACTCTTTGTCAAACATTTTAAGTTAGCTGTATCATTTATAGAACGGAAAATTGATTGGCGTGAAACGAAGACGTATTCGGTTGTTTTTTGACAGATTTCTGCATGAAGATAATTTGGGTAATAATGATGTAGTACCCCGATGTATCGCAGTGGTTCTCAGACCCACAGCCAAGATGTTATATTTGGAAAACATATTTTTTTATTGTCAACCGACATTCTCAAAGATATCCGAGAAGTAATAAATAGTATGTGAATGAAACTGAAGTAAACATATTCGACATAGTGGTGGGCTAACTTGTTAACTGGTGGTAAGTCAAATCATCTTTTGAACAATTTTCAATTCGGAGTCATCAACTTTATGTTGATGATAGTAATACCTACTGAACAGTCGCCAAATAGCCCTCAACCACAAGTCAACAAGTGTGCCCATCCTCATAATTGAAAATAAATATCGGCACTTGTATTGCAAAAAGCAGGATTTTCGTTTGTGGAGAAACCTGCAGTAATGATCACTTGCAAATAATTGAATTATTTACTTCGTGAAACACCCTATATATAATTCCAATCGAACAGACAGCCGACTCGTGAGTTTTTTTTTCCATAAGAAAAAGTTTTTTTTGTGGCATTCACGGGAGAAACTGAATGATAACTTTCAAAAGATTTGATTTTAGGCAAATTCTGGTTTTCTAATGTGAAATAATGTCTTTTGACGAATATTTCCCTCATATATAAAATGTCCCATAATAGCAATGCAATTATCGAAAACTTACAGCGGTAATTGCATTGTATCGAAAACTTACAGCGGTAATTGCATTGTATCAAGTCACCATAACAACACATTTGAAACCGTATTGCTAGACGTCAGTAAACAACACAAATGAATGTTAGATAGACTTCAAAAACATTTCGCGTTTAGGTGAGTACTCCATACAATCTACAGAGGAAAGTATAAATGAACAAAAATTAACATTTCCTTGAGAATTTCTTTATTCGTGAAATATTCCAATGAATTACATTCCTGCATAAAAATGACCAGATAATTTTGCATTCAAGCGTGATATCTTATACAAATTGCATTCGTTATTTTCATATTTTGTAAAAGAGCACTTTCGCCAAAATATGAAAATAAACTCTTGCAATTTTTAGATATCACGCTTTCTTGCAAAATTATCGGTTAATTTTATGCACTCGTGCAATTATAACCGATAATAAACCTGCTGTGCTTTGAAGTGTTATTGTATTTGAGTAAATCTGCTGTGGAGCGATTTTGCAATATCCTTATTATCGATTGAGATGAATTATCGAATTAATTATTCCTTTCGGACCGTTTGAAAATATCTCTAGCAATGTTAGGGCAGTCGAGCATTGGGAGATATTTTTCTTTGATATGGTAAATCGAAATTTCTCCTGATCGGTGCTATTTCTGAGAACACGGCAAAGTGGATGGGGTCAGACCTTTTTGAACCTTATTGGCAAGCACGTAGGGACTAAATCGCAAATTTTCGAAATCATAAGAATGGTAGAATGGTGGTATTCCTATATCGACCGTATGGACGTGGAATTAGAAACTTTTCATGAATTTGTACAGTATCGAGTCATAGGAGTCCACACATCACTAGCAGCTAGATAAGTAAGTACCGATAGAAAATTCATTTGAATTCGGGCATTATATTTAAGATTTTATTTTTGTCCCTTTGTCGTTTTTTTATATTCACATTTCGCCCTGATGGAAACTTAATCGGTAAAATTGATCTGTAAGGTAATTCTATTACAACTTTCGCGAATCTGGATTGTTCAGTGGTTTTGTTTCAGGTTTAGGCTAGTCGGTGCACAAGAATCTACTTGGCGCCCTTATTATTTTTTTATATATACTTACACGTATTTGTTGAACTTAACCCGAGGCCCTTACAAGCAAGCACATTACTTGCCGTACAGAAAAAAAACAGAGGTGTTATTTTGAATATTTCAGTAAGAAATTTCTCTGATAGATAGATATGTTTTTGAATTTTGTGTAATACGAAACAGAAGAAGTGGGACTTTCGTGCATAAAGTAAAATGCATGTTCATTGATGACGAATGAGTTGTTTTTCGTTCGAAAATAAAAACATTAATCAGTGTGTATTGAGGTAAAAGAGGTGGTGAGTTGGAAACCAAAGTGCCCAGTCATATATTTCATGTTTAATTTCGCTTCATTGAACTCAATTTATGATGTTATGGTGGTTACTGTTACAAAGAGTTCATCCCGATCAGTTATTTTTCATTTTGAAATCAGTCAGTTAAAATAATTGTCGCAGTATTGATAGTCAGGAAATTTTAAGTTCATTCAATTTTGAATTTTTCAATCATATTTTTGCTTCGTTGAACACATATTATTTTCACTCGGTACTTTTCAAGTCATTGAACATATTCGTTCCTTTTGAAACTCGGTGTTTTCACTAAGTAACCACCCATTTGTGTCACTGTAATAGTAGTGTATCTAGTTTCTACGGTTTGGAACTGGCCACTAATACCATTGTTTATAGAGATATAGGAAGAGATATAAGAAGGATTTGAAGCGTTTTTGTTACCCCATCTACAGTATGATGTCGATATTTCCCGTCACTTGACAATGCACGACAAAGTTTTTTACTCTGAAGGAAAATATAGGTGCAGAGTTCTGTCTGTCGATTTGACTGCAATGTTGAAAAAAAGATAATGAAGCTTCAAAATAGAGTTGACGATAAAAGTTTATGAGGGGAATAAAAGTTTCGACATAAAAATAATCCTCAAAAATGAATGATCTATGACATTGACAGACAATTCCACTTGTTTCTAATTTGGTTGCCATCCTTTGGTAATTTGTATAAGTAATCTAAAAAAATTGTGATTCATGCTACGACGTCCTCAAAAAAATGAAAGTAAAGACATAATATGGAAACGAAATCACTAGTGGCATCTAACCGTAGTATTCATTCTTTTAAATGATATTTCCATATGGTTGACTCTATAAACAATGCTAATAGCACGTATTTTTTGTAGTCAACCTCCAATATTTTTTTTAACTAGTTACTGCCCGATATCACCCAATATTTCTCCTCAAAAAATTTTTTTTCAGCCATGTCAAACAATATATGAAATTCTCTTCATGATGCCGGATTATTTCCCGGAGCAGCGAATGTTATCGGTTCATGAAATATCCCCAATAGAATTCAAACGTAAAAGCTCACAATCAATACAGGCTTGATGATGCCAATTCAACAAGGACAATTCAAACTGCCTTAAATCTCAAATTCCGAGGTGAACTTGCGAAACATTAACTTTGGAACAATTCAATTATATGAATGTTCTTGGGACTTGCAGAATCCGGAAGGAACGTGGAGAAAATCCTTCGGAATTTGCGCCTTCGGCCTTTCTAGGAAGGTCAATAAAGCGACGAAAACGAAATCGATATCCTTTCAGAGACAAATTTGATGAAGGAGAACGTGGAACTCGCACTGACATTGACAGGAAGTGGGTTGAATATTGGGGGAATGAATTTAAAACGCAGATGGGTGTCGGAGAGATTGTTCTTTGCAGAAAATTATATTATGGTGAGTCACCAGTAAGAATTACGCACTGAAAACAGATAGAAATGGCGGTGGTGATAGTTTTTTTGGGCCATTCTTTCACAGCCTGTCTGGGAGAAACAGCCAATAGAATACGGGAAAGAAGGTTGAACAATAATTTGGGTAGAACTTTCTTCACCGACTGCCTTCCATTTGTCGCACATAAAAACATCGCTCATATCACCATGGGGGTATATTGTTTCAAATGATACAGGTTGACTCACAACTTGCCTGAATGTATTGCAAAAAATTTATAACAATAAAATTTTCACAGTATGTCCATTAACTACTTGAAACTAATTTCAACGTCATATCGACGAACATTTGGAAGAAGTATCATTTGGATTTCTACAGTGTGTGCCTGAGAATAGCAGATCGTCATTAAGTTTCAAGCAGCGCGTCTGTGAGTCACGACTCGGAATGGTTGAGATATTTTGCTTAGCAATTCCTGATTCAACGACGATTTTTCCTCAAATTGGGCTATTATAGCAAAAGCAAGTTTGTGCAGAAAAGAGTTGGGTTTCATTGATGAGTTTTTCGAATTCAGCATGCACATTGATTTTTCAAATTATGGGTTCGAATTTCTTATTCACATGTTGGCAACAGCGCCTACAAAGCGTAGATCGGAGTTGGGCTAACTAGTGTATTAGAAGATGAAGAACCGTTGTCAATACATCCATTATTGTCGATACGAAATGTCAAACCATTACTCGGGACAGAAATAAACGGAACAGCACGATTCTGAAAAACGTCATCTTCGTTTAACTCAAAGAGGCAACTGATTCGTTATCCTTTACAATTTATGAAATATGAAAGCGATGTTGCCTAATGATAGAATAGAAACAAATACCTTCGACTGTTGAATGCCTTATTTATTGCTCATTTTCAGGTACTCGAATTATTTGTCAAAAATAAAAGTTAAAATGGTCAGTTTCCAATAGTAGTATATAGTTCTCTCATGAAAAATAATTGATTTTCGTCAGGAGAAGGATCCCTAGTTTTTTTTTCCTGTCGTAGACAATTTTGAAGCTCTTTGCGGGTAGCCTCCACATCATATATTGAAACGTCATATCGATTAATCTAATATTTGTCGCTTTCCGAAATCGAAGAAATATCTCAAGATGAATATAGAATGCATTGATAATTATTCTATGAACTGTTATGAAGTGAAATATTTTTTTTGAAATTAAAATGTGAGAAATGAAAAAGTCTTCAGCGGAGATTATATTCAAGGATCATATCATTGAAATTCTTACTAGAGATCCTATATCGAACCATGATTTCACACACTATTCTATCTTCTTTTCAAGTCTTTTTTCATACTGTTGCTCTGTCAACATGAACTGTTACCCATTTTAGACTGGAGCAACCTCATAAAATCCACATTTTCCGACCGATTGATTATTTTTTCTTCAGCTGGAAGAGTATCAAAAAGTCTACGATGGCTAATATCTCCTAAATTTGTGTTGAAATATTTCTCCGATTCTCAGAACTTGTCTGAAATATTCATAAATGATGGTATGTTATCAAAATTAATATTGTTATTACTTTGTTACCAATGAATATTTTCGAATGAAATTCTAGAATTCACCTGGAAAAGTGTGCTGAATACAGTGGTGTTGTCAAAATAAAACGAAAAGAAATAACTAATTAAATTCAGCATTTCGCAGAACATGTCCTGAAATTCGGAAATATATTTTGCAAATTTGGTGCAAACGTGAACTTTCTGAAACAGATAGATAGACAAAACTGAATATTTGTTATGAAGCAGAAATCAAGAAACTGATAAGTAGATTATTGAATTCATTGGTCTATCATAATTTTCATTGAATTCGAAGTTTCCACCACAAGACAACTAGCTGTTCCTGGCTTTGACATTCATTAGGTATGAGATGACAAAGTCCTCGTATCGAAGACAAATTGTTATTGATGATCAAAAAATTTGATATGAATAGTGTAAATATACATATGAGTGAACTTATTTACGACTAAATGTGGTATGCGAGATTGAGCAGCGGTGACAGATTGTTTGAACTGATTTTCCCCAGTTTGCATTTGGAAAAAAAATAGTCTTTCACAGAGCTGAAACAAATCGTAATAAAGAACAAAAAATTAACGCGCCTCATAGTACATCAGGTGAAAATTAAATAATGCATTTGTTGGAACATGCTGTGCACCAAAGGTAACAGTTTTGTAACTTGATCGTTGTGTTCATGTGTAACAAAAATTATCATTGAACAAGTTTATCGTAGATAATAATTCAGTTCAGCCTCAAGTATTTTTCCTCTGAAGGATGAACTGTGGGAGAATATAACATAACCACCCGATTCATTATTATTATTCATTCAACACTTTTTTTGCAATGTGAAATACGGGTGAGTGATTCAGATAGCTCCAATAGAAAATCCGAGGAAAAGCAAGGAATCGTATTTCAATCTTCTCATGTACCATGAAAAAACTGATGAAGGACCATTTACTGAAAAAACTATCTTACCAGTAACTGGATCTTCGAATCCACTATCAATCTGAGTGTGAATGAAGTCTTACCTGAAATAAAAAATATATAATCATTATAGATCATAAAATTATAGAATTGAAAGATTTGAAATGATTATTCTTCGATCTTTACATCGAAAACTATCAAGTATTTTTTTCGGAAAATTCCAAAAATTCAATATTGTTGCAGCACACACAGTTGTAATATGAAATTTTTTCCGTTTCGAAGGAAGCAGAAGTTCCCGAACAACTAACCTCAAAATTATGAAAAATAAATAACAAAATAACATCACCATTGCAATCAAAATTCTCATTTTCAATTTTGAGCTCTGTGAAATGGTTAGTGTTGCCAAGTTCACCTCAGATATCAGCGACATCACGACCATTTTTTTCTCGATTCCGTAAAAAATACCGACAGGAAATTTGTGAAAAATACTAACCCAGGTATATATAATATACAATATACCTATACAAATATTTTTTGTGTGGTTATCCCAATACCAGTGGAAAGGTCCATTGTACTGAAGTGCTTTTCAGCACAGAACATCAACCATGAATTTTTTGACACTTGACACACGTTTGACTCTGTTCAACAACAATATCAGTATGTAGTCTGTTATCCATCATATATAGAGGAGTTTTGACATTTCTCGAATCAATCATCATTATCTATATATATAAAAGAAAGTCGTGTTAGTTACACCACTTATAACTCAAGAACGGCAGAACAGATTTGGCTGAAAATTGGTACGGAGGTAGCTTAGAGCCAGGAGATGGACATAGGATACTTTTTATCCCGTTCGACAGCGTTCCCGTGTGACTTGACATGAAACGTCATCAGTCACTATAAAACGTGGTATATCTGTTAACTCCAAATGATTCTAACAGATGTCGATACCTTTCGACTGGGTTGAGTAAGTAATCAATAGATGGCGCTGCTGAGCCCATCAGTTGGCTACCTTTCGACTGGGTTGAGTAAGTAATCAATAGATGGCGCTGCTGAGCCCATCAGTTGGTTACCTTTCGACTGGGTTGAGTAAGTAATCAATAGATGGCGCTGCTGAGCCCATCAGTTGGCAGAACAAATTGAATCAAGAAATCCAGCCCAAAGAATCAGGACAGCAGAAGGTCATGCACAACCACAAATGGTTTAGATTTGGAAAATCCATGTTTTTCTTATGGGCAACTATATGTTGCGTGTTCACGTGTTGGGAAACCGTCGAATCTATTTGTGTTAGCTAAAGACAGGTTAACCAAAAACATTGTGCACCGATTGGTGTTAAATTAAATTGAAATTGATAGTATTTATAATTCAAAAAAATAGATATTAATGTTTAAAAGTTTAAGACTGTCTGCCTTGCCTACCTCATTCATGAGTTTAAGCGTCACATGTTATTTACTGTATTATACTGTAATATACTTATATTTGTTATAAAATTAAATGGAAATAATAAATCTGATAAATTTTTATTTTGTACCTATTGATTTCTGCTTAATATCAAGTGTAAGAACATTTTAATTAATTGTGTTCAACGTACTTCCCCTTCAAATCTCAATCCAGTGAATTTGTATACCAACATCAACACTTTCGTCTTTGTTCGTAAATAATTTCATTGTACTAAAGGGTTATAGTAGTAGAAAGTCAAATAAGGAGATCACCATATTTTTTTACAAATACCATCTGTGTGAAAAAGCATAGTGGACTCCGTGACTGATGTTCTCTTATTGTTCCTCTTAGATTGTTTACTATAATGTAATATAACAAAAACTTTAGCCACAGCAACGCGTGGCCGGGTCAGCTAGTTAAAATATATATTATATATTGAATGAATCGGGACACTCAGAATGACACATCAAGTGGCGATTTGGAATTTCAACTATAGAAGATCAACCAATACCTCATGTACAAATTCAATTATATTTTTAGAATAATTGCAATTTTCTGAAATGAAAACGGCATTACCAATTCTATGCGAATAATGGAGGCCACAAGAATATGATTCATGAACTTCAAACTGATCACTGAAGAAGGTTCAATGTACCAATTCTAGTAGGGAATTAGAAAGCTATGATACAGATCCGTCGCAGAACGATTTCAGTACATATTTTTCTCGCCATCATTACTTTCAATAGTATACATTGTGTACATAAAGTATGGAATAAATTCATTATCTAGAAAAGGAAAAGCTTGTCGGACAAATCCTTGGACACGTCAACTTGTGTTACAAGATGCGCAGCTTTTAGCGCCCTAGTCGGTGTGGTGACGTCATTATCCTGCCTGAAATGACATCATCAATTTTTTTTTCAAATGGTAACCTATATTTTTGATAGTGCCATCTGAAAGGGCATAGTTTTCTCCGCACAGTACATCAAAAGTTTGATAATGTTTCATTAGGAAATTTTCGAGAAAATCAATGTTAAACTGATTTCAAATTAATTTATTGTACACAGTTGATTGAACAAACTAATTGATCAAATGTTCGAACTGAAGTCCTTCCTGCGCCTGACAGAATCCAAGACGGTCAATAAATTCTCGTCGGACCTTAGTGACAGTTTGTTGAGTAATATTGTTACATTCATGTGTAATCCTAGTTTTCAATTCCTCGATATTATCAGGTCTAGTTTTATACACGACATTCTTCAGATGGCCCCAAAGTAAAAAGTCTAATGGAGTAAGATCCGGCGATCTTGGGGGCCATTCAATAGAACCACGCCTACCTATCCACCTGTTTGTGAAGACTTGGTCAAGATAACTCCTAACATCAGCTGCATAATGCGGCGGTGCACCATCGTGCTGGTACCACAAGTTGTTATTTGCTATAGCAGGGTTATTTCCGTTAGGAAATAAGATCACCAAGCGGGGTATAACAGAATCTTGGAGGAATTGAAGGTACCTTGGACCATTCAAGGTTTCTTCGAAATAATAGGGTCCAATAATTCTGTTTTCGACAACCGCCGCCCAAACATTTATTTTCTCAGAATACTGTGTGTGATGTTCTCTCATCCATTTTGGATTCTCCTTAGACCAGTTCCTGCAATTCTGCCGATTCACTGTTCCTGTTAGTGTAAAGGTGGCTTCATCAGGAAAAACAATGTTTTTAACAAACAAAGGGTCAGCATTGCACATATCCATTAACGTTTGGCAGAACTGCATTCGTCGGTCTGGATCGTCTTCGGAAAGTTCGTGAGTCAGGGTCATCTTATAGGGATGCCACTTTTTCAACTTCAAAATTTTATGTATAGTTACAACTGGAGTATCTTGATTTTGGCTAATTTTTCTTAGGCTATTATGTGGATTTTCCTCCATTGCTAAGAAAACATTCAATTTGACCTCGTCATTGATTTTGGGACGCCCAGCTTTAGGGCGATCATCAACACTGCCAGTGTCTAGAAACTTTCTCTCAACTTTGCTCACTGCTGATTGAGTTATGGGCCTATCCGGGTATTTCGTATAAAACAGTCCAACTACTTCTTATTGCGTTCGTACTCTATCACCGTATCCAATCATCATCAGAATGTCGATTCACTGAGTAACAGAAAGGTGCATTTTATAAATAATTCTTTCGAACAGAAGTGAAGAATCACAGAAATATGAACAGTCAAACTGTGACATACGCCAACCAAACGGCTAAATCAGCAAGATATCAAAAACAGAAAAATGTATTTTTACTATACTCCAAATAATGGTTTTTTGAGGGCTTAAAAAATACGAACACACCAGTGGCGTGCTGAAAGAGAACTCTAAAAGCTAGGAAGATCTTTATTTTGCACCCTTACGTGACATTCGATCAATTAGTTTGTTCAATCAACTGTGTAAAATAAATTAATTTGAAATCAGTATAACATTGATTTTCTCGAAAATTTCCTAATGAAACATTATCAAACTTTTGATGTACTGTGCGGAGAAAACTATGCCCTTTCAAATGGCACTATCAAAAATATAGGTTACCATTTGAAAAAAAAATTGATGATGTCATTTCAGGCAGGATAATGACGTCACCACACCGACTAGGGCGCTAAAAGCTGCGCATCTTGTAACACAAGTTGACGTGTCCACGGATTTGTCCGACAAGCTTTTCCTTTTCTAGATAATGAATTCATTCCATACTTTATGTACACACTGTATATCACTAACAGTGAGGTCTGCGTGACAACCAACCATTTGCGATAACTAACAGATGACAGCACAACTGTTAATCTTTCCAAGACCCACTATGCGCTATTCAAACTTGACGCCGCGCCGTAAATCAACTCGGCGTAAACAAGGAACAATATTAAAATGTCCCGACCTCAAGGTATCTCGAAAACTTGCGGAAACTAATCTTGTTCCGAAATCGCACAAGGGGAAAAATTTATCTCCGAAACGTTCGGCAGTGTAATACAGTTGGGAAAGAAGGAATCAAACGTCGGACAATAAAGTTTGCGGTTGATTTTGTTGTCATCGATTCCTGCTTACTCGTACAATTTGATTTAGGCGAAAGGGGAATCGGGTGTTCCATTCCTTCGGTTATGTCAAGACAGAGATGTCTATTCTGGGGATATTGCGGGTGGTTTTACGGGTTTCTAATCAAACTTGTTTGTTCAACACAGGGCTGGATTCGAGGGGAACCATATTGGATATTGGAGAATGGGTACAATAGTCGTCCAAAACTTTCTTGATGTTGAGGCATCAGTGCCTCTATTCTTCATTATCGTTCAATGAACACTTTTCCCGATTTTTGCCTTGCAAATCTATAGATTGAATGAGGCTGATCGAAGCCTTGTTCAGTGCTGCTTTCTATTGACATAACTGTAAAATATGTCAGTCTTTCCTCTCAGATGATAGAACGCAAGTTCATACAGTTTCAGGTAATCTAAATCCCGTTTCCCTTTTGCGACAGTTACGTGTATGATTGAAAAACAACGGAGCAATCATTCAAGATTATGAACGGTGGGATTGGAATCTTTGGTGAAAAAGTTGAAACTCTTTCTAGAGATTAATAACATTAAACTAAAACAAACGTTTTTGCGAAAAAATGAACTTTACTTCAAAAAAAGCACCCTATGCTTTTTTAGCTAGCAATGCATTTTTTATATTCACACCATTCCCATTTGAAAAAAAAAATGATTACTATTCAGTAGTACTTCTTTATTTTTTTAACTCTCATTCATTTCTCATTTTCAATTTTTATAAAAGCGTCTTTTTTTCTAACCTTTATTTATTATCGATTTTCAGTCAGGATTTTTTTCGAAAAGTGTATTTCAGTTTTTCTGTCATTTTCTATCATTTCCTCGAAGTTTGTGATGCGTCCATAGATTGGTATTATGACCATCAGCAACGAAATGAGCAAAATAGAGTGCGTCTTGAAGTCGCAGAAATTTTACAGAATTATATGATATTATTAATAACTGTGGATTGTAAATATTTAAGTTCGATTGATGATGAGTTTGGTCCTACCAAGAAATGCAAAAAAGGACAAAAACAATGAACAAAATAGTTCAGTTTTATTGATAACTAGAGCCTGTGCTGTCTCCAAAATGCTTATTTTTTTTATGAATTACGTAATCTATACTATATCCACACAACAAAGAGAGTTGCCCAAACAACGATGAATGCGTGATTAACGCGTGATCGGAGCATGATCACCACATACAATCGCATCTAAACACGTCTCCCTACGCTGGCCAATCGAAATCGACTGGTGGAATTCACGCTACAGTATCGGAGTACTCAGTTACGTTTTGGCGCTTGTGAGGTGTACATATATGATATTTGATGTTTGAAATTTGAAGTACTGATACGGCTGAAGAAATTGCTGAAATGTATCCCTACAGTCCATCAAAGAAAAGACCAAAAAAATGCACAATTAAAAATACAATTTCGGTCGTTCCTTGAGACGGCTCCGTATGAGCAGCCTTGTCGAAGTGATCACATGCACAATGCGTGATAATGTTTTGGATCACTTCTTTGCTTGGATTGTCAGAGTAAAGTCATCTCATCTTATGTCTCACCAATACATGGGACTTTTCCGGTCAAGTAGAAAACAATCAAGTTCTTACCTAACACCGACCAGAGATCTTACGCGACTAAGGTCTACATAAAATTTTCTAGCGGCAAACAATCGAGAACCTAAATAAATGGCTGCATTATCGACTGTGCAGCTCTGCATTTTGTGAACAGTTAATGCCCAACTCAGGATCAATTCAGCCGTACAGTAGCAACATCTTGCAGGAAACTTTGTTTAAATCACATGTTTTCCTCTGATCCACAATCGATAGGGACTCCGGAAACTCCGTATATAGAATTTGGTTTCAATCAATACATAAATAAAATGGAATAACAATCCACATGTTATGAGGTTATTGCGAATTGGCAATATATCCATGTCAAAAAATATATTGAGGTTGACGTATGTGACTACTAGGATGGCTATACTGGTGCTTTCAGTGTTGCGATATTGTTTCAGACAAACCTGTAGACAGGTTGTAGTCATTGAAAATTACGCCTTAAGGGTGCGCTTGTGGTTAAAATTCCTAAAAAGTTTCGAGATCACTTGATTCATGGAACACGTTGCTGCCAATACAGATCATTTTTGGTTAGAACAGAGAATAGAACGCGAGATTATTCTGAGGCTGATGAAAACAAACTCCATCTCCAATGACCTACCTTCAAGAATAATCTCACGTTCTAGTATATTCAATAAACATTTTGAAATTTCGTAGTGATCATAAAAAAACACAGGAGAAGTTTGCTGGCAACAACATTCTAGAGTGTGCATGCGTTCTGCATATTCTATAAATGCAGTGATATGTGTTTTAGATATTTTCAGTTCAACCCAGAAGATTATAAAAGATTATGATGAATTCACTAACCAGAAAAAAAGGCAATTTCTTACTTCACATATCCACAAAATTTGATCACAATTCTCACTCGTATTCGCTCACACGCAATAACGTGAATAATGTTTGGCTGAATCGTGATACTACTTCTAAACCGAGCTTTTGAATTGACATCACAAATTGCTCAACAACATTTCTAATTCGGAAGAAACCCTAGTAGAAACGTTCGCCAAGCTGATGAGGAAATTATTGTCAGATAATTCAGCTAATAGTGTGGTGGATACAGCATTACTGAAAATCCAGATCCAAAAACTCGCCCCTCGCTTCAATGGTTCCGCCCAACAAGACGCCCAGGAGTTCTTACGATATTTATTGAAGGGTTTACATGAAAACGTAAATCGAAGGAGAAAGGAAAAACTTGAACGTATTCAGATTGGAACTAATGAAAATTCAAGTGACGTTGAAAACGCTCGAGAATCTTGGTTGAGTGACACCGAAAAAGCACAAGAATCATGGTCGAGGTACCTGCACATGGACAACTCGTATATAGTAGACATCTTCGTCGGCCAATTAAAATCGACGTTGAAATGCACTCATTGCGGGTACTGTTCTGTAACCTTCGACCCTTTTTGGGACCTGTCGCTACCTATTCCACAGAGAACCGATCAACTCAAATTATCTCAGTGCTTGGATTCTTTCATCAGAGAGGAGACGTTGGATGGGGATGAGAAGCCGACGTGTTCCAAGTGTAGAGAAATGCGAAAATGCACGAAGTTAGTATCGATCCACAAGTTCCGTCGTGTGTTGGTGATCCATCTCAAACGTTTTTCTCCAACGAAGAGATCCAGAGGAAAATTGAATATCACCATCAATTTCCCGTTGGGAGGTCTAGACATGAGCAATTACGCTGCAGCCAATGGAGCACATTGCCCTTACAAACTCTACGCGCTCTCCAACCATAGCGGCACTACGTACAACGGCCACTACACGGCTACTGTCGACACCCTTACTCCGAAACGTGGGACGAATACAACGATTCCCATGTGTCACCGATTTGTTCAAAATCTCTCGTAAGTGGCGAGGCGTACGTTTTATTCTATGAACAAGAAAACGCTTATGCACAGGACGAAACGGAAATTTCTACTTGACATTATTTTATATTTTATTCTATTTAATTTATTTTCTTATTTTTTATTCATTTATTCTTCTTATTTCTTGTTACAATTTCTATTTTTACTTGTGATTTTATAATATTCTTCGATAATATAATATATTCCTTTATATATAAATTGCTCAAATGAAAATATCAACAATCAACTAATTTTTTCAGCACATAGGCCAGAATTCGCAACGACATTATCACTTGGCAACACAGTACGTGCACATGACTGTCATCCCTACTGAGAGAGTGACGATACTTGGCGAATTTGTTTTATTACTACGGTCTACGTCATCAATTCTTGATCAAGTAAGCCAGATCGGTCGTCTAATTTGCTGACAATCTTTTATATGGAGTGAAAACACCAGTATATAGCCACCTAAGTGACTACGTACTAGATTGTTCTAAAATTGTTCGTTTCCGTTAACCAGCTGACGAATGTCAACCCTCATAAGTCGAAACTTGTGCGAGCAATGGATCATAGATCATCATAGATAATAACTAAACTGTTCTATCTTCTGACTGACATGTCATCTGTTTTTTGTTGCTGGGGTAGTTTAGTCTCTGAGCGGAATTAAACGCAGTGTTGCCGATTAAATAACTTAATGTTGTTAGTTCTCATTAATATTTCCATAGGAATATTTTTTGGAGAGATCTAGATTTTAGATCCAGAAAATCCCAGGATTGACTTCTCACAATCCCGGCATATTCTTTCTTCCGGGATTGCGGGATACCGTACCCCGGGATTACATTTCCCAAACCCGTCTCCTTCGCCAAAAATTTCGTTCTATTCAAGGTCGGTAAAAAAATCGTTAATTCTGAAGTTATTAGTGAGAATATAAGGACGATTGCTTGTCATCGATCCTTGATACCTATGCAAGAATTCCAATAAATCTGACGTTTCAAAGCAAAAAAAATGTTTTGAAAAAGAACCATAGTGAAACTCTCAACTCGAAATTTAAGTTTTTGCTCAAATTTGTACATCATATCCTTCCACGTCGAGTAATCCATTCACGATGGGGCGTACTGAGAAATACTGTATCACTAGTTCCTGTCAGTTGTTTCTGCCAGAGGCATGGAGATAGTATTAGTGTAATGGTCATTACAATGTCAACGATGAATTATGGTTCGAATATCTCTCCTCGCGGGCATTGTTTTGCCAACGGTAAACAAATGAAAAATGAGACCAATAAGGTCGTGTAACGCGATGCTATTTTTAAAGCGACGACAGCGTTGTTGACGGCGCACCCTGGGGCAATTTATTTGTCTCCAAAACGTGGAGTTCACCCATACACAAGAATATTTTTTGAACCACTGAATGTGTAGAATTGAAAGACCTTTTTGGAATATAGTTCTCATGTGTGGGGCTAGACACTAGAACATTCATTGAAACTTTTCGATTCTATTTAGTGGAAAAGCAATCCGTCTTGTTGGTGATTCTTCGCTCACAGACTTGCTCACTTCATTGAAAAATTATTTTTTTATCATCATAACATATAAATAAAGGCTGAGGACAAAGTCATATGTAAGCCTAAAAACGAAGGATATGAAAAAGTAATGCATGCAAAAAAAGAAAAATAATTAATATATGCATAGAAGCGATCAAGCAAATATTCTGTTTCTGAAACTGTTCACTGTGTCAGAATTCATAACATCGTCGGGTAAGTTATTCCATGTTTCGAAAATACGATTCACCAAAAAATATTGTCTCTGCCTCGTTACGAATTTTTCCTTTTTCAATTTAAGTGTGTGACCACGTAACCGCGTATCACTGTTGAAAACAAAAAGTTCTTTCTGTTTGGCATAGTTATACTTAGCTATACGGAAAGATATGTTGAGGTCCCCACGGAGTCGACGTTGGTCAAAAGCTAGTGGTTGTGCCATCCTCAGTGTTTCGGGATAGGTTGGACGCACTTTACCAAAAGTAATACGTGTGGCTCGTCCAACAGGTCCCTATCGCGCACCAGAACAGGACACCACACTGGACCTGCATACTCCAAGATTGGACGAACGTAGGTTTTGTAGAGTTTTATGGAACTTGAATATGATAGATGGAGGAACGTTTCGCGGATGAGGTGAATCAGTGTGTTAGCGTTTGCATGTGGATATTATATGTTCAGACCAAGTTGAGTCAGTGTCAATAGTCACTCCCAAGTCTACATGTGAGGACACTGTACGCAACGATTGACCGCTTATTGTGTACATATGGAGTGGATTGTTCTTTCCTTGATGAAGTACGACGCATTTGTCGACGTTAAGAGGTAGAAGCCAATCCTTACACCACTGACTAATCGAGTTGATGTCTTCTTGAAGGGAATGATGTTCGACCAACGCATTTCCATACAGTTTAGTATCATCGGCATAAAAAGACTTGCTGAACTTTATATGAAGAGCAAGATCACCTGCATAAAAAACGAAGAGGAGCAGGCCAAGAACAGATCCCTGGGGAACTCCACTTGTGACTTGTCTGTCCGAAGAAAAAGAGTGACCCACTTTGACCATGAAAGTCCTATCTGTCATGTAATTTTCAATACATAGGTTTAGTTGGCCTCGAATACAGTGTGTGTCAAGTTTGTGCATTAGCCTCCTCACTGAGACCCTATCGGAAGCTTCGGCAAAGTCAAGATAAACGATGTCTGTCGGTATTTTCCTATCGTAAGGTGTCGTCCAATCGTTCATGCACTGTAGTAGATTGCTGGTGGTTGATTTACCTTTTACGAAACCATGTTGTTCTGGTGGTATGATTGCGTTTTTTGTTAGAAATTCTGACGCATCTTCTACGATGATGGATTCCATTACTTTGAAAGGTACGGATAAGAGACTAATGGGCCTGTAGTTGATTGGATTGAGTTTATCGCCTCTTTCAAAAATAGCGGTGACAGATGCCTTCTTCCAAGCCCGTGGGATGCGAGATTCTGCGAAAGAGGTTGACATGATTGCTGACAACGGAGAGCAGAGAGTTTCGGCAAACTTTTTGAGGAATAATAGGCTCATTCATTCCAAATCAGGAGATGAATTCGATTTAATGTTCAATAAATGATTTTTAATCTTTCCCGGAGTGAACGTCACATTAGTCAGATTATCATGAAGTCGTTCTGCTATAATTTTCGGTAATTGGTTGTCTCGGGGCTCAAACGTGAAGGAGCTTGTGGAAGAATCGGCCAAGATCTCTGCTGACTCGATGTCTGTAGTACACAAGGAACCATCAGGTTTTTGTAGGAGCGAAATGCTTACTTTGGTATTCAGGTTAGATCGTATGAACTCGTACATTTTTTCATTGTTTTCAGAGTCTGCAATAGATTCTTCGAACTCACGACGTGAGGATCGTATTGTTGATACCAAGTGTTTTGAGAAATTTGGATGAGCTTGGTAATCTTCTGTGGCTTTTGATCTTTTCCAGCGTCTTTTTTTGTGATGTATGAGTGACATTATTTCGGCATTGATCCATGGTTTGAGAGAGTTTTTCCGGCATACTTTGTTGCGGGAGTTTTGTCAACAGAGGCAGTTACGGTCGAGTAAAATTTTTCCCAGAGAATATCAACGTCATCACATGCGTTAAACAGTTGTGTCCAATCGATGGTGGAAAGTTCGTCGGATAACTGATCAAAGTCGATTATTTTGAAAACTTTGGTTTCGTACTTGTTTGGCATGTGAATGTTGAGCTGAACAGTTGCATAGATTACTGCATGGTCCGATAATCCAATGGGTGGTAGGATTTCATGATCTGTGACGATGTTTTCATCGTTGGTAAAAATGAGGTCGAGAACGGATGGCTCGTTGTTGATTCGGAATCTAGTTGGTTCAGTGATGAGTTGGAAAAGGTTTGAATCGGCAACAAAATGCATGAAATTACTCGTGGCGCTATTTGTGTCAGGTATATTATTAATGGGCCAAGTGATATTGGGGTAGTTTAAGTCACCAGCAATGATGAGGTTGTCAAGGGACGATTTGAGTAATTGATCAATTGGACGTTGGCTTCATGGGGTTCATCATTAGGTCTGTATTTTCCTTGGTAAAGCTGACATGTAAGGCATCCACGCCTTGGATCACGGCAGTATCGTGTTGAACTGCAACATCGTAGAAGGGTTGAAGACTCGTGTCTGTTCTACAGATATTTCCACTGTCAGTGCTCTCCTAAATTTTTGTCATTCTTTCCACCTTCGACAGTATCTTCACGGATGACCCGACGAGTGCAGAATTCCGAGCCCTTCGTTGGAAGCTGGGAGAACTGTCGAACCTTTGTTGTACAGGGATTTCTTCAAAATAGAACAGCTGAACTTCGTAACTCATTCCCTGAGGCTTTAAGAATTCAAAAAATTTGAAGCTTATATTGATTCGTATCATCTGTTCTTTGATTCACGCGGTGTTCTATCACCATTCAGCAATCAGAATACATTCAAGAATATTCGCCAACTTCTCATGTCTGTGAAGCTCGATAAGGATGTATTTTCCAAAGTTGGTTATTCCTTTTTAGTTCAATTTTCAATACAGTTTTCATCACTGGAACCAACCACTACCGTCAAAAATATAGTCAATGAGTTTTTCCCTCAAATATCAGAATCTTGTATGAATGATCCTATCTCCACTTTTTTGAATCTTTATTTTCCAATCGGTCGCCCAATCGAAAGAAATAATTTATTTTTCATACCTCATTTCTGAAATTAATTCTCCTGTTTTCAGTTTGATATAAACAACATTATATTTTAGTTCTTTTCAATATGTATGTTGTAATATTCCATGTACAAGGGGAACTAAATGACGAGAAACTTGAAATAACTCTGAAACACTGAAGAAATAGTTGAGTAATTCATTATGGTTGTGCTGGGTAATCGCACGTTGAAAGGTAAGGCCTCGTTGATCCATTGCTCGCACAAGTTTCGACTTCTGAGGGTTGACGTTCGTCAGCTGGTTAACGAAAACGAACAATTTTAGAACAACAACAACAATTAAATCATTCCGTGACCTGATTGAAAATGATTATTATTTCATTTGCAGCTCGACGAACTCTGACCTCTGTCTAGTGCGAACAATTTATTCAATGAGCTTCCATAATATTCAGTTTTCTGGAAGAAAATGCAAATTTGATGCACTGAAATTATTTTGAATGGGTTGTTTTCGCTTGAATATCGTTCTCATTATTTTCCATAGTAGCCCCAACTACCCATTATAATTTCCCCATTCTAACTAGAATTACTGTCCAGAAGACAATGCAGTTGAAATACCTCCATGCCTTTCTAGTGGAAGAGCTATACACTGTTCGTTGTATTCAGAGCTCCGCAGTAATAAGAACTTATTCATTTTAATGTGGAACGTTACATCGGTCTACAGTTAACACTCTGTTGAACGACTGACCATATTTATTCATTCTGACATCGGACGAAATAGTTTGTTGTTACTGAATTGAACAATGTTCAGGAAATCATTATAAAAATGTGGGTTGGTGCATTCAGTAGGGGATAGTTGGGTTAAACGGGATACTCAGTGTTCTAGGTGTCATAATTTTTTTAATATGCAATAGTGGAGACTATTTTTTGGCTAGATTTTCGATGATGATTGGGCTTTTTATTGGTACCATTTTTCATGCAAAATACAGAAGTCACATAAGAAAAATGTTTAATAAAAAAGTAGCAATTCTCCGTTTTAGCGAGCTAGTAGAATAAAACGGGATACTCAAGCTTGTATAGGTTCCATAACATTTGGCTGCTAGCAAATGAGACACAACATGGACACCTGATAGATCGTACCATTTGTTTTGAATTGGAAGTACAGGATACCCTGTATCCTGTACTACCAGACCGTCCTGTTTTACCCAACCTTCCTCTACCGTGTATTTCTCCGTCTCAATTCACATTATCTGATACAGACATGGTACTCATGCTAGGTTATAACCTATTTCACCCACCATTCAACACAAACAAGACTCTATAGTTCAAACTGATCGAAAAGGTATCCATATCCATGCAGTGAAAAACATATATTATGTGAAATATTCTTTATTTTTTCATAATGAACTGGACGATTATATAGCAGAGGTGCATGAAAACCTTGACCTTTCTGCGTTAATCTGAGATTTGTAGGAACAATATTTTGATAATTTGTTTTCTTGGATTTCAAAGAATTTCACAGACAGAAAGGAACACTTGGAGAGGATGCTAACAAAGACGCACTTCGTGATTCTGTTAACGACACAATACTTGGATTTCTTCAATTTTTTCTCATTCTTGAGGTATGTATTGAAAACGCTGTATATTTCCTGAAAAATGATTACTAACCTGCGGCAACTACTTCATATATTACGGAGATAGATACAAAATCTTGCACTTTGAACACCAAAAATGAGTCAGTTAGATTTTGTCGAAGTTTATTTTATTTACCAATGTAGGAGTTACGAATAGTTTGAACAATCCAGTCATTAAGACCGTTTCACCGGTGAAAAAATTCACTAGTGATCCACGCTTTGGGAAATCGCTTTTGCATCATAACCTTACGTTGAGAATTGTGAACGTACTCTTCGAATCCACAGAGAAAATTCGGCTAATTCAAAGAATTTCAGTTAATGCACCATGGTTTTTATGCACGTTGGTATGAAGTATGAAAACTAGTTGAAAATGTATTCTCTTCACTCAATGCGTAAGTAAAAATGGTCCATTAACGCGGAATTGGGGCAATTTTCTGCTCTAATCCCCTTATTACTGACAGATAATTTATGGAACATCATCAATGTTGTGTCGTGAAGAGTTAATCACGCAGCTTCACCAGATGAGGGAAAAAAATTATTCAAATTAGTGTCGACGTATATCATTTCTTACTCTTTTCTAAATGTTGATCTTTAAGGGTGAAATTGAATCGTTAAGTCACTACATCATGTTGAAAAGTACCAAATATCACTTATGAACTGAAAATTTGTTTTTATTTTCCAAGCAGTGATTCCATAAATCATAATAATAATGATGGGAAAATATGAGAATTAATAAGAATGTTGAAAATGTCAACATCTTTTAAGTGGAAATGCAATCTGACATTTCGAGTTCCAACCATCTTCGAGGAATAAGGAGAGAAGGGTTTGAAAATGTATGGATTCCAATTTGGTTACAAAATCAACAACAATCTCTGACTTATCCATCATCGAATATCTTGACCAAACCCTTTGAGCTCTCTTGTAGTCTCTCAAATTTTTGTCGACTTCAGTCAAAATCGGCTCTGGTTTTTCTTTGAATCAAATTGTTTCCAAAAAATCCTCAACATATGACATTGAAGTTCTTTAGTATCTTTTTTGGAATATGGAACTGCTCACAACTAGTCTTTGAAATTTTGCAAGGTTAAAGGTGAAATGGCGTTGGTTACCCCACAGTCAATGACTGTTTCCTGACGCCCCCGGGAAAAATATGAGAATTCATTCAATTATTGAAAGCATACCTATAATGCAATATAATCAGCAATCGGTTTTTAGAAAAACTGTTCATTTTCCGAGAGGATTATTTTTTTTTATCAGCCAATAACTCGAAACAAACCCAAATATCAGCATCATTTCACAAATATGCCTCGTCTTATGCCTTCAAACCAATACTTTTCAATCGAATTGAAGAAAAAAATGAAATACACAGATGACAAAGTGTAACACATATGTCAGTAGAGTCTAAATCTCATGGTTCATATGGCCGTATTCATTCCAACTTTCATGTCTAATGCGTTGCAGAAAATAACAGTCCCCCAAAAGTGCTCGAGCGCAGCAGTCTCCTATATATTTATATTTTTTTCACATTCTTTCCTGGAAGTTATCTTTGGCTCTTCCTTCTTCAAGTCAATCAAATAGAATAGTCAACTTGTATGTAATAGACCAGGTGGTGTTGACAGGTGACGTTCTCCGATTATACATTGCATGCCTTTTTGAGGCTGATAATTTGCCTTAAAATATGGCGCCCAGACCACGAGTGCTCTCTGACAGTTATGACCAAAAAATCAAAAAGAAAGTGAATTTTCCACTTTTATTATATTCATGAGCCAAACAGTGACCTTTTTGAATCGTTTTTAATCCATTAACGAACATGTACGGCGTACATCTTCCTAATTTTTATTATTGTGGGGAATGTTTTTTTGTTGTTTAATGACGACTGTCTGCAACCAGCTATCCTCCATTATAATCTCACGTTAATGTCTTGATAATGGAAATAAATTTTTCGAAAGCTCGACAATTTCAACAAAGAGTTGTTCTTCAACCAGCGTTTTTCCTTAAGAAGTGCACACGCTCGACTGCCACGAATCTATTTTTCAAATTTTAGGGTTAATTATCAAGCCTTAAAAAGGCATGCAGTGTAAAATGGGAGAACGTAAACTGTCACCACCTTCTGGTCTATAAGAAGTTACCTCAAAGATTCAGTATCTGTTCATATTTGTTACCCATTGACGTAAATTGAATAAAATCAGATATCATAGTGTATTTTTACACAAATAAAGAGAAGTTTGCAGCAGAACAATAAATCAATGGGATCACATTCCATTCTCAAACTCATACAAGCTTGTTTCGCTCAGGGGAAAATATCTCACAGGTGCCACCATATCCCATTCTTCCAGTCCAACCGGTTCCGATACCTAAACGGCTCTCCTCACAATCCATTTATCAATTTTCTCCTTAAAGAACTCCATATAATGCGTCAGCCACTGTCGATCTAGATTCATTTCCCGTTCGTACAAATTGCCAACTAATGAAGCCTGCTCGTGAGATGCACCCGATTGCGATTTCAAGACACGCTCTCGGCAAATGCAATTCAGAACTAGGACAATATCGGCATTTTAAATCTTTATCTCCATTGGGAGAATTCATTCAATCAATTCCCGTCTCCGAAACGGCAGAAGTGCAATTGTAGTTTGAAAGAAAATGAGCTGAACGAAACCGAGAGACTGTTATGGTTGAGCAAATAGAATGGAACAATGGCAAATTTGTATGTGGAGTTTCATTCCTTTTGACTTTCACAATGCTGTGTCTTCAATGTTAGGGTGATCTTTTCTTCGTGGAAAATCTTCACAATATTCCACTGATAATTTGTGAAATGCAATAATTGAACACTACCCATTATAGAGAACATTCTTTGGGTCTATATAGTCTTGTGAGCTAGAGGAGTTCATATAACTATCGATTTTATAAATATATATATATATATATATATGCAGATTCACACGAAAGGGAAGTCCTGTAATGTTCGAAGAACACCGCGTGAATCAAGGGACAGGAGATACGAATTAACATTCACTTTGAATTTTTGAAGTTTGTAAGCCTCAGGAAAAACCTTTCTCGGCAAGGGGTTCCAAAGTTCAGCTGTTCTATTGAAAAAAGATCCCTGAGCAAGAGAAGTTCGACGCGTCTACAAATTCACAACAAAGGGGTGTACTCGTCGGGACGTCCGTATAGATATTGCCAAGAGTGGAACGATGGATAACAATTCAGAAGAGCACCGAACGGTGAAAATATCCATAGATACAGATAGAGACAAGTCTCCGACCCTTTCACGATGCTCCAATGAAGTGAGAGAGTCTGTGAGCGAAGAATCACCAACAAGACAGATTACCTTTCTCTGAATAGAATCTGGAAGCTTCATTGAATGTTCCCCTGCCGAACTCCATACATGAGAACTATATTACAAGAGAGGACGTATCTGAGCCTTGTAGATCAATAACAACTGACGAGAACTGAAGTATTTCATCAAACGAAATAGAAATCCAAATTTCTGGGAAGCACCTTAAGCGACTGATCTCAAATGGTTTCTCTATGAGAGATTATTACTGATCGTAATTTCTAGCATAGATACCTCGGTGTCCAAAATGGACACCCATTGGAAAGGTATTCGAAGGTCTCGAGACCCAAGAGTTGAATATACGTCTCAAGATATTACAGCCACTGGGATCTTGATAATAATTAGTCGAAGGTGCAACGAATATTGTTTATGTACGAAAAAAACTTGTACATCATTAGTAGTTCTCGGTCTCGGTAGTGTAGTGGTTAGCATATCTGCCTATCAAGCGGAAGGCCGGAGTTCGAATCCTCGCCGGGCCACCGTGCTGGGTAATCGCACGTTAAAAGGTAAGGCCTCGTTGATCCATTGCTCGCACAAGTTTCGACTTTTGAGGGTTGACGTTCGTCAGCTGGTTAACGAAAACGAACAATTTTAGAACAAAACAAAAACAATTTTTAGTTCATGGATCATTGAATGGATGGAATTGTGTTTCTTGAAGACAGCTAAATAGTTCACAGAATTGTACTTTTTCTCTATAATATCATCGGTACTGATAATAAGAAGGTTCAATATGATACTCACAGGACATAGCGAAGAAAAAATAAAGTTTTACAAAAAAGCCTGAGTGGTCAGAATCATTCTGTGGGCTTTTCGAAACATTTTACCAGTTTCTTTATATTGCCCCCCTGAGCATATTCATTGAATCTCACACACATTTTTTCAAAGGTGTTTAGAACATTACGAAGATCAAGGACTTTTGTGATTTGTTGTTCTGGTACCCAGTGCTTATAATTGATCGGTCTGTGGTCTAGCGGTCAACGACGTTGTCGTATGTTTTATGAGGCTTTTCCACTGCTAGTTCAAAACGCAGTCGGAGCATAACTTTACTGGCTGGCTCGGTGCGATAAACAATTATAAGTAGCCTAGATACCAATGCTAGTAGGTGATATTTCAACCGTCCCGGCGGCGCTGTTGCTCTTTCTAGGTCTTCCTACAGTTGGAATAGCAAAAGCACTACCGTTAAAATCAGTGAGACGCCCCAGAGCGCTTTGACACCCAAGATAATCATCCGAATGGCTAGGCCTTTTAAGCGTACTCGTGAGAGTTTTCAATAAAGGAAAAATATGAAATTAGAGGTTTCCGATGTGATGTCATAAATAGATACATTTTTCTGCGCTTCATTGAAAAGTCTGGCTGAACCCTACGAGATAGATCAAAATAACGTACAACAGTATGATACCTGGACTTCTGAATCACTGAATAATCTCTGAATAATGATTGTTGAAGAATTCTCTATACTATGCTATAGGTAGTATTCGTTCAATGATGTCCGTATAGGAGGAAACTGCAGTGATGTTTGTTACAAATATAGGTGATATAAAACATTGGAATTTTAATTTATCAATTACCATGGGGAAAGGAGATATCTTGACGGATCTTATTGATGAAGACGAATGATGCTAACAAAATTCAATGTTTGAAACAAATATATCAGGGGAGAGAAGCCAACAATAATTCAGGTTGAGATTTCACTTGAATTTAAAGCTATGTTCGCGGAGACCCTAACGAAAATGTTCCCGGTTATAGAATAAATAATCCAAACCTATAAAACACTTTCCGAAAAATTAATGTACAGCGCTCAACTCAAAGGATAAACTTCCTTCCATTTATCAAAGTGGATATTTTCAAAAGTTTCGCGTTTTAACAGTATTTAATACGTCTAAGCAATCATCGTGCTCCTACATAAATTATACTTATTTCAGGATACGTATCCCGAAACTTTCAGCTGTAAACAAAATATTTAATTAAGTTTTGTTTTACTTTCACCCTTCCACATCGCAGACCAAGGAGAAATATCCCGAATTAATTTTGGTCAGAGCGTCTTCCACGCCACAGTCTTCTCTGTAAACTTTGGTAATGGGGTGTTTTCGGCTTCTTGTTTTGCTCACCGCGATTCACGCCTACTTTGAGAAGCGTCATCCACGTGGGTCGAGAAGTTTCAATGTGGGAGACGAATCACCTCACAGATCACAGGCGATGAGCTTGGGTGAGGAAATGGGGGGTTTTGTCAGTGATTCCATCTGGGAATGTGCAGAAGTTGGATTACAGAGGTCCGCTATGGTTTTACTTTTGAGAAACTCCATAGGAAAAGAATGAAATAGTTACGAGAGAAGGTGAAATGTCACTGGAAAGTATTTCTCAAAGACAAATCAAATTATCACACCAGCCTGCAAGTTCCAAGAGAAATTTTCTCAGACCAATCCTGCCTTGAAAACATGTCAATAATTTCTACGTATTTATATTTCTGATAAAACACAGTGGATATCTCCCAAATTATATTGTTATCATCAATATTGAAAAATTCATAAAATTACCCGAATGCCTTTTGAAAGTGTTGTCAGTTAGGTGTGTAAGGGTGACCAATCTTTTTAACAAAGATGCATTCCCAATTAATTATGATTTTTCAGTCACATTTGCACACGCGAGAAAAATGTTCAATGTTGTAACATTCTTCTGATCAAATTTCGGCCAAAATAACTTTTGTTCCTCAAAAGTGTAAATTTAGCGCACTTTCAAATTCTCTTGCTGTTTCCCAAATAACCACATTCTGCATACTCTATAATACCAAAGAGATTTCCACACTGATATGCCAATTTGTCTCAATAGCAATGTGGGGAAAAATGTTATGAAGAAAATTACCGCGCCTGATTTTATTTTTCACACCCGGTATGTATCATAACCTATATCATCGTATCAAAACACGGTGATGAACCAGAATAAGAAGAAGGGTTCGAATGTAAATCATATAATTAATAAAATATTGCAAGGAATTATTAAAAAAATGAAATGAATCGATCACCAATTCGCATTGGATTGACAAGTCAGAAAAAGTACAATTCGAAGCAACTAATGCAATGCTAGATTTGAAATTGGAAACAAACACATATGTATATAACTAATGTACAATTACGATATACGATACGTTATAACAATTACAGTAGGTATAATACACCAAAATAAGTTGCCAATAGTTTATCGGCATTCTGAAAAGTATTCCGAAATTGAATGAAATGCTTTAGGTATCAGATAATGTTCCAGCTGTGACTTGAATTTGAGCAGGTTCGGCTGATTTCTCAGTTCTTTTGGTAATATATTGAAAAAATTTGCTGCAGCATAACTAGGAGATTTTTTATAGCTGGAATAAGTGGCTACTTTCAATCTGAATTGGTTTCTTTGACGTGTTGGGAATTGTGAAAGTCCGCGTTCTGTGTGAAGTTATTTTTATGTTTATAAGCAAATGATAATATTTTGTACAAGTAGATTCCAGTGAATGTGAGAATTTTTTTCTCTTTGAAAATATTTCGGCAAGATTCCCGAAAGTCCAGTTGGAATATTAGTCGAATGATCCTTTTCTGCGCTAAAAACACTCTGTTTCCTTCATTGGCGAGTCCATACACGATAATGTTATAGCTAATAGTTGAATATACCAATGCATAATAAACGTCCATAAGACCGCCCTCATCCAAGCAGCTTTTCAGGTTCCTTAGCGCAAAAAAGTGTTCATTCAGAGTGGAGCATATTGACTCAATGTATTTATCCCATTTAAGTTGTTCGTCGATGACTGTACCCAAAAATTTAAAGCTCTTTTGAAATAAGATAGGGAATTTATTTAGATTCATATTTTCCTCAATTGATCTATCTGGGATTGACCTATGAAATTGGATGGCAACTGTCTTGGAGTAGTTTATAATAAGGAGATTTTTTTTGCACCAGACATCAAACTGAGACAATACAGCTCTTGTTTTTCTCTGAAGTTCAGCTCCATCAGGACTTGATAGAGGTGTCATCCGCAAACATGAAGACCTCTCCATCTTTGATGTGTTCCGGAAGATCGTTAATAAATAATAAAAAAAGCAAAGGGCCCAGCACGCTACCCTGGGGCACGCCCGAGTCTACTAAAAATTCATCTGATGCTTTGTCGCTAACTTTCACAATCAGTTTTCTTCCCTCCAGAAATGAGCGAAACCAGTCCTCGATTCTCAATCATAATATCAATCAACACAAAAATCTGGACAGCAATGAAAATTATATTGAATATTTATGAACTTTCTGATTTCTTCGATTGATATTTTAATTCACCGTAATAGGCCATTAATTTATTTAACCGTCACATTTCAATTTCATCATTGTTGATTTTGTATGCTTTCAAGGTAATGTGAACCCCAATGGTGGATTCATGCAGGTATCGTGAGTCGGAATTCGTAAGAGAAGTTGACCAACTTTCAACTCATACGAGTTAAGACGATTTTTCCAACTGTGATGTAATTTGAGTAGATACGAAATACCAATAGATAGATAGATAGAATTCGTTAATGGAATCAAGGGTTTGAAAGAGGCTCGTACAGAGTATACACCATTATTCAACAAATTCCTCAAATGAAAATGATCATTCCTCATATCGATGGTTCATCAGAACAAATCAAACGGACAGGTTGAATATTCAATATAAGAACTATATTCAAAACAGATAACACGATAAGATCCATGGTGAGGCGGAACAAACCTCTGAACACAGAACAGAATTGAAAAAAAGTCTATAGTAGTCCATGTCTATGTGGAAGTGTTTATGTTGGCGAAATATCAAGACCATTGAGAATAAGAACAACTGAAAATTAAAACAACTTGAGGAGACGAGGAATAGATGAGTTGAAATTGGCCGGACACAATGACATATTATCAACAAATGGTACACACATGCTGAAATGGGATATTATAAGTTTACTGATTACAGAACAGAATGGAACAAAAAGGTAACTCTAAGAGGCTACTTTTATATTATTGAACGGAAATAAGGAAATTTGTACTAGCTCATTTGATATAGATCAATGTTGGACGCCTGTTCTGGAGAGGGAGGTTCTTTTTATGCAGATTTACATGAAAGGGAAGCCCTGTAATGTTCAAAGAACACCGCGTGAATCAGGGGACAGGAGATATAAATTAATATTATCTTTGAATTTCTGAAGTTTGTAAGATCCCTGAGCGAGAGAGGTTCGACAGTGCTCCAAGTTCACAACAAAGGGGTGGGAATTATGTACTCATCTAGTCATCCGTGTAGATATTGCCAAAGCTGGAACGATTGGTAACAATTCAGAAAAGCACCGACCGTGAAAATATCTATAGAATAGAGACAAGTCTCCGACACTTCTACGATGCTCCAATGAAGTGAGCGAGTCTGTGAGTGAAGAATCACAAATAAGATGGATTACCTTTCTCTGAATAGAATCGAGTAGCTTCAATGATTTTTTTGGTGCCGAACTCAATACATGAGAACTATATTTCAAGATATTATGTCGAATCTGAGCCTTGTAGAGTTGAACTTGGAGAAGATTCAGTTCGAAGTAGGTTGTGTCAAAGTCAACACTTGGTAGAAATATTGATGAGGTACTCATAACAGTGTCACATTTCGACACAACAGATTGAACTGAAATCCCCAAAAAAATATTTGCGAAAGGCTTGAAGAAAGAAGAAACGTAGTTTCCAAAACGTCGCCAAGGGGAAGTATAAAATATTTTACTCTCAAATTCTATCTCTCATTCACAAAGGATTCGATACGTTACTGAAAAAATAGTTAGTCAATTTTTCTTTTTTGTAATATTGCAGTTACGTATAGGGGTAAATATACTAATTTGCCCTATAAACATATGAGAATCTCAAGCTTTTTCTATTTCAGGGGAGAGAAAAAGAAAAAATGGATTTCAATGAATATACCCACCAGCTTCTCTTATTCATTTCCACTTCATCAGATGTTGGTATATCATTCACAACGAAACCCAAATTAGATTTGCTCTGATTGAAAATTTTCGGGCAGAGAAGGAAGTCATGAAAATTTGATTCATTCCCGATGAGCTTTCAACAGTTATTCCGGTGCGGTATCGATTTATGTTTCAAACAAATTTATAACCCAGTGAATCTACAGACCAGCTAAATATTAATCACGGATGTGTTGCATTGTGTTGCATGCGGTATCTCGAATAGATATGGGTTAAATGCATTCCCTGATGAAAATTCATTTAGGCGGCCACGTAGGGAATGAGTTTGATCAAACAGGTTGACACAGTAAATGAAGATTGAATTATACGTTTGTTGACATACCCACGTTCTCAAATGAACGAAGAACAGATACGTAGTTCCATGCATCAACAAATACATCGACCAGAGCCAACAAGCTATTGAAACCAGTTTCAAAGAGCATTTTGCACACATGAAATACGGAAGGGTAGAAAAATCCAGTGTAGCCCAACACGCTCTAGACAATGACCACAAAATTGGTGCAAGCAATCTGAAACTGATCAAGCATGTGTATGACACAAGGCTACTCTATGCATGTGAGAGTCTTGAAAGGGCAAAATGTTGAAACATGAATGGTGACAAAGGGCCTACCCCTTTCAGCCCGCTTCCGTTGAGAAATTAATCAGAATAATCAATATTGACAGACGAAGTTAGTATCGCACCAAAAACTTCTCAGGTAGTGGTTTCCCTAATTATTATCGAGTTATTGATAAGAATAATCAGCAGTGATAAGCAGAGTAAAGATCAGTTCGAGAAACTTTGGGTATATAAACAGCTTGCCTGAAGATGTTAACCTTGTTAGCGAAACGGACGTCGAGTGCAAACATATCAGTTTTGTTTTGAGGTAATTGATCCCTAGAAAAAGTTTCAACTTTTACAGCAATGGTTTCAATCTCATCGTTTATCACTAATAGTTCACTTATTCAATACCGATACCATTCAGTTAGTGGGAAAATATATTTTATCTGGGAGGATCATTTGATAATTATTACCAAGTACCGAACGTTTGATAATAAACTCTCCGAAACACGTTTTTTAGACTACAAGCTGGTAACATACTTCCTTCATCATCGAATTCCTATTGATTATATGTATTTTTGAAATCGAATCCAGTTGACTGTTTACCACCCTGTAGAGATGCACACATTCGATCTCCTCTGGGTAGAGTATGATTCACAATAATTCACATAAGCTGAATATGTGTAATCATATTCTGAAAAAATAACTAGTCAAACTCTCTCAAGGAGATGGGATTATCTAGTTTCTACATTTTCATTGAATCTATAAATATTGGACAGAAAAATGACAATCTATCAATATTGAACATAATTAATGAATCAAGAAAAAAGCAATTCACACCATCTCATCGTTCTGATCTGTTAACCTCGCAATTGTATCAAGATTCTCACTCTAGTTGTAAAGTGGTTATTTTCTATGATTCATCTTATCTTTGTCAATTCTTTGAAAGACGCTCACTTGCACCGGGCGCCCTATTGCCTCTAGAGCTGCTTTTTCGGACAAAGCAATATCAGACTAATCTTAAACTCGTAAACGGCAGCAGATAATCGGATGGTACTCTCTGTCTGCAAATACCCAATTTATTTTCATACTGACTCTCAACCAATTGAAATATTCCACTATCCGTGTCTTATAGAGCTAGCGGATTACATTTATTTCAGTCAATAAACGTTAATGATACATATGCCTTATTTTGTCTTCTATTGCATTTGGCAGATAATACTGGTTTGACGTAATGCAAATATTTCCCAGTCATCACCAAGATTGATCCAATTACTGGTACAGGTAGAATTGTTGACTTTCATTAGTTTTTTCCATTTCTCGCTGCGACTGATTGTCATATCTTGGTATTTATAAATGAAATTACTTCGAAATGAAACTGGTTATAATGGGAAACATCATTGAAACCTTCCTTGTTAATCTAACACTCCCTCCTTTCGTCTCATCAACCATAGCAACAACTACTGACATATTTACAGTTTGTTTGAAGTTCGCAACAACCTCTTATTGGTTCAGACGACAACTCATTGAAAGTCAAAGTTTATAGAGCTGTCATTGCTTGAAATTTTATATTCTATGGGAAACCTGATACAACAACTGTAACACAGAGAAGCCATTGTATTTAAAGTGAGTAAATGAAACTGAAGACAAACAATTCATCTATCCACACAGTTAGATAGAGCAGTTTTGTACTATAGCTGTGAGAAAACACAATTTGAGTTCGAAAAAAATGTGATTTTTACTTAGAATTTTTTCAGATTGAATGGAAATCGTAAATATCATTTCCTGAAGAATTCCCATCTGATCCTGATTACTCTCTTTGATAATTCTTCGATATTTTTACATCTGCTAAAATGAAAAACAAGTTGGGACAGCTGAAAATAGGTTTTTTGAATAATCTTCATTTCCAAACGATTGCATTTATAGTTCATTTCATTCTGGTCAGGTTCTTATTTCATACAGACTAATTTCACAGGTGAATTCATTCAATTATTGATGGGATAATCTCGTTGAACCCCTTTTGATGTTACCACAAAAATAGTACTAAGTTTTGATTGACACTCACATACCGTTGAAAAGTAATTTCATTGAAAATTGTATCACTACATTATCGACTAAATTCTATTTTGAAACGAAAACAATGGTATCTAATTATACTCTGGCAACAACCAGCATGATAAATCAAAGAGTCCGTAGGACGAGTGGTATCATCTATTGCATTTCCAACAATATCCGTAGCAAAAACATTATCCAGGATCCGAAGAGTTCTGTACAGCGAGCTACTGAAGTGAAGTAACGTCACAGCAGCAGGTGATATGGAATACAAGATGCATAAAAATACCGACGGTCTCATGAGGGGATCTTTCGTTCACCAATAGAATGATTAGTACACAATATTTGTGTAAACAGGCCTCATAATATAGGAACTCAACCCAATACTGAAAAGTTTTAAAGTTTGATACCTCAATTTGATATTCGAATACGTTTGGAAGTTCTAATAAACTCCATATTCAATTATACTCCATTTAGTTCTGTTCGTTTTCATCGTTACTACTGCTATTGTTGAGTGAAATTTTCACCTCTAGTTACTTTTATAATGGAGCAGTTCGCCTTGTTTGAGATGTTATTAGTGTCGAATCTAATATCCATCTCCATAATATATTAAGTAGCTACCGCAGGTAAGTTATTTTCTTAGTATTAAAAAATTCATGATACGTAGTTTCAACTCATATTCCGGGAACAGAAAATAATTTTTAAAATCCTAGAATCAGAATTGAGTTCAGTTTATAATTGAACGCAAGTTTTTTCTGACGAAAAAAAAAATCCACCATGAATGACCTATCACAACTAACTTGGGTAAAAGTTATATTTGTGTGATATGCTGATTGTTCTCCAGAATTTCCAAATTTTTTACTCAAAATAGTTCAAAATTAAGAATGCGAGAGTTCAAGAATTTGGACGATTTTTCAGGTATAATTCAACGATCCAGGGCTTTTATAGATCTGGATTAAATAACTCTGAAAGTATTGGTCGCATTAATGAAATTTTTCATACTATTTTATTGTATTCAAAAGAGTGCATGGTAAGTGAAAATTACAAATAATTGATTTCCTCTACAATGGCGGGTGGAAAACATACTTTCGTTTGATTGGTAGTCAATTTGTTCTTTATTAATCAACTATTGATCAATAATGTAATTTCTTCTTCGCCAGTTTCACTTCTCTTCATATTACTTATGAAGACCAGAAAAGACCTTGAATTGAAGCGTGGTGATATAAGTTTCTCAATCTAATATTTAATTCGAGTTCCTCAGTACCCCTTTACTGTTCAAATTACAACTGAACAAATTCAGTAGAGCGTTACAATGGGCTTCATTCATTTTATGAATAGCAATGCAGAAACCTGTTTCATTTTGTGCTTCACGTTTATTTGGATTGTGAAATGATGAACCTTTCATTTCAGTCAACAAATGTTTTGACGAAATTATTCATTTGCTGAGTTGGAATGATCAAATATTGTCTCTGAATTTGAAACAGATTTATTACCCATGTAGCACATTATATTAGCTGAACCTCGATTTTACGTTGGGAAAATGTAGAATTATCGAAATTGAAAAATTAATGTTGGAGTAATGTTATGATATGAAAAACACAATATTTCATTTCAAATATTGATTCATTATCGTCTCAACAAATAGACCAATATTAGATCGCATGTTATTGATAAATTGGGAAATAAATATTGGTATTTGAATTTGAGTTGTTACTAAGAAACGATATGATCATCATACAGTATCATTTTAGTACATTGCAATTCTGACGATATCTCTATCTTTTTGAAATATTGAACACATATTTATCAAATAAAGCCGCTCAACATCTAGATACTTGAATCTGTAGGAATAGTTACTCCTGACATATGAATATTAGATGAAGAGTGGTCGGCTTTCTTTGAGAAGAGACATATCTGGGTTTTCCCAGTATTAATTCTCACCATTCTTTTATTTTCGCCAAGTCGTCATCAACACTATTGGCGCTGATGCATCTCTGAATCTTTGGGAGTACTTTCGTCCTCCAAACTATGCAGATGTTTTCCCCAGCAAATCATTCATATGGGGCAGAAACGAAGTGGGTACTAGAACTGAAACTTCTGGAATATCTGCATTTATTGAGAGAATATCAGACGATACTTCATAGAGAGGTATCTCTAGAACAGAGCACACGATTGGGTAGGTAAACCATAAGGAAGAAGTTGAGAAAGGAAACCCCATTGCCAAATTCAATCAAACAATTTTGAATACTCGATTGCAACAGCTAACGTGTCTCCGAATTTTCCGATTCCAAATATGTGAAAAATATTGCAAAAAAGTAATTGGTTAATCTCTGATGTCGATATCCGTAGTCGATCATTGATTTCTTCAGATATTTCATAAGCTTCATGTCGATTTCTCCTTTCATAACATTGAAAATTAAAGGAAGCAATGCAATTGGTCTATGATTACGGATCGAACTTTTCTCCTTTTTGTCAGTGACTGAATTGTAGGTGATCACCAGGACTTAGGAAAACCCTCCTAAGTTATACGAAATGATGAACAATTCGCAAAGTACTGGTATCTATCATGAGACGACGTGATTCTTGGCAAGAATTTGCCAAACGAATTTTGAAAGAGTGCAATGATTCAAATACCAGTGAATGGGAAAACCAAATGATTGATTATGATAAAAAAAAAGCAATTTATTTCCAACAGGGGTACCCAGTTACAGGAAATGTTAATATGAATTATATACTATCTTCTAAGCGACAGCAAGTAAGTATATCGTAATAAATGATAAATGAAAAATATAGTTAATTACTAAATATTAATACACGTGGAATCAAAAATAAAAAAAAAGAAGAAAAAAGGTATTCGAATAGAGTTGACTAGCATAATCATAACGTAACAACACAACACGATTATTATATGTTATTGACAATACATGATATAACAGCGTTTAAAGAGTCAAAATGAATATCACACGTTACAAATTTTGTTGAAATTACTGCACATGAAATTCACAGGTGATCGTATCATAACATTTGTTCGCGATGCTTCGCAATAAAATTTTAAACCGTGTCGGCCTCCGATTCTAGGTACTAAGAAATTTATATCGTTTAGGAGAACACTACTATCGATATTAATGTTAAATAATTTATGCAAGAATTTTGTACCAAGTATAATTCTTCTTTTTTCCAAAGATATCATTTCAAATCGCGACAGCAAAATGTTATGATCGATACCTCTTACAGGATATTGTCTATCGACTTTGAGACATAAATATTTTAGGAACTTCCTCTGTACACTTTCAATTGACTGTTTTTGGTAATCGTAGATTGGGTTCCATATCAAAGAGCCATATTCTAACTTGGATCTGGCATAAGCAAAATACAGCAGTTTCAATGTGGCAATATTTTTGAAGTTTCTACTATTTCTGTAGATGAAACCAAGCATCCTATTCGCATCTGCAACCGTATTTTTTATATGTGTGTTGAATGTAAGTTTACTGTCATATGTGATATGATTCAGTCATTTGGAACTTTGTTACGAATCCGACGATCAACAACAATCCTGCGTAACCCTTTTCTCTACGCCCTTGCAAGTGATTCGGAGAATGCAACGCCCACCGACCGAATTTCTTTTTAACCACGCCGAGTTGCCACAAAGGTTCGAGAAACGTCGAAACCTCTTCGGGTACGGAACATTCTTGATCTATTGACCCATATATGTGCGGCACAGAGAGCCGCGGGAGTCAGTTGAATATGCAAAATGATGCAATGGTTATTCAAGAATCAAATAACAAAAAAATTATCCAAACTTCCGTCCCCCACAAAAATAATCATGTTTTGACTGACCCAGTTTTTGTCGTGTGAATATATATTTTCTCATTTCCGAGATGAATTACTGCATTTTATAACCCATTTCGACAAAATTATTTTTATTTTCAGCAATTTCGAAAGATTCTGTTCATTAAAATCTCCCCAGTAATACAAAATTCATCAGATAATTTCTCGGTTGCATTCATTGAGTTTTCGCCCATAAATCCACTGCATTAAATTTGTTATGAAAATGCTCGAACGAGACACGGGATGCACCTAATAAAACAGCATATTGTATGATATTGCCTATATGGAATGTATCGTGTGGAACCCATAAACATTTTATGGGTCGAGATATGGAGCGACTGCAAAATGCAGTCAGCTTTTATTCACCTGGGTTCAGCTCACGTGCATTTCATTACATGGCCTCCAACAGATGTGTTGAATTGAGCATGTGTTCTAAGGAATGTGACTGCAGATTTATCTTCCACAGATCGTAGTTGTTACAGCCAACGAAAAAATAATATCGAATTGAATAGTTCATTCTAGAATCCATTCTTTGGGTTTCCTCTTCCCTAGAAATGAAAACAAAAAAGTTATAAGTCCTTATAATAATTGTTTTTTGGGCGAACTGGTATATTTTCTCCGATAAAAGACTATCATGGAATAAACATATTGATAAAATTAGAGATAAATAGCCCCACTGATTGGTAATCCTTTCAAAATAAGAAATTACATACCATTAAAGTTTCTCAAAAATATTCATTTTGCTCTAATTCCTTCAAACCCACACTACCTAATTTCAATATGGGGCACTGCAAGTAATTGCTTTTTGAATCCTCTGAAGAAGTTACAGAATAAAACAATCAAATGTATCTTGAAATCAAATCATATGTAACCAACAATCAATTTATATAAACCAAATGGCTTGCTGGATTTGGACTCTCTTAATGAGTTGAAAATATGTTGTTTCATCCACTCAATTAGAAAAATGATTAAAACCTTGATTGTAGTCTTTACAGAAGTATGCACACTCATAATACAAGACAAACCAAATTGTTAGCCGCTAGCCATTTTAGATCAATTTTTGGAACAAAAATCAGTTTATCATAACGGAATAGTGAATTACAATTCAAAATCTGAAGATATAAAAAAACACCATTCACTAATCAAATTCAAAGCTGTCACATAGGTATTTAAAATATAGATTTGTAATTGTTTTTTTATCACATAACACATTATCCACCACATTGTAACATCGTATGATGATTAACATCAGTTGGTACACATAACAAGTGGCACCATTGCTCAACATTTGACTGGACAGATATCTATCCCTGTCGCTGTCAACTTCACATTTCATATTTCATTCTTGTCATGAAGACAGTAACCTTACACTCTAAGTCTGACCACATGGTCTACACAGATCGACTAGTTTTAATATTAATTTTAACGTGTATTTTGTAATTGTGTATCTGTGTCGGCGTCGTGTCCCAAACTTCCCTTCTCACAAAATAAAATATCACTGTTAGCACTTATATCATAAATAACTATTCTATCTGTTATTTATTTTCGTCAATTTGTACAAGGGAAATCATCATCATATTTCAACAACGAAAGTTCTACGAGAGTTCTACGAGACTATACAAGTTTTCCTGTGAGATCTGGAAAGTTCAGTTTCAAGTTTACCCGATGGAAAGTAGCGATCACTGGTGTCGAACGGCCATTGATATCATCGTTCACATGAACAACTGTTCCTCGTGTGTTTTCATATCTGACTTTCCACGTCAGGTATTCCCATCAGTTATGAATGATGTTCCATAAATCAGGATGTTTGTGTCTCACCGCATTCAGTGAACTTTCACGAATCGATTTGTGTGCTGGTTGGAATGCAAACGGCAATATATCCGATTGAAACTGAAGCTTCGGAAAGTTGAACATTTCCTTTTTGAAGGAAATATCCTTTCATCGAATAATTAAGTTTTATTGGAGTCATGGCAATCTTTCTTCTGATTCAGGGGTGTCATTCGAAAATGATATGTTTCCAACGTATATAATAATAATATTCATTTGGAGAATGAAAATGAAAATAACAAAAATAATCAATAATCAACATTCCAAAATATATTAATCCTGCTGCAAAACAGGAATGACAGGCAGTGAAAATGATACAAGTGCCGTTCCTAGTGACTAGTGTGAAAAAATACATGTGTCTGAGCATGTGAATAGATGGAACGAAGATGGCGCTGTTACTCAGTTTTCAATTTAGTCATTGGCTTGAAGAAGCGTATCTCTATAATATTTTTTTTAAATCAGTAGTTGACAGTATTCCGGAATATGAAGAAATCCGGCTGTAAAGATGATAAACTGTGAGTCAATGACCTTTCAAAGATAGAAGTAGGATGGAACGGTGGGTATAAAGCACCCCCAAATCGAGTGTTTACATTTTGGATATCACTTCGGAACGTAACTTTTTCATGAAGATATATGAAGAATCCCGTTTCAAAGAGCATTTTGCACACATAAAATACGGAAGGGTAGAAAAATCCAGTGTCGCCCAACACGCTCTAGATAATGACCACAAAATTGTTGAAAGCAATCTGAAACTGATCAAGCATGTGCTACTTCTACTGAGACTACTTGATGCATGTGCGAGTCTCGAAATAGCAAAATGGAAAAGAGGATGAAAGGTGACAAGCCCGCTTTTCAATTCATTGTTAAGAAAGTAATCAGAATAATCAATAATAACAGATGACGGAACTTGCAGTGAGTTCATTTTCGAGAAATTAATTAGAATAATTAATAGTAACATACAAAATACATATCGGACCAAAAACTTTAGGTAAATAAACAACTAACCCTAGCTTTATATTTAGTAGCAATTTTCTTTTCCTGAAGATGCTAACGTTGTTAGCAAAACGCGCGTCGAGTGCAAAAATATCAGTTTGGCGTTAGAGTAATTGATCTCCAGGAAAAGTTTTCAACTTTTACACCAAAGGTTCCAATCTCATCGTTTATTGTATTTTATATTCTGATATTTTCTTATCTCATGATTGTACTGCAGACATGATTTCTGAACCCGTTGAATGCAATAAAAGTCGGTTATGGCAAATGGGCCGTATATGGTACGTAATAGTTGAAATGGGACAGTACCAGAGAATCAGTAAGAAGTGTTTTGATGGATTTTCCTAAGACTTGTCGATGTGAAAATAAAATTTTTAGGTTATCATGAGATATTTTCACGCATTTATTGTGAGATTCAAATCGCAGGTTTGTATCCAACTCTTATCCTACATTTCTGGCAGATTTGACACATAATATATGAAATAGCCACCAATTCCAAAATCCATTTCAATTTCATATCTATTTTGACTAAAATCAAAATCTAAGTTTAAGGTGGAATGATAAAAACTTGATGTTTCTGTGAACACGAAACAAGCTTATATAATAACTCCGAATCAATTACCTTATTTGTTGAATTTATTTCGGTGTGGGATATGGCATACTTGATCTGAGTGTGATCAATGTGTATAATGTATAATCTACATCTAACAAGGCAACTAGTAATATTACATGTATACAATGAAAAAAGGAAAAGTCCTAATATGGAGCCTTGTGGCACTCCACACCGATATAGTTGAGTAGGCAGTGATTAATATCTCAAAATGAGTGCTACAGCGTGTCCTTCTTCTATTACTCTGAAAATATCATCTGTTACATTTAACAAATCAGTAGTACAGCTGTATCTGTTTCTGCATCCTGATTGGCGTCCATGCAATATTATGAGTCTGAATACGTAAAATAATTTGAAATTCAATTATTACCTCTTATACTTTGCATAACACTGGTAAGATGGAAATAGGTCTCATATCAATGAAGTTCAGAAAATGTAACTTTTTCCGGAGTGGAATTACTTTTGACAGTTTCCATTCGTCTGGAAAGATGCTCTGTCGCGAACATGTGTTGAAAATATAAGTGAGAATATGCAAAGTTTTGCGGACGGCAACCTCGCTCAAACTTGCTTCCCAAAAGTGAATTAGCTAGCATGAAATAACGAAAGTTCATGGAAGAAGTGAGTATGTGAATATATTTTCCTCTTAATTAATATCTGATCTGGGTTGGTATTCAGATGTTGGAAACGAATGTCGATTCATGGAACTTTCAATAGAAATAACGTTATCGTGAATTATCATCAAGTGTCGTACAATTACATCAGTTACTTTTACGGTAGAAAAAACTGTTGGTTTTAGGCTCCAATTAAAAAAAAATACTTCAAAAATTATATGAATATAATTGCAATAACTCGCACATAAACTTCATAAAAAAATATTGAAAAATAACTTTCCTGCATCTATGGCTCACCGGACATAGAATCACAAAATAAATGAAACATTTCCCTACTCATTTCATAATTCAAATACGGGTTATTGAAATACAATTGATGTGTATAGTTACATGTGTTTGGTGTCCGAATCGGGTAAAAAAATGGTACTAACGTGCTTTCGTTTATAGAGTTTGCTACACTGGGGCAGAACATTCTATACTGATCGTTGGTTGGAAAATGACATTTATCAAATTCAACCAATACTGAATTCAGTTTTTGGAGCTCTGGAGCAACAAGCTCTCAAAACGAGTGCAGCTGCACTCAGTCATGTAGACAGCTGTTGATAAAAGAAAAGAAGAATAGTTCTATATGTTAACATAACCATTTTCTGTTCAACGTTCACTTTCAGTTCGAGCAGGAAAACAATAGTTCACCCTGGTTTGAAAATGCTAAGCTGATTGCCCCCAACCAGGGTTACCATAGCCGACTGGTACGGGAGGCAATAGAGATCCAAAAACATGCGGACAATTTCAACAGAAAAGAAGAAGCGTTGAGTCTCAACAGAATTTGGAATCCCATTCTGAGGAAATGAAGAATCACTTATTAAATCACGGCAGGTAATGCCGATACTAATTATGATGATTATTCCCCAAACCCGACAGAAGTAATTAACACTCCAGACTACCTGCATCAATATAAATACGCCTTAAGAAATCGAAACGTTGAGTCATCGGAAATGAGTAAGCCTCTGAAGAAGCTAGCCACTCGCGCTAGCGAAACGTCAAGAAGATATTCCATAGAACGACGGCCTTCAAGCCCGAAGAAAAGTAGTTATACCAATCGCCACTGATAGTTTTCTATGGTATGAAAGCTTCTGTGAACAATATTTTCATTTCAGAATCACAGTGTGACGAAACTTGCCGTAGTTAAGATGCAGTGAACATTGGAAAAATCAGTGGCAACTGGCAGTACTGCTGGGAAGACGAATCAGACCAGACGATTCTGATTGGCTGATTCACTGGCGGCCCATTCAAATTCTAACATTTTCAATATTTGTTTTTTAAAAACCTCCGAATTCAAAATGATTCATTATTCCCCATAACAACTGTATATCAGCTGATTCACCAATGTATGATTGCATTTCATCTAAATTCGAAAGTGCTAAGGCGCCCATTCTCTTATTGTAAGCTGATCGTTCAAACTGCATTGATTTCGCAAAAACTACCATAATCCCATTTCTCTTGGTGTTGAATAAAAGTAAATCGCCTCAAATTGCTCCTTCGTCAGTTGATCAATATTCATTACAACGATAGCGTTAGATTCCCGAGACACCCGCCAACTGCGATTGTCTTGCATTAACAATGAACTTTTTTAAATTCTTCAACGCTCCTCTCCTACGTTGATAAAGCGCAGAATATTTTTCTCAGAGGGAAGCGTAGACATTTCATTTTCATTAAATCAAACGATATGTTATAAACCTTTTTCTTTGGACCGCTGCGGATGACATCTAAGACAAATTCGGCCACTTTGGGGTGCGCTGTGAATATATTTGAAAGTTGGAAGATCGCATTTATAAAGCCTTTCGGCCTCTGTCAAATATCTCGGCTTTCAAACTTGGACTGTTCGGAATCAGTCATTTGTCATTCATTCATTTTTCCCAAGGCGGTGCTTTGTGTCTTCATTTTTATTGAAATTATGGCGAAGGAAGGACGAATAATGGGAGGGAAAATGCGAAAAAATAAATCTGGCTTGAGGTAGAGGGTGTATGGCTGGAATGAGTTCGGGCAAATATGGAATATGTCAGCATATTTTGGTCGGATTCAGAACGAATGGATATGAATTTGCACATATAGTTGTGTTGGTTGTCAGTATGGTGAACGAGAAGAGGGAATATATAATGGAAAGTGGCCCAATTGAAAATTGTAATTCTTCTGGAACAACGTTCAAGTGCGGTTGAATAGTTATTACTGTTTGAATTTTTGTTGAGGAGGTAGAAATGTTCTGGAATCAATATTTTGGATTTTCTTGATGTTCTTATATCTATTTTCGAAAAAGGAGGCAGAAGAGCTGCCAAAACGTCGCTAAGGAGAAGTTTTCCCTTTTTTTAATGAACATAATTATTGATTAAATCTCCAAATTTATGAAAATAAAATACGTAACTGACAAAGAGGTCACTCAATTTTGCATCGTTTAATATTGCAGTTACGTATCGGGGCAAACAGATCAATTTTCCCAAAAAGCAGATATTATAAGAACTTAACGCTTTTTTCTTTTTATTTCTAGGCGAGAGAAAACCTGAAATATGGATTCCAGAAGGTTGAGTAATATTTTGATTCTTTCGATGATTCAACCAGACAACAATATTAACATCGGAAGTAGAAAATACAAGAAATAAAATTCAGAAGAAATGGTGGCCTCCTGTTCAACAACAAGTATATACGCCTTGTCGATTTCAAAAGATTCGGTGGAAACTGGTGATACGTGATAATTGTTGCACTTGTGGCATGTTCCTGCACGAGAATATCGACAGTAAGCCGTGTAGTTACTATCATGTGTAGTTCCATAGTTATTGTAGGGCGCAGAGAGGTTATACTATTATTATTATTATATATCATTATCGTCTAAACAAGCCCAGTCGGGTCCGTACTCCCCACTGCTCCGACCCAGTGGGCGGACGCGCTTGTATAATTAACCAATGACCACTCCCCGAACCGCGGGGTAAGTGGTCACTGGCTCCGAGAATTGTGAGTCCTGAGCAGACGCAACGAACTGAGAATAACGGCCTTCTGCATGCGGCCGGCCAAGAACCCTGCCGCATTACGCCGGCATGCCAGTATGTTCTTGAGCTCCGAGAGTAGCGTTGGTCTGGAACCACCGAGAACACCTATAATCAGAACCACTATCTTGCCAGAATATTCTGAGTGGAGCCTGCGGAGTTCGTAAAGTAAATCCTGGTACTTTGTCCGTTTTTCCTCCTCTTTTCGGACGATATTCGTTTCGGCAGGGGCCTAAAACTCAATAACGAATATCGTCTTACTTCGGTGGTCGAAGAGGACCATTATTATTATTATTATTATTACATAGACAAAAACTTGCATTGAATTCTGCATAATTACTTATTTCCAGAACATCTGTACAAAAAAATACGGTGGCATCTGATTTCTCTATGAACCAATATTCTGGAAAACTCATGAATCATCGAACGTTCTCGTGCACTTCCATCTTTTTCCATAAAGTTCTTTCGCGACTAAAGTGGTCCAAATGATGAGAAAATTGAAGCTGATCATTATTTTGTGTTGAATAGAAAAAACGGTTCCAAAAATAATCGGAAATTACTGAGAGATATTCACAACATAAAAAAATCAATGTCGATTGAAGGTGGCTGACAACGTTGTTCCCTATAGAGTACACACTTTCATGTACCCGGATCACGACTCTGGAGACTTATTGGGATTGAAGATGGTTCGCGTTATTCTGCAGCTTGATAACGCCTTCATGTAGACTTGACTGAATATTTATCTCTTATAGTCGGTAAGCAAACTTGACTAGCTACGAATCAAATCATCTAACTCCTTTTCATCTGTTCATCCTCTGCATCTGTAACATCTGACGCCTCTCGTATATTATTATTGTTATAATTATCATTATTATTATTATTCTATTTTTGGCAGGTGTTAGTGAATTAACTCACTGTGTAGGTTGAGACAAGCCTGACCGAACTTCTCCTTAAGATGATTTGATTTATTGCCAGCCCTCAAGTGTGCTCACCTACTATGAGAAATTCATGTTTACTCATACAAGGAATTGGGCGATTCGAATTTGTTTTCGTTTGTTGCCTCTCCTATAGAAAGATGGCGTGATGATGGTCCAAATTGATCTTGTTAGCATCAGCCTTTTTCAAGGATACTCCTGAAGAAATATGATTTTGAATTCAGGAAAACCGTCGAATTCAAGTTGATGGTTGGAACCACCTGGTACTGACGAACCGAAACCGGTCCAAAAGTGCGCTCGTTTGAGTAATTGAAAATTGATTCCAGCAGGTTCATCACCAGAAGCCTTTTTTCCTATGATAATTTTCGGATATAAATCAATGCCGTTCGTGGTATTAACCTGGGAAGTAGTTCTTTTCCGATGAGTTTCAGTTCTCCAGACAATGTTCGTATGTTTAGACTGTTCTGAACAAATTGTTTCATCAAATGGTTCGATTGAATATTAAATGAATAAACACTTGACATAGTCAGTGGGCATACTTGAAGACTGGCGTTAAATCAAATCATCTTTCGAATAATCTGTTCAGGCCAGTCTCAAATTACCTACACAGTAGGTTTCGGCTGGCACCTGTCAGAAAACAACTACTCCCCTGGCTAATACCACGAAGGGCATTGAATTATATCCGACCGGTGCCAGTGCAGGTTTCTTCACAGAAGTAAATCCTGCATTTGCTTTCGTCGATACAAATGAAGGAATTGACTTTCAATTATAGGGACGGACACACTTGCAGACCGGTTTCGGGCTATTTGGCCACTCGTCAGTGCAAGGCAGTGCCATCATCAACATAAAGTCGATGATTTCCCATAATTAAAAATCAAACTCCTACACGAGTATCAAGCCCCGGCCAAAGCTGATGCGAACAACGAAGTTATTACGCCATCTACCAATGGACGGGGTATTCCAAAAGCAAACCGAATTTGCCCATCCCTCCTGCGAGGAAAATGTAAAAACACTTGACATAGTCAGTGGGCATACTTGAAGACTGGCGTTAAATCAAATCATCTTTCGAACAATCTGTTCAGGCCAGTGCACTGACGAGTGGCCAAATAGCCCGAAACCGGTCTGCAAGTGTGTCCGTCCCTATAATTGAAAATCAATTCCTTCATTTGTATCGACGAAAGCAAATGCAGGATTTACTTCTGTGAAGAAACCTGCACTGGCACCTGGTCGGATATAATTCAATGCCCTTCGTGGTATTAGCCAGGGGAGTAGTTGTTTTCTGACAGGTGCCAGCCGAAACCTACTGTGTAGGTAATTCGAGACTGGCCTGAACAGATTGTTCGAAAGATGATTTGATTCAACGCCAGTCTTCAAGTATGCCCACTGACTATGTCAAGTGTTTTTACATTTTCCTCGCAGGAGGAATGGGCGAATTCGGTTTGCTTTTGGAATACCTCGTCCATTGATAGATGGCGTAATAACTTCGTTCTTCGCATCAGCTTTGGCCGGGGCTTGATACTCGTGGAGGGGTTTGATTTTCAATTATGGGAAATCATTGACTTTATGTTGATGATGGCACTTCCTTGCACTGACGAGTGGCCAAATAGCCCGAAACCGGTCTGCAAGTGTGTCCGTCCCTATAATTAAAAATCAATTCCTTCATTTGTATCGACGAAAGCAAATGCAGGATTTACTTCTGTGAAGAAACCTGCACTGGCACCTGGTCGGATATAATTCAATGCCCTTCGTGGTATTAGCCAGGGAAGAAGTTGTTTTCTGACAGGTGCCAGCCGAAACCTACTGTGTAGGTAATTTGAGACTGGCCTGAACAGATTGTTCGAAAGATGGTTTGATTTAACGCCAGTCTTCAAGTATGCCCACTGACTATGTCAAGTGTTTTTACATTTGTCTCGCAGGAGGAATGGGCGAATTCGGTTTGCTTTTGGAATACCTCGTCCATTGGTAGATGGCGTAATAACTTCGTTGTTCGCATCAGCTTTGGCCGGGGCTTGATACTCGTGGAGGGGTTTGATTTTTAATTATGGGAAATCATCGACTTTATGTTGATGATGGCACTGCCTTGCACTGACGAGTGGCCAAATAGCTCGAAACCGGTCTGCAAGTGTGTCCGTCCCTATAATTGAAAATCAATTCCTTCATTTGTATCGACGAAAGCAAATGCAGGATTTACTTCTGTGAAGAAACCTGCACTGGCACCTGGTCGGATATAATTCAATGCCCTTCGTGGTATTAGCCAGGGGAGTAGTTGTTTTCTGACAGGTGCCAGCCGAAACCTACTGTGTAGGTAATTTGAGACTGGCTCGAACAGATTGTTCGAAAGATGATTTGATTAAATGAATATCATGGCATTTATCAAGGAGCATTATGATTTTCCTGAAGGGGTAGACAGTTCCAAGTTGATGCAAAAAGAATACATAATTCATATAGAAATAATAACAAATATTTAGCAAGCATTATTTGTTGATATGCATACATTTTTCATATACGTTTGCAAAAATTCAGAGAGAGGATGACATTTTATATCAGAAACAGCTGCTCCCCTGCCTTCATGACGCGACAGGCGCTGGCACACAAAAAATATATTTTCTTGCCCAATTCATATAGCAATTAGCCAAAACATGATTCGAACAGATTACATTGAAAGGATATTCCAATACAATAGAGAGTACTTTGCAAGCAAAGCATTCATTGGAAAAACATCCTAAGTATTCTCGAACCCAGACAAGATTGTTTCGCCCAGAGAAAAATATCCTTCGAGCTCATCAGTGGGCATATGGAGGAATAGAACTTTTTCGGTAGATACATGAAAAATATTATGGAAATCATCTCGACATGAAGGTTGGAGAATAGCTGTTTCAGATAAACTTTTTTTTACTTGTTCATAATCCGAAAGTGTTTGATATGTTTGGGGCATTGAGGTATCGACAAATAATCCAAAGCAGATTAGTTCAAAATTGACTCACAACCCAACAGCCAATTTGGTGCCTGCAATTTTTCAATTGTATACAGGGTGTCCCAAACTCAATGGCCTATTAGACATTTCTGGAAAACGGGACATAGGATTATTTTGAAAATTTTAATTCTTGGGTAATTAGTTCTGTTCTATCGATCTACAATATTTTCAGCGCTGCGACGTTGCCGCTTATAATGAAAAGTAACAACACCTTTGATATTTTAAATGGGACACCCTTTCTCGCTTCGTTATTGCTTTCCGATTATTTTTGTATGATACGTTCCTATACCTATCTTTAGTGGTTTTCGAGAAATTCAAGCTTTAATCAAATGCTTATTATTGCGGTATTTGGATTCGAAGACAGCTGAAATTTTGAATGTAGTTTGACAATGCCCTGTGTATTAGTTGTGTCTAAGGAAATTTTTTCCCCATTATACAGGGTCGTTCAAAATTTTTGAATTTACCGACACATACAAAAGTGGTGAAAAGTGCATTTTTTCAAATGGAACATCCTGTATATTATCGAAAATCCTGAAAGACAATTGAAGTTCCTTTCAAATGATGTGTCATGTTCCTATACCTAAATAGCCAGGTTTCCGAAATAAATGCAAGTTTCTATCAAAATTGTATTATTTTGACATAATTTGTATTAGGTAGCTATGAAATGTCATGGAACATGTCATTATGAAAATTCGACAATCAATGCATCAATAATGAAACGTCATTAACGTAAATTTGATTAGAAAAGAATCAAAATCGAAGGCAAAAACAATTCAAATGAAGTTTTGATGAAATTGATTTTTCTTCATGGCCAAACAAACTTTAAGTTATACAAGCAGTGATTTTCATAGTGTTTCTGTCAGGAGAAAGTATTTAAAATGGATTATAATGCATATTCAAATGTAGATATTTCAAATTTGTTTTATATTCACGGTGGTGCCAAAGAATTGTTTCGAGAACATGCATCAGAAAATTCAATGAACTTTATCCAAATTTACCGCATATGAATAGAAGAAAATTCAGAAGAATTGAACGGAATTTTGCTGTGTTTGGGAATATTGAAGCACCAAGAAATCAAATCATGCCGATAACTGGAGACGAAGTAAATGAAACAGAACATTTTGCATGTTCTTGCTATAATTTGATCACATTGATCATGAAGAATAAACAATTTCCATTTTTATTCTTTTCTGATTAAATTTACGTTATTGAAAGCGCAAACTTTTTATTATTGATGCATTAATTGTCGAATTTTCATAATGACATGTTCCATGACATTTCATAGCCACCTAATACAAATTATGTCGAAATAATACAATTTTTATATAAACTTGTATTTATTTTGGAAACCTGACTATTTAGGTGAAAGAACATGACACATCATTTGAAAGGAACTTCAATTGTCTTTCAGGATTCTCGATAATATACAGGATGTTCCATTTGAAAAAATGCACTTTTCACCACTTTTGTATGTGTCGGTAAAATCACAAATTTTGAACGACCCTGTATAATGGAGAAAAAATTTCCTTAAACACAACTTATACACAAGGCATTGTCAAACTACATTCAGAATTTCAGCTGTCTTCGAATCCAAATACCACAGTAATAAGCATTTGATTAAAGCTACGTTTCGCACAAAAAATAAGGAAATCAATGAATTTCTCGAAAACCACTGAAGATAGGTATAGGGAAGTATGTCACAAAAATAATCGGAAAGTAATAACTAAGCGAGAAATGCAATAATATATAGGGTGTCCTATTTAAAATATCAAAGTTGTTGCTACTTTTCAATATAAGCGGCAATGTCGCAGCGCTGAAAATATTTCAGATCGATAGAACAGAACTAATTACCCAACAATTCAAATTTTCAAAATAATCCTATGTCCCGTTTTCTAGAAATGTCTAATAGGGACACCCTGTATAGATAGTTTTTGTGCGTGGAATCCAAAATAACTCTCAGATTTGGTATATCAGAAATAGTTTTTGAGATACGTAATATTGGCGTTTTTTGAACAAACTAATTTTTTTTAATTCAGATTCATTTTATAATATAACTTTTTTATTATTTACTCCTACTACGGAACTATCATTCAAAAATACAAAAATGTAAGTGAGGTTATCATTTTTATTACATATAGACATGAAGAAGCATGATACATATATAAATAACATTCATCACTTATCGCTTAAGAATTATTTTATACGACTTTCTAGCACACTGGTCACCAGAACAATCTCGCTGAAGACTTCAACAGTAGTCGGCCATCGTGGAAATCCCATCTTCCTCAATAACCACTGTCCATAGTTTCAATGTCCTGATGAAATATTTTTTTCTGATCTTCACTCAAATCACCTAGGTTTTCTGGAAACCGACAAAAGTGTCTGTGGAGGTAGTGAATTTTTGTGCTCATGTTACAACCAAGAGTTTTGAAGTTGGGAAGCATATTTTTCATTAATTGTGTGTAATTCTCTGTTTTATGGGTGCCGAGAAAATTCTATACTATTTCAACAAATGAACACCAAGTATTGGATTCAATCTCGTTCATTGATGTTACAGTTTTTGTTTGTTCATTTCAGGAAACTCACGCGACAAATAATCGAAACGAAGTCCATCCTGATCTAAAGCCTTCACAAATTGCTTCATAAGCTCAAACTTGATATGCAGGGGTGGTAATTAGACTTTTTATCTCGCAATCAAAGGTTTGTTTATTACGTTATGTTGTCCTTGAATCATAACATTCCTCAGAGGACAATTGCTGTTAACCTAGTGCTGATTTCATGCTCTGCTAAAACAAAGACATAAAGAACAAGGATATTTTGTATATCCACTTTGCTGTCCAAAGAGAAAGTTTACCATCTTTGATAGAATTTGATTTTTGCTGATGCTCTTCATACCTATTCTCAGGACAAGTATCTAGTAAAGAGGTTCAATAATTTATCCATAAGTCCACTGATGAGTTCGACAGATAATATTTCTCTGATAAATGTTATATGTTTGAGTCGAGCATGGAGTGATTGCAGAACTACTGAGAAAATGCAAATTTCTCTAATGACTCGGAAGAGAATAAATTTCACTATAGAAAATATCATATGGATGGAAAGCTTCAATTAAGAGATTTCCAAAGACGTCTAAATATACAGGGTATTTCATTTGAAAAAAATATGGTTGTGTCGTTTGAAATATGTCCACAATTATTTTTCAGAAATTCTAGTTGAAAATGCAATAGCTCGGCAACCTCGCATTGAATTGAAAAAAATCAAAAACTGTTGTATAGCTTGTTATTCGCACTATCCAAAGATGAAAATAAACAGGGTTAGTTATTTAAGAAAAAAAAATTTTTTGATCATCCGCTTACGGAACCCTCTGTATACCCTCTGTATACTTACCATTTTTTACAGAAATTGTCATTTCAGTGCCATTTAATTTCCAGTTGGAAAGTTTTTTTTATATACAGTGGTTTATGATTTATTTTCCGATCTGGAATAGTTGGCCCTCCCTGTATGACTATGAAGTAGGTGTTATTTCAAAAACCATTCAGTAACTAGAAGTTAAAGTTGAAGTCGATGAGAAACAACTGAACTCCGGAATGAACTTCGAGGAAATTGTTTAATTTGAATATGTCTGATTTATTCCCAAGTGATTCTTCCAATGTTTTTGTATTGTTTTCTATCTATATCAATATTGAACATACAAAAATTTATAGGAGAAATCAGAGCACTAAATGAGCAAACACTTCGAATACTTGCATATTGCTTGAAAGTTCGATTCATGGAAGAAAGAAAGGAAAAACGAGAAAAAAGCAATATTCAAAATAGCTACTTTTGTGTGTCTTGTGTATGAGGCACGACGGACGGTGAGTCACTATTCTTTGAACACGTAGTGAGCAAATGTTGCATCAGACTCACAAATCAACTTCGGAAATGTCGCTCTCGAGCTAGTCTGCTCTGAATAAATCAAAATTCGATTGAATCCTTTTTCAATAATGGTAATTCCTATAAAATATATTTCTCCTATATTCACACGATTCCTTTTCAAAACATTCTGTGATGCGCCCAGAGGGCGAAGCCGTGTGTTAGCACAAGCGACGGTTAATATTCCTGAGTGGCGTAGCGGTCCGGGACATTTTACTGATTTTCCGGTTGCCATTTCAACCATAGAGCAACACAGAAAAACCTACAGCTCTACCAAGACGGTCGATGCATTCTATCTACATACCCTATTTTCCAAGATTGGTATCTATGAAACAAACAATTGGCTATCGCGTGGAGCTTTTAAAAAAATCCTGCTGTGACCGGGGATTGAACCTGGGCTATTCGGCGGTGGGAGGAGTCATTCCGTTACAAACGTACGCCTAACTCATTAGGACATCAATCAATATGCCCACATTCATAGAGTGTTTGCGAATGTTTCGATTTTTCTGTTTCATAGAAGAATTTCATTCTTTCAATGTGATATTCGGAGGAGAAATAACCAAAAATTTTTGCTCGAAACTCAATTTACCGAACAAGATATTAATAGATGAGTTTTTCAATCATAAATGTAATCGAATTCGCTTCATCAAACCACATAGAAGAAATCAAATATGCCGCATAGAAACATTAATGTGTTTGATCACTAATTATTTTCTCGTATCTGTAAATACTAGATAGTCACTGATAACTAAACAAATTATTCTGCAGCATCGATATGGATTGGAAATCGACAGTGCTGTTTATGTTTCACGCCAACTTGATAAACAATTTACAACCGATACTGATTCAATCCAAATATATTTCGATAATGGAATATTGGCAAACAGCAATTAACAAGCATGACACCCGATGATTTGGGGTCCAGTGCCTCCAAAATAAAAACGTTGTATGAATCCAAGAAATAACACCAGAAGGCAGAATAAGCGCCGGTTTCGACAAGTGCTTGATCTTTCGGGGATTTTTCCTAACACCTGGAGGACAGCAAGAGTTCAGCCAGTTCCTAAAAACGGAGGGGTAGAAACTTTACCTGGTAATTATAGACCAATTGCATTGCTTTCTTTAATTTCCGAAGTCATGGAAAAAGCAATCAATATGGAGCTTATCAAATATATAGAGAAATCAGTAATAATTAATGATCGACAATACGGATTTCGCCATCGAAGATCAACCAGTGACTTATTGGCTTATGTTTCTCAATTTCGGCAGCAATCAATCGGGAAATTCGGGAAAACGACAGCTGTTGTATTCGATATTTCGAAAGCGTTCGATCGATTTTGGCATCGGGGTCTCCATTCTGAGCTGCCGTCTTATGCCTCCTCAGTTGTGTGCTTTGTTGAAGAGTTTCTTGTCTGATAGGTCTCTGTATGTGGTTGTTGATGAAGTATCATCTGATATTCTCCCAATAAATGCAGGTGTTCCACAGGGTTCAGTTCTAGCGCCTACTTTGTTTCTGCTTCATATCAATGATTTGCTCGAGAAATCATCTTATTCAATACATGGTTCTGCAGACGACAGTACTCTCCATATCAGTTTCTCTTCAAGAGTCCCCATACCAGCTCGAGAAACAAAAATTCAAAGAAACATTCACGTCAATAAAATTAACGATGACTTGGCAAAAAAAATAGAATGAGGTAACGTGAACTTGGTGGAATTTAATGCTACGAAAACCCAGGCATGTCTCTTCTCAAGAAAAGCTGATCTATCATCATCAAATATTCAGATGTCAGAGGTAACTATTCCCACAAAATCAAAAATCTTGATGTTAGGAATTACGATCAGTGATAATCTCTCATGGATAAACCATGTGAAAGTGCTTCCCAGAAACTTGGATTTCTATTTCGTGCGAAGAAATACTTCACTTCTCGTCAGCTTGTAATGATCTACAAGGCTCAGATACGACCTGTCATGGAATACAATTCTCATGTGTGGATTTCGGCACCGAAACATTTATTGAGGCTTCTCGATTCCACTCAGAGAGTCTTGTTGGTGATTCTTCGCTCACAGACTCGCTCACTTCATTGGAACATCGTAGAAAGGTCGGGGACTTGTCTCTCTTCTATAGATACTTCCACGGTCGATGCTCTTCTGAATTGTTGTCAATCGTTTCTCGCTTGGCAATATCTACACGGATGACTCGACGAGTACAAAATTCTCACCATTTGGAAACCTGTCGAACCTCTCTTGCTCATGGATCTTTTTCCAATAGAACAGCTAAGGATTGGAACTACTTGCCAAGAGAGGTTTTCCCTGAGGCTTACAAACTTCAGTAATTCAAAGTAAATGTTAATTCGTATCTCATGTCCCTTGATTCACGCGGTGTTCTTTGAACATCACAGGGCTTTCCTTTCGTGCGAATCTGCATATATAAAAAAAATCGACTTTTTCAGAATTTGCTTTGATATCAGGAATTGGCTATAACCACAGCTTTCTAAAACGTTCAACAAGCCGCGACAAGCGAAACTTGGCAATATTGCATTGTGTTCCTCGTTCACTTAGGCTAATTAGTTAAATAGTTTTGCCTGTGACTTCACAATTCTAATATAGACAAAAATGAGGTTCATTGATATTCAAAAATGTTACGTGACAAAGTGTGTAACTCTTCAGGTGAATCGCTTTCATTATTCTAGAATGAACTTAACGATTTCAGGGGTGAATCAGTTTTAAAAACAGTTTCTCAACGCTGCAATTTATCGGGAAAGATCTAATGAATCTGCCTTTCTCCACTTGAAAACATGTCAATATTGAAAATGTTTTTTCTTTAGATTGTGGTAGGTTAGCAATCCAAATACATGGAAACGAAACTGGATTCTAATATATTGAACATCAATACGGCACAACTATATCTAGTTATTTCCAGGATTTTGTAGGCATCAGAAAGCCTCTCCGTATATGCTGAGAAGTGAGATTTATTTTTAGTACCTCTATACCACCGCTTCATATCCTTCTTTTGTTTTTTTGTTTGTTGTTTGTTTCACTTTCTATCGAAGTGTTTCGAAAATTTTTTCAACTCCTCATTTTCCGACTAAGGCTCAAAACATCAGTGTCGCCAGTCTCATCACATACTCCAGTGAAAGAAGTAAATTTTTTTGTAAAATGAAGGACTAATTCGAGACCACTCAGATCAACTTGAATTTTTTTGGAATTTGTCCAAAAAGGTGTCAAGTATCCGAGTAAACAAGTTTGGTTACTGGGCAAAGCTCCAGAATGCTGTAAAACTTGGCCAAACTGTTTTTTTGGCCCAAAATTAATAAATATTCAATATCTCGGGCAATATTGAATGAATTTTCGTGAAAATAGGTATCGGGGTTTTTATTGGGTCAATGATTAAGATGTAATGCCAGAAATTTCTGAAACACGCTGTAAACCGTGAAAACTACCTTTTTTTGGGGTTGTTTTTTTATAGTCGGGATTTGAAATTCGACAGCAGAATTCAATTGGCTTATCATCTAAACATACAGTACTGCACGAATAATGTTCATAAAACTTATAAATAGAGGGTCCCAATGGATTAACTATAAAAATTGTATGTGATTGATGGAAAAAAAAAAGGTTTTTTGGCCACAACTTTTTTTTGGCTAATGATAACGAGATGTACCAGGAACCATTTTAAAGCTAAGGTTATCGCCGAAATTTCATGTCACCTGCAACATTTGAATTGGATAGGCCAATTTTTTTTTATTTCGCCCGACAAAAAAGAGCATTTATCGTTATAAACATGAAATAGGCAATTTTAAACGGACAGATTTGCTCACAGATGAAAAATCTTTGACGAAAAATCGGAATACAACTATCCTGGAATGAATGCTGAAAAATTTGGCTGTTTAAATCAAATAATGTTCATGCTGCTGGTCAAAAACTGAAAATGTTTTAAAAAATAAACGATTTTACCCAACTTTAGCTGGCCAAAACATAAACAATAATTACCCGATAGGGCCAAAAATGGCTGGACATATTTAGGACAAAGTGTTCTGACTTTTCAACGAAGGATTTTTTTTTCTAAGCACCTTAGCCCATATGGCGCTAAAGAATTGGCATTAAAAATTTTTGAGAAAAAATTATTTTGCCCATAACTTTTTTTCTTCTCATTTTAAACGGTTCTAGTTGGTTTCAAAATCTTCATGATTTTGTCATCTTGCAAAATGATGAAAATCATTTTTTTCGTAAAAGTTATATTTTTCGAGATATTTACGCCAGAACGATCCGGTTTCTTCATTTTTCGTTAAGCAACAGAAATGAAGCGAAAACCACTTTATTTGTCAACTAAAATACATCAAATAAGTATCATATAATTTTTTTTTGTAATACTGACAGATTTTCAGTAAATTCAAAAAACTTCAGAAACTTTTAAATTTTTTTGCAAAAATCACACATTTCCCTGAGCTATTACTCGAAAGGGGTGCATCTTTATGAAAAATCAATGTTTTTATGTTAAAAAATGATAATTCATCGATTGGTTTCATAACTATTTTTTTAACCCCCCCCCCCCAATGAGTTCCACCCCCCACCCCCGCGCTTTTTCCCAGTAACGGAAGATGTTTACTCGGATACTGGGCACCTCTCCAAAATTCAACTCACTTCAAGTATCTCCAATTGGTCTCGAATTAGTCCAGGCAGTTTTTACTTCCTTTACTGGAGTAACAACTGAAAATCGATTTTGCATTTCAAGCACTATTTTTCGAAAAACGCGTTCGGAAACCTGCGAATTTTTGGACTTGAATCAATACCAGGCATGATTGGAATAAATACTTCTATTTGGAAAATCATGTTTCAATTCTGTATGAGGAACTTTCAATTATGGAATTTTGTTTTTTGAAATTCCCAGTGTGATTGAAAGTAACGAATTTCTCAATAAATGGAGGTTATAGATTAGAATTTTTCCAGATAGCAGAAGGGAAAGCTGAAGGCAATTCGATATTTGTTTTGTCGTCGTTATAAAATGAAGAAGAGAAACAAAAAGATATTCTTCGCAAAATGACTCAGTTGTCCTAATGACAGTATGGAAACAAAATTGAGAGTATGAAAGATATGTTCAATCGTTCTACACCACTATTATATAGCAGACAAAAGGCAGAATAACTCGAGAAAGCATTATCAGTTTGTATTAATCATTACCAGAATTTCCATATCTTGATTCAAGTTAAACTTTCAACCGACTCTGGCTATATACTTCCAGATCTAGCCACACTGTGCGAATTTCAATAGCAGCCAGAAGATCAGAGTTTGCCTTTCAAGCCAAGTACTTTTTTTTAAGGCCACTAATGAATCAGATAGGTTTCAGGGAGAGACGGATAACGCAAGGCGATCATATAAAGATATTTTTAATCAAGTTCAAATCTCTGGATAAATGGATTGAAATCTATGCTGGTTCGAGAATTGAAACAACTGAAAATCGTGAATTCAATTAACTTCTTATGCGTTCTTTCTATGGTATACGTGCCTCAGTGGTGACGGAAAGAACGTCTTCGTAGTACATTCGTTGTTTTCACTCCATAAAAAGTCCAGAGAGCCCAAGCCTTTTTGTGATTCCCTAAGGCCAGGAACACTTGCCATATAGATGTTTGGATGGGTTGTAATGTTAACATGCAGTGAGCCACAACCAAGAAAATATTTTTTCAGTTGAGTTCAAACTCTAGTTTTGCATAAACTATCGTGAAGTTGTTTGATATACTATTGTGAAACAAAATTGTGAACATTTCAATTACATTCGACATAGTCAGTGGGCATACTTGAAGACTGGCGTTAAATGAAATCATCTTTTGAAGAATCCGTTCAGGACAGTCTCAAATTACCTACACAGTAGGTTTCGGCTTTGGTCGGGTCTTGATACTCTGAAGGATTTTGATTTTTTATCATGGGAAGTCATCGACTTTATGTTGATGACAGCACTGCCTTGTACCGACGAGTGGCCAAATAGCCCGAAACCGGTCTGCAAATGTGTCCGTCCCTATAATTGAAAATCAATTCCTTCATTTCTATTGACGAAAGCAGATGCAGGATCTTCTTCTGTGAAGAAACCTGCACTGGCACCGGTCTGATGTAATCCAATGCCCTTCGTGGTATTAGCCAGGGGAGCAGTTGTTTTCGGACAGGTGCTAGCCGAAACCTACTGTGTAGGTAATTTGAGACTGGCCTGAACAGATTGTTCGAATGATGATTCTACATTTTAATTAGTATTTCATCAAATATTTTGATTCGAACAGAAGATAGAAGCTAACTTCGCTGACTTTAGCTTTTGGACAATCGACTGTTGTCATGAGATCCATTTAATCAGGTTGAATGTTACATATCCCATCATCGAAACTCCAGGAAAGATCACCATTGATTTGATAATATACGTGCATTCTAAATGTGCCATATCAACTAACAGCTGTCGAATACGTAATGAACGGGTTTCAGTGGTGGGATTAGAGAAAAGTACACATGCAACGATCATGTATTAAACATCACATACGCTATTTTTTCCAAACACGATAATTATCGGAGAACACTAAATATAAAGTTTATATTTGTATTGAACACAATAACAGTAATAATAACTCATTTCTTTTCATAATTCTTCAAAATTGTAATTAATAGTATTACTTCAGGTATCACCATGAACAAAGAAATACATTTCATTTATATTTATATTGAGCACTATGGGTGTAATTGCTTGTTTCATTCAAAACCTCGAAACGTTTCACATGGTGTGTTCTATTCTATTGCGATTTCAACGGAGCAGATTACTTTAGAATTATTAGGAACTCATGCAGGTTTTTCTATACCAACGAAATTAATTAGATTATTTCCCTCATATATAAAATGTCACATGAGAGCAGTGCAATTATCGAAAACTTACAGCGGTAATTGCATTGTATCAAGTCACCATAACAACACATTTGAAACCGTATCGCTAGACGTCAGTAAAAAACACAAATAAATATCAGATAGACTTCAAAAATAGGAAAACATTTCGCGTTTAGGTGAGTACTCCATACAATCTATAGAGGAAAGTATAAATGAACAAAAAATACTTTTTTTGAGAATTTCTTTATTCGTGAAATATCCCAATGAATAACATTCGTGCATAAAAATGACCAGATGATTTTGCATTCAAGCGTGATATCGTATACAAATTCCGTTCGGTTATTTTCATATTTTGTGAAATAACTTTCGCCAAAATATGAAAATAAAATTGATTGTGATGATTGTGTATGAAATGGATGCAAAAACATCGATGAATGCAATATAAGTATAAGTGTGGAGTGAGGCATAGGACATTAATTTGATTATTACATTGATATCTCAATAAGGTGAAAATCAATGAATAAAATGAGAATTTGAACCTATTATTGGTATTTCTAATTTGTCCAAAACGAGTGCCTATATCTATTACATATCTGAAATCTGTTCTCATTTCATTTCATCAAAGTATTACGAATTGTTGCTTCGATTATTCGTTCTTGGTAATATTTATTTATTCATTCATGTGTCTTCATTGTGAACCAAATACAAATTCAAATATACAATGTACATCAGGAAGGCGGCATTCAACCAGGTTGCTCTTCCATGCAACCCCCAACATTACCAACAATGTAAATACAAATTTCCTGCATATACAATACAAAAACATCTATAGAAACGCATTATAATAGCAAAGAGTTATATTAAAAAAGTATAGAAGAGAATAACCAAAATTTTCAAGAACATTTGCTCAAACTGCGATTGCACCAAGAAGATATGCTCTGAGACACTTCTTGAACGCCAAAATGGAAGGGGCACACTTTATATTTGCTGGTATCGAGTTGTAGATGGATACAGCATTATAGGAAAATTATTTTTTGAATAATGTAGTTCTGTGAAAAGGCACTGTGTACATTTCTTTATATCTAGTATCCCTCAGATGAATGTCAGATCTCTCCATTAGTTTGGATATTAAATAAATGGGAATGTTTCTTCTAATAATTTAAAAAAGTAAGGATGCAAGGTGCATCACAAATCTGTTTTCCAATTTCAACCATTTAGATTTCTCATGACTCACTGATATGATCGAATTTCTGAATGTCGAAAGAAAATCTTAGGCAGGAGTTTTGGATATTTTATAAACTGCGCTTATCCTTATCGGTCAAAGCAGGCCAGTACACGACATTAAAATAAGCAATACTACTTGACAGAATCAAAGATTCACACAGTCTCATCTCCAATGTGGTGTTCAAAATATCTTTATGCATATACAAAGTTCTTAATTTTGCATAGGATTTAAGAACTAAGTGATTCACATGGTTGTCAAATTTCAAATCTTTATCAAAGTGAATACCCAAGTTCTCACATTGACTTCCATCAATCGAGATGGTGAGATCAAGATTTTCCATGATATCTGAATTGTGAGCTCTCGGTATTTTATAGAGATAATCCAAATCAGAATTCATAGCTTCACAAGCAGATTTTAGCGCAGATGGGTAAGAAGATTTGTAAATCCGGGTGTCATCAGCATACTGGTGGATCTTACAGAACTCTAACTGTTTTGCCATCCTGTATAAATATCATACCTATAATTGATGCATATACTCGAAATACGACTTGCTGATCGATTCCAAAAAAACAGTAATAACTTCATTCCTTCAAAACTATTTCTTATTAAAGCAATTGTATGTGTTCCATTCGCATAACGTATTATTTAATGGCATGATTATAACCCTTCATTCATTCAACTCAGTCAGCTGATTCAACGGTTACCGTCCTAGAATTGAAACCACACCGCTACGGACCTACTAAAATATTGCAATTTGACCTGATAAATCACCTGGTAACTAACAACGTAGCATCTGCTAATACTCCGCAGTAAATTGACGGCAAAACGTGTAGAAATCGTGCAAAGCTCATTACCCCGCTACCTTACAATATGTTTAATACCTACTTTGTACCATTATTCCATTAACTTTACGACAGAAAGGTTCTTCGTGCAGATGGCAGTTTTATAGCCCCGTGCTATGCAAATGAGATTCAGTCTAATAGGATTGGAGACATTAATCATTTTAGTGTTCGTGGGAAATGATTCTCCTAGATAGAACAGGAATAATCTCATGAGCAGCACGATTTTGGTTCTGAAATTGCATTATCGAAATATTCGTTGTTACGCTCGAAAAACGGAAATTGCATGTTCGTATCGGAATTCAGTTCATATTGAAATGGAAGAGAAATAACTGTACAATCTGAGCGAAACTCTATTGAGCTCAATGGATTCCAGATTTTTTTTTTCAACCAAAACGAGGTCAGTATCGATGGGATTGCTGGTTATTAACCTATGTGATATTGTATATTCATTTATCTATCTGAGACTAGTGCATTGTTTCGTAGTGTGATATGGGATGAATATTCGTAAGTGTTTCCAACATTTTTTTAGGCTACCGTTACTGTAATATCTGGCGAACACGCAGGGTGAGACTTGAAGTTTTTAGATTGGAGAGCGACGAATCAAAAATTATCTGGAACTGATTGTCACTCTTACAGGGCATCCCACTTATAATTTTCTGGAAGGATATCGTCGGAACTATAGGCTGTATCATAAAATATTAACAACAAAAATCCTTTCCATTTATACAATGAAGTGAGGTCCATGTAAGATATGCCTGATATCGATGTACGCCACAAAACCAATATTTCGATTCCGCGACACAAAACGTCTTTATTCAAATCTTCGTTCTCATACAGCATTGCTAAATTTCATAACGGCATTCCTAATGAAATGAAATCTATGTCTAGCTAGTCATTTCGGTAAATATTTAAACAACTCTTCACTGATTCAAATCTTTTTGAAAACTTAATATGCTGATATCGTGTCCATTAGAGTAACTGTCAATAAATCATGATAACGAAAAATTGTCCACTTGAATCATAGGTTGAGAATGAAATATTGTAAAAATGCCCTGTTCAACATGAATGTTAAAAAAAAATGGAACTTGAAAAACAAAAATCAAATTATATTCTATTCATAGCACGTGATGAAATGAAACAAACCAAGTCATTCATTTATCTGAAGTAGATTGAAAAAAAAAGAGGAAAACCAACAACATTACTGGATGAAACAGCTATTGAATCAGCTTTTTAAAAAAATGAAAAAACAGCGGCAAGCTTTCACTAATGTAGTATAAAAGTTAAAGAAAACCTGCAAATCTAACCTACTTTTATCATTTGAAAACAATAAAAATACACTAAAGTTGTTAACTTTCCAGCCAATCATCACAAACTAATATGAATACTCAGAGAAAAAAAAAATTAATCTTCTCATATTGAAAAAAGTGTTTCACAGGTCCATGGAGGATGAAGCCTCCGACAACGAGAGAGGCGCCTCCACCATATGTCGCAACTCGGTACTCGCTTGCCTTATTTCGAGAGGATTTTTCGCTGTTCCACCCAACTTTCATTCATCCAAATAAAAAAAAATCATTTGAAAACTCAATTAAATATTCATTTTTGAAAAATGAGAAAATATGCTACAAAATGAACTGACATTGAATAGCTCAAGAGAAATAAAAAAACACCAAAAACTTACAATATATTGCTAACCAGCAGAATTGTCGAGAAGGAGATATGCTGCATTCTCAAAAATGTTCCGGAACCGTTTCTGAAGATTGATCAATGAATACTGACTGATTTACTGAATAATGAATACCGAATCTTGACCTTCCTCAATATTTAAAAAGATTTATATGCTGAGGTTGCAAGTTTGCTTCGGTCACCGTACTAAGGTGAAATGCTTAGCACGCATCCGTGCGAGTTTTCGAGTTTGGAGATTGTTTTATATTCCTATATCCTGTAATCGTATCAATTTGATGTCTATGAGCTTGGAGTATTATAATATGGAATTGTAAATACTGAGTGTTTCTGTTATAGAATATTGAAGTTGAGGTTGACACATCTCTCAATTCGTGTATTTGTTTCAATAAATTTGAATTAATCAATTTCCACTTTCCATATTTGACACTACATTCAGACATATTCATATGTGCTTAGAATTAGCCTAAGTAGGTTGAGTGGAAAAGCGCTACTTCTTGACTTTGTTGAAAAAGCACAATCTCAGCCTTTTGTCAAAGATAATGTATATTCTTCAATGTGATGTGTAACACATCTTTGGCAATGAAATCAATAATAATGATAATGATATATCACAAGAAATCAACTTCAAATTCAGTTTATTATTGCTGATCGATGGAAATTAGGATAACAACAACTTTTGAATTGGGTGCGTTCTATAGGGCATTGAATTTGCAATATATTTAATGCCATGAGATTTTCTTGTACAAAGAGTCGCTGTCGCGTCATCCAAAATTTCATGAAATATATTCCCAAAAATTAGTACCAGGTGTTTGCGACTGACTGATCGATATAGTTTGGCGAATCGGAATGCTACACCTTGGAACGAAAAACGTCCTCTGCCTCCCTGGTAAATGAGTACCAAGTTAGTATATCAATCATTTTTTGATATATCTTCATCAGTTGAATCAATTCATTTCATTCCTCTTTTTGCATTTGCTGGGGATGAAGGAAAATAGTGCAAAACTTTTTCGAAATTCCACTATATCTAAAGAAATATGCACTGTTTGAACGTCATTATTTTGTGGTGGATCAATATTTGTTTCGTAGTATTTTGGGTTTGTAACCTAGCACAATTTGAAAAAATTAGAAGAATATTGGAATCTGTACAAGTGCAGAAGGGCAGATTTTCAATCTACCCCGAAAAGTTGCTGAGTCTATTGAAGAACAGTTCTTCCTGGATGGAACAAGTCCAATTAGTCGGCAACTTCTCGTATAACTCAAATTTTGACTATCAAAAAAATGATAAGAACTGATATATATGAAAATACTTATCTGTTAACGTTTCGGAAACTGAATCTGCTTCCGTTCTCAAAACTCCAATGCAAATTCCTTTTCAAATGGAAATATCTCGTAGACAATTTTCGTGATTGACATTTGTCAAATTATTTCAAATTTGACATAACATTTTGTCCTTCAAGAGGGGCAGCCATCCGCGATCCATATCAAGCGAACTCATAGATATGCATTCTTCACCAGACAGCTTGATGACAGCAGATACCTTCAATTTTCGTTTCTTGCCATTGCTTTCTTTCGTTATAATTTCAGTGTCGTTCCATATTCTACTGTGTGGTCTCCATCAGCAGTAAGAATGTGTTCTGTTAATTTAGAACCACCTATCTGTCTGTTCCTGATGTACATCTTGTGTTCACTCTTCGGCACTTCCAGTGGTCGAGACGTTTCACCGATGTATTTTTGACCGCACGAACAAGGAATTTGATAAATACAATTTTTTGTGTTTTCTATTGGGTTATTTGGTTTGGTATGTGTGAGTATTGATCTTAAAGTATTTGTTGTTTTGAATGTTGTTCTAATATTATACCTGTTGCCGATCCGTTTTAACTTTTCATATAAATAAGGGACATAATGAATAATGTTTGATACAGGTTATTTGTATTTTGTGTAAGTTTTATGTCTTCATTGTGGACTTTATTCGGATTTTCAATTTCTGTCAAATTTTTTCATTTTTTCAGATTGTGGTAGGTTACAAACCCAGAAAACTTCGAAACAAATATGCACTGATCTCATATTTTTTGAAAACCCTAACAACATCATTCAAACACGTTGATTCCAAGCGGGATGGATTGAACAAGATGAAAGAAAAAGGCTTTTTTTAACCCATCGCTTGCACCAATTTCGACTCATGAGGGTTGATGTTTATAGGGAAACGTCAGCTGGTTAACAAAAAAGCTCACTTCAAACTCCATTTTGAACTTATTCATATGAAATTATTGTTTGAATGTTTGTTGAGGAGAAAGAAATGTTCTTGATTCCATTTCTTGTGTTTTCTCTTCCCTAGAAATGAAAAATGAGAAGATTCGAGTTCTTTTAATATCTGTTTTTTGGGCAAATTCGTATTTTTGCCCCGATACGTGGCACTAATATGATAAGGGTGCAAAATTGAGTGACTATCTTGTCAGGTACGTATCGTACCTGACAAGATGATTGTTGAACTTTGAGAATTCAATTTGCAAATTTATTTGGAAAATACATCCCCTTGGCGATGTTTCGTAACCTCGTCCGCCTCCTTTATCAAGTCGATTTTGAAAAATTTTTTAGCAATTCATTGTATTGTAGTTCAACAATAATTCATCGAATGAATTCATATTGTCAAAGAAAATATATTGAAGCCTCAATGGAACCAAACATTCAAAGAACAATGACATTAATTACAGAATGCTGTATATTTAGAAAAATCCAGAATAAGTTCCACAGATTTTGTGAAACTCAAAGTTCTCAGTGTGACATTCAGGACCAATAAAAACTTGAGTACGGATACTGAAAATAATCGATATCAGATATGTTTGAAGTGAAAGAATTGTCTTATGAATCGTGCCCTATGAATTTCTTCATTCAACCTTGGGGGATATATCGAAAGCTCACGAAGGAAAACAGAAATACCCTTCAGAATTTGAGAACAAACAACCAACTGGAGAGTATGGAAATGAACGAATTGAAGAGATATAAATTTCCTCCTGAACTTGTAATCTTTTTTATGACATACATTTCATATATTCGTTGATAATCTCTTTGATTTCTGTTCGATCCTCAGGTATTGCTCTCCATATTAGTTTCCACGTTTGATATCTGTACACTTACGTTTTGCTCATCTGAAAATGCAAGTTCAATCCAATACCATCGAAGTATCATTTCATATTAATTTCAGAACTTGGCAAATAACTCGTCATGTTGGTGATCGTACAAGTACATTTGACTTTACAGCATCCACCAGGAATTGTTTGTGAAGTCGCGTATCGAATTTCTCTGAGAACATGTCGGCAACCAGTACATTAGTAACGGTCGCTTCGACTAGCTCCCGAGTGCAGAAACCCCAATGATTGTGGCCCCGTGAGAACTCCAAAGTTTAATTAGTTTTGTGTTGATAGCATCGATCGGCACTTCAAACGTCGAATGAAAGTATTGACGGAATATCGTAACTGTATCGAGATGTGTTTGTTTCTGAGCGATTGCGAAGTATATTTTCATTGTGGACATAAATGAAGTAACGTCTCGAAAAGCTATAAATAATCATTGGTTCTCTGTTAGACTAGAGACCAACGTGATCAATAAAATATTCAATCATCACCAAAAAAAAATGAAACTACGATACTATCTGATTCTTGGGTGTTTTCCGGGTTTGATGGCCGTGGTCCACAGGTTTTTATTCCTGACGTTTCGCCTACGACTATGGTAGGCATTATCAAAGTCTGTGAGGTAACGGACGGAATGATCTCGTTCTCACAGTAGATACTACTTTATTGACGTTATGATCGGCTTTATACCTGTTCTCCTGTTCGACGTCCGATACTATCGTGTTGGAAGTGGGCGTGGCTTGTTTCCTCTTGACTGGTTTGGGTCGTGTGTGCTTTAGAGCTGGTAACCAGACTTTGTTGATGTGTATGCCTTCTTCTTTTCGGTTGAAATTGTCTTTATGTTTGTGAATCTCTATCGCTTCTCTGTGTAACCTGGGATAGTAGCTCTGCGTTCTGTCAATCACTTCCGTTTCGTCAAATGCAATCGCGTGATTGCCTTCTCCGAGTGCATGCTCGGATACTGCCGACTTGTCTGACTGTCCCAGGCGACAATTTCTCTTGTGTTCGGAGAGCCGTGTCTTGATGCTTCTTTTAGTGGTTCCAATGTGGACTGATCCACAGCTACACGGGATCCGGTACACACCTGGTGTTGCCCACGGCTCTCTTGGATCTTTGGCTGACCTTAGACTATTTCTAACGGTTCGTGTTGGCATCAGTATTGCTTTCACATCGTGTTTTTCCAGCGTTCGTCCTATGCGATCTGTCACACCTCTTATATATGGCATAAAGGCTTTCCCTACAACAGGTTTATTAAAAGTTTCCTTCGTGTCCTCTCTCTTGGGTCGTATTGCCCGTTCGAATTCGGCTTCACTATACCCATTCCCTTTTAACGCTTGTTTAAGGTGGTCCAGTTCCTCAGGGAGGTTTTGTGGTTCACAAATGCGGCGGGCCCTCTCCACTAATGTTTTAATTACACCTCTCTTCTGGCGTGGTTGGTGGTTGGAGTCAAGAGGAAAAAAGCCACGCCCACTTCCAACACGATAGTATCGGACGTCGAACAGGAGAACAGGTATAAAGCCGATCATAACGTCAATAAAGTAGTATCTACTGTGAGAACGAGATCATTGCGTCCGTTACCTCACAGACTTTGATAATGCCTACCATAGTCGTAGGCGAAACGTCAGGAATAAAAACCTGTGGACCACGGCCATCAAACCCGGAAAACACCCAAGAATCAGTCACCTCCGGCCGTGAAAGTTTACGTTCTACGATACTATCTGTTTGACTGAAAAGTGATTGCATGAAATTGCTATTCAGTCTGTCAATCTACTTTATCAATATATAAGGTTTATACATCTGTACAAAACAGATGAAACATGGAGGTGTTACAATAATCGGTAGCGATAGAGTGGGGTATAGATCAATCTCTTATACGAGAATCTTATGCTTGAAAATCCCTCGTGCTGATCTTTGATGTTGAGCTCTGCTGTGAATGACTGTACGGTCATCGATTTACATCAGATCATTCCGGTCAAACTACATTCTTTTACTCATAATCAGGGGAAAAACAATGATCTGGAAACCATTTTTTGGGTTTTCTCTCCCCTAGCAATGGAAGAAAACAGCTTTGAGTTTTATAATATCTGTTTTTCTGTGCAAATTGGTATATTTGGCCCAATACGTACAGCTTATCCAATCCATCCTGTTTGAGAACTAATGAGGTATATGCTCAGAAATCTCTGTGGAGTTCAGTAAGATGAGAAAATCGATTATATGTGTTCATTGTGTTGAAATGTATTCCTGGTAGGTGTTTTATCTTTCGTCGTGGTCTGCACTACCAGTATGCAACTGGAAAAGAAGCTGAGTTTTTACCAGGAAGTATTGGATGAGCTGTAAATGCAATATTGAAAAGATGCGAAATTGAGTGAATATTTTGTCCCTCACGTATCGCATTTCCATGAATTTGAAGATTTAATGAACGAATTGATAGGTAAAATGCATATATTTTCCCTTGGTGACGTTTCGAAAGCTAGTATGCCTTCTATCAATAAATTTGTTTATTAGATCTCCAAATTCACAAAATTGTTGATTATGTAATAATCAACATGGATTCAGAAAAGGGCATTCTATCGAAACAGCAAATTACCACTTTCTCAATTTCATTTATGCAGAGATTGACGCTAATAACCTTGTCATCCGTCTGTTTTTTGATCTATCGAAGGCATTCGACACAGTATCTTCTGATTTCTCAACCATTAAGACAGCTGCACTCGGTTTACCAGAAAATATCTCAACTTGGTTGAGATCATACATGGAGAATCATTGTATAACTGTCAAATATAATACTACTATGTCGAGTGAACAAAATATTAAAATGGGTGTTCCACAAGGCTCGGTTTTGGGTCCATTATTATCTGTGCTATTTTTGAATGACTTGCCTGAACACATAATTGACTGCCATTTAACTATGTTTGCTGATGATACTACGATCACAGTCTCAGGTCCTAACATTGACAACTTACTTGGTAAAGTAACGAAAATCATTGATACATTTGCATCTTGGTGTGATCGTAACAGTCCCTTTCTGAACCCTAAGAAGTCGGTATCTATGAAATTTTTTGATAAAAAAAATGATATACCAAACGTACTATTCTCCAGTGAAGAAATAGTTATGACACAAGAAGTAAAGTTTTTGGGAACTCTGCTAGATGAACATCTGAATTTTGATCAGCACATCAATTAATAGTGTTTGCAATAAACTAATTCAGCATTCTTTGCAATCAAACGAATGAAATCCTGCGTAATAAAAGAAAGTTTACCAAGCAATTATTTTGCCATGGCATTTTCTCACATTTCACTCAACATAATGGCGTGGGGAAACGGTTCATATCTGAATAGAGTTTTTGTGGACCAAAAGCGTATTTTGAGACTCATATTTGACATGGATTTTCGCGACAGTTGCAAATCAGTTTTTGTTAGTGAAAACCTTCTAACAGTGCCATGTACTTATATTCTTAAATGTGTCAAATTCGCTAGAAGCAACCTCGAGTACTTCGAAACGATCGCATCAACACATACATATAGTACAAGATTCGGAGGCCATCTGCGGTTGCCAAGTCATATTACCGCCGAGTTCAAAAACTCCCCAGTCCACAATGTTGTCTCTCTCTACAACAAATTGCCGACTCATATAATAAATTCCCAAAATGACAACATTTTCTTTAATAGGGTTAAATCATTATTTATTGACAGGTGCTACTATACTGTGCAGGAGTATATAGATGATACTTTTTGATTATTTATTTGATGTTGTGTACTTCATGTATGATTCCATATGTAAAATTTGACGTTGAAATATTCATTCAAATATTGTTATTGGTGCTTCTGTCCTATTTTGTCTCATTTATCATTCCTTTATATTTTCTGACCTACCATATGTACCTGGTTGTACCAAAAATGGTTGATAAAATTATTATTATTATACGATGGGTATCTAATGAAATAGTGACTCGATTCTCCATCTTTTTGCTATTGTAGTAACGTATTGGTATAAATATTCAATTTCAAAGAAAAAACAAAAAGATATAAAAACGTAAAGCTCTCTCCTTTTCCCCCCATTGCTGGAGGAGAGAAAACCCAAGAAATTGATTCCAGAACATATCTACCTTCTCAACAGATATTTAGATTAAAAATCAATAGCTCTATCTGGACACGACCATTCACAGAAAATTGTATTGATGTTTCGAGGATGTCTCTTGGCAATTTACTCATGCAATGTTACTATTTTCCGTTCAAAAAGTAATTTTCAAAGAGGAAACCACCAGTTATCTGCTTCTGTTGAGAACGTTGATAGACACTTCATCAAAAATAAAATCAATTTCCTTTGCTTCCGGAGTTTCACCAAGTTCAATAATTTGAAACAGAATTTTCAGTAACGTTTTGATCAGTTCAATGAAACAGCATTCAATGAACATATTTCTCAAGCTTATACGAGAGTAAGAGATGATTAGAGTCGTATTACCTCCAAAACAACAGTTTCAATAATTATACGTACAAAAAGCGTACCCTTTCTTACATAGTTGCAACTTTGTTGCAGTCGATTCTCGTTTTTGAAAATGATTCACCTCATTCCTTGGTAGAACTCCCCATTCCAAGTTTTTCTTTCTTTCTCGAACCAATAACAGAAATGAAGGATTCAGCTGCTGTAGTCTTTCCGCGAAATGCAGCGAAAAATTCCATCTATTCCTTTCTGAGGCAAGGCAATGCCCTGTTGTTTTGCCTAAATGTATGGCAGTCGGTGTTGCTGAGGACGGAGTTCATTGTCAGGAATTTGATTTTCATGATTTTTCATCCACTTAAAACTCTGCATAGATATTACCATTTCACCTTCACGTCAAGCGAGAGTACTAATAATTTTAGTAAGTTGGTTATTTAGGTACCAGATATACATATGGTAGTTGACAAAAATATCAATAAAGGTGAAAAAAATTGTCGAGTTACAATGGAAGTATATATCGAACATTATCGGTAATTGAGTTTTTAACGAAAGGCTGAACCCCTCTTTCCACAATTAATTTTGTGAATAACTATCGAATTGGTTTAGTGATAGATGTCACTTTCTTGTACTTTTTCAAGGGGGTGATCCTGAATTGAATGAGCCTTGGATCATATTTTCAGGACCACCATCAAGATATTTTTTGATTTTCAACTTTTAGCTAGGCTACTACTCATAGCAACAGCGAAAAACATTCAAGGATATCCATTTTCTGTAGATACATATCACAATTCACTACAATCATCGGACGTACATGAACAAATTTGTGTTCCTACCCAACAAACACTATGCACATATTAGATACAGCTGGATAGAAAAAAGTACAGGGTTACATACCATGATCAGGACAATCATCATATAAATAGTGACAGTAATCTGATACTGATCAAGGATGTGAATGATACGAGGCTGCTCGATGCATCCGAGAGTCTAGAAATGGAAAAATAGTATGAATGGTGACAAAGGGTCGATACCTGTGAGCCTATCATTAGGTTTCTTGACGGGAAATCAGATTAGCTGATGGATCGAGTCCATATCGAACCAAGAAGAAACTTTGCAACCCACATTTGTCTTTGGATTCAGTATCAGTTTCCTTCTGTCGATGATGCTAATCTTGTGAGCGCAACTAGAGCAAGAAGTATCAGTTTTATGTTAAGGTAATTGATCTCATAACTCACACCAGAAGTTCCTATCTCATCGTTTACATCTCGAAGCAAAAAATTTCTGACAACATCGATACTCGAATCGATATTCGAACCAATGCCACATAACAAGGAATATTATCTTCATATTTGAACAAGTGTTGTCCATCTTTCTTGAACTACATACACCCAAGAGAACTTCTTTCTATTTTTTTTCAATGTGGCGAAGTTTGAAAAAATTGTCTTCTGTGAATGCACCCGACTTAGAAAAATTGTACAGGAACCTGTAATATTCCTTTATTTACAACCACATATGTAATGCTGTCATTACTATTGTCATTGAAGGTTGGGAAGTGTCACATTACACACCTTTACTTCCGCCCTCACTACCCGCCCTCATTACAACTATTCTAGACTTTATCTGTCACTCAATGACTTTATCTGACATTTATTTATAATGGTGACAATTGTATACCCCGTAGTCATGGTAACAATATATCTACTTGATTGTTCCTTGAAAACCGCGTTCTTGGTAATTTGTCGTTGAATGTTATATTTTGGACATATTCAGAACGAAACAGAGATTCATTATTTCAAATCGAAATATGATGGTTGTAAATAAAATAGTATACAAAACTCGGCAGGAAGTTTCATTCCTGTCTCGAGATCATAGCTAACTTCGACGCTTTGCGTCTCGGTTAAATAACTGATCTCACGGCAGGAATGAATCACTTCCCACCTCGATGTGTAATAGACAATTAAATGTGCGTTTTTGATCGAGTAACTGCTGCGCCAGCTCAATTCACTTCACATCAATTTTATGAACAGACAAACTGGTGGAGATGAGAGATCGGACAGAAAATGCAAAGCATTCATATAATGAGATGACGTTTTGGAACTCAATTCATTTTCATTCATTAACCCATGAAATTTCAGTTGTTACTATCTACGTCACTCCATACGACTTGCATAATAACCTTTGAATCGCATCATAACTGGATCATTATGGAGCTCAACTGAAATATCGCCATATTGCAAAAATCCTAATGCATAATCACAGGAGCTTTGTCCCGATTTCCAACGTTCATTTATCATACAACCCCAGAAAATAAACGGGGCGTACAAAATGAGTTTATTTAATATAACACGATTGAAAACACTGAACAAAGGGAGAAAAATATAAGCCTGACGAACAACGTAAATGCAATTAGGTAAAACGTTGAAACGTAATAGGAGAGGGATCATTGTTGGTCAAAAACTCTTTTCATTAAAAAAGTATTAGTTCTCACTGGTATCGCGAATCTCATGAAACTAGACTTCATTAAAGGGAGGATTTCATTTTCGTGAATTACTCGGTTCCCTTTTGAATCGTAGCTCTCTAGTTCCACATCGATTGAATACGATTATTGTTGAAAATTGATTGAGATTTCACATTTGGATTATGATTCTGGCATTCGAAACTTTAGCGATACAGATAAGTTCTTCTCATAGGACGAATTAGTGATTTTGAGTTGCACACATTTCATTTTGGTTTGTGTTCACTGCAGCAATTTCTCGAGGTTTACCAAGAGTCTGCCCTTTCACACTTTTATAATATGAATATCATTACTCAATTAGTTTTCATTTTGATAGATTTCAATTTCCAGAAAACTACGAATGTGAATGGTATTCCACTGGTCATGTTTCAGTAGTTCAGGTGTGTAGACATAAAGTCAGTAACTGGCTAGAGTTTTTTTTCTATTCAATTCCTCAGACATTTCCCCGGTCTTCAGAGTAATGGAGGAGGGAACATTCTTAGCATATTCGAGAACTTGAAATATTGACTGTCTGGTCAACATATCATTCTGGATAAATAATTTCAAATGGAAAACGTACATCTTCTCTGTATTCAGTCAGAAACCAGTTGCAATAAGTCAATCTTCGGTTGTGATCGTTATCGTAAAGATGTTGGTGTAGTTGGTACTTGAATAATCGATAGTTATATTTGTGAAAAATTCTCCAAACGGACGAATAACTTATATCACACTCGGACACAATTTGGCAAATTGACGCCGTACAATTCACTTCAACATAGGCCAACACCTCTACTTCTTTGTTTCTCCGTAAACTAGTGACAAGTCAATTTTCTCGTTTCCAGTATAATTTTCCATATCAAATTATGTATAACACAACAAATAAATTTTCAAAAGTGACAGCATTTTCGTTAACCTATTTGTTTAGGTAGTCCTAGCAACAGCTTCAATTATTGTTTGTCACGGATAATTAGAATAACAGGACTTAGTGCATAAGTATACCGAATACGTATCACTTGTTATTAGGTATGATCGCTTCTTGCAATTGTTCAGGAAATTAGTGAAAAGCAAGTGAAAGTGTGTGGTATCAAATTATTCGTAAGAGAATGATCTTCCACAAAATGCCGACGAGCCACCCCCTTTCCATTTGAAAAAATCAAGTTAACTGGAAAAAATTCATATTTGCAACTTTTAAATAATTCTTGAAACGACTGTGGGGTCATAATCCTTCGAGTCGTAGTTTTCCCATCTTACTTGATCAAGCATGAAACGATTTATACGATCAATGGCATTCCAGATCGGGAAAAGAAAATTGGAATAAAAACGATTTTATTTGTCAAATATAGACAAGTTAGGTTTTGTTGGATTCAGAATGTCATTCTCGATCGAAATTTCCGGTCAAACCGGAAGTACGGCAAAGCAAGTGAATATGTTAAAAAATGTAAATTGAACTATAACACACAACCCCCAAAGGACCCCGCACGGTTCTTATGGAAAATGGGTCCCAGTCGAATTGGCTGAAAATTTAGGATACTGTAGTTTATGATGTCCTGATCAAATGTCTCCATGGGCACAACAAGATCTAATGTACAGTTTTTGAGATACAGGGTGTCAAACATGCAGAGAGAGGGATGTTACTTACCTTTAGAAAATCAATAATGTGGCGATTTTTTTGTTACAAAAAGTTAAGGATAATAATTACAATCTCAATATTGTCGACACGAGTTGTAATAAGAAGTTATAAGACTCCGTATACAGGGTTATTAATAATTACATAATTTTTATGTAATTCTTTAAACAAACTCAGTCAAACGCAAAAGCTCGTAGACTTGCAGAATAAGTAAAAAATATTTGATTTTAATATTGGGCGATCTGAGGTTACTATTATACGGGGTCTTCCACTTTTTTAGTTGTAGTTATTTTATTTTTTTTCAGGAACATATAAAAAAATTAAACATAAAAGTAGAAAACTAAATATAATATGATCAATATTTTGTGGCGCTCATGCCTATTTGTTGCATCTTGTACGGATCCTGGTCGACCGCATGATGATGCAGCAATCAAATGGGAGACTAGTGCATTAAAAATATTTCTTACCAGTTCATACCATGTATGTTAAGACATTGTAATTATGATTATGTACGGATTCTATTATTTGTTGATGGCTTGCATCCGATATTAGCGTTATGTGGAACGTACCGACACTTTCGAGCACCTGATTTACAATTGGAATAATAATGATCTCTTATCTTTTATGTGTGTATAAACATTCAAATTCAATATCACTCAAACTACTTTCGTGGTAGTCTCGTCAGATTTTTTGTTACATCTCTGTAAGAATGACAAGATCTCTCATCTTATGATCGGTTAATGTAACGTAATCCGATAATTATTACTGAATGAAAGGTTCTAAAAAAAACCCTTGCCTATCTAAATGATGTGAACATGATTTAATCCTTTCCGAAATAAAGCCCCATATTCGACAGATAATGAAGATCTTCATCGCCGGTTCATACCGTGTGATTCACAAATTATACGGCATTTTGGGCATTTACACCATCTTGTACAGCATTTACTTTTGTACCAATGCTTGTCCCAATTCCGTTACCCCAAGTTTTGCTGATTTAACAGTTTCAATCCTAGCATCTATTATTATTCTAAATGCTTCAAGAGTTTGTTTCAGATAATTGCCAAAATTCCAAATCAACATAAGTGAACAGGGTGTTGTAGTATAATAAATAAATTATATTCATCTTGTAATTATGAACCCCCCTATATGTGTAATCTGTATACTTATATTATTTTAATATATTAAGTTTGAAGGTCAATATGTTATGATTATTTGATTTAACTATTATTGATAACTTTTATTAAAGCTAATAATAAAGCCGGTCGTCGCATTTAATGAATCGCCCTGTATATTATAACGAATCAATGTATCGCTGGTGTCCAACCTTAATCCAATACCCTGCACAAAAAATGAAAATATGAAGCGCACGGTGTTACTGGATACAGTGTTACATAAGATTGAATCAAAGATTCCCTTGGAAATAATTGTTTTGACAGTTAATGTTGATTCTGACACTAATTTAGTATCTGCTAATTGTAAGTGATTGTAACTAGTTTATTGTTTGATTTGATACAGCAGACTTATGAAAACAGACTACCTTCTTCAATATAGAATAAGATGGCCCTAAGGAATAGAAATCTCTTAACTTGTTTTGTTTGTGATGGACGATTTCAACCACGTTTGATGACGAGAATAAATGGGGAAGAGAATGCTGCAAAATCTGAAATAGCTATTCGTAGAAGACAAGAATTTTTCAGGCCGTCTCTTAATGTAAATGCTGATACGAAAATATGTACCAATTGCAATCAGTCGATCCGCAATGAAATATCTGCTATTGAAGAAGACCCTGCTTGTTTAAAGATAAATGTATTAACGCAAACTAGAAGTAGTACGTGCTTGATATGTAACAGCGATGAAGATCTTCGTAAGTTATCTGTCGAATGTAGGGCTCATGTTTTCATTTTGAAAGATATCTATATTCCCGAATATGTTAAATCATGTGCTCATCATTTAGATGAGCAAGGATATATTTTACAACCTTTGGTAATTGGATTGCGTTACATCAACCGACCCTATGTTATAAGAGGAGAAATTCTTCAGTCATTTTTACAAGGAGTTCGTCATGTAGCAAAAAATCTGACGAGAATATACGACGAGAATAGTTTAAGTGACAGTGAATTTGAATACTTATACCCAGTTAATAAACAGCAGTTTTCAGAACTATTTTCCTACTGCGATGGGGTACGCCAAGAAGATTATTACAGATATGTGAATAAAAAAGATCTCTTGATGTTCTTGTGCAAAATGCGTCATGGACTTTCTGATGATTTTGTACGTTTAATGTTTGGCTATTCAAGTAGACAGGCAGTAAGTCTAGCCGTTACTCTTGTTAGACAATCTTTGATGCAACGTTTTGTGACTACCAACATAGGCTTTAATGCTATTACTAGAGAAAATTATATTGAGAGACATGTTACGGACTTTGCTAATGTACTATATAATCCAGAGCCACAAATTCCTCGAGCAATCACTTTCATTGATGGTACTTACAGCTACATTCAAAAGAGTAGCAATTTCAGAGTTTTACGGCAGTCGTATTGTGTACACAAAGGCCGACACTTATTAAAACCTATTTTAATAGTAGCACCTGACGGTTACATAGTCGACATTCAAGGGCCATACTTCTCTGATAGTAAAAATAATGACGCTGCTATTTTGCAAAATGAACTTGAACTAGACGGTAATATAATGAGAAGATGGTTTCAGGAAAATGATATTGTAGTAGTGGATAGGGGGTACCGTGATGCTACTGAAATACTTGGACACCTAGGCATTGTGCATAAAATGCCAGCACTTATGCTTCCTAACCAACACCAACTCTCAACCGAAGATGCTAACGACTCTCGTTTGATCACAAAGTCGAGGTGGATAGTAGAATCACGAAACGGCCACATAAAATCAATGTTTAAGTTTCTACAACAAAATATTCAAATACAACATCTTTCCCATCTAGGGGATTTTTTTCGGATAGCTGGAGCTATTATTAATAGATATCACCCTCCTATCCTGATGGAAGGAGCCGATGCACAATTGGCTCAAAGATTACTTGAAAAGGCTAGTGAACCAAATGTCGTTCAAGCACTAGTTGAGGAAGAGAATCTGAATACTAGAAATGCTCAAAGATGGGTACGTTTAGATGCTGAACAGTTGCAAGATTTTCCAATTCTGACGCTTGATTTTATAAAAACGCTAACAATTGGAGTTTATCAAGTAAAGTTGGCACCGTCCTATGTCCAAGACAAATTACAGAGGGACGACGAAGAATTTCAGTTTGAAACTTTGAGAGATATCAACAGACTACCATGGCCAGGGCTTCTACGGGTTAGAGTATTTTCTCGTTTTAGAAGTGCAGCTAAATATCAACTGTGGATTTCATATCGACCAACAAATAACGAAGAAATAAATAATGAAGAAGAATCTATAGATGGTTATTACTGCACCTGTAAATCTGGTGCTCGAACTGTCGGTACCTGTGCACATATTGCTAGTGTAATATGGTATTTGGGGTACGCACGCCATCAACCAAACATTCGCTACCCCTTAACCCAATTGATAGGATCTGTTCACGATGCAGGAAACAGACCCCAACCACAAAATAATATTGTTCGTTAGGTTTAGTTTTTTATTTTATATCTACGTACGATACTAGTCTGATTTCGTAAAAAAAGAATCACCCTATGTAAATAGCCTTAGAACTTTTCCATACAAAACGTATCGACATCCCCATTACGTTTTAAATATGAGACCCTCAACACCGGTCTGTCGATGGTTTTAGCTTTGAATGCACCTGAAATTGCCATGTTGTTTTGAGATGAAGTCAGTTACAGTTATTGTTTACTGATGGCCGCGTTGAGTTGTTACAGTTTTACTGTTCCCTTAGTTATTCATTATTCTCATACAAAATATACATTTTCTAAATATGTATATCCTACATACAACACCAAAGTGTATAATATATTTGAGCAAAGATCCTTGTACTTCCAGAGCTAACGCAAAGCGACACTGATGATGGAGGTAGACCTCCGAAACCGGTCCTATTCCAAGCTACTGTGTTAATTTGAGATGAGACCACGTGCCAATTGTCTGTATTAAGGTTTACTGTTTCCTTAATGATTTCAAGTTTTCAGACAAAAAATACATCTTTGTAGGCCACATAATATATAATAGTCATAGCTTTTTGTAATAATGTCAGCCACATTTCTCATAATATGAAGTGTATGCAAGATGAAAAAAAAAAGAAAATGCTCTATTATTCTGTAATAAGTCTTGTCCTATGGTTTTTGGGACATGCTTCGCAGGCCATCACCCAAACATTCGCTGGGCCTATCCCCTAACCGAATTATATGATCCGTACAAGATGCAACAAATAGGCATGAGCCACAAAATATTGATCATATTATATTTAGTTTTCTACTTTTATGTTTAATTTTTTTATATGTTCCTGAAAAAAATTAAATTACTACAACTAAAAAAGTGGAAGACCCCGTATAATAGTAACCTCAGATCGCCCAATATTAAAATCAAATATTTTTTACTTATTCTGCAAGTCTACGAGCTTTTGCGTTTGACTGAGTTTGTTTAAAGAATTACATAAAAATTATGTAATTATTAATAACCCTGTATACGGAGTCTTATAACTTCTTATTACAACTCGTGTCGACAATATTGAGATTGTAATTATTATCCTTAACTTTTTGTAACAAAAAAATCGCCACATTATTGATTTTCTAAAGGTAAGTAACATCCCTCTCTCTGCATGTTTGACACCCTGTATCTCAAAAACTGTACATTAGATCTTGTTGTGCCCATGGAGACATTTGATCAGGACATCATAAACTACAGTATCCTAAATTTTCAGCCAATTCGACTGGGACCCATTTTCCATAAGAACCGTGCGGGGTCCTTTCGTTTTTCTATCTTCAATAATGAAAAAAATATAGGGGTGAGCCACCTTAGAGTATCACCCGGTATTCGGTAGACACTCTTAATTTTCTCTGATTCCACATATCATAATAAGAACTAACAATTCCTAGAAGCATATTTCAATTAATTCCGCAACCAAGTCATTTCCAAGAATAGTAATTACCTGCTGTCATATCAATTCGAGATTCTCAGTCGATCACAAATGATTTTGACAATTTAAAATGAAACCACCCACTATTGTATAAGACTAAACGATACTCGCCAAGTACAATACAGCCCTCTCAACATTCCTCAATTCGGGGTTCATTGTTCATCATAATTATATCCCACACCCAAAACGTGGTCGTACAGAATTTCAATCTACACAACAAGCTCGCAAGCAAATTTGATCATATTTCAATTTGAATATTCGATATTATGAATAATGAATATACTGGTTCTGTAATTTTCCGAGCAATAAAGTTTGTTTTGTTACGAACTCGGGCTCATATCATAATATGATTTGGAACGATAACTTCGTAAACTGGGCAATACATTTGGAGTCGATGGGTTGTTACAGAACTCATCAATATTGAATTATAAATAAATTGCGGTTCAGACGGGGTGGAATTATCAAAATGGTTTAGCGAAAGACTGGTAATTTGAAATCGAAAGAATATTTTTTGTGGTACCAATTAGTCACCAATTCAACAAACGCAATTGTGAGATCATGCTACTGTAACATTTTTCCTGAAAATTCGGTTATAACTGCGTATAACGAATTCAGAACGAATTCATCAACTTAAACCACAGAATAATCAACCACCATACAGAATTTGACCAATTTGATCCAATGACTCATTCGGTAAAAGCCTACCCGGAGTGCACCAATGAGAGCGTAAATGCTGGTTCTCTATCAATGTACTGAAATATATTCTTTTTCGGCAACCGTCCAGGAAGTACCCACTTCCCGGACGCTTTTTCTTTGAGAAAGTAGCATTTTCCCGGCCTAGTCCGGGAAGTACGTACTTCCCGGACTAGGCCGGGAAAATGCTACTTCCTCAAAGAAAAAGCGTCCGGGAAGTGGGTCGGTTGCCGAAAAAATAGTGTACGCAACACGACCGAAAACAGTTTTTTCGGACTCGCAGACTTCCAGGACTCGCCTACGGCTCGCCCTAGAATTTTGTCCACTCGTCCAAAAAAACAGTATTATCCGGACTTGTCACGTAAATTACTATTTGCTCCAGTAAGTCAGATGAAGACAGCTGATTGATTTGACGCATGTCACTTGAATTTTCCCAGTGGAGTTTCCTATTGTTGGTACAGTGCTCTCCTTGATTGCCTCCCCCCCCTTCATTTTTTGAACAAGTCAACTCAAAAAAATGAAACTTGGGATAATGAGATTGATGCATGAATACTATATTTCGGAGTAAAATTTAAAGATAACGACAGCGCCATTTGGGAAAGGGGGTCTTCTGATACATCATTTTGAAGGTCCTTACGAATACTTTACAACTGTAGAATATGAAGTCAATGTCCACACCCACTACAAAATGGCAGAACAGTTTTATTAATTATCTGATTACAAGTACATTAATATCGATATTTCCAGAAATATTTTGTTTTTCTCTGCTTTATGGCAATCCCAACATTCCGGTAAGATTTGATAGGTTATTTTTCAAAAACAAAGAAGACACAAATGTCAGTAGGAAAACGGATATCATTGTTCAACTCAAAAACCCTCATTTAGTTTTTGATTCATGATAGATGGGTACCACATGAACTATCTCCAAAATGGGGGAACTATATTTATTTGAATTAGCCCTGGAAACTAATAACAGAAATCGTAGAAGTGAATCCTGATGAATTAGATATAGATATTTCTATTTCAACAAGATGAAATCAAATTATAAATGAATGAAAAGAATTAAACAGACGTGGCCGCCAAATTTTTTTTTTTTGAATTCAGACTGAATTACGTAAGACCCACAATATTTTTCTTTTCAAATTCAGATGCTCACTGTGACCGAAGTCTTGCCGGACCTCACCCTAGGAAACCGCTGCGAAATATGATATTGCAGCCTCTGTTGCGACTGCAAAATGCTTGTTTTGAGTTCCGTAGCACGAAAAGGAATTATAGTGTTGTGTCGTCATCGTCGTCGTCGTTATCGTGTTGAAAAGTCCTCTTTTTAATGAAATGTTTAGAACAACAAACAAAACAGTTGAGCTCTTACATTGCTTCTGATTCTGAGTTCTAGTGAAGGCAACATGCTGAATGAAATTGTTTTTTTATCTTTCTGATGAATAAGAGATACACGGAATCTTGTTCGTTGGAACCGGAAAACTCAGAAAAAATGTTTGTTCTAAGACAAGCATTCCTCCCGGTGGGGAAAAAGCTACCATTTTCCCCCTTCTTTAGGGGTCGAAAATGAAGCTTTTCAGTGAGGCAGTAAGAAAGAATATATGACCACCACAAAATTCGTTACTAGATACTCTTTTAATTTCAAAACTTCCATATCGATTCTACATAATTCATCATCCAAAAAACTCACACGAAATATAGAAAATTGCATCCCAAATATTTTTAATCTCTATCGAAGTTGAACTATCTAGAGAAGAAGACGATCCAGAACTAGCCGAAGGTGTTCTCAGCTGTGTAATCTCGGGTTTCCGAGTGGAAAGTTCGCCGAAAGTTCGAGAAAATAACCTCTTTTGAGCTACTAAGTTTTTATTAGACTTTTTGTAGCGATCTCTCACCGCAGGGCCATTCCAGATAAAATGTGAGTCAAGAGTGTAAGCGAACCCGAAGGAGAGCAGTCGGGAAATGAAAGGAATTATCGCCAAACTTGACTTATCGAACAGTCAGAGTGAAAATATAGAGGTCAACCTGTAAATTGGCAATATTTGAAGGATGAATGATGCTTTCATCGAAATGATATACAGGGAAAGAAGAAAAATTGATGAGCAATCGAATACTGAATTCGGTTTTTTCTCTTTATGAATCTCCCTAGATTGTAGATATATGTCGACGGCGTCATGACGAAAGGGCATAAGCGACATTTGGTGAATTTTACAGGAGGCGAAAAAAACGTGTGATTGTGTTATATTTCAAGTATCCTTCACAATTTTTGCATGAATATTTCTCTAATGTGTCCGTTTTATTTATGAGAAAAGAAATAACTCAAAGGACTTGAAATTATGGAGTTATTGAATAAAATGTCGCTTACGCCTTTTTTCAGTTTTCGAGTGGCGCTTAAGCCTTTTTTGATGGCGTTTACAAAAATCAAGTTTTTTTCATATCCATTTAACTTGGCGGTTAGATGTCGTTTACGACTTTTCATCATTCTGCAATGAAATGAAACATGGTGGTTACAACTTCGAAAAATCAAAATGAATAATAATATTATTTTATTGAAATTCAAAAAGAAAACGAATATATTTTTATACAGAACAGAAAAAAGACAACAGAAACTATCAGTTTTTTCGTCTCCCAGACAGTAAAAGATATCACAAAAACATCAAATATATAAAATTCCTGAATTTGTGTACATGTGGATTCGTTTGTAACAAAACTTCTTGAAAAGGAAGGAATAGCGAGATCTAGAATACCATCATATGAATTTTGGTCATTCTCTTGTGGAAGAAAATAATCGGAATGAATTTGAAACCCATTGTTATTCGAATCTTCTGCAGGAGTATTCGGTTCTTCAGGTAAATTATCACAGTCAGGAGATGAATACAAAGTTCTCATATCAATAATGACATCATGTTTTAAGGCCTCGTTCAAATCTATTTTTTCATCGCCACAGTAGGATTTATCGAAGGTGTCGGGAAAAATGAGGTACCGTCTGAGGCATTCATTTTCAACGCCCTATCTCTGATTTTCGTGGACCTAGCCGACATCTGAAAAACAGGATGGAAAATTTGCGTCAAGCAAATGTTTCAATTATAGAACAATTTGAAGGAAATCTTGATCCTAATACCAACCGACAAAAAAGGTACATGGATAATTCGTTGAACAAATTAATGTAAGGCTACATTGATTATACAGTTCGTTCAAAAATGAAAGAAACATAACCCTTCCAGGGAAAAATTGCGATAAATCCTCAGCCCCTTCGATTGCTTCGTTTTGACAACGCATTGCTTTCAACAAATCAGGTATAATTTTGATCATTATTATTATTCCATGAGTCGTTAGAGCTCATCATGAGAAATTTCAACGAAACTGGGTTCATTCAATACAGTGAGTTTGAAAGAGTTCGAAGGAAGTATATTCAAAGTTTAAAATATCTTCAATTAGTATGACAGAAATAATGATTTTACCTGAAGAAGATAATACACCATCATGTGAATTAGGTATGGAAAACTTCGCATGCAAAAATTATCTTTGTATTCGTTCTGAATAGGTAACGTATGAAATAATGGATAATCGAACCCATCGTCGTTGAACTCTTGATGAAAGCTGTTACCAATTACGGAATACAATATTATATAAAAATATTCGTTACAACAAAAAATGACTGTCTCCTTTATTCGGCTCGGAAATGTATCACCCTTGAAATAATAATAATATCAATAATTATTCCGAAAGTGAAATTGAAAATGGAAAATGAAATCATGGGCGTAAGCGACTAAGCAGAAACCAAAATTCACAGAGAAATTCAGAGAATTTTGAGATATTTTTGAGGGAATGTTGAAACATTTTTGATACATATCGCACAGTTTTACAGGTTGGTACTATATTCATTCGACTAACTGATCGTTTTCCCATTGAAAAAGTGATTTCAATACCCAATGCTTTCGTTATAGGGAGATGGCGCTTACGCCGACCTAGAAATAAAAAATATAAAATGGCGTAAGCGACAAAACCAAATAAATCGATTTTTCACTGGGATAGATCATAATTCCGATAACTTAATATTCTTTCAAGGCATCCTAGGATAAAATGAAATAACATTCAAGTGATCAATTCTTACCTTGTTGAGGATTCAGGTGGAAACAAGGTTTTGGGCGTAAGCACAACCTCACGCTATGGGAACTAGTCGGTTACTACCGCCCAAGTCGATGCTCTACTGGAATATTCCTGTCGCTTAGGAAAGTCAAAGCCAAATTATTCGCGGTACGAATTTTTGTCGCTTGAACGCTTCGCACCATAGATAGACACGATTTTGAGCAATTATCCGCAATGAAAAACAGTTTTTTTGATTTTTGGCGCTTACGCCTTTTCGTCATGACGACGTCGATGTGAAATGATAAATCGAAGGTCATTTTTTTCTGGGTTCCACAGAGAGAACGATTATAGTGTATTGTAGGTATGATTCCAATAGGAATGATAAGAACGTCCGGTGGAAAAGTGAAACAGGTTTCTGTAAATTAAGATATACAAAAAACAATAGTTTTTGGGAAAAAAATCATGGTAGTGGAGCTGTAAAATCATAATGGGGTATGGCTGGATTCAAGACCAGCTTGGGAAACACATATCGACAATATAAAATCTACATTTTCAGATAATTGAAATGTGTCGTGGGAATGGATGACATACGGACTCATTACCTGGGGGATGTCGATGCATACTATAGGAGTTTTTTTAGTCCACGAAAGGGCAATTCCTGCTATAGCGGGTATTAAACAAACTGAAACATGCAAACCATAGTTCACAAAACTGAATATCCTCACCTTACAATCCGCAATAATTCTATGTCATGTTCTGAATATCAAGGAAAATCGTGCCGAATTTACTATGAATTTAGGTTGAAGAAAGCTCTGAAAGCGCATCTTTTGTCTAGTGCTCACCACAGTATTTTTAATAGGAACAATGATTTGCTTCTGAGATGTATTTTAATGTGTGGAACAGTAAATGTGTTATATTTTTATAAAAATACCAATGATGTTCCAGATATTTGCAACCGCTCAATTGGGAAGCTCTGTTGTGTATTAGTATCAACTTCTTTTAGTCCCAGAGCAGGAACTGTTCAATTCACTATCGAATTATGAAGTTTGTCAGATGTAATGTCGAGTAAAATAATGAGGGGTTTGGTTTTCCGCATATAACTCAAAAACTGATACCTACATATTTTCGAAATAGAAAGAAAGATTCAAAAAGACGGGAGAACTCTCATGGGAAAGTTCTGACTCTCCAAATCGTTAACGAAAAATTATGGAAGGAATAATTTTCTGTTTCTCCAACGGTAGCTCTGAGAAAGAAATATATCTCAGATTCATATATCAACAATTAACTCATTTGCGATATTTATGTTATGGTCAGAGAGGAGTGTTAATTACCTATTTCGAAACACATTGAAATGCCCCGAAAAAAAAAATTCGACGGAATATAGATCGATTATCTGTCCTGAATTTTTGTATTCCTCAATTTCAATGTCCAATATAAACATTATTGCTGTTTGAACGTTTTTGAAGTTACATCTTACATAATTGAACTATTTGTTTTCCTCCACTTAACTTATACATATATATGTATATGTGTGTGTTAGATATGTATGTAAAGTGTGTGTATATGTCTGTATGCATTTTATCCCATTTGTTATTTTAATAAGTCCTAGATAAGTATTTATATATATATATATATATATATATATATATATATATTTATATATATATATTTTATTTTTATCATACTTTTCATGCTGAAACAAGTGTTTCAACACTTATCGGCCCCTCACAGCTTTGTTCTACTATGATCCAATGTATATTACCTGATAATTTTCTTTTTTCTGTATGAATAAAGCTATTATTATTATTACTATTTATTGCGTAATCAGTAGATTAGGGTACTTATTATTGAACAGGTCACAAACTCCTTGCTGCGTCCGAGATTTTTCATCGAAACGAATCATCATTGAAACTTCAATTATCTGTTTCACTTAAACTCGCGATATGTTAGTATAACTACTTTTCTTCGGGCTTGAAGCCCGTCGTTCTTCGGAATTTATTTCTAAAGTTTCGCTAGCGCGAGTGGCCAGCTTCTTCAGAGGCTTACTCATTTCCAATGACTAATCGTTTCGATTTCTTAAGGCGTATTTATATTGATGCAGGTAGTCTGGAGTGCATCAATATAAATACGCCTTCCAAATTCCAAAGAACGACGGCCTTCAAGCCCGAAGAAAAGTAGTTATACTAATAACCTCGGCCGCTAAAGCCTCAACCATTTTGCCATATGTTATTCAAGTCACGAAAAACAGACTAGCAAAGAGCAAACCAATCGGAAGACATCAAATGACACCTATCAAAATCTATAATTGTCAACCTCTTCCGCAGCACACTCATTGAAATATTAGAAACTTGCAAAATACATAAACCAAGATGAATAAAAACCCTGGTGCGTTGACCGATATGCATTTGTTAAGCCAATTTCTCTCGACCTGAGAAATCGAAGAGTAAACTTACATTTTTTGACGGTAGATGGTGTTGGGGTGGTGATACAAATGCGATTTTCTAAAGGGTTCATTTTCATTGAGGCGGCAGCTCACGAGTGATTTTCGATACCGGCGGTCTCATTGGATAAACTCCTGCGGGATCTTTCGTTCACCAATAGAATAATCAGTATACAAAATACGTAAGGTCAAGTTCGTCTAATAAAAAGCTATTAATTTTTTTGAAATGTTTGACAGTTCGATTTGAATGCATTTGAAAGTTCCTTTAATATTCAGAATCTTGTACCTAGTTCTTGTTTCTTTTCACGGTTTTCTTGTTTTCATTCTTTTTGAGTTTTTATCGTTGCTGTTCTTGTATTTCTTGGATTTTATAGTGATAGTTAGATTTATTATGAACCGATTTACAAAGCTCAAAATAAAACGCTGGTGTAACTTGTAGCTATTACTTATCCCTCATATCATCGGCTCGTAATCACATTGAAATTGCATTTTTTTACACTATGAAGAAAAAAGTACTCACCTATCTTCGGTTCCTCAGAAAGTAGAAAGATAAGTTATCAATACATTCCAGTTTCACTCACAACTATTGTTTCGGAAGATTCAAAATCACATCACAATCACTGAGTTTTCATCAAATTGAAAGCAAAAGGAATACCTAATAATCAGTCAAAATGTGATGACTACATAATTTCTAGCATTTCGCGGGGAAGCAAGAAATTGCATGCAAAACATGAGACTATGAAATAAACATAACCTATAAATCTATAAATAATTGAATGGCCGTCGAGCAGACGGATATCATGGCATCACAGATTAAATTGTAATCACGTATAAGGGGCGCCTCTGCTGGCAAACTCTCGAAGGCATCTCTTCAGTTAAAATTGATCAAAATCAAGATAGCGAAAAGTCGAGAAAATTTGCTCACAATCTATTAGGTATTAGTCAACACACCAGGGTTTTTATTCATCTTGACATAAACTAACTACGAAACAATAATAAACACAATGAGCAATTTTTTTCTATTGTGGCCTTTGCTGCACCCGATTTCTACCATTTGCAATCATTTGATGTCGTATTTACTTTCAATCCTTCGATGATTACGTTAGGAAATCAATTATAAAAATAATTGAATTCATTTTCATCTCAATTAGTTTTAGATGTAACCCATTACAATTGTTATGCAAATAGGGAAAGGAGCTCCTTCCAATGGCACTATCAGAAGTTGGGCTTATTATCATATAAAAAAAAAAGACGATGACGGTATACCTACGACACCGATGACATCACATGACGCACTTATGAATGTCAAAATTTGAGCAATATAAAACTAAGGTTTACGTGTCCGACCATAGATATTTTGCTGGAATTATTCCAGCCTGCGGGTGCTCACTGTATGTATTCCTCACTGGAAATTTACTGATAAATATAAACAATTTTTGATTCTTGTACTACTCGACACTTCCATCGAGGGCTGAAAAATAATTGAAGACTGGTTATTGATCCAATTATCTGGAGGAACAATTCGTTCAGTCCACATTTAACTCACAGGCAATAAACAACTACTTCTGGTATATTAAACCATAAAATGCCCTGAATTTCATCAGGCAGATGACAGAGCACAATTATTCCAGAAGAAATTTTTCCTTATGCATTTGCCGATACAATAGCCAGACGTGTTTTTCAGTTATTGGGACGGGCACACTTGTAGACCGGTTTCGGTTTATTTGTCTCTTGATCAGTACAAGGTAGTCTATTGGTCGATGTCAAATTCTGCTCGTCATAAGCTTCAGCCTGGTCAAGTTATCATTCTCTCGAGGGAATTTGATTCTGAACTATATAAATTTATATAAAGAAACTAATGAAATAATATTTTGACAAGATAATTAATGTATTGAATTTGAAATCCTAGTAAAAAAGGAAATATAGAAATGAATGAAATATTATGAAAAAATGTTGGAAACAAGTTTCAAGTTGAATGTACTCACGATGTTTCGATTGCTGGTATCCGCAATCGTCTTCGGATGATGACTGAAATTTTTTTTGACTCATATTTCATATCCGATATCTCGATTTTTTTGAAACCACATTATTTTCTTCAATCAATCAATCTTCAATTTCATTATTGACCAAAAAAATTTGATTTCGATTTGATTTTCTCACTCGATTCGTATTTTTATCCTTCCATTCTCAGCAACAGGTTTCAATAGAGTTAATGAGATATTTAATGGAAGTCCGAACCATTACTATTCACATTTCACAAGGTTGAAAAAGAACTGATCAGGAATATGATTCCGGAGAAACAGCTTCTCAAAGTCAGACTAACATAAGTTTGATGATTGATAATTGTCATTAGCGCAGTATATCCCGAACAATTCTCATGTAATTATTGGTTTCAGTATCATTTATATCCCCAGGCAAATGGAACCATGTTACCGTGCATATCTGAGTCAAGAACTCCCATAAAAAAGCAATAAATCACAATAATCCGTCAAAAGGGGATCAGCGAGAGAACAAAAAGGGCGCGGATTAAAACTATTGACGAAGGCAATGGAGTTTTCGTTCCTGTTCGATTTTACTCAACAAGATTAATAGTATCTCCGTATCGCCTTTCAATCAAATATTGATTATCCCAGTTCGCGTCGATCCAGGCATTGCAGAGATAAACATCAAACGGAGGAAGGTGTTGAAACATACGCCTTGTTGAGGATTGGGTTCACAAAGAATTCCATCAGTTGCACAGAGAGTTTCACAGTTCTGGTGGAATCATTACTATTGATCAAAATAAAAAGAGTTGAAGGGTGAAACTGATACGAATTATTCTTGCAGACCTGATTGATATGATTAGAAATCTCAAATAAAAGATGGTATAGGGTTCTTTTTTGAGAGGTTTGAGGATTCTTTCTTTTTCGATGTAGAGAGAAAACATACAGGTTTTTTAAATATTCACACCACTTCGTTGAAATTGGTTGATCCCGATGAATGGTCCACTAGTCAGGATATGGAAACTACATGTAAGGACAACTTTATTTCTGTTCGAGATGTATATCTGCCATGAAACATATGTTCCATGTCTCTGGATATCTTCAACTTACAGAGATTTCGAGGTTAACTCTATTGAATGATTCCAAGTAACATTTTTTTGGTCAAATCATTATACCATTGTAACATAACTGAATATATTTTTATTTTCCCTGAAAGATTGTTTCTTGGGTGACGTTGACTGAAAGAAAGGGGTTCATGCTCACGGCTCAGCTAGTGTATACTATATACCCTTCAGATGGCGCCAATAGATTTAATGATAAGCATTCCCATATTAACCAAATCAAAGACTGACTTGCATGATACGTATAATTGCATGAGAGAAGATAATAATAGGCAATAATAGGCACCCAACGAATTGCTATTGAAACTAATGGGTTTCTTGTGCAAAAACCTTGCAATAAATCTTTAGCTGCTACAGTGATGGCAGTTTCAGAATTGATTATGAGCTCAAGAGAGTATGGTTTTGACAGGCGGTAATCAGCAAATGCGATTGGCCTCTTGAATAGACTTTCATATATCAGCCAGAAAATTTCTATTGTTCTTGAATTGAGCAGTGTATAAAAAAAGTATTATGCCGAAACGGAAAAAATTATTCCCTCTAATATAGAAGTCGAAAGGACTCCAACTGATTTCACAGAAAACCTCAGCAAACAACTCTGAAATGGATTGAAATCCTCAGTTAACCCTATCGCATAGAAATTTCAGAAACAAAAACAGCAAATGAAAAATGACCTCTTCTGGAAGTATTCGAAATTCAGACAAAAATTGAAATAGGTCGAAGTAGGTGCTGAAAAGGAGAAAGAAACAACCTGTAACCATATTCATAGTTTGTTGATATTTTGAAAAAAGGGTTAGCCGAAGCAGACAATATAATTTAACACTTTGAGAATTCTACAACCCCCCTCTCAGTGACGATTGACTCAAACTCTACCAGGTGTTGTTACCTTGTTCCGTTCGGGAGTCAAGAGAGAGAAGAGGTACTTTTTACAGCGGTACTGTTCGAACTGTGACGAAATTCTATTTACAGTTCGTAATCTTCAGACAATTTTCGGTTATTTGAAAGACGTTGTTATCATGGTTATTATCTCAAATAGGTTGCTTTTTCTCATGAAAAAAGTTTTTCGGATATTATTATTATTGTTATTATTATTGTTATTATTCTTATAATATCAGATTGAATGCATAGGAAATTCAGAAGAGAACTCCTGGGAATGGAAAAATGGGTCCCATGATATAATCACCTCCTCAAATAACATTCAAACGATATTAAATACCCACCACACTGAGACCCCACTAAATGAAAGACCCGAACAATTTTCAATAGCAATACCGGCTATAGGGGGTTTTCCCTAGGAAAGAATGCATTCTTCGAAGTATTATCTGAAACGGAACACTTCATATTGTTACGTATTCAAAAATTAACAAAAATTCTGCGAAACAATGAAACCTTTTCTCTACGCCCATGGCCTCCTCTACGCCTATGCGTGAGGAGACCACGCCCATCAGTTGTTACCGCGATTCATTGTGAATGTTCGAAAGATATGCCAACCGCATTCATTTACACAGGGAGAGAACTATCGCGAAGGTTCCAGAAATGTCGATGCCCGACCGTATACGAAAAAGTCCAAAATCATGGACCTATATACATAGCGGCAGGGAGAGCAGCAATCGTTAGTGATTACAAACAGCGATCAAGTGCCTAGATAGGCAAAACAGTAATAGTTATTTCAGTGATTCGTTGAGTTGTGGAGTGAGCTGTTTAGCGATTTGTTGAGTTTATTGCAATAATGTTTATCATATCAATCGTCACTTATTTTCGTACTCAGAGTGGAAACATAACAATATCGAATCAGACTCTCAACCAAATCCGGGAACACTTTGTATTTCTCAGAAGTCACATCACGTTCCGACTCAGCTTTTCAACCTACGTCTGTTCGCTGGTGCATACTGATTCTCGTTGTGACTGTCACAATTTGTACCTTCCATAGTCGATATCGCTTCCAATCATCCCAATTCAGTAACAGCTCGAAGTCAAATAAATCGCATGAGATGACTCGAGCGAAATAAAGGAGTTCAAAGGCCGATAACTTTTCGAATTCCATGGAAATTGATACCCTATTCACTGGGTTGATAATGTTTACAGAGGGGTTGAAACTCCCTGAGTAGGCCTCTGGCAGATTGGGCTCTTCAGTTCGTTATTTTTCTTTATGCGAAAATAGTGAAAATTAAAATTCCACTCCGACAAATGGCAGTATCTGATATTGGTACTCTAAGTAGATTTCAACTCATGTAGTACTCTCATGTATTCGAAATAATGTGCAATGCAAAAAATTATATCAGGGTAAAATTCACATTCTCCACGAATGAGATCTCAATATGAATCTGAGGAAATATTGGCGATGAAACGAAAGGACGACATGACTGTGAAACAATTTGTAGTATCTCTTACTACCCCAAGATGGAGGGGTAAGTACACTGTATTTTACTATACAAATGAACAAAATAAAGCGATTTTTTACTGTTTCATTGTGTTATTGAGCATTGAATCTTCTGATTATGTAAAATATGTATATTATTTGTGGCCATCCATAAATAAATATTTTTAATTTTCAGAATTTGTGTACTATTATTCAGAATTTATCATACTCAGCAGGGGGGGTCTCAGTTTTTGTGACGAAATATTTCTAGGGGTGGTCACAAAATGTGTGACACAGCGTGACAATGGGGGGAGAGGGTCAAAAAAAGCTGATTTTAGTGTGACGTATTTTATGAACGGCCCCTTTGTTCCGTAGATTTCTGGGTTTGTAACCTACCACAATCTGAAAAATTAAGAATCAATATTGGACTCTATACAAGTGCAGAAGGGCAGATTTTCAATCTACCCCGAAAAGTTGCTGCGTCTATTGAAAAACAGTTCTTTCTCGATAGAACAAGTCCAATTAGTCAGCAACTTCTCGTATGACTCAAAGCTCAGCTGTTGTATTGAAAAAATAACCCCGAGCAAGGAAGGTTCGACAGACACACATGAGAAATATATTCCAAGGCAGGTCGTATCTGAGCCCTGTAGATCATTAGAAGCTGACGAGAAATGGAGTATCTCTTCGCAGGAAATTGAAATCCAAGTTTCTGGGAAGCATCTTTAGCGATCGATCTCACATGGTTTTCCCATGAGAGATTATCACTGATCGTGATTCCTAGCATCGAGATACTTGACTTTGTTGAAATAGTTACTCCTGACATCTGAATACTAGATGATGATGAATCGGCTTTCCTCGAGAAGATACATGCCTGGGATTTCCCTAGCATTAAATTCCACCAAGTTCACGTTACCCCATTCTATTTTTTTTACCAAGTCATCGTTAATTTTATTGACGTGAATGTTTTTTTGAATTTTTGTTTCTCGAGCTGGTATGGGGACTCTGGAAGAGAAACTGGTATGAAGAGTACTGTCGTCCGCAAAACTGTGTATTGTACTAGATGTTTTCTCGAGCAAATCATTGATATGAAGCAGAAACAAAGTGGGCGTCAGAACTGAACTTTGTGGAACACCTGCATTTATTGGGAGAATATCATATGATACTCCATCAACAATCACATAGAGAGACCTATCAGACAAGAAAATCTTCAACAAATCACACAACTGAGAAGGCAAACCATAAGACGGCAGTTTAGAAAGGAGACCAAACCAAACTCTATCAAACACTTGAAATATCGGGTGCAACAGCTGAAGTTTTCCCGAATTTTTCGATTGAATTCTGACAAATATGACAAACATAATCCAATGAGTCACTGGTTGATCGTTGATGGCGAAATCCGTATTGCCGATCATTGATTATTCCTGATTTCTCTGGATATTTGATGAGCTCCATATTGATTTTTTTCCGTTATTCTGGAAATGATAGAAAGCAAAGCAATCGGTCTGTAATCACAAACTAAAGTTCTCTTCCCTGGCTGAACTCTAGCTGTCCTTCAGGACTCAGGAAAAACCCCCAAGGTTGAATAATTCGCAAAGTACTGGTGTCATTTCGGGGGCACATGCTTTCAGAATAATTGCTGGGATCCCATCAGACCCGCAAGCCTTATTCGTCTTCAGGTCCATTAAAATACTTTTTATATTTTGTTGGTGAAAAATTATCTCAGCCATATGAGTGTCGACAGGCGTGATATTCGGAGGATCTTTTCTCGATGAGTCCAGAGTAGAATTTCCAGCAAATATATTTGCAAATATATTTGCTTTTTGTTGGTCGGTTTTCAAATATGGTCCTCCTTGTTGAACGAAAGGTCCTTCGTGCCATTGAATTGGAGCGGATAGGATGCGTTTAAGGAACGGTCTAAGATTAGGGAAGCAGAATCGATTCGGAAATAAGTCCAGGCGGGCCCGAGGAGCAATATCAACATTTCCAATCCCACCGCAAATAGGGATCTCCGTTTAATTGTTCGTGGATTTATACCTGGTATTGCGAGTGATATACTGGAAAAGAAAAGGATCACAGCGATCGAGGCATTTTCCATTACGAAATGTCTCAGAAACATATCGAAATTTTCACGGAATTGTTCTCAGTTATTGTGTACCGTAGTTTTTTCGAACACATTGCAGTTTTCAGGGCGCATCTCCATCCGATCATGTCCCAAATGATCCAATACTTTCCAATACACTTCTTCATTGATTAGGAACCTGGGTATTTTCGTGAAGAGAGTAGAGTTTGATGACGTTTGCTCGAAAGTGGTTGACATTGTTCCTTGATGAATGGTTATGGTTCGGATTTCCATTGTCTATATTATTACCTCTATTGGAACCTGTTGCTAATAACGGAAGGATTAAAATACAAATCAAGTGAGAAATTCGAAATCGAATTTTTTGGTCTGTGATGGAATTAGGGATTGAATTATCGAAGAAAAATATTGTTGTTACAAAAAATCGAGATATCGAATATGAAATATGATTTATGAATACGATATGATTTATTTTAAATAACGAAATGAAGGAAATAATAATGTGGAAAGAAAATTGAGGTATCGAATTTGAAATACTATTCAGAAAATGTAAACATTGAAATTAAATTGAATATGGAAAAAATTTGAAACCAAGTTTCAAGTTGAGTGTACTCACAACGTTTCGATTGCTGGTATTCGCAATCGTCATCGGATGATGAATGATCATCAGTTTGTATTTTAATCTTTCCGTTCTTGGCAACAGGTTTCAATAGAGTTACTAATATAGACAATGGAAGTCCGAACCATTACCATTCAGCGGAGTTTGATGAATTATATTTTTGGCTTACCTTTTCTCCTTATCAAAAAATAAAAATTTCAACTTCTGTGAAAAAAGTGGAATCAGAAAACTCACAGACACTCTCTGATTGAATTAGTATGTATATCATTCAAAGACGTTTGATTCATTTACACAAAAAAACGTCCATTTAAAACGGCTAGTTCCTGCTATCTTTATAGCGCGACAGGCACTGAGTTCCATAGAAATCAGTTTTTCTTGTTCTTCATTTTGTATATTTAACATTGAGAAATTGAATCAAATAGATGGGAAATGTCTATATGAAGCAAAATATAAAGATATTTGTAATTTTTTTTTGTAATAATTCATCGAACTCCCTATTGAAAATTGATCAGTGTTTTTCATAGTGGTCTGGAAGATTATTAGAAAAATTGTGAATTCGTGATGGTTTTTGTGGCGAGCATGGTTTATGTTTCTCTTTTCAGAATTTTATACTGTATCTTTCATTCAAAAGTAAAGTGTTAATGCAGAATTCATTTTGAATGAAACTCGGAAGCAGTCAATTTTGCTGCTCAAGCAGAAACTGTAATTATTTTTGTTGCCAGCGGAACTGAAAGTGGAACGAATCCATGGTGATAAGAATAATTCTCTCGATTCGACAGTGAAGAACGTCAGGATTTATTTTCAATATCAGTCTCACAACATTTCACTGATATGGATGCTACCTCCTTACTTCAATCTAAGAACAGTACGCATCATTCTCACTTTCTGAAAGTAAAATTCTCACAAATCAGTGGTAGAAAACATATTCGAATCCAAAGTCGACTCATTGAACACTTACAGTTCATTCAAATGCGAAGAATTGGTGTGGGGGGTTATGAGATATAAAACAGGTATTGAAGTTTTCTTTCATCAAAAAATGTGTTCAGTTTTCACCCACTTCCAAGTTAGAAAGTGACCAGATGATTATTTATAAGTAGACGAAGTTGGCAAAACACTTCGTCGATATCTTGGCCTATTTCCAACTTCTCCTTTCATTCGAAACGTCATTATGTACTTCAAAATCCATGGAGTGCTCAGATCACTGCTAACGTGTAAACAACATCTCGTTTATCACATATTAACATAGTATCAGATGGATAGAAAGAATGAAGGTACCTAGTTTCTTCCTCATAATTCACCAACTTCCCCAATGAATAACACACTAGTTTCCAGAAAGAGCACGTCACCGTTTTATTAGCCATTTTTTGACAGTATTCAGCGCTCTCGTCACTCAAAGTCATTCAATTTTTTTGTCGAAAAAGCTGCTATTCTTTCAGTAAATATCCCAAACGTTCTTATTTGCATTTTTTGAAACTGAGAAGTTGAATTCTGCAACATCTAATATCTCTAGTACAGAGTGCATCTATGCTTTGGGAATTATCTCCTCAGAATTAGGTTATTCCCGTTCAAGAACTGCATTTTTTGCGTTGATTGATAATAATATCAGATATGGAGTCGCTTTCTGGGGAGTATATTGTTACGATTTTTCCCTTTGAAAAATCTCAACTCTGACACCACTGTTACTATATTCCTTGGGTTCGTCGATTAAAACACCAAACAACACGAACTACTTTTATTATAACTCTCTATCACAATACAATACAACATAATCACAACCTTCATCCAGGCGCGTCCCTCATCGTAGCACAGACGGGCGCCTGACGGTTATTCACCGCACTCACCTTCTCACCTCATTATCACTATAATATGCCATCTAATTGTTTTGAGATTTGGGTTTCCTTGATAACATCTAGTACACATATTCCAACAGTACGAATTTATTGTTTCACAAACACCTAATAAAAAGTTTGCTCGTGATTGCTATATCCATTGGTACCAAGGAGAATGGTAAGTATAGAATAAAGGAGTACAAAAACTCAACAAAAGTATAGGATATAGCATGAAGTAAATAAAATGAAGCCTTCCAGTAACTAAACGTACATAAGGAAATTTATAACAATTTGTACTAACGGAACCCAAAAAATCATCCAGCTACTATGAATAATTTCTGCTAATAATTGCTGTTTTAGTCTTCGTCCTCGTCTGATATTTCGTTTGATATTGCACAATTGTCACATCTATGCTGCGAATGTTTTTGACAAACGCTTTTACCACAAGCATGGCAACATAGTTTCGTTATATTATTTTTTCTTGAGCCACAAATGAAGCAAAAACGACGTTTATTTGGAACGGTCTCTGTATCTCTTCTATTTTCTTCTTCTTCTCCTCTGTATTGTTTCAGGAAAATAGATGAATCTTTTGGCAACTTCGTGATTTTTGCTCGTTCTCTCGAATTGTCATCCATCAATTGCATGGCCAGGCCTTTGAGATACTCACGTCTTGAGAAGGTTTTCTCGGGATTATTCATTTGATAAATCCTCATTGAGTTGATCCCCGCAATATCAAGATTTCTAAAGAAAATGATCATTGGCCATCTGTTAGTCCTTCTGGGAGTAGAGATCCTCGAGCACATCAGATCAACAGTGTCCACTCCTCCTTTCGTGGCATTATAATCCATTATCTGAATCGGTTTTCCGGTTTCATTATCGACCTGATTGCCGCCATGCAATGTTGAAAGAACCAAAACAACCTTTTTCTTTTTTGTAGCAAAAGAAATCAAAGTGGATTCGTCATTATAGCCAAATAAATGATTGCCAGGAACAAGATTTTTATTTTCCGTTACAAATTCAGGTGGAATTTCAGCTTTATTCTCTCGCAATGTTCCTAGAAATGTCAAACCAATCGATGATGAATATTGGGCCAATGGATAACTACTGAAAAAGTTATCTGTGGTAACGTTTCGATTTGTCCGCTTCAAAGGTTCAATCAAGTTCTTCACGATATCGTAAGGTTTATTAGAGGTGACGTAAGGCCCAGGTGGTTGAGATCCACAATACACCTGCATATTATACGTATAAAACGTTTGTGAATCACAGAGGGCGTAAATTTTCAATCCATACTTGGCCGGCTTTTGAGCCATATATTGGATAAATTTGCAGCGTCCGCGAAAAGCCACCAACATTTCATCAATAGTTACACTCTCTCCTACATTGTAGGCTGCTTGACAATTGCCAATGAATTTTGAGAAGAACTCTCGAATTGGAGCTAATCTATCAAGTTTCACTCGCTCTTCACGAGTCGTAACATCATCAAAACGAAGAGATCTGAGTAACAGGCGAAATCGTCTTTCACTAAAATTAGCTCTCAATATTGTCAATCCTGTCCCGTCTTTCGTAAAAAATTCCGAAAAATCAGCACGGTTGCCACGTTTCACTCCAATTAGAAACAAAGCTTCAAAAACTGCCTTTATTTCTGACCTTGAGGTCGGCTTGTAGTCTCTCTCGCGTATTGGAGTCTCAGACAATTCTGTACGTTGAGCTAGCCTTTCAGCAATAAAAATGTTCGTATAGTTGACTATGTCATCAATTATTTCCAATGAAATTATTTGAAGAAAACATTCAAGTTCTGATTTGCATTTTCTAGCTTCTCTCTTGGGTCCAGGAATTGTTTTTATGATGTTTTTTGACCTTGTTTTTGCAGTACTCGATAAAGGTTTACTAGCCCACAACGTTTCATTATCTTTTCCGATGAAAAATGAAATGTTTTCGGCCTCATCTTGGTCACTGCGGTCGGTCATTTCCTCGAAAAACGGAGCGTCCTCTAATTCAACCTCGGAATCACTGATGTGTTCATCTACGTGAATCTCTTGAGGATCAAAATCAATATCTTCTGGATCATCGATTTCCTCTTCTTGGATTCCTATTTGAGGCTCTTCATCTGAACCCCGGTCTAAAAGAGCCAGAATCCTCTCACCTCTACAATCAAGTAAGTGTGAATACCTGAAAAAATACATACCCTTATCACGGTGAACAACTATTGTGAACAGGAATATAATGTAATGTTATTGAAAGGTTGTTACTCAATTGCTCCAGATAGCATAGCTTAGGTAATAGAAAATGAAACCAAAATTTTAATGATTATAATAATAAAATAGGTAACTACAAGTAAAAATGGATGAAATTATTACTTACATATTGTTCTGACTTTGGCGAAAAAATATCACGTCTTTGGGCGCTTGACGGTAAACTACCGCCGAACGCACCTCTCGAACTTTGAACGACTACTGAAGTCAAAGATCGCAGAACCAAGGTAAAGTATTGATGGCATCTAGCGTCAAAATGTTGAACAAGAGAATACATCTCCTTTTCGCCTTCCAATGGCCCTTCAGGAAAAGATTCTATACACTTTCATGCCGATGACGGTAATCTACCGCGCACGCGCCCGGATGAAGGTTAAATCGCTCCGATAACTTTCCAATGCTCGCTACTAAAACTCTCTTTACTAGCAATTCTGCTTTACTTCTTGCACTTAGCAATAACAAATAAAAGCTCTTTCCACTTAGCTCTACTACTCTCGCTTCACTTAGCTCATCCGAATAAAAACTTCTCTGTAATACCAATTCTTCTCCCAGCGAAACCTGTCGCGTATATATATCTGCGTGCCAATCGAGAATCGTCGAGAGAAGCCCCGATGACGCGTCTCGAATTCTCCAGGCGGCTTACGCCGGGTTCCGGGAAAATGACATTCGTTACGACGCGATCCCTCGCCTTGCGTTTACGATATGGTCAGGGCCGGCGCTAGGACGTAACAATATTCTGAATAGATTCTTTCAAATGATATTTGTGCTCAAAAAAGAGCAGTATGGTACATCTGCGAAGCAGGCCCCAGAGATACATGTGAGCCCTTATTCGAACCAAATAGTAATTCTACAGTCTTATAGCTACCTCAATATTTATTCTTGAGATAGTTTGTTTGATAAAGAGAAATAAATGTTCACTTGGCAGATCTTTTATAACTCCATAAAATACTCGCCAACATGACAGTGATATAGATACCCTCATTCCAACTACTTCACTTGTTGAATATTCTATTATTTCCAATGAAATCAAAAAGTTCATTCAAGTACCAGCCGCAGTGCCAAAAATCGAAAACTGTGAGCTTTTCAGGAGGGAGGTAAATGATCTTATAGTTGAAAAACCATTCTATTTCACTCAGGGATTTTTTGATGACATATCCTTCGGAAAAAACTACAGGGTGTAACTGAATAAGTGTGAAACATTTGAGGAGGTAATTCCTCATCGAAAAAAAGATAGGATCTTTCATGTAAAGAAACTTCATTGGAGCATCCCCCGTTAATATAGAGCCCCTTAACAATTTTATTCACAAGCACTGAAAACGTCACAATGTTGAAACTAACCAACTGACAGCGTCATACCAATTTAATTGACACTACCGCCAGAGCTGTGCCGAGCACTGACGCTCAGTGCTTCGAGCACTAAGCACTAAGCACTCTCGAAGAGTGCTCCGGAATCTCGAGCACTAAGCACTAATTTTGACAAAGTGCTCGCGATTACTAAGCATTTTCGAAAAGTAATTCGATATGGGGAGCACTAAGCACTAAGCACTGTTCAAAAATATGATACTGTTATACACTTGAATTGCTTTTTGACATGGTTTTTGTATTTTTTGTAGATTATTCACGTAAAATTCAATCTTAAACATCATGAAACAGCATATTGAGTCGAACCCAATGCTTTGCCTATGATTCATTATTTGTAAGTATAGCATTGAATACACTGATGGGGTGGAGGCGGAATGAATACGACTCGCATTATGATTATTAATATCATTTAATATAAATAAATACATATCTCCAACAGAAAACAGAAAAACATAACGTCAATTCTCTAACAAACTAAATGTTACACATCAATCGAATGAGAGTGTTCGGCAAAGAGAATCATAAATGTAAAAATAAATGAATGAAAAATCACGAGTGTGACGTTTTGCCTGAAAACGGGGATAACACGACGTTTTTTAGAAATGAAACCTATCTTGATCGATTTATCGCCCCCTGAATTGTTGGAACCGTTTCCGAAATTCAGATTATTATATATTTATATATTAATCGTTGAAAATACTGGTTATTTTTCAACTCGAATACCCTGTTTCTCTGAGAGTAGACAAAGGATTGTGTCAATGAAAATAATTGTTAAAGAAGTCGACAACTGCATTATAAATTTGGGAAATTACTCTGGAGCCCATTTCTCCATAAGCCGCCTACTATTGATAAAATATCATTCGATAGAACTTACCTATCTATACTGCGTACTGCTCCGACACTCAACGCACTCGGTAACACTCAAAACAAGACTGAGATCTTTCGGAGATGCATATGGAAGCGATTCAGACTCAAGATTTCGTCTTGAGTGGGGGTACACGTTCTCATGTTTCGACAAGTAGGAAGTATGGAAAGACTTAGTGCTTAGTAATCCCGAAAAGTGCTACTAAGCACTAAGCTCTTTGGTAAAATGTTCGAAGCACTAAGCACTAAGCACTGGTTCAAAAAAGTGCTCGGGAGCACAGTGCTTACGAGCACAAAAGTGCTCTAAGTACTTTCACGAGCACTAAGCACAATGCTTTGGGACAGCTCTGACTACCGCTAATAGCGACCTACTATATAAATTAGTTTCGTATTTTCGCATTTATGACGATGTATTTCTGTAGTTGTTCGTAAAATAATTTTTCTGCTGCAAACTGGTTTATTTCTGGGCAAAAAACCCGAGAGACATTTTTTGTTTAGAATGAAAGAGGCTATCGAAAATAAATGGTAAACAAATAATAAGAAAAAAGTTACATGGGATATAAATTCTGGGGGTTGCGTTTTCCACCACTTACAACCATGGGGTGAACCAAATATTGTAACTTTTTCAGTGCTTGTGAAAAAAGTTGTTATACAAATTTTATGTACCCTCTCTTTCAGGGGCTGTATCTTAATTAGGTATGCTCCAATGAAGTTGTTTTATATGAAAGATCCTATTTTTTTTAATGAGGAATCACCTCCTTAAATGTTTCACACTCATTCAGTTACACCCTGTATAAATCGAACCTGAAAATAGAAATATATATTCTTTTCATCCGAGTTTGTATATATTGATATTTTTTTCACATTTCACACATAAATGTTGTATATGATTTATTTCAACCTTGTGTAATAATGCTTTGTCAATGAGAACTATTTTTTTCTGACAAAAAAGTATATTTTGACTTGACTTTGACTTTTACAAAGAATAATATTGACATTGATGGGAAAGTCCCTAAGTTCGTATGCGCAATGCGTACTTCAGCCTGATATCCTTGAAAATCCTTTCTTTCCTGAAAGTTCACAAATGCACAATAACACAATCTATTCATAAATGATAATTTTCTCAAACGATTAATTCTGCTCAATTATAGATGATTCGCTTCAGGAATAATACAACTGATTTGATTATTTTATATATTCAAGAAAATATATTCGACTTCTCAGAAGATATCAACTACCAAAGCACGAACTATTTCTCATCTCACTAGGTATAGTCTCTCCCAATATAATCAATAATGCGAGCGTCTTGAAAAATCTGAATAAAATAGTACATATCATTCCACACATCATATGTACGACACAGCCAAAAAAATGTCTGCAAAAACCCGTCCCAACCCTTTTCCCCTTTTTTATCGGTGCCGACGCATTTTTGCTATCGGATACAGATGCTCGAAAGCCGCTGTGAAAGATTTATGATTCTAAATGGATTTGTCAATACGTCAGGGTTATCGAGTTAATATATATTTTCAGGTTGCCTTTTTATCCATGAATTTCCGCCGGAAACGCAGAACAAATTCGATATTGAAAGAAAGTAATATATTGGGTGATATAGTTTTTCACTCATGCTGAGAAAATAATTGATCTAGACTCACTGGATGCGAGTTGATTTTTATGACAAGAGGCACGTTTTCAATAGCGGAGCGTTTTCGACAGGAAAAGTCATCATCAGTCTTACCTGAAATTATGATTGAGAGAATATTCGAATATTATGCATTCATTGAAGTTTCTTCACATTAGAACAATCCAGTTGAACTTATAATGAGGAAACTTCTCTGCAGGTGTATGAAAACCAAACTATGAAAATACATGCTTCTGCTGGACAAATCAAAAGTATTCTGATAATTTGTGAAGTGAATTCCTGAACGAAGCTTATCCTGGATATTATTTTATGATGATTGTCTTCATGAAATACAGGGTGTCCCAAACTCGATGGCCTATTAGATATTTCTGGAAAACGGGACATAGGATTATTTTGAAAATTTGATTCCTTGGATAATTAGTTCTGTTCTATCGATCTAAAATATTTTCAGCGCTGCGACGTTGCCGCTTATATTGAAAAGTAGCAGCAACTTTGATATTTTAAATAGGACACCCTATATATTATTGCTTTTCTCGCTTTGTTATTGCTTTCCGATTATTTTTGTATGATACTTCCCTAAACCTATCTCTAGTGGTTTTCGAGAAATTCATTGATTTCCTTATTTTTTGTGCGAAACATAGCTTTAATCAAATGCTTATTACTGCGGTATTTGGATTCAAAGACAGCTTATATTTTGGATGTAGTTTGACAATGCCCTGTGTATTAGTTGTGTCTAAGAAAATTCTTTCTCCATTCTACAGGGTCGTTCAAAATTTGTGATTTTACCGATACATACGAAAGTGGTGAAAAGTACATTTTTTCAAATGGAACATCCTGTATATTATCGAAAATCCTGAAAGACAATTGAAGTTCCTTTCAAATGATGTATCATGTTCCTATACCTAAATAGTCAGGTTTCCGAAATACATGCAAGTTTCTATAAAAATTGGATTATTTTGACATATTTTGTATTAGGTTGCTATGAAATGTCATGGAACATGTCATTATGAAAATTCGACAATTAATGCATCAATAATAAAACGTTTGCGCGTTCAATAACGTAAATTTGATTAGAAAAGAATCAAAATAGAAACTGTTTATTCTTCATGGTCAATGCGATAAAATTATAGCAAGAACATGCAAAATGTTCTGTAGTATATTGAAGTTTATGAAGATGACGAACTGACTGTACAAAGAATGAATAATATACAGGTTATTACAAACTCGATGGCCTATTAGAAGTTTTTGGAGATGTGGGACATAAATGCTTGAAATCTTGTATTCCACGATAAGTGATTGCGATCTACCTCTTGAAAATATTTTCACCGTTACAGTGTTGCCACATCTGCTTGTAACTAATATCGACTTCCTAATTTCGAATGGCGAACAGCCAGTATTTTGTTCCGCATTTGAATTCTACTGATAAATACAAATAACTTTTACTAAACATGTCGTATACCTATCTCTACCTTTTATCAAATATTGATTATTTTGTATTTGTTTTGCTACCAAAATGAGACCAACTTTAATTCAAATATCTCTTTTTTTACTTGAGTTTTTTTTATTTTCAATACTTTCTTCTGACAGAAACACTATGAAAATCACTGCCTGTCAAACTTAAAGTTTGTTTTGCTCTTTTCTGGTCACGGCACACTAGATCATTTCAATTGAGAAATATAATTGATTTTGATTAGTTATAGGAATTGAAAATGATAGTCACACACTTCAATATACTACAGAACAATTTGCATGTTCTTGCTATAATTTGATCACATTGGCCATGAAGAATAATCAATTTCATCAAAACTTCATTTGAATTGTTATTGCTTTCCATTTTGATTCTTTTCTAATCAAACTCCATTAGAATTATTATTGCTTTCTATTTTGATTCATTTCTAATCAAATTCACGTTAATGACGCGCAAACGTTTCATTATTGATGCAATAATTGTCGAATTTTCATAATGGCATGTTCCATGACATTTCATAGCCACCTGATACAAAATATGTACAAATAATCCAATTTTTATAGAAACTTGCATTTATTTCGGAAACCTGACTATTTAGGTATAGGAACATGACACATCATTTGAAAGGAACTTCAATTGTCTTTCAGGATTTTCGATAATATACAGGATGTTCCATTTGAAAAAATGTACTTTTCACCACTTTCGTATGTATCGGTAAAATCACAAATTTTGAACGACCCTGTAGAATGGAGAAAGAATTTCTTTAGACACAACTAATACACAGGGCATTGTCAAACTACATCCAAAATTTAAGCTGTCTTTGAATCCGAATACCGCAGTAATAAGCATTTGAATAAAGCTATGTTTCGCACAAAAAATAAGGAAATCAATGAATTTCTCGAAAACCACTAGAGATAGGTATAGGGAAGTATCATACAAAAATAATCGGAAAGCAATAACAAAGCGAGAAATGCAATAATATATAGGGTGTCCTATTTAAAATATCAAAGTTGCTGCTACTTTTCAATATAAGCGGCAACGTCGCAGCGCTGAAAATATTTTAGATCGATAGAACAGAACTAATTATCCAAGAAATCAAATTTTCAAAATAATCCTATATCCCGTTTTCCAGAAATGTCTAATAGGCCATCGAGTTTGGGACACCCTGTATATTGGGGTTCAGATAGATTTTTTGATTTCGAGACATTTTAATGATTGCATAATATCAACAATGATAATTATAATTCATTGATCCATTCAGAGAATACAAAGAATACAAAGAACGTGAATGGCAATTTGAATGATACAAATATACATATGGGTTGGAATTTCTAAAACCTATAAAACCTTTTAAATTTCAAAGAAATCGTTTGATCGAATAGATAAATCCAAGTTATAATCTAAGCGTTTGATCGATTTCGTGCGAAAAAATACTTCACGTCTCGTCAGCTTCTAATGTTCTACAAGGCTTAGATACGACCTGTCATGGAATACAGTTCTCATGTGTGGAGTTCGGCACCAAAACATTCATTGAGGCTTCTCGATTCTATTCAGAGATAGGCAATTCGTCTTGTTAGTGATTCTCCGCTCATAGACTCGCTCACTTCATTCGAACATCGTAGAAGGGTCGAAGACTTGTCTCTCTTCTATAGATACTTTCACCGTCGATGCTCTTCCGAATTGTTATCAATCGTTTCCCTCTTGGAAATATCTACACGGATGACTCAACGAGTACAGAATTCTCACTCCTTTGTCGTGAATTTGGAAACCTGTCGAACCACTCTTGCTCAGGGATATTTTTTCAATAGAACAGCTGAGCTTTGGAACTCCTTGCCGGACGAGGTCTTGAGGCTTACAAACTCCAGGAATTCAAAGTAAATGTTAATTCGTATCTCCTGTCCCTTGATTTACGCGGTGTTCTTACAGGGCTCTTCTTTCGTGAGAATCTGCATATAAAAAAAGATTTGAAAAATCCAAGTCGTCGTGGCTATAATAGCCCCTGGAAATTAATAATGATAATATTTAACTCTCTTATCGATTCGGACGAGTGATTGTTGAATATGATACCCTGGTAAGTGGGGGATCATTCAAGTTTCTTTCTTTTATGTTTCGGGATGTATGGAAGATGACCATTTCTAGTGGGAAATAATTGTGCTAGTGTGAGTTTGTTTGGAATATGGGGTAGTTTTTTTCAATGCACAGTAATCTTTTGAAAATATACAAGAATGAAAATGTGCAGATTATTTCACTGTTCACATAATTTTCGCATAAAACAACGTTGTAGGCCAAATAACTATAGACAAGACAACAAAGTTTCAACTGGCATTGTTGACCTAATCCGTAATATCGCATTTTCAAAATTACTGAGAACGTCAATATGATTGATAGAACGTGAGTGTTTATCTACAAATATACCCAAAAATTTAGTACATCTTCTGGAAACAGTATTTGTTCCATTGAGATGAAATTGTAGGGAATTCAAGCTATTTTTGGATTGAACTGTATACAATCAGTCTTGGAAACGTTTGAAATCAGACAATCCTGCTGGCACCAAAATTGAAAAATTCCATTATTTCTTTGGTCAGCAAAGCAATCCATCTCGATTGGGACTCGTGACCACTGATGAAGTATCGTCGACAAAAAGAACCAGTGATTCAGTATTAATATGTTGAGGTATACCGTTTACGAACAAAAAAAATATTAGTGGCCCCAATACCGAACCATGCGTCACACCTATATTCGAAGGATGTTTTCTAGAAAAGCTATTCTCTGCCTCCACGAATATTTGCCTATCATGCAGATGGTCGCAAACCTACTTTGAGGAGACTCCTCTTAATCCCAGGTTGTACAAATTGCTCTCGATGAATTTTCAATTCATGAGGTCAAAAGGGCGGGACAAATAAAAAAAGAATCCTGCAAAATGTTCACCACTATAGAAATTGGCATATTCGAATATATTTTCAATTTAACTCACTTTCAAGTGAGCACTGATGATAACTGTTCTGGTCAAAAACGCTCTGCTCTAATTTTGATAGAGTAGTGGTTTGTACAACGAGATTGGATATGGCCAATCTTCATTCGAGTTGCACTGTTGATTTTTTTTTCACCAGGTTAATATTTCAGAAATCTTTTTCAAGTATCGTACTGATATTCAGTTTCAGAGTATTTTTTTCATAAATTCGAAAAACTCGAAGGAAAGGAACTTCATTTAATTCAATATTGAACGATATAATGTAGCATTTATTTTTTTGCTTACTTTAGTTTGTGGTAAATCAGCTGATTCAGTTGAAATATCCATCATTCTGATATATTTTTGTGTAGGTAGACACACCTTTTTGGTTGCGTCTAACCTTACTGCAAGATCTGTTGGATCTTTTTGTTTTATGGCTCTGTGAGAGGGGCCTTAGAATTCTCTCATCTTGGCATTTACCAGAAGTTGGGTAAAAGTCCCATGGCTGGCCACTTTTGGCTTTTAACAACTTATTCTGATACCTTCATTTATGAACTGTTGCCAACCACATTATTTGGGTATTTTTGTTTTGGGTAATAATTTTGTTTTAGAGCGGGACGGCAGTTCCCTGATGCTGGACGATTGTTGTGGTGGGTTCTTTTTGGCGACTCGGTTCTGCTGTTGGAGTTCCGGTTGATTCGCTTCGAATATCCTTGTTGTCAATAATGTAACCTATTTAAAGTAGTTGAGACCATAGTCACCACATGGATGTCTTGGTGTGTTGGCTGGGATTCTGGTGGCATTGTCGATTCGATGGATTGGGTCCACTCCACAATGATCAGAGTGTGAGATAAGTAGCAAACTAGGGGTGGTTTACTACTAGGGATTTTAACCCCACATTCTCCTACGTAGAATGTTATTTAAGGTATGCCTATACAGCAAAATCGAGGTGTTTTGCTACCAGCATTTTTAGCCTCATATTCTCCTACGTAGAATGTTATTCAAGATATGCCTAGACAGCAAATTCGAGGTGATTTGCTAGCAGCATTTCAAGCCTCACATTCTCCTACGCAGAATGTTATTTTATGTTTGCAAGTATACCAAGGATGGGCGACTTGGTATCAGGCATTTGAATGCCCACGTCTCAATTTCATTGAGTGTTTTTCTGGTTTATTTATTTGGGAACTTTGAGGTTACTGCTTGTCAGTTTGAGCTCGTGTTCTATAACTTTCATTTTATATGTTCCGTGAAAATGACAATCTGTCTTTGTCAAGGACTTCCGGTCACTTCTCCGGTGGCGTTCGAAAGGAGATGAACTAGTGTTACAATTTTCTTTTAAAATCGTGGATCGGTATTTATCCGGCTCGGATATTCACGTTAATCGGAATTGGAACCAAACAGTGAGTTTCCTGATGGCGATGGAGAAGTCGCTTTCATGTTAGTCTTCTGACAAGAATTCTTCCCATGTTTTTGAGTAAGGAGTTTTCACATGGTTGCTGTTGTTCCTGGCATCTAATTTAATATCTCCGATATACGTTAGAACGGAATGCTTATGCATTGCTGTGGTCAAACATCTGAAAGATTTAGTGGATTTGAGAAGAATATGGTCGATGGATTGAGATTCATTTTCTCCAAGTTCGAGTAAGGATTTATGGTTGCTACATTTTCCTGGTGGTGCGGTTATTGATTAATCGACTCGGATCTCCACATTTATTTGGATTTGTATATGAAGCCCATTACTCTCTCTGGAAGATCCTGGAGTACGTTTCTTGGTCCTGTAAGACACCTTGTTAGTAGTCTGACAGATGGTTTCGGCCTTGATGAAGGTATGCATATAAATGAACACTGCTATGCTCAGCCTATGGCTCTTAACCATTCAAAGTGTTTCTTATACCAAGGGTATAATGGTGTTGTTTCATTTTAGGGTTTTTTCTTGCCTATCTTTAGTGTCTCTTCTTGCATCAATTCTTCGATTCTCTGGTATTGATGGTTCTTGGGCGCTGAATAGTAGAAGTAATTACACTCTCCTCCATATCAAATGGAAACACCTTGAATCTGTGTGCCAGTTCTCTACTGTTCCTGTGATGTCCTCGCTATTTGAAAAAAGCTTTCTCTAAGAAGATCACACCATCCATTTCAACTTTCTCCAGGAGATAACTACGACTATATACAGATAAGTTTACCTTCTATTAAGTATGTGTGTATACTTATTCAACTTACTATTCTTACATATTAAAAGTAGCACTTTCTTCGAAAGGCTGAGAACTGTCTTCATGTAAGTAAGATTTAGATATACACATATGCTTAAGAACATCTAAATTTTATAAATCATTATTCGTTTTTATCAAGAACATCGTCTAGATTTCATGAATTATTATTCGTTTTTATCAATCTGTTGAGATTTTATACTTGAGGTTATGTGTACCTAGATGTAACTGATTTATACATGTATGAATGAAAACATTCCGCTATTCATCAAGAACACCAATATAGGATGTTAGAGCACAATGCTTGTTTTTTATTTCTGTCCATCTCTCTATATAGCCAATGTCAATGTAACTTTTTGGGAACATTCTAGTTTGAAATTATTTGATGTTCGCTGTTGGTCAAATACAGAATCTTAATTATTATTAACTGCGTGGCGCCCTTGGCATGCCATTTCCAAATTATTTTTAACATCATTTTTTAACAATCGAACCCATAGTGTTCTCCGACGAAGAGCTGCCGTCTGCAGTGCTTCTCCTTTTTGTAATATTTCAAAAAGGAGGTTGCAATAAATTGAATCAGTAATATCAAATTATTAAAGAATGTTCAAAAAAAGGTCGGTTTTGGTGAGACCCAAATAGTCCACTTGGACTGTATGATTTCAAATTTTTTTTGAAGATCAATTAACCTAACACCAAACTGATATTCAGTAAATTAGTTTGGTGTTAGGGTATTTGATCTCTAAAAAAAGTTTCAACTTTGGCACTAAAGGTTCGAATTTCCTCGTTTATTGTATAATTTCAGTTAATCATAAGTGTGAAGAGAAAATGTTACTCATTCAATTCAAAAAAAAAAATCAATTTTGACAATTCAAACTCGACCCAATAAACTAGAATATTTCAGATAAAAGTACATTTATTTATGACTGGAATTGCCTAGTTATTCCTTCAGTAAACCATTAAAAATTGGCATATTCACGGGCGGGAGTAGGAAAAATATATTCTTGCACGGAATACGAGATACTTTTGTCCTCTGAGAAGTGCACAAAGCTCTAATTGATAATACCTATCTAGTTCATATAACCATATACGTGAAGTTGCCAAAGCTGACCAGCCTTCAACTCTTTCATCATTCTGTCACACCGCATATATCCTCGATAGTATTTTTCCTGCATAAACAAGTGAACCCTTTCCGAACAATAAATGATAAATTTCACATGCAAAGGATATCATACAGATTATTCATTCTGGAAAATAATCGAGGGTTATATTCCGAGTGCATCGAATTTAATGGGTTGAAAAGTGTGCACATCCATGATTTTGATCATCAAATGACTTTAGTTTATAATAATTCGATGGAATCTCGAGGGTGCAGTTCTTGGGATTTCATCTTGAATAATTGAATACGAAAGCGTTTGCTGAAAAGCAAAACTTTATCAATTATGGAAATGCACGCATTCCGCTCGATTGAGCTTGGTGTAGGAGGTATATATGTTGAGATTTTTCCCCTCATTGCGAATAAAAGAAAAAAAGTTGGAAGGCTAGACTGGCTCTACAGAGGTTTGAATGCACTAGAACTCTCAACCAATTAACATCAAATTGATCAAAATAAACCAGGCGTTTGGCTCACCTTTCAGGTACTATCTCGTATACTATATTGTTCCTTTGTTCTATTTTGATGTTTCCTGAGGTCACATGTTTTCTGGTAACATATACCCCTCTTGCACCAAAATGCGTGCATTTCCATGATTTTCAAAATTTTGCTTTCAAGCGAACGCTTTCGTGTATAATAATTTGTGATAAATTCCCTCGACCTGCAGTCTCGAAACTTAATCAAATTATCATACTCTCAAGCCATTTGCTAAGCAAAATTTCGAAAATCATCGAAGTGCAGGACACATTATAACCGATTAAACTCGGAATATAACCCCCAATTATTCCCAGAAAGAATGTAACTCTGAAAACTTCAAAATCGAACACAATAACAATATAGTACATAAAAACTGAGCCAAAATCCGAGTATATTTTGATCAGTTCAATCAGTTGAACAGGTCTAGTACAATTAATCCCTATGAAATTCGGTAGAATCAGTCTCGCCTTCAACTGTTTATTGCTTATCTATAATATTGAGGAGAATTATTACGGAAATAGACAACATATCCACTTTTCAATACACTCATATAACATACACAGCCCAGTTACGAATCACTGCCTGGCGACAAAGAATATATTACGTATACATAAAATACTTAGTTGCAAATGTAATGAATGTCATAGAACTCCGAGCAATTTGACGTGATGTGATTAAATTCGTTCAGTTCAGTCCTGAATGAGGCCAACAAAACTTCACTGAAGGATCCAGATTCAAAATTTTTGAACTCATCGCCGAGCCTTCCCAAAATAGAGATTGTTCACTGTTTTGTTAGGAATTCTGAATATTGCGAGTTTCAGCAGTTCAGTACATATAATGGCACCAGAGTTCATATTATAAAAGTAAATGAATCACTTACTTCTACAAATTTCCAGAAAAGCACATTGTGTCACAGTCAAATTATGTCTTATGTCCCATAAGAGCAATGCAATTATCGAAAACTGACAGCGGTAATTGCAATGTATCAAGTCACCACAACACATTTTAAACCGTATCGCTAGACGTCAGTAAACAACACAAATAAATGTCAGATAGACTTCAAAAATAGAAAAACATTTCGCGTTTTGGTGAGTGCTCCATACAATCTATAGAGGAAAGTATAAATAAACAAAAAATAACATTTCCTTAAGAATTTCTTTATTCGTGAAATATTCCAAGAATTACATTCGTGCATAAAAATGACCAGATAATTCTGCATTCAAGCGTGATATCTTATACAAATTGCATTCGGTTATTTTCATATTTTGTAAAAGAGCCCTCGTCCTTCGGACTCGGCCACTTTCGCCAAAATATGAAAATAAACTTTTGCAATTTTTAGATATCACGCTTTCTTGCAAAATTATCGGTAATTTTTATGCACTCGTGCAATTATAATCAAAAATTATACTTTCTCGGACCTCCTTCCCGATTACCTTCTACTAATTGTGAAAAGAAACAAAAGTAGTAGTGAAGACTTGGTTATACCGTACGTATACTTCCACGCGAGATGATGGTTAGAACTATGTATATGTGAGAAACTGTGTACCAGAATTCGGAAAATCGAAGATTGTACTTTCTATATCGATTCTGAATGTTGAAACAGCCATTATTCGAAGATTCGACAATTAAAAATACTTTTGAATACTCACCGAGAATATGGAGATGACATATATTCTAACGGCTAACGATTCGAGATGGGGATGTGGAAAGCATAGCGCACTGAATTTCTGAGTAAACAAATTCACATTTCTCAATAATGATAATAATAATGAATGCTTTTATTGAGTGGTTATAAACTCAGTACAGAGAACCTAACGAAAGGCACGATTCAATATATGCGCATGAAAAATTCATGGTAGAGCTTGCTCTTCCATCCAACCGTAAGAAATACATTCATGATCATGCCTAATATTGAACATTCGTGATACAGAAAATATAAAAAAATATGAAAAAAAACAATAACAAAACGAAGAAAATATGTGGTGCTCCAATTCCGTTCTGAGCTGGCAAAACCATGGTATTTAAGGAACAACAAATAAAAATATAACAATACTATAAACTAAGGATAAAATGAATATTGTAGGTTACAGGAAATGCATTAACATTGTGTAGGTCTACTTTTCGAAAGAACCCGTGAAATCTTGAAATCAAGTTCGGTTTGGATCACATTCCAATATACGTGAAGTTGTTTTCGATTAAATATTGTTTAAATTTTTTCTTGAATGTTTTGAGTGGTAATGATTTAAACTCAATCGGTAGCCGGTTGTATAAGCGAACAATCTGATATGAGAAGGAGCCACGGAAGAAAGAAGTTGTGTATTCAGGCGCAGTCAGATTATTTCGAAATCTCAAGTTGAGATTGTGTATATCAGTTCTGAAGGATAACTTCTGGTATCGGTAAGGCGGTTTCCCAGTTGAGATAATTTTGTGGAAAATCTCAGCGGAATGTAGTGTGCACCTAGCCTCTATATTGAGCCAACCAAGAATTTTTAGATGCTGTGATACATGTTCCTGTCTTCTAGTGCCTGCAATAAGTCTGATGCATGAATTCTGAAGTTTTTGTAGCCGCATTTTGTCTGCTTTCAGTAGTCCCGGTCTATGAACTACGTCTGCATAATTAGCATGGGAAAGAACCAATGCATCACATAACATGAGTTTACTTTTCTAGTTCAATATATTTTTATTTGAATAAATCATTTTGAGATTCATGTACCCTCGCATCAAAATATGAGAAATGTGTGTTCTGAATCTGAGGGCAGTGTCAAGGTAGAATCCTAAATTTTCAGTTACCTCTGTAGTGGATAATTGAACTCCATCTACGGCTACATTGACTAAATTCTTGCAGCGGTTTCTCACGGATGTTCTTCCAAATAGCATGACATAAGATTCAGAAGCATTACCAGTTGAACAGTATTTATTAGAAATCGTTATTAAGGAATTCAAATCCTGATTCATTTGTTCGAGTGAACGAACAAATGAATCAGAATCACGCAAATCCATCAGGTACGAGTGGAATCTGAAAGCTTTACGGCTCTATGGAAATATCAATATTTCCGCCATATATTCAAGAAAAATCTCCATTACGTTCTGTTCCGTACCAATAGATTATGTAAAATGATTGCGAATGACGTCCTGATAATTTACAATTTTTCAAGGCGCGCCTCCGCCAAATTCGGCAAATTTCACCACCAATTAAGTTGATATCTTATTTGATAGTTCACAGGAGTTCGCACTAATGTGTCGAAGAGAAACCATTCTTCAAAGAGGAAAATGATGTCAACAATAATTTTCTATATCTATGAGGATCTGTTTTGCCAACAAGTTCATTACCTGAGTGATATGGAGACCAATCGTTGACAGAACTTGTTTTCTTGCTGGGCGGTCTACGGGGTTTTTGACCTATATGAAAATATTTCTCTTCAAAGGTTTGGTAACGTCGAACGATCTCTTTAGCACATGATTGGATATATTTCGGAATATTTTTTTCTGTTCCGTCCTGTCTGACAAAATGAAGTTGATGGAACAGCCCTCATTCTTTTCTTGTGAGTTATTGATCAAATCACCTCTTGTTCATTTGATATTGAATCTCTTCATCAGCCGATCGAATATATCTCAAAACTATTCAGAAATAGCTTTCTTAGAAGGTTTGGCCAAGTCATTGGATATAATTTGAAACAGTTTTCATTCCATCCTGTCTTAGAACGAACGATTATGATAGGTATAATATAACATTTATTTCGAATGATACTTTCCAGAAGTTCTTAGGATTCACCATTTTTATGAGAAGCGCCTACACCAAAATCCTAAGTTATACCTTCACCAATTTAGATAAAATTCATCTGATTTCTGAGAATAACAAAACTACGCAGATTATTCAAAAATAATACATAAGAAAAAAAATATGTCAGCAATCATTTCAATGTCTGTCAGAACCACATCGAACTGATTTCTGCACGAAATTACATGGTATGGAGACTGAACAGCAACACCGAAATTTTGCGATTTACAATTGAAAAAATTTAAATTGCTGGAGAAACCTGCATTTATTTTCTGTCGATTATTGATCAACTCAACTCTTGTTTAATCGAGATGGAGTATGTGGGAGTAAAAATATATATGAAAATGGCTTTCTATGGAGATTTGGTAACGGCGAACAACCTTTTCACTACCTAGTTAGATATATTCATACGTTTTTGCTCTTGGTACGAAAATATGTGGAATTTGGTAGGGCAAGTTCAGACAACTTCAATCTATCAAAACTCAACAACAGAACAGCTCATTTTCAACTTCGAATATCACTTGAATAACTAGTGCACTGTTTCGCCTACTTACTCGCTTGATCTCGGTATTCAACTAACTCCAGCCGTTTCCTGCGTTATGATTCTGGAATGTTCTGTCGTCGAAACTTCGTGATGATTCTCCGTATGTAATCAAAGGCGGTAGGTGTATTTTCCGAACAAACACGATGAATCGCGATAGTGGTCGATGAGCGTGGTCTCCTACAAATCACTTGCATAGACGTAGGAGAAGTCATGGGCGTAGAGAAAAGGATTCATTATTTCGCAAAATCGTTGTTGATCATCGAATTCGTAACAATAATATAAGAATGTTTTCAAATCCGTCCCGCTACTAACCGAAGGACTATATAACTCAAATACTCATTTGAATGATATTCTTCATTGGAGTTCTGATAAACATCGTGATTTGGGAATAGCATTCGCCAAAACCACTCAATTATACCTTCACCAATTTACCTGATTTGTGAGAACAGAAACAGGAACAGAATTTTCAAAAGGAATGCGTCACTCAAAGAGTAGAATTATGTCAGCAATCCTATGAATATCTATAGCGACCCCATTGAACTAAGTTCTTCATGTTTGGCTACGAAATAACATTAACTGAATGATATGGAGACTAAACGAAAACAGCGTTGTCCCAATTTCGCGACCACCGTTGACAAAATCGATGTTAGTGTGAGTTATTGATCAAATCTACTCTGGTCTATTCGAGGCGGAATCTGTGGGTGTTTGAATTCATATAAAAAAAGCTTCCTTCAAAGATTCGGTAAGTCCGGAAAATTTTTTCACCACAGGCTTGAATATATTTAAAAACTTTTTTTTATTCGTCCTGTTTTAGACCAAAGGATCAAATAACGAAAACACTTATTGCGAATGATATTCTCCATTGAAGGACTACTGGTGATTCGCTATTTTTCTGTGAAGAGCATTCGCCAAAATCACAACATTATACCTTCACCAATTCAATTCATTCTCATCTGATATCTAAGAATAGAGAAGGAATACGCACAAATTACTCAAAAAGTATACGTATCTCGAACGAATCTATTACGCATACATCAATAACCCAGTTGCAAAAGTAATAAATGTCATAAAACTTCGAGCAATTTAACGTGATCTGAATGAATTTGTTCACTTAAGTCCTGAATGAGGTCAACAAAAACAGAAATTATTGAACTCATTGCCGAGCTACTTCATGCGAGAGATTGTTCAGTGTTTTATTGGAAATTCTCAGTATTGCGAGTTTCAGCAGATCGGTACATATAATTGCACCAGAGTTTATTTTAGATATAGTGAATGAATTTTTTTTTCTACGAATTTCCAAAAAATCATAGTATTTCTATTTGAAATATATTGATATGTAAAATAATATACAGTTGCCTGTTAGATTTTCACATATAAAATTCACTAATATGTATAAATCTTACAGGCAACTGTATATTATATGTTCAATATGGATTTTTATCAAGTAATGGCCACTTTCATTCAGATATTGATATGTGTATATTTGGTGTTTGTCGAAAATGCTCGAACTGATAAACGAGTTGCCACCGACAGTCAAATTCTGCACGAAATAATACTTTCTCAGATATCTTTCTCGATTACCTCCTACTAATGGGAAGAAGAAACAAAACTAGTCGTAATGACTTGATATACTTTCAAGCCAGATGATGGTTACAACTATGTACATATGAGATACTGTGTACCAGAATTAGAGATACCGAAGATTGTACTTTCAGTATCGAATCTGAATGTGGAAACAACCATTATTTGCGGATCGATCATTGAACATGGAAAAATGCTGTTTGTTGAAATTGAACACTGAGGATATGGAGTTGACAATATACGGCTGGATATATCGAGAGTATTGTGCATTGTATATTTGACTAAAACAAATATTTCACATTTCTGATCAGAATTATTCATAAGGCAAATCCAACAAGAGTGAGTGAAATCGGAAAGTTAATACCCACTTTATGGAAATAGCAATGTTTTCACCATATATTTCAGAAAGTTCCGTTCTGTTTCGCACTGATTGATTATATATGATATGAACACTTATTGCGAATGATTTCTAATAATTTAAAATTTTTCAGGAAGCGCCTCCGCCAAAACCACCAGAATATACCTTCACCAATTTAGATGATATTTATCTGATTTGAAAGTTAACATATGTTCGCACAAAAAAATCGAAGAGAGAGTATGTTCCTCGAAGATGAAAATTATGTCAGAAATCATTTTCTATATCTGCGAGGAAAACATCGAACTAAGTTCTGTATGTTTTGTCACTAAATTCATAAATAGAATGAAATGGTGATTAAAAGTGGACACCAGTAACACAATTTTGCAAACCACCCTTGGTAAAATTGAAGTTAATGAATAAACATACAATCCATTTCTGTACGTGATTCATCAGAACTTGTCCACTTGATGGAGGATCTATGAAGTTTTTGACTTATATGAGAATAACTCTCTTTGGCAAAGTTAAACGTTATCTTCAGCACATGATTAAATATATTCCGAAAACTTTTTTCTGTTCCGACCTGTCGGGATCTAATTGAATATATAACATAAACATTTATTGTAATATCCTCCATTGAAGTTCTGATAATCCACCATTTTTATGTGAGACTCCATCGCCAGAATCACAGAATAATAACTTTATAAATTCAGTTACTATTTATCTTATTTGTAGGAGCATCAACAGAAACACGAATAGATTTTCCAAAAACCAAACGTCCCTCGAAAAGAAAATTGATGTCAAAATCATTTCTATAAATGTGAGGACCACATTTAATTGAGTTCTGCATGTTTTGCTGCATAATCGAAATCACTGAATGTTATGTGGAGTAAACGAGAACACCAATATCCCAATTGTGCAAACCACCGTTGGAAAAAATCAAATAAATGAAGAAATCCCATTCCTTTCTTGTGAGTTATTGATCAAATCAACTCTTGTTCATTTGATAGGGAGTCTGTAAGAGTTCATACCTATATGAATGTTTGGTTCACACACGTTCGAATATACCTAAAAACTATTCTGAAATGTCATTCTCAGACGATTTGGTAATGTCGAGCAATCTCGTCACCACAGGATTGAATATATTTTGAGAATAACACTTATTGTGAATGATATTTTCCAGAAGTGCCTATACCAAAATCTCTGAATTATACCTTCACCAATTCAGTTAATATTCATCTGATTTCTGAACAGAAATAGGCACAGATTATTTAAAAAGAATACGCCTCTCGAAGAGAAAAAATATGTCAGCAATCATTTCAATGTCTGTGAGAACCACATTGAACTGAGTTCTGCACAAAATGGTGTGGAGACTGAATGGCGGAATTTTGCTATTTACCGTTGAAAAATTTAAGTTGATGGAGGAACCTGCATTTCTTTTCTTTCAATTATGAGTCAACCCAACTCTTTTCTATTCGTGATGGAGTCTGTTGGAGTTGAAATCTATACGGAAATGGTTTTTCATGAAAATTTGGTAACGACGAACAATCTCTTCTCTCCGTAATTGAACATATTTTTACGTTTTTGCTCTGGAATCGAAAATATGTGGCAATTGGTACGGCAAATTCAGACAACTTCATTCTTGCTCGATCTCGTATTCAACTAAGGCTGGATTCAGACAGATCCGAAATCCGATCGTACGACGATCCGATAGCTTTCTGATTGGTCTAAATTTGAATTTAGGATCTGTCTGAATCCAGCCTTACTCCCACCGTTTTCTGTCGCTCAGAGTAGAATTATGTCAGCAATCCTATGAATATCTGTGGGAACCACATTGAACTGAATTCTGCAGGTTTGGCTACGAAATTACATTACCTGAATGATTTGGAGACTGAACGAAAACATCGTTTTCCCAAATTTGCCACAACCATTGACAAAATCGATGTTAGTGTGAGTTATTAATCAAATCTACTGGTCTATTCAAGGCGGAGACTGTGGGTGTTTGAATTCATATGAAAAAAGCTTCCTTCAAAGATTTGGTAACTCCGGAGTATATTTTCACTGAAGGCTTGAATATATCTAAAAAAAATTTCATCCGTCCTGTTCCAGACCAAATTATTAAATAACGAAAACACTTATTATGAATGATATTCTCTATTGGAGGACTAGTGGTAATTCACCATTTTCCTGAGGAGAGCATTCGCCAAAATCACTACATTATACCTTCACCATATATTCGATTAATATTCAATTACTCGAAAAGTATATGATGATGGAAATCAATGTCAGCATTCTTTCCTTTCTTGATTTTTGAGAACCACGATGAACTGAGTTATGCACGTTTTGCTACGTAGTTACAACTGAGTGATTTGGAGAAAAGATAACACCGGTATCCCAATTTAGCAAACCAAATGATGTCAAAATTTGTCTCTATATCTATGAGGAACACATTGAACTGATTTTTGCATGTTTCGCTATGAGATTTCATTGACTGAATGAAATGGAGTCGAAAGAAATAAATCGGAATACCCAATTTTTCAAACCCCCGTTGGTAAAATCGAAGATAATGATGAAACCCACATTCCTTCCCTATAAGTTATTAATCAAATCACCTCTTGTTCATCTGATGTGGAGTCAGTGCGAGTTCAAACCTATATGAAAATTTCCCCCTTTGAAGATTTGCTAGGAACGAACAATCTCTTTACCACATGATTGAATTGTTTTTTTATATTGTTGTTCTCCACATTGTTCGTTCCGTTAACCAGCTCACAAAAGTCAACCTTCAGAAGTCGAACCTTGTGCATATATTTCAAAATTTTTTCGTTCCGTCCTGTCTTGATCTGAATGAATATATAGCTTGAACACTTGTTGCAAATGAGTTCTCCATTGAAGTTCTGATAATTCACCACCCGATTCACCACCATTGTCATTTTCTCCGACAGCCAGGCGGCAATTGAGGCGTCAGGTAACCAAAATAGATTAACTTTAGCTTGAATACCCGGACTTGAGGGTCACAGGGACAACGAGAAGACTATGGCTGTCGTCGGTCCAGAACCCTTCTGCGGATTATCGAAAGCGTGTATGCAAGCCGAGTCGATAGATTGGTGAGATAATCTCCCAGAAATAAGGCAGGCGAAAGAGTTCATGAAGAAACCATCGCCCAGATTCACGGAAGACCTGCTGAACCATAACCGTAAGGTTGTATGGGTAGTGGTGAGTCTACTAACAGGGCATAGCCGGCTCAGGAAACGTATGAACAACATTGGTCTGGCAAAAGAAACCCAATGCAGGATTTGTCAAGAAGAGAGAGAAACTACACTGCATGTTCTCTGTGAATGCGAAGCGATAGCAAGGCTGAGACACGCAAGATGCGGGCTAGAGGAATCGGAAGCTGCTAGCTTGAAGGCGTCAGTGTGTGAGCTATGGAGTCTCATCACAGAGATTAAGCTAGACAATGACCTTCTATAACCAAGGAGCATCACAATAGAATTATCTGCCCTGAATCATCTAAAACATGCATTCGCAACACGAATATAGAGTATAAAGAACTTTGTAAAACTGTTATCTTTTGGTACATCCATTTATCTTTATGGTCATTTCGAAAGCTATATTTCCACCCTCGAAAAGGGTGGAAATCACCTTCGAACAGTCAAATGTAAATGAAAGCAACCAAATAAATATGCGGAACATGATCATATGAAAGCGTAACAGAGCCACTATACTCTTTTATTTTTCCGATTCCGATTCGATAAGTCGGAATTGTCAAAAATGAAAAAAAATGGTGGTCCTTCTACGCGTTCGTATAATGGAGGAGTACTCCTATAAATATATTCATAGCAATAGGATTCCGAGGTCAGCATGTTATAAGTGCTCTTTACCTCCACTGCCTAGTTTTGTGTGGGGATTTCAAGGGTATCATAAGAGTTCACTGGAAGTTATTGGAATGATTTAAACATTTTATGGTATGAACTTAAATTTTATGAGAAAAACACACCGATGGCGTCATTGGGCTCACATAATAGACACGGCGAATACAATGATAATCCAGACAAAAGCTCGTTTGAAATGAAAAAATCGACGGATTCTTCGCGAAAACCAATAACAGATGGAATACAAAATTTATTCATCTGTACCATACTTCATATCTTTCTAATTTCATTCCGGAATAAGAAATTCTCATTTACATAAAATAATATATTATCCAACGAGTGACGTAGGCGAGTGACCTGAGTCACCGAGAGAATGATACACAATATACTCGAGTAGAAAACAATACTCTGTCCACGACCATGTATAAAACATACATTTCAAAAGCAGTATCCTCAAGAACATCGTCATACTTCACCAGAATAAAAATGAATAACAGATTCTCTAAAATCTCCTTCACATTGCAGCCCATACCGTTCTTCTGAGTACCGTTTGATGTCAAATTTGAAATATTTGACAATAAATGACTGTAAATGTATATATATGTATATATATATATATATATATATATATATATATATATATATATATATATATATATATATATATATATATATATATATATTATTTCTTATTATTTATTTTGATAGGCAGAATTTGAGTCATACGAGAAGTTGCTGCATAATTGGACTTGTTCTATCCAGAAAGAACTGTTTTTCAATAGGCGCAGTGACTTTTCGGGGTAGATTGAGAATCTGCCCTTCTACACTTGTATAGATTCCAATAGTCATTCTTATCTTTTCAGATTGTGGTAGGTTACAAACTCAGAAATCTGCGGAATGAATAACAGACTGTTCAAATACCTAAAAATATCAATAAGATAAAAAAATTTACAAAAATTTAAAAAAATATTCATAATGCATGTGTTTCTCCAAGAACTACGATACCTATCAGTCACTTGTGCATAATGAAAGCATCATTCACTATTATCAATATGATGGTAGTGAAAAATGATAATTTTATTATTCATCGTAATCGATATTGTAATTCTCCAAGGAACACATGAATCATAAATATTTTATACAATAGTCGTGGACATAGCAATACATCAATCAGTCACATATCACACTTTCTCATTAAGATACTGACCTTGTGCTAGGACGAACAGATCGAAGAACCGCATTGCCAAAATAATTAACAAAAAGGGCCATTTCTCCACTTCCATGACGATGTTCATGTTTCGAGTTGGCCTTTATTCAAAACAAGGATACTGAAGTATTTTCCGAGCGTCTCCCAAGCGGGTCGTTGGGTCATTGTCTTTGTTTTCATTCGCCTCTTCTTCCGATTCGGTTCAGCACTGACACCGTTTTCTGCTTTCACGACAAAAGTGGATCATCTGGAAATGAAATATTTGTTTTTAGCAGGATCTGGTTCCACGGAGAATGAGGATAGACTGGAATTGGGATACTCAGTGTTGGGATTGGAACTTGATAAAGAAAATATATGCAACCAAGCTTCAATTTATGGTGGAAGATTCATCAATTCTGGATAGCATGAATATGATATGGGGGAGAAATAGATTCTTTTCACGGATAGTATACAATGTGCCACTTCTCTCATTGCTTTCATACGTTCAAAACGAAAGATTTCTCGCGCAGTGAGAAATATCCGTCAGAACAGTGAGAAATAAGTTCTCACTATTATCACGATAATCCAAGTCAGTCATGAATTGTTACATGTCAGATTGATATGACACGTTCTCCATGTTGACAAGCACTGCATAATTATTGCTGCCAACTTACCCATCGAAAATAGTTCAAGTTCTGATTGTTATAGTGTAAACAGTTCAGATTTATAAAATATTGAATGTAATGGAATACGAAGATTTAGAGTTGGGAAATACACCTCCAGAAAATAGTTCAGAAAGCAATAGATTTTTGCAATTGTTTGCTACCAAGCACATCAAGAGAAAAATATGAAATCGTTTGCAGAAAATTCATGGACTGGGAAATGAAAGCCAAGTTAAAATCTTGTGCTGAAAATACCTTGTTGGTTTATTTCGAAGAATTGTCAAGGAGATTGAAATCATCAACATTCTGGTCTCAGTACTCGATGTTAAGGAGTACCTTAATTTTCAAAAACTGTGTTGATATATCAAAATACGTGAAACTACGTGCATTTCTGAAATACAAATCTGAAAAATATGGTCCGAAACTGTCAAAAATATTAACTTCTGAGTAAATTCAACAATTTTCAAAAGATGCATCTGATGGAAAGTATTTGCTGATGAAGGTATTGTTATCGAAAAATGAATGTTTGGTTTTGATTTCGGGCTGCTTCAGCTGTTGGCCTTACAGGGGTATGCCGTTGTGATGAACTTCGAAAATTAATAATTGATGACATGAAAGATCTTAATTCGGCCCTTTTAATAAAATTACCCGATACTAAAACCAAGGTTCCTAGAAATTTCACAGTGACAGAAGAATGCTACCAAATTCACAAAAAATATGTGAAACTTCGACCACGCACAAATGAAACACGTTTTTTTTTTTAATTACAAAATTAGCAAATGTACGAAACAGCCTGAGAAGGGAATAAATCATGGCGAAAGAAATAGCGAAATTTTTGCAATTACCGAACCCTGAATTATATACTGGCCACTGTTTCCGAAAGTCATCTGAGACTATTTTAGTTAATGCAGGGGCAGATCTTTCAACTTCAAAACGCCATGTGGGTTGGAAATCCAGCAATGTTGCTGAATCTTATATCGACAACTGCATAGCTAACTGACCTGAACCTGAATACAACAATGCTGTGGAAGCTCAGTACGTTTCCCACCAACTATATATAACCGTTAATTACTATTTTGAATAAAATACATAAATGAGTTTATTTATTTATTTGTTGATCATATAGAATACCAACAGGCACAGACTGCCCAAAGAGGTATCCACGAATACATATATGAGACATACAGATGGAAATGTATAATTCTAGAAAATCTTAAAACTAAGTATTATCTTATGAGCTATGTAATATATTTCAGTTTTGCTTTGAAGGAATCAATTAAGTTATTGAAAATGTCTATGGAAGAGTATTCACTATTGAGAATTTGAATGATCCTATTGATCGGGGAATTTTTCCTGAGGTTACTTCTATGAGTAGTTTGTTCAAATGTGGGATTGTTTCTCAGGTGATGAGCAGGTACATGTATATTTATATTGCCCAGTAACAAGGGTGAATCGATACGAATGTTCAGTATTTTATATAGAAATATAACATCATTGTGCTGTCTGCAAATTTCTAGTGTACGGATATCAAATTATTTTCTCAATCTGTGGGTGCTTACGGCATACTCATATATTCCATTCATTTTATAATTTAGAAATATTAAAAAATTATTTTGAATCACCTCTAGTCTGTGTTCATATACTTGAGTTGATGACATACAGGTTTTATTAAATATGTATTTTGATTTTCAATACTTGAAAACTGTTGGAAATTATGTGAATGCCATTCTATATATTGATGTTTTGTTTCTATTGTGTCGTTATGTATAAAGAAAACAGTTGTTCTGTAATATCTTTTATGAAAAATAAAGTTGAGCTTCTGTCCGATATAAAATAGAATCAGTTCATTCTATTTTCCGATTCATTTCAAACCACGCTCTGCTATCAAAAACAACGCAACCGTAGAAAAAATACCGTGTACAATGTGTGAGAAAATGACATATTCCTCACTTGTTGTGCAATATACTGTTCAAGCATGGAGTTTGTGAGTCACCTGACATGTCATATTAGTTCCATATTTCGTTAATGAAATGAAATCGAAAATTTTATTCGATTCCAACCAGATACTATGATTACTTGAAAAACACTGTGAACATTGAAACGTCAACCTTCGGCTCGTTTCGTATCTCGGTTGATGCTTATGTATTAATAACCATTATTACACGATCGTTGCATAATATACCTACTATTTAAATTACATTATCATGGATTGTCATCAGTTATTACTCTTTGTTTTAATCCCCTATTGAGATAGTTCGGCTTTTCGGGTGGTGATCAGTGATAACTTTCTGAATGATACTTTCGTATTATGTGCTTTTAAATACTAGGCGAATACTCGAGGGTTCTGCAAACCGACTTTTGCTCATCATGAAATCCGTATTTGCTAGATCCCTCATTAAAATGGTAGTTTGATGAAAAGGCATCGCTCCATATTCAACTCAAAGAGCTCGACTGTTCAAAGCAAGGACACTGTATACACATTTTGGTTAACATGGAGAAAATGCAATTTTACTAAAACTTTATGACATCACTCCATCTATTGAGACTCGCTCACGTTACTCAGAGAAACTGCTAGTAGGACCTCAGTTATTACTGTGAAATTTGAAAAATATCATAAATTGAATAAGAGTCGATACTACTTCATATTTCATGGTTTTGTATAGTAATTTCCCCACAGTAACTTCTAATTCTTATTACGAATGGAAAAATTCAGGCAGTAGAAGTAGTTTTTTCTAACACACCACCCTGCTGTACCTGTATTTCCAATAGTTATAATTCATGTAGCATTCGAGAAAAAAAACATCAAGTGATATTACTGTGTTCTCGAATGTGGAATGAAGGACTTACAACAAAAATAAAATAGCTTCACAAAACCACATGTGTTTAGCTATACAATAGCATCCTCGAGTAGAAAAAATACGACACGTAACTGTTTTTTTTCATACAGATTTCCATCGGCTGTCGGCCAATGAAAAAAAATCAAGTGAGTTTTCATTCGAATATCATTGCCGTAGTAACAGTAATATTCTGAAGAATGAAATGAAAACTTCATATTGAAACTTCATTGAAATGTATCCCTCGTTATAAAAGATATGGAAAGTTTTCAACTGTAATAAATGAACAAAACACACTTCCACTAGTGAACAAATAAATACTGATCCCATTGGTTCTCTATAAAAGAATATTTAGAAACTTCAATCGATTTTTCGTGATGTTTTTTAGCTGGCTGAACACAAGGGTGATACCCCAATCGATTATCTTCTTTATCAACAGAGACTGATCGATTGATGAATGATTCTGCCCTGGTCAGAAAATCAGCAGTAGGGTAATTCACAAACACAGCAATCACATATTCCATCGGAAACCACAGTGAATGCTAAGCATTTACTACATGCATGCATGCTATGCATTTTCTGTTTTCTTCCGTGACAATTTGTAAATACTGTGTTCTATTATGAGATCTACATCGAACTCGTGGCAGTTATGTGTTAGGGCCATGTGATAACTTCGCTATTTATGAACCGATTATGATGTTTCAAACACAGACATGGGTGGCAAAACACAAAGAGGTCACTTACGCTGTATCCTCAAATTTTTGAAGAATGTCGGTGTTCACACGGAAAATCCCAATTTGTTACTCCCTTGTCTTTTATAAATATTACCTACAACATGTACAATTGAAGCCATCAAATAATCCTTCTCCTTGAATGAACAGAGCTCTAACAGCCCGAAGAACATGCTAGGAAATGTTACTGGAATGACAAATTATTTCTCTGATATCAGTTGAACAATGAATGGGAAAACGAAAATTTTTGAATATTTCCAAAGTCTTCGGAACGTATTGCTTTTGAAAAATCGATCAAATGTTCGCAAAAGTGAATATGGGATTTTTTCTTCAGTTAAGAAAGATGAAAATCGAATAGTTGGGATGAATATAGCAATTTGGTTGTAATTTCCCTAGCAATGAGGATATTGGCGAAAATAGTCGAACTAGTGAAAGTGGTTCCAAAGAACATTACACGAACATCCCACACATAAAAACTTAAACCTGAAAATTTTATATCGAAAAATCTAACAATCTGTGATGAGACACCTATACTTCATTATTCAATGAGTGGTTTGAAGTTGAGTACCGGTTCTTTTTCTCCTCGTTCTCTCCCCGAAATCATATTTTCTCAGGTGCCTTGCAAATATTTGCACGGAAGAGCGCCCTCGTTCACTATTTTACAGCACTCATCTGCGAGAAACACTGACGATGCACGCTCAAGTACCACTCGAAAGGGTTAAATAAACCATCCTTTCAGCGGAGAATATTCAAACTAGACATCTCAGACAAATCGAGTAAGGGTCGAAGTTTGGCCCCCACTTTTTTCCCTCGCCGTCATTTTGGCTCTGCGGAGTCGAGGAATCTTTATTCGCAGGCACTTCTGTGGAGAATCGCTAAGTGCCATCTTCACATTCCTGAAGGGCCATGAGCGTATCGGGGGGGAAATCGGCTTTTACGGCAAAACGAAGGATATTTCAGTTTGATCTACCGATGCGTTAGCGTAAATGTTCAACTAATAACTGCGTCAGATAACGTTACGCGAAAAGTAGTTTGTCTGGGCATTTATGTCCACCGTTTCTAGATTACTGGATTGATTCAGTAGGATGAAATTGGAATTCAATGAAAGTTTCAGGAACAATCAAGGGAGTTGTAGGTTTCCTCCAATTGATGGGAGTTCGCTCCGACTAGATTTACTATGAGTCAAGTGATAATCTTGTTTCGATCAATCACAAATTCAATGTGTGACCTTACAAACTGCCGCCTTTGATATCACAGAGAGAGAATATACAAGGATATTCCTTTGGTGTCTGAGCTGGTTTCACGCCAGTTTTCATTAGATTCGCACGTTGAAAGGAAAGGCCCCGTTGATCCATTGCTCGCAAAAGTTTCGACTTCTGGGGGTTGACGTTCGTCAGCTGGTTAACGAAAACGAATAATTTTAGCAGGGGCAACTAGCGACTGTTGGTTGCCTGTATACCAATATAGGTATAGTGAGCCTGTTGTTCGAATACACTAACCGGACCCTAGAATCTGTCTTAATACCATTAGAATTACGAAAAAATGAGACTCGAAATAATTTAAAACGTTTTTTGAGGAACTGGCCCAACAGTCAAACAAGAAATACAATTCATTATATGATAACCCAGAATTTAATTCATAAACACACAGATAGCTTTCATCTTCTTCCTTTTCTGCTTAGAATGATTATAATAATCATTGTATTTGGACTATTTCATCTGATAATATTAGACTCACAAGGAATGATTGTGTTATTATTCCTTCAGTGTTTTTTTCTTCTGTGTTAATAGCATATTAGAGTTTGTACAACTATTCTATATTATTCTGTTTTTTTCTAATTAACTTTATTGGACCAAGTGTCTGCCTGCTCGGTGCACTCGTAGATTATTTGAAAAGGAGACAACAGATTCACTAGGAAGTACGCCATCTGACGTTCGTATAGCAGCTGTTGTTTGCAAATTATATTCATCTTGACGATATTGTAGGGAGCTATGAGAGTTATTTGTTCTTTTCATGAAAAGCTTTCGAAGTGTTAGTTCTGTTACATATCAACATCAAAAACCCTTATGTGGAGTTCTTCAATGAATGATATTAACATTTTCGTGAACTCAAGAAATGACAGAAATTATCCCGCTTCTGAGATAAGCTATATATGAACATCTGCCTAACGAGCGCCGATGTGTCTGAATCAAAGACATAAAACTATAGACCAGTACAGACCATTTATGTTCTTTCCGAAAATGGTTATGAATATTTGAACACAAATGAGACATTTAAAATATACAGCCCTAATAAAATTTCGACCACCTGTTGTCAATTTATTCTCATATCTTGTACCAAGACGATATACGTTGTCCAGTAATAATATCAAAAATTATGGCACATTTTTTTTTTCTCTGAGGAGCGAAGTTCGTTGAAGAATATTCTTCAAAAATTAAGAAATGTGTTGAATATATGATTTCATACCCGAAATCTGAGATCAAGCTTTGAAATAACCAATGAAATTTGAGGAATCTACCACATTTACGAGAAATATCACTGTCATTTCCGAATTGATTGCCATCTTCTGCCATCTTATATAAATGATTGAAGTGATGCACCATGCATGTTACGGGGTCCGTAAGAGAATACATGACTTGAAAATTACCTTCCTGGTGTCATTTAGTGGTACTTTTCATACCTACATATGATATTTTCATAATATAAGGCTGACCAACTGTCTCAACGAAGTGCTAATACTACAGAACTTTAGCTCAGAGTTTGTTAACGCTATGGTGTTGAGTATTCCTTTGACAGCAATTGAAATTTTGAAAATTCTCAGTAGTGAGAACTCGAGTGAGAACGATGATGAATGTGTGACCCCATTTGAAAGGCTCCACTTCAACCGATCCCCAGAAAAAAAAGAATTATACTTCAAGAATGTCTGCTCTGTCGTTGGCAATAGTAGAATATTCATACATTCAGGAGATATATTATAATATAGATGCATTATACATTCATTTAGACTCTTACATCTATCAAATTCAAAATAAAAATTACCCGAGGGTATTTCGTTTCAGACTGACTTAATCTCAGACCAGTTGTTCAGAGCTTCATTCCATAAGTATGTACAATTTCTGGAATGAAAGGCACACATTTTCTGCCTCTTTTTTACTCTTTTGATGGATACTCAAATTCTCTAATGTCATAAAAACTACTCAGAAAACATGTGATGATTCATCGAATCAAAACCGATATTTCGAATTGATTTAGACACGAATCCAACCTGGGTCTATTGTTTGATATCAGGGAAGAACTCACTCAGAACAATGATCTGTCAAAGGAAAATTGGTTTCAAATCAGGCAAAAACTGTTCTATCAATCAATCAATAAAGATATACTTTATTGTCTGAAGAATTACATTCTCATTGACAAAGCATAGGAGGTATAAATAAATGAATATATCATTACTTCACAAAGTAAGACAAACAAATTATTACTATTATCATACTCAACACAATACATATACACACATACACATATATATATATATATAAATAGATAAAAATATGTAGATGGAAATACAGAATAAAATACAAAGTGTTACGTCACATAAATGGTATATAGAGTAAAAAAATAAAAGAATAGCTCCCCACATTAAGGGAGGGTCTGTCAAAGCAAACGTCACGTTCAGTGTAAAATACAACAGTATTAGATATGAATCCATGTCATAATCTAAAAAAGTTGCTATAAGAATTCAATTAAAAGGCTGTTGAGAAATAATCTTCAACATCGTTAAAAGCTCTATGAATAAAAATAGCTTTGATTTCACTTCTGAACCTTTTCAAAACCGATAGTTCTCTAATGTTGTTAGGCAGGTGATTATACATTTTGATGCCATTATGAATTATAGAGTCTTTCACCAATGTGCTAGTTGGTCTAGGTAACTTAATAGAATTCTGATGTCGAGTACAGTGCTGAGAATTTGCTAAATTAAAATTGTGTTTCTTTTTGTGTATAAGAGTCAATGTTTCCATTATGAAAAGGGAAACAACTGTTAAAATTCTTTGTTCTCTAAATAAATCTCTGCATGAAACTCTGGGTCTAACTCGACACATGTATCTTAACGCTCTTTTCTGCAGGACGAAAACGTTTTTGAGTAGATGCTTACTACAAACTCCCCAGAAGGCAATTCCATACCTAAGATGTGATTCAATGAGAGCAAAGTAGCTGGTTCTAGCTGGAGCGTGACATAGCTCATTGGAAATAATCCTAAGAGCGTAGCAACCTGATGCGATTTCATTACATAGTCTTTCGATATGTTGTCCAAATTTCATTTTGTTATCTATATCAATGCCAAGGAACCTTGTAGAACTTTTGTTATTGATATAGTCATTTGATATATTCAAATCAGGAAGACTACAACGAAATGTTACAATATTTGTTTTTTTGAAATTAATTACTAGAGAGTTTGCATCACACCATTCTTTAATCGATCGCATATCTTGTTCTAATTTGTCAAATAGTTCTTCTTCAGATTTATCATGCCACAAGATTGTAGTGTCATCTGCGAATAAAGTAATCTTTGCCTGGATTTCAAGTTTACTGAAGTCGTTGATGTAAAGGAGGAAGAGCAATGGGCCAAGCACCGAGCCCTGTGGTACTCCATGCTCGATGTAACCCATATCTGACTCAGTAATACAACGCACTACTTGTGTTCGATCCTTGAGATAGGATGCAATCCACTCTAGGCTCTTATTTCTGAAGGCATAATAGGGGAGTTTTTGAAGAAGTACATCATGCTTCACACAATCGAACGCCTTGGTGAAGTCGCAAAATACCGCCGCAACACACTCACCAGCGTTGATCTCCTCATAAACCTTTCCCATAAATGAAAATAAGGCATCATTTGTACCTGTGTTGGGTTGAAACCCAAATTGTTCAGCACATATTATACCATTTGCTAACAGAAAACTTTGTAGACGTGATTTTACTAATTTTTCTATTATTTTTGCCAGGCTGGGTATCAAAGATATGGGGCGGTGATTTGATGGGTCCTTTTCATCTCCTCCCTTATGTAAAGGGATCACCATTGATGTTTTCAGAAAGGAGGAAAACACTCCAGTTCTGAAAGAGTGGTTAATTAGCGTGACCAAAGAATTCAGAGCCGATATGGGAAGGTTTTGCAGGATGGTCACTGAAATATCATCAATGCCGGATGATTTTTTATTATTAATATCGCTCATAGTCTCAATGACTTCTGTTAAATTGCAGTCAGCTAGATAGAACATATTTTTTGTGTTGCAGTGATACATATATTCCAAGGGTTGATGAGTTGGGTGAATAGTTTCTGTTAATTTACGTGCAATGCTGCAGTAATATGAATTTAATTCATTGGGATCAATAGATACATTTCTATGAGAATTATTTTTGCCTCTTATTTCATTAATCACCCTCCAGCACTCCTTGCTTTGATTGTTTGTTTCTCTCAATCGGTCACTGTAGTGTAATTCTTTGGCCTTGCTGATTACTTTACGATATATATTTCTATATTTCAGGTAATAATTATAAAAGAAAGGTTCGTTTGTGAACTTGCGGATAGTGTGCAATGATTTCATGTTTTCTGCCGTTATTTTGATACCATTAGTAATCCAGGGCTTTTTGTTTTTCTTTAATTTGATTTTCTGTAAGGGGAAGGCTTTGTCAAAGATGCTTCTCAAGTGTTCATGATACTGATAAAAAGCAGTATCATCAGCACCAAATATTTCCCAATCAGATATTTGGCATAAATCCCGAAATTTATTGAAATTTTTTGCAGTGTATAGTCTGCCATATTTAATGAAAGCCTTTTTTTCTACAGTTTTTTCTAAACTCACGCTACAAATGATTGCTTCATGGTCAGACAGATCTGCTGGAACTACTGTACAAATGACATTACTTAGATTACTACAGAAATAATCAATGATTGTGGCACTATATTGAGAAATCCGGGTGGGCGAGTCTATATGCATGTTCAAATTGAAAGAAATGAATGAATTTTGTAGCATCTGTTCATGCGAATGAGTTTCAGCAAAGTTTATATCAATATCACCTGCCACTACAATTTGGGAACGGGGAGGTAGTTCAGATAACAAGTACTCTAGCTTATGTAAGAACAATGCCTCATCAGAACTCGGGGCCCTATAAATACATATAACAAATAAATCATGTGTTTTGCAGTGAATGATAGAAAACTCAAAAACCTTTTCCTCTAACAACATATTTAACTTATCGAAACTCTTGAACGAAAATTTATTCAATGTGGAGTTATTTATCAAAATTAGTGGTCCTCCATGATTAGAATGTGTTCTAGAATACTTATTAACAAGGACATAGTCAGGAATATGAAAATGTTCATTTATATTCAACCAATGCTCAGTGAGCAAGATTATGTCAGGGTAGTTGTTGTTTGCACATAATATATGCAATTCGTCAGTTTTATAACGAGCACTTTGAATATTTAAAAGCATAAAACTCACATTATCACAATCTTTGTTGTTGCATCTAAAAAAGATAAGGACGGGTGGGCAGAGGTATACGCTGCTTCTTCAAGTTCCTCCATCAGTGACTGTTGAGCTGATTCAACTTTGCTTGCATTCGCATTTTTTGGAACATCTGTATCTTCTCCAAGTTCACACGAAGAAAGATCTAATGAAGTAGGAGTTGGCGACAATGTGGAATTCGTAATCACCTGTTCTCCCACAGAACTGTCACGCGCAGGAAACAGGGGAAAATGTGTTTCGCTCATCTGTAGCTGAGATTCCAGGAGGTTGATATGATTCAAAAGGGTCTTGCATAAAAACCACTTAGCGGTCCTATTGAGTGAGTAACCGTTCCTACCATAGTTTCTTCTCCGAATTATAGTATTGCAGTCTAAAACATGGTGTGATCTATTGGCGATATGCAATTTTCTTTTAAGGTACAGATTGTTCTCATATATAGATCTGTTGATACTCCTCAGATCGTATCTATATGGTTGTGTGATTAGTAAAAGTTGAGGTGACTTGATCATAGTCTATCTCTGGGGTACTAGTTACCACATCTTTTAGTGTTAAGCAGTCTTCAGCCAGAATAAAATTCCTTACAACATCTATCATCAAATCTGAATACGAACATCGAAACTTTTCCAGGAATAGTTTCAATGAGTTTCGCGATAGTACCCATTATATATTGGAAGAATGTATGAGAATTATATTAATTATCATATCTGAGTTCATATCGAGGTTTCACAAATGTGTACATTAAAAGTCACTGTGTTGTTGAAGAACTGAAATTAGTGTTATGTTAACAATGCATTTCTTTTATTGTTTGTGAAAATTGTAATATTATTCGTTCTGTTAACCAGCTGACGAACGTCAACCCTCAGAAGTCGGAACTTGTGCGAGCAATGGATCAACGAGGCCTTACCTTTCAACGTGCGATTACCCAGCAAGGCGATAATTCGAACCCTGGCCTTCTGCTTGATAGGCAAATATGCTAACCACTACACTACCGAGACCACTGACCTCCCCCTTTCATTTTTTGAACGGGTTAACTAAAAAATTTGAAACTCATGATAATGAAATTGATGCATGGATTATATCATGGAGTGAAATCGACACATGGAAAGTTCAAGATGGCGACTGGGCACAACCTGGAAAAAAAAGTTGAATGAAGAGGGGGTCTTCTGAAACATCATTTTGAAGCTTCCGACAAATACTTTACAAATCTAGAACACGGAGTCGATATCTTCACCTACTACAAAATGGGGGAGCATTTAATAATCTCCTCAAAACAAACGCATTGATATCGATATTTTTGGAAACATTCGTTTTTCTCTGTCATATGGCAATCCCAACAACCCGATGAGGTTTGATAGGTTATTTATAAGTTATGAAAAAGACAAGAATATCAGTACAACGAACATCATTGTGTAGTTCAAATATTCTCATTTACTTCCTGATTTTATAAATGGATAAACTATCTCCAAAATGAACAAAATTCCACAAGAGAATTGTATTTGAATATGCTGGCAACTACTGTTGATCCTCTAATCACCGAAATCGTCGAAGTGAATCCTAATGAGTTCAATATGTATATCAATATTTCAACAAGATGGAGCTCCATAACATAACTCCAAGAAAGTAAGAAACTATCTCAATGATACTTTCCATCGTCGTTGAATTGGCCATCGAGGTACTAAGAAATGGCCAGCCCGCTTGCTAGATTTGACCTGCTCCAATATTGAATGTACTGCAGATAATAATGAATATTTGTAGAAATATCGACGTTGCTGTGTTCGAAAATGTTTGACGTGAAATATTGGATAGGTTGTTCTTCTTATCTCGAAATGTTTGAGGCAACCATTTCGAGCATCTTCTGAACTGAACTCAGCTCATTTCCTCAAAAACACGGTTCTGTCAACCTTTTTATTAGGAATATTTCACAGGAAACTGTATAAATATTTTATTGAAATGTTTATTTCCTAACGATCACGGATAAAATGTATGCTCCGTGCATCAGGACTGCACTGGCTACAAATCAGTAAATTGACCTCCACTGGGTTTCGGAGGATGAGAAAACCTCTCACTGAGTATTCATTCGATTTATGATCCATGCACGAAGGACATTAAATATTCCAGGCAAGTCCTGCAAAAAGATTACATCCTATTTCCCGGTGATGAGGGTCTAGACTCCTTAATGAGACGAGACAAGAAAGACGACCACAGTAGTTAATCGATTCAAATTACCCTGTAGTCTCCACCAGAACTCACTAAGACCCTGTCTAATGCGACCCTTGGAACGAGAATATCCCAGAATCGAGTTCAGATAAACCCATCCGAATTCCTGGTGGCCGAAGATGTTTAATTCAACTAGGACGAATTTCTACGTCAGAATATATTCACATCAAGACTTTACAAGGATTCTCAGCACGTATGATCCTCTTGGGGGAGAATTTCAGAGAGTCGGCGAGGGACCGGACTGACCGAGCCTGGAAAAATCCTTGAATAAAACCCATTGGCGTGCCGCGAAGCATGAAATGGAAATGGGCGTTGGAGTGGCGAAAGTCTGCTGAATTGTGTGAAGAGAAATGAAGGAATATTGATGGTACGATAAAAAGCTAACGATATTCTGCTCCAATATCTGCAAAGCTTATGTTCGCTTCACTTGTGTATGAATGAATCATATTTACTGATAGTACAGTGCTTCTCGAAAAGTCGGCACCATATGGAATATTTTTTATCTACCCACCCGTCCTCTAATAATAAACTTATATGCCCACAACCCGTTTTATAATGAAATCCATTACGATACAGATTTTTCATCACGATACAGATTTTCAACAAAAAGAAACCCATTATTTTTCAATCAGGCATGATGTGCATGCTCTGCATTTGACGTTTGTGAAGTCAAAGTCGGTATGGGTATTGAATTTTTGAAGAATAAAGCCAAATTTCGATAATCATTACAAAATGTCTGATACCAGCGATATGGGAGAATCACCTTCGACACCTTCACCGGCAGAAATACAGTCAAAATGATTAAATTTTTCATTTGACAAATGCATGATTTATTATTTAATTTTTCCAATCTGAGGCGCCGAGATTATCATAGCTACTTGAACTAGTTGGAAGAGACGTGGGTTCGATTCCGGCCTCGAGTAATTTTTTTTTTCTTTTGATTTCTGATCTTCTCTTTATATCTCATCGTTTCATTTCTCGAAGTAATACTATTAATTACTATTCTGTAGAATTTTTCGAAGAAATGCGTTCAATTAGTATTATTCTATTCAATACAAATATAAATATAATATTTGTAGTTTTTCCCTATTTATCGGGTGTAGATAAAATAGCGTATGCAACTCCCATGTAATGATTATTGATATATGATCGTTGCATAATATACTATTCCTGCCTATCATTGGAGAATATGTAATTCCTGAAAATATATAATATTATATTACAAGTGCAGAATGTGACATTCTTTAAACGAGTGGGAAATATTGTAGCAAGAGGCCTAGTCGAGTACGACAATCCCACGAGTGTGAAAAATCACTTTCGCTGAAGTAATGTACCTTATCTTTCCTACGACCACCTATTTTATTGAACAATATGTAAATATCAGGTCGTGTATATGTAATAAATGCTACAATATGAATTCACCTCAACAGCAATCTGACAGCTGACAGTTCCTAGAGGAGTACTTGCAATTGACTATTGATAAATATAGATTCAATGGCGTCGGCCAGAATCGTTGCTTCAATGTATTATTATTATTTTTGTAGTAAATACTTATAATATATAACATAACTGTTGAATGTACATTATTGTTTTTTCCCTACTAATACCGTTCGTCTATTGTACAAAATAAGAAAGTTGTATATTGATGAAAGATCTATTATCACCTATGTTCTATCATTGCCACTGGATGAAGGGTTCAAGTACACTGTATTTCATGAACATGAACCATTTATCCATGATTATTCTATTTGTCGGGTACTCGAATCCTTCATCCGCTAGAAACAATCGCCAAATTCTTCTGAATATTGACAACACTGTACATAGTTCCAAAAATTGAGGTTGACTCGTATTAGTGTTAGTACTAAATTTGCTCGTGAATTTCTCCATATTTTGTGAAAAGAACTGTGAATATTTGTATGTGCTCGAGGAAAATGACTTGCAAGATGTCTGCAAGAACTAAGTTAATGATAGAACGTGCCAAAAATATCGTTTGCACTGGTAAGTATCTAACCATAAGTTTTCAAAGAATGACTAGCTATTTCTGACAAAGTTGGCAACGTATTCAACCAGTCGTATGCTCATTTCGTATGCTTATTTCGTATGCTTGTTTTCCAAAATGGTTCAGAATTTGAGTTTAAAGAAATAATCATTTATAGATTGTTCATAAAATTACCATGGAACTTTTCATGAATAACTACTCCATTGATATTTCAACTTGAAAAACTATAAGTAGTGTTTGATAAAGTGAGAATAGGTTCTTTTGTTCTAGATTCTGGCGAGTGAAGCCAGAACAGTGTGCCTTCGACAAGTAAGTTCGTCAGAGAAAATAAGACAGGAACATTATTCGTGAAATATGTTGATAGTCAATTTATTTTAGATACGAATAATATTCCTGGACCAACTCGTCTGACACCTCAAGAGAAGTGTTTTCATGGTAAGTTTTTGCTTTTGTTTCAACGAATAAAAAAGTATTCGATTGAATACTTTTGTTGTTTTTTTGTACAACGGTTCTTCTGATGATTACATACCAAGCTGCTCAGATACAGAAAGTAGTTGTGATTCTGAATCTGACGACAAATTCATCAAACGAAAAATAACTAATAAAACCGAAAATCCTAACAGAAATGAAGAAATGCCTGAAGATTCAGAAACTATGGAGATTTCCAGAAACATACTTTGGTATGAAGATATAGTAGATATTGGCGAAGACAAAAGTGCTCAACGACCAGAAAAGATATTCAAAAAAATTACACCTGTTGAAAGAGTTAAGAAAAAACTATTTCAGCTACCAGAGAAAACTTCCAGGAAGCGTCAAAGAAACGTAGACGAGTGGAAAAGAAAAAAAGAGGCAATATCCTGACAAAGGGGAGAAAGTTATATTTCTCAGAAAGGAAAATTGATGCCATGTAAGAGAATTGAGGTGGGTTCCTTATGTCAGAAAACTAAATGTAAACTAAGATGCGATGAATATTTTGATGAAGGAGCAAGAAACTAAATTTTGAAAAAATACTACTCGCTGGATGTTAATTCAAAAAAATGCCCTTCTCTTTAAGAGTCTTTCGATTCATCCTGTTCAACGTCACAGGAAAAACATTAAAAAAGCGAAATCCTTCTCTTTCAAATATACAATTACATATAAAAAAAAGTAATTCAGGTTTGTAAAACAGCACTATGTGCACTTTATCAAATTCCATATAAAAAAATACAGGTCATTCAGAACAAACTTAAAAGTGGTTCTTCTGCGCCAACACTAGACAAACGAGGTACTCACACTAATAGACCAAAGAAGGTGCATGAAGTAGTGGTACACTGCGTTATTAATCATATTGAGCAATTCCCCGCGGAACACTCTCACTATTCGAGAAATAAAAATATTCACAGAAAGTATTTGTCGCCTTTGCTAAATGTACAAAAAATGTTCGATCTTTATATCGAATCATGCAGGCGAAATGATCTTTCAGAGAAGTATTTTATAAAAAAATGCACCTATCATAACATTTTTTCGAAACACTTTAATCTTTCATTTGGCGAGCCAAAAAGTGACACCTGTGGAACTTGCGATGCCGGTTTAGATACTGATGATCATAAAGAAAATTACAGATTTGCATTTGAACAAATGAAACGAGACAGAGAATTGGCGCAATCGAGTGATAATACAGTTTTTTTGACAATGGGCTTACAGCAAACATTGCCTTTGCCAAAACTGACAACGGTCAAAGCATTCTACTTGAGGCAGTTGTGGTTTTATAACTTCAGTATACATACTTTGACCAAATCTGGTGATAAACCTTTTTTTTTACTTGGACTGAAAATATTTCCACAAAAGGAAGTTTGGAAATAGGTAGTTGTCTGCACACATTTGTCCAATTATTTAAAGTTGCTACGCAGACGAATATTCAGCATCTTGTGATATGGTCCGACTCATGTTCTGGACAAAACAAACATTTTAATTTCATTGCTCTCTATGAATACTTCATTTTAAAAGGATTTTTTTCAAATTATAGACCATAAGTTCCCTGTAGTAGGTCATTCCTATCTGGACTCAGATAGAGACTTCGGAAGAATTGAGAAAGTACTGAGATAGAGACTTCGGAAGAATTGAGAAAGTACTGAGGAAACATTCCAACATCTATACTCCTGGTGAATATAAAACAGTGATAAAGTCAGCCACAGTGAAAAACTCTGTAGTTTTTAATATGGAAAATCACTTCAAATATATTGAAGAAATTGAGGAGAAAATGCATTTGTACAATAGAGAAAAAAATGTTTTAAATGACCCAGTATGTTTTCGCGATGGCGTCAAGTGGATACGCGTCGAAAAATATGGAAGTTACTTATACAAACATACTCTGGATGAATATACGCCTTTTATGAAAGTAGATATTATGAGGAGTAAATGTAAAGAAATTGAACGAGAAGACTTTACGTAGTGTCACGCTGAAACAGAATAAAATATCCGAAGAAAAAATTTCGAACCTGCAAGAACAGCTGGTGTATGTTAATGACGAATTTAAATACGTTTATGAAAACATTATAAGGAAAAATGGAAATATTGTTGGTAAAACTTCAAAACAAAATGTATTGCAGAGAAGAAGCAAGTGAACTTTTCATTTTGAAGTTTTATAAATGGAGTTTTGTGTTACAACATCGATATCCAATCAAATCATTTGATTTTTTCTCAATAATACAATCTCAATAATTTTTCTCATAAACCCTTTATCCACTTACCCATTCAAATATGACTTGAACCTTTCTTCTATTTTCCATTTATAAAATTAACTCTGTTTATTTGAAGGATGAAGGATTCATGTACCTTTTTTGTGTTTTTTTTTTTACTGTATTATATACCAGTGTCAGATGTACTATGCAAAATTGTGTAATAAAGGTCCATTCAAACCAGCGATTATTTTTTTCATTCAACGCAATACAAAAAACTGCGGCATCAAAAACTTTGAACATCATTTGCTCTAAATTAATTTTGTGTGACTTGAACCCTTCATCCACTTGTGTCTTCAATTAGTATATTGGGTTGCCTGACTAATCTCAAGTTTTTTTTTGTGTCAGTCTATGTCTGAATATTGTTTGTATGAAAAGTGCACATAAATTTGCAATAACTTCTACGTGGTCGTAGAAAAACAGAACTTAGTGGCTACCAGGCAACGAGGATCAATTGTTGTATGTATCACTACTCGAAGATATTTCAGCTCTCCATAGGTATATCAAATGAAACATCAGATACAGTTAGTATAAAGTTCTGGAAGGCAAGGAGGGAGCATAAAAAACTAGTCTTCAAATTTCTACTTAATATTTCCCAATTCAAAAACAAAAAGTTAACATTGAACAAAGACAAAAGAAGAGGTTTTCTGTTTGAAAAAGTTACAATGCAAGAACGTACTCAGGATAAGTTCTAATTTCAGCAATCTAAATCTTCGGATTCCTCTATATCTTCCCGTTGCTTTTATCTATGACTATAAACTCAGATTCATTTACTTTAGTTGAGCCTGCTTTCCATCGAATTGCCACTTGCACATATTTTTCAAGGAAAAAACTCGATTCCACCCACTATAAAAAAACGGTGAATCGGTGGGTCAATCATCTGCAACAAGTCAAACTGACAATACTTCACGAGATGAATTGTATGATTCATAAATAATAATGAAAGTGGGCCCAACGTACAATTCTGAGGTACATTAAAGTCGGTTATAACTTCTATTGAGTAACTATCATTATCTTCAACAACATTGGTTTTATCTTTCCAATATTACGTGAACCGTCCCAAAAATTCACTCCATGAGCCATCTAATAAAATTCATTTGTGATTTTGAAAGCACCTTTGGATGGAATTTAATTTTCGAAAGCCTGACTGTTGCTCAATGAAAATTAAATATTCCACCTTGGCCTATATTAAATCATTAGTGAGTTTTTTTTAGAAATGAATTATTAAGAAATAGGTCTTACATATTCTTGTATTTTACACTTCCTCAATAAGCACAGCAGTAGCCAATCAAGGGTCAATAAACAAACTCTTCAAAACAAGTTGAAGAAAATGAAGTTATGAATATAATCAATGATAGAAAATAGTCCTTCAGAGAATTATTGCGTGTGCAAAATGTTCAACCGTTCGACGTCTCTGCTCTCATGTTGGAATCATTATCGAGAATTAAGAGACATATCTTTATCAATAACACACAATGACACAGTCAAACAAATCAACCCCCTACGTGTCGACCGATCGAATCACAATATCGACGACTTCAACAGCCTGTTTCGTGAATTGTTAGGTGATTCCGAGCTTCTGAGCCGTGGACAGCAGGTTTCAAGGCCTGACGTTTCGTCTGCATCTGCGGCAGACATTTTCAAAGGCGATGCGGCAATGGTCGAAGTATCCTTCTCTGCTGCGAGGCTTTGCTGCAAGATTTTGATCTTTGATCAGATCAAAGCCTCGCAGCAGAGAAGGATACTTCGACCATTGCCGCATCGCCTTTGAAAATGTCTGCCGCAGATGCAGACGAAACGTCAGGCCTTAAAACCTGTTGTCCACGGCTCAGAAGCCCGGAATCACCTAACAATTCATTAGTTGCCGACCGTGAAAGTCTTCAATCTTTGATGAGCCTGTTTCGTATTCAGATCTCTGTAATTATATATACTCCCCTCACAATTAGGTCTGACAGCAGATAAAAGTCATTTCAGTTTCATCGGTCAAAAGGCATCGCTCGATAATGTCCCCCGAATTTCTACCCGTTCAGGTCAGGTGCTAAAATGAAAGATTTCCACTGACACTGGATTATAGAAAATAGTCCTTTCGGCTATTGATTCTTGTGCAGAATTTTGAACTATTCGACGTTTCTACTCTCATTCCAGAGTGATTATCGAGAAATTACATACATATTTTCATAATAATAATCTATCCAACCAACTCCATTACGGATTGACCAGCCATATCGCAATTCTGACTTCGACTGCCTGTTTATGAAATACTCCTCCCACAATAAGGTCCGACAGTTGATCGAAAGGAATATTTTTTATATTCCAGCTTCCGTGAAAAACATTCTACATTTTACTCTGGCTGTTTTGTATCCATTATGAGTGACAACTCACACCACCGTATTTCGCGATGTTGACAAGCTTCGAATCCAACCCTACATAGCAACTGATTGGAGCTTACATTATCTCGATTTATTTATCTAAAACAGGTGCCCGAATGGTGCTAATGACCGTATCTGAACGTATATAACTTAATATCCACACGGGTATGGGTATCGATTTCATCAATATGTTTCCGAGACAATAATCGGCAGTTTACTCCAGAATTTTGTGGCAGAATCTTTATTGAAACATCGAAATTGGATATATTTCTCTCAACAGATGCAGAGATCCATGAATCGAAACAAGGAGAGGAGATTTTTTTTTTATTTATCTATTCGTCCACACAAGCCGTTCAGCTTAATTACATGGATAGACTTATTTCCCTAATTCGAATTGTTAGAGATCTGAACATGTTGTCTCTATTATACCGAATATTTCCCTCATATATAAAATGTCCCATAAGAGCAATGCAATTATCGAAAACTTACAGCGGTAATTGCATTGTATCAAGTCACCATAACAACACATTTGAAACCGTATCGCTCGACGTCAGTAAACAACACAAATAAATGTCAGATAGACTTCAGAAATAGAAGAACATTTCGCGTTCAGGTGAGTACTTCATACAATCAAAAGAGGAAAGTATAAATGAACAAAAAATAACATTTCCTTGAGAATTTCTTTATTGGTGAAATATTCCAATGAATAACATTCGTGCATAAAAACGACCAGATAATTTTGCATTCAAGCGTGATATCTTATACAAATTGCATTCGGTTATTTTCATATTTTGTAGAAGAGCCCTCGTCCTTCGGACTCGGGCACTTCCGCCAAAATATGAAACATTATCGGTAATTTTCATGCACTCGTGCAATTATAACCGATAATAGCTACCCTTCACACAGAAATATCAATTATTCATTGAAAAAGCATTTTGTGAAAAGCAGACTGTGACAACGTCCAGTCTATATCTAAAGTCAACTTGAACCTATTAGCTAATCTCAGTACAATCGTAAGAGGGGATCTACTTGAAGTGATATGTGATACCTGAATCCTATTCATATTTCAGTACAAGGAAGCTATTTGTATAGTACTGAACAGAAAAAAGGAGATTGCTACTTGCTTATAGAATATAGATCAAAATCGGATGCCTCTTCTGGAGAGGGAAGTAAAACAGTGTCAGATTTCGACACAACTCACAAAAGTAGAATATGTGAAAAAAAAAAATACGAAGGGCTCGAAGAGGAGAGCAGAGAACTTTTTCTTCCTCTTAGATTCATTCTGTTCAATGATGAGAATTTTTGTTGAATTGTAATTCATAATATGTCCATCTTTGTAATCATGGTTACTAAGGGCACAACTTTCGGGATGTACCCTAAGAGGTTGTTTCTGGAAATGGCTTTCATCTCCCAATCTACAACTTTCCTTAACAGGAGAACTGATAACAAACACCTCAGTGGAATATAAGTAATAATAATAAGCAGTAACTTTTTCCTCCCATCAGTTATCTTATATGATTTTATCACAGGTATTTTCAAAAAAAATAATAACATAAATCTATTTATAATTCCATATCCCAACAGATGGTAGAAATGTTCTCTCACTCAAAGTGTCTTCCTTGCCGGTAGATGTCTCTTCACACACCTGTTTCTGGATGGTTCTGTACTCCATGTCATTTCTGTCATTTCAAACTTCATTTGTCGAAAGTCATTCATATTCAAACACACCGAGTTTTCAACCTAACATGTCATGTATTCACCTGTTGAATATGCATAATTATTTTTATGAACCTTTAAAAAAAGTTGATGTTTGAAATAAATTTGCTTCGTATATGTTTCAATATTGGACTGTGAATATATTTTTATCGTCTGTGACACATACGACTTTGTAGCTTATTCCTGAAGATGGTAATAAACATTATCGAAATATTGGAAAAACTTGTTGTATAAGACTACACTTCCGTCCTACTGTTCACCCAAAGCAACTTCACAGTTTTGTTTTGAACAGGCCTTAACTCAATCAATCTATTGGTTATCTTTCATCATGAGATATATTTTCGCACGACACATTCTTGACTTTCAAGCTGCTACTCCACGCTGAAAATGAATAAACTGACTGTAGATCACAAAAACAATTCAACGTGTTATACACAGGGGGAAGACAAAGAGTCATTATTATTGTCTCGTTCTCTTTCCAAATAATCGAATAAAGATACCAGCATGTGTTACAAAGATTACGATACGTAACTGTAAAAACAGTCAAATTGGCTTTTTAGTAATATTGCAGTAACGTATAGGGGCAAATATATACTTTGTTCAACCATCCTTTGCCGTTACGTCATACGTTGTCCAACTTTATCTATCATTCATGAAATGGATGAGACGGAATTATGACGTCATTAACGTAGGTATGTCTAATGTCGATGTGAATTTTATTTGTTATTTTTGACAGTTCATTTGTTATAGCTGATTTGTTCAGTATTTTTGATCATTTCCGCCTTTTTCAGTTAATTTTTCATTGTCAAAATGCCTTTCCGGTATAATGAGAAAGAGCAAAGCTTAATTTTGAAGTTATTTGACTACTTGAGAGAAAGAGATGCTGAAGTGCCGCTTTTACCTTCAAATACAGTCTACAACGAATGTATCTACCTATGTTATGCAAAATGTAAGTTTTTATTGATTTGATTTTATTGAATTCTATAGCGTGTTGCTGATGCTCCAGAAATATCTATTAGAACTAATCAAAAAGTAGCTACCAGTGGAATGGAAACAGATAAAGACTACAAAATCAAAGTTCATGCCAGACATGTTTCTATGTTTCTGCTCGAGGATCATCGGTTTATATCATACATCAACATGCAATAAGAACACGAGTGCATGCGATGTATTCTGCAGGTAGGTACATACTTATAATAATTTTGAGGTTGAGTGTAAAACAACATTCAACCGAGCATTCACCTAATATAAGACAAACGTATAACAGCAGAATACGTCACCGATTATGACGTAACGGCAAAGGATAGTTGAACAAAGTATACCAATTATTTGCCATATTAAGGAGGTTCGATAGTCGGGACTTGGTGGGGGGTGAAAAAGAAGGACAGAGTAACAGAGCGCGAGCTGGCGAGAAAATATCTGGCAACGCTGTCCTGCGTCCGGGCTGAGAGCTGATGCGGCTTTTTTTGTAGCGTCAGTGTTACAATCCAAAAACGATTATTCTTGTATAGCGTAGTAAATGAATATGTCTGAAAATACTAAGAATAGTTTTCGCTGGAAAGACAAATTTGTTAAAGAAAAAGTGCACCGCGCAATGCAACAAAGTGTCATGAATGGTAAAAGTAGATGTAGAAAAATGACAGATGTTCCCATGTCAAATGTAAGAGGTAACAGGATTGTCTCGCTCAAATACATGGCCCAGCAAATGCAATGCCTACATTGCAAAGAATTTTTATTATCACAGAATATCGAAGGAGAAACTCATCACGGTATAGCATCTATTTTCTGCATATGCTGTCAAAAATGCCTGAAAGAGACAACAGTGAAAAGTGGAGAAGAATACAAAAATCCGTCACGAAGTATTAATCAATAAAAAGTTTGAACCTATCACTTGTTTTAATTACGTTTTCTTCTTTCTAAAAAATATTCACATCTCATTAATGTTGATTGATGTCGACAATTTCTATTCACAAAGCTGGGTCTCAAATCAGAAGAGAGCTCACAGAAAGGTTATGTTATTCGCAGAAGAAAAATTAGCATTGAGTTACGAAAAAAAAATGATTGACAAAAAATAAATGGTTGTGGACCTTTAAAACACAAAATAAACTGAAATAATTCCGAAAGAACAATAATAAAATATGATTAGGGCAAATTAGCAAATATTCAACAGAAAACAACTACTTTCCGTGATGATGCCACGACGGCTATTAAAATACAACTGAGGAGTGTGCATTTGGTTATAAGATGGCACGGTGTAATGGGCCCATTGCGTGTCCATTTTCTCTAACTGGTTTTATTATTGATTTCGGTAGAACACAGACGATTATCATCGTCTGTGAGGATCTACCCTGTACTGACGATGGTCAAAGATCCTAAAACAAGTGTACAGGTGATTTCTCTGTCTCAAATGTCAAGGTCAAAGCATTTGCAAAGTGAGGTCTGTAGAAACTTTGCACAGATATTCTGAATATTCATCAGTTGTAATTAGATGAACGTCGGGGTATTATCTCTGGAAGTAGTGGTTCTCCATTGAATATTTGCCATAATCCTTTTGTGAAGGTGATTGCGCATTTGGATTAATCTAAACTCTTTGTGCTCTATGTGTGGTTTCTGAATTTTGAAAGTGCATCTTGAACTCGAACGTAATGTTTGATGATAACAAAAATCCGCAGTGACGCAATGAAACAGGTGCAGGGTGTAGCTGCAATAGGTCCAGCGCCTGACCGATAATGAAAGAAATAATGTTCTAATAGAGGGGGCTCGCTTTGTTATCCAATAAAAACTGAAAAACATTTCGGATGTCCAGATTCATCATTATTATTCCCACCATCATATGAAGTATAAGAATATATTTTACATATTGGTGTTTCTCCATTTTTTTCTTCTCTTTTGCTTTGGGCTTAAAATGCCGCCCCTGAAAAACTGCCGCCTGAGGGGACCGACTCACCTACCTGACCCCTAGCGCCGGCCCTGGTTATTCGCGCCGCCGTGCAGCTGTTCGGTTCGAGCGTAGCGCTGTTGCCAACACTTTCGAATCACCTACACTTTTCTGATAATTTCATTAATTATTCTTTAAAATTATCGGTAGGGTAAAATCAAATTGGGTAGAAAATGATCGTTGATTGTTGGGCTATCCACTCATGCTAAATTCATTTTGTTCCCTGCATTTTTCAATCTGCAGTCACGAAAAATGTATGAGAAATTGGACTTCTCCCATAAGAGCCCATGTTAAAATACCGGATTCCAACAACCATTTACTCTAAAAATCATTCGGTAAGAAATATAAAAAAAAATCGTACATTAATCAATATTCATTGGGTAACTTGTATACCAAGTTTTATTCGGTTCTGTGCATATGTCTGTAAGTATCGAACCTCCTTAACAGATATTATAACAATCAAAATTTTTCATTGAAATTATCATTTCGTTGACCTCAAACCCCCCATACCCAATTCCTGGGTGCGTCTCTGTCGAGAGGTAACGAGACTCAGAACTTTCATGCTATTCCTCCAGTTGTTACCCTGAAAATTTGTTCAGAATACACCTATGTTAGCAATCAGCTAAAAGCTTGGCAAATCGCTCAAATGCCACCATAAGTGTAACTTCATCGTTCCATATTCACATCCGATAACCCTTCTGGCATCATCATCATAAAAAACGTCAGAAGCAGGACGAAGTTGGTGGAGTTAGACAGTTTGCAAGCGTCCCCAAACTCCTCAAAGTTGATTATGCTAGTCATATAATACCTACTCACGGCATGAATCCTACTGCTAACTTCAAGTCACGTTTTCCTGCATTAATGAAGATAAACTGAAGTTGTTAGTGGGATGTGTGAATCTTCGGATAGCAACCCATTCCAGACAAGATTTATTTAAAATGGAATGAATCGTGGGGCCGGGCATAAAAATCGAACATATTCCATTGGCGGAGGACATTTAACAGTTTTTGGGATTACATATGCAGCACATACTAACAAATTCCGAATTGTCCGAGATTGAACTCACTTATACAAAAGCCAAAGACAACAAAGTGAAATTGATATGTCACGATCATACTCTTTTTATATAACCTTAGCTACAATCCACTAAAATGACTTCATAAATGTACAGAATGTCTCTGATAGAAAAAAAATTACCAATCACAATATTAGATTTGAATTAGAATTGATCATGGTGTACTTTTAACAAACTCTTGGGTGTAGGTCTCGCTTACCCATTGATGACCTTTTTTCAATCCTATTCAACTAATAGACAGCAGTTTGTTTCCTACAATGGTTTCACATCTCAAAAGTATGTTGCGTCTTCAGGAGTGCCACAGAGCTCAAACCTTGGACCACTATTGTTCCTTATCTTCATCGCCGATTTGAGTAATATAATTACTTCTAACAAATTATTTTTCGCTGATGATTTGAAAATTCTTCAACGAATTGACTCGACTGAAGATTGTTGCACGTTGCAAGGAGAGTTGGATAAAGTGCAAAACTGGTGTATTAAAAACAAATCGCTGCTTAATGTAGGTAAATGTCATGTCATGACTTATTCCAGAAAATCTGAATCGATTCTTCACAACTATAAAATTGATGATGAAATTTTGAGTCGTTTGAGTTCTATCAGAGATTTGGGAATCATCTTTGATAATCGTCTCAGCTTTGTCGAGCACATAAATTCAACAATTTCTAAACCTTATAGAATGTACGGGTTCATAATCAGAAATTGTCGATCTTTCACGAATGTCCGAGCATTGAAAGTTGTTTATTATGCATATGTCAGGTCACAGTTAGAGTATGGCTCTATTATTTGGAATCCTCTTTATGATTGTCACAGAAATTCCATCGAGCGTGTTCAACGAAAATATTTGAAATTCTTATTATTTAAAATAGATAATGTCTATCCAGACAGAGGGATCTCGTATAATATTTTGGTTACCAGGTTTAATATCCCTGAATATTAGAAGGAAGTGTGCATCGATCATTTTCCTCTTCAAACTGTTACGCAGCTATATCGATTGTACTGAATTGTTGGCACAGATAAACTTTCGTGTTCCACAAGCCATTGTGAGAAAGGACGTACTTTTTTCCTGTAAGAGACCTCATACTAATCTGTACCTCAAAGCATCTCTTTATGTCAGCTGTACAAATTTTAATAAAATTTCTGCTGTATGTGATATCAATTGTTGTTTAGACAACTCATAGATTTAGCAATTGCTCATTTAAAAGATAAAACTTTATCATAGGCTCATTTTAGATCATTGTCTTTCAGATTATATTTTCCGATTGTAAATTTATAATATTACCATTTATATTCTCAAATTATACCAACATTCATACACCAAATCACATAACAATGTGTTTGTATTCATTCCAATTTTAATTTATTTATTTATGTTTATTTTTATAATTCTCATTTTGACATCAATGCATTTTTGTCCTATCAATGGATTTACTGTTGGGCAAATAAAGCTATTATTATTAGAGGCGGGAACTGAAGTAAGTTCAGTGTACTATTTGGAATTCATCATTTTGTGGTGGTCAGAGATATATTGATGAAACATCAACTCTGGAAGTACGAAACAGAGTGCATGGGATTTACATTAGGAACACAGTGATTGGTGGTTCTGAACTATCCGAACACATTATTACTGTCTAAGGAGATCAAATAGTATAATGAAATGACAATCAATGATGTCAGAACACGAAGATGGAAATACTCTGTTTTCTTCATAATCTTTGAAGAAAGTTGTATCTCTATAAAATAATTTGATATAGATTGTACCTGCCTCCCCTCTTGAAAGTGTATCATCAACACAAATAAGAATGATCGTAAATTCCCAATGTATGGCGAAACTTGAGTCGAGCAAAAGTTCGCGAATACCTCCCACCATTTCTAAAAATATTTGTTGGTCTCCTATAAATCTTGAAGACTGTAATTTCTTTATCCGCAAGATTGTGTCAATAAATCTGGAATGATCTCGGGTTTAGGGCTCGAAAACGAAAGAGATGACGGTATAAAAGTCAGCAAAAGATATTGCTCTGGATAATATCTGATTCAGAATTGTGAGCGTTCAATGTAGGGAGGAAAATATGGGCGTGGTCGTGGATGAGTGTAATCGAAACCATTTATAATGACACGGTAAGATTTGAATTGCAAATGTCGATATATCGAAGAATTCCACACCAGACACATAACAAATTATGTTTCTGGAGCCAAGAGTTCTTAGGAGACAATCGAACTGTTGTATACAACCCCATTGTAATGTTTGTGAGGTTTTTCGTGATCAGACTGTAAACACAGTGGATTGAAACCGGAAGTAGACCCTGATTGAGAATTTTAAATGAAACTCTGTATATTCTTGTGTGATGAGTTAATCATTTTTTCTCAGAAGTTTCTGTTATGAGACTTCTTCCATGTATTTGGTAATGGTAATGAATGGAGGACGCAAGTGTCAGCGACTAGGCCCCAGTGGACCTTTTCGCTAACTCCAACATCTTCACTGACCCCATGGCGGATACCTATTCGAACCTCTCCGACCGACTTATAAAGGTCGAAATATCATTCCATTGCAAGGAGTGCAATTCCTTTTCCTTGATTGCGAAGGATCCGAAAACGTTTCTTCTGATCGTGTAATATATTCCACAACCACAAAGGAAATGAATGGAGTCCTCCTTCTCTCTGCATTCCGTGCATAGTGGGTCTGTCTCAACTCTGATGAGAGTCAGATGTCTCCTGAGGCCGCAGTATCTGGTTAGATCTCCCACCAAGAGTCGGAATTCTTTGCGGCATAGCTTCAGAGTCTTTGCCGTCCTTGTCCTGTCGGGTCCGATATCATCCGCTTGACTGCCTGCATATAGAGTCTCTTACCTCTCTCTGTGATTTTTGGCTATTGCTTCCGTAATGGAGTACTGGCCTCCTTGTTATACTGAGTGCTATTTCGGGCACGTAGTATGGTTGCCCGGCTTCTTGCTTGGCTAGTTGGTCCACCCGATCATTGCCCTCGATCCCGGCGTGGCCGGGGACCCACATTAGTGTGATTTTCTCATCTGTCGCAACAAAATCTAGGGCTCTAGGGTGTCTTTGTACTCCTGAACCTGATTTGGTCTGGTTCTGGTTGCGTTCAGAGCCCTGATAGTGGCCTAGCTGTTGGATCAGACAAACACACCCAGCAGGAGGACCAAAGCTGCCTAAAGAGTCGTCCTCATTGCGCCGGTTATTTCCCTACAAGGAAGTTTTTTTTTTTCAGCTTGTTGGTTGTGGTTATCTGATCCACTCTTCGCCATCAGAACACAGCTCCAAATAGGATTAGGGGTCTGATCACCGCCATGTAGGGCCAGTGGTGGATATGGATTCTCCAACTCAGATTCGAGTCCATTATCACTCCTTGATATTTTACCTCTCTAGTCAGCTCTAGAGGTCTCCCACCCATTACTGGTGATCTGAACCTGTCTATCTTTCTTCTCTGTTTCAGTCGTCTCCTGAGGAGATCCTGCATGACCAGTCACAATAGGCGAGTTGAGAGACAGACACCTTGTAGGCAGCCGCCCCTCACCACGATGTCAGCCCAGCTCTCTCCCAGAGGGGTTTCTCTGAAATTTCGTGTTTTTTCTACGGCTCAGTTCTCCTCAGCGCTGACATTATTTTCATCCGAATACCTTGACTGAGAAAATAATGTCAGGCTTCCACCTATGATTGGACCATCCAGAGTAACCATGCATCAGACGAATATGGAAAATCCAACAATGATTGACTCATCAGACAACGTGCTTGCTATCAACCGTTGGATGGAAATATTTGCAAATGAGAATAATGTCAATCCAACACGTCCACGTATTTTCAAAATAAACAAGGATCGTTCCTAATACTGCTGCTCGATCAATGCTTTAGCCATACCAAATTCTTTCTAGCGGCATTTTATGTTGTTGATATTATCATAAAAGGAGGAAAATGTGTTTGTTCAATCGTCTGTCCCCTCAAACAAACAAAGAAATGATGTCGAAATGAATATGGTAAGGAGTGGGACACAGTGAAAAGAATGCCTTTCTTCTGTTGTTTGCAAATAGTGGGAATCTAAGGGTTGAAAAGAGTAACTACTTTCCGCAAGGCACAATATTCACAGACCAATGTGATTCCAATTCGAAATACATTTTTATCATTGTTAGTGATGGCAAAAATCTTCATTGTACATTTTCCCCAACGAATCACACTGACTTTTCCGGGTAAAATACGGCTACTATTCTTCGGCTACTATTCTTGAGTGCCGTAGCTCTCCAGTAGAACTAACTGATTTTCCAATGATACACTTTTCATTTAAATAGAAGGTAAATTTAGACGACCTCATAGTACTACCCACCAACTATAATGCAATTGCTTTAAATTGCACAAGTGATCAATTGATTAAGTATTCGGTTTGAAATTACCCACTGAATCACCCTCTTCGTATACAATGACCTGGATTTATTACTGACAAAATTATTATGGTAAAATGGAACGAATTTTCACAACTCATATTCATTTCATGATGCTTTCATGGAATATCATTGATTTTTTGCACTATAGCAAATAAAAAATCTTCATTGAGAGATCAAATAGGTGAATATCGATCTTCTACAAGAAATGCTTTGGAAACTTGATTCCAAACGTACGGACATTGAACTTTACTCAAAATTTTTCCCTATAACGTCACGGATTGAATTATCTCAAAAACTGCAAAAACATTGATGAAGTTGGCACAAGTTGAACGCTGGCTCATGACCGAAAAGTTTTGTCGTTGATGCCCCAATAGAGCAGATATTATTCTCTTGGGAATTTTTCTCTGTCTCTGTTCCGTTTCATGGTTGACGGGTCTGCGAATAACCATTCTACTCCGGAAAAATTACGTTGGGAGTTAGTTACAGGAACCAATTGCAGAAAAAATCCGGTTGAAGCCGATAACACACGGTACAATACTATAATTGTAGTTTGTACAAGAAGAGTGGATATGGTGGCTATTTCGCACGGAGACGAAGTTTAAGCAATTAGTCCAGAAAATGAAACTGAAAAAATGGTAAAACCTCGCAATTTTTTCGTCCAGCACCGATTTGTACAAAAATTAGGGGTAAGGCTTAATTTATTTTCTATATTGTGCCGTTGTACGCTTTTTGTTTTTTAGGGGGTAAACTACCCCTTATTGTCAAAAATTATAAAATAACACTAAAAACCTAAATATGGGTAAAAATATTTGAATAATGATTGTGTCATGCTTTAGGATACATATTATGAAATTTTCATAATATGTCTTCGAACTTTAGAATACACTGGTGAGAAAATCAACGAAATAGACACTCACACACGCGAGGAGATGTTTCTTCTCTGTCTTTCAATATGAATGGAAAAAGTGAAACATATAACGTATAACGGCCGAATATACCGGTTATGTAGATTACTACGCTCCGAAGCGGGTAATTAAAATTTTGCAAAAAAAAAATTGAAAATTGAAAAAATTTTAGATGATAGAATTTTTTTCAGAAATGATTCTTCAGGGCTTTTCAAGTGCTATGAGACTATGTGAATTGAATCACTCAAGATCCCTCAATTTTTAAATGGGGGGAGGGTTCAAAGCGCTTGACTAAGGTGATGTTCGATCGTAAATGTAGGTGTTGAACGGCTATATCTCGCGATTATTCACTGTACACAAAATCTGCACACAGATAAATTTTTTTCATTGAAAAAGCTACGATTTAGTGCTATATCGTTTTTTCCGTATCTTCAGTAATTTGGGAGATAATTTCAAAAAAAGGGTTGAACAAACGAAATTGAAAAACAATCGTTTTCTCTTCAAACTCCAATTTTCTAAAACTAGGCATTTTAAATTGGTCAAACTCCATGGGTGTATTGATAGTACATATACAAAGAGAATCACAGAAGATTGGCGATCAATTCCAGTCAGGGGGTTCTTTGGGGGTTGTTTTCACAGGTTTTTTTCGCAGAAAAATGCGGGTACCGATTTTATTTTGATCATAACTCGGTCAATTTTCATGCTAGGGAGACATTTTTCTTGTTTGAAAGCTCTAATTGAAAACTTTAAAGAATATTCCATAAGCTTTCTTCGAAAAATGCAAATTTTTCTTGTTATTTCGCTTTAAATCTTCCAATTTATACATTTGACTAAAAAAGCTATGCATTAATTTGCTGAATCTCAGTTCTTATTTGTCGTAGAAAAAATATAAATTAGCATTGTTTTTTCGAGAGCTACAATTTGGCTCCCCACACTTTTTTTGATAAAATGCATATTTTTAAAATTATTCGCAAAAAAAAATTCAAAAAGTCGATTGTTTCGTCAAAAAACTGTTACTTTCAACTTCGAATAACTCAAAAAATATTACTTCTACGATAAAAACGTACAGAAAATTATTTTCTTCGGAGTACTTTTTCCGTCGATTCCTACAGTTAAGATGTAATAAACAATTTCCACCCCCGAGATGGGGTGGCAACCGCCCCCAAGGCTCTAGCATACAGCGGCATGATATAGAAAATGTTCCTTGTGCCGCCGGGGCAAACTGACAAATCGGCGGTGGCGGAACACGCATTGAGTGAGGGCGACCACAAGATTCTGTTCGAAAATGCAACACTGATTGCCCCCAACCAGGGTTACCATAGCCGCCTGGTACGGGAGGCAATAGAGATCCAAAAACATGCGGACAATTTTAACAGAAAGGAAGAAGCGTTGACTCTAAACAGAATTTGGAATCCGATTCTGAAGAAATCAAGAATAACTAATGAAATCACAGCAGGTAGTGCGGCAACTAATAATGATGATTATTCCCCGAACCCGGCAGAAGTAATTAACACTCCAGACTACCTGCATCAATATAAATACGCCTTGAGAAATCGAACTGTTTAGTCATCGGACATGAATAAGCCTCTGAAGAAGCTGGCCACTCGCGCTAGCGAAACGTCAGGAAGAAATTCCAAAGAACGACGGCCTTCAAGCCCGAAGAGCAGTAGTTATACAAAATGCTTCATTTCCTGAACTAAATATGCTCTAGGCGAGTGCTCAAACGTTCGAGGGCGATATGGTCGATATCCATTCAAGCTGTACAGTTAATTTTCCCTTCGTCTAGGTAAATATATAAGAACTCTCTCTCGAGTATCATTGTGACAATCAATTTTAGATATGGAGTATTCTTTCAATATTTATGAAAAACTCAAAGGAAACAAACGTCATTGAGTTCAAAATTGAACGCTACGAATTGAATTAGTGATGTCAAATTAAAAAGAGGCCAAAAAACGTCGGTGTTCGTGAGACTCGAAGCCACGACTATGAAGTGGATTCACTCAGAGGGCTTATGCTCTAGCTTGGCCACTTGGTGAATGAATGAATGATGTGTCACTTTGAAAAATCATAATTACTTTGAACACGACTTTTTCAACGGCTCGATTTTCTAACAAGATATAGGGTGGATCTCGATGAGCCTTGATCACTCTCTTATATGGATACACCGATTATATGCCGCCACTTTTCACGTACTATTGAATACAACTTTTTTTAAACTATCATTGGACACCAATGTTATGAATACATCGATTATATGCCGTCACTTTTCAATTTTCTCTAAATTTTTCTCGTACTATCAAGAAATCAACTCAACTTTTATCAAAACCACCATTGGATACCAATGGTTTGAATACATCGATTATATGCCGTCACTCTTCAATTTTTTCTTAATATTTCTCGTACTATTGAGAAATCAACTCACCTTTTTTAAACTATCATTGTAAACCAGTGGTTTGAATACATCGATTGTATGCCGTCACTTTTCAATTTTTTCTAATTTTTTTTCGTACTGTTGAGAAATCAACTCAACTTTTTCTAAAACTATCATTGGAAACCAATAATACGAATACATCGATTGTTTGCCGTCACTTTTCAATTTTTGTCTCAATTCTTCTCGTACTATAGAGAAATCAACTCAACTTTTTTAAAACTATCATTGTGTACCAATGGTTTGAATACATCGATTATATGCCGTCAATTGTTTGGAGTTTTCAATTTTTTCTCATAGTTGCCCAAAGTATTTTTTTCATCACCTATCAATACAAATTCAACTCATCCCCTCTGAAAATCATGTTAAAACTATCATCGGATACCTATGGTGTAAATACAGCGATTCTATGCAGTCACTCGTTTTGTTTTAAATAGTTCCCGTGAGTATTTCTATTCACCACCAATCAATTGATATTCAACCTAACTTCTCTGAAATTCGTCTCGGAACTATTATTGGAAACCAGTAGTGTGAATACAGCGATTCTATGCCATCGGTTGTTTAAAATCTTCCATTTCTCCATTACACGACTCTTAAATATTTCATCGCTATTAACGATACTCACTGAACATTACATGAATTTTCTGTTGACGAAATTCAATTCATTTTCTGACTGTACGTCGTTGGTATGTCATGAGTTTCGTATTTGATAGTCGTTTTCGAAATGATTGTATTTTACGAATTTCCATTAATATTTCCTGAACTATCAATATAACAGGAAAATGGATTTAGGTTTTTCAAAGCATTCGACGAGATCTGCAAGTCAACTCCTTTGACAAATTTTGATTTGATGAGTGGTTTCGGAGATATTTCGTTTGTTTTCTTAAAAAAAAATTATATTTTCAATCATCCGATTGTAAATTTGTCTATATTTCCCGTACTGTTCATTTCAGAAAAAAATTTATATGGGGTTTTCATAGTATACACTGAGATGATCATTTTTTTACTCCTGGTGATTTTTGATTTTCTCATTCGTTTCCGAGAAATTAAACATTTATTGACGAAAAACCTCCAGAAGAACATGAAATTCAGAAATTTCCCTATTTTTCCATTTTTCCAAAAAATGTTTCGACTGAAAAGTGTAGAGTATCATGAGATCTACACGACAGTTGTTTCGTTTTTCAATTACGAGCAACGGTATGGGCTACAGAGTGTCCGAAAAAAACCTACATGTTACGCAATAAACACCAATAGAATCTAAAGTAATTTTTTCAAATTCATTTCTTCGGATAAATGTTGTAGCAGAAGGTTGAGGGAGTTTTTTCATATCGAGCAAAAATTTATGCGATCAAAACTCTATTAGTTATGACGAAAACCAAAAAAAGTCAGAATATCCCAAAAAAAACAACTTTCCAATTTTCCGATTTTTCTCAAAACCAATAGGTGTCTACACACTCATAAGATCTAGAAATGACCCGAGTTTCGAAGCGATATCTCCTTTCTTTCGAGGGATATCGTATTTCAAAGAAAAAGCTACGCCGGACAGACACACGGACAGACAGACACAAAAAATGAAGTTTGGCTCAATCGGCCTATTTTTCGACGGTGATCATTTTATCCAAACGAAATTTTTCGATATCTCTTGAAATAAAAAAGTTTTGCCCGCTGCCCGGTCCGCTGCTCTGCGAAACGCGGCCGTAGATATACACAGATTAATACTAATCGATGTAGACTTACTGTAAGGAATTTATATTTAGTTGTTAGTGTTTTACATGAATGATTGAAAACAGTTTCCATAGTAACCAAAGTAACTTCATTAGCAATTTCAAAACACCAATCATTTGTGAAATGATATCATTTTCGATTTTTCTAAAATATTTTCATATCTATCGATTTTTAAACGATTTGCAGAAAAATAGTATGTTTTCCTAGTAGTAGAAGCCACATTCCTGTACTTTGTGTTGCTAACGAGTCTCGGCTTGCGTCTCGACTTAGCAATCTTCACAGCCGTCCAAGAAAGTAAGGCTTTTCCTACTTGGAATACAATATACTATTGTAGGAGCTTCATGAAATCTGTCTTTTTGCAATACACACTCGAAATGAAAAATGCACTGATAGTATTGATTTAGTGTTCATTATATAGAATTGTTTCAAATTATTGTTAATTTAATAATATAAAATCCGTGGCAAACTTTGTTTTACCGAGAGAGAGAATCGAATCACTTTCCGCCTAGCTCTTCACAATACTATCGCTGCATCAGTTTCACCATCATATAACAGTTTCGAAGTTATAACAGCAACTTTCATTAATATCGCTATGCAAAATTGGTGCTTATAATAACAACGTAGTTATTCTCTCGAGAAGATCGCTGCAACAGAAATAATTTACCATAATGAGTTTTCTGATGTTGATGTTGAAGTTCCCCATCTCTTTTACTACATCAGAGAACTAGCGAGTCCCAGATATTAGCATGTATGGGTAACGTTAGTTATTTTTTGCCAAAGCGGGACTTTGCGAAATTATATAATGAAGAAAATTTTTAGCGTTTCACAAGTTTTCAATAATAGAAGATAACAAAAAATAACCAGAGCACTAAACACAAAAAATTTAGTAGGCACGACTTATCAACCCCTAGTAGTGTCCTGACTTCTAATTTTTTCTTTTTTGATAAGTGTGGAGCTCAGAAGGTACGTAATTCATTTTCATTTATGTTTCCTCGTGTAATCAGTTAATCCAGTAGTCTCTGTACCTCTTTCCACGTAGGCACTTTCGTTGAATTAGACCATTCAAACACTGTGTTGAATTGACACCACTACTCTGAGTACTATTTACTTGATCAAAGAACGTAAACTTCAACTGATTCTGGGGTGTAATTCTGGTTTTTTGGTAATTCGAGCTCGTTTGCCGTGATCTACAGGTTTGTTTCATACTACTGATATTTCGCCTACAGCTGTGGTAGGTATTATCAGAGTATATGAGGTAACAGAGGCAATGTTCTCGTTATCACAGAATATACCACTTCGTTCACGATTTGGTCCGCTTCATATCTGCTCTAGTGTCGGACGTCCTGTGTGTAGGGGATGTATGTGTCTTGTTTTCTAGCAAACAAGCCATGCACACCTCCATAACAACTTGTAATGCTATATTTTTATCATTTTCATAAAAAGATCAGGCTCCACTGAAAACTCCCTCTGCTATGAAACTAAAATGAACTCAAAGAGCCTCAAATATCAGTATGTTGATTCGTATCTGGTTACCATAGAAACTGTTTCGACACTTGAAAGCTCTTGGAAACTTCACCCCAATTTTGTTTTGAGCTGGAGGATCAATGAATATGTTATGTGAGTAGCATGAATCGATATAGCAACAAACAAATCACATATTGTTCACAGAACTCAGTGGAATCTTCACTCAATAGTTTGTAATATTCTAGTTGGAGCAGTTAATCACCGCAATTTATGGTATTTTACACCAAACGCCATCGACTTAGGAGTACTTCCGGGACACCCGTCGAGAATGAAACTTGACACAGTCACTCCTCAATACAAGAGAAACTCTCGAGGAAAATAATTATGCTCACAATCACTTGGACCAGAACGAGGGAATCTGCAATAATGATTCGCACACCCTAAAAAACTGAATGACTGTATAGGATTCTTTTCTTGGGAACATGAAACTAACTAACCAACTACATGAGACGATTGAAATATATCTGAACGTACATCATCATATCATTCGCTATCCAACCAGCAAAATTGTTTTATAATTTCATAATGCTGCAACAGTTTTATTTTATTTGTATTTTATAATTACTTCAAAAATGTTAATTGATTATATTAAATGTGCCGTTAACGCAATACAGTTGTAGACAATGAAAGTGTTCAATCAATTTGTCATAGAAACGTTTGTGAAATAAAATAAAAAAAATTTATAAAATAGTCACGAACTTATCACAGGAACGTTTTCACAACCAACTAAGAAAACATTTTTTCTTTCAAAAGTAATTTGTTTCGTAGCAGTTTATCAGCACTTTTCTGTGAGATTCTTATCTTCATAAAACTATTTTCAGCTCATTTCATTTCATTGGAATGTTTTTGGACACAATTTTGTTTTTATCGCCATTTTGTCACCCTAATAATAAATTTCCAACTATTTCATAGTATAATATATTCAGTATAATTCCTAAACATTAAGTAACTGTTATAAAATCAAACTGATTTCCCTAATATATATTTGCTGCAGCATTTGAAAGAACCAGCTGACATTGATTTCTAGAGGTCGTGCAATAGTATAATTTTTCAGTTTCATTTGACTAGCGTCCCAATTATTGGTATTATTGGTCATTGGAAAAAATAAAAAACTTCAAACTTTCCCACTTGACCTAGTGCTTCCATTTTTTCTTGATGGAAACAGGAAAAAAATATACTCTTAACCCATTAACCGCCAAAGGTGCGTAAACGCAACTTTCATTTATTTTTTTTTTTTGTAATTTGGATCAATATTACTAATATTTATTCTGATGGATATTTATAAGAATGATCCAGAAGAGGTGAAAATATTTTTATTCAATCCAAAACATGATTGTTTCAATCTCTCAAATTCGCTTGAAAATGTTATAAAATGACCGTTATTGTAATTCTCAAATAAAATATTTTTTTTTTCGGTACTGAATATAAAATCATAAATTTATTTCGTGCCGAACAGTAGTGAAATATTTGCTCAATGATAACGTGTATTTTCATTTACGAAAATATTTTCGGATGTCGTTTATTTTTTCATTTACTGGTGATGGTTGCGTATACGCACCTTTGGCCGATAATGGTGAAAATTTTCATTCACTAGTATGCGAGTCTCGAATATCAGGATACGTTGCGATGGTCAGTTGATTATTCGCCTTGCTCGAGTTTTTCAGTGCAAATCAGTATCGGTAGGAAAGATTTCTCGTATTTTTTGATAACATTGTCAAAATGAGGTAAGAATCATAACTCGAGTGTAGATTCTGGTATTTCAATATCATTATTCATTATTATAGTCAATTTTCGAAATAGGAAATGAAGAGAGCACTGACGAGGGAAGAGTTGACAGCTTTATTAGAGGAAGAGTTGGATTATCAAAATTATGATTCGATTGATGTTGTTATGTTCCGCCGGAAACAGACATTCTAACCGATGAGGAGAACATTGATGAAAATATAATCGGAGAAAAAATAATAGAGGGGGATATTGCGGGAACTTATGAAATACAAGTGGATAAGGATAGTGATGATTCAGATGATGACATCCCTTTGAGAGGAATAGCAGAACGTGTTGAGGCAAATGTTGCCGGAACTTCTGGAATACAATTGAATGAAGATAGTTATGATTCAGAAGACGATATCCCTCTGAGTGAAATAGCAAGAAGTCTACTAAAATGTAGTGACCATTCAAGCAAAACTGATGAAACCTCGAATGGTGCCGAATATAACCCATTATAAGGAAGACCATCTAAATCAGCTCTACCAGATGATATAAGATTTGATAATGTTGGACATGTGATAATCAGAGATACCAACAGTGCAAGAAGAAAATGTCGATTTTGTAAAAGTAACACCCTTTATTTATGTAAGAAATGTAAAGTGCATGTTAACCCAGATTGTTCCGAAAATTATCATATTGAGAAATAGGGCACCTACTCTGAATTTATTTCGTTTTTTTTTATTAGATTATTATAACCATTTTTTGCCAAAGGTGCGCTTACGCACCGACTTGTTTTTTTTCAATACTGTCAGTTGATTTTTTTTTAATGACGAATTGTTGTTTGTTTGAGTGTTCTGAATGTGCAAAATAAATGGTTTTTCTGAATTACAAATTTCTATTGTCTTGGCCGTTAATGGGTTAAAAACATGAATCTTCGAAGCACAATGTCTTCAACTGTTTCATAAGTACAAAAGTGGAATTATTGGAATGGCTTCAACATTTCTATTTGTTAGTGTTTAAAAATTTTGAAAGTTGGTGGCATACCTTTTATATTTTCGTAGTATCCAATACAATATTATTTCTTGCGCCTTCAAGAGAACATTTCGAACACATTTTTGTGTTTCAAATATCTTATAAGTATCGCTTGAATATGATGCAATAGTGCAGTAAGAGGAGTCTTTATAATGCTACTTTCCAAGAGTGTTTGGAAAATTTTATTGCAACTGCCAAATTGTTTATGCAACTGTTTTGTAGTGTTTGTAAAAGGCCTTACAAATTATTAATGAAGACTATAATGTTTTATAAAACGGTGCAGATTTTCTACTTATAGCTGTTTTATGAACACATCGAAAACATTTCTAAGAATAATGCAGGTTTTGGTTTCTCCGAAACGTTTCAGCAACTATTATGAAATATTAAATTGCTGGTTAAGTATGTAGCGAATTCGTTATTTATCACATCTTCGATAGCGAATGATATACAATTATTGCACTCTTAACACCATTCGTTATGCTGATAGCGTTTTGTTATCTGAAGCGAGTATTACACTTGTCATCATCACAATTTTCCTCAGTTTTGTGTTCTGTGGTGCATCTGATCAATTCAAATTTCAATACTCACTTCGAAAACTTTGGGAAAATGAGTGAATTCTTCAAAAAAAAGAAAACAAAAATCAGCGAAAAACAAAAACTTGCATCAATAGTATATATGAAATCGAATCCTCAATTGAAAAGTGAAAGATTTTCTTAAAATTTCATCCAGAATGATGCAGAGATAATGTGAACAAACCTAGTTAGCGAATTCTTCATGAAATTAAAAAACAAAGTCTTTCTCAATAGAAAGATTTTCATGTTAGCCTAATCGTGATAGGAATGTAAAGTTCTGTTTCAACAACCACCCAATCTTTTGGCGCATACTTCTCTCATTAAAAACAGGAATTGAATCCTACACATGAGAAGGAACTCAAATTATTAACAAACATCATCTGAAGTTATATGCATAGCTGCCACAGACTGTTTGTTCAAACAGAAATAGGCAAGAAAAATCCATCTAAAACAACCACTTCCCTGTTCACTTGGCCTGCCGGGCATTATTCTGTAACTCGATCATACGTATTTTTCCAGAGTCAGATAACATAACAGCATGTTTCAGCGATGCAATTTGTCGCTGCAATTTCTCGCAGCGACTTGTCACCTATCTGTCAGTTTGCATTGCCAATATTAAAAAATAGCACTGAATGTTACCAAGATGAATGCCTACATTATCACCACTGATATATGATTTTATTCATTTTCAATATTTGATATTGTTATAAAATCTCCTCATTACTCAACTTCATTCCTTACGTTTCGAAAAACAATTGAAATGTTTGAAATCAACATTCTTCACAATGATGCCTCTACATATTTGGGTTTGCAGTAACAAATTCACCATAGAAATAACTAAGTCGCTGCAACTTTTCGCACCAAAAAAGATTCATGAAACTCGAAAAACTTGCATAAATGCATGCCATTTTCTGGAGTTGCAGCGACAAATTGAACCGTCGAAACCGGCTAAATTATACTCAGTTACTCGTGATTTCCTTCTGATATGGAGAATTTGTTAAATTCTTGCAATAAGTTGGAGAGGAGAAAGCTGAACACTTTTCTCAAGATATAACGTCTTCATCAAATGCTGTTAATTGGATCATTTTCGAATATAAGCATATAGTGGTTCATGTTCCATTTAATAATAATTTTCAATTATGTACAAATCTATATCCAAAACGTAGATACACATGACATAAGATTCGGGTAGAATTATTTCAACTATTTAAAAAAAAATCTAGGTCCTTCTTTCTTCTGATAACGGGTGTGATAAATTAGATACCTTAATTAGATAGGTACCTATATCATTCTTTTTTTCGAAATATAGAAAATTCGTGAGTGTTCCATCACAAAACAAACAATATCTTCTGGGTTATGGAGACAATTGGAACCTTCATGTTTTTCTGCGACAATGATTTTGATGAATTTGTAATTAACCTAACCTCACAAAACTCGGTAACGATTGTAACGGAACGGTAGCGAGTACCAGAGAGGGGTTTTTTGAGAAAATGAAAATATTGAAGGGGATAATTTTTGAAAGCTGTTTTGATGCAAATCTCAGCTTCTCATGTTGAGGAACTTCTTTAAACCGACTTTTTATTTTCTTCTGCTGGTGGACTCTCAGTGAGGCAACCCAAAACGCCTTGCTCTTCTAAAATGGACTCCACCCGGAACTTCCACACAGCACAATCTGTTCCATGAAATTGTGTGATCCCGTACTTGTCATCTCTTCTTGCAGACATATTCGACCAGGAAAGTAGTATATAACGTATCCTGGGCCCATAACCTTTTGATATCAGATTAACCCTTAACTGGTAACGTGCCGTCTGTGAGACTGCAGCAATTTTTATTCTCGAGATATTTCTAAAATGGTCTCACTTTTCTGCGAATCACGCCACCTAATCTATTAGCTATTGGTGCCCATCCTATCATTCAACTGGGAGTAAATTTGGGTAAACGACGTTTGAGAAATATCTAGTATTTAGTTGAGCACAGTCACAGTCCGTGAGACGGCACGTTTCTGTTTACATAAGCATTTCTCGAGACTCAAAGTAATGGCGGGTCCGTCGAAACGGGTACGTTGTGGGGATGAAGATTATGATGACACTCTTTTGTGTTGGTATAACGAGACAAATAGCGACTGCAGTGAAATAGACAATGTTTCAGAGGATGAATTTGAAATTTTCGAACACAACAGTCACACGACGAAATGCAACAATTGTTCAAAAAAAACTTGAATTCATGACGCGTTAGGACCTTCCAATGAACACCTTTTGATATTTTTTCTTCATAGATACTGCGTTTCGTTCATTATCAATCATACTCTGCATAAATTTTTTTTGTTTTGAATGATTTTTAATTTTTTTGTGGATCTTTCCAAAATCACTACCGATTTCCGTCTTAGTTGAGAAAGATTATTGCGAAATCATTCTGTTCAAGTTTTTGTTCGTTATTTTATGCAAAAATATATCGAAAGCATGTGTACATAAATATTCATAATATATATTTTGAAAAAAATATCATTGGAGACTTTTTTTTTGCTTCCAAAACGTGTCAGTCTCACAGACTGCACGTTACCAGTTGTGTTTCAAAATTCCACGTTACCAGTTAAGGGTTAAAATCTGTATACGAAATGATGACAGTTCAATTTCATTTCATTTACAAAAACAATTCATAACATATATATAAACGTAAAGAGGAAAACAAGACAAACATAAAAATGGAAAGCTCAGATTCTAATTATCACCATTGACCAGCTCGTCTTTCGTGGATAAGGATTCATCTGATTACTCTCTGGTTCTATGGTATCTTGTCATATCAGTCAGATTGTATTCTCAATATTGATTTCGTTACTTTTCTCATATGTTTTTTTTTGTGTGGAGTCTACCAACCTCTAAACCCACAGAAAACAGTGTTCTTCTCAACACTAAGAATGCAAATCTTTCGAAATTACATTTGGGTTTGGAATTGAGAGAAACTTTGGTACAGGAAGCAGTTTCCAATGGAAAATTTGAATTTCTGGATTCAATTCAAATTGATAATGGTTTCTTTCACTATCTCGGTGAGAACAATGAAAATACAGCTCCTCTGCAGGAAGAAACAGCCTTGATATTGAAATTCAACAGAAACACGTCATCCCTATCCGATTTTTGAGGAAAAAAAATGTTTTTTCAAACGTCCAAAGATTAAAACGGTTTGTCACTAACATTAAACATTTGAGCTCAAATTCCTATCTTTATCACTTTGGTTCTTTTCAGGCAGTACAAGTGATAGTTTTTAGGAAAAAAAAAGCATATGTATTCCGGGAAATAATTGATACTTGGTGTGGCTCGGCAAAATTCATCAATCTCCATGCTCGCCACAAAAAATGTCGAATATTTCTCCAATACCACGATATGCTATTCAAAATTCTGCTTCACCCAACCATATTCATATCAGCAATCCAATAGATTTTCCAGAATGTGCTTTCGACGTATGAATCATTGCCCTCGGTTAGGAAAGAGAAACAAATGAAAAGCACCATATTATGATTCCCTGAAGTATTATATCGCTACTAAAAATGCTGATTGGTACAATTGGATATCCAGTGAAACTCTATCTTTTCGCATTGCCTTCCTCTTCATTACCTTCGTCGCCCTACCAAATGACTCGAGTGAAAACTAGCGACCTAAATTAACTTAATAGCCCCCGAACATAAACCCCTTCACAACATGGCGCTCTCAGATGTAATTAATTCTGAAACCCTGCCCTGCGAATCCTATATGGCATGAAAATGCTGATATTTACAGGGATAATAAAATTTCAGTATCCAAACCCGTGGATGTAATCCGCATTCAGCGTTTAAACGGTGGCGACATCGTTTAACGCATTGAAAACTGCGTTTTTTTCGTTATCTGCGATACAGTTTGTAGGATCCATTCACTGTGATGTTTCGCGGATTAACATTCGGTACATTTACTTTTATAGTACTGTCACCAGCCTGCCTGTACCTAATGGAATGTGAAATGGATGGACTATAGCGGCAGCATTGGCATAAAGGCCTTATATGTGGCCCGAATTTTATCTTTCAGAAACGGGTTACAGCGGCTGAGAACGACTGGCGTTTTGAAATGAATCCTCCAGGCGATTACAGGAGTCAGACCATTTTTTGGGTGATGCTGCTCTCCTACTTTATTGGCTAGGTAAAGGGTGAAAATAATTATGGGTGGGATATAATAGCTATTTGTGTAACAAGGGGGATAAGTGATACTTTTTCTCCCGAAAATGAAGTTTAGTCATTACTAATGATATTATGCCTTTTTTCATCACTGGATAAAATACATGAATGCTTGAAATTAGACATTAAACGATGAATAGGCGAGGTTCAGCTGAAGAAATGCTTTTGAACCTGACCTAAGCATTCAAAGGGGAAAAGGTACCTCACTTCTCTCAAATAACAACAGTTCTTGAGAATATCTCCCCTTTTTCACTCATTTCTACCATTTTGCGAAATACAGGAAGAAAAAGTTCGTTGGAAATGTTTACTTTGGCTAGAGATAGGCGGGAATAACTATTTATGTACTAAGGGTATAAAGTAGATAAGTATGCCTTGAGGAAGTCTGTTTTACAAAACCGAAGGCCTCTGGCTCGAAAGATTGTAAGTCGCCCGAAGACAAATACATCTATTTATACCCGTGCCGTATGCCAACTTATGTCATTGTCGTTCGTTATTGCATCGAAATATAAAAATTTGCAAAAACAAATCAATAATTCTCTACGATTCTTGATGGACAAATTCACTACTTTCGTGAATTGATTTTACAAGCCAAAAGACACGCGAAAAAATTGAAAATTCATCAGAAAAAAATTATACAAGCAACATGTTCGCTTGTGAGTCCTTACTCAAATCAAATCCCATTTCATCTGGCTAATTTAAGAACGAAACACCAATCCGTTTCCTTGCCAGAGTTTGAAGTGGATTCTGAAAAGCGTTTTTTTGTTAACCAGCTGTCGCTCTCTCCCCTTCATGAATAACATGTTATAACATTATACCTTTAGTTTTCCACTTTTTTCGTGAATACAAAAGAATTTGATCATCATCATCTTCGAATATTCCGACAAATGAGTCGATTTCGTTTTTTAGAGAGAAATGATGATTTCTATGGAAAATAAATGACACTCTACCGGCATTTATAGAGAAAAATTACACAATAATAGTTTTTGGCAATTTGTCACTTTATGACTTCCCTGTGATTGAGGAAAATCAGCAATTTATCACTCTGCTATCGCACATTCTAGCACCATTACTCTCTTGATATATATCATCAGTCGTTCTTTCCTTGGCATTTCCATCAGAGTAGGTTGATTGGACAAGTACAGATTCCTCACCCGTTTGTCGTCTGTTATCTTGGAAATTTTATTTTTTGGTGGTAATGGTTCGGACTTCCATTGTCTATATTATCAACTCTATTTAAACCTGTTACAAAGAACGGAAGGATTGAAATACAAATCAAGTGGGAAAATCATAATCAAATTTTTGGTCAATGTCAAACCTCCTGTTCTCGTATAAAATCTGCCTTTCTGTTCTTGTATAGATTCCAATATTGATTCTAATTTCTTCAGATTGTGGCCGGTGGAGAAGTCAAAAAATATAAAGAATCCATCAGTCGTGAAAAAAGGATTTTCAAACACTGCAGCCAAACCATTGTTCAGATGTCTGTAATCGGGCGAAGTGAATCAAGAATTTAAAAAAATGTATTAGAGAGTAAATGCTGCCTGTTGGAGTCAGGCCCGAGAACATGAAGACCAAGTCTCAGAAGCGCGAAAACATAACAATTCTTCAGTTGGCCGTGAATGCTTACAATCTTTGATATAAAATGATTTGTCCAATGGAAACATAGTTTGAATATCCACCAGAATAGAAAGCTGACATTGTGCAGTTTCTTGCAGTAGGCTCCGTTCCAACCAGGTGCAAATACTTCATAAAAACTTTGGACTGGAAGTTCGTTATTGAAAATTGGCTCCGACTTCAAATACCCACTTGCAACTCCTTAGCTAATTTATGATCAGGAAGTTGTATCTTTTTCAAATAACTGATATCAACTCCCATAATAATTTTTGAAATTCATGTTATATAATCACACAGCAACAGATCCGAATCGTAACAGAAGTTTAAATGAGTGGATATATTTTCGGTTATTTCTCACAACTTCCATATCTTGTTAATGTTAATAATAATAATAATAATATAGCATTTATTGCCCAACAGAAACCATTTACAAGGCAATTTTCAAAGGATAGCAAATGTAATATAATTAGAAGTAATGTACCAGTGTTACAACTACAACCTACAGAATATGGCATGGATACAACATAAAAGTTAAAAAAAATAAAAAATAACAAACATGAATAATTCCCAAATTGCTTATAGATGTGCTCGTGATTTATTTCTCAATTCACTCTTACTGCAGTTAAAAATATCACAAATATTTGATAATTTGTTAGCGTTTGAACACATCACATTAATTGGAGCTTTAGACATAATATTTGTATGAGCTCTTTTACACTTGAAAGTGATATTTGATCTAGTCTCTAATCTCGGCACATGAAAATCTAATTGCGATAATAGTACAGGGGAGTCCACCTCACCATTCAATAGCTTATGTAGAAATATTATGGATGCTTGATTTCTGCGTTTTTCTTAAGATAAGAAATCGAATTTACGTAGTATATTCATATAATCAGATCCTCTTGAAGGATAAACTCCATCAACCTTGAAGCATAGAAATTTTAAAAACTTTTTTTGGACTTTCTCGATGGTTGTTGAGGATTGGCTATAAATGGGATTCCATATTAAAGATCCATATTCTAGTTTAGACCTTACTAGACTGAAGAAGAGAGATGAGAGTGCAGTAATATCATTAAAGTTTCTACAATTTCTGAAGATGAAACCATATGTACGATATGCTGCTTTAGTAAGTTCGTTTATGTAAGAGTTAAATGTAAGCTGTTGGTCGAAGTGAACTCCTAAGTCTCTAATATTATCAACATGTTCAAGAACTGTATTGTTTATTGTGTATGGGTAAAAAACAGTATTGGATTTTCTAGTGAAAGTCAATACTTTACATTCAGATATCTTTAAGAATAAGTGATTTTTCAAACACCATTCGTGCAAAGAGTTGATTTGTTCCTGTAGTATAATACAATCATCCAAATCAGAAACAGAACCATATAATTTTAAATCATCTGCAAACAATAATGTATTGCAATCTAGTGTCTCGCAAAGATCATTTATAAATATCAAGAATAACAAAGGCCCCAAGTTGGAACCTTGTGGTACTCCACTGGTTGCAATATAGTTTTGTGAACAAAAATCCATTGTATGTAACATATTGGGTTCTATTATTCAAATATGATTTCAGAAGGTTTAGAAAAATATTATTGAAACCCAAACAAGAAATTTTCTTTAGGAGTATTTTATGGTTTATTTTGTCAAAGGCCTTAGAGAAATCAGTATACACCGCATCTACCTGTCCTCTTCGGTCTAATGATTCACATAAGTATTGACTGAAAATGGATAAATTACTAATTGTAGATCTTGAATTCATGAAACCATGTTGAGATTCAGAAATGACATGTTGAGTTGCCAGATAAATGCGATCACACAGTATAATATCCAAGACTTTTGCAAAGTTATTCAGGATTGAAATTGGTCTATAATTACTAATAGAAGCACGGTCTTGAGATTTGTGAACAGGACAAATTTTAGAAATTTTCCAGTTATCAGGGAAGACCGATGTTCTAAGAATTAAATTAAAGATTGTACGCAATGGATGAACTAATACTCTCAGACAATCTTTTATAATGAAGCATGGAATTTTGTCAGAACCTGATGTGAATTTATTTTTGAGTTTGTAACCCGCATTTAAAATTTCTTTTTCGGTTATTTGCTCACAGCTGATATCAACTGTGTCATAACTGATATTGAAATCAATGTTGTCCAACTCGGGTTCCACCACTGCATAGACGCTTTCAAAATATTTACCAAAGGTATTTACTATTTCTTGAGGGTGTTCAAATGATTCATCACCGTAAAACATTTTTGCCGGAATTCTAGAGGTTTTATTTTTGTTATGTATAAAGGACCAGAATGACTTAGGTTAACATCGACTCCTGTTCTCTTAGTTTCTCAACACATGGAACGAAAACAAGCCAATGCTTCAATGATATTATTTTTCGAATGTAATCCAACAATCCTGTCTCAAATGAATAATAATTGATAACAGGATATATTTATAATCTGGATACCGATCTGCTATTTCTGCATTAGTACCTGTTTTCCACGCCTGACTACTTTTCAGAAATATTTATAGTGGAAAAACCAATCGACAATTCCAAATTTATGACCCAGTCACGTTCACAGTGGAAAATGGTAATACAATGAAAGTAATGGAATGTATAATAATATATGGATGTGCAAGTTTATGGCTGGCCTTCGTGATAGGTTCATAACTCAATAGTATTCCAGAATAATATCGAACTCGTTTATGATTTGTAGTAGTTTGGTCTTGCTGTTTATGACAAATTGTATACGGAATAGAAGAAATATATACGGGATGATATTACTTGTTTCATTACGAACTGTTATTGGGTATTATGCAAGCTCAACGAGATTGTTGAATAATTATTCGATTTATACCAGTCAGTTAACGAACACACTCATTGCAACAATAATTATCTGAACAATCATAATGAAGTGTTGAAGTTTCCTACTTTGGTCGGTTGTTTGTTTGTAGGGGGTGAACTGCGGAAATACTGAACAGATCATGAAAATTATTTCACTAGCGACAAGCCACACTTTTCAGGAGGGATATACGCTTTACTTCATTATGTTTCAACGAAATGAAATGAGAAGGAATAAATTTTGGAGTTACGGTCTTGTAATCACTGTGATGAGGTATACATTTGTCAAACGTCTAGACTCCTGAAAGACAGGATAATTTCCCATAAAAGAGATTGTAAGAGTAATATTAATTCCTGGGTAATGGCACAACATGTTGATCACTTGGACCATAGAATGGGTTTTGATAATGTAAGAGTACTTGAAATAGAAAATAACATGTTCAAAAGAACGTTTTTTGAAATGTTACAAATTAATGAAGGGGGTAACAGCTTGAATAAGAAAATCGATATCAATTATATTGGTGGAATTTACACTTATATATTAGAATTGAACGGAGGCAAGTCTGATTATACTAACGCTATCACACCCAATATAGATACTTGATATTTCCTATTCAAATTGTATCTGACATATACTTCAAATTTTATTTTACATTTTCACTCCAATATTTTCACATTATTCTGTATTCATTTTTTGGTGCTGATCTCTACCATTCTACTCAAGTTGAGTAAGTAGATTCAACAATTTTTCTTTATTTATTGTTTTGTCTTTTTGTAGATGTTCTGAGGAAGGAAATAAAGAATATCCGAAGATACATTCCTCCTATGTATATATATATATATATATATATATATATATATATATATATATATATATATATATATATATATATATGCGAAGTTATTATTCTGGGAGCTCATCCGTTGGTTTGTTGGTACTGCGTTTCGACGTTTCGCCAACAAGTCAGTTGACATTTTCGAAAATGTCACTGCTCCTTGTGGATGCTAGCAACTTCTATTTATCAACAGTTTATTTTTACTTCGAACTAACACAAATGGGACAAATATCATTTGGGTCCCTTACCAGATCCATAATCGCAAAGTCGTTAAAATTCAAAATCAAAATCGAAGCTTTGATGTGAAATCCCGAGTTATGAGCTGTATATCCAAGTTGTTACCAGTAATTCCAAAATTTCTAGTTGAAACCTAGAATTTCAGAAATGGAGAAATAACTATTTTGAGTGTCCTTTCTAGTAGACAAACGACTGCTTAGAGTGGGTTTTGTGTTCATCAAATCTCCATCCACTGAAATAACATGACAAATTGTCTCGATACCCTTCAACTCTGCTTCGAACTGAACCACCCAAGCACTCAAAGTCGTCTAATATCTTGAAGCAGATTCCTCAACCACATGTTACAAGCGACATCAGAGGAGGCAATGTTCTCCATTCGAATCAGTCCCACGAATATACGACACAATTGTAATTGAAATCATTCTACAAACCAATCAATTTATCAGCTCGAGAGATTCGTGGATGTCATGATGCAATTAGCAAAGATGTAGGGACTGGCGGTTGTGGAAACGTGTGAAATACTGCAACAAAGGATACAAAATGGTCTCAGAGAGGGTATGTTTAATTGAATATGTGGCTGAAGCAAATTGTAGCCTTTCACCTGGTTACTCAGTGTGACAAGAGATTTAAATGAAATACTTACTTGTCAGAGAAATTACTATCCTACGTGTGAAATTCCTACAATTTTCTGAACTTTTTCATACATCTGGTGGCAACCGTTTAAAAATACTATTCATCTATGTAGTGTTGGTGTGAGATGCACATTTTCTTACAGAATGATTGAGAAATGCACAATCCTAGTGAAAATTTGGTAGAGTTCAAGATCAACAGCGTTTGAGGAAAATACTCCATTTATTTTTTGCCAACGTTTGGGATTTTGAGGAGTGTAATTATTCACCATTGAGATCTCGGAAACTATGAGAAATACGAAGATGGTTGAGGGTAATTCTTCTGTTTTCCTGGAAAATGTAATTTGGATAGATGAATTACGTTTACAAGTTGTGGGACATTCAACCGAAATAACGAATTAATTTGGAGCATAAACAACACCGAGCAGTTCTGAGAAATTCCACCTCAAGTGCGATTAAGTATAAACGTGCAGGAGTTCACAATGATAGAATCATGGGTCCTCATTCATCCGAAGAAAATCTGAATGGAGAAACCTATCACCACTTTTCAATGTCGATTTTCGAAGACTATTTGGATGATCTACCTTTGGCTAACCAAAACAACATCTGGTTTCAACATGATGGTCCTCCACCGCACATTACCAGACGAGTATCTGATTACCTGATTGAAAGGTTTGGTGGTGAATGGATAAGGAATAATGGGCCGCGGTGAGTTGGCCATCAAGGTATCCAGACTCAAGTGTTATGGATACATTCTTATGGAGTGAAAATCATGGGGAAAAATAGAGTTTATGGTCAGAGGGTATATCAAAGTATTGAGGACCTTCAACATAGCATTGTTAGAGAGTTCTGAAGATTGAGGAGGAGGGAAATTAATCGTGCAGTGAATAATATACGAAAAAGGACAGTTTTGTTATCATGAACAAGGCCGACATTTCGAACATTTGCTGTGATTTACATTTGTCTTTGAATTTGAGTGAATTATTGTTATTTGTTCGAAGATCTACCCAATGAACACAGATATGTGTCTGTCTTGTATCTATTATATAACACCGGTAACATAGGATGTGTCAGACATGTCATTTGTATAGTTCAGGTACTCCCCATTTACCACACGATGTCCGCCTCAACTGATGTAACATACACGTATCTGAATAAAAAATGAAACATGATTTCAGCATTCGGTGTTATGTGTCAGACATGTCTCTTGGAAATGTTTATGACATATTTCTTGAAAGGAACAAATTATTTGCACGAAAATAACAATTTCATTAATTGTCTATGTTTCAGACATGAAACATGTAATATAGTTTTTCATTCCACTGTTATCGGTTTGATTCGTTTCACGGATCTTTGCGAGAATGATTCCTGAAACGAACAAATGAATGGCATGTACGCTAACATTTTCATTCATTTAATTTATGAAGTATGATACTTTATTAAATGGAATATGTTGTAAGTATCAAATCTCAAACATTAGAAGAATAAAAATGTTAGCGTACATGCCATTTATTTGTATTCATTTTTGTCACATAGGTTTTGTTTCATGAATCAACTCTATTGGTTTTTCAATACCCCGGTAAAATGAAATGAATTGCAATAAATCATATATTGTTCGTCAATAACAAACATATTTCAAAACCAAAACACATTCCAGTTCATCATTGATTGCCTTTCATGGTCCTCCCTTGCAAACCTCAGCTTTGACTGCTGCAACCATTCACTCACTATATTCTCGAACTCTTCCAGCGAATGAGGGCAGTTGTCTGCTACAGCAGCTGAAATTATTAATTCAATGTTACACCAATTGAATTGAATGGGCGATACTAAAAATCCATGTCAACCAAGAATATCCGTTTTCTATACAAAATTCTGACAATTGGTTTACAGAATGGCAAAATGTATTTCGTTATATGAAATCTTCCTTGAGCAGGATAAATTCATTCTGCACGTGTTTCACTATACCATTGTCAAAATAACCGACTTTCTGTAAAAAAATTTAACTAGGTGCTGTAGGTTGAACGAACTTTCTGAAATTATATTTCATTGTGTTAATATTCATTATTACAGATAGTAGGCCTATTTGATGTTTGATGTGTTGAGATTTAATTTCAGATTGAATAGGTCAGGATATAGGTGCACATTGTTTTCAATGGGTGAGCAAACTATATTGGTTTCATTTTTTGACTAATAATTCATAGATCTACTTGCATTTTTTGGCTAATAATTCATGGATCTACTTGAGGCTGCTTGTTGGACTGCTCCCTTTCAGAAATTTAATTGGTGAAAAAGGCGGTGTGTGTGTGTGTCAGAAATGAGTGAACAGTATTTTCCAAAAGGAAGGGGGCAAAAAAACAGACATTCAAGAATGAATGCAAATGATTCAGACAATTTAGAAGGGAAATTATGGTTAAGCAGTTGTAATAATATTTTGAAACTAAATTGATGTATCTTGATGATTTTTGATGATTTCAGATATAATAAAAATTACAACATTTCCTGAAAATATAAGAAGAATGGAATTGAATGAATCTGGTATGTTTTCATTGTCCATATTTTCTTTGGGGAGGGCAATAAGTATATCGTTGTGTCCATAAATATGTTGTATCTCCACTAAAAATAAAAAGTAAAACAGATTCAATTCAAATTATATATGTTCTTATGGCAAAATGGTATATTTGCTATTAACTGTAGAAAGATTGGATAGCAAAAATCAACTGAATCACTGTTGTACCTACTGTTTTATACATTCATTTTATAGCATTTCAATATATTACCCCCCAAAAAAAAAATATGGACATTGAAAACATAACAGTTTCTCAACTACATTCTTCTTATATTTTCAGGAAATGTGTTGATAAATACAATTAATTACCAATAATTCTTTCTTCTGAATCGTTGGAATCATTTTCATCTTTGTGCTTGAATGTATGTTTTTTAGCTGTGCCCCCTTTCTCTTCGAAAAGACTGTTCATCTTATTCTGACATACACACTGCCTTTTTCCTAGCAGTGCTCCTCGCAGTGCTCCAAGATTCTGAAATGATGATCTGTTTTATATTTATTATGAATCAATGGCAATGTACTGAAAAAAACCGAAAGGGAACAGTACTAAAACATTCGAAAACTAGGAATATTCTCTACAGTCCAATAACAAGCAACATCAATTAGATCTAGGAATTATTTGTCAAAAAATCAAACCAATATAGTTGGCTCAAATATTTCAACAAGCTGAACTTGAATCTGAAGACAAAATGATGCACTCTCTATTTGTTCGAATGTTCTGACCCAGTGAAGTCATAAGACTCGAAAAGAGATATATTATCTTCCATTTTGTACGAAAAAACTATAAAGATACATAGAATCCTGTTCACCACAGCACCTCTTGACTTTTTTCTGCATTTTGAACAGGTTGTTCAATTCTCTTCAGCCAATGTTTATTCTTTCAGAAAATAGGTCAAATTTATAAAGGTTATTCTGGAAATCAAGAGAAAAACATCCTGTGCATTCAAAAACATATTAGTGGCCCCTTAAATTATTTTGCTATCCCCGAGATGTCTTTTATCAATAAAATGCACCTTTGTTTCTCAAATACAGATGTGTCCAATGTTAATGGTAGTATGTATGATGAATTAAACGAGGTTTAACAGTGACATAGTGAATATTATCATGTATCTCAATTATTTTTTTCGAAACAGGAGGCAGAACATCACCCTCAATTGATATTGAAAAGGTCATAGCTGTCCAATCGAAAAGATAGCACTGCGTTGGACTACAGATTAGTGTTCACCAGGTACAAATAAAAAGTTGGTTCGAAAATGTTTGATAACTGATTTTCAAAGAATAATTCAGCATTTCAAACACTTCATAGAGCTAATAGTTCGAAATGCATGCCCTCTTGTGACAATAACTTCTAGAGAGCCCAGCAGTTGAAAAAGAACTGTACAGATAATGTTACCCCTAATGAATCATGACTTAGAGTAGATGTAATGAAAGAAACACACCTAAGACACTTACCACGAAAACACTCTAACCTCTAACCTGAGACGTATTCTGAGAAAGCTCTCTATTCGCTGATGTTGAAGACTATGGTTGGTTTATCACTTGAGGGATCCAGAGCAGATCACTTTACGACGTTTCTGCACTTCTGCAGTCTGCTTAGTTCATAGAAGTATTTTTTCCAGACATTTTTCGCACTAAATAAACTCAACTCATATGCAGAACACACATCTCACAATTCTGCACAAACATTGATATCAAGATGATACAGTTTTAAAATGTGCTCAAATTCCGGTGGTATCTGAACTTCTCAAAGTTTCACAAACACAAACATGATACTATAAACTATAACCTATAACCTCAAATACAAAATCTTGGCCTGAGCGCTTGAGTCAGTCTGACAGATCACAGTCTTCTTTTACCTGTCGTTAACTGGAAAAGAATGTTTCGTGACATGAAAAAAGTTGTTTCCCGAAAATTTTCGAGCACCTTTCATTATTTGGGTAACTTATATATCCGGTACATATCTGGTTCATATCGTGATCAATGGCGTGCAATGTTCATCTATGTGTACAAATTTTGAACCCATACATATGTCATAAAACGAACAAAGTTGTTGCAATGAAACCATCTGGCACAGTAACAAATTCAGCTCTCTTATATGTCCGATATGTATATAGTGATATGCCATCTGAAAGGTACAGGTAGGTTTTGAATTATATGTCAGGAATATACCAAACGGAGATCATTGAAATGTCTCAAATTTGTTTCGGTGAACTCCAAATGGTATATGGCAGACATATGTGTGTTCATTGGGTATTCCCATTGAAAATGGAAAATTCATCAAATTCTGATTGTTGATTCTGTCTCCGTATTTTTTCATTTACTTCTCAAACAAACCAAACTCGATGAGATTTTGTTCCAATAACTTGAACAAGTTCGACGGGGTTGTCGTCTTTCTGGTTCGAGTTCAAATACATTTCCGATCTCCTAACACTGTTTTTATCGTATTTGTAATAAATTTTTATCATATCTCTTTTTTCCTCATTCGTGAGAGCCATAAATATTCAATGACTTGAACAATAACAAAATGTCTTCAAGTGTAACAAATTGAAAGTGAAATTTAGAAACATCAAAGTCGAAGCCTATTATGGTAAGAATCAATTATTTTCAATATGTCTAATTTTTCGAAAAAGAATGATAACTTATAATACATCATTGAAAAGGTAAAATCCGGTTCTATTCGGAACAGAAAGAATAAAATGCAGCGCCCATAAAAAAAAAGTTGGTGATAGTGGCCGGAAGACGAAACGAAAGATAGCAAATCTAAAAACACCATTAGGTAGCAAGGAAAGAGTGGCGATATGGAAGAGCAATTTTTTTCCGAAAATAAACCCAGAAAAACTGGAAACCATTTTTCAAAATTTCAGTTTTTTCTGGATATCTCCGGATATGGTAAGGTAACTGGGCAACTTCACCCCGAACCATACTCGTATCTCCCATTGTGTCCGAGATCCCAATGGTGAGGTTCGAATTCTGAACACCCTGTATACCCAATTAAACCATAGACAAAAAATTGTGTCAGTCATATATAAGTCGATATTTCCAATTCATTTTCTCGGTATGTTTTATAATTCAGAGATCCTCACACAACCGTACCATAACAACTGATGTACTTTCTGGTTATAATAATCCATGTTTTTTCAGATTGTGGTAGGCAAGAAACTCAAAAAACTGCGGAGAAAATCTTTTTCCTCCACATAATGATGACGTTCAAACAGTAACTGGTGTACATTATGTTTGGGGCAATGCAGAAGATCCAAATGAGTTGTTGGGATTCAGTCTCTGTCATGGAAAATATAAGAGTTACTGACAGAACTGAAATGTAGTCTACAATAAAAGAAGAGAAGATCCACGACTGACGCCACATCAACACCACTCACGGCATTCTATGTTTTGCACAATCAATAATTCATAACCTATGTATAAAGTCATTCGAAATTTCGTTATGAGATGTTGGGAGAATATAATTATGCAGAATATTTTCGATCAATTACAGCGATAAATTCTCGGCGGGACATTTTCGGGCTGGTAAATACTTGGTAGGTATCGAAAAATACCCGCTCGGTCCGTGTATCTATAGTAACGATTGTTGAAATGTACATTTGTCATCTTGACAGGCATAAATACTGAATTCAAACGTCGTTCTTTTAACTCTGGAAATATTCTACCGAATTACACTCGTGCATCAAAATAAACCTGATAATTTTCTATTCAAGCATGTTGTCAGTAAAAACACTGCATTCGGTTATTTTCATATTTTGCTAAAAGAGCCCTTCTCCTACGGAGTTGGGCTCTTTCGACAAAATATGAAAATAGACTCATGCAGTTTTTAGACAACATGCTTTCATGGAAAATCATCAGTAATTTTGAAGCACTTGTGTAATTACTCCTAAAAATTTTTTGCTCAAGTAGAACCAATATTGAAATCAGTTAATTTGAAGTCACCTGATCGAACACGACCAATCAGAACAGAATCATACTGAAAAGATCCCATGAACTCTTTTCACTTTATTATGTTATTGCCATGAATACATACAATTTTTTTTTTCTATTTTGACGTTTCAAATATTTCATATTTCAAAATGCCACCATTTCGTTGTAATACTATCTGGAATATCAATAGAATCGAATAACCAAAACTCACAGTATACAATCAAGAATTCGTATGGAAGAACTAGCGTCAAGTTCAAAGGATTGCGCTGTGAACATAAGAACAGAAGATGGTAGTGAGTTTACGGTCAAAACCATGTGGAACTCATCAGGATGAATTGGTCTTTCTCATAATTTATTTCAAAAATTATAAAAAATATTCTATCCGAATAACCCTCTTACATTTATAAAATGCTCAAAAATTTTAGAACAACTTTCTCAAGCTTGTTGCTCATATGTGTCGGTCTGTTTCCTAGCATGAACATTCCGAAATCTGATATCAACTTCTCATACAATAATCACTGTCCTTCGGTTATTACTACTGAAAACTGAAATGATCACGTTTCCTCGAACTCTTATTAGTATTTTTGTACAAAAAACACTTCTCTCTGTTAATTCTTCGCCCACAAACTCTACTACCTGTCTCGTGTCTATAACAATGAAGAAACACAGTTTGCTGAAGGTTACACTTTTTTTTTCTGTACATCAACCACTGAATAAATCATTGTCGAGCAATACAGAGTTTTATTAACAGAGCTGATCTGGAAATAATACTCTTATAGAAATAAATTTCGAAATCAAAATGAGCCTATTATATTAATTTATTATGAATTTCATCTGAAGATTTCAAACCAACAGTTTTAGGTCATTCATCTTTTTTTATTGCGTTTCCTTGGCAACTAGGGTATTCACTCGGGAGTTTCTCCCGCAGGGGTAACCAACAGCGAACTAAGCATAAAATAATTTTTCGTTGGACATAACATGTCACTCACCCACTTTGAGCAGGAGAAAACAAATTCGGCCCTAGAGCAATTTAGCAGAGTGATAAAAAAAATTAAGCCACATTTTTTTCACGCACATGACACTTTACTATTTCTACGGATCTTGTGTTGTTTCATTGCATACAGGCCTTATAGGATATATTCCTGTGATACTTATTTTCCTCAAATATGTACAACACCGAAACAATGCAGTTGAATTCGTTCTTCAACGATAATTTATAATAATCGGGTACTTGATATCATTTCCAGAAACTATTTAAGCTGGATTAAGAAAAAAAGTCTCCACTGAGCCGTCTCAGTTGTGAAAAATATGTTTTTCCTTTGAAGTTCTATAACTCTCCAGTCTCGCTCGTTCCAGCGTATCATGTGAAATCTAAATTAAACCATTTCTCAGCGTCGTTTTTCCATTTCGTGCACCGAACGAATCCAAGTTTTTTCTCATTTCGGCTCTTGAGTGATGAAAGATAATTCTCGAAAATTCTTTTATCTCGTGGCTACTGGACGAAGCGAAGTTAACCTTTGAACAAGATAAAGTTCTTCTTTACATACTCCAAGGGTGAGTTTTATTCAAGTTATCTACAGACTAGAAATTGTTAATGGGCTTGTTTTGTTTCATAGATCATGAATTAAATTTATGAAGAAGCCTCATTTCATTGTCCTATTACCGTCAGGATGAAAACAGACAAGAAAAACTGATTCTACACAATGGGGTGAATTGTGAAAGTCCTAGAGAGTGATGATTTTTCTGATTTATGTACTCACGAAGGTGGAACATCTGCATTATTCGAAATATATGATAGACACAAGTGAGAATTATATCTCATTGAGGCACTGACAGTAACAGCTTTCAAGTTTGCTTTATCATTCCGAAGTTGATTTGCAACGTTCGAAATAAAAGCATGACATTCAAACAAAAAATTTTTTTTGTGTGATACCAGTTGGTGATCGAGCGGGCTACGGAGTCCACTTGTTTTGGATTTACTCTCCTCTTCGCCGATTGGTTTGCGGGCTGGGTCCCTTGTCACGGCAGACATTTTTCTGAACGATTTTTTGCAATGGGCGATTGTTACATCAACCGCTCTGGTAGCACCGAAGGTTTTTCTGAGTTTCTGTTGGGGTAGTGAATGCCTTACCAAGTGTTCTGTGAATTTTTCCAGAGCGGTACAGTAATCAGGAACTGACCGATCCTTGCCAGTACGAGTTCTTGGCATGTTTGAAGAAGGAAAATTCAAATGAAAAAAATTATCACTATGATAAGTGAACTGAATCAACTGAGTTATCTGGTTCTGACGTGAGCTTCCTTGAAATTGGTCCCTCAGAAGCTGCCTCACTAAACTCGCAGATTCCGACAGAAGATTCGTTAGACCCCCTAAAATATTTTTCGGTAGATTCTGTCGACTGTCTATAAATAAGAAGTTGTCGTCTTCCTTGGCGAATTTAATGATTCTCCTATCATATACATATTCCACAAAAATTATCAAATCGTCAATGTCTAATATTTATCGGAACCTTTTATTGGAATGAAAGATAAAGAGGACATCAAAATCTCATACCATGACAAATGAGAGAGATGATATATTTAGTAACGAGAATTTCTGAAATAATTGCATTAAATTTTTCAGTTCCATATGTATGAATGATCCACTGAAATCTATTGTTATCAAATTATTCAGATACTCTGTTACCCACTGTGTTTCTGCTTCATATCAATGATTTGCTCGAGAAAACAGCTTGTTCAATACATAGTTTTGCGGACGACAGTATTCTTCATACCAGTTTCAATTCCAGAATTCCTATACCAGCTCGAGAAACACAAATTCAACGAAACATTCACGTCAATAAAATTAACGATGACTTGGTAAAAATAATAGAATGTAACATGAACTTGGTGGAATTTAATACTACGAAAACCCAGGCATTTCTCTTCTCGAAAAAAGCCGATTTATCATCATCAAATATTCCGATGTCAAGAAAAACTATTCCTACAAAATCAAGTATCTCGAAGCTGGGAGTTACGATCAGTGATAATCCCTCATGGGAAAACCATGTGAGATCGATCGCTTCAAGTGATTCCCAGAAAACTTGGATTTCTATTTCGTGCGAAAAAATACTTCACTTCTCGCCAGCTTCTAATGATCTAAAAGGCTCAGATACGCCCTGTCCTGTCTTGGAATACAGTTCTCATGTGTGAAGTTTGGCACCAAAGCATCCATTAAGGCTTCTCGATTCTATTTATAGAAAGGCAATTCGTCTTGTTGGTAATTCTTCGCTCACAGACTCGCTTACTTCATTTGAACATCGTAGAAGGGTCGGAGACTTTTCTCTCTTCTATAGATACTTTCACGGTCCATGCTCTTTCGAATTGTTATCAATCGTTCTTCTCTTGACAGTATCTACACGGATGACTCGACGAGTACAGAGTTCCCACCCCTTCGTTGTGAATTTGGAAATCTGTCGAACCTCTCTTGCTCGGGGATCTTTTTTCAATAGAACCGCTGAGCTTTGGGACTCCTTGCCAAAAGAGGTTTTTCCTGAGGCTTACAAACTTCATAAATTCAAAGTTAATATTAATTCGTATTTTCCGCTCTTGATTCACGCGGTGTTCTTTGAACATCACAGGGCTTTCCTTTCGTGTGACTCTGCATATGGAAAAAAAAAGTTTTTATCGTGAGCTTTGTGTTCAGTTAGATCCGTTCGTCTAACTAGACCCCATAAGATTTTCTTGCATAATTTTTCATGTTTCAATAATGTCTCTTTTTCACATTGAGCAGCGATGTCAGTTTAGGCCAATTTAGCTAATTATGTTGATCTAATATACCCAATATCGATAATGATTCCAAACTACATATCGCTGGGTTGTTTGGATACCTTGTCACCAATGTGAGGATAAGTGAATCTAGTTATATTGGATAGTATCAGGTCAACGGTATAGTCATTTCGACATGGTTTGCATTTCCTTTACAAAGTTAATTTCCATAACTGAAATACCTATATGATTCATTTCATTGGGAAGAGTATATAGCAGTATCAAATAATAATTCACGTACCCAATTCAACACATATATTATTATATCGATTTTGTTTTAATTTCAATCCGAAATTGTATCAACATTCAAACAGGAATATTCAGAACGTGAATTTCGAAACGAAACAACAGAGTGATTTTGTAACTGGTATTATAGTAAATATGATCTCACGTCGTTGCCGAATTGGAAGATCGCTGTTTGTTATGCAGTATCCATTACAAGTTGGTTGAAAAAAATATGCCGATTGAAGAAAAAAGTATACACTGTGTATATGGTGTATATCAGTGCCAGAAAATCACACCAAGAACTTTTTGACAGTGATTTTCATATGTGAATCAACTTTCACATGATGATGTGATCTTCCACAGTTTTGCAATTGTATTTCATCATCAAAGTTCCATCTTGTTATATTTATTTATTGACTAATGATTTCTCACTACTCAACAATATATAATTTTGCCTTGAAAACAATTCGAAATCTCGTCATCTCAACTTCGTTTCTCCTGAATAAAACAAGTTGCACTCGTGAACTTGAGTTTATACTGGAAACTTGTGAAACCGGAGGTACCGAAATCCCATCTGTCACTTCTTTGCTAATAAATTATAAACAATATTGTACCAATACAGCAATGAGGATACATCGTCATATTCCTTCCTACTATTGAAGAAATTTTGCCAAATGTCCACATTGTACAATACATTCATCTATAATAACTTGTGCGCTATACAAGCGGAAATTTGTAACAATCAAAAATAAATTGAGATGCAATTGTTTTGAAGGTTGTTTATTCGTAATGATTTTTTTTTTCAGGGATGCTATATAGCTGTGCGGAGAATCCTATTTCATACCTATTTAAGAACATTTTGATCCCAAAAATATTCTCTCTGGAATATATTGTGGAGTTGTGTTGATAAGGCCGTAATTTTTTACAATTGTGTATATTTATAGTAAAGCTGATTTTCAACCGTGATATATATTGATATAATCAAATGAGCACAAGATCGAAATTGATGATTGAAGATGTTCAAGATACATGTCTCTCAAATGAATACAGTCTTCTCGAAAAAGTTATTACAGTAGCTTATATTTTTTGGTGTAATTGGATTTCGAAAAACGAAAACATTTTGCACGATAGGGGTTACTGAGAATTTTGAAACACAAACTTGCCGTGTGCCTTCTTTTATCCACATTTTTTAATTTCTGAACCAGTCGAGGAGCTCTGACCGCATGTCAATTCGAAAATACTATTTGATATATCATCTGTTATTGTTGTATGCTAATGTGAAAGCTCCAGAGAGGCGCTATTTGAAATGAACCCCTGTACGATATTGAATGAAATAAATGTCTGTAAATGATATACTTATATCAACAGAGATATTTGATTATCATTGAATGTAGCTTCGTCCATAGAAGTCTTGAATTATCTTTGCATCAACTTGAAGGAGAAAAAGGAAGAAAGTCTTTCAGCAAAACTTTCTTCTCTCAGCAAATAAAATCTTATGAATTCATATCATAATCCACTTCTAAAAGTCAGCCGAACTGCAACCAACTTCAAACATCCCCAAAACTTTTCTGAGGCGTCACATATTCAATATTCAAAAAATAATAAAAAATAATAAATTGATTCACACCTCGTTAATTTTCATCAGAAATTTCACAATTTGAGAAAGGGGTTCGACATCTTGATAATAACAATTCCACCTATTTCGAACTTTTTTTTCTTCTTTCTTTCTGTGAGAATTTTTTATTGGCATATCTACGAGAACCTACATCAAAGCACACGACGATATTCTCAAAGTGTCACCTACTCGGTAACTTGCGACATATCACTGAAACATTTTTGAGCAGTGCGATATCCTCATCAGGGCTTATCAATCCCTGGAAGAAATATATGAAAACAAAAAATAGTATTTTGTAGCCACCAAAAAATATTTCATCGGTAATGAATTGATGAAAGTGGTCGTTACTATGTGGTAAAAGTTCATCATGAAAATTCAGAAATGAAACTTCCTATGTTCTTTTACCACATTAGTAACTGAGATAACTACTATTTCATTCTATACGGCCATCATCAAACGAACACTATAATTTCCATAGTTTTCTTTTATAATATCCTTATATTACGGAAATGCAGTAACCTCTGTTACAAATTTAAGTGATATAAAAACGTGGAAAGATTTATTTCTTGATTTGATATAATATCATGGGCTGTAAATTGAAGATATTCCACAAATACTGAGGTGTATACCAGCTCAAACAAACAGAGTACACAAGTATCCCATTATGAGTTGGAAGTTGAAAGAGTTGAATGGCTTTCACTAGCAATACCACAAGAGGTAAAATTATTTCCAAACTTTTTTTGGAAAATAAAATTTCAGCCAGATTGCATTTAAAATGAATAATTTCGAAATTTCATTTACTTCCATTTTCGTTCCGACAAAATACCATCAAAACTCATACGGCTCTCATTGAGATCATAAATGTCTTCATTTTGAAAATGTTCCGGCGAATTGTAGTTACAACAAAATACCGTTTTAGTACTAAATACAGTATCTTCTTTGATATTACAATGAGTTTAAGGTACTAACTACAATTGGTGGGAAATGGTTTCTCAGAATAGAAACTCATAATAGTTTATTTTTCTAATGCATTCTAATCCCATCTATGAATTCTTGATTTCCACCACTTGTAGTTACACCAAAATACCGCTTGAAAACTCAACGCAATTGAGTTCATATCATTACGAGTTGTGATTTTTTTTTTGTAGAAACTTATAGACATATGTTATCCGTTAGCGTCAGGTTTGGTACATTCCAGCGAAATTCAACTCATAATCATGAATTCCACTACCTTGCCTGTTTGACTATTATGCCGTGATAGACATCCACAAAATCAAACATTTTCATTCGAACGTATCTGGATATCATAATACAAGATCAGCGAATCTGATCAAAATACCCTTTTATCGACTGGACGTGTCCCACTCCCCTAAATTTATTCCATCAATGAATTTCTCGAAGCTCCTTATATCGACAACTTCATATAATGTTAAGGTTCAGTGTGTACTTCATGATATTTACGTGTTCAATACTTGCATTGTATGTATTTTTACTCTTATATATATATATATATATATATATATATATATATATATATATATATATATATATATATATATATATATTTATAGTATAAGAAACATCTAAAATTTGTAAGTCATATGTTCAAAACTTATAAAAAAAATTAAACCTCAGCTTGTTGAATTTTTGCTTTCATTAAGTGAGTACTCAATTGCCTACAGAAATACCATGAAGCATTTATTGATATTTGACTTGACAAAATACCAGCAAAACTTGAACGGCTTCGACCGACTTTGACGTTAGAAATTTTCACTTCAATTCCATCCTGGTTACCAATTCCAGCGAAAAAAAAAATCCGAAAAATATGTAACATAGTAACAATGTCAGAAAAATTATAATTATAAGAAAATTTCAAAATTGTGGATCAATTTGTCATTCATTGAAATGGTTCGTTTTCAATGTTATTCTCACTCAATCCCAGTATTTTATTTTATAGACGCTGTTGATCACCTCGACCTCATACTGGAAACGCTAATCAAAAATGTAGATTTCTTCGTTAATCCGTTACCCACACGCGTTATTTTTTTTGTGGAAGAAAACGGGGATGACAACAGGTTCAAAGATAATTGAATTTTATTTTTTCTGTCGTTAATTCCATAGATTTTTTTTTCAAATTTCTCATAGAACTTACATCATAGTGTCCCCCCGAAAGTTTTCAAACTATCACCAACTCAAAACCTCTCGCAACATCTCACTGAAACATTTCCGAGCAGTCACATAATATCCGTTATCCTCGTCAGCTCGTAGCGATCCGTGGAAAAACTCGCACACGGAAACTTTCGCGGACGCCGATGCGAATTTCCGCACTGGAGCGTCGCGACGTCGGGTTCGGGCGTCGAGGGCGTTGCGGCGGTCCACGAGGTACTGCTGGGCCGACCCAGCCTCGTCGCGGCGAGCGCCCCGGCGGTGCGCGGCCGATTCGGGAACTACGGAGGGCTCGTTTTATTGCGGAGGAGAGATTTTTCGAAGCCCGAGTGTGAGAAACGGAGGTCGGGTTGTTGGTGTGCGGATAGAAAAGTAGAGAATTTCATGCACAGAATCATCTATTTGTATAACAAGCGAGCAAAGTGCTACTTTCGTCCCTAGGAAACGGCACTTCACTTCCATGTTATCGTGTGATTCTTAAAAGTTATTTAAAAAAATATTTATGGAAATGAAAATAACAATTCATTAAAGAACTAAAAGGAGGAAGAGGTATAGTATTTTTCACAATAAATGGTATTGACTGAAGGATTATAATAAAACCAATTAGACCCTTGAGTTGTAAAATCCGAGATGCACATCATAAATGTAAAAGGACCGGATTCAGGTAATTTTGTGTCTCAGAGAGGGATTGTAGAGGATTACAGCTTACACTTCTTGTTCATTTTAGTCTTTGTCTTTCATTGGAAGTGTTCACTTGTTTTACGGCGTGCAATAATTTTATAACATTTATTTGTTATTACAGACATTAATAGCAAAGATTTTATACCCCAACGTACAGAATAGGCAGTATGTGGCGTCCGTGGATAAAAAGTAATAGTGCTTCTTCCCAGTGGTTCGTTAAAGAAGAATCACTTATCTTGTGACGCAAAAATCATTATAAAAAATGTGTATAGTTCCTTACTTCAGCAAGGATATAACGCGTGTGCTGCAGCAAAAGGAACCAGTAATTTGACGAAGGTGCCTCTTACTTCAGTTAGACAAATTGTTGAAAATTCCATGGAATAATCGTAATGTCAGTAATGGACAACGCAAGCTATCATAGTCAACAATTGCAAAAAATTCCTGGCTCAAAGAATACGAAATTGGAGATTCAAAACTTCATGGCTGCAAATGACATATATTTTGAGGAAAATTATACAAAAAAAGAACTTTTACAAGTGCTGCAGTCATTTTCTTCAAAAACACGTATGTTTGTGATACAATTGCAGAAGAATTGGGACATACAGTGTTACGACTACCTCCCTACTACTGCGTGTCCAATCCCATAGAGCTTATGTGGCACCAACTTAAATCGAGCGTGCGCGGAAAAAATACTTCTCCGACTTTAAGTGGTAGTGTGGTAGAATTAATTAGGAACTGTATGAATGACATTCCTACCGAGAGTTGAAAAAGTTCTGTTAGTCATGTTATAAATGTTGAAAACTCGTACCTTTCTGTAAAATCAAGTGCGCCTATTATAATTAATTCAGATGAGGATAGCGACAGCGACACTGAACTAAATATAGAATAGAATTGTAACATTTGAATAAATAACTTGTTTATCTCCTACACTATGCAAAATTCAAATTTCTTAAGTTCGACCCTGTAGCACATTTGCATCTTTTACCAGATGATTTTCTACACAATGGGATTAAATCGGGTAGTTTATTGCAGTTAATAAGCCAATACCATTTACTGTGGAAAATACTATACAGTACAGCATTCTACTGATATTCCCAAAATCAGGAAAACCAACAAAACAAAGAATTGAAATAAAAATATAAAAAAATGTTTTGACGCCGGACTCGAACCGACACCTACATTTCCCATTATGGCTATCATGAGCAATGCGAAAAATATATTTTTTCAATCCAACAACCGTCTGCTCACGCAGTATCTAGAAGTTTAGGATCAACAACCACTCAAAGTGCCGATGACGGCAATTTTAATCAGACTGAAAGTGGAGCTCATGACACGCAGACATTTATGATGGTGAGCAGCTATTTCAAGGGGCTCCAAAACTTTTATGAAAGAGGTAATTTTTTTCTTGTTCTCTGGCTATTTAACCTACCACAATCGAAAAAAATCAGTACCTACTGATATTGGAATCCACACAACTGTAGAAGGGTAGACTTCTCTCTACCCCGAACAGTTGCTGCGTTTATTAAGATGGGGTATTATATACCCAACGAATACCGAGAAATATATAAAATTCTTGAACGCCCTCAATATACGAGACGACTCACAAAGGCTTCCCAATTACTGGAAACCACTACTCCATCGAAAAAATACTTCAAATAATACTTTTCAAGGCAGACTACATCGGGTCCAACCACATTTTCAACATCGTCGGACTCTCATATAGTCATAAATACCAATTCTCTATCCACAAAACCACAGTCTTCACTTTGTCAAGATGGGAGTTGGGGATTTAGGAGACTCAGACCTCGGCACCAAGTCGTAAAGAAGTCTTAATATGGCTCAAAAGTGGGAGCCGAAACGTCGACAGAAGAACGATTCCAGAAGCGTTTCAACTTTCAATAATCTTCTTCCAATGTCTTCGAAAATGGTGTGTTGCCAAAGTTCGGGATCAATTCTTTCTCAGTTGTGAATCCATAAAAATGGTTCGGAATCGGAAGTGAAGAGGTAAGCACGTTCGCCTTTCAGGATGAAGAGCGATTCTCCGCTCAGCCACCGTACTAGGACTCACACGTTGAACGGTAAGGCCTCGTTAAACCAATGCTCGCACAAGTTCCAACTCCTGAGGATTGACGTTTGTCAGCTGGTTAACGGAACGAACAATTCAGGAAATGGAAAATATTCTAGAATCTAGAATAAGTTAGAATCTTTTGAGGCGATATTGAAATAATGTGTTCTCATCATCAATTCATATTAATAGTCTTCGAACAATATAGAATTGTTTATAGTTGGATTCGTTTCATTGAAATCATGGGGCGTATTAGTGAGAAAATAATTATTCTATACTCATTTTCAAATTTTGTCTTCTGATTGGTTCAATAATTGCACGATGATAGTGATTGTTTTCGAATTTTACCAGCTACCGAACTCTTCATCTTCAAGTTTGGATAATGAAGAAAGATAGCACTGGAAAATTTCCACTATAAATACAGTTCTATGTGAAATTCCGAGTACCAAATTCCAAAGCATGTGCAAGTGGATTATTATAGACCATTTCAATCTCGTGGGAATAGTAGGAATAGTAATCATTTTGCGCTGAGATGGATTTGAGTTACCCAACCGGCTACAAACATCGTTTCAATATGTTATTCTTCTTTGACCAGTTTCATTGATCGGGTACAATTCACATCCGCCTAATAACTAGTTAACAAAAGGTTATGCTCCAACTCATTATTGAATCCCACTATTGTATATAACGCACGTAGTGAATCTTCTCTGGGGAGTCATAAATCTCGACATGCTTCACAGATTATTGTGGAATAGAGATTCGAATATGCTATGGTAATTTCCAGCAACCCCTATGCCTAAATGAAAAACAGAAGGAAAAATGTTTTGGGATTCAAATATGAAAGTTCAATCTCGAAAATGGAGTCACTTTTCCCTTCAGTAACATAATATTCGTCCACTCAATGATTTCATTGCAAAATTTACGTCATTATCGTTTCATTTCATGCGAGTTACGGTGGAATTTCATTTAATTTCCGCTTCATATACGGTTCATTCATTGTTTCCACTTCACCCTCAAGGGGTGATTTGAAGAAGGGTATCAAATCAACTTTGTCAAGATACCGTGATAAATAATTCAATAATTTGACGATTATATCGTTCGTTGATGTAAACCGAAGATCACGATCTATAATATAATATTGCGTGAATTTGTTCGAAAGTGGTTGACAATGTTCCTTGCTGAATGGTAATGGTTCGGACTTCCATTGTCTATATTTTTAGCTCTATTGAAACCTGTTGCTAGGAACGGAAATATTAAAATACAAATTAAGTGAGAAAAAATCAAATCGAAATCAAATTTTTGGTCAGTGATGAAATTAGGGATTGATTATTCAAAGAAAACACTGTTGTTACAAAAAATCGAGCTTTCGAATATAAAATATAGGTAAAAAAAATTTTTAAATAACGAAATGAATAAAATACTATTGTGACAAGAAAATTGAGGTATCGAATATGAAATACTAGTCAAAAAATGAAAATAAAGAAATTGAATGGAATATTATGAAAAAATGTTGAAAGTTGAGTTTACTCACGACGTTTCGATTGCTGGTATCCGCAATCGTCTTCGGGTGATTACTGACAATATTTCGAGGTGTGGTCGGTTATAAAGCCTTCCGATTTCCCTATGGTGGGGAAAAGGGTGCTACTACCAAGGAGGCGAGCGGGTGCTACTACTAGGAGTGTGCCGATCGATCTTCAGCGGGAAATGGATGTATTGGTGCGAGATTCTCTCTCATCGAGCCGCAGCCAGTCCATGCCTTGGATAAGCGGCCTCCACACATTCCGGATCTCCACGCTGTCATGACTGAGGATGACATTGTTGAGGATGTAGGCGGCTTCCTTGAATTTTCTTTCAGTGCTCCTCCTTGTGTATGACCTCGGCTTCAGACCATTTGATGCTGTGATGGTTTGTCCAAACATGCTCCGCTATTCCTGATTTCGTTGTTTCTCCTCGTTGAGTGTTTTTCTTGTGTTAGCTTATTCTTACTTCCAATGGTCTTTCGATTTCTTCGATGTAGGATTTGCCGCACTCGCATGGTATCCGGTAGACGCAGTCGTTGGTGTGTCGCTGTTTTTATTCGGTGGTCGAATTTTTGTGAGCTGGCTGCGTATTGTGTTCCCTGATCGAGAACAGAGTCTGACGTTGTATTTCCCTTCTATCCTCTTAATCCTCTCTGAAAGTCCTCTCACGTAGGGGATAGTAAGAATTTGCTGTTCCAGTATCTCCTTAGTGTTCCTTTGATTCGTCCGGGCCAATGTTTGATCCAATGTCCGATCCACCAGCTTCTTTGAGTATCCATTCATTTGAAGATCTTTCCTTATGTTGCTCAGCTCCTTGTCTAGACTTTCTTTGGTGTTACAGAGATTGATTGCCCGATCAATCAGAGACTTGACGATTCCTCGCTTCGTAGATTGATGGTGATTGGATTGCTCATTTAGGCATTGTCCAGTATGCGTTGGTTTCCTGTAGACTGATGTTTCCCATAAATTTCTGGTCCTCTTCACCTCCACGTTAAAAAACGGCAGTCTGCTCTGAGATTGTTTTTCCATTGTGAACTTGATGGTGGGCCTCACGTTGTTCAGGTGTTCTAGGAAGACGTCCAATTCTGCATCTCTGTGGTTCCATACTATGAACGTGTCGTCGACATATCTCAATCACACGCGGGGTTTCTTCTTGGCATGTTCGATGGCGAATGCTTCGAACCACTCCATGTAAATGTTGGCTATTACCGGTGATAAAGGTGATCCCATTGGTAGTCCTTCATCTTGGCTGAGGAAACGATCCTTCAACTGGAAATAGCAGCATTCCAGCAACTCCATGATACCCACTCTTGGTAGTGTTGTTCTATTTTTCAAAGTATCGTCCTCTCTCAGCTTCTCTTTGATGATCTCGAGTGCCTCTTTGACGGAAAAGTTGGGGTAGAGGCTTTCCACATCGAAACTGATTAGCTGGTCTCCCTCTTTGGCCTCGATTCTTTCCAAGATATCAACGAGATGTCTGGAGTTCTTCACAAAGGACAAGGAGTTTCCTTGTAGTGGCTGTAGGATGGGAAGTAGAAATTTCGCGAGCCTGTGGGTTGCTGAGTTCCTGGAGCTGATGATAGACCTGAGAGGTACGTCCGTCTTGTGGATTTTCGGAAGCCCGTAGAGGAGATTCAGTCAACTGAATCGTTTCAATTTCATAATCCCACATGGTGGGATATGAATGCCACCAATCACAGATAACAAAATACTTGGTTACAAGGTACAACCTAAAAAAATAAATATTTGCTTTTTATGACAACCTGCTAATACGTGTCCATGTGATTTTTTTTTTGTTTATTACGAGAAAATTTTTTTGGGGGATGGGGTTGGTTACCACCCATACATTTTAGGTAAATTGAGTGGCACCTCCTTATGAAGGTTGCCTTTTGACGTGGATATTGTATGCTTTTGATAAAGAGTGAATCAGAATACTAAAAACTTACCTACGCAACGACTATAAACTGCTGATTTCCTTCAATGCTGATGACACAGAAAAGTTTAAAAAATTGTTTTAGAGTTAATAAATAACAATAATTGTTTTTAAAGCACACACAAAAACAGTAACACCTGATTGAAGCCATTTTGCTCCATGCAACAATGAAGATTTTGTTCGAATTTCGCTCTCACATTATTCAACATCTCAGGAGTTATAGCTCGGCATTCATCAATAATTCTACGACGTGATTCTTTCAAATTGGCTGCCCGTGTAGCATAAACTTTAGACTTCAAATATCTCCACAAGAAGTTGTCCACTGGTGTTAAATCTGGTGATCGTGCTGGCCATTCAATTGGACCTCTTCTGCCAATCCATTGTCTTTCAAAATGATTATTCAAAATATCTTGACATCTTAGAGCCTGTTCAATTATTTCAACTATACGGGGTTGTATTGCCTCTCCAAGAAGTTGTAAATAAGAATCACCGGTTGAATTTCCATCAATGAAAAATGGACCGATAATATGATTGCCTGATATTCCGGCCCAGACATTCAACTTTTGGAGATGTTGGGTATGTATTTCTGCGTATTGTCTTGGGTTTTCATCCGACCAATAACGGCAAATGTGACGGTTCACGCATCCATTCGAAGATGTTGGGTATGTATTTCTGCGTATTGTCTTGGGTTTTCATCCGACCAATAACGGCAAATGTGACGGTTCACGCATCCATTCGAAGATGTTGGGTATGTATTTCTGCGTATTGTCTTGGGTTTTCATCCGACCAATAACGGCAAATGTGACGGTTCACGCATCCATTCGAATAAAATGAGCTTTCGTCCGAAAAACAGATGTCATAAAGCAGCTCGGGATTTTGCATTAATCTCTTAATCATGCCCTCACAAAACTCCTGTCTTAGGTCAAAATCATCCTCATTGAGTTCATGAACAAGTTTGATTTTGTAGGGATGGAATTTGTGGTTTTTAAGGATTTTCCATGCGCTCATACGGCTTATTCCCGCCATTGCTGATAAACCTCTTGTACTTAACCTGGGATTGGCGACGACTTGACCAATCACTCCAATCGCATTATCGTCATTCACTACCCGTCTCTGAACTTTTTTTTTTTTTAAACCCAACTTGCCTCCCTGAATTTTGTGACCGAATCCAGAACGTGATTTCTGCTTAGGTGTTCACCAGGGTTTTGCTCGTTGAAAAAAATTTAAGTTTTATTAGCATTTTGGTCGTTGCCAAAAAATAAAACAATAACTGGAACCCTTTCAGCAGTAGTGTGAGGCAATTTTAAACAAATAACAATACACGACCCGTTTCAACATAACAAGCGAATGATGTACTAATGAACACTGGAAGAAGAGGAGTGGGTATTCATTCCAAAAAAGTGATTCCATTTCACAAAAAAATTATAAAGAGAACTGGACGAATTTTTTTTTATTTAGGCATACAAGTTACCGAGTGGTCTGTCTAATGAATTATTAACATGGCAATTTCGAATTCAAATCATCCCAAAAACAAATTGTCACAAAAAAATTCTTTCAACAGAGTCATAAAGGTATTGGAAAGACCTTTAAAACAAGGTGCCACTCGATCTACTCCCCCTATCTAAATGAGGGTCGTCGGACCCTCCGAGGGGGTGCGTACTACAAAAAATCTGAGTAGTCTGAAAGATGTCCTATAATAATTAGAAATCGACGTGTCCGAGATTTTATTTAAACTCTAACTTTTTATATTCAACAACGGCTCTGTTAAGTTTTCGTTGTTACACACTGTATAAGAAAACTCTACGTTATCCACTCTTCCGTTCCACTCATCGAAGCAAACGAATTTCCATTCTACAAGACAAATACAAATTCACAAAATTCGTTAAAACAGAGTGAATTGTCCCATTCAAGGGCGATCGTTTGTTATTTCCATTGTGAGTCCTGCGGATACAAACTCAACTAGGCACTCCAGAGACCGAGACTCATCGGTCATGTAGCGCCGTGGCGTTGCATGGAAATGTTAAATATACGTCAGACCCTATTCTTCCACCCGCAGTGGAATCTGGAGCGCAATTTCACGAGAGAAAATGTGTGCCAAGTTGCTTTTCGCGTCAATTCTAGAAATGGAGAGACGTTGCAATGCGTTGATATTTTATAAGGGAACGATAAGTAAACATTCACGTTTCTTTCAGTTTATTAGACAATACAAAATAAAATAAGCAAAATAGAATCTGATATGAATATAATATACAATTTATGCAAGTTTGGGAAAACAGGAGACTATTAAAATAGATGATAGGTACGCTGCTGTGTCTGAATCTGAAAAAAACATGAATTAATATTGGAACATGTACAAGTGTAGAAAGGTAGACTCCCATCTAGCCCTAAGGGATGCTGCGTTAGTTCAACAACAGTTAACGTTTCGGAAACTGAATCATTATATACTCACGAGTGTCTAGTTGAGAGGTTCTCGAAAATACACAAGTCTATGAGTCATAAAACAGTAGTTACCACTAGATCAGCCGACAATTCAACTATTGAATTATCTCCCTACAAGAAAAGCCATGTACAAACATAAGTATTTTATTATAGTCAAAAACTGCACAACCCACTACCAGTAGAATAGAAATTAATCTAAATCGATAGAAGAGAATTTGACATATTATACTGAAGGGAAAATGAATTTCCTTCATTGAATGACAGCTTATATTAGTTCCGTAGTTTTCTGGGTTTGTAACCTATCACAATCTGAAAAAATAAGAATTAATATTGGAATCTTTACAAGTGTAGAAGGGCAGATATTCAATCTACCCCGAAAAGTTGCTGCGTCTATTGAAAAACAGTTCTTTCTGGGTAGAATTAGTCAGCAACTTCTCGTATAGCTCAGATTTTTCCTATCAAAAAATTAATGAGAACTATATATATATATATATATATATATATGATGAATTGTGTTTTCGGGTTTCATTCCGTGTTCTGTGGTTTTGATCCTCTGAAGGATAATTCTCACAACGTTTCGGCAAAGTCTCATTTGCCATCTTCTTGGTGATGATTGAGTTTCGACCTCCGAACTCGACTGTCGACAGTCGAGTTCGGAGGTCGAAACTCAATCATCACCAAGAAGATGGCAAATGAGACTTTGCCGAAACGTTGTGAGAATTATCCTTCAGAGGATCAAAACCACAGAACACGGAATGAAACCCGAAAACACAATTCATCATACTTCGTCCGTGAGAATCTTCATGCTAACATATATATATATATATATATATATATATATATATATATATATATATATATATATATATATATATATATATATATATATATATATATATATATATATATATATAACTGACCTGTATCGGTTTTATAATTAACTGTATTTGGTTTTTTGTTAATGTGGTACATTTCAAGGAACAACCTGGTTTTCTGGTTACTGACTCTGTCTAGGATTTTTACATTTGAATAAGAGATTTTTCCTAGCCGGGCATCGCTCTTGTGGAGGGCTATTCTTTGTTTGAGCCACTGCGAGGTCTGTCCCACATAACATTGGTTACATCCACCACACGGGATTTCATATATAACGTTGCTGTTAAGTGGGACAGGTGCTTTGTCTTTGACTTTTGAAAAGAGATCCGAAATTTTTGTGGTGTATCTGGCTATTTTTATCTGTGGAAAATCTTTAAAAATATTTGTGATTTGGTGGGATAATTTGTCTACAAAAGGAATCGATTCGTATTTGAACTGTATGTTACAATCTTCAGTTGGTCCGTCATAGAAATAAGAGTTGTAAATTAGTTTCTTCAGGATATGTTCAGGATATCCGTTGTTCGTGAAGATGGCAAATAATTTCTTTAGGTTCTGTTTTAAAAAAGTTTAATGACAAATATGTGTGACTCTGTTTTTCATGGCAATAACTATTGTATTTTTTATTTGTGGGGTGATTGGATGCGAAATTGATGAATCTACCGGATGTGGCTCAAACAAAGAATAGCCCTCCACAAGAGCGATACTCGGCTAGGAAAGAACTCTTGTGCAGCAGTCGACCACTCCCAAAAAACCGGCCATCAATTTGATTATTCAAATGTAAAAATCCTAGACAGAGTCAGTAACCAGAAAACCAGGTTGTTCCTTGAAATGTACCACATTAACAAAAAACCAAATACAGTTAATTATAAAACCGATACTACAGGTCAGTTAAGTAACATTTATTGCAATATTTTGAGTTCTATTTAATCACTTTTGTAATATTTTAAAATAAGGACAGACATGTGCTTACTTATAAAAACCCTTAGATTAACGTTAATTACATAATTGTCTGGAACAGCTGAGGGATTCCTATAAACATGAATTTTTCCTAGCTGATTCAGTTTAAGTGAGGCAGTAAGTATGCGAGCATGGGTGGTTTGATTCAGCTTCCCAAGGCAATGAACACACCAGGAATATTAATTCTATGATTGTAAGTAGAACTGTTGTTTTCGATTCAATCTTGTAAAATTTTGTCCCATTCTTTGTAGCTTTTCTCCTGATGATGCTAATAAACATTAGCGAAATATTGAGATCCAGAACAAATCAGTTTTATTAGGTATCTTCTGATTTGTTCGACGTTTCGAATTCCATTTTGAATTCATTCTCAAGGACTGTGAGACGAATATCTGAAAATACTTATCGTTAACGTTTCTGAAACTAAATCCGCTTCTGTTCTCAAAACTTATAGGCAAATTCCTCTTCAGATGCAAATATCTCGTGTAGATGATTTTCGTAATTGACATTTGTCAAATTATTTCAAACGTATATAACATTTTCAAGAAGGGCAGCCATATCAAGCGAACAAATATTGATCCACCACAAAATAATGACGTTGAAACAGCGTATATTCCATCAAACATATTATATGTCTACCCCCTTCAATTTCCTTCATGAGTTTTGGATCTTTTAGTACTTATATCTCATGTCTCGAGTTTTTCGTAATGGTTTCCATGAAATGTACATTGGGAACTTGTGTCTGGATAAGTATTGTATCATTCATCTATCAATTCAATGAAATGGGTGAATAATATAAGTATATATGAGTGAAATCGTAGAATGCCCTCAACTGAATTGTTAAACAGATATTTGATTGGAAAAATAAAAAAATTGAAGGGATTCGTGAATACAAGATAAATATACTTGTGTATCAAATATGCCATTGGCTATAATCCAAGAAAATTCGGGACAAGTTATTCCAGCGAATTGGTAACAAAAATTTACCCACGGTCCAACATAAATGAGCTTAGTTTTTTTTGAAAGTGTTTCATTACTGATTTTTTTCAGATTATCCGGTTCGGTGTTAAGGAATTCAATTGAAATATATAAGAACACTCTTTTGATAAATAGGTTTTTTGAAAATAGTTGAATAATAATTCGTCAGCGATCAATTTTTTTGTATTACAGTTATGTTCAGAAGTGCCTACTGGTTCAGGGATGATCAAATGAAAATCAGAAACAACACAGTGATAGTGTAGTTGTCTGATGTCAAGATATTTTGTTTCTGAATGGAGATTATCAGAAGGAAACTCAGTTTTCAAAAGCCGAATGAATCTTTTTTGAAGTAGGTACCTCGAATGAATTAAGATATAGTATTGGTGCGTTTCTTTATGCCGTGATGGCATAAGTGAATTTCTACAAGAGGTTCCTAAATTTAGAAGGTATTTTTACAAGAATTTGAACTCATAAATGATTTTCCACAATTTGGTTATTATGTTATCTATTGGAGTTTCATTACAAAATTTTTCGATGAAAACGCCTGAATATGTCAGAATTTCAACCAATGGATTTACTCGAGTTATATTGCTGTAGTTGAGAGATTATTTTACCAGAGTGTATTATCGAATCCCCTTCAACATAATGTCTTGGGAATGTGCAGGAAAAAACTATATAATTGATTTCCAATATGCAATACAAAGAAAGCTATAGACCGAAAAAAAATAGAAGTTTATCGGCTCCATTCATTAATTTTTTCGAAACTGTGAATTACATTGGAAAATATCTGATTCTGCTACAAATGCATTTCAATTATTCGATAATTATTACACCCCACATCGTACTTCATCAGGAATTCCAGAACACTATACCTCCACGAAGTTCAAACACCTTCCCGATAACAGTGCTATAGTATTTTTTAATAAACTGTCTAATTTTTCAGAGAACTCGAACTCGGATAACATTCTTCAAGCGGATCACAAGGAATTTTTCATACAAATTATGACATAGAACTGAATGATGATGAAACTTTCGTAGAGATCAATATGACCCTAACACCAGACTGATATTATTTTTCACTGGACACGCGTTTCGCTGAGAGAGTTGGCATCTCCAGGAGAAGAAACTGCTAACAAGAAGATGCTTACCCTCTTAGCATAACGTGCATCAAGTGCTTAGGAACTTGCAAACTTGCAAATAATCTCAGTTGGGTGTTCAAGTAATCGTTCTTCACAAAACATTCAACTTTATCACCAGGGGTTTCAATCGTTTATGATAAAGCATAATTGTCTACGTTTCTATAAGTATCTGTTTTTCAAATCCTGCATAGAAATGAATACAGCACAAATTTCAATCATTGTCAATTTCAATTGGTCCCAACTCGATATCGATTGCTTTTTCAATATATATCCTGATGATAACTGCAGAGTTATTCCGATTAGTAGAAGAAAATAAATATTGCACAAATTTCTTCAAGTCTGAATCTCTAACATCCCTTCGAAAAAAATCCAAGATCGAATGGTTACAAAAATATTTTCCTGTGCACCACAAAGTGACCATTCAGGGAAGAAAATCCCGCGACATCAAGTTACATGGACGATTATTCGATTTCCTGATTTTTTTTTCGTACTCCCTTGAGACGTGGATTCATTGAAAACACAACCGATTCCACTGTTATTGTTGTTTCAAAGGTATGTTCCCTCTCCCTTCGTTGTTTCTATGATTCTTCGGATCTACTTCAAATGGAAACGTAGTTTTCCCGCAAAGACAGATAACCCAAGGGATAAAAATAATGAAATTTGATCGCATGAGACTATATCATGACTCGTTATCCATCCCCACACATTGGACAAATATAAGATTGGTGTCAAAGTATACAGGGTATGTCACATCCATTGAATATTTGAGTTGAAGAAATGACAATATCAAGAAATGTTCTGTATAAAAGTTTCGTGTATCAAAATATTCAGCCCTTTTCAATATTTTATCAATACACAGTGTGATCATTGAAAGCGTAGCACACCTAAGTTATATTTTTTTAATGAAGTCTACTGAATCAAGTACAGGAGATTTCAAGAACAGGCACATCGTACCAAATATTTCAATCGACCTCTTCGATAGATATTATGTCAAATGTCCACACCTTCTTCGTTTCACCGGACCTTCTATGATATGAAAGGGAGTATGATTTGTTATGGTTACTTTTTGAGTTCACTTTATCTTGATGAAATAAACACTGATAGTGAACGCCAAAAATCTCTATATGATACATCTGAAACAGTAATGAGAGTTGGAACGTTTATTATTCTCTCTTAGTTGATGATTTGGATATGCTGAAACACATTCAGTAGCTTTATGCGATGATATATGTGGAGAATAGTTATTTTTGGATTAAAAATGAAATCCTCATGAAAATCACAGGTTGTGATCACTGAAAGAAAACATTATTGAGAAACACGTTAATGTGGATTCAATAATATCCAGTATTCCCGGATAATATTATTCAAGATGATGAATATGAACATCTGACGAAGGGACGTGTTTTCAATAAAATTTAATCTCCTTTAAATTTTTTTTGTACGTCAAAAATGGTTGATCTTCTTCACCATATATTAGGGTATATCACGAGCGATTCGGAGTAAGTTAGTAGTTAATCGTTGAAAAATTAATCAGAATGAGTAGAAGTAACAGACGAAGTCCATATCAGACCAAAAGACGCTGCAGATAGTTTTTGCACTATCTCAGATTGTAAAGTATAAGGACAGCTAACCCCAGTCTTCAGATTTAGTATGATTTTTCTCGTCCTGAAAATTCTAACCTTGTTAGTGAAACGCGCGTCGAGTGCAAATGAAATCAATTTGGTTTCAATCCCATCGGTTATAACTCTGATATGGTATGCTCTAATGTGAAAAGTTTGTATCGGACCGAACAATCCTTAGAATCCTGAAACTCATGTTGAACATATTCCAAACATTCTGTAAATAAATTCAGTGAACCAGCAGAGACCCTTCAATCTTCAAGCTGATTATATCCAGATATTTGGTTTTAATACTATTCCGCAAAGGAAAGTTATCCAAGCCTATATAATGGAAAATATCGTTCATAATATTCTCATTGATGGCCACATCGTGAATTCTTGAGTTCATATTCCATCCAGATGAACATCAAATATCCCTCAGGTGGTCGACTAGTTTCACCCCATTCAAATAAGCCTTCTGGAGGATTTGTTCACGTATTTATAGGCAGCTGAATAGTTTGGTTTGATAAGCCTTCGCCCCATTAAACCTCACCGACGTTGATTCCAAACATGTTGAAATATGCAGATATTCACGGAATGGATGAATGAATGTGCTTGATTGGATGAGCGTTTTCACAGATTTAGGAGAGAGAAACTGTAAATCGTAAATATATATATATATATATATATATATATATATATATATATATGTATATATATATATATATATATATGTGTGTGTGCTGGCTAGAACTTCCGGTTGATCCGCGTCTGGAATGATTTTTTTTTGTCTACGTTTCGGCTCCCATTTCGGAGCCATTTTCAAGACTGAGTGACCTTGCGTATAGGTAAGACAACTCAGACCTATATATATATATATATATATATTCATTAGGGAAAATCTCAACGAGTTATATTTACTCAAAACAATCAATTACTTTTATTAGGAGAAAATCAGTTTACCTCACACGACATTCTTGGTAGATTCTGATTACAATTATGGATAACATTGACTGTGAATTGAGGCAATCACATGAATATTTCGTCTCATACCTTTCCTACGATTGATAAGGTGAAATAATATGGCTTCCTTCCTCTATGTCTTCATCTTCATGTTCTGCCTCGAGAATAACATTCGAAAGTACTTCCATAATTTCGATGAAAAAACTTTTCAACCACCATTGCAAGCCCAAATACCAAATATTTTGCCACACTCACAATTGTGCGAAGACTTGACATCGATATACATTCTGCAAGTTCGCAACAACTCTCTATTTACCCCAATAGCAAACTGGTATAACTTGTACTCGACGCGCGGATTGCTTCTGAGATAAAGTAAGCATCTTCAGAAGAATAAAATAGATAATAATCAGTATCAATTGTGAGCAACAAGTTTTTAATTTTTACTTCGAAGGTTTCCATTTCATCGCTTATACTATTCCATTATGAGAATATAAAATACTCATCTCTCAAACAATTTCTTGGAAGTACTGTTTGAATTACTTCATTATTTTGTGGGGGAAGGATCTTTTGGACTTTTCAATAGAGGAACATTTTATGTGTAATGAACATACAAACATATTGGGAAAGCGAATTTCTCCGATTGTTGGTATTTTCTTCAGAATAAAAAATTTTCACAACTGAATATTTGAAACAGAGTCATTATTGTGTAGTTTATTTTAAATTCTGGGGGTCGGAAACAAAATTTTCACTTGAAACCATTGAGAATTTTACAGAAAAAGATAATTGGATGCATATTCGAGTTAATTATTAGGGGGCAACTGTGCATTTATTTATATGAACATAACAATCTTCTAGATATTATTTCGCTATGTAAATTAAAAATATTTACATTTATCCATTTTTTCAGGGATAAATTAAAGTAGTCGAATTGAACATTCAGAGTGAACAGTGGACAACATTATCATTTGACTAGATATTGAAATAATTTATCAGTGACGAAAATGAAAACTGACATGAAGCAACAATTTATTTACTTTGTAGGAATTTGAATATACAAAAATTTACCAAATATCTTGAATTATAGTGAAGTCATATTCAAAATGAATTCAAAGAAATACTTGCCACTGTAGGCACTGCAAATTTTTCTCTTAATATTTTCTTCCGTTCCTATTTCACGACCAAGATTTTTCTGTCCGATTTCTTTACTTTAATTTTTTTCATTTGTACGTATTGTCGAGTTGAATTTCCTCATATGTTTCTTAGGAAATAAACCATTTCATTCCATCTCGACATCAATCAACCAAAATCTCACTTAAATTCACGATGCAATCAGTATTGAAATATAACAATATCAGTTGATAATTGCCTGAATATATCGACCTTCAACTTCATGAAATAGTAGAAGAAATATCGATGTTCCTGTGTTCGAGAATGTACGGCGTTTAATATCGAATAGGCTAGGCTGTTCTTATGTCAAAAAGTTAAAGGCAACTATATCGAGCACCTTCTGAACTAAACTCAGCTTATTTTCTCAACGTTTGCTCGAAAGTGGTTGACAATGTTCAATGTTGCTGAATGTAATGGTTCGGACTTCCATTGTGTGTATTTCAACTCTATTGAAACCTGTTGCTAAGAATGGAAAGACTGAAATACAAATCAAGTGAGAAAACCAAATCGAACTCAAATTTTTGGTCAATAATGAAATTAGGGATTGATTGATGAAAGGAAATACTGTTTTTACAAAAAAATCGAGATATTGAATATGAAATATGAGTCAAAGAAATTTATCTTAATATTCTCAATCCTTCCGTTATTTTCTCAAATTATAGAGTTAAACGCCGATGTATTTCTACAATTATTAAATGTTCCGCCATTTTGAAGTAGTTGGAGATATTTACCACATATTCTGGGGTTTTACACTATCAGTCAGCAGCTTCAAAAGGATGTGTTACTAGAACTAGACCCTCCTTTCCATTTATTTTTTTCTCAGATGACACACAGTCGCCATTTTGAAACATTCATCTATCAATTACACTCCTGAATATGGTATTCATGTACCAATGTCATTACTACAACTTAGAAATTTTCGAGTTGACCGGTTCAATATATTAAAGGGAAAGACCATCAAAGAAAACCACTGTGTATAGAATAATGATTATTTTTCTCACTTGTCAAAATGTGACGTTTATGGCATTTTTATGGTTATCCTGGCCAATCATTGGGTATCATACTGATAAAACTGCCTGGTCCCTGATTAAACGTTGTTTACCTTTGAACTGTCGAAACTATAAAGTTAACCGCGACGATTCTATTGAACCGGCTCATATTTATATAAATTATCATGAATGAAGAGTTACCTTATTAATAATAGTCATTCACTTTTCACTTTTTCAGCATAATGATAACATAAACAACACATTTCAATGAACACTCAAACACGTAAATAGCTCATAACCCCAACTTTATAACAGATATAGCGACTGATCGATTCAAATATTTGAGGTTTCCGGATCTCAAACGAAAATGGCGTACAATTAGTTTTCATTGAATACAATTCATTTTTTGTGGTATGAGAAGAAACCGTTGTATTGTAGTATTTGTATTTGTGGTATGAGAAGAAACCGTTGTATGAAGATTTTGATACAACGACATAACGAATGATTTAATGGTCCTTCTGGCGCGATTTTCATTCCATAAGAAATTTTCAATTATCAACCTTGTACAATGAGAGGTTTGACGCCATCTCTTCGTTTCGTCAGCAAGCATTATCATTTGCACTGCGTAAGCATCATATCTCTTCTGGATCATAGATGGCATATATCGTTGTTTGACATTTCAAACTTGTAACATTTTAACCTATTCTCCTTTCCTTCTCATGTAAATGAAATACTTACCAATTGAATTGTTCTTCCTTCTATTTGTTCAAAAAATAATCTCTCCAAATTCAACTCGTTCTTCAAATTCAATAAGATAAATTTTCATTTTCGAAACACTCAAATTTTTTTATTTGGCAAAAGTATGAGAACAAACCTATTGATAAAATCACGAGTCCGTATTTATCGATTAAATTTGAAGGACTCGTGGTATTACCTTTGATAATTTTTTTGCTGTTATGTTGTTAGGTACTCTTTTTTTTTTTTCGAAATAGACAAAAATCAATAGCAAAGTTACTATGCAACTATTATTCAGTAGGAATAATTCTCTGCTTTGAACATTGTTTTCGTAACCGTCTCATTTTTTTACCAAATTGTCGTTGTAACTTGTTGAAATGAAGATTGCACATTTTTTGTTTTCAATAACTTTTTTATTTGAGCCTTGGATTTCGAAATTACCAACTTTCACGCCTTTCGGCACTCAACTATATCAAGTTTTCCGAAATATCGAACAAATAATGGCTTCGCAGACTTTCCCAGACAAGATAGGTCGAACTTATAGTGTAGTAGATGAAGTTTCCGGTATCATGAGTACTCCCCGATTCCTTCGCGGGGAATAGCAATAATAATTGACCTTCCAGCGGAAACGAGCAACCACCAATAAATCATCGCAGGAAACTATCAATCACACATCGGGGGAGGCCGCGGGGATGAGGTCACACAAGCGTGTAGAGCCGCTGACGTATGTCAATACTCGACTCTATCCGCATCAATGCTCCCCCGACCTATCCATCATGAAAAGGTGATATTTATTGGAGGGCCTTTTATGCGTCATATTTTCAGATTCGATGAACGTTAGGAAAGTGCTAAGGTTTTGATTGATATAGAGGTTGAACTCGGCCGAAGGGAGTTCAATCATGGTATATTTATTGATTCATTGGATTCTTTATGGAAGTTTTTATATATTCTTCCTTGATGCTTGGCACCTCATGATTTCGTGACTGAATTTTTTTTCAACGATTCACATGATGCAAATAGTATCAATTATAGTTGGTTGTTTTCATCAGAGTTTGGAACAGAAATACACAACTCAGTATTCACAATTTCATTTCCAAACGTTTCGGCGATTGATTTTCACCCTGCTCAGGCTTACAAACATGGATAAAGTTGTAAATATATAATTATATGAAGTATTATTAGAGAAACGCCTGTACAATACCACACAGTGAGTGTTTCAGAAAGTAGTGATATCTAGATTTCAAAAACGATAATTTTTTGTTGAAATTACTGAACCCACTGACCCCACTACTTCCTGAAACGATTGGGTGAGTACACTCAGTGGGTGGTGGAAATTTTACAAACAAGTAAAAGGCGCCCCTATGGGTTCTCCTCTTTCGCCAGTACTTGCAAACCTCTACATGGATGATTTCGAGTCTAGAGCAATTGATACATCTACACTGAAGCCGACGTGTTGGCTGCGTTATGTGGATGATATCTTTGCTATCTGGCCTCATGGAACCGGAAGCCTTCACACCTTCCTCAATCACCCCAACAATATTCACCCCGATATGAAATTCACCATGGAAATGGAGACAAACAACGCTATTCCTTTCTTAGATGTCCACACCACAAAATCCAACGATAATTTCACTCATACTGTCTACCGAAAACCCACGCAAACTAATAGATATCTATATGCCAACTCCCACCATCATCCAGCCCAGGTGAGCTCCATACTGAATTCTCTTATCAATAGATCCATCGAACTCACAGATGACCATAACAGACCCAGTGAGATGAAGAAGCTCACATCTGCCCTTCTTCAAAATGATTATTTCTACCCCCAGATTCAGAGAACCATTCAACGCCAACACACCCGCTTCTCGCATCCCAAACCACCGGACGACCCGGACGATCGCCCGAAAGCTTTCCTTCCTTTCATTCGGGGTGTCACTGATAAAGTGAGCTTAATTCTGACAAAATACGACATCAAGACAGTTTTCACAGCAAACAATCAAATATTCTCCTTCCTGCGCTCACCTAAAGATACCCAACGAATCACAAGGAATATATGAAATTCCTTGCCACGACTGCCCGAGAACATATATAGGACAGACGAACCGACGAGTATCAAACAGGTCCTACGAGCACGAACTAGCAGTACGTAATTCGGACATGACCTCGACTCTCTTCAAACACCACCACGAAAGCGGACACAAAATTGACTTCAACAACAGGAAGACCATTGCCTCAGCAAAAACACTCCACTCCAGAATCAATCGCGAAGCGATAGAAATTGAAAAATGCCCTCAATGCCTCAACAAACGAGACGACTCACAAAAACTCCCCAATTCCTGGAAACCATTATTATCCCTTCGAACAAATCCATTAATTAATCCTCCTCAAACCAGACCTGTATACAGTCCGACAGTTTCAACAACGTCGCATTCTCATACAGCTATGAATACCATCCCTCGATCTACCAAACCACAATCTTCACTCTGCCAAGATGAGTGCTGGGGGTTAAGGAGACTTAGGCCTCGCCACCAAGTCTAGCAGTCTTGATAATGGCTCCAAAGTGGGAGCCGAAACGTCGAAAGAAGAAAAACTCCAGACGCGGTTCAACCGGAAGTTCCAGAGAGCATATATATTTATATATATATATATATATATTTATATATATATATATATATATATATATATATATATATATATATATAAATATATATATAACTCGGCTCGAGTTCGGAGGACGAAACTCAATCATCACCTAGAAGATGGCAAATGAGACTTTGCCGAAACGTTGTGACAATTATCCTTCAGAGGATCAAAAACACGAACACGGAATGAAACCCGAAAAAACAACTCATCATATATATATATATATATATATATATATATATATATATATATAAACCTTGGGTTGGTCGTGACCGGCCAGTTGAAAAAAAAATTCGAAACCACTGCGTCATTTCTATTTCTAAGGTCGCAGTCAATCTAGGATGCCAGGGAGTGAGAAAAGAATCTGCGGTATTGTGTCAAGCTTCCGGAAATGTTCATTTCCTTTTTCAGGACTTGCTGAAAAATTGTTAACGATTTGAAAACAGTTACAATTTTATAGACCGGATGAGACTACTTACTATCGTGAGTTTGAAAGAATCTAGTTTCTTCATTACAGTCAAGTTTGTCGGTCATCTTAAGCAGACAAAAACAGTGTCGAAACATGTAAATGTTGGTTAATATCTGGTACAATGAAGTTTTTTGAGATTTTTGACTGCAACCTCACTATGTCAGGACCTATATATTTTGAAGATTGATAATATTTTTTGTTGCCCATCCCCAAACAGAAACCAAATACTGGAATATGGAAAGCACAATTGAATAAGGAATAAATTTCCAGTTTTTTCAACGGCAAGCAATCTCTAATTTTGGAAAGAATACTGATATTATAGGATGCTTGTTTTCTCATAGCTATAATATCTTTGTATCACAATAAATTTTCATCAATATATAAACCATAACACTTCTCTGAAGAGGAATACTTAACGTTATTAGGTTCTTTTGAGTTGATGGAAAAAAAAATTGTTACTAGCATAAAGAGAGCCAAAAAAATGTACGCAAGCTTATGTTTCACATGCCAGATTTTTTTCTATGTCTTTCAGCATGCTCGTTTTGATTTCTTGTAAACATCTCATATCTCACATGCATATATTGAGGTTATATCACCAGCAGACATTTGGAGTTTCCCGACCAGCTCTGAATTGATGTTTCACGATTGTATGAGTAGGTATGTTTGAGCATCTTATTGCGATTTCGTTAGAACAGATATCATGAAAAGAGCATTTTTATCGATCATTTGTGAAAATCTCATCTTCTCAAATCGATTTCCATGGAGAAAAACAGTGATACTATAATAAAATTATGGTGCTGGAGTGAGAGCATGAAACGAGTATAAACCTTTCGAACCAGTTGGATCATGCGTGTTCTAAGATAAATAATAATCCTCATTCCCATGAATACCTAAATCCACGACGGCGAATAAATCCATATCAACACTTCCGCAGAAATACTTTTACTTTCTCGAAAAGCGTTCGAATTCGCCCCATCAGGAAAACCGATAAGGGGCATTCTCACACTCGTCTCTTTATCGGGCTCTGCGGTCAATTGAGCAGGATGCTGGAAAGTCTTAATTCTGCGCCATTAACCGAAATGACCATAAAAATATTAGCGGCTTGCTATCTGCGAAGCAATAAAAAAATAAAGCTTTACGTCGTCGAGTAAAGCGCTATATCTCGATGAATTGAAAAAAATGAGAGGGTGGCTGAACATTGTGTTCGTGGGGGTTATATAACTGATTTTGAGTTTGAAAAATGATTCAAAATGTCACTGTAGTGAATAATGGGTATTATTGAGGTCGAGCAAACTGACGTATAATAGGTACAGTGTACAATAGTCGTGGATAAAATATATATTGAACTCGCAAATGGATATTGATGAGGAATCAAAATAAGCACATATATGTTCCACTTTCAGTGACGTCGGCATGAAAACTGATCAGCAGGCGAATGGCCTAAATCACCGAGAGAATAATATGCATTATACCCGAGTAGAATACTATACGTTTATACACGACTCTTATATAATGTACCCATTATACGTCTGTTTGTTCGTCCTCAATGATACCCATAATTCACTAGTGAATAATGAGTCGTTATTTACTGCTGTCAAATACTTCCATGATTTAATTATAATATTATGTTTTGCTACAAACAATCGGTTTTTAAAGTTCTTTGTGTAAACCACCAAATACTTCCGACTCAGTTCTTCACCTACATATAAAAAAAGAAGGCAAGGAGCACCTACTCCGAGCCTTCGGCGACTATAAATGTGCGTGTCATATCGAACTAGGGTCAACAAGCCAGAGAATGAACACCACCCAGTAAATGAACAATTCAACTAATTTTCGTCTATATTAAGGTTATTTCAACTATGAGAAGCTGAAGTCAACGCTCGTGAATACGGCAACGGCGTGGACCATTCCGTTCATACATTGGAAAAATTATAACCTCAAACAGTGATTGCTCATAAAATCGTCAGATCGGTACCAAGTCAGATAAGACCAAGTGCGCGCCATTTTTGTTAATGTAAGTGTAAATCAACGCATTAAAAAGATGTATTTTATAGTTTTACCCATAACATATTATCAAATCTAACATCGAGATAGTGGAAAAAACAATCGAAAGATTATATTACTTTAATGAAAGTTTATATCATTCATGTGCTCACAGTTGAATTTTGGTGTTCATTGACTCGTTTAAAAATAACGGATTTATCCAGTGAATAAACAGCCATTCATTTACTGGCGATCTACGCAGTAATATAAAAATGAGCGAAAATGAACCTAATAATAATGTGAAATAAGTGCTTTAATAATTGATGGAAGGTTGTTTTCAAATCAACCTGAAACCAGTAAATGAACGGGACTTCTTATAATGTTCATTCACAGGGCGAGAGTGCCAGCAAATGAACAGCATCTTTTCCTTAGTTCATTAATTGGTGTAACACACGTGGAATCTTCAATGTTGATATCAATTGAATTTGATACTATCACTAAGTATTATGTTTTCAAACTTATTTTTAAATTGAAATTCTGTTATAAAACCAAATAACGTTGTATAAAACAAAATAATCATTATTTTCGAACAAATAAAGCATTTGTTCATTAACTGGGTGTTTGCCGTCCATTTACTAGGCAATGGTCTTCATTCATTGGGCTTTGGTACTTTTTGATCTTCGAGGGTTCATAATACAAAAAATCATAAAAAAATATATTTTTATGATGCACATCGACTATAGAAACACTAAAGTTATCAAATAACTAATCACGTAGAAATAAAACCACAAAGAAAAATAACTTATGATCCTAGAAAGTTACAACTACCGTTAATCGTTCATTTACTGGTCTGGTGACCCTAGCTTTCGAATGAAAAAAAATTTGACTCAAATCTGTCAACAGTACCTATTTCATGAAATATATTTCAGCATGAAATGAAGTTCCTGTGTAATATAATAAAATTTTTCAACAAAAAAATGTGAACAATTTTGTTCATTTGGAGTGGATAAACGTATTTTACCGAATATCTACTTAAGTAGACTGAAAAACTCACATCAATTCAAGTTATTACAGCAAAATACTAGGCGAAAATAATAGAATTGGTTAACAGCAACTTGCTGGAATTTAAGGCTGGGACAACTAGCGTCTCTTTTCGAAGAAAGCCGATCTATATTCATTCAATTTTCAGACGTCAGGAGTAATTGTTTTCAAAAAGTCAAGTAGAATAATGATCAGTATAATCTCTCAATAGGAAAACCATGTGAAATTGATCGCTTCTGATGATTCACAAGGCACATATCTGGTCTATCTTGAAGTATAAGTAGTTCTAATGTAAGGGGCTCGGCACCACCAAAACATTAATCGAAACTTCTTGATTCTATTCAAAAAAAACCAATCCGTCAATCCGTCTGGTTGGTGATTCTTCGCTCACTGACTCGCTCACGTCGTTGGAACATCGTAGAAAGGTCGGAGAGTTTTCTCCCTTCTATAGATATTGCCACGGTCGGTGCTCTTCTAGATTGTCGTCAATCACCCTTGGCAGTATCAGCACGGATGACCAGAGGAGCGCAGAATTCCCACCCTTCGTTTTGAGCTTGGAGACCTGTCAAACCTCTCTTAGTCAGGGATCATTTTTCAATACAGCGTCTGAACTTTGGACTTCCTTGCCGAGAGAGGTTTTCCTGAGGCATACAAACTTCAAAAATTGGAGTGAATGTTAAATGGTATCTTCTGTCCCTTGATTCGCGCAATGTTCTTTGAACATAACAGAGTTTCCCTTTCGTGTGAATCTATATATGAAAAAAAATGCCAGTTTGAACAAAAATTTGAGTTTCCTTCTGTGGTCTCGGTAGTGTTGAGGTTAGCACGTCCGCTTATTATTCGGAAGACTAAAGTTCAATTCCCTGGCAGACTACTGTGCTGGAATTGACACGTTGAAAGGTAAGGCCTCATCATTTTTATTGCTCACACAAGTTTCTACTCTTGAGGGTTGAGGGACAACGGAAAGAAACATCAAAAAAATGACTACAAATATTCAAAACATTCATGAGTTCATTGAATTCAATGCAAAAACTATAATAGTGGAGTGTCGTGAGGCGTGAAAATTGTGAAATCTTGGAATCCAAGGCGGAATCTTTATAAAATCTGTTGGACTGCATTGTTGAAATTCATTTGTTCTAAAAATGTTCGTTTTCGTTAACCAGCTGACGAACGTCAACCCTCAGAAGTCGAAACTTGTGCGAGCAATGGATCAACGAGGCCTTACCTTTCAACGTGCGATTACCCAGCACGGTGGCCCGGCGAGGATTCGAACCCCGGCTTGATAGGCAGATATGCTAACCACTACACTACTGAGACCACATTTGTTCATTAATTGTGCGAAAGTCATTGAAATGTCACTGTCGGCACTAGTGATGGAATATATTATTTCACTCTCCTGGGATTGACGCACTCAGATTTTCTGTATGCAGATTCACAAGAAAGGGAAGCCCTGTAATGTTCAATGAACTCCGCTTGAATCAAGGGACAGGAGGTAACAATTAACATTCACTCTGATTATTCGAAGTTGGAATAGAAATCCAAGTTTTTGGATAGCATCTTTAGCGATCAATCTCACATGGTTTTTCCATGAGAGATTATCACTGATCGTAATTCCTAGCATCGAGATACTTTACTTTGTAGGAATAGTTACTCCTGATATCTGAATACTTTCTTGAGAAGAGACATGCTACCCCATTCTATTATTATTACCAAGTCGTCGTTAACTTTATTGACGTGGATGTTCCTTTGAATTTTTTGTTTCTCGAGCTGATATGGGGACTCTGGAAGAGGAACTGGTATGAAGAGTACTGTCGTATGCAAAACTATGTATTGAACAAGATGTTTTCTCGAGCAAATCATCGATATGAAGCAGAAAAAAGTTGGCCCCAGAACTGAACCCTGTGAAAAACCCGCATTTATTGGAATAATATCAGATGATACTTCTTCAACAACCATAATATACAGAGACCTATCAGACAAGAAACAACTGAGGAGGCAAACCATAAGACGACAGTTTAGAAAGGAGAGCCCGATGCCAAACTCGATCAAACCCTTTCGATATATCGAGTGCAACAGCTATCCTTCCTCCAAATTTCTCGATTGAATGCTGCCAAATATGGAAAACATAAGACAATGAGTCACTGGTTCATCTTTGATGGCTTACGCCTTCTGCTACAATATTTCCCAATCGTGTGAGAAATCTCAGTTTCCACACTAGTATATACTAAGTCTAACCGAAATCATCCTATCTCAGAAATGATGTACTAGTTGTTCTGAATATTCCTGCGATTCGATACAATAATCCTATTAGAGTCACAAAATATCATGTTCCCCATAAATATTGAATTGGAATGTTTTTTCATACATCACATCGAATCGACTCTCGAATGACCGTATCGAACGATTATGTTATGTCCGTATCTATAGATATGTTGCAACCTCCAATGCATTTAGATGATACAATTTCAGAACTGCAATTATGCTCCAAGCCAAATAACGCTTTTCAATAATACCCACTATCTCACTGTTGCCTGTCTGTGAGAGATAGGTTTCCATATTCCTCGAATATCTATGGAAATAACAGAAATTCGATTATTGGGTATCGAGTTGAATCAGTTAGGAGTATTCATATTTTTTGCGAAAGGAGATATCTATTCAATTCATTTCGGTTTCATCAACATGTTCGAATTGGTATCTCACCTTAATCAATATTCCATCGGGAAAGCTGGCGATATATTTTTCCATTCAGAATGTTTTTTAGAAATCATAATGGAAAATAATAATATATCCCCTCTCCGAAATCGTTCATTTCATACCAGAGCAGGAAGTGCTTTATATTTCTCATAAGGAACCATATAACACCACATTTAATAGTTCGTCCAAGAGTTTTCACAATTTAGTTTGCTAGTTTGTCGAGAAGCATCTGGAGTGATATGATATATGAACATGTTTTATCGTGGACTCCACAAATGAACGTATTAGGGTTCAAATAGCGATGGATGATATCACCAAGATTTGACAGATAGGAAGTAGATATTAAAATCAAGAGGAAAAGCAGTTTGGTAAATTTTCCCGTTCAACGATTGCTCATTCCTAAACCATAAGGTTTTTTAATCACGCATTTACGAAAACGAACCTAATTGACGATATTTGTAAACGAGTGTCAAAAAATGAATCAAATTTGGTTTCCGAAACGTTAACCACCAATTTAAATTCTTTTTTTCCATGAGAAGGGTTTGGAATTCAATCTCCTGGAGAGTTTGGAAAGGTAATCATTCACAGTACCTGATGAATGATCAGACTGAGTTGACTAATTCCCTTGTGTTGAACATGTTTTTCACAGGAAATTATGCTGAAAAGTATGATCGGACTGGATGATCCAATCGGACCATAATTATATTGACCGTCGGATATAATTTATGGTATAATTTTGGAATGTAATAGTGTTAGAATCAGTTTAATGATCTTGCTTGAGGAAGCAATTGAATAGCAAAACAGGTGTCGCATTTTATCAAACTCTGATGTGTGAAAATCTTACAGGCAACTGTATTTTATTTGTTCAATATTGACTTTTCAACAAGTATCGGCCACTTCCTTTCAGTGAGTGTACATAGTTTCGAAAACTGTTATCCGCAATGGCATTTTGGTGATGACAGACAAGATAGTAGGAAAGAGGGTGGTGCTACTAACTTGACCCACTTATCTGTTTAAGCGTGATATCGTTGCATTGGCGCTAGACTCTCTTTCTTCGAGCCGAAGTTGGTGCATCTTTCGGATGACCTAATGCATCGTTGTTGATAATATGTAGGTAGTTTCCTTAATTTTCTTCTGAACCAGTGTTCATCCCTGTGTATGACATCGGATTCAGACCATTGAAATTGCGTGATTTTCCTCGTCGTATGTTCTTCTTGTGTTTGCTTATTCTCACTTTCAATGATCTTTTGGTTTCTCCTATGTAGGATTTGCATGTTAGACCGTAAACGCAGTTGCTTGTGTCGTAATTTCGAATCGGTGGCATTGTGCGCGAAGTGTTTCCTGATCGAAAACTGACTTTGACATTGTACTTTTCACATTTTCTCTTGATCTTATTTGAGAGTCCTTTCACGTAAAGAAATATGATCCACTCATTTTTTAGACTAGGTGTTCTCCTGAAGATCCTTTTCTATGGTATTAAGTTCGATATCCAATATTTGAAAAATAACCAATGTTCTCTCAAACAGGCAGGATATCTTGGAAGATCGACGACCTAATTGATCAATGCTATTGTGACTGTTGGAATTGTAAGAAGTTCTGACTCTCAGACCAAAACTGAGGCAGGAGAGTAACAAGAACATCTCAGTAACTAATATAAACGAGTTGGTCGCTTTTGTATTTTTGTTGGTCGAATAGTAAATAGTTAATGTCAGTTTCCTAAAATAACTTCGACTTTTGAGTCGACATGTAGGACATTGAAACAATCTGGTCTTCTGTGGAAATTTTGAAAAGCTTATCTTTCATTTCAGACTTTTCGTTGCTCAACAATCGAATGCAGGAAAATCACCTTGATACATAAGCCGATTTCCTTGAAAAAAATGAGTGTTTCATTTTCAGGAGATATAGACGAATTAGATGAAATCGATCAATAACGTATCAATCTTAGCTAAGTCTACAAGTAACTGATAATTCAGACTTTTGTTTCGTGAGTAATTTTCGAAGTGTTTTTTGTTCGCAAGTCCAGCTCAGTATCTCTGAGGAGACCTATGGCGGTCGAAACAGCTGTCTGACAATTGACATGCAAATGCAATCATTTCGAACGTCGAACTTCTGAAGTTCCAAGTTGTCAAAAGGGGACTGAAATTTTCTCACTCGATTCTACCCATTTCAACTGAGCCTAGTGTTATCACGAACTGATTGAAAAATCTAAAGAAAACCTGTTACCTTGAGAGGAACTACAGCACGAAATTCCAATAGAAAATCATCTCTTTTCATACAACACATTCGAAGGGAGTTTATGTTACACCCACGTTGTTTAGAGAAACTTTCTTCAGATGATATTCTATTGCACCATTGAATCCCAGAACTCGAGCATATCACTAGTCCTTATCAGCATAGGATACTGATATGATAGGTATATTTCCTGTTGTAAAATCTCAATTTGAGTTATATTGGTACTGGGAGGAGAGCAGAATCGATTATATCATAACATAAATATCTTACTCAGCTGATGTTATCATGTTTATTGAAAATTTAACAAAAGAGGTTATATACTCTCAGGTTTCTATAAAAAGTAGTGGAATTCGAAGAGAAATTGTCGATTGAATTGCATTTGCACCCGTTGCTGAATATGCCATTTTCCGAAATAACATATTCAATGTGATTGACAGGAAGTAGGTACATCAACAATTTCGAAAATAACAATTGTTCAACCTTCCACCACTCAATTTTTCAAATTGTCTTGAACTCCTGAAGAAACACAACCATTGGCTCCGTATGGTACCTCCATAGAATGGAATCAAGAGACACAGTAGAAACCACAAAGATAGCTCAAAGCACAAGTCATAATCAATAATGTTATTCGCTTATGGTAGGTACAAAAAATATTCCACGGTCTATTAAACAGGATTGAGATGGAATATCTCCGTTCAAAACCTGTTGTATACTCTTGTATAATTTATCAAATTCCATCCTATCGCTTTGAAATCTATCAACATCCATCTGTGGCAGTCATTATGTGTCCAGGCTCCCTCTGAAAGATTGAACTTTTGATAATGAGAATTCGATGAATGGCATCAATTTATCGAGTGAAAAAACTAGAATGGAAGTGATGAATAGATCAACATAATTGGAGAAAAATTCGAGAAAAATCAATTGGAAAAATAAAGAAAAGGAAGAAAAATTATTAGGATCTTGGGTTTATTTATGAAGAGAATGAACTTTAATGAATTACATTTTGGCTTGTATGAAAGAGAGAGGTTTTCCTAAGACATACAAACTTCAAAAATTCAAAGTGAATGTCAATTCGTATCTACTGTCCCTTGATTCACGCGGTGTTCTCTCAACATTACTGGGTTTTCCTCTCCTGTGAATGTGTATATATAAAGGAAAAAAACACAAACACTCTCTGAAATGCCATTTGAAACTGATGACAGACTTGTCATGAGTTGAATATTCCAGAATCGTCTGAAGATTCTAGTCAAAGAGTTCATCCTTTTTCCCACTGAAGAGCTCAAGAGATAATTTCCCCTGAGCGAAACAAGATCTTGCATCAATTGTAATGAAAAATTATCCTGTTGAGTAATATTTTTTTTTACAAACAGTTGTCTATTTTGATTTGTGTAGGTATTTCCTATGTATGCCATCTATTTGATTCAATTTCCGTATGATTGGTATATGAATTGAGCAAGAAAAAGTGATTTTTATGTAAGCCAGTGACCGTTGTGCGGAAGTAGCTGTTTTAGATTGGTTCTTCTTTCTCTCATCGGAATAATAGTGAAGATGAAGCCTCTGAAGAAGCTAGCCACTCGCGCTAGCGAAACGTCAGTAAGAAATTCCAAAGAACGACGCCCTTCAAACCCGAAAAGAAGTAGTAATACTGAAAACCTTAGTCTTAACCATTTTGTCGAAATCATACTGTTGGTGGAAACGGTCTCCAACCGCGTGGTCGAACAGAGCCGGAAACTTTGACAGAAGGCCGATACTGCAGTTTGTTATTTCCACCTCAACGGTTGCCCAGTTCCGTTCTAGATGGCCGTGGCTCTTGTCACTTTTTACACTATCCGATCCCAACAACGAATGGTCGATTTTATGTTAAACTGGGAGTTGGAAATCGATGGCCATTATTTCTACTATTGTGCACACAAATGAATGAACGAGTCTATGTGAGAGATTTTCGATTTTATCGGTCCATTTTGGTTGTTTCGAAGGGTGGAAGGATACAGGGTGTCCAAGAATTTCGTTCACAGGCGACATATAGAAATGAATGTTCCAAACAGAATTATAATGGAAAAAAGTCTCAGGTGTTCCTTCATAACTCCATCGAAACCAGTTATCCTATCAGATTCCACAAAAAATCATATGATTCATTTTGAATTGCGAAATATGCTCTAATCTTCATAATTCAGCAAAATTTATATTTAATTTTCATCACAAGATTACAAGGAATGATCTGATTTAATATTTTCATGAGAAAAACAAGAGGCAAATCATCTTGAGATTCATCATCATTCACCAATGGTTTGGAGGGAACCATAAACCCATCACGATGATTGTTATTTTTGTATCGTGAATATCAAAGTTATCAATCGTAATAATAAACAAAATGTCCATCCTGATATAGACTCAGCAAGAAGGCCTGTATATCATTCTGAAGAAAAACCCATTCCAATATTCAGCACTCTACCTATACTCTCAGAAGATGATCAAGATACATCAACGTCAGATCAGAAAATGACAGTGATTTTGAAGCAGATACAGAAATCCCCAACGCTTCAATCAACAAGAATTGAAAGACCTTTTCAGAGACCTGATCCTCTCTAAGGAGTCTGCTGAATTACTTGCCTCTAGATTAAATGAAAAGAATTCACTTTATCCAGGTACTCATGTTACATTTCATCCCAAAATAGATAAGGAAAATTCTTACGTGATGTGTGATGAATTTTATTCATGTATTTCCCTGCTTTCTCATGTCTATATGTGATGAAGAAGTATATTTTTGTTTTTTAATATTAGTACCGCAGAAGAAGTAAATAATAAAAGAGTAATATTATAAATTGTATATAAATAAAAAAATAAGATTGGTTTATTCAAAGAAGTGCCAATATTGCGTTCCCCAAAAACTATATCTGATATACCAAATCTGATAGTCATTTTGGATTCTGCACTCAAAAAATAATAGAAATGAAAAACTAAGTGGGCCATATTGTGAAATAAGTTTCTGATGTACATCTTCCACAAACAAAGAATATATCGCAGCATTTTCCGTTCGCATCATTTATGAGTTTTGACTGGTATTGGTTGGGACTTTCATTGTCTCTATCATTAATTTTATTGAAACCTGTTGCTGAGATGGGACGGATGACAATGTAAATATACAAATTAAATAAGGTAATCAATAGCTCTATAGCTACTGGTATATACAAGTATTCTGTCATCTAAATATGTTTCTTTATTTTGTGGCTACAGCATTCATCCCCTGGTCTGAACTGGCAAAATATCAATTCAGTAGTTCATCAGATCAATATACTCTTCCTAGAATAAATCTTCCATTTATCAGATAATCGAATTTGCATGTGGCTGCTGATAAAATGATGTTATTGCATTATTAGTTCCTAATTGAGTTCCCAGAAGATTGATTGAATAACCCGTATAACTTTGTCATCGATAGACCTATCAAGTGGTCCACTATCCCGAAATGATTCAGCTTCGGAAAAAACGTACGAATCTGTCATGGATTTTATTTGTATTCTGAATGAAACCCATTTTATAAATTGCTTTATACACTCCAACCTCTTCACAATTCTCCACCGTCTTTGTGTATTTCAATAAAAATAGACTCAAAGGACTACGAATAAAATGAAATAGCCAATCGCCATCCAGTTAAATCATCAATGTACTCGGGATTCGAGTCCTGATTTTTTATTAAATGCAGTGCACTTTTCAGGAACGTTTTTGCAGTGTGTGAGCATAGTGTAACTAACTGCAGGCCTTTTGATCCCTGCACAGTACGGATTCGATTCTATGTAGTGCAGGGAATATCTTGTTTCACGAAATTATACGACAAACAATAGTACAACTGCATTAGGTCGGAACTAGGAATTCTACAAAGTGTATATCTATGGTCCAGAAGAAATAGTTTCAATTGATGAATTTATCATGTTCCAAGTGTAACATTCCATCTTCACCAGTTTTGATTTCATATGCTTACAAGTTAATGAGCACACGAAGAAACACCCTTTCATTTATTTTCAGTTGTAGATTGTTATAACACTGATCAATTTCATTTTTCACAGCTTAGGAATTTCACTCAGCACTTTGCAGCAGTATCCATGAAAAATATACTGTATTTTCTTCAAAAACCGGCTATTGTACGGCGAAATCAATTCGAATTCACTGTTTGTTGATTTCTATTGTGGAAAAAACTTCTGGAAATGTCTGTTTTGAAAGTGATATAATATTCTCCCTCTTATAATTTTTTGGGTTTCCTCTCCCCTTGGAATAGAAAGGAAAAAGCTTTGAGTTCTTATATTATCTGATTTTTGAATAAATTGGTATATTTCATTCAGTTATCAACAGAACTTTGTACATTTTGAAACGAAAGTTGATGGAAGGTTGTTTTTCTCACGAATAAAAACATGTTCAACGTGAATTAAATTATAAAAATGTTTGTTTGAAAACGACATACTTTCAACTAGGGTATAATTTCAATTCACGATCATTTGGAATTTCAAAGGGTTCCCCACTATCTTCTATCAGTAATATTTTATGAAAATTTTGAAAAATTTATATTGATGAATATCGCAAACACCCAACAGCGTAGTGAAGATACGTTGCATGATGATTTATTTGTGATATGAGGGAATATGAATTGAATTGATTTTCCTAGCATATTGATCGAAGAGATCCCACAGTAACGTTCACCATAGAGATTCAGAAAAATAGTCAACTTTGTTTTCTTGACGTTCTAGTTGAATTCATTTGAAGTTCCAGTTGAAAAAACATTCAATAATTTCGAAACAAGTGTTTTCAAGGAGGACATCAAATCCATGTGAAAGAAAGTCAAAAGTCTCTATTATTGAGCACAAATGGTATCATCTAACCCAGAGATAAAGTTACCATTAAAATTGAACCTAGAGAAAATGATTAATGAACGAACTGCCATTTTAATGATATCCATGATGATACTTGACCATTTATAAATTACGATTACTCGGACCAACAGGTATATATTAATACACATATTGAATCACTATTTGAATTTTATTTCCTCAGACATTATATTGAGTTGTATATTTTTTATAACAATCTTTCCCTTGTGTCATTTCTTGTGTGATTACTCCAAGTTGATACAAAAATCATTAAATTTTTCATTTTATTTGCATGTTGTTTGACCAAGTCATTTTGGGAAAGATTGTTCCATGGCCCAGTAGAAAATTGGTTATTTTCATTAACCAATTTTTTTAAATTCGATACTGGGAATCAACCGAGGAATGAACTCAAGTTTTTGTATTCAATACAGAGTGGAGTTATCCGAAAGAGAACTAAAATTCAGCTGTATAAGCGCAGTATAATTATATGGAAGTACCAGGACACTGGTTCACACACAGACACTATAATTGATAACATTAAATGTGTCAAGTATACAATGAATAATATAATTCTGTTTCGAACCTTTCCTATACTCTTCATTGGGTTCCTAGTGGAAGTCTATCAACCACTATTTACCGGACTACGCCCTTGCCTCCTCATTTGAAGCTAGTCATAACCATCTTTGCACCTTTTCGCGGAGAAATTTTTCTATTTCACGAAGAATCGCGAAACAAGCATTCGTCGTGATATTTTTCTCAAAAACTGCGAGTTTGAGCAGAAGGATCTTTGACCCTCTCATTTCACTTCAATTTCGGAAATGATTTTTGTCTGAAACTGAAATTGAGCTCAAGCATGCAAGAAATTTGTTTCTGAACGAATATCTTGGGCATTTTGATCGTGGATCATATGGTCATATGACAACAAAATAATTGTATTCAATTATTTATGAGGCTTAGTTCACCGATGCCGAAATTTTCAAGAAACTAACGATTGCATATGTCTGACCAAATTGTAAAATAATGACCAATCAAAGGTATAGATTGTTATTTCGAAGACATGACAAAAGTCCAAGTTTCAATGGAATTTGACTAAAAAAGACAAAAACTCCACGAACAGAAATTTTTCACGAATTGGGGTGGATATATTAATTTTTTTATTTGTTATATCAGTCTTCTCAAAAATCTAAAGAAGTGGCAAAGTGTAATGTTCTCCAGAAAAGTATTTTTTTTCCAACCTCAAAAGTGTGGGGATACTATGACTTCAATTTTGCTGTTCCAGAAGAGGTTGATAATAAACCATTCAATTTTTTTTTCACTGGAACAAGAGAAAGCAAAGGAATGTCATCTGTGAACAGTAATTTTATGAGATGGTGATCCAAAGTCATCTCTTTTTATCGCGATTTATGAGCAATAATTTTTTCTTTTGTTGACGGATGAAATTCATCTTGAAAATGTATATCAATTTGACTCGCTGTCATTCAGTTCAGAGGCTTCATTATATAGATCTCATTGTATCATTGTGCAAGTTTTCAAATTTCATATCACTCTCAGAGAACATCTGAATAAATCGGTCACAGCACTGACACTGATACATACTGATCCCAGAGAGCTTTCAGCCCTGAAGACATTCTGGAGAAGGCAAAATTTTGGAAAATAGTTTGATATGTGAATAGGAACGTTCTTGTAGAGATCAACTACCCTCACACTAAACTGATATGTGTCAAAAATAACTATTTTGTATCAGGGTGAATTTAATTCATATAGAGTTTCTGAAAAGCGAAAGAGAGGGAAGAAAGGAGAAAAAGGGGAAGAAGATAGAACCTTCTTTCGTGTTCGGGAGCATGTTTATTCCTTCAATTCCAATGCATGTTGCAATCTATAAAAAATGTAGAAGGGGGACTTCTGATCTACTTAGTGAATTTGTTGGCTGCGTTGATTAAAAACAGTTCCTTCTGAAATAAGAGTCAGAAACTCCTTTTATAACTCAAACTTACCTATTCAAAGTACAAGAACAAATCTTTCAAAATCTATTTATATTCGTTTACGTTTCAACAAAATCTGATCCCGTCATACACTCATGGACTAGCTATCAAGAAACTTTCATATTCAGAAAGAATTCAACTCAATTGTGATGTGTTGATGTGAGAGATAATGCAAAGAACAGATTCTTGGTTAGCAAATGACATTATGATTATGCTCATTCCCATGCGCACCGGAATAAAGTAAGTATTCATACACAGCTAAAGTCAGAGATCTAAAGAACTACCACTCGAAAAAAGGTTTTTTAATCCAATAAAAAAATAAAATCAATAATCAAAGATGATTAAACAGAAACCAAAAAAGTACAGTGTTTCCTTTTCAAAAAATCTTCAACTTTGTCGACTATTCATTTTCAAGTCAAGCCAGAAATGAGACGTTGCCGTTATATGGACAACCACGGTATTCCTGCTTTTTCTATTCAGAAAGTCGATGGTTTTAGTGCACGTCCGACTATATAGTCTATGGATTCCGTTCTGAAAGCTGATACACAATTCGTTGCTGACTAATCAAAGGTAGTTCTCATTCAAAAGGAACTGTTTTGATGAACGCAGCATTTTTTGGGGTGGAATAAAATTCTGCCCTCCTACACTCATATAGAATCCAACATCGACTCTATGTTCACAAAATATCACATCTCAATAGTGAACAGAATCGAAAGTAGGGTCTTCAAAGCAGCTCCCTCCAACTTAGGTAGTTAAACTTCGATCGTTATCAGCTGTGTGTAATATAATCGTGGCATTTACTCGTATTGGCAACTGAGGCCAACTGTAAACAAGTGGGTTGAATTATTGTCTAATTTGCCATGTGAACAGTTCACTTGATAGTGGCGGAGATAATTATATGGTAAGTTGGCTTGGGGCGTATGGCTAGGGCTCTTCAGTGTTACAGGCGGAATAGCTATAACATTCGAGGGGTTGGATACGTTTCAATTTCAGTTATTGCTTTGTTAGGTTGTCTCCTTTGTATCAAAATAATACGTTCTCATTGAGCACCAGAGTATCATATTCGATAGTTTTTATTCAAGTGTATTGATTTATTTATTTCAAGAATTATGGAATTATTATGGTTTATCGCTTACCGAAAAAAATCACATTTCATCTCTCTTCACAGCAAACCAAATATAACTTTTAGGGAATCATTCGTTCCTCAGAAAAAAAGTAGTCACTTTTTTCCGGGTATACATTTATATACATCAGGAAAAGTAGATCGAAAAGAATCAGTTAATTTTGGACTTTTCATTATTTGAAATAACCACGTGCCTGAGCAACCACCTAGCTCGCATTTTTTCATGGAATAGAAGAATAAACAGACACCTATTTGTTCACTCCAATGGCTCTCAGCTAGATGGGTTGAATTGTAGCTATAAGTACAACAGCCGGCAAGATGAAAATTCAAAATTTGCACTAATAATTTTCTATCTTCAATAATGAACTTATATTTCGATATGATATATTTCAATCTAGTATCATATTCATGGGTGGCTACGATTAATTTGTTTTTATTCGAGTGTTGGCAAATATTAGCATTTTTCTAAAACAGCTGCCTCACGTCAGGGATTTGCGATTCTTGGTAGAGAAGTTCGCTTGGATATCTCCATTCCTTATTCAGCATCAGTTTTAGGAAACGCTTTTGGATGATTTCAAGAGGATGGAGTTGAGTTAAATGCTGTGATGGTTTGTCCAAACATGCTATGCTATTCCTGATTTTGTGGTTTCTCCTTGTTGTGTATTCTTCTTGTGGTCGCACATTCCCACTTCCAATGGACTTCTGATTTTTCATATGTAGGGTTTGCTGGACTCGCATGATATCCGGTGAACGCAGTTGTTGATGTTTCTTTTTTTTTATTCGATGGTCGAGTTTTTGGGACCACCACCATCATCTGAGAATTCAGTAACGTTGGAATCGATCTCTATGCAACTTCTTCTGGGGCTGAACCAAGATCTATAATGATCATCGAGAACCGAAAAACACTTCTCTGTGTCACATGTCTTTGTGTGTGTTGAAGTCATTATCAAGAACTGACAAACTTCTTTTTCGAACCACAGAATATCGATTATTCAAAGCCCCTACGATTCCACCAACTGAACTAAAATATCGGGTATTCAGTACGGAGTCGATTTTGTTGTTTGATGGCTTAGGCTGAATTCAGACAGATCCGAAATCCGATCGTACGATGATCCGATAGCTTTCTGATTGGTCTAAATTTGAATTCAGACCAATCCGCCTGAATCCAGCCTTGATAGTGAAACTTTGGTTTTTATTAAGTTGGGGAACATTCGGCTGAGGTAGCACGAATTTTATGGAGGCGAATTCGTCAACGCAATTCTGGAAACGAAAAATGCAAAATTGTTTTTTATTCTTTCAGTAGAGCGATTATTTCCGTACCAGAACGTGAAATGAAGAATCACGGTGTGAATATGTGACAATGTTTATCAGTTGTTTTTATTCTCTTGCATGATATATTCCAGATGAAAATTACAAGCAAACGTCAGTTACATATTATTTTCTTTTCAATGTATACTTTTCGGATATCAGATTTACATTTCACCAATTCGTTAGTGGTGCTTCAGTGAATCATCACCGACAAATGTTCATTCAGACATCTGGAACACTTTCTTCCTAATATATCTTGATGAGGATGAATATATCTTCAAGAAAAAGACCATTACCAGAAGTCATAAGTCCATAATTTCTACTATACTTCACTGGATGAAAATGTTCATACAATTTCATCGAAAGGCTTCATTTTCTCTGTTTTCCCATCAGAACCATAATCACTCAGACAGAATTAGCTGTTTTTCATCTTCCCGACAACATGGCTGACGAACCCGACAAGATATCGCCTCTTCCCTGAGAGGAGCAAAAATCCTTCTTTTCAAGGTCACTTCTGCCGAAAGACAAGCTCTGAAAAAGCTTCACAACTCCGACATTATCATTCACCCGGCCAATAAGGGCAACGCCACCGTTATCCTCAATAGACAGACTACATTGATGAGCTAACAGTAACTCAACTCACCTGAATGCAGGTGACCTCAGAACTTTTCCCAAAAAAGGTAAAAATTTATTATTAACAGCCCCAATATATTCCTATGGACTAGAAGAAATTCCTGATCCTCAGGAAAAAATCTCTACGCACACTTTGATATAAAACCTTCCCAAAATACACAAACATAACATTCCACTTGTGGTCGAAAGTATCTTTGACCTTAGGTTTGAAGTCTTCCATAAAAAGGTTTTCAAAAACTGCTGAAAGTGAAGAAGCCATGATGGGGTTGGGATGAATTGTATATTCGAGCACCTTTCTTCTGAGATCATTTCAAAAATTCACCATGAATATTGAAATAAAAAATATCAAATTCGGTAGGTTCAGTAGAACACCACTGAACTGCATTTCATTCACCCATCTTAGGCGAAAGGTTCTTGCACATTAAAATTCTCCAATACATCTCCTATCAATATGATAACATAATCCATTAGGAAACTCTTTCAATATTTGTATCATGAGATCAACTGATGAATTCAAATATCCTCCTTCATGACAATCTACTAGAGTTTACTATCAATCACGATTTGATTTGAATCCTATCTCGACGAAAATAGTTATCTTTGTCATTCATTTCATCAATGGTGTTTTTTCTGTAATCCAGAAACAAGTGAAATTGACACCCTAGCGAAATGCAGTGTACACCTCTTTGCGTTTTCGAAATCAGTTACTGCATGTGACACCTTGATATATCTATTTTCATTCGCGTACAACGCGTCCAGATTGCAGAGAAATATTGATGATGCAGTCATTCATGTGAAATGACCGCAAACAATGGATCATCATGTTAACCAAGTACAATTTCAGAAATAGTATAGTACTTAACTAGTGCGAATAGTGACATTTTTGACATGAGTAGAAAATATTGTAGCACGAGGCTACTTTGGCACAACTAAAGTACACTCTTTTTCCTACGATCACATGTTTTATTAAACAATATGTAAATATCAGATCGTGTTTATTGAGTTGCTGGAATATTCTCACTTTCATTTGTGACAGTCTGTGTTTGAATATTCCTATTTAAAAATGCACATTAATTCACAATCACTTTCATAGTGAAATGATGATAATAAGTGCTCATTTGAAAAAATGACCATGATTTGTTATTGGATGCAACTTGGGAACAAATTGAATTATTTGGAACCAATGTATGAAAATACAAGGAATCATAATTAGTCCAGTAACTGAAGATCCGAAACTAGGAAAATATGTGAACAAGTCTATGCGTTCTTCGCTTGTGGCTCAATTTGTAGGTCACACAGATGTTTTCAAAGGACTCAAAACTTAATACGATTGCGTTCATGGCAATGGCCGAAAATAGCCCCCCAAACCCAGTAAAATGGGTTTCCCGCCAATATCTGGCTGAATATACGAATTAGATAATTTTCGTTCAAAAATATATATATAATATAAATATAATATATTAATACATATATATTTTTTATGGCTAATAATTCTTTAATTGGCAGTTGTTTATACACAACTCCGAAATCGCATGAAAAATGTAAATAAACAAATGAATCATTTATTGGAATGCGGGGAAAGTACAGAAAAAAAATTCAGAGATCATTCAAGACCCCCCAAGGATAAAGAAAAAATTCCGATAAAAGACTATTTTTGAAAAAAATTTAAACAAATTAATGAAACAGTGTCGAAATGGCGCGGAAAAAAAATTCACAGCTCATTGAATCTTTTTGCCAAATAAGAAAGAACTTCGAAATACAAGGAATGATAGTTACGGGTTTCCTCATTATCTTGAACTTTGAATCATTGAAAAGTGTCAGTTTTTGCCTGAGTTATGAAACAATTCGTCCGCCCGCCTCCAAGCGAATGCATAGACAACAGAATTCCTATAGAGAAAGCGGCAGCTGAAATGAGGAGAGTTTTGGGTCCCTTTATCTCGAAAACTGTTGAGTTTTCGAAAAAAATTATAGGGGAACTTTTGTAGATAATGAGACGATCTTCAATTTTTGTATGAACGAAAATTCTCTAATTCGTATATTTAGCCAGATATTGGCGGAATATCCATTTTTCTGGGTTTGGGGGGCCATTTTCAGCCATTGCCATGAACTCAATCGTGTTAAGTTTTGGGTCCTTTGAAAACATCTGTGCGACCTACAAATTGAGCCACAAGTGAAGAACTCATAGACTTATTCACAGGTTCGTCCCTTCATTTACTGGACTGAATTAAATTAATGTAAATTAAAATTTTAATCAGCACAGTTGTTAGAGTATCCGGTAAGATAACCGCAAGGTTGTGGGTTCGATTTTCGGCGTCAACACTTTTTTTCTTCTTTTCTTCATTCTTCAAAAATAATTAATAATATTAATATTTATTGATCCATTCAGACATTATAAAAATGTATAGGACAGGTCGTGTAGTACAAAACATACATGAAACATGTATTACAATTCGAGTAATAAAAACATACAATCAGATTAAAACTTCTAGAAACTATAGAATTTCAAAAATATCATTTCATCAAACATATCAATCCAAGTCATAATCCGACATGAACTCCTCGCGACTATAATAGCCTCTGGAAAGCAATAATGACTTCACTCTGCGCTTGAATGCATTTGTATTCAACACTCTTATGGATTCAGGCAAGTGATTGTAAAATATGATTCTCTGGTAGGTGGAGGATCGTTCAATTTTCGTTTTGTTATGTTTCGGAACGTATAGAAGATCACCATTTCTAGGTGGATAGTTGTGAATTTGTTTTGAATTTGGAGCAGTTTTTCCTTATGTACAGCAAGCACTTGAAAATATACAAGCATGGAAATGTTGAAATTTCGTAAGAAATGAAGTAGGGCCTAAAGGACTCCCGTGGACGTAATTTGAATATGGTACGAATTATTCTCTTATTAGCTTTCAGTCTAGTTTTTATGTTGATAATATCAAGAAAGAAAATCAGGAAATGATTACATCTGTAATCACTACTGCGGAAAGTAACTCTTCTCAGTTTCCATTGATCAGATTCGAGAATAGGGCCTGTTTACAACCGTATAAGGTTACGAACTCTTCGACATATTTCTCACCACAACAATTTTCTCAATCGACTTCTTTGAACTAAAAGATATTTGTTCGAATCTTTTGTAGAAATCCTGTCACCTTTAGCAATCGGACGACTATAATGAAAAAGTATTGACAGCTTCCGAATTTCTTTTCCTCGCTGAAGCAGTACAGTTTTCAATCGATGCAATTTCGAACTGAACAAACTCGTAAATAAAGTCAACCGTAACATAATCCTATTGAGAGTTCCAAGGAAGATTTCATTGTGAACTCATGGTATTTTCTCAATCCGCTAGGGTGAACGATTTGAGATTTGTTATACAATTCAATGAATGTTTTATTCATGTTATTGAACCATTGAGATGTTTCAAACATTTTATCTTTCAGTGAAGGTTGAATAACACTAAAAGCAAGTAAAAGGTGACCGTGCTCTCTAGCTGAATTTCATTCACATCCTAAAGAAGTTGGTCATAAGAAACAATTCATTAGTCCTAGTTATGTCAGGTTTACAAATTGGATTGATTGGATGTTTGTTAGTACAAGGGGGCTAGCCAACTGCCAGAAAACATTCAACAGGGGCAAATGTTTCAACTCCATTTTATAATTCATCAGATATTGTCAATTTTGGCATTTGTTGATTTCCATACTCTCCAAAAAGTTAAGCATCGAGCACTTGTATGGGAATCCATCATTTCAATTCATGACCCTCTGTTCGAAGGCTTTTCCTGTTTTACCTGTATAATCAAAATGTTGATTATGTTAATTTATGTACTCCAAATTAACCTGATATAGACCTTTACCTTTGTTGTATATGAAATTCTAATTCAAGAAGATCTGTGTCCCTCATGCGTGCTACGAAAGTTTTCTCTGATTTTACCTTAAACTCAGGGCATTATCAACATATAAAATAATATAATGCGAACTTACTCAACATAACACGTTTTCCTTCCTTGTTTATGACATTCCAATCCAAAAAACCTATATTCTTCTACTCCGAACTCAAATGACACAACAAACACACTGCTCTCTTCTTTATTCATAACATTCTATTCTCGAAACACCTCCTATTCTCTTTTATGCATGTTCGTTCCTGTTAAACCTTTATAAAACTCAGAGCATAATGAACATCAGGAACTGGGGTATTTTTCTGAAGAGATGAAATAATCAACGTGGTATTGCTTCGGACTTCCTTTCTCTATATTATTAACTGTATTGAAACTTGTTGCTGAGAAAAACTTTAGAAGGAAAAAAAATTATGAAATCACAAATCGAATAATGAAGCAAACAAATCCAAACGAAAATAATTGAAATGGATTTTTTAGTCAAACAATGAAAATTAAAAGATTGATTAGTCAAAAAAAATAATGTGACAAAAAACTGAGACATCAAATATGATATAGCCGTCAAAAATATTTTTGAATAACGAAATATGAATTTTTGTAAGCAAATGTTGAAACCAAGTTTCAATTGCGTGTACTCACGACGTTTCGACTACTGATATGCGCACTCGTCATCGGGTGATGAGTGACAACATTTCGAGGTATATGGTCGGTTATAATGACCCGAATGCCCGATGGTGGGGGAAGGAGGGTGGTTCTGACAATGAGGCAAACGGGTGCTACTAAAAGGTCACTCTGCTCGGTTTTTCTGCGGGCAATGGATGTATTGGCGCAAGTTTCTCATTCATCGAGCCGAAGTTGGTCCATCTTTGTAGAGCAAGAGCCAGAGCCCAAAAAATTCTCTGAATTTACTATGCCTGGTTTTTTATGGCTTATTGCAGTGGTTGTGTACACTGCGGTCAGTCAGGCGAAACTGAGAACAGGTGTCTCAGGTACGCTATCGAACCTGCCGTACCTGCCGAGTTAATAAAACGAATTTAATAAAACTGAAAATCGTTATACAGATTGTATATTGCATATACATAAAAGGTACGACAGTCAGTTAGCTGAATATGGGGAAGGAGCTGGTCAGTCGGTCGCAATGTATGTACAAAAAATAAATACGGTACAATTAACTTACTATACTTCAAAATTTTTGTCAGGGTATTAAATGCTATATGAAACATAAAAAAAATGATCAGTTATCGATTTTGCGGGACAACGCCCGTCAGTCAGCAAAAATAGAAATGAAAATTTCGCGTGCGCGCTCGGCCTTGGGAGCGATTTTAAATCAGAGTATCGGACTGAGCGCAGGTATACTCGTAGTAAGAGACCTCTCTTGCCCCCACTACCGAATGTAACGACAGAACTGTCTCCAATCGATTACGGGTGGAAAATAAACAACAATAAATATGAATTCAATTGGTTCCAAGGCCATCAATTACCACAATTCGTCAAAGATGTCGTCATTCAATCTCCTCAAGAAAATTCAGGTATGAAAATAATAGTGTTGCAAAGCTCAATGCTTCATATTTAAGTGAAAAAAAAATTTTTTTTTGTTTATAATAACAGTAACTATATTGATTTTTCAGATTCCCAACCCGAAACTCAATCAGAAGAGACAGAGCTTGACAATTCTGATCGTGAGAGCGAAATGAATGAATTTGATGATTCGGAGCAAGAATTTGCGATGAGTAAATTAGGCAAATATTAGTTGTAATAAATATTATCTAGAAGTATAATAACTGTTATATATTGTTATATTATTATTACTAAATGGCTTACTTACTTATTTCGTTTATTAAATAATAAAGAAAAAACCAAACCGCCACCTGCGACGCCAAGCCCGCGCGAAATTTTCATTTCTATTTTTGCTGACTGACGGGCGTTGTCCCGCAAAATCGATAACTGATCATTTTTTTTATGTTTCATATAGCATTTAATACCCTCACAAAAATTTTGAAGTGTAGTAAATTAATTGCACCGTATTTATGTTTTGTAAATACATTGCGACCGACTGACCAGCTCCGTCCCCATATTCAGCTGACTGACTGTCGTACCTTTTATGTATATGCAATATACAATCTGTATAATGATTTTCAGCTTCATTAAATTCGTTTTATTACCTCGGCAGGTTCGATAGCGTACTTCAGACCCCTGTTCTCAGTTTCGCCTGACTGACCGCAGTATGTTTGTGTACACAACCACTGCAATAAGCCATAAAAAACCAGGGTTAGTAAATTCAGAGAATGTTTTGGGTTCTGGCTCTCCGTCTATTGGATTTCTACGCAGGGATGACTGAATTCATATGCTCCAAACTTACTTCACACCAGGCCTTTTCCTTCATTGTTTATGACATGCGTTCTGAGGTTATTGTAACTTCGGATAGCTCCTTTGTCTGATAGAATTTGAAATATTATATTTTTTGTATTAGATATGTATGAGTTTGGGATTTCCTGTCCTTGTTTCGTGATTATACATCCCTATAAGGGCTTGGCTTTGGAGTTTTTTTAGATTTGAATCTTCTAGATCATCATCGTATTTACTTTTATTTGCAATGTATTTCATTATATCGAGTTCAGAACTGTAATTTACATGAGATAAGAAGACATTCACTAGTCTGTCCATCATTCTTTCGAATGTTGCCCTTTTGTGTAAATATTGTTACAATGTCCATGTGCGAAAGTTTTCGAAACGAATTTTATTTTATTATTCATCATAAAGACCATAACTTCTGATTGAATAGAACACTATGCTCTTCGAAACGTCTTTCCAAGAAGAACCCGAGTATGGAGAGCAATATTCGTTATTCCCTCTGGAAATTATGACTCAGATACGGTACGTTTCTAATTAGGAAAATGTATGACAAAATGGTTAAGGCTTTCGAGGCCCAGGTTTTCAGTTCACTACTTTGGTTCGGGTTTGAGGGCCGTCGTTTTTTGAAATTTCTGAAATGGAAATATGGAATTAGGTAGCCTGGAGTGATAAATACTCTATCTAGATTCGAAGGATTTTCATTAATATTAATTACTGTAAATACTGGATTCGAGGAAGAATCATCAGCATTACTTGTCGTACTACCTGCAGGAATGTTGTTTGTTATTTTTGATCTCAAAATGGGATCCCATATTCGGTTGAGGTTCACAGCTTCTTCTTTCCTGTTGAAATTATCCACGTGTTTGTGGATGTGTATTGCCTCCCCTATCAGTCGACTATGGTATCCCTGGTTGGAGCGATGAGTTTCGCGTTTTCAGTGGGTTGCCCCCAACCAGGGATGCCATAGTCGACTAATAGGGGAGGCAATAGAGATCTACAAACATATAGACAATTTCAACAGGAAAAAAGAAGCTGTGAACATCAACCAAATATGGAAACTCATTTTGAGAAGATCAAAAATAAGAACTAACATGCCTGCAGGTAGTGCGGCACTTGATGCTGATGATACTTCCACGAATCCAGTATTTACGGCAATCAATATTAATGAATTTTCCAAATCTAGAAAAAGTAATTATCACTCCAGACAACCTGTATCCATATAAATACGCTTTACGAAGTCGTAATACCCAATCATCGGAATCTAGCTCAAGATGTATTACTCGCTGCAGAATGTAGCCATTCGCGACAGCGAAATGCCTAGAAAAAATTTCAAGACACGACGGTTTCCAAACCCAAACCAAAGTAGTGATACTGAGAAACATGTATATTCACTTCATCAGCTTTATTTTTTCGATTTCTACTCCTCTTCTTCAAAGTTTTGATGAAAATATGATGTACACACTCTATGTAAGTAAATAAAATGAACATAATTGAAGCCAACTATCCCCCCACGTTTTTTATACCTCCCCATGACTGGAGCAGTGGGTACAGTCTGTTTCAAACAACCGAAATCTCGTATCTCCTACACGACAAACTCATAAGTTTATATACGCGCAAATAGAGTCAACCAGCGGAACATAATCCTATTAGGGTGACCCAACGGGATCCCCTTAAACCACTTTGCATCTTTGTCTCGGCTTTTTCTGCCCAGCCGGAGCTTTACTTAATCAAGGGAAATGGGGGCCATATATCTTCCCCCATGTAAACTGGAGAGGTGATGAATTTTTATCGTTTAGGACGGGATAGTTTCTTTAGGCGTTATCACTCTTTCTTTCTCATTCTGTTGGGGCACGCTGTTCACTTTTGATTCATTTCGGATGGGCGAGTGGGGAAAGAAAATTTGATCTGGAGAAATTATTTCCTGTTATTTCGGTGATTAGCAGAATCCAGACTATTGAGATGAATCGGAAATACTAATTTGAGAAGGTTTGAAAAGTGATTCAAACAAGAAACCAGTGGGCTCTTACTGGGAGATTCACGCTTTATTTCCTGTTATTTCGGTGATAAGCAGAATCGAGACTATTGAGATGAGCTGGAAATACAATATTTGAAGAGGTTTGAAAAGTGATTCAAACAAGAAAACATTGGGCTCTTACTGGGAGATTCACGCTTTATTTCCTGTTATTTCGGTTATTAGCATAATCTAGACTATTGAGAAGAGATGGAAAAACTATTTTTGAGGAGGTTTGAAAAAGTGATTCAAACAAGAAACCATTGGGCTTTTACTGGGAGATTCATGCTTCTTAGATCCTGTTATTTCGGTGATTAGCATAATCTAGACTATCGAGAAGAAATGGAAAAACTATATTTGAGGAGGTTTGAAAAAGTGATTCAAACAAGAAAACATTGGGCTCTTACTGGGAGATTCACGCTTTATTTCCTGTTATTTCGGTGATAAGCAGAATCGAGACTATTGAGATGAAATGGAAATACAATATTTGAAGAGGTTTGAAAAGTGATTCAAATAAGGAAACATTGGGCTCTTACTGGGAGATTCACGCTTTCTAGATCCTGTTATTTCGGTGATTAGCATAATCTAGACTATTGAGAAGAGATGGAAAAACTATATTTGAGGAGGTTTGAAAAAGTGATTCAAACAAGAAACCTTTGGGCTTTTACTGGGAGATTCAGGCTCGTGTCTGTATTTTTTCGTGTCTTCTGTAATCAAAAAGGTTATGTCTATCTACAATGTGTCCGATTCATTATTTGAATATCATATAGCTGTTGTGCTATAACAATATCGAAACATTTACCAACAACGTATATGATACGATATGATATAATATTTTTTAACATAACAGTTCTACCTCATTTGCTAACAAATTTATATTTTTCAGTGTTGTATAGATAATATTGAGTGGTTATGTTTTTTTGGTAGAATCACAATATGATTCCAGAAATGGTTCTGGAATATAAAAAACGCCTTCGACTTCTCTCGAAGTCCTTCAGCAAATAGGCTTGTTACTAACTCCCTTCGCGATAACTCAGGAGCAGCATGGTTATTTGAGGACCCGTCAACCATGAAACGTGGCAGGAGTCATTCGCCAACACGACACCTAAGGATAATATTTCATTATTTTTCCATTTTTTTTCTGCCTAGAAAACCTCCGCCAATGTTTCTGGAAACGTTTTTCCGGTGAGTTCCTGAAAACAGTGCATAGCTGCATCTGAGAATTATTAATAAAAATAGGTATTGGGTGTCACATGCTCAATTTTTCAGCGTAAAACACAAATAATATAAAGTCAAAATACGAGGTTCTCATTCCTTTCGGAAGTTGTTAGCCATTCAAAGGACAGCACGGCGTTTTGACTTCGTGTACTACGCAAAAAATTAAGCCTTTGATTACTAATCTTTTTCCACTTTTAGCCGTAGTAACATAATCTCAGATTTTTCTAATTGTGTTGAAGATTTTCGAATAAGATGATTACACAATATGAGTTGCTGTTATATCACATAAAATGATATTGCATGTTATAAAGTAAGAAAACACGTTTTCATCGTTGAATAAATAATATTCCATATACATGACATCCTTCCTACAAAGTGAATATAGCAATGTGATCCGATAAAGCTTTTTTTCAATGTTAATGTTGTTTCATGTTCAGTAGGACTTTATTTACCTTTGTGTGAGCATCAGGAACTTTGGTTATCTGCAATGTCTTCTCAAAACAGAGAACTTGTAGAAATTATAAACTTACGAATAATCATTTCTTTTTCATTTCATGAGATTATTTCGAATAATTGTGAATAAAATAGTACACAAAACTCGGCAAAACTAAAAAAAATCTTGGATAATTGCTCATCTCTGCCTCGTTAAGCAATAGATTTTATTCATTTATTTTATTTATTAACATTGGAAAATGTGCTCGTTTCTAACCTTATTCTAGGTTGAATGACCAATTCTCCACTGAGAAGAAGACGAGGTAGGAGAATTCCACCTCTGTCAAAACTTTCCGTTTAGATCCCCTCTAACATGTCCACATCAACGTAGTTTTACAAACCAAGCTAACTCGCCTGACACGATATCGTAGCTATCGCACACTATCCCAGTGTAGATCGTACAAAGAGAAAATGGTACTAACTTTCTTCATCAGAACTCCAATCCTCTTTATCGCTAATCAGGGCCAGTACACTTTTATCATTCAAAATGCCGTCTATATCTCAGTGAGTAATCCAAACATTGCCTATTTGCAGCAATCCCTCGTGTCACAACTGAGATTTGTGGAATATTATTGTTATGCCACAAGTATTCTATAAAACGAAATCAGAATGTTCATACATGTACATTATTATATTTTCAACTTCTACGTAGATAAATGACATTTACCAATAACGACATTTGTTTGGAGCTTTACGAAGTTCGTTCATTTTCAATACCCACTTGAAACACAGAATTCTTGCAAATACTCATTCATTCATTCATTAGTGATTGTGAATGAAATATTATACAAACCTGGGCAAAAGAGTCTTTTCTCGAAATACACTATTTTCCACGTTAATTCTGAATTTTCGAACTGGTAGGCTGTAACAACAGTTGGACCGGGAATTCAAAGAAAACCTTCAAAATATCCAAATATGATTTATTTGATTGAAATGTCTGTTTTCTAGTTTTTTTCGATATACCATCACTTACTTATGTGTATACATGTATATCCGGGAAAAAATGTTACTACTTTTTTCCGAAAAAAAAAAAGAAGTTCCATGAACAATTATATTTTGTTAGCTGTCAACAGAGATGGAATATCAAATCTTCATTCCCACACAGATAAAAATTATAAAAATCAATAGCTCCAAGCTCAAAATTATCTTGATTTTGATTCGCACTGTAGAAATAAGGTTATTTCAAAGAGTGACAGTCTGAGGCCGAATACATCACCACCAGACTGCGTGCGAAAATGAAGTGCAGGGTGTGGAATGAGACTTTCTACGAAAGTTGTGGAAACATTTTGGAACAATCCTCGAAATTTGACAGGGTAAGCCTACGGGAATTTGTAAGAGAAGCTAACTGAAACTGGCATTTGATTTGGCATCCCCAAGGGCCGTAGTGTGTATAAAAACATCAAGTTATGGAACGAATTCTATCGTGATCCGAGCCGTCTGTCACTGAGAAAATTCACGTTGGGAAATCTCTTTTTTCTTGAAATGTCCTGATAAATTCAATTTTGCTGTGGTCTACGTCCGAATCGACTTAGGTGATTGATAAGTATTATACGATTTGTTTTGAAGAACGTTATCCACGCTGACTCAAAATAATTGATCTGGCGCACTTGGTCATGCTTGTTTCCTGTCAGAACTATATCTATTCGAAATGTTATTCCTCATGAAACGGATTAAGTTGAGAATTTGTTGATTCTATAGGCTCACCTTAAGAGGTTTATTCACCACACCCCCAGTCACTGAAGAGCATATATTCCACATAGTATAAGTATTAATTCCTCGGCTTACTGCCTTGCCAAGACTTGAAGTTTTACATTACAGCTCAGTTGGATTAGGAAATTGCATTAGCGTTATCAAGTAGTGCATTCAAAATGAATAGAAGCCCTGATGCATTGACATATACCTGCAAAATCTTAGGCCAAAATTCCCGATATCTCACACCCTTGGTTTCGATTAATGTTAACTAAAGAAATGCTTTCGAGATTTGGCCAGCGAAGGTTCACTGCATGAATCTGGTATATTCATAAATTTGTCACCTCATATCCGAAAATTATTAACATGAATCAATTAGCCATTTTCAAATTATTAATTCAGATTATTCATGAACAATATTAGAGAAAAGTCATTATCAATCGACATCAAGTTTGCTTCTGGGATTTCTGAAACTATTTTCGATTCTTGAAATATGTGTGAAAAAGATTAGGTATTTTTTAACGTTAAGAAATAATTTTCCTGCTGTACATACTTTGTACAGCAGGAGCAAAAATTAAACTTCATAAAATGGAGTTTATAGCATCTTCCGAACGCAGTCAAATTTCGAATACTCCAAATCAAAGTGTCAAACTCGTTTGTGAAGGCCTAGGTTTCTATAAAGCTTCCTCGTCTTTGCAAATTTCGTGGTTGATCTGAATGCAGCCAATAACACGGTCTAACTATTTAACAATTGTATGGTTTTTTATGAATATATCTAGTGGATTAATTCAACCTGAAACTGTAACCCTACTTTTAGTTCCTTATTCCTTTCACCATTGGGATTTCAACGTACTCGACTCTGATTGAGTGCTCTTCAATTCTCAAAGATCAGAAAACGAATGAATGCAATGTTGAAACAGAAAATAGTAACTTGAAGCTATGAAGGTCCTTGAAACAGACTCTTTTGTTCTGGTTATCAACAAGCACTCTTTCCATACGTTTCGAGTTCAAAAAACCCTTTGATGAAACATTCAGTCGTGGATCAACGTGAAGAGAATATACTTTGTTTCCGGAAAACAAATTAAAAGGTACTTACAGAAAATTCGTGGGTAGAGGAAGGATTCTGGTTATTTCAGAGCTCCCTATGAGGGTGCCCTTCAGACATCGAGTGTTAATTATGGAAGATGAAACACTAGAATAGTTTTCAAGGGAGCTTTCGACAGGAGAATGAATGGGAGTTTCGCAATAACATCCACAGTTTGCGTGAGTGCTTATATTCACTATTACATTATAAATTTTCCTGAATGATCAACTGGAGTTTCTTTCGTTTTATTAACATATTGAACAATACAAGTGATGTAGAGAAATGAAATTGTAACCAGAATTGGACGATGAAAAAAATTAGAATTTTAATGTGATTAGAACGTCGATAGTGATATTGAGGACACGTAAGAGATGAAGAGAAAGCTTTTCCGTATTACCAATAATGTATATCCCGATGAATCATGCAACCGAAAAGGAAGTATGATTACACAAAAATAAAGTGTTTGAATTCCTACAATCATAATATAGGTACAGATGGCATCTGAAAGCAACTATATAGAAATTATTTTATGAGGAATCAGCTCTCAAACAGTATTGGAGAAATCTATCAGCTGATGAGACACATTGTTGAAAGTACTTATACCCGTTAGATTCATGACAAAAGATAAGGACCAAGAAACACTTATTGATTTCTCATTAATGTTGATCAGTCAGACAATAATGTATTGAATACTGTCGGCAGATTTTGAATAGTTTCTGTAACGTTTCATGAATCAATCATCAGTCAATTGTTATTCAGAAAATAATAATTGTAATTCAGATTTCGTCAATTGTAATTCAGAAAATTGTGGATTTTTCAGGATATTATAATTGAGTCACATTCAATCGAATGCGGGAACGAATTTTTACTGAGATGTGGTGTTACTATGCACTTTGCATGTCTTCAAATTGTCTCCAGTGTAATTTGTGATTTCAATTTCAACGACCCTTTTCTCGAGTCAAACATGTTGCATATAATACTCAAACGACCTTGACATATATTCATCAATGAAAACCCGTAACCATTGGCAAAGGAAAAATGCAAAAATTTCACAACCTTATCTGGAAAAATAATTACAAAAAACCTTCCAAGTCGGCATGAATCCCTGCAGGTAGGGGTATTGGTAAAATGAATGTCGATAGTATCAGTAGTTTTTGACAAATAAATTTACCCGAATGATGAAGGTCCTCTTGTACAGTATTCGTCCAAACATCGTTCATCTCCATTAACCATATAATCTAAACTACATTTGATATTTACTGATTTACAATTAACAAATTCTGAATATCAATCGACAAGATTTGAATTACAATTGATATTTCCTGAGCTACAGATTATTAATCTGAATTTCAATTGACATTTTCTGAATTACAGTTGACTATTCTGTATTACAATTGATAATTTCTGAATAACAGTTGGAAAAAGTGTAGTCGAGAGAGATTTTCTTCTTATAAACCCAGTAATCTTCAGATTCGTTTCAGTATTGATTGCGTTTGTCTACCAATCTTGGTAGGTGAGATCTGTTGATCGGATTAACCAACCCACCCTAAAGCACTGTTAGATTTTTTGAATTTCACTCCAGTCGAGAAAGCGAATGCGAGATATAAACATCAGTAAGACTGTTTGAAAGGAAGAAATATATATTCACAATTCCTCAGAATTTTTTTTTATGTTTGTGATTCTGTTCGGTATAAGTTCAACGTAGTTTCAGAACCCCTTATTCAGCAATTATTTCAAAAGTTCAACCACCTGGTTGTGAAAAGAGTTTGAGGCAGACTTTCAAAAAATGTTCAGGCCAACGATGAACCGAAAATGGCAAATCTCCGGCTGATCTATAAAAGTAAGTGAGTCTCCTAGCAAAGCATCACCAACAAGATAACTTGCGTTCTTCAAGTGAAATATAGTAGTATCAATGTATGTTGAATGTCTTCACAACAGAAACGGTTTAAGCTGAGATCATCCATACGCAGTTCAAAGGAACTGTTACCACACTGATAAACGAAGCTCTGAGTTAACAGGGGACATGAGCTAACGGGAAAAAAAATCAAATGAAATCAGAAATCTGGAAATACATCTAGATCATTGACATCATATCGAATGGACTGGCCCTAAGAGAGAGAAGACTAAGGAATGATCAAAATGGAAATCTTCGAGTATTCATTGAACTATTTCCTCTCCCAATATACTTAGGTGACGACTAGAGGTTTTGAACGATAGAGAAGTTCGAGTATAAAATTATCACTATGTCCTTTCTTCATCTGATGACGAGTAGGAATTTGGAATGTATGATAACTACCTTGTAGATTCATTGTCACTGAATCATAACCTCAGTATATTTCTATATAAAATGACCATCGTACCTTCAACTCAATACTTCGTTTCAATAATTTTAAATACACCATTTTCCATTCTCATCTCTCCTGTGGATTTTATACCGATCGAACATTTCTGGTTACTTTGGCACCACAGAAAAGTTGAAAACTTCATCAAATCAAGTTATTTTTATGTATAGGATCCACGAGTCGAATATTTAGCTACCATTTATTCTCGTTCCATCGAATCAAAGGAGAGATCAGTTCGGATGAATGAGTAATATAAACAAACATAACTGCCACTTGAGATGGAATCTACCACTCCCAAAATCAACAAGCCTCTTTCCATTCGATCCAGGTTTCGAAAACCTCTTTGATGAAACATTCAGTCGTTAATCAATATGGAAAGAGCACACTCGCTTTGTTTGTGCCAACAAATTGAAAGGTACTTACAGAAAATTCGTGGGTAGAGAAAGGATTCTGGTTATTTCAAAGCTACCTAGGAGTGCACACTTCAAACATCGAGTGTTCATTAAAGGAGGCTAATCATTGCGATTTACAAAGTTTTTCATCGATGGATGTATCTGGAAAGCTCGAAGCACATACCGCTAGTTGGGATGGAGGTTATGTCAGACGTCATTTGACTAAATTTCATTGATTTGAAACGAAAGTGTTCGACAGTTACGCCACCAATATTTTTAAGAATTGTTGGGGTTTATTGAGTTTGTAGCGCTGTTAATTTCTGGGGACGCCATGATAGTAAGTAGATACTACCGGTGTAAATGGGAGGCACAATTGAGATATTTATCAATAGACCAACAATAATGTCGAAAATATAACGTAATAATTGTTTCAAATAGTAATGTTTGCGTTTGTTCATTTGTTAATTACTCATTATTTTCGCTTCAAAATGAATCTTTATTATTGCACACGGTTTCGCTGTTCAGCCTGGAATGGAATTCAAAGATGAAATAGTATATTAAGTAACGAGGGGGATGAGTAGCCTATTATGAATGAGTGAAAATTGTGAGAACGAGGCCTAGCCGAGTGCGGCAATTCAGGAGTGCAAGTAACTAGCCTTATCCTCGAGTTTCGTACTGTACTTCTCCTACTAATACCATGCTTGTGGGCTGGTTTCTGCTGGTGTAGCAAAAATCTCTTCGTTATCCCTCATTTTCAATGATCAATGAGACACTAGATAACAGCAAGTAGGCGAAACAATTATTTGATTCATAGATATAACTAGATACAGTACCAATCCACATACAGATAGGCAATGAATTTCTTGAAAGGGGCCGTTCATAAAATACGTCACACTTAAATCAGCCTCTTTTGACCCCCTCCCCTCCATTGTCACGCTGTGTCACACTTTTTGTAACCCTTCCTAGAAATATTTCGTCACCAAAACTAAGACCCCCTCCCTGCTGAGTATGATGAATTCTAAATGATAGTACACAAATTCTGAAAATTAAAAATATTTATTAAGTTATTATAATAAAATTCGAATCTACTAAAAACCACCAAACCATACACACATACATGTTGTGTATGGGGTGGTTATGTGGAAGAGCAACTCTGTTGAACATCGCCTCCCACTTTTTTCATCCATTAATATTGATGTATTTATTAAAAAAAATAAAGACATATTATTATTTACGGAAAACTGCTAAAATATCTGTTGGCCGATACATATCGTTTTTTAGCATCCGACTACTAGGTGGAGATGTGCATATTATATAATAGAAAACACCCTAGAAGGCGGAATTTTTTTTGTTTAACAAATTTAAATAATTTATATGTTGGTTGGCCTTTGGTTTCAAGATATTTATGAACAATTTCAATACGGATGGCCACAAATAATATATATATTTTACATGATCAGAAGATTCAATGCTCAATAACACAATGAAACAGTAATAAATCGCTTTATTTTGTTTCATTTGTATAGTGAAATACAGTGTACTGTAACAAGATTAATTCGCATTCTCAATTGAAAATTCATTCGCAAAGATGGAGTCACTATGGATTTGATTAAAAAATCTGACGAGTTCAGGAATTCGTTAGAAGATGTCGCACATGTAGATTTCTACCAAAATCTACTGAAGATTTCTTTCATACCAAAATTTTTCAATTTTCGTCAGAAATCTACTAAAAAAGTAGATTTCTACCAAAAGTGGTCACGCTGGCTTCTAGTGCTCATGTCAAAAAATAATAAACGGCGAACGTCACGTTGCCGTATACCCCCCGTCCCCCCTTGTCACATCTTGTCACACTCAGCCAGACCCCTCCCCTCCCCTTGTATGTGAATGTATTTAATGAACGGCCCCAAAATATAATTTTGAATTCAATTTAACAAAGAATTCAAAACGAAAATTGGCTGAGGTCGGATTCTGGGCCATTGAATGTAGTCATGAAATCGAATTTATCAAGTCAAATGTTACATATCCAATTGTTTTGGAAAAACAATCCCGGAATCCCTATACTCGAAACGTGAATACTATTATGATAGCAGCCAGTTACGTAAATGCTTGTAAAAGGTTCACATGAGAAACTGGTAATGAGTCCAAAAAATACAGGAGCAGTTTCAATGTGTTCAACCTGATGCTTTTTGAAAGCCTGAGAACTCGTCAAACATTGGTTCCTCTCAGCGGGAACGTTTCCGAATTGAACAGAATGTACACGGTACTGCCTGAAATGTGAGTCTCACAGCTTTCAAAAAATCAATTCAAAATGTCTCGTTCTTCAAAAATTCCCTTCAAATTCTGCGACATTGAGTTCAATATATTTTTGCCTTGGTAATGGTGGCATGAAAACTACATTTTAAAGAACTGCCTCTAGGTTTCATATCAAGGTTTATACAATTTAGTTATTTTTTTCTACTCATATTACATGGTTGCTACCTTGTTGCCTCATATTCCTACCTTTAGGCCCTGTCGTTTGTAAACTCGCCCAATTTCGCAACCCCTTCAACGTTAGGTCAAACCCGTTCATGTATCGAATGTATATGCATGACATATCGTTAAGGTGAAGCGTCCTTATATAATCGGGCTTGTGTGTGTATTGCACTCCAAGAAGTAAGTCGATACATGATTGACGTCAGAACGTGTCGAGAGGTTACTTAATGACATCAAAGAAGAAGCTTATTCGCTCCATTAGCCACTAGTTCAATGCAACATCTCAATGTCATTGCGTCACCGATATCAGCAAGCAGGTATATTTGTAATAAAGAGGAGTCGATGATTGAGTGGATGTTATTAGTGTGTGGGTGCTTAAAATGCCATCCATCATTCAGTAGGGTTAACACGTTAACACATATACATACAATGTGTTCTTGACTCCCACCTTCGACTCGGAAGCTGTGGCAAATTGCCATTTCATGTAAGAGATTATCGTTGAAAAATTTCAAAAGTTCTGCCCCAGGATATGACTAATAGAGTCTGGAATTTCGGTAATGGATCTTTTCTAGCTCTATTTGAAGATACATGTGACAGAAATAAGAGTTCAAGTCGACACAAGCACAATTTCACTCAGATAGTTTCAAAATTCTAAATATTGTTTCGAATATCAAAAAATGACAATTTTATATAATTATATGAGATCATTCATAATTATAGGGTATCGATCATGTTTTATTCATTGATATTGTAATTACAATGCCAAAGGTGTAAAGTTTTGAATATGAATCCAAGATATTTATATATCGAAAAATCACCCCTTCGAAGAGAGGAGTACAACAAGGAGATCGTTGATTTTTTTTGGGGTAATAGTTTCATCAACCACTTGGGTTATTAGCAACGGCACATTAACATTACGGTAATTCATAATAGTTCTGGACAATCACAATGAAGGTAACATGTACATTAGTGTTCTAACAATTTGTTGAATAAACCAATTTCTGTGAGAAACCCCATAATATTTTCAACGTTACAGTTCACACAAAGAGCAATTTTTATATCAGCATTCATCTCGTGGTCCTGGCGTTGTTTCGCGAACTTCGGACATTGATAGAAAATGCTTAACCGACATTGGTACATGTCACATATCTTCTCCTCCCTCTCTCTGTATGCCTGGTACGAAGACGGGTAATCATATTCTGGTTTTTTCGTTGATGGGGGATGTTTCTCCATGGTTTGATGTCGTGAAAGTATACTTTGTTTTCTTCATGTGTTAATAACTCAGCAAAGTCTTCATCATGTGTTGATATTTGGATGATGGTTCTAAAGGTGGTAACACGTATGGAGTCAAAAACAATCATTTTTACTTCTGAGGAAATCGGTTTCGAACTCAGTTTCAACAAACGTGAATTGCTTATTTTGAAACCATTGAATGAGTGACCTTTTTTATTTCAACACTTGCGCTCTTGGTTTGGAGATATCCGATAGAACTAATTGGTCACAACTCGACAGACCTCTCTCAGAAGTACACCTGGTTGAATGCCTGATTGGAAAAATATAATGTTCAAATTTAGCAGCATCCCAGATTGATTCTCTCCCTTTACGTCTTTAAAATTTCCTTTCCAAGATTGCAGTCCAATCTGGTACAGTCCTAGATAACTGCATATTCTTGACTAGAAAGTATATGCAAGATTTTTGAAGTTATTTTCAATATCGATTTTGATGGAAGGGCTTAGAATCACCCATCTCTTCCTTCTAGCATGGGTGGAAGTAGAAGTGCTTATTCTTTCGTCTTACTATCAAAACTATCTAATCTTTCTGCAATCGTGGTTGAAATAATACATATTGGAAACTTCTGTTCTCTTTGGGATTGCCTATTCATTCACTTGATCTTTGTCTATGATGAACTAACTGTTACTGGTCTTTCTGCCGCTTTATTAGTCCATGTCTCTGGAATTTTCCGTATTCGAACGGGCATCGACATTTTTGGAACCTTCGTGATAGTTCTCCCCTTGATGAATCGCGATGAGAGTTAATGGGCGTGGTCTTTTCGAATCACTTGAGTAGGCGTAGAGAAAGTCATGGGGATAGAGAAAGTATTTTTTTTCGCAGAATTGTTGTTGATCGTCGATTTCGTGATAATATTTTTCATTACATTACAATTGAAACTTGAGGAGCAACTTCATTTGAAAATTCTCCGAGTCTTCAGTTGAGAAACTAATCAACTAATATGTCACTGAATCAAGCCAAAGATACCGATAATTTTTGCACACACCTTTCACTATAAGACCGCAATATATTGGGAATATCTGTTTTATAAAATTTGCTGCCCAATATTTGTCCAATACAAAATGATTGTCAAACTATCGAAAGAAAGACATTTATATTTATTTGAAGGATATCAATAAGTACTACTACTTCAATAATTTGGAATACCTTTGCAGGAGGGAATCGTGGTCCGATGATTCGTCTAGGAAGGTCATGAATACAATGTCTTGAAGAAAAATTATTAGAAAAATTCCTCGTTTCGTTGGGTTTGCCCAGCAAGATACCAAGAATATTTGAGATACCGTTTGGAGGTTCTACATGAAGATTCCATGCAATTTACCGGTAACCCTAAGTTAAGTTTGAGGGAATTGATGAGTAATTGGGAGAAAACTAGAAAAATGAGCAGTTCCGGTCGAGTTATCCGAGGATACATAATTCCAAGATGGTAGATAACTTTGTTCGCCAATTGAAATCTTCGGTGAAATATGCTAATTGCGGCAATTGTTCTGTAACATTCGATTCCCTTTGGGACCTTTCTCTGCCTATCCCACACAGATGGAGAGTAAGTCTCACTGTTCAGTTTCTTTAACAATGGAAAAAAATCGAGATTGATTGCAAGGAGCTACTGAAATGCACAAAAATTCTATCCATTCAGAGGTTCCCCATAATACTGGTATCCAATCTCAAGCGATTTTCTCCAGCTGCATGTTTTCATTTTCTGACTACAAAGATGTCGTTCAATGAAAGAGCATCATTATACACGAAAGGTAAACATCATATCCTGGACTCATATGGGCTACATGGACTAGACTGTGTATCATTAAAAAAATTCCATGAACCAATGTGATATTCTCACTACCAAAATTACAAGTAATTGTGATGTTTTGTGATTTTCTTTTCATACTTTCAGGAGACATGGAAAGAAAAACTGGAGACCATTGTACTGACCGAACATGAAAAGGAACTTCACAGCTCGGCCATTTTGTGGAAGAATAAAAACTCAAATGAAAGTTCAAACCTTCAGTCTGGCGTTGAAAAGGTAAAAAACTGTGTCCATTGAGTTACCAGTGGTGGTGAAACCACTGATTATATCGCAAAAGTACAACGATCACGGTATATTAATAAATTAGCGAGCTACATTCAATCCGTTTATTTGCGGAGTAAACTGACAAAACTATCACAATAAAAATATCCCAGCAACATGATTTCATCAACCACCGTATTGTTCTCTCCATCATCAATATAATCTGTGAAAGAAATGAGTATATTCTGCCAGTATGGAGAATCTATTATCAAAAACTTAAGAATGCATAGCCTATATCACTTCATTCTGAACGGATATTATTCAGAGTCCTTCGGAGGGACTCATGGTTGGTATAATAACTCTACTTTATGACTGGCATTCTTTTCTCCAGCCTGGAATTCATATTGAATATTCCGAGGATATTTAAATGTCACTAGTTCCGTCTGCGTTCTCTTCAGCATTTTTGGGGTTCCGTGCATTCTTCAGACAATTCATAACGTTTCATCAGAAAATGAACCGTTTCGATATCATCTGAACAAATTTCAATATGAGTTGTCCCGTTTCGGTCAGTCAGAATTTTTCAATCCAAGATAATTGGAATTGATGATTTTGTCATGAGAACTCGCTTCAGAAGTAGTACTCTTTTATGTTTGATTCATTCGATCTAGAACATTACATCCGAATCAAAGTAACATCAAATCACAATCCCTTGAATTGAAGCACATTCAGAATTTCGAGGAAAAGACTAATATTTTGCCCAGTCAGTTCGGTTTCATCAGAAGGAAAACATTCGATATGAAGAGTCCTCGAGTTTATATGCATTTTTTTTTTCAAACTGTGATTTGCTATTACTTCCTGAACCCAACGAAAGTATTCAATTCGATTATTTCTGCAACCCATTCACAACATAGATGAAAGTACTATTTCTGCTGAGAAGGAGCCTACGGTGAAATGATATCATAGATTGATAATCAATGAGTTATTGATTGAAAATACTCTACCTAGAGGACAATTACCCTAACACCACTGATTAATTTCTCGATAATGAATTAGAGCAGTCACTACCTGCAAAGTTTTTTGGGCCGTAATCTGTTATTATTGATTATTCTGATTACTTCCTCAATAATTTGAAAGCGGGCTGAAAGGCATAGGTCCCCTGTCACCATTCATGCTGTTTTCACATTTTGCTATTTCTAGACTCTCACATGCATCGAGTAGTCTTGTGTCATGCACATGCTTGATCAGTTTAGGATTGCTTTCACCAACTCTGTTGTCATTGTCTAGAGCATGTTGGGCGACACTGGATTTTTCTTCCCTTCCGTAATCAATGTGTGTAAAATGCTCCTTGAAACAGGTTTTGATAGCTCGTCGGCTCTGGCCGATGTATTTTTTGTTGCAATCTTGACACCTGATTTCGTAAACTCATAACTTATCTGAGTTTTCTAATTTATCTTTTGGGTTACCGAGAATATGTTGTAATTTGTTAGAAGTATCATATGCAACATTCATATTCACTTCATGGAATATCTGTTCAGTGTACTGAGGTTCATATGGGATTACTATAATCTTTTCATTCATCTTTTTGAAATTGATGTCGAAGATTTACGAAGTGTTTCCCTTAATTTACATTTTCTAATTGTTTTATCAACTATCTCTGAGTTAAAACCGTTTACTCCAGCTACGAACCTAACCACTCTCCTTTCATTGTCGTACTTAGCTTTTTTCAAAAGAAAAGTTATTAACCTAAGGACAAGGAATTGCAGTGCCGCCATTTTATGTTGGGGACAATATGACTGGAGTCATTTGGAATGTATTTGAACGTGTTCGGATCTTTCCTGTGAATGTCAAATTCTATCTCATTCTGTTCGTTCCTCATAACCAATATATCTGAAAATGGCAACTTTTGTTCTTTCTCTACTTTGTACGTGAATTTTATACGCTTACATCTGCTGTTCAGTGCTGAAAGGACATTTTCAATTTCGGTAATCCTTGTATCCACCACAGCAAATATGTCATCAACATATCTGAACCAGACCCTAGGGAAGTAAATGAGTTCTTCCCTAGTATCCGTCTCAAACCTACCCATGAACAGGTTCGTTACAAATGGGGACAATGAGTTACACACGGCTGTTTCTTCATGGTGTGCATAATAGGAGCCATTACATTAAAAACAATTTTGATCCATGCAGAGCTTGGTGAGTTGAATATATTCTTCAACAGTATCATTTATCAAGTTATTTGACTTGACAAGATCCTTCGAATACTCTAGAGCTTGTGGTATTGGAACACTTGGAAATAAGGAACTTACATCGAATGAAACCAATGCTTCGCCCTCTTCTAATTTAATATCTTTTATTTTTTCTATGAATTCTTCTGAATTGTTAACACTCGCATCGGTTGGGTCAATGAGGAGATTTCCAAATTATTTCGTCAACCATTGAGCAATATTATATGAAGGCGAATTCATTGCTGAGACTATTGGTCGCAGCGATTTTCCAGGTTTATGTATTTTTGGTAAACGATATATCTTTGGGACTGTGGGATTTGAAAGTTGTAGCCTCCTGTTCAAAATGGGTGTGATCAGTGTCTTGCATTTTCTCAATGTTGTTTTTGCGTTAGCAATCATCTTGGGCAGCGTTTCGTGGTAACTTCTGATGCGGACAACCTTTTATCATGTTATCGACCTCTCAAAGTAATTTTCTTCATCTAAATCAACACTTTATTGCCTTTGTCCGCTTTTAAGTAAAAACCATCCTTCTCCTTCAACCTTTTGATAATTCTCTGTTCTTTCTTCGAAGAAATAAGTGAATCTTCTCATATTCTTGGAAATTCGTTTCTTACATGCTTCTCGAACGAATCCTTTCGAAGTCTACGGCAGATGCGGAATTGAGCTTTCGATAAGTACCACTGCTCCTTTCAAATCATGCTGATACCGTTTGAAAACTTTATCAATAACGCTAGTTCCTCTGTATCAAAAGATTGAGTAGATTGGTTTCCTATAATGTTGATGGTTTTCGAAGGCATACGCTTGTGCAGTTTTTTCAATTTATTGTTTGAAGAACGCATCTCCTTAACAAATTTGTATTCAATCATTTTGATTTTCATTAAAACTCATTCCATTGCCTAATCCTGATGCTAGTTTCTTGAATAAATCATCATTTCATTTCTAGCATACTTCGTTTGTTGTACCGATATTCGATTTCTAGTTTCGAATACTTTTGTTCAGCAAAAAATAGTACTTTTTCTGCAACTGGTGAATCGTTCTTGATGCTGACTTCAACAAATTTTGGAAATACTGATCTAAATAGACATGTTCCCCTGAACCAAATTTCGGCATTCATCAATTTAATCCTAATTGTGTACTTACGATACATATCATCCATTATTTATGATTGATTGAAGAGGATATCATGTAATGAATCTTCATGAAAGTATTTACTCGTATGATATGATGAGAAAACTGATTACCCATCGCTAATAATCAAATTGCAATGGATTTCTATGAAGATTTCGCTTCAGAAAAAGGAACCGAATAGAGCATTTTCCTCGGAACCTATATTTCGGACGATGGAATTGTTAATCCAACAATATATTTTTATAGGATGGATAGGATGTATTGGAAAAGGGATACTCGACTTCCTAAATGAATTACCGACCTGCTCGGGACCAAGCAGAGCAAATATTGACTCGGAACCGTAAAATAAAATCGTATCGTTTCATATTCTGAGCATTTTCCGAGAAGAAAGAAAAAATATAATAAACTCATCCTTTGCCGCTGCCAGGCGCGATTTATTATAAGCATGTATGTTTTTGTAAGTGGGGTTTGTTCGTGGGCGGAATTAAATATGAAAAGGGTAATGTAAATTAGCTGAAATAATTCAAGAAAAATAATTGGAGAGCTACTATTTCATTATGACCTTATACATGCGTTTCAACTGGATATCTGAGCATAATCAAGTGTATACAAACGAATCTCAGGAGCAGTGTCTGATGTTTTTTTTCTCATTTCAGGATTTATACCGGAATCAAGGAATCAAGGGGGAGAAAGAGATAGGGTTGCGTTTCATGATCCAATGTGTTTTTCTGTCTGAAATTAGAAAGCCTTCAATATAGGACATTGAAATTGCCAAGAGAAAATTAAATGATTGGTGACGTAGGTAGAGCATGAACTTCCATGAATTATCGAACGAGTTTTTGCAAAGAACATTCACGCTAACCAACACTGCAGCTGTAGAAAATTTCATACGCCAAACTGGAGAGAGATTCCGTAAATATTGACGAATATATCGTTGACACAGTTGAAGGAATATGCCATATGTATCATTGGTTGGAAAATGACTTTCATTGTTGAATGAGACTAAAAGATAGAAAAGCAGAATACCCCCACATATTGATAAGGATGTAATAGCAACTACAACTCTGCCATAAGAAATTGCTGGCTGAAAAAAAAAACATTCGGTAGAACACTTACTAATAAAGTATGCGATTCAGTGAAGGGACACAAAATTGTTTCCAGAAAAAATATATGAACCTTGTGAAGGGTCAGTTCACCCCTGCCCCTGAATGGATGTAGTGCAGAACATAAATAATCACGCATGCCATGATCCACCAGAAGTGAGAAGCAGAGGATATGAAATGTTGGCGGGATTCAAGAGGTTGTCGAAGGATTTTTGGAAAAAGTAATTCCGAGTATCGGAGATTATTGCCATGTTTTCTTTATGATTACGTACAACGTAGTAGCAGAATAATACATCATGAGTAACCATATAAAAAAAAAAACAATTTTATTCGAAAATAAAATTGTAGCTGAGTGAGAACGTAGAACTGGAATAATATCATTCCACTGGCAACAGAGAGATGCAAATACAACCAAATGAAAAAAAGGCATCAATTTCATTCAGATCCCCCAGGACTCTACTCGGAAATGAATATGTCAACAACAAGAAAAACGAAAACAAGCTTTCGTTTCCTTATTTGGTTTCCACGTATTTCATCCAGTACTTGACGAAACTGCAATCGAACGAAAAGCAGAGGAAATAAAAGAAACTCGGTAAGTGGAAAGTTTCAGTCAAATATATTCCACTTTGAGTTCAAGGAAAAGTGGGCATGAGTACGAGAATGCAATTACTATTCACATCCAGCACTATTTTCTCCAATCTCGAAATCAAAGCACCCTACTGAAAGGCAATAGCGTGGCTTCAAGGACTTCCTAATTGAATTCAGATGGCTTTGTATTCGTTATTGAGTTGACCCACTGTCAATTCAGTTGGGTCACACAGAATTCCCAAAGAACTTCGACGAGAAATATTGGTGATCGAATGCTTTGAGAAAAATGCGGGTCCCGAGTAATTTTTACGGGAATCTTGAATTGAACATGAACGTATCGGAGGATTGAGAGCAGTGGACCATTTGTCGTTATCTTTGCTTGATGAGATTATTTTCATATCCAACATATTTTTGACGAATCAGCTTGAACATATATGAGACAAAAAATGCATTCCACAATCACAAATTGTGCAGGAATTCTATACAAGGCTTTCGACAGAAAACTGCCTAACTCAATATCTTCAATTGACTACCATAAACGACACTTCGTTTGAGAGATCTCATGGGGTGATAGATGCCCAAGTAATTAGGGTGAACCCGTTTACAAATTGAAGGTTATGTGATTTCAATTCTTCGAAATGTATGTTCAGAAGTAGATTCAGATAATATCTTGTGGCTTTTTCGTATGCTCTCGAGCAGAAAAGTGACTTCTAGTAATTAATTGTGTTTTAGATGAGCTCCATCTTGCTTCCTGTAAATGAATCAAACGTCTATGAGCGATATACACATACCTTTTATCTGTGAAATGTTTAGATTTCATTTCTTCCACAAAAATTTTGTATATTTACCCCTTCTTCAATTCTGACAAGAAATTACATTTCCTAACTATAAATTGAAATATTTCGAATGAAATCCAGGAATTAGAAACGAGTGCAATTTTGTATGTGCCATTGCGTTTTCCTTCCGTTAAGGTGCTGTCTATTGATAAAAAGAAAATATCAGAACACATTCCAACGAGTACCAATAATATCTGATAAAAGAAGACTACCATACAGTCGTTATTAATTTCTCCATCGTATTTGTTTCCATTCTGAATTATGATGAAATTCTCCTCATCTCCTATTCATGAATGATTTCAAAGCGTATTCTATGCCTCTAGTCAGAAATAGGCGCCTGCAGAATATATTATAGTCGCTTTGCAAGATTATTAAATGGAAATCCATGCGCCTGTTACTGAAAATAGCTACCATTTTCGATATCTTTCCGCATGGGGGAAAATTTCTGTTCAGTAACCGAACCATAGGATGATATCAGATTTTTTCAGAATAGAAAATATTAAAGGCTCGTTGGGAAGTGTATTCAAAATGACAATTATTCGAAACGGTGGATATGCAGGCATAGTGACCTAGTAAAAAAACGTTAGTGTTTCATCATTATTGAATACCGCTTCAAGCAATATTCACTGCAAAGGATCTTCCCCGAAAAATGATTGGAAACGAATACCTTTCATTTCTACTTCATTTCATGAATCTAGAAACAGAATTTATAATCTGAGATTGAGCAAATATGCCCGCTAAAGAACTCGAATCGAAAGCAGACCTGAAGGCAATGACGATTAGGCATGCCGAATTTTACTGAGTCTACTGAACCCGATAAATGGAATGATCATGATAAAATACGCGAAAACATTAAAAACAATATATACAGCTCTATCAAAGGTGAGTATTTCTTCTTCAACAGCAACAGAAAATTATCATAAAATTGCATGGGATTCATAAACCGAACGTTATAAAAACGAAAAGATAATCCTACATTCGCAACATGAAAGATAGGGAGGGATATAATTACGAATGAAAAACGATATCAATATTCCTTTTGAATTCTAAACTAAATTCAGCAACGCGAAAAGAGTGGGAAATGAAAACAGAATCCCAATGTCGATTCTACATTTTTTTTAAGATCGTTGTTATTCCTGGTGTTGTTAGATACGAGAACAGTTACCTCAAGTAATAAATGAAAATAAAGGTCATTCATATTCGTATATTTCTGTTCGTCACTAATGTCCAATTGGTGAAGAACATACTTTTATTATTCAGTGCAAAGCCTTCCTCGACATTCCTTCGAATGAATACATTCATAAACCTAATGTTATGGTCTTTGTACGAATTACTCGCATCCAGGTTGTAGCAATTCAGAATCAAGTCATTCAATACCACACTTAGCGCCAAATAGTCACTCTACTTACCTCACGAATAGTATCAAAACTAATACTCAAAATCAATATCGTCCACCACGAGGTGGCCTTCGTCTCACTTCTCTTGGTCCGCCTTCTGAAACAGGTTAATTCAGAGTCTCGAGATCAGTTTTCTATAGAATCCAATATTTATTTATAATGTCTTTATTCCCACACTTCGAAAATAACACATACAAACAAAAAAAAATCTTCACGATTGTCTATGGAGTGGGGAAAATCTCAAGGGGGAGTTCACCAAGTGGTGCTCTGCCACTCAACCCTGGATGTAATACAATTCAGTTTGATGTTTTCATGAAATACACTCAAAAACTACAGATTACCTACTGAAGTAATCTAATTTAACTCAACCTAACCTAATGGGGGGGGGGGTACCTGAAAACATTTATTGATTACCTATTAATATAAACAAAACTAGTACGAACTACGACCAACAAAAGAAAGGTGCGTGACATTAGAGTCGAAGAGAATTATTTTGTGAGTACAATTTGAGCTCTTTTCTGGATTTAAGTATACTAAATTTTTTAATTCAGTTGAAATCGCATTATGAAAATATAATTCTCAAGACTTTCTGTCTATGACCCACTCGAAGGTTATATTTCAGTGGAGAGTCTCAGTTATATAAAAACCAATAAGCAATCTTCTAGATGAAACATGTTTGGAACTGAGAAAACTCAAGTCTGATAACTCATCAGAAACGACAAGTGATCACATACTTTAGGAATACTGTTGAACTCTGTTTCAGATGCATTCGAGTATAAACCTAAAATGACTTCAATCGTTAACAAATGCATTTCGAAAAGAACTATACTTTCTATCATTTCGCGAATATGTGATCTGTTGGGTTTTCTGACTCCCACTATTTTGCATGCACAGACAATTTCACATTTTTTTCAATTGTTGTAACTGATTCAATAGCCATCTTATCACTGCTTGAACTCTGAAGATTCCGAGATATGTATCAATGCAAAATCCACCCATCCAAGCGTATGCTTCATGCATCAAGTAAGCTCTCAAAATTCTCAAGGTGCGTTTAATATTTCTCTGCTGTATCAAAAATCCCGTGTAGCTGGAAATGGCAGGCTGCAGTGAAGTCTATCAAATACCACTTGCAGCGTATCTTATTCAGTAATATCCCAACCTTTGAAGAATTAATTATACACGATTCCAACCCAAGTGAAGGCGGTATTAAATTTCAATATTCAACTCTCCTTGCCTCTGATCCAAATGATCTTGGGGTCATCACATTCAGACACATTCTTATCGGTGGATGTCTGAATGCAGTTCTAGAGCTAAATCTCAAAGAAACTCCTGGGCCTAACAGGGCAAGGACAGCCAAGATACTGAAGCTAAGCAGCAAAGAACTCAGACTACTGGTGGGGATTCTAGCCGGACACTGCAGCCTCAGGAGGCATCTGACTTCCATCAGAGTTGAGGAAGACCCAGTATGCGCGGAGTCTCCACTATGGAGGAAGAGAAATTGCACTCCTTCCATTGAAACGACATTTCGACCTTTATAAGGAGGTCGAAGAGATTCGAACAGATATCCGCCATGGGGTGAGTGAAGATGCTGGGGTTTGCGAAAAGGGGCCACTGGAGCCTAGTCGCTGACTCTTGCGTCTCCTACCCATTATCATTACTCTTCTCAAGCGGTATCAACACATTCTGTATGTAACACAGCATTTTTGATCTCGCTTGGTTACCTACATAACCTCAACCAGGGGACGAAGTGGCAGTTTCGACAAGATTCGGATAACCTGGTTGGGAGTCTAGTCTTACTCAGAGGTACAATTTCTCACTGCAACGGACACTTGGTGGAATCAGGGATGTCCACCCAGGAACCGACGGCATTGGTTGGTCGTTAGCGTATTCAAAAAACAAAGATTTCACTTATAGTCCGATTGACCAGCCATACCAGGCAATTTTTTGAAAGGCATCATCTCAATCGTTCCACGGTCGGTGGAATGTTTCATCGCTTCTTTGTATCTAATTTGATTTCAGATTCGAAAATGAGCATAGTATGTGGCTTCAATCATTTCTTTGGTAACCATATTGTTGTTAAAATAATAATAAATATTGAAAACTTTTCCTAGAGATCAATTACCCTAACATTAAACTGATATTTTTGCACTGGAGGCAAGTTTCGCTGACAAGGTTATCATCTTCAGATGAAGGAAATTGATACTACCGAAGGTTTCAATAACATCGTTCAATATTGGAAACGTCAATGAAAAAGTTAACATAAAGTTGGTGTGAAATGAATTATTTCTCAAACCAAATGAACCAACCAATGATAGAATTAGGTTTGATGAGATCCGCTTTTCAGATAGATTGATAAAGAAATCAATCCTTGGTTATAAATGAGTGAGGTCACTGAAATTCAATTCCATGACTCACCTTGTACAACAGAAGAAGAAAGAGAAGAGGAATTCGCAGTTGATTTCTGCTAGAAACATAAATGCAAGCGAGCCCAATTCTGTTGTCACGTTCTATGCTGAACTAGTCCCATTTGTTTTTTTCCAAGCAATTTTCAAAAAATTCTGGTCTCACTGGTTATCATGAAAAACGTCAGATTTTTGATAAGGTAATTTGTTGCGCTCCTCTAGAAAAGTATCTATATTTTTAGAATCCGCATCAGTTTGACATCACGATGGGGCAAGTTTTTTCTCAGGAAACAGGTCAATAATGATAATTCACGTACTCAGGGTATAGAGTAGATGCTCAAGACCTGAGGATGACGATCTTACGAATCCAGTAGTCCCTTGTCCCAGACTTTGTAATTTCTCCAAGGGCATACACCTCTGATAGTATCTGCGGTGAATACAAAATTTTATATCAACATTCTTGATAAATACAACATTTCATGCCACATTAGTTCGTTATTGCAGCCATAATATAAATATTGTGAAAATTTTGAAAATTCATCTCGACTTCAACTAGATATTATAGTTGTTAGTAAAACCCTGTTGAACCCAATAATGCCCACAAAGGCCGTAAATAGGTAGACATATATGAACACTGTCATTTTCTATTCCATATAAAGTTCAAAACAAATTTTGTAGATACTTGTTAAACCTTTTGAAACAAGCTTCTACCTCCCGAAAGTTGTTGATATAATCAAACTCCAATATACATTTGTAACGTTAACGAGAAAATCAAATTCAGCAAACTATTTTCCCCTCGTTGACGTTCAAAAACCGCAACTTCCTAAACACACATATACGCCATGCTTAATTAGTTCCCAGTTTAACTTTCAGTTACTGAAACGAATGCTTCGTGGAAGCATACAATTTCCCAATTCAAAAGCAGAAAGCATAACTCAGCTGCAGTAGAACTTTCGCAAAACTTCCTCTAATAAAGATAAATGCAGGCGAAAGAGTGAACGTACGCAGATGCACTTGCTGCAAGCTGGACTGCAATAAGTTGCAAATTAGATAACTTTTTTGCAGTTACTTGGTCGGTTTCATCCCATCAAGATAGGTATCCGTTTGAGTGCTTCCGTAAATGAGAAAGTTCTTGAATGCAACTGCTAGATATATCTCTTGGTCAAGTGAAATGCCTTGAATTGTTTATGGATACTCACGAGGCTGATTGAGATTTACGGCTCCGTTTTACAGTTGTGTTCCTTCGTGTTTTGAACCAGTGAATGAAAAAGTTGTAGGAGACCAACATAATAGGAACATTTTGAGTCTTTAGATTGTCTTGGCGTTCGCTTCACTTCCTGTGATAATAACTGTCGTAAGTTTGGAATTATAAATCAGTAGTAACCAGATAAACAGGAAAACTGAGATTCCACATCAGCAAACTTATAACTTATAAAATGACCATCGGGCTATGGGAAATAACCCAGGTGCGTTCCCCTTACTATAATGGAAGGATATACAGAAAGATATTCCTTCAAGACGATAACCCGTTCAGATAGTTAGAACTGACGTAACGTTCAGTTGCGTCTAATATTGAATGTTCGACAAGTGATGAACCACTTTTTCATTTATGTTATTTTCCTTATCGATCTAATGGGATCTGGATTGAGTAATGATACAGATAACATTGGTACACGGTAATATGAAACCAGTTATTTTCATAAAATCTGATACAATTGGCAAAACTCGATTGAAATCAATGATAACGTAACCCATTATTTCTCAGATTTTCACTAGACATGTGACATAAACGCTACAAGTATTTCTCTATACAATCTTCTTCGTGCGTGTTTTAGTACTACAATATGAATAATTGATGGGATTGTGCCTTTGGTGTGAAAAATAGTAATTTTTTAAGGCTACTAATATTATTTGCACACAACGATGGGAAATCTCAATCTCGGTTATTCATATATTTCACGATCTGTGGTGGTGCAGGTAAGAACTACCTGCAGAAGTTTTCTTAGATAGATGTTTATTGACTACGGTATATACAGGTACATTTGTAGCAAGTCGGTGATACATATTGTAAATGAACAGCATAATTGAATACTATCATATATAAAAGAACACAATAACAGTTTAAATTATATGGAAAAATTACTGAATGGAATATACAGAAGAGTAATTGAACCAGATATACACATTTGCATATAAAATGTGCACGATATTATAGAAGTTCAAGCACTGAGCTTGTGGAAACATATTCCTCCGTACTATAAAAGCAATGTTCAATTAGATAGTTTTTGATATGCTTTATGAAATTTTGCGCTGGTAAGTTCGTGACACTTGATGGCAGAATATTATATAAACTGACATTGAGTGAGTTCTCAGAAGATCTTTGTAAATTGAACCGGTGGGGTCTCGAAAGATTAGCGCCACGAGTATTATAGCCGTGATCTTGGGAGTTCGTCAAAAATTCATCTATATTCTTGTATATTTCCAAGAGTGTCTGATATATAAAAATAGATGGTAACGACATAATGCCTAGTCTTTTGAAGAGTGGCCTGCATGAATCTCGGAAACCTGCTTTTGACATAATTCTAACTGCACGTTTTTGAAGCGTGAACACTTTGGAGGCATTGGTGGGGTTGCCCCAAAGTAGAGCCCCATAGCTAGCATGGGAATGGAAAAATGCGTAGTAGGCTGAGAGAAGAGTTTCGATACTAACAAAGTTTCTCAATTGCCGGAGTAGAAAAATATATTTTGAGAGCTTCTGGTTTAACATCTCTATATAGGGAGACCAGTTCAAAGCATTGTCAAGAGGGATTTCCAGTAACTTGACTGTTTTGCCTTCAGAAATACTATTATCAGTCAAGATTTTTTTTTGTGTTTTTTCCTTTATTAAGTTTTGAAAGGTTTCAGTTGATTCCGCTTGTCCCTCTGCAACTGTCATGGCTGCAAGCAGATTCTGACAGTTGTTGTTAGAACACAAGATCGATGTGTCATCAGCGTAAATTACACATTTGTAAGGTAATAGTTCATAGAAGAAATCGTTTATATAAACTATGAATAGAAGAGGTCTCAACACGGACAATAGAAATTGGACGGTAGTTTTCAATGAGGTTTTTGTCACCTTTTCTGAAAACTGAAATGACTTTACTGATTTTGAATTCGTCTGGAAAATATCCTTCGCTAATACAAGAATTGTAAATGAAAGTGAGAGGTTCCACCAAATAAGTGCATGTATTCCTTTTTCAGTTCATTTATAGCACTGAAAACTCCAGATGGAGTGATGGGTTCGAGAAAGGAGGATCAAGATAAGATAGGTTTGAGTGCATTGATAAGTGATTTCAAAGAGTCTACTATGGTTCCGGCAATGGTAGTGGAATATGTATTGAATTCATCCGGTATGATCACGTCGGTATCTACTCAAAATGCTTCTTTACCTTTTACAAAATTCATCAGCCTCCGACATAGTAATGGCATTCTGAATATCACTATTGATCCGTTTAAATGCTTGCTTATGGTCGGGATCATCTGTCGCATCGCTTACTATCTTAACTGCGCGAACTTGTATATTTCATTTGTCAAAAAGGAAATAAAGTATCAAACTGTGTCCCTCAGTTTCCTCAATTCGTAGTTATACCACTTGAGGAGATTTTTATGTTTGTATGTATTTTTATGTTTTAATCCGATATCGGCTTGGACTATTAATTATTCTGAATGATTTCTCAACATCGAAATGAATATCGAGGCTGTGAAGACAAGGCCCTTCGTCACCTATCATGATATTTTCACATTCGGCCATTTCTGACCAATCGCATGTATTGAGTATCCTCCTATCATGCACGTTCTTGATAAGTCTCAGATTGCTTTGACTAATTTTATGACCATCGTCCAGAGTATATATTTGATATATTTGACTAGACATAGTTTTTTGTGCAGTGACCAAGACGAGACTGGCACAGTCTTGGTCTTGGTCGTGATAGTCTTGATCATGGATCGAAGGCGTCTAGAAATTTGAATTATTCAATTCAATTATCCAACAGTTTATTCGCATATCATAGGTATTTCGTATTTGTCAGTCACACAGCGAACAGGCCGACAGGCCAGAAAATAGGTTCAAAGAGTCGGAATGTTGTTCAGGTTTTTATTGACCATTTTACAATGGATTATTGTGTGATGTAGTTATGTAAGATGCAGATGCGGCAGAGGGATGGAATCGGAATCCCGAGGAAATTGCAATACTTTTTACGTGTAGGAGTGGAGAAATATCACATAACTGACCAAATATATTGGTTATAATTCATCATTTTCATTTGGTATCGAAATCTGGTGCAACTTATAGTAATCCGTATCTATGTTTTCCAATGAATAAATATGTTATTTACCTTCTATGTGGTATTTTCACATATAAATATAACCCATATACAGGGTGAATTGATAAAACTGCAGTAAAAGGCTGTCATAAATTGCAAAATCTCACTTTTCACCTATCATCATTTCAAAAACAGTTTTAGATAGGTATAGAATATAATGGAATATTTGATCTGAAATTCGAATAGGTATGCATCAAAACAAAAGATGATTTATTTGAATTAAAAAATCGTTGCCAAGTTCAGGTGAAAATGACAAAATTGCAGTAAAAAACATTTCCAAAAATTTCAAATTTGAACCAAATAACTTTTGTATGTTTTTTTTTCAATATTAGGAGGTATGGACCACTGCGACCTTACAACATACACCTATTTGTTTTAAACTGTAAAACTGCAATACTGAATTTGAAAAGTGTATTACCGATTTCGAGTAAACAGAAATTGAAAACCTACCTCATGAAGATTGGAATACTTAAACATTTTCCATCAGATTTTTTTTAATGTTGGATAAAATCAATTTCATTATTTTCATTTCGAGACCAAGACTCTTGGGAGAGACTCTCGGTCTTGGTCTTGAAAGTCAACTCTTGGTCTTGAGAAGATTTATCGAGTCTTGGTGTCGGTCTTGGTCTTGTATCAAGACCAAGACCAAGACTATTTCATAGTCTTGCGAAGCCCGAACATAGTTGCAGTGGATTTTCAATATGCCAAAAATATTCAATTCAGAAAACAATTGACCACATCTGCCGTTATTTCATTCAGTTTATTATAGTATCAGAAGGTTTATTTTTCACGGAAGACGAGTATGAGGTGATCAAACCTGCTTGTAAATGAATCAATTGTTTTGTTTATGATACTGATATTGGTAAAATGCTATGAGAGTCATATATTATCTATACAATACAAACCATTGATTTATTCGAGAAAATTCGAAATTCCAAGAAATTATATTATCCAGTGAAAAATATTATACTCCATGAACGATTTCACGAATTGTAGTTGAAATTGACATTTCATGGAAAACTGACGTACAACACATGTCGAAAGCGAATTCATCCATAGTTCCTCATTGAAACGCTCCCCTTTTTCAGAACAATACTCGCAGAGTTTCATCTGGCTATTCCGTTCCATCAAGCCGAGTTTAATACACCATTCATGGCAATTATTCCCAAAGTACCCCTGCGTTTGTCTGTTTCGCCTTTATTTCCATTCGACCAGAACAGACTTCTATTGAATAAAAATAATCTTTTTTATTCTAAAGGAAGAATCGTCCGTCTGGTTTCTTTATTACCATGGTTTATATCGCATCTGAAATTTTCATTCAGATCTTGAAGTATGAAAACGTGCTTGTGAATCCGAACTATATAGCGATGGATTTTATGGAAGCCACTGGGTGTTTATGGGGTTCTTCATGAGTCGGAGACATGTTCTGTGTACTCACCAAACTAGGAATTGGAGACAGACAATCAGACTACTAGATGAAAAAGCCTCAGTATTATTGTTTTCAGTATCGTGTGGGATAGCTGGGTCAGATTTCAAATAGAATATTTTGTTTCAAGGTGAAAAAGTGTTTAGTTTGGCTCGAACGATTGACGGACCCCCCTATGGGTCTTCCAGCAACATCTATGCTCAGCACACAAATAGTATATTGTTCACCAGTTAGGAAAAGCCGAGCATCCCTGGACCACAGTGGAGATTAGCAATATAGAGTCCAGCAATGTTGCTTCTCCTACGAGGTAAACATACTATTTTAGCTTATTCGTTACATCATCAAGTTTCGTGTTCTTGGTGTACAAATTGAGTAAGAAAAAGTCAACTCTGAATGAAAAAGTGTCAGTCGTACTTTACAGGTATACCTGTAGGTAGTTTCTATACATGTGTACAGACTGAATGAGATTATCATAAAAAATCAAGTATAAGGTATAAAGGATTCTCTAGAATATAACCCATTACTGTTTTTTTTTGTATAAAACGAGTTGTTTCGAATTTTTTTTTTTGATTCCGATTCATTTCGGCTATTTTCACGGATGATGAGGAAAAAATATTGTTTTATTTTTAATTTTTCAGTGACTCACGTAATACGCATATGCTGTATTTTTTATTATCATACATTTTCAAAAACTCACTCAATTTTATAATTTTATATGTTTTGCTCCATTTTCTCCTGATGTAACGTAGTCAAATAAATATCAAAGCTGAGTTATTGTTTTTCTTCCTTCCTCTACTCAGAACAGAAAATTCAATAGCTTTGAAAAATTGTTTTTCTTTCTCTCCTAAATAATCAGTTTCGTTTTAAGTATCCAAACATTCTTGAACTTCATGAAAGGGGTTATTAGGCATCCTAAACCTTAATACAATGACAAATCAGTTCGAGAGCTACGATAAATTCCATGTGGATGAAAAAATCTGAAGTGTAATGGTATATATTATCCATTGAGGTGGAGTTTACGGCTACAGCAGTAGGCGAGTTAGCCATTATATGGGAGTAGAATACCATACTATATCCACGACTAATACCAATTTTTGTTGGAGTTTTTTTAAATTTTGTTACATTACATACATATTTTCAGTAACATCATTAGTTTATTCTGAAATGAACAGTTCAGTACATAGTTATCGAAGATTATAATAATCGTATAACATCTCATAATAATTAACACAAAAATCTCTGTATTGAGCTCAACAAATAATACGTATCTGATCTCACAACATGGTATAAATATAACAAGATATTTATCCATAGTTATTAATAATTGTAATATTCGAAAAATTGGACAAGTTAATCACAGGGAAAGAATTAACATCAAAACAATATAATATATATAGCTAAATTAAGGATGCATATTACATTATGCATATTAATGGGTGCTATTGAGGTCGTGCAAACAGACGTATAATGGGTACATTATCCGTCATTACCGGCAAGGGAGTAATATTTCGAGAGAATAATAGTGATTATTGCGAGTAGTGAACTCTTCTTTATTGACGACTAATTCATTTATCATAAATAAATGATTCATCAGTTTCATTCATCCCAATTCAAACAAATAAACATTACCTACACGTTTGACACTGACACTTCGGAGTTTGCTTATATCGTTTCCATAGTAATATTCAATTCGACGAAATTTTGTGATAGGAATACAAGAGGGAATAATAGTAGATTATACCAAAAGTCATTAATAATAGTTATTATTTTGAGTAGTATAATATACTTCATTAACGACTTACTTATTATAAATGAATGATTCTTCAATTTAATTCACATCAATACAAATAAACAAACACTACCTACGCGTTTGACACAGACACTTTTGAGTTCTGTTATATCGTTTTCATGGTAATATTCAAATCGAGACAAAATGTCAGACATTTTGTGATAGGACTATAATACTATTACTATTCATCTCTCGCCATTACTCCCTAAGGCAATAATATAATATGGCATCATACTGAAGAAACCATATGTATAATACTCACATTATCCATTAGTCGTAAATAAAGACTATTACTAATGATTCCTCGCCATTATTCTCTCAGGAGATAATATATGGCATTATACTCTAGAAACCATAGGTATAATACTTATATTGTGTATAAGTCCTGAGTGAAGAATATAAATTCGAAATTCTCACTGCCGGAATCGATTCGCCGTAGTTATGAACCTTTCATCAACTTCATACTCGATTTGTTATGTTTTTTTTTTGCAACAATGTGTCGCTGTATATTCCACCGACGATCCTTCATGTTCCAGGATGTTCTCGATACATCTGTCGTTCCAACAGCTACATTCTCCCTATCAGTTTTCTGCGACCTATAAAAATGTGGCAGTACAACGACCCGCTCTATTCCCGTGCTCAAATCAGTTCTCTTCGCTTCATTGGTCTGCTACCTCGGAGATATTCCCGCTAAACGAAAGTTAATAACCATCCGATGTTGGTAAGTTTGTTAATTAATTCCTGTTGGGACATAATTTTAAAGTTTGAGTACTCGGAACAGATTTACACGTAATTTTCTACTACTAGCTCGGTACGTTAATAATTAACCAAAGAAGATTACACTGCGAAGCTATAAACCAGTCATAAAGTTTTGTATAACAATTTCCAAACGTTCCCAATGAGAATAATTGGGAAGGGACCGGATCTTTTTTGTCTAGAGAACTCGAGCGCCGAGTTATGATTTGGTGTTCGCCTTGATTAATTCGGGTTTAGGCTCGCCTTGAATATACATGGGTGGAACTTAAGAGGCCCAATTCTGGAGGAATCGTTCCGATGCTACATGGCGCGATTTAATTTACTCATTAGGTATGCATTGAATCCGATGTTGTTGCAAATGGTGGGCCGGATTATTACCAGAAGGGTTCCTAAGAATGTAATCATTAGGTTGGCGAGTGAGGGACGCAATCAAACACACTTCAAATACAGACAGAGAAGTTTTGTTTTAATAAGTGACTTTATACAGTACTAAGACTAGCCCTGAGAGATCTGCTGTCTGAAAATAAATGCAATGCCGTGGTTGGCAATATGACTATAGCATATCTTACTTGAGAAATTAAACCTATGTATAGTCCATGAATTTTTTTTCATGCAGAAGCGGGTCGGTTCCCATATTCACCTACCAAGAATATATCATTGACAGTATCTCTCTTCATAATGTTTTTTGCACTGACTTGAACATGAACACATATGTGCCTATTGAATGGGAAAGTAACGTTCATTCGAGATATTTAATGGTTTCAATCAAGATGCATGAACACTCTGTTGCGTCGACTTATACCTGAAAAATCGTTAGTGAAAATTCTCGATATCTTGCATTCTTGGTTTTGAACAATTTAAACTGAAGAATTTCCTTCGAAAGATTGCTAATAGAGACGCACTTGATGAATTTAGTAACGTAACGTCAATTTTTCTGCAAGTCCGACGGCAGTTTTGTAGGTTATAGACATTTGAGAACACTCTCATGCAAAAACATCTATTCTATATTTCAAATTATAGTTTTGGATCCGTTCTACTAGACACGTAAAAACCATTGTCACTAGTGCTGGAAAAAATATGTTGAACTGGGGGATTCGGGAAAACAATCAGTAAATAACAATCAAGGTGAAACTGGTGCAGATGGTGTACACCTTCAACGTACACCTTCAACGCCATCTGCTTGGTGACGACCAGAATTGATCTCAGAATTTTTATGTTCGAAATTATTGCATTCACAAATCCGATGCCAGACAGCTATTTCGACCCACGAGGTCTCATCAGTGACACTTGGCTTTACTGTGAACACAAACATTTCGAACTATCTGATCTCCATAAGGTTATATCTTCAGATATCAGTATTATCAAGGACTGGTGCAGTGCTAATCTCTTGTCTCTGAATATCAACAAAACTAACGTGATATCGTTTCGGGGTTCTATTGATAACATACCAATTACTCTCAATGAAAGTGTTATAGAGAATAAATTAAGCACCAAATTTCCAAATCCAAATTCCACTCGTCAGACTCACGATTTTAGACTGCCTTCACCCACCTCGACACTGACTAAAAACTCAGTAATTTACAATGGCCTGAAAATATTCAACCACTTGCCTAACGACGTTAAGTGTATAGAAAGCCCCTCAGAATTTAGGAAAGCAATTGAAGTTTTACTCTCGGATAGAACCTATTACAGTTTGGACGAATTTTATGATGATAACTCCCACTAATACTTACTCTGAAATACATCATACACTGAGCTAATGTTAGTGTCAAACTAAACTAAGTTCCATTCAGCATCCTTTTTGTTTTGTGAAGTTCTCTTCTTTATTTTTATATTTCTGTTTGTTACCACACTTTATACATGTGGACTTTTTCTTTAATGTGCTAAACATCTGTTTTTATCATATCATAAGTTTATGTGTGCATATGAACTTGTGTATAATTTTAGAGGTTTTAAATTCTATGGACTCAGTATATATGCTTGTATACATTTTTATTATCCACACACGCTTTGTCAATAAGATTCATTCTTCGGACAATAAAACTTATTTATTATTATTATTAATATCTACTCCTTACGAAGTGAATCTCTGAAAATGGTACAGAGGTCTCCTCTGCCTTGGGCAGTAGGAGTTTGAGACTTTGGTCGTGACCCAGCAAATGGCTTTGCCTCTTGGAGGCCTACACCATCTGCACCAGTTTCAGAGATTCACTTCGTAAAGAAGAGATAGTTCAAACTGTTTCTTGTTCAAAGTCCAGCCAAGTCAAAGTCAAATTTATTCATTTTAAAAAACCACATAGGTATAAAAACACGTCAGAATTTAGAATACATTATGCAATGCAGCACATGAAATTGATTAGCTGAAATATCAGATACACAGTTACATATTAAAGAAAAACAAATGTTACACATTGAAATACTCATCCAAAGTATAGCCCTACCTACCCCTCAGAAGTTTCACTAGTGATTTTTTGAATTTAAAATGATTCTCTTGATCTTTTATATCCTGAGGATATTTATTTATTGTATATCTGAATTCCTATGCTAAGAGGAGAGTTCTGGGTTAGTTTCAATCTATTTTGTGGGGTATTGAGAAGATTCCGATTTCGGGTAAAATGATTATGAATGTCTTTTCGACAAAGTAGATTATTTTTCTGTTTATAGACATAACAGGCAACTTCCAATATATAGAGGCACGTGAGAGGTAATATCTGAAGTTTTTGGAATAGAGGTTTGCTCGGTTCAGATTGAGTTTTGCATGACAAGGCTCTTATACATTTTTTCTGGAGCATAAAAAGTGTTTTTGCGGCCGGAGACTGCCCCCAGAGTATTATCCCATTAGTCAGTCAGTCTTGATTGTATTTCTGCATAGTAAAAGTCTTTCAGAGCTTGGATTGTAATAATCTTGGACATGCACCGTATTTGAAAGATTTTGGTATTCACTATCTTGGTAATATTATGTATGTGACTTTTCCAATCCAATGTATCACTGATTTTGATGCCTAGAAACTTAATACTATTGTTCTGATTGATGTAAGTGTTATTCAACTTCATAGTTATACTATCAACTTGTTTTTGTTTTGTATGGAAAATAAGGAACTCTGTTTTTGTTGTATTTATATAAAGCATATTTTTGGAAAACCAATGTGCAATCCTAGTCATCAGACGCTCACACGCTGACTGGTTCAGATCATGTGACTCCTTAGATACGAGAATTGATAAGTCATCAGCATATGAAACAGTCTTAAAATCAGTTAAATAATAAACTATATCTGCCACATAAAGAGAGAATAATATAGGGGCTACAACACTTCCCTGAGGTACTCCCATTTCCACTGGTACAGTGTTTGAGGTGTACGAGCTGATCATTCCCCCATCAGTATGGGATACTAGTGAATATTGTTTTCTGTTCGTAAAAAAAGATTTGAACCAGTCATGTAATTTTCCCCTGATGCCAAGTGTCCAAAGTTTGTCCAAAAGTCGATCATGCGGTACGCAATCGAATGCTTTACTTAAGTCACAGTATATTCCAATGGAATATTTCTTTTGATCAAGTGCATTCATTGAACTTCTCAATGAAAGGATTGAGCCTGTCCAGCATACTGTACTCAAAAACCTTAGAGAAAACTGGTGTCGAAGATACTGGTCTATAATTATCTAACTCCGTTCTAGCTTTTTTTTGTATTGGAATAACTTTTGATATTTTTAATTTATCGGGAAAAATACCTGTTTCAAAAGAGAAATTCACAATATGAGTCATTGGTTCTACAATAAAGTAACTAAATTCCTTTACAATATTACATGGCAGATCATCAGGACCTGATGATGGTTTATTTTTTAGTCTTTTGAATATGTGTCACTGATGAGACCTGGTGGGTCGAAATAGCTGTGTGGCATTGAATTTGTAAATGCATAAAATATATTTTGGAACAATCATATATTTTTTAACACTGACATGAAAACTACCAGCGAGAGCTACTCAATGAATTATGGAGATGGATAGTAGATTTAACACTATTAACATCACAATGCAAAATGCTCCATTATAAAAGTAACTTGATGTGAAAAATATTCTCAACAGTAGCAATATTAATTATATAAACGTGGAATGTCTTTGTTAAATATCATCATTGGATTGGTATTTGAAATATTTGAGGTGCTGATTTTTTTTTCGACCAGTCAAATATTTCGAAGCTCTCTTTCGAGTATCATATTGATAATCAATTTCAAGAATTGAGTATTTTCTCGATATTCATGAAAAACTCAAGGAAATAAACAACTTTTTTAAATTCAATATTGAACGATCCGAATAAAATTTGCAATGTCAAATTGAGAAAAGTACAAAATAAAATCGGTATTGGTGGGACTCGAACCTTCGACTATAGACTAGATTAACTTAAGGGGCTATTTAGAATGTACAATTGTATTTATTGGTGTGGCAGTTGAATGTAAGTCCTTCAATTTCACAAAAAAAAACATTAGTTGTGACAATTCAAACTCGACTCAATGAACTAGAGAATATTTCAGATATAATTAGATTCATTTATGCCCAAATGAATCAACTAGGATTTCGTGTTTGTAGAAAGAAAAATCATAATTGTGACGTTTCTACAAGGTTGTCTTTGGTAACCAAGTGATCGGAGAAATTCATATCTTTCCTTGAGAGGATATGAAAATGACAAAATGAAATAACGATTCAGTCGACTGGAATCTCCCCATACCAGCTGTGCATATGGTTTCGGCTGAAATATTCAAATCAAACCAAATAGACCCTTGAGTCCTTGGTTTTTCGGGCTTGAAGGCCGTGTAGTGGAATTACGACTTCCAGAGCTTTCGGCTACATCTGCGGCAGCCATCTTCAGCGGCGTGATCTTAGTTGAACTCTATGTGAGTTTACTACGACGTAGTACGACTCAAGCCCGAAAAATCAGAGATGTATTAACACCGGCCGTGAAAGCCTACATTCTTACATTAGACCCTTGAGTCGTAAAACTTGAGAATGCCCATCATTGATGCAAAAGGATTGTTTTTATAAATATATTTATACATGAATGTATTTAAAATACAGAAAATATAAGGAAATGACCTTTAGCATCACAATAATATGATAGCAGGTAATCTTGTTTCCCAGAGAAGGATTATAGAGGATAACGGCTCACAGTCTAATGTTATTTTGGTCTTTTCATTTTATTATTGTTCACTTGGGTTGCGATGATTTTTAAACGTCTATATGTTATTATATACATTGAGGCAAATATTACATACCACAACGTGCAACATACGGAATATGCAGTAAGTGGCATCCGTGGATAAAAAGTAATAGTTCTCCCTTCAGTAACGAGCATGCTGCAGCAAATATAACCAGTAATTTGACGTAGGTGCCTCTAACTTCAGTTAGAGGAATTATAAATACCGACTCATCAATGACGAAACTCGAATCAACTGTAGCCTCACTACTCATCGGCGAGCTTTGTCTGCAATGGGCTTCAAATATCGCAAAATTGAGAAGAGATAATTATCACGACGTTTCGGCAGAGTCTCATTTGCCATATTCTAACATGCTATATATAATATATATATATATATATATATATATATATATATATATACATATATATATATATATACATATATATATATATATATATATATATATATATATATATATATATATATATATATATATATATATATATATATATATATATGATAGATGTAATAGTGTCTGTATGATCAACAATGGAATGAAATTATAGCGGCATTCAGACAAATCATAAGAATTTGAGAAAAATCAACTTCTTCGAGCGGTATTCGAACCCACGACCTTCCGTTCTCTAGGCGGATGCTCTACCATTGAGCTATCGAAGACCCTGAGTTCTCCATCGCAAATTTCGGGAGTCATTCATCTCAAATTCTATTGTTAGTTGTTATTATTCAATCGAGAACCTTCGGCGGTTTTCGACTGACAGAGGTGTTAGGTGGGATGGATACACATTCATTATCATATGGTCTTAGCACCCAATTGTACCTTTCAACCGAAGCGTCGTCGATGTTTATCGACTTCAGCAGGTATCAGGTGTAGATACCAACCAGATGATTTCAAGCCGGAAAATTTGAACGATAGATGTATTAGTGTCTGTATGATTAACAATGGAATGAAATTATAGCGGCATTCAGACAAATCATAAGAATTTGAGAAAATTAAACTTCTTCGAGCGGTATTCGAACCCACGACCTTCCGTTCTCTAGGCGGATGCTCTACCATTGAGCTATCGAAGACCCTGAGTTCTCCATCGCAAATTTCGGGAGTCATTCATCTCAAATTCTATTGTTAGTTGTTATTATTCAATCGAGAACCTTCGGCGGTTTTCGACTGATAGAGGTGTTAGGTGGGAAGGATACACATTCATTATCATATGGTCTTAGCACCCAATTGTACCTTTCAACCGAAGCGTCGTCGATGTTTATCGACTTCAGCAGGTATCAGGTGTAGATACCAACCAGATGATTTCAAGCCGGAAAATTTGAACGATAGATGTATTAGTGTCTGTATGATTAACAATGGAATGAAATTATAGCGGCATTCAGACAAATCATAAGAATTTGAGAAAATTAAACTTCTTCGAGCGGTATTCGAACCCACGATCTTCCGTTCTCTAGGCGGATGCTCTACCATTGAGCTATCGAAGACCCTGAGTTCTCCATCGCAAATTTCGGGAGTCATTCATCTCAAATTCTATTGTTAGTTGTTATTATTCAATCGAGAACCTTCGGCGGTTTTCGACTGACAGAGGTGTTAGGTGGGAAGGATACACATTCATTATCATATGGTCTTAGCACCCAATTGTACCTTTCAACCGAAGCGTCGTCGATGTTTATCGACTTCAGCAGGTATCAGGTGTAGATACCAACCAGATGATTTCAAGCCGGAAAATTTGAACGATAGATGTATTAGTGTCTGTATGATTAACAATGGAATGAAATTATAGCGGCATTCAGACAAATCATAAGAATTTGAGAAAATTAAACTTCTTCGAGCGGTATTCGAACCCACGACCTTCCGTTCTCTAGGCGGATGCTCTACCATTGAGCTATCGAAGACCCTGAGTTCTCCATCGCAAATTTCGGGAGTCATTCATCTCAAATTCTATTGTTAGTTGTTATTATTCAATCGAGAACCTTCGGCGGTTTTCGACTGACAGAGGTGTTAGGTGGGAAGGATACACATTCATTATCATATGGTCTTAGCACCCAATTGTACCTTTCAACCGAAGCGTCGTCGATGTTTATCGACTTCAGCAGGTATCAGGTGTAGATACCAACCAGATGATTTCAAGCCGGAAAATTTGAACGATAGATGTATTAGTGTCTGTATGATTAACAATGGAATGAAATTATAGCGGCATTCAGACAAATCATAAGAATTTGAGAAAATTAAACTTCTTCGAGCGGTATTCGAACCCACGACCTTCCGTTCTCTAGGCGGATGCTCTACCATTGAGCTATCGAAGACCCTGAGTTCTCCATCGCAAATTTCGGGAGTCATTCATCTCAAATTCTATTGTTAGTTGTTATTATTCAATCGAGAACCTTCGGCGGTTTTCGACTGATAGAGGTGTTAGGTGGGAAGGATACACATTCATTATCATATGATCTCCGTACCAAATTGTACCTTCCAATCGAAGCGTCGTCGATGTTTATCGACTTCAGCAGGTATCAGGTGTAGATACCAACCAGATGATTTCAAGCCGGAAAATTTGAACGATAGATGTATTAGTGTCTGTATGATTAACAATGGAATGAAATTATAGCGGCATTCAGACAAATCATAAGAATTTGAGAAAATTAAACTTCTTCGAGCGGTATTCGAACCCACGACCTTCCGTTCTCTAGGCGGATGCTCTACCATTGAGCTATCGAAGACCCTGAGTTCTCCATCGCAAATTTCGGGAGTCATTCATCTCAAATTCTATTGTTAGTTGTTATTATTCAATCGAGAACCTTCGGCGGTTTTCGACTGACAGAGGTGTTAGGTGGGAAGGATACACATTCATTATCATATGGTCTTAGCACCCAATTGTACCTTTCAACCGAAGCGTCGTCGATGTTTATCGACTTCAGCAGGTATCAGGTGTAGATACCAACCAGATGATTTCAAGCCGGAAAATTTGAACGATAGATGTATTAGTGTCTGTATGATTAACAATGGAATGAAATTATAGCGGCATTCAGACAAATCATAAGAATTTGAGAAAATTAAACTTCTTCGAGCGGTATTCGAACCCACGACCTTCCGTTCTCTAGGCGGATGCTCTACCATTGAGCTATCGAAGACCCTGAGTTCTCCATCGCAAATTTCGGGAGTCATTCATCTCAAATTCTATTGTTAGTTGTTATTATTCAATCGAGAACCTTCGGCGGTTTTCGACTGACAGAGGTGTTAGGTGGGAAGGATACACATTCATTATCATATGGTCTTAGCACCCAATTGTACCTTTCAACCGAAGCGTCGTCGATGTTTATCGACTTCAGCAGGTATCAGGTGTAGATACCAACCAGATGATTTCAAGCCGGAAAATTTGAACGATAGATGTATTAGTGTCTGTATGATTAACAATGGAATGAAATTATAGCGGCATTCAGACAAATCATAAGAATTTGAGAAAATTAAACTTCTTCGAGCGGTATTCGAACCCACGACCTTCCGTTCTCTAGGCGGATGCTCTACCATTGAGCTATCGAAGACACTGAGTTCTCCATCGCAAATTTCAGATATATATATATATATATATATATATATATATATATATATATATATATATATATATATATATATATATATATATAAGAATAAGAAAATATTGGTCTGAAAATCGACCAATAATCTACCCCAACGAGACATGGTTGGTCACGCACGACACCTTTTCCAAATGATGGTCTGATCTCTCTGATGAGTGTAAAATAAAAGCACTATCAAATAAAGGAAAAAAATTACAAAATTACACGCAGGATCAGAAAATGATCCCGAACGATGTTGATTATCAAAAAATATGAAAATAACCGAATGCAATTTGTATAAGATGTCACGCTTGAATGCAAAATTATCTGGTCATTTTTATGCACGAATGTAATTCATAGGAATATATCACGAATAAAGAAATTCTCAAGGAAATGTGAGTTTTTTGTTCATTAATACTTTCCTCTATAGATTGTATGGAGCACCCACCAAGAGAAATGTTTTTATATTTTTGAAGTCTATCTGACATTTATTTGTGTTGTTCACTGACGTCTAGCGATACGGTTTCAAATGCGTTGTTATGGTGACTTGATACAATGCAATTACCGCTGTAAGTTTACGATAATTGCATTGCTCCTATCGGACATTTTATATATGAGGAAAATATTCACGAAGATATGACAACAGAGCTTCTCGAAGGTTCGTTTAAAAACTTTCTGTTACCCAACATTCTGTCAAACAGCGTTATAGTAATGAATAACGCAAGCTATCAGTCGACAACTCGTAAACATTCCTGGCTCAAATGTTAAGAAATTGTAGATTCAATACTTCATGACTGCAAATATTTTGAGAAAAATTATACAATTAAAAAATTTTACAAGTGCTGGTGTGATTTTCTTCAAAGAAAACGTATGTTTGTGACACAAGAATAATTGAAATTTTATAACTTATGCCTTACCACCATTTCAAGTCGAGCGTGCGCAGAAAGAAAACTTTTTCGACTTCAAGTGGTAGTGTAGGGGAATTAATGAGGAATTGTGTGAATGACATCCCTACCGAGAGTTGGAAAAGTTCTGTTAGTCATTTATAGATGTAAGAAAACTCGTACCTATCAATTGTTTCAATTATAATTAATTCAGATGAGGATAGCGATAGCGATCCTCAACTATATAGAATATAATTGTAACATTTAAATGAATCACTTTTATATCTCCTATATTATGCAAAACATAATTCAAATTTCTTAAGTTCGACCCTAGAGCACATTTGCATTTTTTACTTGATATTCTACACAATGGGATTAAATCAAGCAGTTTATTACAGTTGAACTAATACTATGGGGAGTGAAACATCATGTATTTTAAATTATGTTTTTTTTTTCGAATTAAAGGAGTTAGTGGTATGATTCGATATTTCAAGCCTGATAGTCCGAGTGGCAAAGAATCTATGATTGACTAAAGTACGTACGCTCGAAAACAAAAAAATTGGTATCAAGAGGTGAGCGGAGATCTGAAGGAAGAAGTTATTATTGTTACTACTGATTGAGGTGCGATTCCACTCACACATGGATGACTGAATGAAGTATGCCGATCGAGAACGAAAAAAATTTGGTATCAAGATGTGAGCATTGATTTGAAAGAAGTTATTATTGTTACCGCAAATTAAGGCGCGATTTCACTCCCAGAAAAACTATAGATATTTGTCACTTTTTTCACACTGCACTATCCCAGTTGTGCAACTATTCTTCCGTGTATTTCTGTCGGCAACTCTGCTGACTATGTATATATGTACGGCACAATTCTGAGTCATCTCCTGTGAACCACTCTCCAGACATCCAATACCGAGCCAGATGAGTTACAGCCCAGGCTCGTACAAACGGACATGACCTGAAAACCAACAGGAAAACTTTCCGTGAACAAATAGGCGCAAGACTTCCAGAACTCGTCTGGAAGCGTCCGAATTCCGCAAGGTATGTCATCTGCACCTCATAACTTCGCATTACGGTGCGGATTCTTCGGAAAGTGGGACATCTTGAACGATTTGCGGGAGAGTTCCGGGAAAAGTTAGCTATGTGCTCTAAGATAAAGCTACACACTGAAGAGCAGTCCGTCCGCGTTTATGGGTCCATTCAAATCCCGCAGTGAAAGCTTCGGGGTAGATAAGATACAGGCGGGCAATATTATGGGCGGTCTAGCAAGCCATGTGTGTGGGCCAGCGGCGCCGGCGTTTCGTCGTATAAGTCCAGAAAATGAAGCTAAAAAAATGATAAAACCTCGCAATTTTACGTCCAGCACCGGTTTGTACAAAAATTTGAGATAAGGCTTATTACACCCTATAGTTCATTTTCTATATTTTGCCGTTGTACGCTTTTGTTTTTTTAGGGGTGAAAACTACCCCTTATTGTCAAAAATTATAAAATAACATTGAAAACCTGAATATGTGTAAAAATAGTTGAATAATGATTGTTTCATGCTTCAGGATACAATTTCATTAACTTTCAACCTACCCTTGTTATAAAGTATCCTTGAAAACACTGAAATTTTTATAATATGTCTTCGAAATTTAGAATACACTGGTGAGAAATCAACGTAATATACACTCACTCACCAAAAAGTGGATTATATAACGTATAACGGCCGAATATACCGGTTATGTAGATTAGAACGCTCCGAAGCGGTTAATTCAAATTTTTCAAAAAAAAATTGATCGGTTTTATAAGCATAGCTCCTTCATTTTAGGTGATAGAAAGTTTTTTCACAAAGGATTTTGTAGGGCTTTTCAGGAGCTATTAGACTATGTGAATAAAATTACTTAATTTTCAAATGGGAAGAGTTTAAAGCGATTGACTATGTTCGATCGTAAATGTAGATTTTAAACAGCTATATCTCGCCGAATATTCACTTTACAAAAAATCTACACAGAAAAAATTTTGTCATTGAAAAAAATTAGTTTTTTTTTCTTTTTTTCCGTATCTTTAGTATTTTGGGAGATATTTTTGAGAGAAGGGTTAAAAACACGAAATTGAAAAAAATCGTTTTCTCTTTAAACTCCAATTTTTCTAAAATTAGGCATTTTAAATTGGTGAAACTTCGTGGGTGTATTAATAGTACAGATATAAAGAGAATCACAGAAGGGTGGCGATCAATTTTAGTTAGGGGGTACTTTGGGGGTTGTTTTCACAAAGTTTTTTCGTAGAAAAAAGCGCGACCGATCTTATTTTGATCATGAGTCGGTCAATTTTCATGCTAGGAAGACATATTTTTTATTTAATTGAAAGCTCTATTTGAATACTTCAAAAAAGATCCTATGAGATTTCTTCGAAAAATGCAAATTTTTCTCGTTATTCGCTTTGAATCTTCGAATTTATACATTCTACGAAAAAAGTTAAGCATTAATTTGTTGTATCTCAGTTCGTATGTGTCGTGAAAAAATTTAAAGAAAGCAATGTTTTTGTTTTTTTCAAAAGCTGCAATTTGCCTCTCCACCCTTTTTTGATAAAATGCATAGTTTTAGAGTTATTTGCAAAAAACATTTGAAAAAAGTCAATTATTTCGTCAACAAACTGTTACTTTCAACTTCGAAAGACTCAAAAAATATTACTTTTACTAAAAAAACGTATAGAACATTTTTTTCTTAGAATTACTTTTTCCGTCGATTACTACAGTTGAAATGTAATGAAAAATTTCCACCCCCGTGTTGGGGTGGCAACCACCCCAAGGCTCTAGCGTACAGCGAAATGATCCTTGAGCTATTCCATACCTTTTGTGAAAATTTCAGGTAAATCCATGGTGGACGAAAAAATTGCGAGCCAAAATGTTTCATTTCCTGAACTATATTCAGAATGGAGGAATTTGCTATTGAGGAAGGCGCTCGAAAGTATAATTCCATTGTTTTGCATCTTCTTTCAAAATGTTCCAATTTAGAAACAAATCTAACGAATAATTTGAAATTTTGTATACAGATGAACAAAGGACTGGTTCAGGTTCTTTGAACCCATTTTGATATTTTGAAAATGTTAAGTTTCCAAAACTCTTTTGCTAAGATCAACTGAAATAGGGATACATCTGAAAAAACGCAATGAAGCTAATAGCGTCCCTGAACACTTTGTATCACTGTTATGAGAGCACCTAGATTTCAACATGTGCCCCAACTGTGAAGTGTGTTGGTTCCTTCCCCAAAAAACGAAAATGATCCAATAAGCGTTGGTTTGAGACGATTCAGTTTTCGAGCGCGAACAACAGACAGAGGCGTTTTGCTTTCAATGCAAAGACAAATCACTTGCAGTCCACAACGTTTCGTAGAACAAGCTGTCTTTTTTAATATATATGTTTCAGTCACTTTTTTTATGTGGTTTTGAATAGAGTGAATCTCACAGCTTTCAGTTTGAATGCACATCAGAATCCACACTGAAGAAGTTCAAGTATTAGGAGGTTTCAGGAATCACTTCATGATTTTAATGTTGTTGGTACTGAAATGGATTTGAAATAGCTCCCAGAATCAGCTTTCTTCCTAGCAAAGGAAACTTGAGCCAGACATAAAATAACGTGATTTCACCTTTCAACGAGCAATTCTCAGCACGAGAGCTAACCTCGTACGAAAATTCTTATACCAAATGTGTACTAAAGTCCAAACTGAAACTCTATCGATACAGAGAAACAATTTTTCACCGTGAAGAATATACAGACTGGCCTTCTCAGGCGGGCCACTTTTTGGTTCTCAAGATCCCTATAGTTGGAGAGTCGGTCGAATTACATAAATGTTGCAAAAGTACTGTTCGAAAGTTATTGTTCCATGGTGGATGAATGTTCTCTTCATAGTTTTTTGTGATGTTGACCCAACACAATCTGATTTCCGATTGAAACACGTCCTATCAGTCAACCAGTCTTTGTCAACCTGAGATCTGACAGATTTCACGAAATGATGGAACATTGTTGAAGATAAAACATGATACATAATTAAAACATGATTGAAATTTAGAGGTTCAAATCTGGACAACATTGCTCTCAAATGAGCTGGTCAGTTCTAGGTTATAATTGAATTGAAGTATGACAAGTTGACAAATGACTTGTTGCTGGAGGCCTGAAGTGTCAGTCTATTACCAACTGTACTCTAGTTACTGATTTGGAACTAATTGAAATTAATTGAAAGACTGAAAACTTGGGAAATATAATGAGAGATTGCTGGAATAATTCTTATCCAACGTCAGATAATAGTATATATCACTAAGTTGATTTAGATCCGCTCTTTCAATCGAAATCAACTTGGTGACATATGCTCTTTTTTTTAACGTCTCTGTCAACCTGAGATGTGACAGATTTCACAGTGACCTTTATAGAAGTGAAGTATTAGTGCTTACTTTCAAAAACGGTAACGTAACGTTATACGGATCTAACGATTGATTTGAAATTTTCTATACAGATAATCAAAGGACTGATTCAGGTCCTTTGAACACATTTTGATATTTTGAAAATGTTGAGTTTTCAAAAATCTAATGCTAAGATCAGCTGGAATCGGGAAACATCTGAAAAAAGCAATGAATCTTATAGCGTCAAAAATGGAAGTTTTCCCGTTCCTGAACAATTTGTATCCCTGTTCTGACACTACCTATATTTCAACATGTGCCTCAACTGTGAAGTGTGTTGGTTCCGTTCCCAAAAAACAAAAATGACCCAGTAAGCGTCGGTTTGAGACGTTTCAGTTTTTGAGCGCGAACAACAGACAGAAGCGTTTTGCTTTCAATGCAAAACAAATTACTTGCAGTTCACAACGTTTCGTAGAACAAGCTTTTTTAATATATATGTTTCAGTCACTTTTTTTATGTGGTTTTGAATAGAGTGAATCTCACAGCTTTCAGTTTGAATGCACATCAGAATCCACACTGAAGAAGTTTAAATATTAGGAGGTTTCAGGAAACACTTCATAATTTGAATGTTGTTGGTACTGAGATGGATTTGAAATAGCTCCCAGAATCAGCTTTCTTCCTAGCAAAGGAAACTTGATCCAGACATAAAATAACGCGATTTCACCTTTCAACGAGCAATTCTCAGCACGAGAGCTAACCTCGTACGAAAATTTCTTGTACCAAATGTGTACTGAAGTCCATACTGAAACTATATCGATACAGAGAAACAATTATTCACCGTGAAGAATATACAGACTGGCCTTCTCAGGCGGGCCACTATTGGGTTCTCAAGATCCCTATAGTTTGGAGAGTCGGTTGAATTACATAAATGTTGCAAAAGTACTGTTCGAAAGTTATTGTTTCATGGTGAATGAATGTTCTCTTCATAGTTTTTTGTGATGTTGACCCAACACAATCTGATTTCCGATTGAAACACGTCCTATCAGTCAACCAGTCTTTGTCAACCTGAGATCTGACAGATTTCACGAAATGATGGGACATTGTTGACAACATATTGCTCTCACATGAGCTGAGAGGCCAGATTCTATTTCACGAATTTGATTATCGAATTGTTAAGAATAAGCATACATTTCAGTACAGGGCCTGGTACAGTCACAGTCTGAGCTACTCTACATTCGAGTTCGTGAAATAGAATCTGGCCTCCTGGTCAGTTCTAGGTTATGGTTGGTTACTGCTTTAATGGGAATCGTCCGTGGACATATACCCAACATCAAATTCTAGGTTATAATCAAATTGGAGTATGAGATTGATTTGAAGTATGACAAATTGACAATTGAGTTGTGGCTGGAGGCCTGAAGTGTCAGTGTATTACCAACTGTACTCTAGTTACTAATTCGGAACTAATTGAAATTATTTGAATGACTGAAAACTTGGGAAATATAAAGAGAGATTGCTGGAATAATTCTTATCCAACGTCTATAGTTGATAGTATATATCACTAAGTTGATTTAGATCCGCCCTTTTAATCTAAATCAACTTAGTGACATATACTCTTTTTTTTAACGTCTCTGTCAACCTGAGATCTGACATATTTTACAGTGACCTTTATAGAAGTGAAGTATAAGTGATTACTTTGAAAAACGGTAACAAAGGTGAGTATTTTCAAATTGTATTTTTGTCATAGGCACGTTATACGAGGAGTCGCCGACATGTTTCGTTCCAAAAAACTAGGGATTCTTGAAAAATAAAAAAATTTGAATTGTTTTTTTTGTCACTGTGCTTTCATTTTTCCAATTATGAATGCATGGTGATTTTTTTAGGTACCTTGTACACTTTTTCATTTGGTGTCATGTAAATCTCATTTCAATTATTAACGGCCAACTTTATTTTTCTTTCAAATATGGATCTTCATTTTTTTTTAATTTGTAACCATCTCCATCCTATATTAGACTATGCCATGTATCCCACTGGATGTATTTTTGACCCTTTCGGTCCACCATTACCATCATCATGGTTCGGCTTTTTGATTTTCATGATCTGAAATATTTTCATTGTCATTCTCCCATATATTGGTTAAACCATCATTATTGTCAGCGTGGATTGAAATGATTGAGAATACAGAAAAATAATAAAATCCAAAAATAATCTGTTGCACTTTTTTATGATTTTGGAAAATGAAAGCACCAAGAATATAAAAATCGTCAATTTCATATTTTTTCTATATTCTGAAACGCTTCATGCTCTTTCAGTACACCGTTTGATTGAATTGAATACGCAAATTTTTCGTAATCACACTGACCTATGGGATCCTCCCGGAAGAATTAATCTGTATGAGTGTACAATATGACATTCATCACATATGAATATGTGAAATATGGAGACTCACCAATCCCAACTATTAAAACCTTTGATGAATATAACATCCAAACAATATTCACATAATCTTCAAAGCCCCAGTGCTCGAGCTGAAATTTCACGAATGCGAGTATACGAGCATCAACGAAGATTTCGAAAATATCATGAAATATTAATCCGATTACCTGGTAGAGTTTCTCGAATCTAATTTCCATGCTAGATTGCCTCCTCTTCAAGAGTGCTCTCTTTGTGAAAACAGCAATTCCGGATTCTAAAAAGGACATGTTTTAATCTGCCTGCTTTCATGAACCGTCAATGTGCGAGAATCCATGAAAGGACCTGAGCCGAAAAAGTAATCTGGTGCCATTTTGTGAAGTGCTGATGCATCACTTGCGCCACTTTCTTATGAAAAATGGTGGACTTTCAGCTGAAAGCTTTCCATTGACGGATTCGAGGAACATGGAATACCTTCATAAAATCTGGCAATTATGTTATGAAATATTCTTGAAGAAGAAAATCTAATTGCACACCATTGTTATATCGGTAACGGAAGGAGATACAATGTCAGTTACATCGGACAAAAGTTGTATTTTTTTTATACAAAAATGAATTCATTTCAAGAAAAATTTTAATCGTTAATATGATTTTCACTCTCTGGGATCATTTTCATACGAAATGAAAAAAATGTGAAATGGTGTTTGATCGAACTTCATGAGGACTACAATATGTGTATACTAAGGCCGCAAAATGCTTTCTAGCGTCCCGAGAGAGAAAGAGAGAGATTATCGACAAGACAAGATAATCTCGAGGCCACGAAAGCATTTTGCGGCCATACTATAAACAATATTTTTCGCGTAAAAATCATATCATTTCAATGAACAAGATGTCATTTTGAAAATACAGCGGATGCGAAATGCTTGTTAGCGTCCAGTTGCACGAAAATTATATTTCCACTACGACGTTTCGTTTGTTCAGGGCCACTTTCAGCTATTTTTCTCGAATACGGACCTCTATTCTTCAATAACAATCCTGATGCTCTTTTCAATTCTGCATTATTCAATTCATAGTACTTCAACTCTTTCTGACGTTCTTGTACTGACAAATATCACTACTTGCAAAAGTATCTGTTCACCTCAGCTGTCATATGCCGAATTTCCCATGATAGGAATTACGATCAGTGGTAAACCCATGTGAAAACCATGTGAGATCGATCGCTAAAGGTGCTTCCCAGAAACTTGGATTTCTATTTCGTGCCAAAAAATCTTCACTTCTGGTCAGTCTAATTAACTACAAGGCTCAGATACGACCTGTCTTGGAATATGGTTCTCATGTGTGGAGTTCTGCACCAAAACATTCATTGAGATTTCTCGATTCTATACAGAGAAAGGCAATCCGTCTTGTTGGTGATTCTTCGGTCACAGACTCGCTCACTTCATTGGAACATCGTAGAAGGGTCGCAGACTTGTCTCTCTTCTATAGATATTTTCACGGTCGGTGCTCTTCTGAATTGTTATCAATCGTTCCACTCTTGGCAATACCTACACGGAGTACAGAATTCCCATCCCTTTATTGTGAATTTGGAGACCTGTCGAACCTCTCTTGCTCAGGGAACTTTTTTCAATAGAACAGCTGAGCTTTGGAACTCCCTGCCGAGAGAGATCTTTCCTGAGGCTTGAAAACTTCAAAAATTCAAAGTGAATGTTAATTCGTATCTCTTGTCCCTTGTCTCACGCGGTGTTCTTTGAACATTACAGGGCTTCCCTTTCGTGTGAATCTGCATATGAAAAAAAAGTTTTTGTTGCTGAAGAAAAGTGAATTTTTCTTGAAAAAGTAGAGTATTCGATTGAAAAAATGTGTGTTTGTTCATTTGATTTCAGTTACATAAATTTGATATATATGAATTGGGAAGGAAAATTTTTCTTTCATTATGTCATGCCTGGAAAGCCATAGATGCTGGAAAGTTGTTTTTCAATACGCTTTCTTGACACTCTGTTTTTTCGAACAACCAACAGTTTTTTCTATCATATCAGTAAATGTTATTGGCCGAAACTTGATGATAAGCCATAATAACGAATATAAAAAGCACTTCGTGCGATTTTCACAAAAAAGTTCTCAAAATCAATGCAACAGATTTTCCAGGCTTGTAATCATACTACCCATACACTACCAAAGAGAACTATTGTATAATGATTGTTTCAAGTGTGCTTTTGCTAACTGTAAAGACGAAATCACATGAAGTGATTTTCAATTAAGTTACCATATGAGTAATTTTCTCTGTGAAGAAACAAAATATTCAAGGTTTTGTTAAAGTTTTTATTTATAAATTGAATAATTATGGAAAAAATTATTGTCCAGAACTCGAAAGCCAAGTCAAAGTCAAACTTTGATCCTTTTCCAAATACTTGTAGAATGTCAAAATATTGGTGTTGCGACTCTTTGCTATTTCTTCAAGAGAATCAATCTAGGTAAATACAAATACTCTCTACATCAAATGAGTCCTTGGATGTTACACTTGTATAACTTCATCTAATGAAATCAGTTCCAATTGCAAATCACCTGAATCTGATTCTCTCACCGTCAGGAAGTGCCATAGGACAACAACTTTCCTTGAAAGAATATCCATAGATATTGTGGCTACAACAGTGTATATAGGTATTGCTGAGCTCTTTGAAATCATAATGTATAAAAAAATATTTTGGCGTGTTAAAATAGTAGTTTACCTAACAAGTGCGGAAAGTGATACTTTTCCGCACGCGATTGCAGATGGCCGAACGACGCGTCAGCTGAGTTCAGCCAGTAATCGCGTGCGAAAAAGTCACTTTCGGCACGTGTTAGGTACACTAATTTTTCTACTAGCGTGCGGAAAAAACTCAAAAGTTTACACAAACATTTATTATTAAATACATATCAAACTATTGATTATAATTAATATTAATATTATATTACGCTTCACCTGTATGTTTGTTAATTTCCAGGTTTATAAACGTTTGAAGGAAGTGGTTAAGTATGGCAGGTATCGTGCCTGCTCAGATAGGGCCGTGGTTCTTCAAAAAAAGAGGTTTGAATATAAATAAGAGGATGGTAAAATTATGGGCGCCAAGTGATTTGAAATCCCTAGCGTTATCGAACACAAATTACTGAATAAAGTATACCAGATCTCCCTGACAAACAAAAATACGCTCTTTCTAAATTACGCAACTATATTGTATATATAAAAATAATGGTAATATCACAATGTTATAGAATTAACCAACAATCTAAGATTTCGATAAATTTTTGGGAAAAAAACTCTTGCAAGAGTGAGGAGAAATAGGAAATAATTAAAAGTTCCAACTTATATCTATTTTTGACTATTCATATGGCTATTGAACGATATGGTTATTATTATCACTACTATTATTGTTATTGCTTCCGTAAGTAACCACAAATAAGCAGACGATGTACGAAACAAGATGATTTCCTCTATGAGGTACTTATCCGATGTCTTGTCCAGAGGAGAAAGAGTTGGCCGAACTTCTCGAGTTTTCCGTCAAGTGGAAAAAATCAAATTCTGTGCTCTCTGTTATAAATAGCATTTATCGCAAAATTTCATCTGACAACTTCAGTTTTACTCAGAGAATATCGGTTGATACCAGTCCAAAACCAAAAACGTCTCTGAGTGCCGACTCCCCTAACACACAAAGACGTTTTCTTTAACAATTATGCCAACGATACTGATCCAAATAAATGTATCACAATATTGACTAGGATGAAAGCTGCATGCAATTCAAAAATCACGCCAATATCGCAGAAGCCACTTCGAATGATTAGCCGTAAAAACGAAATTTATTATATTCATTCGCTGGCCAAATACCGTTTTCCAACTTCTATCTTCAAACGAATTTTTATCGTAGACCCGTTCGAAATTCTCCGGCGTTTTTCTCTTCTCGTAAAAAGTAGATGCATGTTCGCCTGCTTCGTTCCGATAATAACCATATACGGGGTGATAATAACCAAATAAATATATTGGATCGCTGAACGATTGAAAAATCGTAACAATTAAAACGTACAATTTGTTGCGTTGTGCAAATTAATTTCAGAGGCTAAAATGTTTTTCACTGTTTTGTCAGCAATTTTGCTGAAGGAAGTCATTCTGGAAGGCTTTACTGGTGACAGCTGCTGACTAGTGGAAGGGTTGGCGAGAAAATGTTTGCCATTTTTGGTCTAATTCCAATGTTAAGTTTTTTTATATGTGCCGTGACCTTGAAAAACTTGCTTAAATCGACGTCATTTCTGAATTCAATTACACTTTTTTACATAGAGTACCCGGACCATAGAATATTAGGCTCGCATGTTTTGGAAATTTCAGCGAAATAAGCCAAAACAACGTCTTCCGGTACCAGTTTTCAAACAAAAAATATTTTTTTCTTACCTATAACGGGATTTTAACGGTAGCAGATGCATGTTTGCAATTCTAGTCGCTTCCAAAACTGAATCTGGCAAATCTTCATCTGAAGAATCCATGGAAAGTAATCTTTCTAGACAAAAATGTGACGGTAAAATTGTTTTTGACAAGGTAGTGTTTTGACTGACAGATTTTTTTTCTTTGCTGCTACGGTAATTCGAAGTGACAAATGGAAAATGTCAGATGTTTGTTAATATTTCACATTCAGTTGATGAGGCTCATACCAGCGCCATTGAAAAATTATTGAAACATACTTTTTTTATCAAAAATTATAGGAGAATTCTAATGAATTTCTTCATTTTCAGTCATTCTGTAAACTATAATCATACAAATATTTATTTTGAATAGTCAAATGTCAGTATACTCCCCAAAAACTCAACAGATTTACTTTCCGCACTAGTGCGGAAAAAAGTTTTTCCGCACTAGTGCGGAAAAGAGATTATTTCAACACTAAAATGAGTGCGGAGAAGTAGACTTTTCCACACACTAGTAGAAAAATAGTATTTCGGAATCACAGCATGGTTTCCGCACCAAAAGATCTATTGACACCAACTTAGCTTTTTTTCTTACTACTGTCAGCGAATTAACAGAAGAGCGGGGGACACAAGTCGGTACCATATACACAGACTGCCAAGGCATTCGACAAGGTTGATCATTTCATTCTTATATCCAAACTAAGTATGTTTTTTTTCCAGCTATCAATTTACAGAACTATCAACTATCTCTACAACATAATTCAATTTGTCTCCTATAGGGGTAACGAATCTGACAAATTCCTTGCAAAGTCTGGTGTACCACAAGGCTCAAACCTGGGTCCCTCTTCTCTTTTTATTGTTTGTCAATGACCTGCTGGACAACATATCAAGTCACTGTTTGCTATATGCTGATGTCTGTTCTTCAGGAAAATTACAAATCAGTTAGACCACAACATATTGCAAGGCGATCTTCATTCACTTTATAATTGGTGTGAGAGAAACAGATCACATCTGAGTTTGAATGAAAGCTAGGTGGTAAGTTATTGCAAATCAAAAAATATTCTACAATTCAGTTATGTTATCAATGATCAAAACCTAGAAAGGTGTTTTTAAACTGTCAATCTTGGTGTCACGTTCCAACCTTCCTTATCTTTTGAAAAGCATATCGTAAAAACAAGACAAAAAGCTGAAAGAATGCTAGGATTTGTTAATCGAATCACATGTGAGTTCAAAAACATTCAAATAATAAGAAGTCTTCACTTCACTTTAGTTCGAAGACGTTTGGAAGTTGCAGCAATAATTTGGGATCCCGGAAAAAAACAATCTGAAAAAATGTCTGGAAACTATAAAATGAGTTCATATCACATTAACATTATAAAAACTATGGCATTCCTCCGGTCTACTCTTCCTACAATCCACTCAGATTAGAATTCAATATATTGGAACTTGAAAATAGACGCTCCATATAGAAGATAATATTTATATTCAAGCTATTGTCAGACATTCGTCGATTGTTCATTTTTGTTATCCTATCTGAAACTGTATGTTCCAAGACTTCGACCAAAAAGCATAGTATTTCATATTCCAATAAATCCCCTGTGGATAGATAAAATGTGTGTCTGTGTCAACAAATTTCTGCAAACGCTCACTACTGCGGATATATTTACTGTTACCTTAACAATACTCAGAAAGGAGCTTCACAAACTTTTGTTACCCTCGTAATTTATGATTGCCTATCCATCACATTACAGATTCAATATACTAATATAGGATATATTTTGTCTCATACTATCCTGAATATCTGTATTTTTCTTCTTTTCTTTTTTGCATGTATGTCTATACTTGGGTGTATGCATATTATGTTATGTAAGTTTATATACTTAGATTAATAATCGGTTATAAACTAACTATTAAGAAATACTACATAGAATAGCTTAATGATACGGAAACATGTAATTAGGTGTAATCCCTGTATGTTTCTCAGATGAATAAATGAGGTATATACTGTATTCAAAAAATCCTGTTGGTATTTCTTCGAGAAACAGAGAGAATAAACGTAAGAGAAACATGAATATTCAAACCTCAAACATTGCCGAAATCTTATTCCAAAAACATTGCACAATCGACCATACGATCCAAATATTCCACAAAATAACACAAAATAAACCAAACTTCAAAGCTTAACGCTGCCAGAGGCATGCATAATTCCACTGAAAGTAATATTCAACCAACACCACCTCCATCATGCCTCTGTCTCGGGGCGTAATGAGAGAAAGAGCGGATTTCGCTCGAGACGTGTGAAATGTGATGGAATATTGATAGAGGATGGCTTATATATGCGTGTTGAATTTTCTATAAATTCGTAAAACGCATATACTCGAACCGTCAGCAAATTTAAATTGAATGTGCCTGTGAAAGGGAATCCTTCAAGGATCGTTAGACACAACGTTGTTCTGAAATGCTGAATCTCATATCGCCGATCTAGCTACTTGTCGGTTTGGGAATCATCAATAAGCTGAGAGGATGTTTGTCTGAGGGCTGTCGATGAATCGTCTGGGCTGAATTCAGTTTTGATTCTTTGTTTTCAGAATATGCTCAGGTGGTGCGGTAGCGTTCGAAGCTGATTTCGAATAATTCAATTGGGAATAATGTTTGGATTGAAAATTACACAGTGATCAATCGATAATTGAACGTCTGAAAGAAACCAGTTAACGACATCTACAGCTCTAATAAAATTCTGTGGAAGATGGGTAAAACTAATTGATGTCTAACAATCTGAAAAGGTAAAAATCATAGTTTGCTATTGTCTTTGATCGTTTCCAGTGATTCGATTGGATTTTGCCAACATATTCAATTGGGAATAATGTTTGGATTGAAAATTACACGGGAATCAATCAATGATTGAACGTCTGAAAGAAACCAGTTAACGACATCTACAGCTCTAATGAAATTCTGAATTTCCATAAGGCAAATGTATTGATTCATTAAGTTTGATAATACAAATATTTTTAATAATAATGATAATGAGTTTATTATAGCTATAAAGCTACTTATTACAATTATCTTATAACACCAAATGTATAATATTTCACTATTGATCATTGATATAAAAAAAAATATTGGAATATATCATTTTCACAAGTACACTTTGTATAAAATTCAATAAAATTATTCGAAAAATAAATCATTAGAGCCAAAAAATAATAATTTTTCCAGAAGTCAACGTTTGTTTTAACAAAATTTGTACATATTTGTCGAAAATATCTTTAACTTTCACAATTTTTTATTTCTAATAGCAATTCATTAAAAGTTTTCAACCCTTTATAAAAAACTTGATTTTGTCCGAAACTTGTATTATTTCTTCTTGAATCAATATCAATGGAATTGGGAAACATGTCACTTTTCAATTTATATAAAAATATATAAGTATTCAAATATAATCTCTGTTGTTCAACACTCAAAGTTCCATCTGTAATGACTTCTGACTGGAACTCGACTACATGGTTCAAAACTATCCCGATATTTCAGAAGATATTTTTCAGTGAAAGCAATATCGTTAAAAAATGAGTAAAACAAATTGACGCCTAACAATCTGAAAAGGTAAAGATCATAGTATTGTTATTGTCTTTGATCGTTTCCAATGATTCGATTGGATGTTGCCAACATATTCCAAAATATTCCTTTATTCCGGTTTGAATGCTTGAGGCACTGTTTTTCTAGCATGCAATGGAATTTCATGATTGTTGGAAATAATGTACGAAGTTTTGTAAAAATGCACAGATGAATTCAGAAATCAGATAGATGAAGACATATATGAATTGAACACTATATTGGCAGGAAATGGTACCTATCATGAAATAATTCTCAATGAAAGGGTATGTCAACAGATGGAGAAAGCTTATAATGGATCATCAGTGATATCATTTTGCATGAACAGAACGCCTTCACACTCAGATGAAGGATATATTGAATTCTTGAATTTGATTTGTATATCGCACTTAGAATCGAAACTTCATTCATCGACAATTTATGAATGAGCGTATAAGAACATCCATCATAGAATTCTAAGAGACGTTAGGCTATCATAGTCTACCAGATGTAGGGAATTGTCCATTTTTTTTCGGTAGTCAAGGGGGATTCAGCCTTTGTGTCAAGGGTTTCAGATACAGTTTCCAAGTAAGGGAAAACATTGTCGAGGTACAGAAAAGACATACTGATTCTGGATTGAAATGAAAAGGAGTCATCATCTGGGTCAGGAAGAGGATCACTTAGTCGAGGTTCAGCCAGGACCGTTATATTACAAATTGTAAATTTTTGTATTTTGTTATTTCGAGTCGAGTGTAGGGTATATCATGACTGCCATGATCCTTCCCCACTGGATTCGTTCTTGCTGCTAGTTTTGGGGTCAAATTTATATATGCTTCATAATATTGGGTCGCAGGATGAAAAGTCTTATGAAGACATATTTATTTTTGAATAGCACTTGGTTTCAATCCTCCTTTGATGAAGAGATTCGCTTTTTTGAACATCATTCTGATACATTTCCTACTACTTCCTGTATTATTAATATCATTTTTCACACTTGGATCAAGGTATTTTCCCTCTAGATGGGGATGGCTTGTGTAGGTGGAGAGTTTTCCTTATATTTGTAAAACACATATACTCGAACCGTCAGCAAATTTGAATTTGATGTGCCTGTGAAAGGGAATCCTTCAAGGATCGTTAGACACATAACGTTGTTCTGAAATGCTGAATCTCATATCGCCGATCCAGCTACTTGTCGGTTTGGGAATCATCAATAAGCTGAGAGGATGTTTGTCTGAGGGCTGTCGATGAATCGTCTGGGCTGAATTCGGTTTCGTTCCTTTGTTTTCGGAATTTGCTCAGGTAGTGCGGTAGCGGTTGAAGCTGATTTAGAATCATTCAATTGGGAATGATGTTTGGATTGAGAATAACACAGGAATCAATCAATAATTGAACGTCTGAAAGATAGCAGTTAACGACATCTACAGGTCTAATAAAGTTCTGAGTTTCCATAAGGCAAATGTATTGATTCATAAGGTTTGATAATACGACTATTTATAATAATAATAATGAGTTTATTCAGCTATGAAACTACTTATAACAATCATCTTATAAAATCAAATGTATAATATTTAACTATTGATCATTGACATGAAAAAAATTAATTGGAATATATTATTTTCAGAAGTCAATGTTCGTTTTAACAAAATTTTTACATATTTTTCGGAAATTTCTTTAACATTCACAATTTTCTATTTCTAATGGCAACTTGTATTATACCTTTTCAATTCAATATCAGTGGAATTCCTTGTTTCATAATTTGTATGGTAGCTTGAAAGTTCTGAAGGTATCTGGGAAGCATGTCATTTTTCAATTTATATAAAAATATATAAGTATTCAAATATAATATCTGTTGTTTAACACTCAAATGTCCGTCTGTAATGATTTCTGATTGGAAATCGACTACATGGTAGAAAACTATCCCGTTATTTCAGAAGATATTCTTCAGTGATGGCAATATCTTCAAATGGATGAGTGAATGATTTTGCCAACATATTCCAAATCATTCCTTGATACCGGTTTAAATGCGGTACTGTTCTTCTAGTATGCAATGGATTTCCATGATTGTTGAGAAAGAGGTACGAAGTTTTATAAAAATGCACAGATTGAATCAGATAGATAACGAAATATATGAATTGTACACCATATTGGCAGAGAATGGTACTTATCATAATATAATTCCCAATCGAAAGGTATGTCAACAGATGGAGAAAGCTTATGATGGATATTCAGTGACATCATTTTGCATGAAAAGAACACTTTCACATTCAAATGAAGGATATATTCAATTCTTGTATTCAATATGTATATTGCACTCAGAATGGATACATTATTCATCGATAATTTATGAATGAGCGTATAAGAACATCCACATAGAATACTAAGAAACGTTAGGCTATATTAGTCTAACAGATGTAGGAAACTGTCCACTTTTTTCCGGTAGTCAAGGGGAATTCAGCCTTCGTGTGAAGGGGTTCACATACAGCTTCCAAGTAAGGGGAAATATTGCCGAGGTAGAGCCGAGACAGGCTGATTGCGATAACGGATTAAAATAAAAAGGAGTTATATTTTGGGTCATATAATCGAGGTCCAGCCAGGACCGTTCGATTACAAATTATAGATTATCATTTAACAGAGGTATTTCGTTATTTCAAGTCGAGTATAGGGTATATCATGACTGCCATAATCCCCTCCCATTGGATTTGCTCTTGGTGCTAGTTGTGGTGTCAAATTCATATACGCTTCCAATCTTCCTTTGATGGAGAAAGTTGCCTCTCTAAACATCATTCTGATATATTTCCTACTTCCTGTATTAGGATTCTCATTTTTCACACTGGGATCAAGGTATTTTCCCCTCGAGACGTGCGAAATGTAATAGAATATTGAAAGAGGATCGCTTAAGTAGGCGGAGGGTTTTCCTTGAATTTGTAAAACGCATATACTCGAACCGTCAGCAAATTTAAATTGAATGGGCCTGTGGAAGTGAATCCTTCAAGGATCGTTGGATACATAATGTTGTTCTGTAATGCTGAATCTGATATCATCGATCCAGATACTTGTTGGTGTGGAAATTATAACTAAGCCGAGGAAATGTTTGTCAATGGGCTGTTGATGAAACGTCTCTGCTGAATTCAGCCTTGCTCCTTTGTTTGTGGAATATGCTCAGGTGTAGCGGTGGTGCTTTGAAGTCGATGTTGAATTCATTAATTGTAAATAATGTTCAGAACAGAAATCACCAAAAAAAATCAATAACTGAATGAAATATTTTGTTAGTCAACGGAATGAAAACGCTTTATCCAACAGGCTCAGAGAGATCTATCTACATAAAATAGTCGATTGAGTTATAAAATGAGACGAAGTCATTTTTAGGTTCGCTGAAGGGGATGTTCGAAATGAATAGTGAATTACTGTTATATCTTCAAAATAGTATATGGTGTAACAGATGCGTAAAGAATTATCAGCGCATCTTTAACTCACACCAAAAAAAAAGGATAGATTAATTTTTCACACAAACCAACGCCAACAAAAAAGGTAATTGGACGTTCAACAAAAATACCAACAGTTTCGATAAATTTCCTTCGGTATTATGATTGAAATTATCAATGGTAATCTTACAGTGTGCTGTGTTTCTAAACTCTATAATCTATTAATGTTATAGCACGTTATACTTTGCGGTTATAGCTGTAGACATTTTTGAAGAGATCAATTACCCTGAGACCAAATCGTTCAACGTCAGTCTTCTGTTCATCTCACAGCGGTAACAATGATTCAAACAATGATTACTGATAGTAAGTATTCCAAATACAAGATCAAATTCTTCAGTTCAAAATCTGATTGATCATAATGAAACCCCAACCACAGCACAGAAAAAACTTTTTCCTTGGAATGGCATAATTTATAACGAATTCGATGACATTTTGATAAGCATATCGATTTCCCTCCAACTGCCCTGATTCTGCCAATCAGGGCATAATTAATATTCCGTATCGAACATCCAAATCTCATCCCCATAGGGCATAACTCACGCGTCTCGTCTCGTTGTATCGGACAGATCCGTAGCTAATCTCCGGGGATAAGGCAAAATATCATTCGTTGGCTTGTTAACCATTTTAATACCCCAAAAATGTGTCCAGAATTCGGCTCGTTCCAACATTAGACATCGCCAAACTATCCTCCTCGCCAACAGAGGCAATTTACAATTTCCATCCGGCAATAAACTCGACAGCGATTCGAAATTTGTTGAACGTACGACAGACCGGAGGATGGATACCCTTACTTAACTCCCGAATAGAGAATATTGGCTGACATTTATAGAGGAAGGATCTCTCGGAATGATATTCCGAAGAGCGAACTGAGAGTGGGAAGGTTGTTCTGTTGAATTGGACGAATCGTGAATTTTGAACGGTTTCCATGAATCAGAGACTTTCAGTTTGATCGAATAGTTGAAAACGATAATCATTATGTTCTACTGTATAAGAGGTTTCATTAAAGAAACGTCTATACATCAGCTATTCTCGGATATCTTCATTCTTGAGATCTTTTCAAATAGAGTTTCAGAGTATTTGGATTCCATTCAACAAAAGACCAATCTCAAAACAATATATATTGATGTCAATGGCATTTTTCGGAGGCATGTAAAAAATATGAGGATCAATGGCAGGAACTGGTGTTGCGATAGTATCATGTGATCAGAAGCATTCGCCAATATCTTCAGATTCGAATCGAACAGGTTTTTTTGCTTTCACAGGAATATTGTGGAGTCACAGAAGTTCGATTTGGAACATGCATTATCATTGGCATTCATTGAAATACAATTTAGTTTGATACAGAGGCTATTGTGGCAATGTAAAGGTTGAATGAAGGCAAAGTTGTGTAATGTAACATAGCATTGTGATGTGGAGGAATTCGAACCATCTCTCGTGTTTCCCCTTGTTCACATATATGTATATGATTCAACCGAGAACATTTCCAAAATGTGTTTGCGCCTTTTCAATGCAGAGCTGTAGAAATATTCTCAAGGTGCTCTATCAGATTGGGAAACAAGCCACACAGATAACCAAAATAAGTATCTGAAATATTCTCTATACCCATCATTTTCCATTTGAAACATTGCATCTTCTGACTCAGACATTCCTGAAATATGGCAGAAACCAGAAATGTCCTATGTATGAAACCTTCAACTGGCAATGTTTTATGTGAAACATTACCGATACATAACATAACTGCATATGAATATATTAAAACATGTATCTGAAACATTCTTCGAACCAATAACTTTGATTGTCATCTGACATGTTTCAGAGACAATAGGTTCAAAAGATATCATATATATGATGCATAAGAAGAAAGGAGCTCAAAATACATTCCGACAAATTTTTAATGTCAGAAGGTATTTTGAAATACCTTCAAAACATGTAAGTCTTCATCATAGTTCATAGATGATATGATTGAGAGGAATGCACGAAGAGACAGACCATTATTTTGGTTACCTCTTATAGGGCTGCTTGGCGGAACAACATCAACATGAATGAACCTTTGAAAGTCATCAGAGAGAATCGTTTTTGGGTAGCACCTAGTGCATATGACATATTTTATCATTGCTCATTCTAGAAATGAATATATTACAGAAATTGCTACTGGAGAATGAGGAGTTTTGCACATTGCACCAGATATTTTATTTATTTATTTATCGTATGGCATTATAGCAACAACGGTTCAGAAGTGAGTGACCATGAATGTATAACAAAGTACAACATAATGAAAATATAATAGGGGAAAAATAAATGCATGTATATGTAAAAGAATAACTAAATTTGTGAGTAAAATTTGCGACGACAGATGTAACGAGGACTTCAGTCAGAACTCTACATCCAGGAAACGCAGCAATAATAATATCTCTGAATGGTCCCAGGTACTTTTTGAAAGGCATTTTAGGGCAACATGCTTCACAGTTTGCTGTTCATTCTCGCAGTCACAGGATGGGGAGTCGCGAAGTCCCCACTGGTACATCATGAACTTGCATTTTGCGTGGCCTGTCCTGATTCTATTGAGTCAACTCCAGGTGCTTCTCTTCAGATCAATCCTGGTAGAGCAAGTGTGGGGTCTATGCCATGTAATGTTTGTGTTTGTTGAATCAGATGTGGATATTGAACCACCAGCATTGCTGTTGGCACCCCAAAATATCATGTGCGAAAATTCGTCATTTTTTACGAATTATATTCATAGTAAACAATGAAATTCTCCTCAAATTAAAGTTTGATTCATTCTCATGAGAATACTGTTGGGACCAAAATTATTGATGAATATAATTGATATCAAGTTTCCTGGATTTCCTATTGGAACCGTGCAAAGTACGTGGTAGGGGTCATGAATTGCAGCGCGAGATTTTGGGCAACGCCTCAGGCATGAAAGGCAGAATCATAGACAATACAACTAATATGGCCCTAAAAGAGAGAGATAGAGACAGATGTATTGCATTCCGTGTAGTACTTTGTAAAGACCTGTCATAATGTCCAGGTCATTAGTTCTAATGTCAATGGTTAGGATGAATACGGCTATTTTCATTTTCCGATACTGCTGATATTATCGACCACAGTGGGAAATTTCGGAACGCTTTCACAGTGATAGTAATCTCAAACTATTGATGATATTGGAACGGATTGCCATGCCTTGTTTATATTCAGGTTCATTATAATAATATTCATATTTTGTTGGTGAAAAATCATTTCAAGCATATAACTGTCGACAGCCATGATATTAGGTTTTTTTTCTCGATGAGTCCAAAGTAGAATTTTCAGCACGCATATTAGCGAATATATTCAATATATATTTTGGTGGGCAGTTGTGGCTTGTGATCCATCATCTTTGGTAAATGTGGAAAATGAACTAGAAGTGTAATTTTTTGCGACAGCTTTACCAAATGACCAAGATAAAGGAGAACCGTTTAGACATTCATCAAGTCTTAAACGCTCCTACTGGTGATTAATAAGATTATTTGTCTCGAATCAATGATGTTCTCTTGCGTCTAGAAGTGTTCTCTACATGCTTATTTATTCTAGTCTGGACTTCTCGAAATCGCTGTCCGACGCTGTTAGAATATTTGAACATATTTTGACCAGAGATATTTCAATAGAAGTTGTGTTTTGATCACTTATTTCGAAACGTATTGAATCAGCCTCTTTGCACAATGCTAGGATGTATCAAGTAGCACATGAGCTCATTATGATACAGATTTCTCATTACGATATAGATTTGGGATCCATTTCATAATCGATATCATTATTGAACATATCATGGGCATATTCTTGTATAAATACAGTGCGGGTGTAGAAAAAATATTATATCGCATATATTGGAATTATGTCATTGCTCTGATTATGAAACATTCCAAAAACCTTTCCGACACCTATCATTTCAATGTTTCAAATATTTTCCCAAGCGATTTATTTGAAATTATTCGAACACGTTATTCCAATTTTCAATAATGACTCATTATCATAAAAAAAAATTCACAGGTATTCCTCATGGCACAGGAGTTCTGCGAAATGTTATGCTATTTGATAATCCATATCTATGATATGCCTAACGAATTCAACCCCTCATGAAAGTCTTTCTTCAGACCATTGAAAGTTGCAATAAAAAAGTTCAACTCATCTCCAAACTTTGGACAAATGAAATAAACATGAATGAATATACAAAATCGATCACCGCTTCATTTTACACCTCTCATAAATTAAGTTGGCTGTCTCAGATACGCAACCATGCATCTCTTTCACCTTTTTTATAATCCTAACCATTGATGAGATTTCCATGCATCAATATCCATTCACTAGGTGGAATTTCCTGCTTCACTAACCCAAATAGAATTTTCTCAGCCATTCGTGAAAGCATTCTGGCTTGTTTGCTATACCGATTTGTTTTCGGAATGCACGTCAGCCTTTTTTTTTATACATATAATCCATGACACTCATAACCCAAAAATATTTTTTTTGAAGTGAGTTCACACAGATCAGTGAGTGTATGAGATATTTTTCTCGTCCGTGAAGTTAGTTGTTTATGAATATGTTGCATTCTGTGATGAGTAGGCAAGGTACTTGGCAAGCTATCTCTTATTCCCTTATTGTAGCAGTGTTTTTGTCATGCGGTCCTATCTTCTAGGCGATGGTACTGACGCGAATTCATTTTCCATACTGAAGTTTCGAAACTTATGCATTCCCTGTGAATTTTGTCTGACCTTGGTTGTCCATAACAAACCTTCACAAGATCCTAAATTACACTGTAGCTAGCATAAAGGTATAACTGAACTGGGGTCCAGATATTGTACGATATGTGTCATTTATATTTTTAACAAATATAGATTTAATCCAATGAGTTGTTCAATGGCATAGGATTTGATTTTTCATTCGATCTGCTTGGCATTCATTCTGCTAAAAATATGAAACCCTTTTTAAATCGGATAGTGAATTTTACTGTTCCATGGCTACCAATTAATATAATATGCTTTCCATGAGGTAAAAAATGAACATTCACCGGTGGATATATGTGCTGAAATCATTCAGCTTTATGTCAGCGGAATAATGGCCCTATATACTCGATAAATAATTCGATTACATTAATGGAGTCATCGAAACTCGGGTGATTTCGAAATGGAAATATTCCTCACCAACTCACCAAACTTTTACTGGATTTTCTTTCGTCGCCAGATACCTTAATTGGAATGAAAGTCTATAGATAACCCGAACGTAGATCCCAATATCATAAATCTATTAAGGAAATATTTCTTTATCTACGTCCTCCCATTTATATATCTCGTCTCATTTCCACTCGTCTCCATAAATTCCACGTTCGCTGCATGCAATTAGAATTAATCTTATTGGGAGGGTATCAGTAATTTATAGGTCCTAGCAGGCTGTGTTACCTCCGCTTTGCGGAACGTGACATAAATTCAATTTGGAACGCTCAGAAGCCGTCTCTATGCTCTTCTGTGACAGGGGCGGAATTTCGGTGATGTCATCTTCCGCGAATGTCCTCAGTAGTGGGTGGAGGTCACTTATCTTTGGATATCTTCATGGCACTTTCTGGGACAGATAAAGTTATGGCTACCGGTTAGTGATTACAGGACTCATTTGAAATCGGAGGAGGTGGCTTTTGAATGGACGTTGGCGAAATTTGAATTCAGGAAGTGTTCCTTACGATATCAAAGGACAAGGGGATTAGTTTCTGAGGTATTCATCACCGAAAAGTAAGACGATTTATTTCAATGATTTGTCTAGTTGGCTGTGAATTCCTCTGTTTGTGTAGGCAGATAATATATCAATGAATCTCTGAAATGAAAGTGTTGCTGAGAACCTTCGATTTTTTGGAATATATAACCAAAGAGACAATATTTCACTGAATATTGAATACATACCTTGTACACTGATTTTATTCTTCACCGCTTTTCCTCGTACAATGATGAGAAAGCGTTTTATGACTTTTTGGGTGGAGATTATTTTGTAATTTTTTTGAGAATCCTCATGGCAGTCGATTGAGTTATAGGTGCTGATTGGTGATTACAAGACCTATGCACAATTGAAGTATCCACGTTGGTGGAATTTGAATGCAGGAAGCGTTCCTGTTGGACTCAAAGGATCACTGGCTCGATTTTCGGGTACATATGAACGGAAATTCTGATAATTTCATTCAATCTGCGAATAACTCTTCGTTTGGTCCAGCAGATATTTGAAGAATGTAAGATATATGTTATGGAACCACGTTTTTTTTATTAATGATTAGAAATACAAAACTCCAATGAACTATCAAGCATCAATTCTTTTACAATGCACAAGAACTTTTTCTATCATCTCCTGTGACACTGCTGAGTGAAGGTCATTACTCATGTTCAGATATCTTGAAGGCACTTTCCGGGACATATAAAATTATGACTGTCAACAGAACTCATTCAAAATTGAAGAAGCTGCCTTCTGAATGTACCTTGGCAGAATGAAGTCAGTTCTCGTCAAAAATTAACGAAAGTATATCTTAGAGATTTTCCCTACTTGGATCGAGTGAATCAAACTACCGCGAAGTGTAATGCTTTGCATTAGAAATGGAATCCATACAAGTATTTTACCTTGTATGCAAGTTTCATTAGAACGCCTGGAAATTTCATTCAAGATTTTCTCTCACGAAATATTCATGAATGAACAATGTTGCTAGGTCCAGACGATGAAATTAGATAACTCGGTGGACTGAATAAACATTCATTCAGAATCAGTCCGATGAATGGTTCCATTAATCCAGCGTGGGTGAGCTTGCATGCTAAAAGAAATACGATTTTTGCAAATCTGCAGAAATAACGGGCGTTGGCTTGAACGGAGGTCGTGCTAGAGAGTTGATCGAGGAATCTTTGCGAGCGGGAGTCAAGCGCGAGGGGACGCGTAGTCCCTCTCTAAATGATGGGATCACGAGGATAGAATTCAATTACAATCAGAAAAATAACAATATTAGTAATTCGTGTGCATAAGTATGGTTTTGCATATATTCAATTTGGAAACCAGGAAAATATGGAATGGAAGTGGCCCAGGAAACCGCCATACAAGGCAGACAGAGGACCAACTCGGTATGTAAATTTTGATGCGTGTTAACGTAAATAACTATTTCATTCACTTTCGGGAAGAGAAGCCATTACTATTTTTCATTTCTGTTGAATGTATTATCATTGATCACATACTGAGGAATTACTGACCTTTCTGGTACCTGAAAGTTATTGAGATAAGCCAAAGGCGGGCGATAATATATATTTAGCCGGTAGGGCTATGTAGAAGTTTTCTAGGTTGAGGTTCATTGAACTTTTGTATTCTCAGCATATATTAGTACTCGCTTGTAGAGCTCTTTCATATAATTCATTTTTCACCGAGAAGACCTTGCTGGTCTTATTTTATTTTTGTGCATATACAAATCAATGATTGATTTCAGAGTCATAAATTTTTTCATTGAATATTTTTTTCTTAT